>CM061557.1:218173904-219433904 GCA_030864225.1 Capsicum baccatum var. pendulum | reverse complement strand
ATGTTGAGGTGGAATTGTACAATCTAGTACAAGTTTGAAATTCAAAAATGGAAAAGGGATATGGTTGGGTAGATTTAGGCCCCTTTTTTGGGATTTTTGGGTTATTTAAAATATAACCCCAATTGAGATTTAAAATTTAGCCAAATTTATTTAATTTTGACTAAATTGAAAATCAATTGGGGATTGCATTGCAATTATGGCCAATTTGATTTCAATTATGGCCAAATGTAATTGTTTGTTAAATTAAATTGTAATTCAATACGAATTAATACTTTCTTTAATCCCGAGCTTATTGATTAGATAAAATCAAATAAATATTTCTCCGAATAAATTATTTTTGAGAACAAATCATATTTAAATCAAAATTTTACCCATTTGAATTAATTTTCAAAATAAGCTTTGATTAAAATCCGATATTCCGTAAAATAAATATTTAAATAACAAAATTATAAAATTTTATATAATTACATACGATGATATATAATTTATACTTAAAATTACATAATTACTCAGATAAATACTTTGAAGAGCCTTTTATTTGAATAAAATAAATATTATAATTTTATTTAAAAATATAATAAAATTGAGACTAAACTTATTTGTGGAGGGTAAAAATTAGGTGTCAATAACTGCTCCTCTCCCTTTGGGCAGGGTGGATGTAAGTAACCCTGGGCAAAGGGAGTTTGACACTCCTAATTTTTTCTGACCACAAATTCATTTATGAAAGAAGTTGGCTTTTGCACAAGTTTCGTGGAGTTATGGCCCGATTCCGGTATCGGATTTCTATATATCTCAGGTTGCATGAGAATTCAGGCCACTTGTAGTTCATAAAGGTTGATTTTGAAGTGCGATTTTCAAAAAATTCACGAGCTATTTTAATTTTTAACTTTTGGTAAAATCAGAGAATTGAGGAATAAGCGAATTGGGGGAAGGTTGGAATGCAGATAAGTTTTAAACAAAGAGACTAGCCTACATATCCCCGAGACTCAGGGAATCAGACTGTTTATAGTTCAACTCGATCGGTAGAAAAGATATTCTTTTATTTTAGATGATTTTTGACTCGAGATGAGTGACAAGTTGTTTGAGTTATGAAAAAGCAGCTTGTAACATCTTTACCAAAAATATGAAGATATTCACAACCATAGGTAAGAGTTTACCTGGACATAATTTCCAAAAAACTAGGTTTCTATCACTCAAATTTGGAGAGAATAAAAGGTTACCCTCGGTACGAGTTTAGAAATATCCTGAAGGTGAAGCTGAAATTAAAAATATCCCAAAGTATCCACATTCCTTCTAATAGGGTGTCACGCCCCAAAATCCCATCGGGCCGGACTGGCACCCGAAGCCGAGAAGGCCCGGGAGAACCCGTTCAAATACCTGTACTTTCACTTACATGTCACCAAAAATTTGGGCAGCACTTCGTTACATATAGAAGGGTCTAATTTCCTGTATCAGCACAACACGCACAAATATATATATATATATATATATATATATAATACTTGGCTGTCGGGGCCACCACATATACAAATATAACATCACTATATAAACTCCCATGACTTTACCCTTCCTTATGTCTACAAAGCCTCTAGGATATACATGACATAACTAGGGTCGGGACAAACCCTCGCCCACATATGACTCCTGTACAATAACAAAACATAAGGAACCGACTCGGAAAGCTCTCAAGCAAACTGGAGCTCACCAACAATAGCTGTATGACCTGGCTCCTATCTATGCTGTGAATAAGCTAAAACACCTGTGCCTGCAGCATGAAATGCAGGTCCCCCGTGAGGGACGTCAGTACGAAATATGTACTGAGTAAGTAAAGCTGTAAATAATCATATGTGATATAGGGGATCAAGAAAATCAGACGCAAGTGAATAAATCATAATAGAAGTGAACCACACTTCATAAACACTTTTAGGATCATGTACATTATCATTAATCTGAATTGGGTTCTTGAATTCAAACATATTTGTGGAACGGTATACATTCGTTCATTTCATTCTTTACAATTATCATTTGCCATTACCTCCTCCTCCCAAACCTCCAACCACCTAACAATAATCAATATTGTACCGTACTGTGACCATTAGGCTGCCTCCAGTACATATCAACTGGGATCGACCCATGCTAGGCTTATGCCCCTGGGATACCACCCATAAACACATAAATAGGGATCGACCCATGCTAGGCTTATGCCCTTGGGATACCACCCACACGTATATCAAGTAACACACATAAGAGATCTTTCCAATAACTTAGTTCAAAAACTTTTGAGATTATTACATTAGTGTTCAAGCCAATATAGTACCTTTGGAACAATGATACATCAATAGGAATCAAGTAATAGACCTTCTATACAATAATGATGTAATAAAGACTCATTGGTACATCAACAATGTGTTTCAGAATCATCAATATCACAACAATGAAATAGGAGCCTTTTGGTATATCAATGAAACATTTTGACACTTTATAGAATGGAAACAACTTCGTTGGTAATGTAGAACAATACATGTTTTTGGACAACCTCGGAATCTTACTTGATGGAACATTGGTGTTTTCATGCCAAAGAACATCGTTAGAGTATGCTTTACATACCTCGTTGTAGATTCGGATACCAATTCAACACAACTTCCCACCTTTACAAATCACTTATCTACAATGAAATGTTTGGCATCTAGTATTAGCAACCCAACACCACAATTCTCTTCCATAATTTTATACAACCAATATTTGCAAAATATTCCAAAAACCAACTTGAACAATAGGTTTATGTGTATATATATATATATATAATCATCATTTCAATACCACATCATCAATACCACATCATCACACCAAATCCCTTCACAATTCAACATAATCCAACATCATTTCCCAATTATCTTTCAACAACAATCAAATAACATACTTCTTATGCTCACATGCATATATATATATATATATATATATATATATATATATATATATATATATATATATATACATATATATATACATATCCATATAAATAACACCAATATAATTTTCATCCTTACCATAAAATGGACCTTTTGATTTCGAAATCCTGTTGGCACAAATAAGGGGTGCTTCTCGAAGCCCTTGAGACGGTGAGCACAACTACGGAATCAATTTGGATTTTCTACGGTTGAATCACAAGATAATTGGAGTTGAAATTAGGCTAGGGTTTCTTATTTTCAATAATTTGATGATAATTGATGGATATGAGGCTAGTTATATGTATATAATGACCAATTTTCGTCCATGAGGTGATGGAAAATGACCATATTGCCCTTAAAAATTTAAGTAAATCCAAATCTGTCCATGATGGACTGTTTTGATAGGCTAAAGTAAATCGGCCATAAATCCTTGCTCCGATATCAGATTTGGGTGAAATTGGTATCGTTGGATAGATAATTCAAAGGTCTTTCATTTCATATAAAGTATGACACCCAGTTCGACCTGTACAAGGATTTATGATCGTTTGAAATTGACCCTAAAAAACTGTTTTGAGAGGCTGAAGTAAAACGAGTATAACTCCTTACTCAGATGTTGGATTTGGATGAAACCAATTGCATTGGAAAGAAGACTCAAAGATATTTCTTTTGATAGGTCACAGCTCTCCTAGTTCATTATATGGAGGGAGTTATAATCGTTTAAAGTTGACCCAAAAAACTGGCAGGCCTCAGTAGTTTGTGTGAAGGAAATTTTCCTGCACATTTACTGTTCACAACATCCCGACCACCGTTTTATAGTTTCGAACGTGCTCGATTATATCCGAAACTTATCCGTTTTTGGAAATCTTTATATCGTTGGAAATATTATTCAATAACCTTCGTATGGAACCATCGACGGGCAAATTCCGATATAAATAAAGTCGATTCCTATACACATATAATCAAACTATACACTTGAAACCATCTCAAAATAATCAATACTCATACTTAAACTCATATATACCTAACTTAGGATCAATAAATATACTCCAACACATATAACCATGGCTAATGCACGTAATTAAGTACGGGGTGTCACAA
Source organism: Capsicum baccatum var. pendulum (assembly GCA_030864225.1). Classification (NCBI taxonomy): domain Eukaryota; kingdom Viridiplantae; phylum Streptophyta; class Magnoliopsida; order Solanales; family Solanaceae; genus Capsicum; species Capsicum baccatum. The sequence continues at coordinate 219,429,858 of CM061557.1, read as the reverse complement.
TAAGCTCCTCGTCCGGAGTTTCGAGAAGACGAACTCCTAGACTAGCTAATTGATGAAGATCTTTAATCATCCCTTGCCTTTTAATAGGCGCCATCATAGCCTTACGACTTAACGCATAAGCTACCACATTTGCTTTCCCTGGATGGTACAGGGTATCAACATCATAGTCCTTTAATAGTTCAAGCCATCTCCGCTGCCTTAAATTTAGATCCTTCTGATTAAAAATATATTGCAAGCTCTTATGGTCAATATATATATCAACATGAACCCCATATAAGTAGTGGTGCCATATCTTTAAAGCAAAAATAACTGCTGCCAGCTCAAGATCGTGTGTAGGATAATTTTTCTCATGTGGCTGCAATTGTCTAGAAGCATATGCTATTACCTTACCATGCTGCATCAATACATATCCTAAACCAATTCTGGAAGTATCACAATACACTGTATACCCTTCTGTACCTTCTGGAAGTACCAACACAGGTGTAGAAGTCAACTTATTCTTCAATTCTTGGAAAATCTCCTCACACGCATCATTCCATTGGAATTTGGATGCTTTATGGGTTAGCTTGGTTAAGGGTGCTGAAATGGAAGAAAAGTCTTTAACAAACCTTCTATAATAACCGGCCAACCTGAGAAAACTACGAATCTCCATAGGCGTTGTGGGCCTTGGCCAGTTTTCACAGCTTCTATCTTTTGAGAATCAACCTTTATCCCTTCACTAGATACAATATGACCCAAAAATGCCACCGACTTTAACCAAAACTCATATTTAGAGAACTTTGCATAAAGCTTACAATCACGAAGAGTCTGCAATGCCTGTCATAAGTGACTGGCATGGTCCTCTTCTGATCTAGAATAAACAAGAATATCATCTATAAAAACTATCACAAATACATCCAGGAATGGCTTAAACACCCTATTTATCAAATCCATAAAAGCTGCGGGTGCATTTGTTAGCCCAAATGACATAACTAGGAACTCGTAATGACCATACCGTGTTCGGAAAGCTGTCTTGGGTATATCCTTCTCTTTGACCCTCACTTGGTGGTAACCTGACCTCAAATCAATCTTATAAAAGCACTTGGCGCCTTGTAACTGATCAAATAAATCATCAATTTTTGGGAGAGGATATTTATTCTTAATAGTCACCTTATTCAATTGCCGATAATCAATACACATCCTCAGCGAGCCATCCTTTTTGCGCACAAATAACACTGGTGCTCCCTAGGGGGACATACTAGGCCTTATGAATCCTTTCTCTAGCAAATCTTTCAATTGCTCTTTCAATTCTCGTAATTCTGCTGGGTCCATTCTATACGGAGGAATAGAGATTGGTTGGGTGCCTGGTATTACATCAATACCAAACTCTACTTCTCGTTCAGGAGGCAAACCTGGAAGATCTTCAGGAAATACATCAAGAAATTCATTTACCACCGGAACAACGTGAAGAGTTGATGGCTCCGCTTCTGTATCCCTTACTCTAACTAAATGATATATGTATCCCTTGGAAATCATTTTTCTCGATTTGAAATAAGAAATAAATCTACCTCTTGGTGCGCCAATCTTACCTTGCCATTCAATAACTGCTTCATTAGGAAAATGTAAATACATCTTTTTCGTACAACAATCAATTTTGGCATAAGAAGACGCCAACCAATCCATACCAATTATAACATCAAAATCTACCATTTATAGTTCCACAAGATTGGCCATCGTGTCTCGACCACACACAGTTACCACACAATCTTTATAAACTCTTCTAGCAATAATAGATTCCCCAACCGGGGTAGACACTTCCAACGACTTTTCTAACAATTTGGGGGTTCTTTTGAACTTTCCAGCAACCAAAGGAGTAACAGATGATAATGTAGAACCGGGATCAATTAGAGCATATACATCAAATAAAAATATGGACAACGTACCCGTAACCACATCTGGGGAAGCCTCTAGATTCTATCGATCCGCTAAAGCATAAGTGCGATTCTGAGTCCCGCTGGAACTGGCGACTCTTTTTTCATTTCTAGCGTGACCCGCAGGTCGTGCACCCCTACCAGAATAAGATACCAGTGATGATGATGCAACAGCTGATCCCAAAGGTCGTGCTACGCCACCTGCGCCCTTTCGTGGGTATTCTCTCATCATATGCCCCGTCATACTACACCAATAACAAACATTTGTTCCCATTTGACATACGCCCATATGATGTTTTCCGCATTGATTACATAGATCTCGAGAAGTTCTCGATTGGCTCATGTTCCCTTGCCCATGATAACCCACTGATCGCGAACTATGACCCTCAGTTCTTTGCCAAATTGACTGCCTCTGAACCCCTGATGCTGTGGTGGAGCACTAGTTGCAGAATAAGAAAATAATGGCCTAGGTGGTCTAGCAGAAACTTGAGGTCTAAAACCTCCCTGTGGCACCATAAACTGCCCTGTAGATTTGGCCCTCTTAGAAGATCCGCTTTGAAATTCCTGTGTTCTTCTTCTTTGCCTCTGATCTTCCATTTTCTGTGCAAATGCTTGGATCCTAGCTATATCCATGTCTTTATTTAGTGCAGCAATAGTACAATCCCTAACCAAATACGGATCCAATCCATTCACATACCGATGAACTCTATCATCCATAGTAGCTATAACATTAGGAGCATATCTAGACAAGGAATTAAATCAAACACTATACTCCCTTACACTTGTATTACCCTATCGAAGATTTAAGAACTGATCTGCATAGGCCTGACGAGTCTCATATGAAAGATAATGATCAATAAATGCCTCTTTGAACTCTTTCCAAGTAGCTGTGGGTGCATGAATGCCCCTTGACCGTTTCCAGTCTTCATACCAATATATAGCCTCACCTTTGAATCTATATGTGACTAACTCCACTGTCTCTCTACTCGATACATGCATCACCTCTAGGGCCCTTTGGATCTGATCAATAAAGTCCCATGGATCTTCATTAAGATCGGAATCGGTAAAAAAAGGCGGATCCATCTTAAGAAAATCTTGCGTTCGAAGACTAGCCGCCCTATCAGTACCGCTAGAACCCGCGGCAGGAATAGCTTGCCCTAGGACTTGCCCAGCAACTATACGAGTCAAAAGTTGCACTGCATATCTAAGATCTTGATCAACAACATTAATAGGTGGCTCTGGGGATATAGTTCTCCTCCCCCTTATTTCTTTCGGACTGGGGGAAGTTTCTGATGCATGCTCAGCTGGAGCCTCACTTTGATTAGCTGGTATAGTGGGTGACTTACTAGTCCCCTCTCTGGAAGCCACATCTACTTGCTTACCGGTATTCTTACTTTTGGTAACCGGCATCATTACTATAATAAGAGAAACAAACTGATTCAGTGGTCAACTATGACTTCATATACAATATAAGCTCTATCGCACGATCTAAGAAATGAAGAAAAGAAACAATTCTTAAATGTCCATAGCCTCCTGTTTATAGATGTGGTGCACAACACACCGATAAACAAGACTCTACATAGACACGGCTTTGTAGACTCACTAGGACAAACCGCTCTGATACCACTTTTGTTACGCCCCAAAATCCCATCGGGACGGACTGGCACCCGAAGCTGAGAAGGCCCGGGAGAACCCGTTCAAATACCTGTACTTTCACTTACATGTCACCAAAAATTTGGGCAGCACTTCGTTACATATAGAAGGGTCTAATTCCCTGTATCAGCACAACACGCACAAATATATATATATATATATATATATATATATATATATATAATACTTGGCCGTCGGGGCCACCACATATACAAATATAACATCACTATATAAACTCCCATGACTTTACCCTTCCTTATGTCTACAAATCCTTTAGGATATACATGACATAACTAGGGCCGGGACAAACCCTCGCACACATATGACTCCTGTACAATAACAAAACATAAGGAACCGACTCGGAAAGCTCTGAAGCAAACTGGAGCTCACCAACAATAGCTGTATGACCTGGCTCCTATCTATGCTGTGAATAAGCTGAAGCACCTGTGCCTGCAGCATGAAATGCAGGTCCCCCGTGAGGGACGTCAGTACGAAATATGTACTGAGTATGTAAAGCTGTAAATAATTATATGTGATATAGGGGATCAAGAAAATCAGACGCAAGTGAATAAATCATAATAGAAGTGAACCACACTTCATAAACACTTTTAGGATCATGTATATTATCATTAATCTGAATTGGGTTCTTGAATTCAAACATATTTGTGGAACGGTATACATTCGTTCATTTCATTCTTTACAATTATCATTCGCCATTACCTCCTCCTCCCGAACCTCCAACCACCTAACAATAATCAATATTGTACCGTACTGTGACCATTAGGCTGCCTCCAGTACATATCAACTGGGATCGACCCATGCTAGGCTTATGCCCCTAGGATACCACCCATAAACACATAAATAGGGATCGACCCATGCTAGGCTTATGCCCCTGGGATACCACCCACACGTATATCAAGTAACACACATAAGAGATCTTTCCAATAACTTAGTTCAAAAGCTTTTGAGATTATTACATTAGTGTTAATGCCAATATAGTACCTTTGGAACAATGATACATCAATAGGAATCAAGTAATAGACCTTCTATACAATAACGATGTAATAAAGACTCATTGGTACATCAACAATGTGTTTCAGAATCATCAATATCACAACAATGGAATAGGAGCCTTTTGGTATATCAATGAAACATTTTGACACTTTATAGAATGAAAACAACTTCGTTGGTAATGTAGAACAATACATGTTTTTGGACAACCTCAGAATCTTACTTGATGGAACATTGGTGTTTTCATGCCAAAGAACATCGTTAGAGTATGCTTTACATACCTCGTTGTAGATTCGGATACCAATTCAACACAACTTCCCGCCTTTACAAATCACTTATCTACAATGAAATGTTTGGCATCTGGTATTAGCAACCCAACACCACAATTCTCTTCCATAATTCCATACAACCAATATTTGCAAAACATTCCAAAAACCAACTTGAACAATAGGTTTATGTGTGTATATATATATATATATAAAATCATCATTTCAATACCACATCATCAATACCACATCATCACACCAAATCCCTTCACAATTCAACATAATCCAACATCATTTCCCAATCATCTTTCAACAACAATCAAATAACATACTTCTTATGCTCACATGCATATATATATATATATATATACATATCCATATAAATAACACCAACATAATTTTAATCCTTACCATAAAATGGCCATTTTGATTTCAAAGTCCTGTTGGCACAAATAAGGGGTGCTTCTCAAAGTCCTCGAGACGGTGAACACAACTACAGAATCAATTTGGATTTTCTACGGTTGAATCACAAGATAATTGGAGTTGAAATTAGGCTAGGGTTTCTTATTTTCAATAATTTGATGATAATTGATGGATATGAGGCTAATTATATTTATATAATGACCAATTTTCGTCCATGAGGTGATGAAAAATGACCATATTGCCCTTAAAAATTTAAGTAAATTCGAATCTGTCCATGGTGGACTATTTTGATAGGCTAAAGTAAATCGGCCATAAATCATTTCTCCGATATTGGATTTGGATGAAATTGGTATCGTTGGATACATAATTCAAAGGTCTTTCATTTCATATAAAGTAGGCCACCCAGTTCGTCCTTTACAAGGATTTATGATCATTTGAAGTTGACCCTAAAAAACTATTTTGAGAGGCTGAAGTAAAATGAGTATAACTCCTTACTCAGATGTTGGATTTGGATGAAACCAATTGCAATGGAAAGAAGACTCAAAGATATTTCTTTTGATAGGTTGCAGATCTCTCAGTTTATTATATTGAGGGAGTTATGATCATTCAAATTTGACCCAAAAAACTGGCAGGCCTCAGTAGTTTGTGTGCAGGAAATTTTCCTGCACATTTACTGTTCACAACATCCCGGCCACCGTTTTATAGTTTTGAACATGCTTGATTATATCCGAAACTTATCCATTTTTGGAAATCTTTATATCGTTGGAAAACTTATTCAATAACCTTCGTATGGAACCATCGACGGGAAAATTCCGATATAAATAAAGTCGATTCCTATACACATATAATCAAACTATACACTTGAAACCTTCTCAAAATAATCAATACTCATACTTAAATTCATATATACCTAAATTAGGATCAATAAATATACTCCAACACATATAACCATGGCTAATGCACGTAATTAAGTACGGGGTGTTACATAGGGGTGCGGTTTGATGGTGGTGGCGATCATACTTTAGATCATGTCTTAAGAGTTTGACGTTTCTCTCTAGACTATGTCCCATTTTGCTGCCAAGAAAAAGTTTCATATTGTGTTGCGTCCTTTTTGGAGTCATTTGCACCTGTTGTTTTGATTTGAGATTTTCATCCTCTCAGATGCTCTCGGCAATATCTCAAACAAAGATTGATAGTAATAAATACATTTCACAAAAGGATATATAGTCTTTTACCATATCTCTGCGTGTTTTGTTTATCTAAAAGGTGTAGTTGCCCTCCCTGTACCTATTTGGAGGGCAATAATTTTTAATAATAAACACAACAACCCTCTTGGTTGTTGAATAAAATAAATCTTTTATCGATTGTATATGTCTTAAAAGTAGGGTAGCCCTTTGGACACCGACGATACTTTATGTAAAATGGTCTTATACTGATGTGGAAACCCTTTTGATCACCTATAATGCTTGTTATATATGAAATGATAATCTCTTCGGTTGTTGACAATGATTTTTTTCACGTGACCTCGGGTAAATATCGCGCATCTTTCATATCGATACGACTTATAGATTTCCTTGAATTGTCAATCTTTGGATAATCTCGTGCATCATTTGATATTGGATACGATGCGACTTATAGATATATTTTGAGTTTCTAGATTTTAAGGTAATCCTGCACATTATCCGACCTTGGATAAGAGATGACTTACAAATATCTCTCTAATCGTTAGCTGTTAGGTATTCCTGTACATTATTCAACCTTGGATACAATATGACTTATAGATATCTCTCAAATTGCTAGTATTTGATATCCTGTGCATAATCGATCTTAGATATGACACAACTTATAGAGAACCCTTGGACCTATCGATTTGATAATCTCCCATATTCTCCAATTTGGATTTAGTTGCGACTTATGGATAACTTTCAAACTATTTATCTTTGGGTAACCTTGCACACTATCCGGTTAGGATGTTGTTGCATTTTACGGATGGTCTATGGACTATCAAATCATAGATAATCTTGCAACTATCTTATTTCAAATAATGTGACTTATAGACAACCCTCAGTTTGTCAATTTCTAGGAAATCTTATATGTTACCCATTTTTAGATAGCTACTTAAAGACGCCCCCTTGAATTATGCTTTTCAACTATGTTGATACATGCTAATTCATAAAATGCTGAAATATCCTTGGCGTAGGGTGCACCTCCTTTTGCATGGTCAATAGATATAAAATGCTGTGATATCCTTGATGCTAGATCATGTTATCTTCACGTGGTCAATGTATATTGGTGCTCTAAATCCTCTCCCAAGGCCAGACCTTGTCGTCTTGCATAGCAAGCAATTACAGAGACTTAATTAAATGGCATAATCGCCATTTGGAAATGAAGTGAAATGTAATGGCCCCTCGGTGTGGCCCCCTTGGCATGGACCTCTCGATAATGAAATAAAATAGAATAACCCTCTTGGCATGGAATGATATGGACATCCCTCTTGGCATGAAATGTTATGAATGGAATGACCCTCTTGACGATTTGAAGAGAAGCTTCATCTAAGCTTGTTTGTCTGCATTTTTGCTTTCTACATGTACCTGTACTCAAGGTATACAGTTAGTAGACACAATGGCGCTCTTACTGGCGACCACAATCAAACTTTATAAAAGTTTAAATGAAAAATACTTGGCATCATAATTGAAATGGCTTAATTCGCTATTCATCCTCTCTTTTGAAGATGTATTTAAATCGCGGACTTACCAGATGCAAATAAATAGGTGAAATCCCTTTTTGGAGTCACTCAAATACCATTTGCTTCACTTTAAGATGAATTTTGAGAATGAATTTCTACTCTTCCTCCTATAGAGTGGTCCTTTTGACTTTATACTTATTGTGCCGACTTCTTTAAATACACCTATGCTCAAAGTAAGAAGACACAAAGTCTCTTTTGCTAGTGACTATTTTTTAGAAAAATTCTAAATAAAATATTCATAAAGAGGATAAGACACCTTTGTTTGGTCATTCACGATCTCTTGTAATGAGATAGACAATTCAAAAAGTCCTTGATGAATGGGTGTTGAACCCTTCTTTGGGACTACCCAATAATACTATTCTTGAGCAACTTGTGCTTGGGTTCCCAATTCGATTGGGATTTTTGAAGAAGATCTCTATTTTTGTGTATTAATCCCTGCATCCAAAGAAAAATAGTTAGTTTTGAGTGTAACTACTCTGTGTTGACCTCTTTCTATCCCTGGTTTGTTCCTCGCCTTCCTTTTGGTGCTCCATCATGTTGGGACTTCTACCTTGACTCCCCTTTCCAATAGATGCCTAGGCAATTACTTAGTTAAAAGATTTATATAGATTTTTGAAAGTAGTCTTAATTTTAAAAACTACTTTGAAAAATTTCTGTAAAGCTTTTAGAAGATCTCTGTCGGTCATGTTATGTACTAGCTCAACAAATATATTCCTCTTAAGGCTCGCCTATATTCAACATTCGATGAAGGATTTTTAAAAAAACATCATCGTTGCAGGAGAGTTCTACCAAAAATTTTGTCATAGCTGAAGATTTAGTCTATCCAGACCTTTCTGCCGCTAGTGATTTCCAAAACTTGGCTTTGACCTCTGGTCCTGGTGGATTTGAAATATATTCCAATATATTACCAGAAATTTTGAGGACCTTATCAAAATTTATGCCCCATTTTAATACTATTTGAGATGATCTTGGCTTAAGAGGATCTGAAGTCTTCGCGGGTCTTCATCTTCTTTATTTGGTGATGATCTTCTTCTTGTGAATTTTTGAGATTCCTTCTCGAAAATTCTGCCCCAGTTTTCATTTCCTGAGGTTATATGATCGATCTATTGGGGCGCCTACATATCTCATTGAAGCAAGAATTAGGTCAAACGTAGTTCAGGACTATGAGAAAAATCTAATGGGTTGACCGAAGCCGACATAGGACACCTACGTATCTCATTCTTGAGAATTAAGGTCATCACATAGTTCATCAATAAAAGAAAAGAGTAAATTCTCTTAAGGGGTTGATCGAAGCCGACATAGGCCGTCTATGTGTCCCTTTTTTGGGAACTCAGGTCAAACGTAGTTCGTACTAAACCCTATCTTCAGGGTTAACTGGCCTTGGATACTTTTGTCCATCCTGCTAGGATAAAATTAAGGCTTTTATGGATAGCATCTTAAGAATGACGTAAAACTTTTCATTGCGTTTGTCTTAGTGTAAGTAAGGGTCAAATGCCCACTTTCCACTAAGAGAATTGATAAGATTTCTTTTTCCTTGCCTTTGCTAGATAGACATCGACCCTGATTCACTTAACTTGGTTATTTTCTCCTGGTTAACCACCTTAATTTCTTCTGGGTTAGTCTTTCTTTATTCTCGAACTCTTTGTCTTTTTTGTTGATTTTTTTAGGACTATTGTCTTCCATTATCATCATATTTATTGATTATTCAGTTTTCTCTTGATATGACATGACATTGACAGGATTTAGATGTTTATTACTTTTATAAAAAACAAAACAAGTTTGATAATATCAAGTAGCTAACAAAATAAACAATAAGGATTTTCGAAATAGGGGAGGCTTTTGTTGAATTTTGAGAAAATATTTGCAAACTCTGGACATGACCCACACAAGTATGAATCTATGACTTTTGGAAATTTTAAAAGGAAAAATATAAGTAAGTAAACTTAAAGGGTGGGTATCGGGCCTTATTCGTTAATCAGTGGAGCGGAAGTCTAGTTCAACATAGTTTTCCTCCAGTTCATCTTCCTTGATTTTTGCTGTCTTGAAAAATTCTTTCATCACATTTTCCCTATTCCATCCTAGAGACCATCGCATATAGGTTTTGAAAAATGACTTAGAGTCCATTTTTACTAATAGTTATTTTTCTTTCCTATAATAAAGCTATAGTAAGGGGGGGGATATTTTATTCACTTTGATCTAATGAAGTAGGGCCATTTTATGCCAACATAGAGTAGTCTTTATTACCTGCAAAGTAAAAACAACTCATCAGTTTACTTGTTATATTCCATTAGTAATAAGCAACGGAAGATGATAAGACACGAAGTAAACACATAAAATTATTTCTCCTCTCATGCGAATTGATCCATGTAGCGGTGATGTATCGAGAATTTCAATGAACAAAATTTTGCTCATGGATAAGTGGAATTTATTAGGAAGGTTCAAATCTTCTTCTTTTTGACCTTATTTCTTCTTCCAAGAAAGTGGAGGACAACTGATTTTTGAAGATAGAGGCCGGAGCAAAAGGCTGCCTACGTATCTCACAGAGGAGAAATTAGGCCCTACATAGTTCGAACTCAATCAGTAAGTTAACTTTGGTGATCTTTGTTTTGGCCACAACAATTTTCTTAGCCACTTTCTTATTGTCCGCCTTTAACGTATCTTCTATTTGGTCTAACTCTATCAATTTCCTCTTGACTTGAGTGATTCTCCTATCTCGCTTTTTGGTCCTTCCTATAATGGTTTCTTCTGAGTCCATAGTCAACCTTCCTATAATGGTAGTGATAATTTAGAAAGTTTTAAGAATGATTGCAGACTTTTCTCAGAGTCTTGGGAGACTTGGAGTATATTTGGTCGGATTTTTGTATAGTGGGGTGCATTTTTGCTTAGAGGTGCTCTATGAAAAAATAAGATTGGATTAATTCGCCTTTGATTAGAATCAACATAACATGTGTAAGCACATAAAATAGTTATATCACACAAGCATCTTGTGATAAGAGCGCATCCTAATTGGTGACCCTTTTGAGCCAAGGGTTGGCCTAACGTATTTGAAGAACGTATATGCTTTTTAAAACCAATTTATTATCCCCCTAAACCTCCATAGGTATATAAAACGGGCATAAATGCTTACAAAAGATTCACAAAAGGGATACAATCTTTAGGGAGAGGGAAAATAATATGAGAAAAAGAACAATATCCCGCGCAAGGGATAGTAGCTCTAAGATGTTCCTTTATCGGCCTTCGCCCTCTTAGATTTATCCACCTCTTGCCATATACGACATGTGTTTATGAGCAATTAATTCCCTTATAACTGTGCTCTATACTCATAGGTCATTAGTTTGTGAAATCATGCAATCATCCAAATCAATCAATCATCAATCTCTTGCCTGGCCCGCTTTAATTTTATTTCCTCAATTGGTGGATGATTGAGGCATTCTTACACGAAAGGAAACAAAGTAAGCCTTTCCCTACCCCAAAGGATAATGGATTAGATTAAATAACATATATTTATTCAACACATAAATATGATTCGTCTGTAATTGACTCGTGTCCAGTAGACACAGGGCAAGCTTTCTAATGGGCCCAATACCCGAGGCATCCTAGGCTCATGGCCTAAAAAGAGGGTTTTGGTTTTGCTTTATCCTGGGTGTCTATAGTGGGTTTGGACTAGGTTCACAAGTATACGTCTTGAGTTTGCGGAATTTGTGCTTGTGGATATTATCGAGTAATCGGAGATGCCAAAGAAGACCCAAAATTTTGTGAACAACGCAGAGTAAAATTTGTTGATTCTTAAATATTCTTTTTTTCACATGCAGAAATATGAAATTCAGACTCATGTGACAAGTCAAGGCCCTGAAAAAATAACTAATGAAATATCAAAAATACGAACAGCCATCGGACGCCTCACGTACGAATAAACCCTCGTATTCCCACACTTTATTTGAAATTGAACATAGGGGCCGGGGCATCCATGAAACCCAAAATAATTTATATATTTTAAATGGGAAATATGCTATGAAACGCAACAGTTTAATTTCTCCAAAATTAAACACATAAACACATAGATAATTGAAATACTACAATAGTTAGTCAAAGAAGCTAATTCAAATATTTGCTTAGAACCTTGTAAAACATCCTCAACAGAGTTGCCATTTCTGTTTTGCCCCTTTTTGGTTTGAAGGGTTGGAAAAAACTTGGTTTCTACTATTTAAACCATTTAAAAACTTTAATGAAAAGTTTGAAACAATTTAAGAATTTACAGGGTCGCCACTTGATTTTTCAGAAAATATCAAGAAAAACTAAAAATATTACCTAAAAGATTCAAAATAGAAAAAACTTTTAAGTTTAGAAATTCCGAGTAAGTGGTTCCTATAAATACTCTTAGAAGGTTGTCAAGGCACCAAGAGTATCCACTAACTTGCAGTTATCCGGACTATTTAAAAATAATATATTTGACTGACTTTAAAAAGAAAAATTGATATTTGAAAAGAAAATGATTAAGGAAAAAATTGTCTTCAAGCTTTGTGAAAAATAAATTTTGACGATTAAGGGGGAATTTTTAACTAAGTCTAAGAAAGCTAAAAAAAAAATTAGCATATAAAGGGGAAAGGGGAAGAGTAAAAGACTTCGGCCATTAGGCCCGAATCCCCAAACCCTTCCCTAAGCTAATTTGAGCTTTTGACCCATCTTCACCTGTCCTAATCTAAATACTTGGGCTTTTGGCCCATAACCTATCCTAAACCATCTTTTTGGACCTTTGGGGCCCAAAATCTGCTTCACCTGTATTATATTACAACGTTGGCTTCGAAGCCTCAAATGAATGAATAAATAAACAACGAAATGAATAAATAAAGAATAAGACAATAATAAAAATTGAGATTTTTCAAGTCTCTTGGCGACCTCATCAATGGGTTTTGATCCATTTTTCTTCTTTCATCTTCTTGTACCCACACGCAATATAATCAACTTTGGACTTAAACTTCAGACTTGACTAAAAAAGGTGGGCCTCATTGGCCCATTACAAAATGCAAGAGGAAAGGAGCCCATTTGGACTTCAAAGCAGATTCATGCAAAGAAAAAGATAAAAAGAAAAGAATTAACATATGTTTGAAAATGCTACACTTAATAGATAAATTATGAGATGAAAAAATAACATTTTCAAGCATAAAGAAATAGTAAACTATGATATCAAAGCAAACCAAATTATCCAATGAAAAAGAAATTAACCCATCTCTTAAATAATCTTACAAAAAACTGAATCTAGCATAATATAATCAACTAGCCCTTGAAAAGAAGACATGGATCCACAAGCATAGTTGGTTAAAATTTAGACAAATATTTCCTATAGATTAACACATATTTGCATCAAATACTATGATATGATAAAGTCTAAGGCATGCTTTCATTAAAGAAAGAAAAGGGGAATGGGCAAGATACTAGAAAATCTTTCGTAGCACCTCAAATATGAAAGACAAGACATACTAATGCAACAACACTTTTCAATACAAAGTGGAGTCAATCAACAGATCTATAACTTGAAGAAAATTTTATGGTAGTAGGTGAATAACAATGGGACGTCTAAATGCACAAAAATATTTTAAGAAGTAAACCAAAAAGTGAAGTGAAACAAATTGCATACATTAAACATGTTTGAAAAATTATATTTAAAGACAAGATAAGAAAAATAGTAAAAGATTAACTGTAAGAAAAATGTCCAATTATGCCAACTCCTATTTTAGTTTTACACCCTTTCGACAAAATCTATAATTCCAACAAATTTTCAATTTAAACAAGAGAAAGTAAAAGATGATTTTGACCTTGAAGACGAGTAAATCATGACCACAAACATATATAAAAAAACTATGACATATAATCATGAAAAAAATAAATCTTTAATGAAAAGAATTAAGAATCGACAAAGGAGTTGGATCTTAAAAGTAACACTTAAATTATAATTTTTTACATGTGAATGAGCAAACTATCATGTGTATGTCAAAGTGGTCAACTTCAACCTTAAGTGGTGATTTTGTAAATTGCTAGGCCACAAACATAGCACACTATGATATGCCTTTCAAAAGTTACACCTAATCTTTGCGTACAAGTAACTCACTACTTCGAATTGAGAAAAAAATTCACACACCCATAACAATAGTAACTATTTTGTCGACATAAAGAAAATACATTTACATGCTAAAAACAAACATATCCACCAATAAAAAATTTAAACAAGGCATGAGTACGTATTTAATCAAGCAAAGATGGAAAGTTTGTCCATCAAATTTATTAAGGCAAAACAAATAATAGTGACTATTCTTTTTCGACATAAAGAAAACAACTTTACATGCTAAAAGTGAAATATCCATCAATGCCGAATTTAAACATGGCATGCGTACGTGTTTTAATCAAGCAAAGATTGAAATTTTCTCCATCTAATCATAATAATCAAAGAAAAAAGTCAAAGAAATACATTTAACTATTGTTAGCTCATTTTATACCATGAACAAAAAAAATAGCCATAATATTGATATTACATAATCTTATAACCCTCAAGGCCATCTACAACAAATAATTCCTGCAAACAAAATTACAACTATACAATTATGAAACTAGAAAGATGGAGATGAAGAAGAAAACACTAACAAAACTAAAAAGGAAAGGTATATTTACCTTTTTTGGAGAAGAGAAATAGGACTTCAAGCTTTCTTCGGAGTCTTGATCACCACCGAAAAGTAATCTTTCAAAAACCCCGATCAGCCTACCGCTTGAAAGAAATTTTACTAAAAAAAATATTTATCTCTTTGCTCAATTTTTTTCCCAATCTTTGAGACTTAGTTTTCTACCAGAGTAGTAGTAGTATTTATAGAAAAGGGTGGAGATTCAATTCTTTTCATCCACCAATATGGGAGAAATAATTTAGGGATGTTTTGGGAATTTTAAATTGAGAAAAAGATTTGTTGAAGAATAAAGTGAGGTGGAATTGTACAATGTAGTATGAATTTGAAATTTAAAATTTGAATTTTAAAAATAGAAAAAAAATAAGGTTGAGGTGGAATTGTACAATCTAGTACAAATTTTGAATTTTAAAATTTAAATTTCAAAAATGGAAAAAGAATAAGGTTGAGATGGAATTGTACAATCTAGTACAAATTTTAAAATTTAAATGAAAAAAAGGATAATGTTGAGGTGGAATTGTACAAATCTAGTACAAGTTTGAAATTCAAAAATTGAAAAGGGATAAGGTTGGGTGGATTTAGGTCATTTTTTGAAATTTTGGGGTTATTTAAAATATATCCCCAATTGGGATATAAAATTAATCCAAATATATTTAATTTTGAACAAATTAAAAATTAATTGGAGGATTGCATTACAATTATGGTCAAATATAATAGACTGACTAAATTAAATTGAATTTTGTTACAAACTAATACTTCCTTTAATCCCGAGCTTCTTGATTAGATAAAATAAAAAAAAATTCTCCAAATAAATTATTTTTAAGAACAAATCATATTTGAATCAAGATTTACCCATTTGAATTAATTTTTAAGATAAAGCTTGAATAAAATCTGTTATTCCGTAAAATAAATTTTTAATTAATAAAACTATATAATTTCATATAATTAAAAATAATGATATATAATCGCTGCTTAAAATAATAAAATTACTCTGATAAATACTTTAAGAAACTTTTAATTCGAATAAAATAAATATTTTAATTTTATTGGAGAATTATAAAAAATCGAGACTAAACTTAGTAGTAAGGGCAAAAATTAGGTGTCAACACAACCCAAGACTTATAACCTAAAAAGGAGCGTTATTTTACTCCACTTTCAGGTGATTAACAACACTTTCATTCTCCCATCTTCAAGGACATCAAGATTAGGGTTTGGTTTCCCTTACCAGGTCATCTTTCAAGTCTCAAAAAATTCAAGTTCTCTTCACTAGTCAAGTAATTCTAGGTATTTGGAGTATTCATCAATGGGTTCCTTCCACCCATTCAACCTAAAGATTTTCTTCTTGATTAAAGTATGAATTTTTTCTCTTTTATGAAATTATCCATGTTAAATATGAACTTAATCCTTGCTTTTCTTAGTAATTTGAATTCAATCCATGACAACATGTGTCTCCATGTTAATTAGATTGTTCCATGCTTTGAATTTCAACTACTCATGTCATATTCTATTGCTCCCATGTCAAATTATCAAATTATGAATTAAACTATGTGAAATTATTATCCTCCCAAGTTTAATACATTCATTATTCAAATTCTTGGATTTTATCACTTTGGTGACACGTATTATATTTTTGGTCTTTGAATTGGAACTTTATATCACTGTTTCGAGTATTGTTATCGAATCATTCAGTGCTGGAGGGTTATGAACACCTGATACCTATGTGTTTACTTACGTTTCAGATTTTTCAAGTAATGAGTCAGTCTATTCATTATTTTATTGTCATACTCAATTTTTTATGATTATTTTGAGCACTATTAGTTGAGATGTTCAATTAACCTTAGTCAGAAACAATGTCAGTTTAGTTGAAAGTAGGATTTAACACCTAATGCACCTAGGGATGGGGGGATCACATTCCAATAGAGGGTGTGACTTTAGTAGAAATCCCCGAGTTTCCGAACTACGTAGTCAGTGTAGATTTTGAGACGTTTTCCTGCCAGTTGAGGGTTGGCATTCTCTTAGGGGCACCTTCCATCAAAGGGTGACTCCCTAGTCCTTCTTGACACTAGTTTAGTGGATCCATACAATCAGTTTTTGTTCTCGTGGCAAAGTACTGACACCCTTTCAACTGGAGTTATAGGTTGGATCCTAATTAGCTTAAATTATGGAATGTGGGTTACGTGATAGCTCCCAAAGTTTTAGTCAACACTCATTCTATATCAGTTCAAGTTTGCTTGACCAAGTAATCAGATCTTCAGTTATCCAGTCAATCAATTTTACAAATTAAATTCAATTCATGCTTTACTTGGCTTTGTATTCTCAGTTTTACATATTCATGCATCAATTTTTAGTTGACATATGTGTTTCAGTTAGACTTATCTCATGTACTAGTACATTCAAAGTAATGCCCACATACTTTTAACTTGAACTATGTTGTCATATAACATTGGTTCAGATGCTTAATTTTTCGACCATCCTTAGATAGTTCAGCATTACCCAATAGCAGTAGTGGTGAGTCCTCTTCCATTGAGGACATAATATGTTTTACCATTATTTTAGCTTCTCCTTATGCTCAGTCAGTCAGATTTAGTTGGGGGTTTGTCCCATCAACTCCTTATGATTTTTAGAGGCTTTCAAACAGATAAACAGTCAGTTGGTTTTCAGTCTATTTAGTTGTTTCAAACACATTAAATTATATTTCAGTATTACATCATACCAGTATTTTATCAAATTATCTTTTGCACATATCATCCCATCACTATTTTATTCAGTGCTTATAACAGGTACTAGATCATGGGTTAGATTGGGGTCACTTGTGGCCTTAAGCACCATATTACGACTAGGGGATAGCTCTGGGTTGTGACAAGTTTGGTGTCAGATCTTAAGGTTTTAAAGTGTCCAAGGGTGTCTGAAAGCCGCATTGAGTAGAGTCTCGTGTGTGGATGTGAAATTCACCACACTTATGGACAAGAGACTACGAGATTACTTTTAGGAAATTTTTCCTTTTTTTAATATTCATGTCATGCGAAAGAGCATGAGCTCTATCGAATTCCTTTTCTAACTCACCGTTTATTTTATTTACCAAAAATGTCTCCTAAAAGAAACAACAAAAAAAGGATTGAGATTAGCCCACACCTCTACCTATTTAGGAATATTCACTAAACGACCATGTTTCTCATACTGAGTTTAGGGCCTTCAGGACTTAGCCCATTCTATAGATACTTAGAACAACCAGCAAGATGGTTCCCCAACTAATATAGTGGTGAATACATATGCAATAGAATTTTGGATTTCATTCGGATGAATCCCCCTTTGTTTTTTGAATCCAAGACTAAGGAGGATCAACAAGAGTTTCTGAATGAGCTGCAGAGTGACAGACATCATGGGCGTCACCTCGAGTGACAGTGTAGACTTAGCTGCTTACCATTTGAAGGGAGTAGCTAACACCTGGTTCAAGAATTAGAAGGAGGATAAAGAGTTAAGGCAGGGCCGATAGAATGGGAGAAGTTTGCCATAACTTTCTTTGACAGGTTCTTCCCACTAGAGTTGAGGGAAGTTAAGGTGTAGTATTTTATAAATTTTAAGCAAGGAAGCATGAGTGTGACGGAGTACTCACTCAATTTTACTCAATTTATAAGGTATGATCCAACTATAGTGGCTGACTGTAGGTCCAGGATGAGTACGTTTGTGTCTAGTGTTTCTAATAATGTAGTTAAAGAGTGTAGGATTGCCATACTGATCAAGGGGATGGAACTTTATAGCATGATGCTTCATGCTCAATAGATTGAAAAGGAGAAGCTCAAAGAGAAAAAAGATAGAATAAGTGGGCCAGAATAGGCAGTTTTAACTTTTCTCAGCCAAGGTTGAAAGACGATAACCGTTCTTAGTTCCGTTTGAAATTTTCACCCCCAGATCCATCTTCAGCCAGTGTTCTAGTGCCTTAGTTCAGGTAGGACAGTCGGGATAGAGCGCCCATCTTTAAGTCCCAAGGTAGTGCGAATAGTGGCCATACCAATTTGCTCTGTAGGAAGTGTGGTAAGAATCATCAGGGTAAATGCAGAGCAGGCAGTGATGCGTGTTTTAGATATGGTAAACCAGGCGACAAAATCAGGGATTGCCTATGGGTTGGCTAGAAGCGTAAGGACATTTGTCAGCAGGGTCAGTCCAACTTTTCATAAGCTCCAGTAGGTCGCCCAACTCAGCAGGGGGCCACTTCTAGTGCAACCAGTGGGTAGCGCCAAAATAGACTGTATGCTCTCTAGACTTGACATGATCAGAAAAGTTCTCCTGATGTGGTTACAGGTACGTTACAAGTCTTACATATTCATGTTTGTACATTGTTAGATCCTGGAGTTTTACTTTCCTTTGTGATTCCTTATATCACTGTAGACTTTGATCTCAGTCCCAAAATATTAGACTTTGATGTCAGCCCCAAAATATTAGTAGAGCCTTTCTTAGTGTTTACCCCAGTAGGTAAGTCTATTATAGCCAGATGGGTATACAGAAATTTCTCGATCATAATGTCCTAGAAAGTTACTTTAGTTGACCTTGTAGAGTTAGAGATGACTGTTTTTGATGTCATTCTCAGTATAGATTGTCTTCACTCATTCTATGACTTAGTTGATTGCAGATATAGAATCGTCCATTTCTAGTTTCCTAATGAACCAGTTATTAAATAGAAGGGTAGTACTTCAGTGCTTAAGGGTCTGGTTGTTTCATATTTTATGAAATAAAATATAATATCCAAAGGGTTTATTTACCATCTCATCCGAGTTAAGGACTCAAATTTTGAAACCTCTAGTTTTAAGTCAGTTCCTGTAGTAAATAAATTTCTAGACGTGTTTCCTAAAGATTTCCCCGTGGTTATCCCAAAAGGGAAATTGACTTTGGGATATATCTCGTTACAAATATCCAACCTATCTCTATCCCACCTCATAAAATAACTCTAGATGAGATCAAGGAACTGAAAGAACATTTGAAGCTCTTAGGTAAGGGTTTCATCAGGCCTAGAGTTTACTCATAGGGCATTCCAGTCCTTTTCGTGTGCAAGAAAGACAATTCTCTCAAAATATGCATTGACTACTATCAGTTAAACAATGTCATAATCAAGAATAAATATCCTCTCTATAGGATTGATGACTTATTCGAACAACTTTAAGGTGTAAGCTTTTTCTCTTACATAGATCTTAGATCTTGCTATCATCAGCTTAGAGTCAAAGTATGTGACATTTCGAAGATAGCCTTTAGAACTCGGTATAGTCACTTTGAATTCCTAGTTATGTCTTTTGGACTAACAAATGCCTCTGCAACTTTCATGGACTTGATGAACAGGGTGTTCAAGCAGTACTTAGACATATTTGTTATAGTTTTCATTAATGACATCCTTGTCCATTCCCGTAGTGAGAATGATCATGCTGACCATATGATAGTTGTGTTGTAGACCCTTAGAAATCATCAGTTATTCACTAAGTTTAGTTAGGGTGAATTTTGGTTTAGATCAATAGCTTTTCTTAGTCACATAGTTTCGGGTGATGGCATTTGAATTGATCCTCAAATGACTAAAACAGTGAGAAATTGTCCTAGACCCATCTCTTTATCAGATATTAGGAGTTTCTTCAGTTTAGCTGGGTCTTCCAGATGGTTTGTCGAAGGGTTTTCTTATATTGCTTCTCCCATGTCTAGACTAACCCAAAAAAAATCAACTTTCAGTGGTCAGATTCATACAAGAAGAGCTTTCAGGAGTTGAAGGCTCAACTCACTTCAGCTCCAGACTTAACTTTGCCATATGGATAGATGGGTTCTTAGTATATTGTGATGCTCTTAGAGTTGGTCTTGGTTATGTACTAATGCAGAGAGGTAAGATTATAGCCTACGCCTCTAGATAACTTAAGCCTCATGAGAAGAATTATCTGACCCATGATCTTGAGTTGGGGGCTGTTGTCTTTTCCTTGAAGATTTGGAGGCATTACCTTTATGGGCTTCATATTGATGTGTTCATGAATCAGAAAAGCTTACAATATGTGTTCACACAGAAAGACCTAAATCTTCATCAGGAAAAGTGGATTGAATTAGTAAAAGACTATGATATGAGTGTGTTATACCATACAGGTATGGCCAATATAGTGGTGGATGACCTTATTAGATTATTTATGGGTTATGTGGCTCAAGTTGAGGATCATAAGAAGGAGTTGGTCTGTGAAGTTCACTAGCTTTCTAGGCTTAGGGTTCAGTTGGTTGATTCATTTGAAGTAGAATATGGGTTCAGAATAGTTCAAAATCTTCATTAGGTTCAAAAGTAAAAGAGAAAAAAGATAGGGATCCCAGTTTGGTCAAGTTGACGGAGGCAGTTAGAGATCAGAAAGTGGAGGTTTTTTTCCAAGAGGGAGATGGTGTACTTTGTTATCAAGGAAGACTGTGTGTTCCATGTGTTGATGATCTGATATAGTTAGTACTAGATGAAGTGCATGGTGCATTGCATTCTATTCACCTAGGGGCCACTATGATGTATTGTGATTCATGAGAGATCTATGGTAGAGTGGTATAAATAATATTGTAGAGTTTGTGGCTAAGTGTTTGAATTTTCAGCATGTTAAGGTTGAGCACCAAAGGCCTGATGGTACATTTCAGGTGTTTAGCTTCCCTATATGGAAATGGGAGGTGGTGAACATAGATTTTTTATAGGATTGCCTCGTACGCGTCGTCAACATGATTTGATATGGGTTATTATAGATAAAATGACCATGTCAGCTCATTGTTTACCAGTTCATGCTTCATTTTTAGCCGAGGATTATGCTAGACTCTATCTTAGGGAGTTGGTGAAGTTGCATGGAGTTTCATTGCTATTATTTTGAATAGAGGTACTTAGTTTATCTCTCACTTTTGGAAGGCTTTTCAGAAGGGTCTTGGTACCCAAGTACATCTCAGTATAACTTTTCATCCTCAGATAGATGGTTAGGAAGAACGGACTATTCAGACTTTAGAAGACATATTGAGTGCCTGTGTTATTGACTTTAAGGGTAGTTGGGATGACCACTTACCTTTGATTGAGTTTTTCTACAATAACAACTACTACTCTAGTATTAAGATGGCGCTGTTTGAGGCTCTCTATGGAAGGAGATGTAGACCTCTTATTAGTTGAGGCCACTTTAATAGGGCTAGATTCAGTATTTGAGGTGATGGAGAAAGTTCAGCTAATTCGAGGGAGGCCGAAGACAACCAAAGTCGTTTGAAATCTCATGCAGATGTGGGAAGAAAGATCTTGAGTTTGATATTGGTGACTTGGTTTATTTTTAAATTTTGCCTATGAAGGGAGTGAAGATATTTGCCAAGAAGGGGAAACTCAGTCCCTATTATATTGGCCCATATTGAACTATGTGCTATTTTGGAAATATAACTTATAAGTTAGAGATGCCTGCAGATTTGGCATAAGTGCATGCAGTGTTTCATGTTTCTTTGCTAAAGAAATGTATTGGCTACCCAGCTTTAGTCATGACCTTAGAGAGTGTGGAGGTGAAAGATAGTCTTTCCTTCAAATAAATTCTAGTTGAGATCCTTTACCGACAGATTCATAGGTTGAGCAACAAAGAGGCCCCCTTAGTTAAATTTCTATAGAGAAATCAGTTCGTTGAGGAAGCTAATTAGGAAGTAGAAGCAAATACGCGAACCAAATATCCTCATCTATTCTTCATGAACTCAGATCTATTTAGAGGTAAAGATTACTCATAAGTTGAGTCTCTCATTTTCCATTTTAGTCATATGGTCATCCTCATGTCATAGCTTGAATTTATGAATTCGATTCAGTCATGTATCATGACTCAGACTAAGTCGTTTAATCATGTTTCAGTTCATATGCATTCAATACACAATATCAATTTCCTTAGTACTTTCAGCCTAACCAGTCACGTTCGAGGATGAATGTTTCCAAGAGGGAGATATTGTAATACCCCATGCCCAAATGACACTGTACTGTATACGACTCATGCCCTTGAGTCGTACATATAACATGCGAGTCATATCCAAGACAGTGTAAATTGGTTGACATTATGTTTTAGGTATGACTCTTTCCCTTGAGTTGTACATATATCATACGAGTCGTATGAAGTGAAGTTGTGAGTTCAATAGTGTAAACTCCCTAAGATTTAGTCCAAGTTATGAGTGAGGGGCTACAAGTCAAATGGAGATGTTACTAGTCATAGGTTTAGACTCGTATGTTCACTAGTGTATACTCTCTTAGATCCTGCCAAGCTTATGAGTCAATAGGCTTATTTGTACCTTCAACATATGAGTCGTATGTTTGACTCGTATAAACTGATGAACAATTTCTGCAATATTCAGTTAAAGGACCATTTAGTCTTTTCCCCTCTATTAACACCCAACCTACGACTTATAATGTAACGCCCCGAGTCTGTACCCTGGATGCTACACGGTGGTCAAAATTCTGAAGGACCACAAGCTAATCCATGTCTAGTACATTCTGTAATAATTGTATAATAATACTATAATATGTAAAAAGTAGGCGAAAACTATCCATAAGGTTCAACACTGTAAATAGAACTGAATACGATATAACAATACCAAAACTGAAATATCTGTCTGAAAATACTCTAGTCTGAAAAGCCTCCAAACTATCTAAACTGTGGAGTTGATGGGACAAGCCCCCAACTAACTCCAACTACTGAAAGTAAAATGATAACTGAAACATCAAAAGAAAACAATCATGTCCTCGAACTATGAGGACACACCGCTAACTCTAACTGTTGAAAGTCTGAACTTCTAAGGATGATCCGAAGACCGTGCGTTTGAACCTATGATATAAGACATCGTAGCGCAAAAGAAAGGCATGTGTCAGTACTTTGAATGTACTGGTATGCTCACTGAGGTATACTAAAATGTATGGGTTCATATACATGAACAATACTAACTGAAAATCATGAATATGACTGAAAGAGAGTACATGCATGAATAAGTATACTGTAACAAAAATCATGATAACACTGGATACTGAATCTAAATACTGATTAACTGATATCTGAGTATACTGATACTAAATTACTGATAACTGAATGACTGTATCTAACAGTCCTAAATCTGTGGAATTATACTGAGTTTCAAACTGAATTGTGTGACTGTATTTGACAGTCTTGAATCTGTAGAACTGAACTGAGTTCTATATTGAGACTAAATCTAAAACTGAGACTGTGGGAAATAATCATCTAATCGACATGCTCCCTTCTCTAATTGATTTGGGGTCCAACCTGTAACCTCAGGTTGAAGGGTGTCAATACCGTGCCACGGGTAAAGACAAGCTGTGAGTTAAACCTTTCGATAGGAAGGTCTTCCATCAACCCTCGCTGGTAGGAAAGATCAATTGAGATATATCAACCCTTATCTTACAGGGAGATATTTCAACCTATACTGGCTACGTAGTTCTGGAATGCAAAGATTGCTTTTAAGGACCACACCCCCTATTGGCAGGTGAGCCCCCATCCTTGGGTTCAGTCGGTGCTGAATCCTACTCCAAACTGAATAGACACTGGACTGCATACTAAAATGTACTAGGCTGAACTAAACTATTACTGATTGTACTAGTTGACTGAACTGAACTGAGTTCACTGAGTTCCGGACTAAAGGAATACTACTGAGTTCTGTTAATAAATTGAGTACCATTGAGTTCTGAACTGAATATTATGACTGACTTATGAATACTACTGAGATTTTCCTGAGTTTTGTAACTTACTGAAGCTCTAGGTAAACAACTAAGTTTTCGGGTATTGAATTGCCCCAGGACATGATAGCATGAAAGTTTAACCATAGCATAAGCTTGAAAAGCATAATCATGTGCATTTGTTCACAACACATTCATGGAAACATTTTATCAAATATTGGCATGATACAACTTGGATATAAGCTAACATGACATAATCATTTTCCCTTATTAGTTCATATGAGTAATTCATTAAGCACTTGATGAGCATACATATGCACATAACACTAAACAACAAGTAGTCATCATAATTCAAATCCTCATTGATAATTTCAAGGGTTTTGCATGGATCCTCATGATATTACATGCATATCAATTAACCTCACATGAAATGTATCATAAAACATGGATTAGAATTCCAATTATTCATTATAAACATGGATATAATTAAACCCAACATGGA
Source organism: Capsicum baccatum var. pendulum (assembly GCA_030864225.1). NCBI lineage: Eukaryota > Viridiplantae > Streptophyta > Magnoliopsida > Solanales > Solanaceae > Capsicum > Capsicum baccatum. The sequence goes on along the minus strand of CM061557.1, from coordinate 219,405,018 downwards.
ATTCATAAAATCCATAAACTTGAAGTTTAAAAATAGTTTGTTGGACTCCAAGGGTGTAAGGGACCCTTGGATTAACACTTCACATACCTTAATTACTACTTTCGAGAAGATTGAAGTGAATTCTTGGGTTAAGTAGCCATTACAACTCAATCCTTACTCGAGTCAAGTAGCCATCATGGCGCGACCTTTTCTTTAGTTGACTGGCCCTCATGGCGTGGGGCTATTGGGACCCTTCACTATTTTGGGCATCCAAACTCGCCCATACGCTTGTCCAAATAATACAAAACTCGCCTGAGATAACCTATAAGTGCCCCTAATCATGAATCAATTTAAAAATCGACTAACTAGGGCCGAAAAGGTTAGAAATAAAATCCTCCAAATTTGGAATTCTAAGATTCTAAGTATTGACACTTCGCTAAATTTTTTTTCTAAGTCTGCGACCTCCTTAACAAGCTTAAAGCGCTGAGTTAAGATAAGAATTTTGTGAGGTCTTACAATATCTCCCGCTGGGAACATTTATCCTCGAATGAGACTGACTAAGAAGGGGGAACTGAGATACTGCAAGTATGTATTGGACGTACACAACTGAGACATGATTTCATGGTTGAGACTACTATTATACTGGAATTTCATACTGAACAAGCATATATGATGCATAATTTTGTAACTGATATTACTGATAAGCTGAGTTTATATAGATACTGAACATACATGTTTGATGTATGAGTACATGACTCAACACGATTCATGAATGCATGACTGAATATGCAATGGTAAGTGATACCAAGTTTGCGAGGAACATCTGATTATGGAACTGAGTAAGTTTTTAAGAAAATTTTTTACCTTGAGCTGAGTCTGAGTTTGCATAGAAGAGGTGAGGATACTTGGTCTACATATCTGCTTCTGCTTTCCAAGTAGCTCCCTCAACAGACTGATTTGGCCAAACAACTTTGACTAGAAGGACTTCTTTGTTCCTCAGTCTACGAATTTGATAGTTAAGGATTTCGACAGGAACCTCTTTATGAGAGAGACTGTTCTGTATATCTACACCCTCCATTAGGACTACGGCTGTTGGGTCACTTATGTATTTATTAAGCAAGGAGATATGGATCACTGGATGTACTGAATCTAAGTCTGAAGGTAACTCAAGTTCGTAAGCTACCTTTCCGAAATAGATGAGAATTTGATTAGGACTGATAGATCGGGGCTGAGCTTCTCCCTTCTTGCTAGCCTCTTCACTCCTTTTATAGGAGAGATTCTCAAGAATACTAAATCACCGATCCAAAACTTGAGATTATTTATTGAATACGCACGAACAAGAACATTAGAACATAACTAATCCTGAATGGTTATATAGGAACCGATTATCATGAATGGAACCGAGCCCCTGAATACATAGATTATGGATGATATTGGAACTTGAGGGTACACCTATGAGTACCCACTACTCTAAACTGGATTCATTATGTGAAGAAAAGATGGAAAGGTTAGGTCATGATAACTTGGGTTGAGGGGTTTATAGTACATCTCCCCCTTGGGACATTATGTCCCATGAAGAATGATGACTTGGCTGAGATATTGAGGAAAAACTAAGATAATGCATAGGTTACCTACAAACTGAATCATGACTGCATATGGATCTAAAAATGAGGCATAACACCTGAACTGAGCTGAACTCGCAACTATAGGGTTGCTCGATTTGGAATAGTTACTTTTATGAGACTTCAAATTATGTGACTATATGGAATAATAGAAAACCACACCATACGAATTTGTCTATCTGACTGCTAAACTAAATTACTAGCTTTACGGACTAACTCATACTAAAAAATTATTCTCCATTGGAGATTTTCTGTGAAACTCTTTTTATTAAGTTGCCAGAAACTTTAGGAAGCAAGGAAATCTTGGCATTGTCTAAATAAGAATCACAACATGTCTAGAATTCTGTAAGTTGAGGCGAGGCCTGTGAGTTATCATCTTAGATATAGTGACTAATACTTATGCACTGCAACTATAAATTTTCAAGCTTAGACATATCCCTTTAATACTCTCTCAACTATACTCTCCACCTTAGTACGACACTTCACTTAGGACTACCAAAAATATTCACATGGGTGCTGCGCATGAATGCATAAGCATACTAACTTATCTGATTAACTGAATAGCTGATAGCTGAATACTGGGTCTGCAAGACTGAACTATACTTAGTCTGAATAACTGGATTAAAATTATAGAGTATCATGTATACGAGGTAAGGATTGACTAGGAAATATAAGATAACTGAGCATAAATTCATAAAAGTTGTATTATTTAAGAATGCAAGACCAAACGTATAGCATGGTTCTGAATTATTCTATAAACTGAGGTACTGAAATACTAGTAACTGAGTAACTGATAATAGTATGCTATGGTTGAGCGAACCAGAAATTAAACTAAGTTTCTGATCTGATTATTAGACTGAGACTGATACTATAACTGAGATTACAAATGAGACTATGATTTAGATAGTAGCTGGGACTGAACACACTGTAAGGCATGAGTGCAGAAGTCATGAGTTGCATGACCTAAGCTTTGGAGTTTCCATGTTCATGGAACATGATTCGTACTACTGAGTGAACTGGAACCCATCATACTAAGAACTAGAAATGCACATGATTCTATGAAAAGTGTGTGAATATAAGTTGTGTTCATGGAGCTGAGACGTAAAACATGCTTAGGTATCGTGATGACTGAAGTATAAAACTTTGAACTGTGGTAAAGACTGGTTGGGCATCATTCCCACCCATTACATTTCTACACATACTAATATTAGTACTGAAATCTGGAAGCCTGACTTGCTGAGATATCATAACTGGACAGTTCCTGTATACCCGCCGGTCTATGATAGACTGACCCACTGAGGTGGAGGCTGAGAAAGGTTTTGTTAATTTTTGGTCTGACTTTAAAGTTAATTGCTATACAAATATTTACAAAAGTGAGAGAATTTCCTAGATCTGAAGAGACATAAACATATAAATGAGAGGTCTATAACATATCGGTGACCGCATCAGGGGAACTTTCCCGATCTTGTCAGGACTAAAGTACATGAAGCATATTTGGGCGCTGCCCACTGGCGGAACTGGAAGTGGCACCCTACTGATTTGAGCGACCAAACTGAGCTGAAGAACGACTATGTTAACTTCATAGACCCGCCTTAGAACAGTCTCAGACTGAACAGTCTCAGACTCTGTGACCTGACTCGCCACTTCCAAAACATACATCACTGTCGTCTCTACACATACCTTTATGATTCTTACCACATTCTTCACAAAGCAGATTAGTACGAACACCGCTTGCATTACTTTGGGTTTTGGAGCCTGGCGCCATTCTGACTGTCATTCCTGAAACTTGGTATTGGTGTACTAGATCAAAATAGAACTGAGAACGGTTACCGCCCTTTGACCTTGGCCGGGCAAAACTAAAGCTACCCATTCTGGCTCTCTTATTTTTCTCTTTTTTTTTTCTTAAGTTTATATTCCTCAATCTATTGAGCATGGACCATAATCCTAGATATGTCCATCTCCCTAATCAACATCGCTATCCTGCACTCCTTAACCATTTTACCCAATACCCAGTCTATTGTCTGCTACTACATGGAGAGCATACCTGGCTAACTGAGTAAACTTGAGGGAATACTCTTTCACACTCATACTGCCTTGCCTAAGATTGATGAACTCTAACACCTTGGCTTCTTTCAGCTCTAAGGGAAAAAATTTATCTAATAAGGCTGTAACAAACTCTTCCCATTCTATGGGCTTTGTATCTGCGCCCTTGTCTACCTTCCACTGCCTAAACCACGTATGTGTTATATCTTACAGCTGATAGGTGGCTAACTCAGCACTCTCACTGGAAGTTACTCCCATGATATCTGTGACTTTCTAAACCTGATCGAGGAATTCTTGTGGATCCTCTTCAGACTTAGAACCTGAGTATAAGGGAGGATTCATTCGGGTGAAGTCCTAAATCCTTGATGCATTAGTATTGCCCACTAGGTTGGCTAGAATAATAACTGGACATTCATTTTGAGTTGCAACTAAATTGGTTTGAGTAACGAATACAACCCTGAATTCTGCATAAGAGACGTGCTCATCCAGGGGATCTGCCTGAACGGGCTGAGGTGCTAACTGATTTTTGATTCTTCTTTATTTAGTCCTTTTGGGAGGCATTAACTGTATGTGAAAGGACGAAGCATATTAGACTGAGAGTTTTACTGGAGCTCATGCATACTCGCACAACATGAATACTGACAGATGGAAAACTTTTCCTAAAACATTTCCCAGCCTCTAGTCCATAAGTGTGGCGCGCTACACACCCATGAATAAGACTCTACTAGATGTGGCTTTCAAACTTCCTAGGACTCTATTGAACCTTAGGCTCTGATACTAATTTTTTAATGCCCTGATTTTGTACCCCGAACGCTAGACAGTGCTCATAATCTCGGAGGACCACAAGCTAACCCATGTCTAGTACCTGTTGTAATAACTGAATAATAATATTGTAAATACGTGTAAAGTAGGTGAAAATTGGCCATAAGGTTCAATACTGTAAATATAACTGAATACGGTAACCAAAACTGAAATATCTATCTGAAAATACTCTAGTTTGAAAAGCCTCTAAACTATTTGAATTGTGGAGTTGATTAGACAAGCCCCTAACTAACTCCAACTATTGAAAGTGAGCTAATAACTAAAATATTGAAAGAAAACAATGATGTCCTCAAACTATAAGGACTCACCGCTAACTTTGATTGCTGATAGTCTAAACTGCTAAAGATAATCGGGATCCCGTGCATCTAAACCTATGATATAAGACATCAAAGCACAAAAGAAAGGCATGTGTCAGTACTTTGAATGTACTGGTATGCTCAGTGAGGTAGGCTAAAATGCATGGGTTCATATGCATGAATAATACTAACTAAATATCATTAATATGACTGAATGAGAGTACATGCATGAATACGTGTACTGTAATTGAAATCATTATAACACTGGATACTGAATCTGAATACTTATTATCTGATATCTAAGTATACCGATATTGAATTACTGATAACTGAATGGCAACATTTGACAGTTATAAATCTGTGGAACTGTCTGAGTTCTGAGCTGAACTAAGTGACTGTATCTGATAGTCTTGAATCCGTATAACTGAACTAAGTGCTGTATTGAGACTGAATCTAAAACTGAGACTGTAGGAAATAATTATCTAATCGACATGCCCCTTCTTTAACTGATTTAGGGTCCAACCTATAACCCTAGTTGGAAGGGTGTTAATACCGTGCCACAGGTAAAGACAAGCTGTGAGTTAATCCTCTCCGAAAAAGATCTTCATTAACCCTCGCTGGTAGGAAAGCTTAGATGAGATATATCAATCCTAGTCTTGCAGGAAGATATCTCAACCTACGCTGGCTATGTAGTTTTGGAATGCAAAGAATGCTTCTACGGACCACACCCTTCACTGGTAGGTGAGCCCCTATCCTTGGGTTCACTCGGTGATGAATCCTACTCCCAACTAAATAGACACTGGACTGAATTCTTAACTGTACTAGGCTAGACTGAACTATTATTGATTGTACTATTTGACTGAATTGAACTGACATCACTGAGTTTCGTGGACTGATGGAATACTACTAAATTCTGTTAACTGACTGAGTACCACTGAGTTCTAAACTGAATATTGTGACTGACTTATGAATACTATTGATATTTTCCTGAGTTCTATAACTAACTGAAGCTTTAGGTAAACAACTAAGTTTTTGGGTATTGAATACCCCAGGACTCGATAGCATGAAAGGATAATCATAGCATAAGCTTGAAAAGCATAATTATGTGCACTTGTTCACAACTGATTCATGGAAATATTTTATCAAACCCTGGCATGATACATCTTGACATAAGCTAACATGTCTGTATCTCTTTCCTTTATTAGTTCATATAAGTAATTTATCAATCACTTGGTGAGCATACATATGCACATAACACTAAACAACAAGTAATCATAATTTAAATTCCCATTGATAATTTAAAGGGTTTTACATGGATCCTCATGATATTACTTACATATCAATTAACCTCACATGAAACATATCTTAAGACATGGATTAGAATCCAGTTAATCATTATAAACATGGATATAATCAAACCCAATATGGAATTCATGAAATCCATAAACTTGAAGTTTAAAAATAGTTTCTTGGACTCCAAGGGTGGAAGGGACCCTTGGATGAACACTTCACATACCTTGATTACTACTTTCGAGAAGATTAAAGTGAGCTCTTGAGACTTGAATTCTTAAACTTGAAGAGGTTAGGGCTTGCTCTTGAGAGAGTTTATGAGTAAAGAATGAGATTTTTTCCCTATAGGCTGATTAATTTGGTGTTAAGGCTGAATAAGTGTAGGGAAAATAACCCATTTGTCCCTACAACCCGTATTAAAATAATGCTAAACAGGGTTGCCCTCGTGTTGTGACCCCTGCTTGGGTCAAGTAGCCATCGTGACATGATCCCTACTCGGGTCAAGTAGCCATCGCAGTGTGACCCTTACTTGGGTTAACTGGCCCTCGCGACGTGGGGCTATCCCAACCCTTCACTATTTTGGGCATCCAAACTCACCCTTACACTAGTTCTAAAAATCTAAAACTCACCTGAGATGACCGACAAGTGACCCTAATCATGAATTAATTTAAAAATCAACTAACTAAGGCCGAAAAGGTTGAAAATAAAATCCTCCAAATTTGGAAGGGTAACATGATTCTAAGTCTTGATACTTAGCTAAATTTTTTTTGAAGTCTGGGACCCTCTTAAAAAGCTTAAAGGACTGATTTAAGCTAAGAATTTTGCGGGGTCTTACAATATATCCCTCTTGGGAACATTCGTCCTCAAATGAGACTGACTAACATGGGAGAACTGACAGACTGTAAGTACGTACTGGACATACACAACTGAGACATGATTTTATGGCTGAGACTACTATTATACTGAAATTTCATATTGAACATACATATAAGATGCATGATTTCGTAATTGGTATTACTGATAAGCTGAATTTATATATATACTGAATGTGCATGTTTGATGCATGAGTACATGAATCAACACAATTCATGAATGCATGATGATATGCAATGATAACTGATACCAAGTTCGCGAGGAATATCTCATCATGGAACTGAGTAAGTTTTTAAGGAAAACTATTACCTTGAGCTGAGTCTGAGTTTGCAGAGAAGAGGTGAGGATACTTGGTCTGTCTATTTGCTTCTGCTTCCTAAGTAGCTCCCTCAACGGACTGATTTCGGCAAAGAACTTTGACTAGAGGGACTTTTTGTTCCTCAGTCTGCAAATCTGATAGTCAAGGATTTCAGCTGAAACCTCTTTATGAGGGAGACTGTTCTGGATATCTACGCCCTCTATCAGGAATACAGCTGCTGGGTCACTTATGTATTTCATAAGCAAGGAGACATGGAACACTAGATATATTGAAGCTAAGTCTAAAGGTAACTCGAGCTCTTAATCTACCTTTACAAAATGCCTGAGAATTCGGTTAGGACCAACATATCGAGGGATGAGCTTCCCCCTTTTTTCCAACCTCTTCACTCCTTTTATAGGTAAGATTCTCAAGAATACCAAATCATCGATCCCAAACTTGAGATTATTTACTGAATATGCATGAACGGGAACATGAGAGCATAACTGAACCTGAAATGTGATATAGGAATTAATTATCATAAATGAAATTGAGCCCCTGAATACATGGATTATTGCTGAGATTGGAACTTGACGGTCCATCTATGAGTACCCACTATCCAAACTGGATTCATTACGTGAAGACAAGATGGAAAGTTTAGGTCATGAAAACTTGGGGGGAGGGGGTTATAGTACATCTCTCCTTTGGGATATTATGTCCCCTAAAGAATGATGACTTGGCTAAGATACTAAGGAAAAACTGAGATGATGCACTGGGCACCTACGAACTGAATCATAATGGCATATAAGGGATCCAAAATTGAGGCATGAAACCTGAACTGAGCTGAACTGGAAACTACAGGGTTGCTCGATTTGGAATAGTTAGTTTTACGAGACTTCAAATTATGTGACTATATGGAATGATAGAAAACCACACCACACGAATTTGTCTGTCTGACTGCTAAACTAAATTACTAGCTTTATGGACTAACTCATACTAAAACTTATTCTCAATTGGAGATTTTCTCTGACACTTTTTTTTTGAGTTGCCAGCAACTTTAGGGAGCAAGGAAATCTTGGCATTGTCTGAATAAGAATCACAACATGTCTAGAATTCTGTAAGTTGAGGCGAGGCCTGTGAGTTATCATCTAAGATATAGTGACTAATACTTATGCATTTCAACTATAAATTTTCAAGCTTAGACATATCCCTTGAATAATCTCTCAACTATACTCTCCACCTTAGTAAGATACTTCACTTGGGACTACTAAAAAATATTCGCATGGGAGCTGAACACGAATGCATAAGCATACTAACTTATCTGATTAACTAAATAACTGATAGCTAAATACTGGGTCTGCAAGACTGAACTGTACTTAGTCTGAATAGCTGGACTGAAACTATAGAGTATCATGTATATGAGGTAAGGACTGACTGGGTAATATGAGATAACTGAGCATGAATTCGTAAAATTTATATTATTTAAGAATGCAAGACTAAGCATATAACATAGTTCTAAAATATTCTGTAAATTGAGATAACTGTACGCTATGGTTGAGTAAACCTGAAATTGAACTGAATTTTTGATTTGATTACTGGATTGAGACTGATACTATAACTGAGACTGTAATTGAGATTGCAAATGAGACTATGATTTAGATGGTAGCTGGGACTAAACACACTGTAAGGCATGAGTGCAGAAGTCATGAACCTAAGTTTTGGAGTTTTCGTGTTCATGGAATATGATTCGTATTACTGAGTAAACTGGAACTCCTCATACTAAGAATTGGAAACGCACACGATTCTATGGAAAGTGAGTGAATAAAAGTTGTGTTCATGGAGCTGAGACATAAAACATGCATAGGTATATGATTGAAGTGCAAAACTTTGAACTAAGGAAAAGACGGGTTGGGCATCATTCCCACCCATTAATTTTCTACACAAACTAATATTACTATTGAAATCTGGAAGCCTGACTTCTTGAGATATCATAACCGAACAGTTCTTGTATACCCGCCGGGCTAGATAGACTGACCCACTGAGGTGGAGGCTGAGAAAGGTTTTGTTAATATTTGGTCTGAATTTAAAGTTAATTGCTATGCAAAGAGTTACAAAGTACAGAAAAGTTCCTGTGTCTGATGAGACATAAGCATATAAATAGGAGGTCTATACCATACCAGTGATCGTACCAGGGGAACTTTCTCGATCTTGCCTGGACTGAAGTACATAAAGCCTATTTGGGCGCTACCCACTGGCTGTACTGGAAGTAGCACCCTGCTGATTTGGGAGATCGGACTGAGCTGAAGGATGACTTTGCTCACTTCGTAGACCGGCCTTAGGATAGTCTCAGACTCTGTGACCTGACTAGCCATATTCAAAACACACATCACTGTCGGCTCTACCATACCCTTATGATTCTTACCACATTCTTCGCAAAGCGAATTAGTACAAACACCGCTAGCGCTACTCTGGGTTATAGAGCCTGACGCCCCATCCTAACTATTATTCCTGAACCTTGGTACTAGTGTACTAGTTGAAGATGGAACTGGGGCTGAAAATTTCTAACTAAAAATTGAGAACGGTCACCACCCTCTGACCTTGGTTGGGCAAAACTAAAGCTACTCGTTCTGGCTCTCTTATTTTTTTTTAAGATTATATTTCTCAATCTGTTGAGTATGGACCATAAGCCTAGATATGTCTATCTCTTTAATCAACATCACATCCCTGCACTTCTTAAACACTCTACCCGATACCCCAGACACAAGCTTGCTCATTTTGGATTTATTGTCTGCTAGTACATGGGGATCATACCTGGCTAACTGACTAAACTTGAGGTAATACTCTTTCACACTCATACTGCCTTTCCTGAGATTGCTGAACTCTAACACCTTGGCTTCTTTCATCTCTAAAGGAAAGAATCTATCTAATAAGACCGTAGCAAACTCTTTCCATTCTATGGGCCCTGCATCTGCGCCCTTATCTACCATTTACTGCCTAGACCACGTATGGGCTACATCTTTTAGCTGATAGGTGACTAACTCCTCACCCTCACTAGAACCACTCCCATGATATCTGTGACTTTTTGAACCTGATCGAGAAACTCCTGTGGATCCTCTTCAGACTTAAAACTTGAGAATAAGAGAGTATCCATTCGGGTGAAGTCCTGAATCCTGGTTGTAGCAGTATTAGCTACTGGGTTGGTCAGAACAACAACTGGACATTCATTCTAAGTTGCAACTAAATTGTCTAGAGTAGTGAATGCAACCCTGAATTCTATATGAGAGACGTGCTCATCCAGGGGATATGCCTGAACGGGTTGAGGTGCTAAATGATTTTCGGTTCTTTCTTCATTAGTCCTTTTGGGAGGCATGTTCTGTAAGTGAAAGGACGAAGCAAATTAGACTGAGAGTTTTACTGGAGCTCATGCTCACTCGCATGACATGTATACTGAAAGAAGGGAAACTTTTCCTAAAATATCTCATAGCATCTCGTCGTTAAGTATGGTGTTCTACACATCCATACACAAGACTCTACTAGATGTGGTTTTTAGACTTCATAGGACTCTATTGAACCTTTGGCTCTGATATCAAGTTTGTAACACCCCAAAGAACCACAAGCTAACCAATGTTTGGTACCTGCTATAGTAATTGAATAATAATACTGTAAATATGTGGAAAGTAGGCAAAAACTGGCCATAAGATTCAATAGTATGAATAGAACTGAATACGTTATAGAAATACCAAAACTGAAATATCTGTCTGAAAATACTCTAGTTTGAAAAGTCTCTAAATTGTCTGAATAGTGGAGTTGATGGGATAAGCCCCCAACTAACTCTAACTACTGAAAGTGAATTGATAACTGAAATACTGAAATAAAACAATCATGTCCTCAAACTATGAGGACTCACCGCTAACTCCGACTACTGAAAGTCTGAACTGCTAAGGATGATCGGGAGCTCGTGCGTCTGAACCTATGATATCTTAACATGCATCAATAATTTAAATGTACTGGTATGATCAGTGAGGTAGGCTAAAATGCATGGGTTCATATGCATGAACAATACTAATTGAATATCATGAATACAACTGAATGAGAGTATATGCATGAATACATGTACTATAACTGAAATCATGATAACACTGGATACTGAATTTGAATACTAATTAACTGATATCTAAGTATACTGATATTGAATTACTTATAACTGAATGATTGTATCTAGCAGTCCTGAATCTATGAAACTGTACTGAGTTTTAAACTAAACTGAGTCACTGTATCTGACAGTCCAGAATTAGTAGAATTGCACTGAGTTTTATACTGCGACTGAATCTGAAACTAAGACTATAGGAAATAATTATCTAACTGACATACCCCTTCTCTAACTAATTTGGGGTCTAACTTGTAACCCCAGTTAGAAGGGTGTCAATACCGTGCCATAGGTAAAGATAAGTTGTGAGTTAACCCTCTTTGACTGGATGCTCTTCCGTCAACCCTCGCTGGTAAGAAAGCTCAAATGAGATATATCAACCCTAGTATTGCAGGGAGATATCTTAACCTACGCTGGCTACGTAGTTATGGAATGCAAAGATTGCTTCTAAGGACCACACCCTCTACTGGCAGGTGAGCCCCCATCCTTGGGTTCACTCGGTGCTGAATTCTACTTCCAACTGAATAGACACTAGACTAAATACTAAAATGTACTAGGCTAAACTAAACTGTTACTGATTGTACTAGTTTACTGAACTGAACTGAGTTCACTGAGTTTCGTGGACTAGTGGAATACTACTGAATTTTGTTAACTGATTGAGTACCATTGAGTTCTGAACTGAATATTGTGACTGACTTATGAATACTACTGAGATTTTCCTGAGTTCTGTAACTTACTGAAGCTCTAGGTAAACAACTAAGTTTTTGGGTATTGAATACCTCCAGGACTCGATAGCATGAAAGGTGAATCATAGCATAAGCTTGAAAAGCATAATCATGTGCCCTTGTTCACAACTCATTCATGGAAATATTTTATCAAACATTGGCAGGATACAACTTGCACATAAGCTAACATGACATAATCTCTTTCCCTTATTAGTTTACATGAGTAATTCATCAAGCACTTGGTGAGCATATATATGCACATAACACTAAACAAGATGTAGTCATCATAATTTAAATCCCCATTGATAATTTCAAGGGTTTTACATGGATCCTCATGATATTACATACATATCAATTAACCTCACATGAAACGCATCATAAAACAGGGATTAGAATCCCAATTAATCATTATAAATATGTATATAAGCAAAACCAACTTGGAATTCAAAAAATCCATAAACTTGAAGTTTAAAAATAGTTTCTTGGACTCCAAAGGTGAAAGGGCCCCTTGGATGAACACTTCACATACCTTGATTACTACTTTTGAGAAGATTGAAGTGAGTTCTTGAGACTTGAATATTTAAACTTGAAGAGGTTAGGGCTTACTCTTGAGAGAGTTTATGAGTAAAGAATAAGATTTTTGCTCTATAGGCTGATTAATTTGGTGTTAAGGCTGAATAAGGGTGGGGAAAATGACCCATTTGCCCCTATAACTCGTATTAACATAATGCTGAACATGGTTGTCATCACGTCGCGACCCCTGCTTGGGTCAAGCAGGCATCGCAATGCAATCCCTATCGGGTCAAGTAGCCATCACGGCATGACCCTTACTTGGGTTGACTGACCTCGTGATGCGCGGCTATTGCAATCCTTCATTATTTTGGGCATCCAAACTAGCCCTTATGCTAGTCTAAAAAATTCAAAACTTGCCTGAGATGATCTATAAGTGAAACTGATCATGAATGAATTTAAAAATTGACTAACTAAGGCTAGAAAGGTCAAAAATAAAATCCTCTAAATTTGGAAGGCTAAAATGATTATAAGTCTTGATACTTAGCTAATTTTTTTTTCTAAGTCTTGGACCCCCTTAACAAGCTTAAAGGACTGGGTTAAGCTAAGAATTTTGTGAGGTCTTACATATAACCTAAAAAGAGTGTTATTTTTCTCTAATTTCAGTCGATTAACAACACTTTCATCCTCTCATATTCAAGAACATCAAGATTAGGATTTCCCTCACGGAGTCATCTTTCAAGCCTCAAAAAATTCAAGCTCTCCTAATTAGTTAAGCAATTCCAGGTATATGGGGTATTCATCAATGGGTTCCTTCTACCCATTGAGCCCGAAAATTCCCTTTTTTATTAAAGTATGAAGTTTTTCCTGTTTTATGAAATTATCTATGTTAAATATAAACTTAATCCTTGCTTTCCTTAGTAATTTGAATTCAAGTCATGGCAACATATGTCTCTATATAAATTGGATTGCTTCATGCTTTGAATTTCAACTATTCATGTCATATTCAATTGCTTCAATGTCAAATTATCAAATTATGAATTAAACTATGTGAAATTATTATCCTCCCAAGTTTAATACATTCATATATTCAAATTCATGGATTTTATCAATTTGGTGACATGTATTATCTTTTGGGTCTTTAAATTGGGACTTTATGTCACTGTTTCAAGTGTTGTTATCAAATTTTATAATCATTCAGTGCTGACGGGTTATGAACACCCGATACCTATGTGTTTACTTATATTTTAGACTTTTCAAGTAATGAGTCAGTCCATTCATGATTTTATTGTCATACTTAGTTTGTTATGATCATGCTGATCACTATCAGTTGAGATATTCAATTGACATTAGTAAAAAACGATGTCCGTTTAGTTGGGATTAGGATTTAGCACTTTCTAAACCCAGGAATGGGGGCTGACCTACCAGTAAAGGGTGTGACTTTAGTAGCAATCCCCGAGTTTTAGAACTATGTAGCCAGCGTAGGTTTTGAGAGGTCTTCCTGCCAGTTAAGGGTTGGAATTCTCTTAAGGGAACATTCCAGTAGAGGGTGACTCCCTAGTCCTTCAGGACACTAGCTTAGTGGATCCACACAGCCAGTGTTAGTACCCGTGGCAAGGTACTAACACCCTTCCAACTGGAGTTATAGATTGTCCCCAATTAGCTCAAATTAGGGAATGTGGATTACATGATAACTCTCACAGTTTCAGTCAATACTCAGTTTATATCAGTTCTGGTTTGCTTAATCAAGTAATCAGATCTTCAGTTATCCAGTCAGTCAATTTTACATATTAAATTCAGTATATGCTTTACTTGGTCTTGCATTCTCAGTTTTACATATTCATGCATCCATTTTCAATTGCAATATGTATTTTAGTTAGTCCTTATATTACATACCAGTACATGTAAAGTACTGACCGCATACTTTTCTCATGTGCTATGTTGTCTTATAACATAGGTTCGGGCACTCAGTTTTTCGACCATCCTTAGACAAATCAACATTACCCAACAACAGTAGTGTTGAGTCTTCTTCCATGAAGGACATGACATATTTTATTGTTATTTAAGCTTCTCTTTATGTTCAGTCAGTCGGAGTTGGTTAGGGGTTTATCCCATCAACTCCTTATGATTTTTAGAGGCTTTTCGATAGACAGACAGTTAGTTGGTTTTCAGTCTATTTAGTTGTTCCAGACATGTTGAATTATATTTTTGTATTACATTGTACCAATATTTTACCATATTATCTTCTGTACATATTATCCCATTAGTATTTTATTCAGTGCTCACAGTAGGTACTAGATCATGGGTTAGATTGGGCTCACTTGTCGCCTTAAGCACCGTGTTACAACTAGGGAATAACTTTGGGTCATGACATAACCAAATATTTAAACTAAATTCTTTGACTAATTATTCGGGTTTGTAATACTTGAACTATTTTCTTACTTATGTGTTTAAATTTTCATAAAATTTAAACTGTTGCATTTCATGGTATACTTCCACATTTGAATATATAAACTATTTTGGGGTTTCACGGATGTCCTAGCTCCTATTTATCAATTCCAAATAAAGTGTTGGAAATATGATAGTTAGCACGTTAGGTGTTCGATGGCTGTTCGTATTTTCAAACCTAAGTTGTCAAATTGGAAACATGGTCAAAGCTCACTCTAGATACCTAGGATAGAGCAAAACCAAAACTATTTTTAGGTGTGAGCCTAGGACGACCCAATACCTGAGGAGGTATTGGGCCTATTATAAAAACCCACCTTACGTCTATTGACTACGAGTCAATAATAGACGATCATCCCTTATGTGTTTTAATTGAAGGATGTAATAATGAATTATACGGACCATTGTCCTTTGGGATATATTTGGGGTCAATGGAATGTCATACAAATGGCATGTATATCCTTCAAACGTTAGGCTTAACTTTGGATTGAAAGGTCCCATGTATGCTAGGATGTGTTAAAAATAATTTATGTACTAAAGTGTTCCATTATTGTTAGGCATATAAGACTCAAAAAATTTGAATCCTACTAAAATGCCCTTAAAAGTCTATCAATAAAATCCCTTCCAAATTACCCAATCTGGATTCAAAATTCACTAGGTCACTGTCCAATTCACATTGACCATGTTGCTCTCACAAATCACCTTTTTTCTTTATCAATTATAGCTAGAGTTATCTAGGTATTCTATTAATGGCAAGACTAGCATGTCTTCAAAAGTACCTTCCAAATATTTTCTTAGGGTGTTTATTCGTAAACACCCGACCTATTTAAATCATTTAATTCACTCTATTTGAAATGTTGTTTTCCCCATTAAATTCAAAGTCTGTCAAATGGTCAAAATTTTGATCATTCAACCACTTTTCAAAAGTGTCCCATTTTTGGATGCTGGGCTAATCTGTTTTGAGCTAAACAAATGTTATTTATTTGATATTTCTTTGGTTAATTATTACGATTCATGAACTAAAATTTTACCTTTTGAGTGTTTTTCTTTTCTTTTAGAGAGGCTGATTTGTGTTGGTAGTCAAACTTTCTCGCTTCACAAAGACAACAAGCAAATCACTGGAAGAACATCAGTATTTCACACGGTCTAAGGTCAAGAAAGAGACTACATATTCATCAGTTGTTACTTGGGATAATAGAAGGACTCGTTCAACTATAGATCCTAGTTTGATTAGTATAAATACTTCACTGAGTCAGTTCCCACCTTCTCTGTGGAAATGGACCAGAGTGCCTCGATAGGAAGAGAAATAAACCAGAGGTCGTTGAGGGTTTGGAGAAACAAATTGCCGAGATAAGGTTCATGGTGAGGTAAAGTAGAACACCTTATCAGACCCCTCCAAACACGACTCTACCTCCTAATGCTCGACAAAAGAGACCCATGTTTCCAACGTCAGAAGGAGTTGATAGGAAGGTCATTTTGCTCATGCTTCTTAGAATGCCCCTTCTGGGTACACATTTGCTCATACAAAGGTTTAGAACATATTATTGTCAAACCAAGCTCTACTAGTGTAAACTTATTTTACCGCCCCATCGGTGCCATAAACTCAAGGGTTATACCACTTAGATACTAATTATTATGTTAAAACAAAGAATGATCCAAGAATATATATTGATGAGATGGTGAACAGAAAGATCAAGGTCTTGGAAGATGTAATGAGAAGCCTTCAGGGGATTGAGAGTAACCAATGTGTGAAGTATGAAGAGTTGTGTGCATTTCTCGAGATTGACTTGCCTCCTAGTTATGAGATCCCAAAATTTGAAAAGTTTGATGGGTATGGAAATCCTTTATTTCACTTAAAAACTTATTGTGAAAATTTAATTCGTGTGGGAAAGACTGAAGGAATATGGGTCAAGCTATTTAGTCAAATTTTGAGTGGAAAGGCTTTAGAATGGTACGCTAAGCAAGATGTGACTAAGTGGCATACTTGGGATGACTTGACAAATACTTTTTTCGATCACTGCAAGTTTCATGTCGATATCATTCCTGACAGGATCTCTATCACAAATCTAAGATAGAAATCAATCGAGAGCTTTTATGGATATGCCATATACTGGAGAGAAGAAGCAACCAGGGTACATCCTCCTATGGAAGAAGCTGAAATGATAAGTTACTTCATTCATGCACTAAATCCAGAATATTTTGATAGCATGGTAACAATGACTGGAAAAATATTTCCTGAAATTTTTAAGACTTAGGAAATGATTGAGGATGGCCTCAAGACAGGAAGGATAATAAATTTAACAGAACTATAATCCACTCATAAGGGCTTCAAACCTAGCTCTTTTGGAAATGGAAAGAAAAAAGAGAGAAGTAATGGGAGTGATGACTCAAGAAATTTCTTCCAACTATAAGCAACCTCCTCGATACCATCCCAATACTCGACATGCTCACTATCTAGTTTACAATGCGCAAGCAACATATCATGCTCAACCTCTACCACAAAACTACCAAAACAATGCCCCTCGTGCCAATCATGAAAGAAAGCCTCCCAAGATCTTCACGCCATTGGCAGAACCACTTACTCGGCTTTATGAAAGGTTGAAAGAAGGGTTACTTCATCCAGTGAAAGCAAAGACTGAAAACACTTCTGCTAATTGGTATGATCCAAAAAAGCAACGTGCTTACCATTCTGGAGTTGTTGGACATAATACAGAGAAATGTATCACTTTCAAGCACAAAATTCAGGATTTGATTAACAATAACGTAATAACACTTGAAGAAGCTCCAGCTAATGTTAACAATAATCCATTTTCCAATCATAAGAAGTAGTTATTAGCATCATCAATTAGAAGAAGAATAAGTTTTCCTCAAAAGGCTCACTTTGGCGTTCTTCTATCCCGCGTTTAAAAGGTAGTGTTTTATTTTCTTATAATCGTACTTTCTCGTTTTACTTCCTTGTAATTGCATTCTGTCGCTTTATTTCCTTGTAATCACACTTTATGGTTTGATTTCCTTATAATTTCACCCTTATAGTTGCAATGAAGTATGTTCGACCTAATTTTCCTTGTGGAATACATAGGCGGCCAGCATTGACTCTAGTCACGTTATCAAAATATCAAATATCCCTTTTATTTTGTATGAACTATGTTTGACTTGAATTTCCAAGAATGGGATATGTAGGCGACTTATGTCGGCTTCGATCAACCCCTTAGAAAATTTATCTTTTCATTTGATGTACAAACTATGTTTGACCTCCCAAGAATGGGATACGTAGGCAACCTATGTCGGCTTCAGTCAATCCCTCAGAAGCTTTATCTTTCCATTTTATGTTGGACTACCTTTCCTACCCCAACGGAACGCGTTGGTGCCATACTAGTTCGGTCATATTTACCATAATATTTTCATAGAAATTACGACAAAAGTTTTTAAAAGACCTCCAAAATTCATCAAAGGATCCTTTCCCAAGTTAAATAAAGATGACATTTGAGCATGTAAATGGGGCAGAAATTTTTGAGAAGGTGTCAAAAATTTCACAAAACTTGACATATGCTACAAAGTTGAATATTAGATGTTCCTAAACCTAAGATTGGGGCATAATTTTTGAAGTTCTCTATGCTTAAAGTACTCTACATAAAAAACAACTCAAGTATTTGCGTTTTAGACTAGGGCAAATTTTTTTATGAAGGTCTTAAAATTTCATACTAAAGAATTTCATAAGTTATTAGAAACTTTGAGAGTTTATATGTTATAGACTGAGGCAGAATTTTTGAGGAAGATCCTAATAAATTTCACAAAAACTGTACTTCAAGATCTGAAAGTTTGCAAATCTATGATCAACAAGGTGCATCAGGCGAGCAAGACAATACCAACACAGTTAGTCACCTAAAACTAAGAATTTTCTTTGGATGCAGGAACAGTGAAGTCACAAAGTTGACAATGTTAAGTATGACAAAGAGCATTATCAGACCCATTGTGGCCTTGCCGGGAATGATCGAGCATAATGACAAAGATGTGAAGATATTATTCAAAATACTATCTATAAATCATTATGAGTCAAATAACTTTATCTTTATCTTCAAACTCTATCTTCTGTTATACTCCTAACTTAGTTATAACAGATTGTTGTGTTATTAATAAGTGTTGTTTAAGTTATACAGGTGACTTCATGCAAGATCGTCTCTAATAAATAATGCAAAAGTATCTTCTCAAAGTTTGAGGATTCAATCCAAAAGCTTAGAATATACACACTTCCTTTAAAGAATTCCTGATTCAAAGGATGAAGTTCAACAAATTAACTTCTATCCTTTCTTATCTTATTATATTAGGGTTTTTACCCTTTAAGATGACATATTGGGCCGTCACCCCATTCAATGCGATATGTTATATTCAAGATAGGTCGTCCTCCTTTCAATGAGACATGTTGGATCATTACCCCATTCAAAGTGCCACGTTACATTTAAGATAGGTCGTCTGCCTTTCAATAAGATACGTTGAACCGTCACTCTGTATAAAGTAGAATGTTACATTCAAAATAGGTCAACCACTTTTCACTGAGATATATTGGACCGTCACTCTATTCAAAGTAGTATGTTACATTCATAATAGGTCATTCGCCATTCAACAAGACATGTTGAACTACCACTGCATTCAAAGTGTCATATGTCCGCCTTTCAATGAGATATATTAGACCGTCACTCCGTTCAAAGTGGAATGTTGTATTCAAAATAGGTCGTTCACTTTTCAATGAGACACGTTGGACCATCACTCCATTCAAAGTGGAATGTTGCATTCAAAATAGGTCTTTCACTTTTCAATGAGACACGTTGGAATATCACCCCGTTCAAAATTGGTCATATGTCTTTCAATAAGACATTGGGTCGTTACCCAATTTAAAGTGGTGTGTTACATTCAAGATATGTTGTCCTTTTTTCAATAAGACACATTGAAATATCACCCCGTTCAAAGTGAAATATTATATTCAAGATAGGTTGTCTGCCTTTCAATAAGACACGTTGGGTCATCACCCCATTCAAAGTGGCATATTATATTCAAGATAGGTCATCCGCTTTTCAATGGGACTCGTTGGGTAATCACCCTGTTCAAAGTGGCATGTTACATTCAAGATAAGTTATCCACCTTAAAATGAGACATGTTGGACCGTCACCTCATATAAAGTGACTGTTAAATTCAAACTAGGTTTTCTGCCTTTCAATGAGACATGTTGGGTCGTTATCCCATTCAAAGTGGCATGTTACATTTAATATATGTCATTTTCCTTTTAATAAGACACGTTGGGTCATCACCCCATTCAAAGTGACATGTTACATTTAAGATAGGTTGTCCGTCTTTCGATGAGACACATTGGATCATCACCCCATTCAAAGTGGCATGTTATATTCATGTTGGGTCATCCGCCTTTTAATGAGAAACGTTGGACCGTCACTCCATTTAAAGTAGCAAGTTACATTCAAGATAGGTTGTCCATATTTCGATGAGACACGTTGGATCATCACCCCATTCAAAGTGGTATGTTATATTCATATTGGGTCATCCACCTTTCAATGAGAAACATTGGACCGTCACTCCATTTGAAGTAGCACGTTATATTCAAGATAGGTTATCCACCTTTTAATAAGGCTCATTAGGCCTCCACCCTGTTCAATGTGATATGTTACATTCAAAATAGGTCATCCACCTTTCAATGAGACACATTAAAACTTTACCCATTTAAAGTGTTGTGTAAATTGGTTCATGAACTAGCTTAATATAGCATATTCAAGCAGGATTGCACCAATTTATGTCTGTGTAACACTAAATTTATAACTAATCATTTGTTTGGGCTATTTTCGAAAGTATCCAAAAAGATGTAATTCTCAAATTAAAACCACAGGTGTGGATTATTCCAAAAAGGTCACAACACAACATGAAACTTTTTTTTAGCAGTGAACTGGGACATAGTCTGATGAGGAATATCAAACTCTGTGGACACGAGCTGAAGGACGACTTGCACCACCATCAAACCACACCCTTATTAGAAGGTATGTGGGTATTTTGGGATGTTTTGTTTCAATTTCACCTCTGGTGAATTTCTAAACTCTCACCAGAGGTAGTCTTTCTATTCTTTGAAAATCAGGTGACAACATGATATACGCACCAATTTTTGATAATGCTCAAACTACAGCTCTCGTAAGAGTGTAAGCAGTCGTTGTCAAATATAGAACCCAACTGGGTTGGGTGTCAAATCCCACAGGGAATACTTGGTCACTAAGTAAGCAACTATTAGTATACTTTTGGCCAAAAATTCTGCAACAAAGGGGGGATTTTGTGCGTGCAAATACGTAAACAAAATAGTAGAGTAAAAACGTAAAATAGAAGAGTAAAACGGAGTACTTGGTAGGTTTTAATCAATGAGAATTGAGAGTTAGGGCTATGTCCACCTTATGAGTTTTACGTATCTATTGACTATGAGTTATGCGGAATTCAGACATGCATGCGCTTATAGAGAATCGTATTCTATGGTAAATCCAGGCGTCTTTCGACCATCAAGGATTATTTCACTTTAACTCTTTTGAGCTTAAAGCGTATCTAATGGTACAAATTATCCAAGAGGTTAATCCAATTACGACACTAACTTTTTAACAGGGGTTGGTTCCCTATTACCTTGACATTATCTCTTTTCCAGACATGTAACTTTTCTTTCGAACAAATTAATGCTATACTGGCGTATTCTATATGTTTGCAACCACAAGAATTTATATTAAGATCAAGAGAAGAATGATATAAGCAACATACGTATAAAGAATTCACAAACTCATAACAATAGATAGTATCTCATAAGGCTTCCATAACCCCAACAGAGAAGTTTAGCTATTCATGCGTGCAACAAAAATCATAATAGTCATTATCATTATACCAAAATAAAGATCTCACGTGTGGTATGGTTTGGTGTCACTTGTGGCGTGAATTCCTTGCAAATAGCGTTTATCTTGTTGTGAAAATTTAGAAGTCGAATAGATAAAGAGAAATGAATAAGAATTAATTGAAAGAGAATTGTTTTAATTGTTGAATGAATAATAAAAGTAATTGATGATAGATGTCTAGATGAATGAATTAGAATGTGAATTCTATAAAGCTTCAGCAAAATAGGGTATTTATAATACCCATATCCTATTCCTACTAGGCTACTGCGTACTTATCCTAATCCTAATAAGTTACTGCTGATCCCCAAAGTCTTGAGAAATGCTGTTTTTGCCTGGGAAAGGTTTCCCATGCATCACTTTTAGTCCCTAGGCATCCAAGCTCTACTTTCCTTCTTTCGTGAAGCTTCCTTTGGCGTCAAGTTATCCATAAAATGCTGAAATCTTCATTATTTATACCTGAAAACTTGCTAATCATGTTTGTTAGCTCACTTACAGGAAAAAGGACTAAAAGTGCATGAATTATATATTTTGTCCTCAAAACTTAGCTAAAATATGGGTAAATTATAGCACTTTAGGCGTGTAAATGCGCCTATCATCAACACCCCACACTTAAAGCTTTGTTCGTCCTCGAACAAAATATCATGTCCATCTAAACATATACTTAGGGTTTCACAGTAACAGCACAAAATATTCGTCAAGACAGGCACGACAATCACTAACAAAGAGTAGTTTTCTTATCACTACTAGAAACAATTTCAACCTCTAATATAGACTCGTGATGATGGTTAATTCGTATTCACAAGTTAAGGCACAAAGAATCATACACAACTACCCAAAACTCATCAACCATGTGTGTCTCACAATATATCACCCATAATCACTCACAAGTATTTTATTTTTTGAAACATGGGTATAAGATTTTCCTTGCTCTCACTCTCACAAAGAATTCATATGTTGCAACTGATGACCATAGGCTTTCCCTTAGTGTAATGCTCTTCTAATATCAGAATGCTAAGCTTAGGATCAAATAGGTCTTTTACGGGTTGTAATGTAGGCTAAGGGACGGGTAGGATTATTTTGGCCAGATATAGTGACTAAGTTCCCTAAGCGCTTTAATGCATCACATAATGCCATTAACATTTTCTTTTAATCAACTCTGCTACCTTTCTTTCATCTATCACCATTTTTACCTCTTTTGCCATTCAAACATAACTATCTTTTTATTTAATCATAAACACAATTTATCTTTTTGTTTTTCTATTTTCTTTTTTTTTCTTTTCTTTTCTACAGCACACCTCTATGATAGCCACTCTTTTTTATAACAAATTCAAGTACCAATACACTCTAAGGCATCACTCTTACCCAATTTCCTCTTATTTTGTCACATGTCTTTACCATTTAAAGCACTTAGGAATTTGGATCAAATTATGGTCTTGAAAAAAATGGATTAGGCTTACATATGAGGCTGTCAAAGAAAATAGGCTAAAGGCTCAAAGGGGGTTAGCTAGGATGATGTCCATGGGTAGGTAAAAGAAAAGAAGGTAAACAAGTATAGGTTGCCAAAGAAATGCCTAAATCATCTCCTAAACTCACACTCTTTATTTCGCTTCACACACACACCAGACAAGTTCTAGCATCAGCCACAAACACAGAATATACTATATCCTCACACACACAAGGCACATGGTCGACTTTATTGGGAGTAGTATATCCTCTTGACCCAACAGATGAAGGAATTGAACCACACAATTATCACATAGTGAGGTACAATTAGAGCCTAAACGTTTCAATAACAATGATTTTAGCACACACTCTTGTTATAATACCATGCTGCCTATTAGAACAATTTCATGCACAGTTTTAAAAAATTTTTAACTACTAAAAAAAACAAAACAAACAAACATAAATAAATGCAAATGCAGATAAAGAAGGATAACATGCAAATACCAGCACCCCACACTTAGACGGGACACACTGCCCTCAGTGGAAAATAAATAAGAAGAACCTGGTTAGTCAGACTCCTCCTCTATGTCTGGGGTCATACCCCCTTTGTTGGAATCATCATTAGAGTCGTCGTCATCAGAATTCTCCTCCACATCAAAGTCTGGCATTCTGTGATCATCATCGGTTATCACATCGTCATCAAGAGGTTCCTCAAAATATACACCTACTCCACACATCGACCTCGCATGCTCATTCATTGGGTAGTCATAATCCAGCTGTTGGACCTCTGCAGTAGTTGGAACACGACCCCCGCTCATCATAGTAAACCTCGTTATGCCATATAAATGGCGGAAGAAGCTTTCGTTGCGATCATGCCTTTCTGTAGTGGTAAGGTTGACGCCATGCGTAGATTCAGCATCTCTAACCTTTATGAGGTCAACCTTCTTCGGGTTGTGTGGAAGTTTATGATCAGCAGGTTCCTCTTCGATGTCCTCCTTCCTTAATATGGCAGTCAACAGATTGCCAAAGCTGAAGTGGGACCTCTTGTACAGCCTAGCCTTACGCATTGTAGATCGAATAATTTCCCCAATGTTGATAGGGACATTCGTCATCAATGCATACACCAAGACACTCTATCTCGTGTTATATTTGTGTACTGTGTCCCTGGAATCAGGCAAGAGTTGACTATTCGCAGCCATATCCTAGCTTCCCTATTCAAGGAAGCATATGGGAAGATGTTGTGCTGACCGGTGTCCCTGTGTCTACTCCATCGTGCCATAGATCTTGTTCCGCACAGTGTGTGTCTAATTTCCCTGTACGGAGGTCTATTATACAGCTCCTTGAGTGCTGATGGATCAACAGATGGCAAGCCTAGAAAGGAGTTGAAGAACTCTGCATTTAGTTGTAGAACTTGGCCCCGAATCTTTACTTCACTCCCTGTAGTTTTCGGTGATCAGTTGGCATAGAATTCTCGTGTTAAATTGAGATTTAACTCTCCCATATCTCGGAAGATGAAATCAAGATGTAACGCCATTATCTTGGCCAACATACGGGGTTCTTTCTTTGCTAGGCTCTCCTTGTGTATCAACTCCACATGAACATATTTTTTCTCTTTATTGTTTCTATACCACTCCTTTCCTTCCTCCTCTAGGACCCATTTAATTCCAAATATGCGGCGAGGTATTTGTAGTGAGGAGGATTCTCCTTGCTCTTTTCGTCCCCTTTTCTGGCCTTTTTGTGAAGTGGTTGCTTTTTCTTTTCCTTGTCTTGCTTTTGGTGCCATTGTACCTGAGATTAAAATAATAGTCATGTTAGCTTCATCTCAGTGGATACAATCAACAAACAAGCAGTAGTAGTACCACCCCACACTTAGTTTGTTGGTACAAACTAGTGAAGTGAACGATGTCGATTACTCAGACTTCATCGATATACGTTTAGGTGTTATGTTCCAACAATATAATCAGTGTATTCATACTTTTCTTGTCATCTTAACTATCCTTTTTGATTCTATTTCATGAAATCTAGGCATTACTTTTCATGTTTGGATTGATGTATCTTTTGAGCAAGACTACTACATAGAGATTGAATCAAGTGATAGCATTTAGAAATAATCACAACATCGTATGTTTGTAGTGAACCATGATTCTCATCTTGATGAACAAGTCATTCCAACATGTAAGCTTTCTATTGACAATATTATGCAATTTTCTTGACCATGTCAATTCCGCAAAAGTATGACAGTGCACCAAAATCAAATACAAGTTGGAAACAAGTCAAGATCATCCTTACGTATTCTTTCACTCACTTAGTTGTATCACAACAAATCAACCACATTCAAATCACTAATACTATTTCAAGATTTAATAATTCATTATAGGAGTAGTAGTGTAGTACTTACGGAATATAAATGAAGAACAAAGAAGTACTTACTTGGTTGATAGCCTCAGAAGATGTTCTTGCAAAGTAAAAGAGAGAAAAGAAAATTTTTGAGAGAATTTGGAGAGGTAGGCGGCGCTTAGGTATGGTTTGCAATGCATTTTTGTTTTAAGACTAAGGTTCTATTTATAGGCCAAGCTTGGGTCGGGTTTTGACCCATTTGGAATCAGATTTGGAGACCAAAAGTGATCTTAGGCGGCGCCTAATGCTTTGGCTATGCTTGGCATAGACGACGCCTTTTACAAAGCATTGTTGAGAATAGGCGGCGCCTATACTATGGCATTGTTAGGCATAGGCGGCACCTATGCCATGGCATATGAGATTCAGAGACAAAAGGCTTTTGCATAGGCGGCGCCTATGCTATGGCATTGTTGAGCATAGGCGGCGCCTATGCTATGGCACTCTAGAATCTGAGAGCTTAGGCCATAGCATAGGCCTTGCCTTGTTCGTGGCCTAGATTTACATAGGCCTTGCCTTGTTCTTAGCCTATATTTTCATAAGCAATGCCTAACCCATAGCCTTTTGCTTCTTCATTCCTAACTTACCACCTTCAACATGCAATACTTCCAAATCAAAATTTGAAACTAATCTCCTCCTTTACACCTCTTGCACCTACATTTACTCAAAAACAACAAAAACGATTAGAACGATGGGTTGCCTCCCATCAAGCGCCTTAGTTTTGGTCGTGGCTTCACTCTTCTTTTTGGATTTTTAATTAGAAAAAATAGATGCAAAAGAAATGATAAAACAAACGATGGGTTGCCTCCCATCTAGCGCTTGATTTATTATCGCGGCACGACATAGTTACCTCGAGCACTTAGACTTCGTCGAGATAGATGGTGGATATGCCTTTTATCAAGTCAAGAGGACCGATGTATGGTTTCACTCGTTGGCCATTCACCTTAAAGACAATACCATTATTGTCTTCTAACTCAACTACTCCAGACGAGTAGACTTGGTTAACTTTGTATGGGCCAGACCATTTGGACTTTAACTTACCTGGGAATAGCTTTAGTCTGGAATTGAAATGAAGTACCATATCACCCTGTTGAAAGTTTCGTTGAGCAATATGCTGATCATGATACTTTTTCATCCGCTCCATGTATAGGTCTGATCATTCATAAGCATGTAGACGGAATTCATCCATCTCATTTAGCTGCTCCAGTCTCAGATTCATAGAGTAATCCCAATTCAAATTCAATCTCTTCAACGCCTATAATGCTTTATGCTCGAGCTCAATGGGCAGGTGGCAAGCCTTCCCATAAACTAGTTGGTACGGGGACATGCCAATTGGCATTTTGAATGCAGTCCTATAAGCCCATAGTGCATCGTCCAGCTTCCGAGACCAATCTTTCCTATTTGCATTTACAGTCTTAGCAAGGATTTGTTTGATCTCTCGATTGGAAACCTCTACCTGTCCACTAGTTTGAGGGTGATAAGGCCTGGCTACCTTGTGTTACTTGGACCCATATTTCATTAATGCGGATTTGAATAGCTTGTTGTAAAGTGTGATCCTCCATCGCTTATGATGGTACGTGGTACCCCAAAACGAGAGAAGATATTTCTCTTCAAGAATGTTACAACACGCTTTCCTTCATTATTGGCCAACGCTACTGCTTCGACCCATTTTGAAACATAATCTGCAACAACTAGGATGTATTTCATTCCAAACGAATTTATGAATGGGCCCATGAAATCAATACCCCAAACATCAAAGAGCTCTACTTCAAGAATTTTTGACATGGGCATTTCATGGTGTTTCGAAATCACGCCTTGCCTCTGACATTGGTCGCATCTTCTCACAAAGTCGTAGACATCTTTAAATTTTGAAGGCCAATAATAGCCACTTTGCAATACCTTCCTTGTTGTCCGATTACCTGCGTGATGTCCCCCAACTTGGGAAGTGTGACATGCTTCCAATATACTAGGCACCTCTACATGAGATATGCATCGTCTAATCACACCATCCGCGCATCGTCTAAACAAATATGGCATATCCCAGAAGTAGTGTCTCACATCATGCATGAATTTCCTCTTTTGATGAAAAGATAGATTTGCAGGCATCACATTACTTACCACGAAGTTTGCAAAGTCTGCATACCATGGTAACTCTTTATTCATTGTGGCTAAGATCTCTTCGTCAGGGAATGCATCATTAATCTTGATTTCAGGCTGCGCTATATGTTCGTTCTCGAGTCTAGATAGATGATCAGCCACTTGGTTCTCACAACCTCTTCTATCTTTTACCTCAAAATCAAATTCTCGCAGCAACAATACCTATCGAATTAGCCTTGGTTTCGCATCCTTCTTTGTCATTAAATATCTCAGAGTTGCATGGTCTATATGAACTACCACTTTGGTTCCCAACAAATAATCACGGAACTTTTCAAAAGCATACACAACCGCTAGAAGCTCTTGTTCTGTGACAGTATAGTTCTTCTGGGCTTCGTTCAGGACCTTACTCGCATAGTAGATTGGATGGAATAACTTTTCCCTTCTCTGGCCAAGTACAGCACCCAAAGCTACCCCGCTAGCATCACACATGACTTCAAACGGTAAAGACCAATCTGGTGCTACAATGATAGGAGCTTCAATTAGCTTCCCTTTGAGGCATTCGAATGCCTTCAAACAATCTTCATTGAAGTCAAACTTTGCATATTTCTCCAAAAGTTTGCATAATGGACTAACAATTTTGGAGAAGTCTTTGATAAACCGCCGATAGAAGCCTGCGTGACCGAGGAAACTATGAACTCCCTTTATGGAAATTGGAGGTAGTAGATTCTCAATAACTTCAATTTTAGATCGATCAACCTCAATTCCTCTTTTGGAGATTTTGTGCCCAAGAACAATTCCTTCTTTAACCATAAAGTGGCACTTCTCCTAGTCTAGCACCAAATTGAATTCAACACACCTCTGCAACGCCATACCCAGGTTTGCTAAGCATGATTCAAACGACACACCAACGACTGGAAAATCATCCATGAACACCTCCAAGGTATCTTCATCCATATCAGAAAAAATGGACATCATACAACGCTGAAAAGTGGCTGGTGCGTTACATAGCCCGAATGGCATACGTTTGAAGGCAAATGTACCATATGGGCATGTAAAATTTGTCTTCTCTTGATCTTCGGGAGCAATACAAATCTGATTATAGCCGGAATAACCATCTAAGAAACAAAACCATCCTTTCCCTGCCAGTCGATCAAGCATTTGGTCCATAAATGGCATTGGAAAGTGATCTTTAAGCGTCCATGAATTCAGCTTTCGGTAGTCCATGCATACTCTCCATCCTGTAATAGGTCTGAGTGGAATAAGCTCATTCTTTTCATTCGCAACTACCATCATGCCTCCTTTCTTGGGAACACATTGTACAGGGCTCACCCATTTACTGTCGGAGATTGGATACACAACCCCTGCATCCAACCACTTAATAATTTATTTCTTCACCACTTCTTGCATAGATGGATTGATACGCCTTTGATGCTCAATAGTTGGTGTGCAATTTTCTTCAAGCTGAATTTTGTGTGTACAAATTCCTGGTGAAATACCAATGATATCAGTGACGGTCCAACCAATGGATCTTATGTACTTCTGTAGAACCGCGATGAGAGCTGCAAGTTGCTGTTCACCCAAATCTGCCTCCACAATAACCAGAAGTGTGTTACCGCTTCCTAAGAATGCATACTTTAGATGACTAGGCAGCTCCTTCAATTCTAACGTGGGTGGCTCTTCAATAGATGGTTTAGCTGGTGGTGTAGGTCGGTTTTTGAGATCAAGGTCCAGCTTCTTGGGAGCATGAGGATATGACCCTAATCCTGTTAGAGCATAAATATTTTCTTCATAAGTTTTAGCATCCTTATGCTCAACATTCATAAGCACAACCGCTAATGGGTCATCAATAAGCTGCTCCTCTTCAGGTAATTCTTTCTCATCATCAAAATAAACATCATCTACCGATAATACGTTTATATCTTTGGGTTGCTTCATTGATTTGCACACATCAAAGCGAACTACTTCGTCATTTATCTGGAATAAAAGCTCATTAGCTCTTAAATCAATAAGCACACTTCCTGTTGTAAGGAAAGGGCGCCCCAAGATTATGGGAACTTCTGAGTCTACCTCACAATCCAAAATAACGAAGTCTGCCAGAAATATGAATGGCGAAACCTTCACCAATACATCACATAAAATACCAATAGGTCGTTTTACCGACCTATCTGCCATTACGAGCCTCATATTGGTTGGAGTAGGATCGCCTAACCCCATCTTTCTATAAATAGATAATGGCAACAAATTGATGCTGGCTCTTAAATCGCATAATGCCTTGGAAAAATTCAAAGATCCAACGGTGCAAGGAATAGTGAAGGCACCGGGGTCGGCCTTCTTCTGAACTAGTGATCGGGTAGCAATTGCACTGCAATGATGAACAATATCTGTCAACTCATAGCTTGCTGCCCGCTTCTTTGTCAAAGATCCTTCATAAATTTTGCATACCCAAGCATTTGTTCTAGTGTCTCTACCAACGAAACATTAATGGTCAACTGTTTTAACATTGCCATGAATTTATTGAACTTGGTATCATCAGTTTTCTTCTTTAATCTTTGAGGAAAAGGAGGTGGTGGAAGGGGAATTATTTTCTCCACGACTTTCTTTTCATCTTACTTTGGTTCGATGATCTTTTCAGGCTGTGGACGTCGAGGAGTGATGTCATGAACGTCTTCATCAGCTTCTACGGCGTCATCATCTTCTGCATTACCTACGATATCATCAGCCACTTTTTTGCTTTGGGATGTATTTTCCAGCACCTTACCACTCCTGGTAGTAATAGCCATGCATGATCCGTCGTTCCTTGGATTTTGCACGGTGTCGCTAGGTAAAGTGCCAACCTTTCTTTGATTGAGTGCCGCTGAAAGTTGGCTCAATTGCTGCTCTATCTGTTTTATTGAAGTGGAATGCGAGTCAACCAATTGCTTCATTGAGGACAAATCATTTATTACCTCTGTTACTGTCGTGCTGGTTGCCTCCACTCCTTTCAACAATTTAGCCATCATATCTTCCATGGACATATTTCCAGACCTAGATGCAGTGGCGTCACGTCTTCCTGGGGGAACATACAGACTACTCTTATCAGCCTTGTTCCTCCAACTTCCTTGATCACGATCCTTGTTTTCAGATTTATCATAATAGTTCCGACCTTGGTTTTCTTGGGCATTGCCTCGAAAACCCCCTAATTGTTCAAGTAGTTGGCTTCTTCCTCGGAATCGGATTCTTCTCTTCCTTTCAACGTAATAGCTTTGACTTTTTCAGTCTTCCCTGATAATAGATGCTTTGTAAGAAAATCCATTTGTGTTTTTATGTGCACCATATCTTGATCACGTTCTTCTTCTCTTCTTCTTTGTTCTGCAGTCATGCTAATAGACAAAGTGGGGCTTGCTATCTCAGAATCCCTGGTGTGCCAGGCTCTACTTTGCTTGGTCATTCGGTCTAACATATCGCTTGCCTGAACAAAGGTGAGGTCCATAAATGATTCTCCAGCTGCATTATCCACCACTGGTTTAGTTACTGAATTCAAGGATCTGTATAGTATCTCCATTAAGTGGACATTGGTCATGTGATGGTTTGGGCACCTTATAAGCTTCGTCTTGAACCTCTCCCATGTTTCGTGAAGAGCTTCGGTTGGAAGCTGCTGAAAGTTGCCGATTTCATCTCTTAATTGTGCTCTCTTGGATGAAGGAAAGAATCTTTCAAGGAAAGCATCTTTCAATTGCCTCAAATTTGTAATAGAATCAGGAGTCATCCCACTCAACCATAGAGTTGCCTCACTAGATAGAGACAATGGAAACAAGCACAGCCGAATAGCATTCTGTCCAACGCCTGGATTGTCGAATGACTTACATGTAGAGATAAAGTTGACCAGATGCATATTCAGATCATCACCTGCAAGTCCACCAAATAATCCCTTGAGTTGCAATAACTGAATCATGGTGCTTGTGATGTTGAACTTTGCTCCGGGTGCCAATGGTAGAGGAATAATAGATCTTGTGGCACCAACTCCATCAAGATCATCATCATCATCGTCGAATGGTATTTGCATAGCTTGGGTTTCAGGCTAGAACCTAGCTTGACGATATCTTCTGTTGGCAGGTGTCGCCATCTCAGCATCACGCCTAGGGTTTAGTAACTCGTCATCACCTAGATCCTTATCGTCAGGATTTGTTGCTCGCCTGGGGTTATCAATATTCTGTTGATGCACTTGAGCGGTGACCAAAGCAGCTAGTCTAGCCTGTTCCTGTTGAGCAGCCCTTATTTCAATTTCCTGTTGCGCCTCCATTCTGCCAATACAATGTTGTTTAGGATTGAAAGGTAATAACAGTTGACCAGAACTCCGCGTATGGGGCATGCACTGAATAAAAACCTGCAGAAAACAAAAACAACAACTAAAAGTAAAGTACGAGAATCTTTGACCAAAGGGTCTAGTAACTATCACAAACTTAGTAGACAACCGTATTCCCCGGTAACGGCGCCAATTTTTGATAACGCTCAAACTACAGCTCTCGTAAGAGTATAAGCGGTCGTTGTCAAATATAGAACCCAACTGGGTTGGGTATCGAATCCCATAGGGAATACTTGATCACTAAGTAAGCAACTATTAGTAGACTTTTGGCCAAAAATTCTGCAACAAAGTGGGGATTTTGTGCGTGCAAATACGTAAACAAAATAGTAGAGTAAAAACGTAAAATAGTAGAGTAAAACGGAGTACTTGGTAGGTTTTAATCAATGAGAATTGAGAGTTAGGGTTATGTCCACCTTATGAGTTTTATGTATCTATTGACTATGAGTTATGCGGAATTCAGACATGCATGCGCTTATAGAGAATCGTATTCTATGGTAAATCGAGGCATCTTTCGACCATCAAGGATTATTTCACTCTAACTCTTTTGAGCTTAAAGCGTATGTAATGGTACAAATTATCCAAGAGGTTAATCTAGTTACGGCACTAACTTTTTAACAGGGGTTGGTGCCCTATTACCTTGACATTATCTCTTTTCCAGACATGTAACTTTTCTTTCGAACAAGTTAATGCTATACTGGCGTATTCTATATGTTTCCAACCACAAGAATTTATATTAAGATGAAGAGAAGAATGATATAAGCAGCATACGTATAAAGAATTCACAAACTCATAGCAATAGATAGTATCTCATAAGGCTTCCATAACCCAACAAAGAAGTTTAGCTATTCATGCTTGCAACGGAAATCACAATAGTCATTATCATTATACCAAAATAAAGATCTCACGTATGGTATGGTTTGGTGTCACTTGTGGCGTGAATTCCTTGCAAATAGCGTTTCTCTTGTCGTGAAAATTTAGAAGTCGAATAGATGAAGAGAAGTGAATAAGAATTAATTGAAAGAGAATTGTTTTAATTGTTGAATGAATAATAAAAGTAATTGATGATAGATGTCTAGATGAATAAATTAGAATGTGAATTCTATAAAGCTTCAGCAAAATAGGGTATTTATAATACCCATATCCTATTCCTACTAGGCTACTGCGTACTTATCCTAATCCTAATAAGTTACTGCATCATTATCCTAATCCTAATAAGTTACTGCTGATCTCCAAAGTCTTGAGAAATGCTGTGTTTGCCCAGGACAGGTTTCCCATGCGTCACTTTTAGTCCCTCGGCGTCCAAGCTCTGCTTTCCTTCTTTCGTGAAGCTTCTTTTGGCGTCATGTTATCCATAAAATGCTGAAATCTTCATCATTTATACCTGAAAACTTGCTAATCATGTTCGTTAGCTCACTTACAGGAAAAAGGACTAAAAGTGCATGAATTATATATTTTGTCCTCAAAACTTAGCTAAAATATGGGTAAATTATAGCACTTTAGGCGTGTAAATGCGCCTATCATCACAACACACCTAGAGCTTTGGAAATTATGTCCATATAGCTTTTAGTTGTGGGTGTAAAGGGACCTCATATTTGTTATTGAGATAAATGAAAGCCTCTTTCCTTAACTAGATATATTTGTCACTCATTCTGAACCAAAGGTTGTCTTAAATAAGAGACTATCTTTTACACCGTTTGAGTTGAACTACAAGAAGTCTGATTCCTTGAGTCTCGGGAATATATAATCTAAACTCTATGTTGAAAAATCGACTGCATTCCAACCTCCCCTCTAATCCTCTTATTCTCTAGCTTTTCAATTTCACAAAAATTCAAAAACCGAGATAGCTTGTGAATTCTTTGAAAATCATGCTTAAAATCAACCTTTATGAACTATAAGTGGCCTGAATTCTCATGTAATCTGAGATATGTAGGGAGCCCGACATCGGGGTCTGTCCATAACTCAATGAAACTCGTACGAAAATCAATCCCCTTGTGGAAAACGAATTTATGGTCGGACAAAAATTAGAAATGTTAAACTTCCTTTGCCCAGGGTTACTTGCATTCACCCTACCAAAGGAGGAGGCAGTTGTTGACACCTAATTTTCGCCCTCCACATTCCAAATAAGTTTTTGAATTTCTCAATTTTAAATAATTTTAAAATATTTATTTTAAGTTATTTTAAAATAAATTTCAACCCTACCTTTTGAATTTAGGTGAAATTAATATGTTTAGTTTTTAATTATACAGGATTATACAATTATCAGTTAAAGAAAATGCTTTAGAATTTATTCAGAGTGAAAAGTTTGATTAAATTGCAAATAGTTTACTTGTTCAAGATTGATTGAAAATAAGAAATTAATGACATAATTAGTTTCTTAATTTTTTTTAAAAATAATTGTGCTTTTATTAAATATTTATTTTAAAATTATTAAATTAGAAAAATTCGTTAAATTAATTAGTAGATAATTTCGCCTCAAATTTATTCAAATTTATTCAATTATAACTATTTTATTAATATAAAATAGCCATAATTAGAAGTTAATAATTGTTGTTTTATTAACCAGCCCATTCTCCTCAACCTATACAACACCCCTACCTTTTTTTGAATTTAGTTTTTGCTCCAACTAGCCCAACCAGCACTTCCCTCAGCCTAATTGGCCGACCCGACCCACACCCTTATAATTTCTCCTTACCCTCAGACAAACACCGACAACGACACAACCCCTTTCCCGTAACAACAATACAATAGCAACAACGGTGTAACAACAACACTGACCAACAATAATTCAACGACAACAACCCTAGTAATACCTATCCGCCCCTCAATTTTATTCTTTTACCCCCGGTCGTACAACCATTTTGGGCTAAGGTTTCATGTACCTTCCCCTTGCTCAGACCATGTTCACTTTCTTTTTGGCAAGAAACCAATGGGTACGTACCTCTCTGCCTGTGGACCTCAAATTCCCCAAGAAAATCAATTCAAAATACCATTTTTCAAATTCGAAACCCTAAATTTTCCTCTCCTAAATTCCCCTATAAATAGATAGTGAAGGCTTGATTGAAGTAGTTGCACTGTTGTTGTCTGACTAATACCCCGTCATAAGTGTTAATTCATTCTCTCTTGAGCATATGGATCGAGCATGTCAACATCCTATCTTCTTTAGAATATGATAAAGTTTGTTTTTAAAAATAAATTTTACTCATGAGTGTGAATTGGTCACTAATCCTTATCTCCTTTATTCTGCATGTGGAACTTTGCTCGAGTCCATTACACTCTTCCCCGTGCCTGCATATTCCTAGAGGGGCCTTAGCTCGACTATACCTCGAGGGGCCTTAGCCTGACTATACCTCAAGTCAACCCCCATGCTAAAGTTCCAAATGGACTGATATACACCATATATATAAGATTTACAAGTTAAAGGTGGCTGATATAAGCCAAGATATGACAGAATGATAAAGTTGGATGTAGGTACAAAAGTTTTTATACGCTGATATACAACGTACATACAGGAAGACGCAAAAAAAGAGGGCTGATATACATATAGTATACACTGCAGAAAGTGGACCCAAAGTCCATAATTTAAAGCCCAAAAGCTGGGCAGCTTTATTAATGGGTCAATTAAGGGCTCAATTTCAATTCTTGTATTCATTTTTTTTTTGGGAAAATTAACTTTATAAACTTATTAGATTTGTTATTAAAAGTTATAGCAAAACTTGTAAGTTTTCAAGTTATAGCAACTTTCATTTTAAAAAATATATAAAAAAGGTGTTTTTTTTGTTTTGTTGAAAATACAAAAAAGTAATTAATGAAAAAGGAAAATTAAAATTTAATACAATTAATATACAATTTACCTTCCTTAAAAATAGTTAACCTTAATTACTGATATTTATCCACCCCAAATCTCTCTAATTGTTATTTTTCCTCATATTTTAATGTTTCCATTTGGAGTTTCCATCTTCATACACTACCTTATATGTATGTATAGAGATATGCACCAAACATGGAGGGCAAAGGATTAAAATGAACTTGTGCATTTTTCCTCTTCATCAATGGAGTTATAGAATCCAAAACAACCATTTCATTCTGTCCTAATACAGCCCGTGACATGTGACATGGACTAATGCTTCCAATAATGCAATTTACAAACAAAAGACACCAATGGCAGAAGCACATTTAGCATGTAGTCTGCATATGTGACTACTAGAAACAACCAAAATGACAATAGAATGTTTAAGAATCGAAAGACCTATATCAGCAAGAGGTAGTGAGATTATCCTCAAAGGAATCAGCAGTAGAAGCAACTACCAACTAAGGCTGAAGGATGATACCCTCTCTTCCTGCCTTTCTATGTTCACGCTATAATCTGAAGGATTCTCTCTTTCGATTTCTATAGCTGTTGGGGTTTTCGGGTTGCATTTCACGTGGATAAACACTTACCTGCACATTTCTAAGTCCAACATTCTTTCCTGGGTAGAACTGGAAATATCACTAAGAGACGATAGAACACTTATCTGCCTCTGGCATTAATCCTTTATACTAACTAACTGATAGAAGACTACCAGTAATCATAGCTAATTATCCAGCTCAGCATAAGCATCATGTTGTCAAAAACTCAAATATTGGTTTAAAAAGAACAAGAACAACTCAAGTTGGAGTTCTGTAAGCGTGCAACCCCAAAGTACCAAAAGATTTACATAATAAATTTAGACTACAACTGCAGTTGTCATTTCTTTAGATAACTTCCAACTAGCTATGTCTTTATGATAGGTCAGATACAAGAGTTGAGAACCTTAAACCTTATAGCAATCTGTTCCTTCAAGTGACAATAAGATAAGTATTCCCTTAAACCTTCAAATACCACTTTTGTACTCAATCTAGCGCCTTTTAGGCAATCCACATATTTCCAACAAATAATATGTGCATTGCAGGCAGCAGATCCTAGAAAACAACCAAACTTAAAGCAATTACTACATAATAGTAATAGTACCAGCAGTGATAGTAACTATTCCATAACAGCTGTAAATATAGAGATGAATTATCACATTATACATAGGGTCCTAAGTTTATTGGTTGTCTTCTCTTCCTAGTCACTATTGACTACTGATCATCATGATTCACACCCACACAAATCCCCAATAGGTGAGGGCAGTCCAAAGAAGGCAAAGTGTACGCATACCTTATCACTACATCACAGAGATAAATTTACTTTGATTGTATAGTTCAAGTGAAATAAATTATAGAATAATCTTTGTCCAAGTATTCACTTTGATTCTATTTTACTTCTTAATTAACCATTTTCGTCAAATAGAATTTGCTCCTATTGACGATTTGTGATATAGATAAATGCATAAATTACTCATATCAATTACCAAATACACTGGAAAAGATGTCTGATATACAGGAAAAATAAAAAGGGAATAAGGAAGGCTATCATCTAGTAGCATAAAGATAAAAATAAACACTAGTTACAAAAAGTTATTGAAGAATAATGGATACAAGAAAACCAAAATTACAATCACAAACACACCAGAAACATGCCATTTGGTACGACATAAAAATATTTTTCTTAACAAAATCAACAATAACAACATAGGATTTAGGGAGGATGGTGTACACGCAGTCTTACTCTACCTTGTGAACGTAGGGAGTCTATTTCCAATAAAACCTCAACTTGATATTTTTTTTGAGAATTATTTTTTCAATATTTGACAACCAAACTTCTATTTCACATATCAATGCACCCAATGTAGCTAAAACTCAAGACCCAAAATTTGAACCAAAAGTTGCTTAGGACATCATAAATCTTATTTGGTGAGAATTCACTGAATATTGTGCAAGAAAAATTCCAAGCCAAGGGACCAATAGATGAACATAATGAAATGTGTATAAACAAAAATATTTTGTGGTACATAAAATTATCTATGGAATACTAAAACTACATTGACTATGAGAATTCGGAGAATTTCCCAAATCAAATTTCAACGTTCCCAATAGCATATTAGGTATCAAAGGAGTAGTAGTCTTACAGTACGCATATGATAAATTCGCACCTGTCACACCATATCCATACAAATGGTGCGTTTCCATACTATATGGCTATCCTTAGCTCCTCTAAGAGACAAATTGTTCTCAGTACGCATACTTATAACAGTAGTTATTCATTAAATTATCAACCTGCAAAAGATACAAAAAAGCATAAATCAATTGACAACCCTTGTTGATAGGAAAACATAATTTTCTAATGAATTAGTGTGACAAAAATTACAAATTCAAGCACACAAAGCACACCTATTGCATGTTACATGATTTATACAAGGCAAAATATGATACTCTATCATGTTCTATCAACAATAGTATGTAACACTTGCAATAAAGAAGATTCAGTTTTTATGTGTTGCAAAAGTTATATTGAAATCACAAGTTCACAACCAGATATACCAAATAGAACCTAGATATCGATAACCATGATATTTAGAAATTTTAAAACCATAACAGATACGTTTAACAATACATACAGTGTAATCCCACAAATGGGCATCTATACCCCTTGAAGACATAGATAATTTATAAATAGTTTAACTTGAACTTTGCATTTACCTCTAATTTATAAAGCCTCAAATGCAGTCATAATACATTGAAAATAGTGAGATTATATGGCCCATAATGTCACAACATACTAGTTACTACACTGTTGAAGACATGGTCCTTTGTCACCCAAAAAGTGAAAAAATATATTAATTAACAGAAAAATAGCAAAACACACACACACACACTATAGCAATAAACAAGCATTAAATTATTTAAAAACTGAACCACAATTTGTTCATTACATTAGGGATGCCATCTTATAATCCCAAAAGTTGCAACAAAAATACAAGTTCATAATTTTAACAAAAAAGATAGAACATCCATTATCACCATAAAATATTGACCATTCCCTTGTCTCAATACACAAAACATGCCAATATTAGATTTTCACTGTTGTGCCTTGCCATTTACCTTTCTCGTCTTAAGTTTATCCACTCTTAATTGCTCCAACTATCTCTCGGTAATAGATGCATTATCATTCCATGAGATCCCTTTTGGTGCATATAAGTCACTTGGTTTAGTTGAACCTATACTATCATGAAGAAATTTGATTTGTCTTGATCCAATAGGTTTTGGTTATTTTCGTTTTTGTAAGATTTTAGACTTGAACTCTGAAACACTTCTTGGCTTCCAAGGTATATCTTTTTCAACTTTTAGACCACGATACTCAAACTCAGGATAACTTGGAGATGGACCAAAGATGGACTGATCAAAGGACTTGCCAAAGAGGAGATGATGTTGAGTTGACGCATTGTCTTGACTAGCCTGTGAAGCTTCAAGGCTACGTCCTCAACTATTCCATGATTTGGGAATCTGGGAGGGCTTGGTTCTACATCTTCTTCATCAATTAGTGTTCTTCGCCTCTTCATTGACTGCTTGCCCTTCATTAGTTGTTTGTCTTTAATTTGTTTCTTACTCTTCAACTGGCTGGACTTAGAAGTGCCTTCACCACTTATTTTGTGAAACTGATAAAATAACAACTTAAGCACAAATCTGTAATACTTAAAAAAAATTAGAAGTGATTAATTAAAACAGAAAGCTACCTTTTGACAACCCTTGGCATTGTGTCCTGGAATTCCACAGGTTGAATAAGTCTTAACTCCACCTTTCATTGTTGCAGCCCACTCAATTTTCCTCTTAAGTGCTTCATCTTTATATCTTTTCCTTGTCGTTGGAGGTCTGCCAGCCAAGGTTACCTAAGGGGGTAGTTCTATTGCTTCTGCTGGATCAATTTTCCATAACTTAGGGCCTGACACTGGTTGTAGCTTTGAATGATAAGTGAAGAGATATTCCTCCTTTGTGTACCACCAGTGGATCTCTTCCCTAGGATCACTCTCCTTATAATGAAATTCCTTGATTGCATGGGGACAAGGTATTCCGGTAAGTTTCCATACCCTACGACTACACTTCTTATTTTGCAAATTGACAATGTGTTTGTCATTTCCCTCGCTAATATTATACCCATAATCACCATTGAAATTTAATTCATACATTAGCAATTTTCAAGTATTAATTGTACAACTCAATAGCTTTTGGACTCCATTTAGTATCCCAAGACTTCACTTCTTTTTCATGTTTCACAAACTTCTTCATTACCTTTATTCTGATAGCCTCAAGTATCCTAATGATGGGTTTCTGTCTTACTTCCAATATCCATGAGTTGAATGACTCGGACAAGTTATTTTCCACTTTTT
Organism: Capsicum baccatum var. pendulum; assembly: GCA_030864225.1. Classification (NCBI taxonomy): domain Eukaryota; kingdom Viridiplantae; phylum Streptophyta; class Magnoliopsida; order Solanales; family Solanaceae; genus Capsicum; species Capsicum baccatum. The sequence goes on along the minus strand of CM061557.1, from coordinate 219,364,493 downwards.
GATTCTTGCAAACTGTGTCTAAAAATACTCTACACCAAGTTTCAATTGGAAAATGCAACAGGTTGTCTTTGGCTTCTTCTGATAGTTCAGCCAATTTCTTCAAATTATCATCCAACTCCTCTTTGTAGGTGCTCCATGCACACCAGCATACTGTCTTAGACATTTTTGTAGACTTTTTTCTATTTCTTCTCCAATTGGCCTATATGTGTCTCATACATTATCTATGCATGACATTAGGTAGAATAATTTTAACTGCTTTAAGCAGTCCCTGTTTATTAGGAAAAAAAAGTTGATAAATGAAAATACATAATAATAATTATCAAAAAATAATAAACTGATTCAGTTCACTAATTAGAAGATAATGAAATAATTCAGTTCACTTCTTAGCAAATAATGAACTAAATCGATTCACTTATAAAAAATAGTGAACTGACTCAGTTCTCAGCAAATAGTGATAATCATGTCAATGTTAAAGAAAATAATGAAATTGTACAATATTGATAGTTCACCTTTTGCATATCCAAGATTAATGTGATCCCTTCTCCATTGTTTTCTAAACTAAAACAATGGACAATGAATAAACAATAAAAGATGCTATAATTAGACACCAAGAAAGACATTTTTATTAGACCAAATACCACAAATGTTTTTCAAATAAGAATAGAAGATAAATGAAAAAAGCTACAAAAAGCCAAGAAAAAATGATTAAACGACAAGTTTTCTTGAAGGAAACAAACAAAAAAAATGTGTTGGGATCATTTTTCAATTAAGTCTGTCCCACTTCTCCATAACTTTTAGGAGACAAGAATAAAATTTTGGGACCACATTTCAATTCTTTTCCTATTTTGATGACATTGTAATCAATTCTTTTTAATTAAAAAAAGGAAGGAATAAAATCTATAACTGAATTTGCACTTTACAAAATATAGGAAATCCTAATACCACAAATCAATTCATCCTTAATACCCTAAAACTGTCAAATCTAACATATCATAAAAACGCTAAAACAACTCACCTATACTCTAAACTTAGAACATCTTAGAAAACCCTAATTCGCAAATAAACTAGCCCAAATCTAAAACCCAAAACCCTAACAATTAAAGAAAGCTAAGTAAAGGAGTTAGACATTTTATTACAGTTAGAAAATCTTTAGTTTATGAGAAACTACTTTGGAAGATTTATTAAAAGCCCTAGTTAATAAGGAGTTAGACATGAAAGAAGAGAAATATGCTCAAATCAAAGAAAATTTTATACCTTTACTGAGATCCCCTCAATAGATCTATAAACATTAGATGGGAAATATGTTAATAGTGAGGGAGACAGTATATTCTATTAGCAGAACTATCTTCTCTTTCAATTGAATCTCTTTCGAAAAGTCGTAATTGTGAAGTATGAGAAAATCGTATACTGTCTCTTTCTATTGAAGGTGAAAAGCCCTAATGGTGAAGTGATGAAAAATCCGCATATTATGTTTGGGTATTTTGATGGGTCGGGTCGGGTTGGAATTTTTTAAAAAATGGGTCATTTAAAGTGATTTGGGTTATTTGTTAGTTGAAGGGTATATATGGGAACGTTTATGATGGCAGGGGTATATATAACCCTATAGTATAACTGAGGATAAAGTTGGCCATTTTTTTAAAGTAGAGGGGTATTTTTGACTCTTTTCCCTAATATAAAAGTGTATAAATTTGTTATAAAAGTGTATCAATTGAGTATCAGATTGCATGTGCCCAATTGGATCAAATGGCTAAAAAAGGGTATTAAATTGGGCCGACTGGCCTAAGTTGACCACCATTTCAATTATGGGCCATTTCTTTTAAAAAGTGACTAGCCCATGTCCTTTTCCCCTCTTTTTATGTCAAAGTAAAAAAAAAGGAAGAAATTAGTTACCCAAACACCAATTTGACTGATTTCTAAAACAACTCCTCTTACAAAATAATAGATATACATACATATACATCAATGACGCCTGGGAAATAAGGGGACATCAGTGATCATACTCTCACTAACACAAACATATTCAATGTCATCATGCACTGAAAAATAATAGGTGATTAGAAAGGCTAATTAAAATCACAAAAAAGTCTTTTATTTTACCTTAGAATAGTCAACATCTGGACTAATCTTGAAAGGGACATTGGCCTTACATATTCGAGGGAGTTTTGCAGCATGACTAATTTGAACTCTGGCAACTCTTAGAAAAACACTCTTCAAGCATTTGCAAGTGCTCTGGCGGTCAGATGTGGTACGTGCAGTGCTGAGGAGAGATTTGATACCACTACAACACTCTGATGACACACTTAATCCACCACCTAACACGTAGCCAAGACATGGGTCAACACTACTATATGTAAAGAATGGATTTTTGATCTAATTTAACCTTAAAATCTAGCTCGGAGGATTGTTCAAGTCTATTTAAGGAGACCAATTACCCATCTTTTTTCTAATATGAGATACTTAGGCCTCGTTAACACTCTTTCATATACCAAGCCTCGTTAATTGGAGCATAGATAATATAATATGGAGGACTTAGACCTCGTTAACACTCTTTCACACACCAAGCCTCATTAAATGGAGCATAGACAATATAATATGGAGGACAATAGCAGGAGCATGGACAATAGATAATATAATATGGAGGCTAATAACAGAGCATGGATAATATAATATGGAGGTCAATAATAGAAACGTGAACAATATAATATAGGGGCCCAACACCAATGAACAAAGATTCTGGCTCTGATACTATGATAAAGAATGAATCTTGGGCCTTCAACCTCAAAAGCTAGCTCATTAGGGGAGGATCGCCCAAGTCTATATAAGAAGACCAATTCCTTTTTTGATGTTGGATACTTAACACTATACACCATGTTGGGCGTGATCGTTGCATCCTCAATAGCTGTAGATGCTGCTGTGGTGATGACAAAGGTCGTAATTACAGCCGCGGTCATCACGATGCTTACAAGAAGTAAAGGAAATAGTTGCTTATTTAGCATTATGGAGATTGCTAGCGATGTTTGATATCATTACCAATGTATACAGATATATATAACCCAAGGTATGATAATTGATAAGTCAAGTTGGCCATATTAAGACACCACAAATGGAGACAAACATGTGAAGTACGAAAGTTTGATATAGCGTGTTTCATATATTAGAATGTTAAATTTCATACAAGTGTAGTCAAACTAATAGAAATCATCATGTCAGTAAACTATTTATTGCGTTCACATTAAACATATGAAGCACGAAGTACTTGATGTAGCATGTTTCGTATTAGAATGTTAAATTTCATAAAAATAAATAGTATTTGAAAATCAGGGGAAGTTAAAGGGGATACTTGTAGTACTAAATTTATCATATTTGTTGAAATGCTATATCATAGTATTCCTTAGTTATTTGGTTTAATCTTATTAATTATTCTATATTATTTTTAAGGTATACTATATGCTCCATATTTCTAATTTTTATGTAGTCAAGTAGATTCTTTTTCATAAGTATTTCTATTATTCTTATTTGCTCCGTATCTTTCCTCCAATATTTTAAGTATTCATAATTTATCGTTTTAGTCTGAGTAATATCTGAATAATAATATCTAGAATCAAAATCTATATTTTCTAACTCTTGTTCTATCCATTCAGTATTTAGTAACTCATCTTCAAAATCAAATATCTTTTCCCATATGAGTTTTCTTATATCTATTATGTCTATATCCCTAAGTATATACAAATAAGTATCTTGACCCTATCTATCATTTCATCAGATAAGTAGTTAGTCATTTTATTTCATATGATGCTTATTTCAAAATATTCCTATCAATCATATACATAACAAAATATGGTCATCTTAGATCACTATGTACTATGTTATCCTTAGATAATCATGCTTCTCTGTCACTATTAGCATGGTATTTTTGGATACTTCTTCCCTAAACATCCCCTCAACTCTGGTTACTACCCTATCATGACTTCTCTGTCTTACTGGTTTTACCTTTAGGATGACATAGTTCTGAGAATTTTTCTCTTTTTACTCTTTTATAATAAACTTCATAACATATTATCCTTCAAATAATTCTACTATATAGTAACTAACATGAACTTATTTTATTATATCATGATTATCACGAATTTATGAATTTATCTATTCATAATCATAAATGAAAATACCTGTTCTTGTAGGTTTGATGATTCTGAGCTTTTATTTTCCATAATTGAGTATTAAACTGAATATCTTTGTTGAGTATTTGAGAGAATTTTGGTTGTGTACAAAGAGACTTGCTTTCCGTGTAGAAAGTCTTGCCTTAGATCTACCGACTGACTTGCTTTCCGAACACTATTCCTATTCTAAACTTGTCAAAAAAGTGAAAAACTAATAATGGCACTTGCCAAAAAAGTCAAAAGCTATACAATAATTTATGTCTCTTAAAAGCTATCTAATAATTCACATGTCACTTTCATAGCTTTAATATCTTGTCTCTTTGTCTTCCACCTTTATTTTTTCATTGGTCCGTCCTTCTTTATGTTTCTTTCTATCTCTTGTTGTCTATCTTTCAGTTCGCTGTTTTTTATTCTTATCTTCTTGGTTGATTTTTGTCTTTATCTTTCATTCTAGTTGAACTTCTAGAATAATATTATCTTCTCCGTTACATCTCGAACATTGATGATCTGGATATTTATGTCCTATTAATTTGCAATATCTTGTCTATAATTCTTTTGAAATAAATTTCTTCTTAATTGCTCTTGTAGTTGGTTGTATTTCTAGATTCAGTAATGTTATTATTCATTTTTGAACTTCTTCTATATCTGACTGTCGTAGCTCCCTTGAATTTCAATAGATCATTAGCTGGTCTCGCGAATAATAACTCTATATAGGATTTCCATTGAGATAATTATTTGCTAGCTCTTGAATAATCGTAGATATTTCAATAATTCATTTGTTTGCATAGAAATCTGGTATTTCTACCTTAGGTATTTCTGGATATTGTCCAATATCTTCTGGTATAATCATATCCCTGGTTAATCCAATTTTTACAACTTGTATAACTGGTTTGATTTCGTCATATAATATCTCTGCTGGGGCAGTATAAAACTTTATAAAAAATAGGTTTCCTTTTGTTATTTTTTTGTAGGTAAAAAATGCTCTATATATTTCAGGCATAGTTGATAATTCATTTTCGTCTTGGGTATACACGGTATTAATTAGTCCGTAAATAAAACAATTTCTAACTAGGTTTGGATTGGATTTTGGTAGTGCAATTAAATTGTTGTATCCTTGTAGTTTTTGGGTTATATAGTTTGTGTTCGGTTCTTGGATATTTATAGATCTGGTTTAAGATTTAGGTAAGTTTGTATTTTGTGGATATTTTCTATGTATGCTCGGGTTATATGGTTATAGGCTTTTTTGTCTTAGTTCAAACTTTCTCGATATGTGGTAGTTTGTAGTGGTATGAATAAAGGGTCTTTTGGTATTTTTGGTATAAATGATTTATCAAATATCTTGTTCTAATTTAATCCTTGTTTACTAACTCCTTTGCTTGTACTTGCAGACATAGATTAATAAAGATTATGGGTTTTATGGAGTGTCCCAACGTCTACTTTTAGCTCTGGATTTTTGATGTCTTTCAATTGACATAGCTCTGCATTTTTATAGTCATGCAGCTGACTTGTAGCTTTAGACTTCAGTTTACCTTCATTACTCTTTAGCTTTTCTACCTCATTGCACATACTATCCACTCTCAGTAAAGGCGTAGTTAGGGTTTTGAGTATCTCTTCTAATGCATCATTTTCTATTATATCAGTCTGTGTAGCTTTGTCTTGATATGTAATCTGCAATAACATTCTTGTTAGTACTAAATATTTCAACTATAAATATAAATTCAATATATTTAATACCAATCTCCGTATTTCTTTTGTTGTTACTGAATTTTGTATTTTCTTAGTTAGCCACCATCGTACCTGTGTATTATTTGTTTGTACAATAAATTTGTTATATACAATATATGGTTCAAATGCTAATAAACACTTAATAATGAACATAATTCTTTCCTATTTATTTCCCATTTTATTTCTGTTTCATTAAATGTTCCTGAATAATATCTACAATGATGTTCTATTTTTTCGTTTCCATACCTGTATTTGAGTACTCCTCCGTAGCTGTGCCCACTCACATCTGCTTCTACTATGTATGTAAAATTTTGATTTTCATCTGGAAATTGTAATTTTGGCAGTTTTTACAAAGTATCTTTATTTTTTGCACTTGTTTTTTTATCTTCTTCACTATAATTATATTCTACATCCTTTTTCAATTTCTTCTATAATGATTTTAAATTTTCTGCTAATTTTGGTATGTACTTTCTTACTTGATTTACTAATCCTAAAAATGATTGTAATTTTTTTTTTGTATCTAATTGTTCTTTTGAATTTATTATTTTTTGTACTATATGCTGTCGCATTTTTACTTCATTTTTATCTATTTGTATTCCTAAAAATTCTATCTGATTTTTCATTATTTCTACATTCTTTTCACTTAAGCTTATTCCTGAATTTTCTATTATATTTATAAATTGTTTTAATAATTTTAGGTGTTCTTTAGTTTTTGAATATAGCAATATATCGTCTATGTATACTATACAATTAGGTAATTGTTTGAAATAATTATCCATAAAATGTTGATATCTACTAGGTGCATTTTTATATCCAAATGGTAGTACATTACATTCATAAAATCCTTGTGGTACTGTGAATGTAGTTAGGTTTTTAGATTCTTCTTCTAATTTTAAATGGTAAAATCCTGATTTACAATTAAATTTGTTGAAATAATTATATCCTTGTAGTTGTCTTATTTTTAATATTTTGTTTGGTATTGGGAATTATATGTCATAGTTTTTGCGTTTAGGTTTCTATAGTCAACAACCATTCTACTTTTTCCTCTTTTTTGTTCACTATGTTTATTTACTATAAATACTGGGCTAGTGTGTTTACTATTACTTTTTTTTGTATATATTGTTTTTCTAATAGTTCATTTATATGTATTTCAAATTCTTTTAGATCGTCAAAATTGTATGTTAGTGGGTTTTGAGTTATTATACTATCTTTATTTATTAGTTCAATTTTTACAGTAGTTTTATATTTTTTCCATCCTTTTAATGGATCTTCTCTATATAATTGTTTTAATTTATTTTTGATTATTTCTACTTTATCTATTAAAAATATGGTCATTTCTTCCTTATTTATAGAGAATATAATTAATTCTATTGTGTCTTTAGTAGTTTTTATATTTTCTAATTTTTGTCTAATTTTTTCACTTCCTTTTATCCAATCTATTTTCTTTCTTATTTTATTAGTAACTCTTTTTGCTCTTACCTTTTGTTTGCATGGTGTTATAAACCACCAGTGTGTTTTAGTTATTAGGTGTGGAAATAGTTTATCTAAAAATGACATTCCTAAAAGCATATCTTTTGATATTAGTTCGTAATTATAAATTTTTTATATTATTAATATTTTATCCCATATTTGTATTTTTAAATTTCTAGCTTTATATGTAATTAGACTCCCTTCATTATTAAATCCTTTAACTACTATTGGTGTTCTTAACTTATCTCATTTACTTTCTAGTAAACAGTTATATCTACATAAATTGATTTCTGCTCCTATATCTATCATTGGCGTATAATATCTATTATAATATCCTTCTACTATTATCTTCATGAGTACGTATATTTTCATATTAAAGCTCTTTTTATTAATAATTTTTCTTTATTATACGTTATGGTTAATTGGGTATGTTCTATATTGTATGGTTTTACTTGTTCTATATGTATTTATTTAAGGAATGCATATCATGATAGAACTAAATTTAGAAATCTACCAAAATATAAATAATGAATAAAATAGACCAATCCAAAAAATATAAGAAACTAAAACAAATATTATTTGATAAAGGAAGATAGTTAAAAATAAGAAAAGAAAGACTACAATATAATTTAATTGTTGGAGTACGTCAAAAATCAATAAAAGCACAAAAAGAAGAAATATCATATTTAGAAGCTCTAATAGATAACTAGAGTACATACATCAACATGACTTATATACAATCAAATAGATAAAATGAATAAATAAGAATTCATAATAGATGAAAAAATATATGAAAATTACGAAGGGTTAAAAATAAGAATAGTATTTTCTAATTTAGGAAGAAGATATAAGAAAAAAGATGAACATTTATATTTAAGGTTAGAAAAAAAAATTAAAATTAGAAGATAAACTAACAGCTATGGTAAGAATAGCAAAAGAAAATGAAGACATAGACAGGAAAAAAGAAATATAAAAAACAAAACAACAAACTACGGATGAAATACGGAAAATAGAAGAAATAAAAAATAATAAGATTACAGAGTTAGAAAAAGAATTAAAAATACTAAAAGATCTATATGAAAAAAGACAAAGAGAAAAAGACGAAAACGATAAAGAACAGAAACTACTAGATGAAATAAACCAATTTAAAGAAAAATTACAAACAAAAAATGAAGAATTATAGACCAATAAATTAGAAATAAATACAATAGATACTGAAAAAATAAATGATTATGATTCAGAAGATAGTGAAACATATACAAAAATTTTAGAAAGAATGGAAGATCTAGAAATTAAGGAAAAAGAAGAAGCAGTTAAAAAAGAAAATATAAAAGAAATAAATAATCTTGAAGATGACGAAAACATAATACCTAGTACATCAGAAATAAGAAAGCCAAAATATAATTACAAAAATAAGTACAACCCAAAAAATGAATACAGATGGACACTAAAATAAATAGTTAATAAAAATTATAACTTCTTAGATTTAGATTGTGTAATAAACACAAATAAGACGATACAATTATGGGTAGGATATTTATCAAAACAATTACTAGATAATAGCATAGACACATCAAAATACACCAGAATATATAGAAAGAATACTAATAGAAACAGTAAAATTATGGCTATCAAATATAACTGAAGAAAGTAAAAAGGTACTAAGATCTGACAAAAATACAGAAGGAACAACTAAAGAAGGAACGACTAAAGCATCACCCATAGAAATATTAAAAAAATTATGAAACAACTATAAGAAATGAATTTAGTAGTATAGAAACAAAAGAAGATGAAGAACAAAATATAGAAAATGATACAAATAGGAATTTAATGTTGAAATTAACAATATGTAATATGTGCTACATGGATGAATATACATGTGCATTCAAAGAATATTATTATAAGGGAAAATATAATGTAGAAGAACGTAAAGAAATAAGGAGATTATATTTTAGCAAACTACCCGAACCATTTAGTTCAAAAATAACAAAAAGTTGGGATGAAGCAAAAATAGTAGATACTCTAGGAGCAAGGATAAAATTTTTACAACAATGGTATAGGAATATATGTGAAAAATATAGGGAAGAATTTAAAATAGAAAAAACATTAATAAAGAATTTAGCATGTTGCAAAGATAAAATAGCACCCCAATTTGGATGTGAAAAAAATACTACAAGAAAAGAAAAAGATATAAGAAATATAATAAATATAAGAAATCCCAATGTAAATATAAAAAACAAAGAAAAAGATATTACATAAAAGACTATAAACATAAAAGATTATATAGAAAGAAGAAATCTATAAATGAATGTAAATGTTATAATTGTGAAAAATTAGGACATATAGCTAAAGATTGTAAAGTACCCAAAGATCCAAAAAAGAAACAAATATCAGAAATAAAGATAGAAAATACAGAATATATGCAAATAGATTATATAGATTATGAATTAGAAAGTGAAGATAGTATATATGAAATCTTGAAAAATGAAACAGATAACAAAATAAATAGCGAATTAGATGAATTAAATGACTGAAGAAAGTATACAAATAATAAAAAAACAAGAATATCTAAAAGAAGAAGAAATAGACTAAAAAATTATATTTGATAGTAATATATTTGAAGAAATAAAATGAAAAGAATTAGAGTTAAAATATTTAAAATACCAATAACAAGGAATATATTTAATAGACGGAAAGAAGAATACTACGTAGTAAGCCAAAAAGAACATATAATAGATTGTAGATACGCGAAAGGAAAAGCTAGTATACCACTAGTAATAAAAAGAATAGTTAATAAAGAAATACAAGATATAAAAAGTAAAGACCCAATAAAATATGTACACCTTGGAGGAACAAAAATATTAATAAAAGCATGTTTTAGAGAAGGAATAGATACACCAATAGAACTATATTTAGCAGATGGTAGGATCGTAAAACCTATAGAAAAAAGCATAATAAGTGCTATAAGAAGGAATCTAATATACCAAAAATTTAAATTTATACTAAGTGCAAATTATTCAGTACCAATAACAGATAAAAATATAGATAAGTCATTAGTACTATATTGGAAAATATCAGGAATAGAATTAACCCCAGGAAGTAAAATATTTACAGCAAAATGTAAAAATTTATATGTATTAACAATAAAGCATAAAATAACTGGAAAAAATAAAATAAACAAAATACAAATAGAAAGTCCTTTTGAGCAATTTGTAAACAATATAGATAATAATGATTATAGCTACCAAAATATAGACATAGAAGAAGATTTGAAAATAGTAAATGAAAGAATAAGAACACCAAGAAGAATATCTTGTGAAAAACCAGAACTATAAAAAAGAATAGCATATGAGATAACTCCAAAACCTAATCTAACTCAATATTATATAATAGGAATAATAGATGAAAAAGAATATTTAATACTAATAAACACAGGACAGGAAGATAATTATATAATAAAATATTTAGTAAAAATCAAAGGATGGTTGGAGAAGAAGATGAGGAGGGGGGCAGGAGGGTGTTTAGTTTTTTTCTTTTAAATATTATAATTCTTTTTAAATTATAATTTAATTAGTTATAAAAAATTTAAATTATTTTTGGATTTAATGTCATGTGTCACCTTTTAATTCGTCATTTTTGCCACATCATCACGTGTGTGTTGCATACACTTCAGCTTTTAGCTGATTGACAAAAAAAAGGCATAATTGGATTAAAATTTGGATGGGTTAGGGGCTTGATAGGTACATGCCTTAGTTGAGGGGTCTAAGTAAATTTTTGGGACAACTTTAAGTGTCTATAGATGACTTAAGCCTAGATTTTTTTTTATCTATATACAACTATGTAATAATTGATTAGTTCAGCATACTGTACATTTTTCTCTTTTCTGAAATGAGAATCAAGTTCTCTCAATGCTCTTCATTAACTGAGTTCCCATGGATTCTCAATGTTCACATTCATGGTATTAGAGCTTTGTTCAGTGTAATCTAAACTGATCCTCTTCTTTTCCGCCATTATTTTCTTATTCTATATAGGTTTTTGCTCTCTAAGCACAATCAATTCTGGATTTCTATTTTCCCTAAATCTTTAACCTAAGTTCCTCAATTTGCTACAATAATGGCATCTGAAATTGGAGAAAATGGTTCTAGATCTACATATGCAACTACTCAGGTGATAGATTGTATCAATCCTTTGTATGTTCATCCATCGGACACTTCCGGAGGATCACTAGTGCCACAATTGCTCATCGAAGTTGAGAATTACTCAGAATAGAATAGATTTATGCACTTGTCACTGCTGGTGAAGAACAAAATATTCTTTTTTACTGGAGTCTATGCCAGAACAAGCTATGAGAACAAAAACTTTAGGGTCCACTAGTGGGAAGGATGTAACAAAATAATTCAATCGTGGACCCTAAATTTAGCATCAAAGGAACTCAGAAAGAGAATTCTGTACTCAACATCTACGAAGAAAGCTTGGGAAGGATTGAAGGAGTATTTTGATAAGGTATATGCAACAAAATTTTTCCACAGGCATAGGGAGATTAGTGATCTGACTCAAGAAACTTCTAGTGTCTCCATATTTCTCAGGACTAAGTGATCGATCTATGCGATAAGTTCGAGTCACTTATACTTTTTACTGGTTGTGGCTATGAGAGATCGAAGAGCTTTGTTAAATTTCAGTATCTATAGAAGATGATGAAATTTCTCAATGGCTTGAATGAAACATATGGACCATAGATGAGTCATATTTCTTTAATGTATATCCCATATTGTAGATAGCAACATAAGAAAGATATAACTAGAGAGAACTTCTGCTAGCTCAAAATCATTAACTAATATCGGAAAATTCCATGAAGAAAAGAAGGCTATGAAAAGATAAAAAACACTTTAATATGAAGATACTACTTGAATTGGTTTTTCTTTTTGTAGGATATAAATGCTTAATGTCATTCCCTATTTATACTTGTATAGGAATGATTCTAGATGATACAAATCTATAGTGTTCTATGCTCTCCCACAAATATTTCCCTCAAATATTTAACACTCTTTAATAGCTGGATCTTTCCTAAATACAAATATCAAATAGACCACACTATCCTTTTCAAGATTTTTCTACCTAGAATTACTTAGAATATCTAGATATTTCTTCAAGTTGATTATCTTAAATACCACACTAGACTATTCTAGAAACTTAACTAGAAATCTATGATTCCAAAAAATCTACTTTAATATTTTCACACACACCTACCCTTCTGGATTACTCAATGATTATACATGAAGAAAGTCAAAGGATCAAGGAAAGCAATGGAGTACATCCTGTCCTATTAGGTAGTGGACTTGCCGAAGGAGAGAATACTGCAATTGCAGCTGCTACCTTTTCAAATAAGAGAATAAAGAAAAACTTGGATTGTACTGTAATCACTATCACATGAAAGGCCACAAAAGGGAATTTCGCTATAACTTGGGGGATATCTACCTGTTTTCAGGTTTAATAAAAAAAGGTTTTGAGAACAACCTTGGACCCTCAACCAACAATGTAGGAATAATGAATGATATACCAAATTTTGGTGCTCAGGGTTATGGTACTCCTGGCAGCTTCATGAACTATTCTCAAAGTTATGGGAATCTACATCCAAGTCCTCCAAATCGACCACCTCCTTAGAGCTATGGAATGGTACATCCACCTTAGAATATTTATACAACAACGACTTACTTAGATTCTAATCTAGACATACTAGTGTTCTCATCAGAGAAGTATCAGTAGATTATCAATATAATTGAGAAAGGAAAGGGCAAAATATCTAAATCTGAGGATACAAACAACATGACAGGTAAGTTATTTACTGCACAAGTTTGTTAAATTATAGATTCTGGTGCTACTAACTACATGACTTTATCCTTGAACCTATTGATTAATTAGATTCATGAGCAAAAACTCCTGACATGATGAATCCTTCTGTCCTTTTCACTTCTTATTACTCCTTTTATTCACTTCTTCTAATATCGTCTCATCCCCACTACATTGAAGAGTACCTATGCACTATGTTCTGGAGAGGTTCCAATCGGCCTAGCCTAACCAACCTCTACAAGAGGGTAGGAAGTAAATAATTATTTCCACTTCTAAACCTAAATCTATCCATTTACCCAATAGTACATGTACTGACATCGCTCATACTGGTTCATTTCAATCAAATCACACTCAAACTATTAAAAATGTCCTCTATGTACCAAACTTCAAGTGAAACCTTTTATATGTGGCTAGATATGCCAAAGAATTACAATGTTAAGTTTTATTTTATCCAATTTATGCGTGTTTTACTACCTCTTAAGTGGCATCGTGAAGGAGATTAGTAGTCAGGAGGGTGGATTGTACTTGCTTAACATTTCACTACCAGATATTACTATTCTACCAACATCAACACCACAGTATCTGCTCCTGCTCATTGTCTGACTACTACTATACCAATGTTAACACCTTTCCAAATTTAACCCAACCATATGGAACAAGAGATTGGATCATTCTCCTTACACAATCTTACATAAGATCACATCAATAAAGAGTCAAGTTTCAAAAGTTGGTTTATGTGATTGTACTGATTTTTACCTTTAGCCAAATAAACTAGGCTTCCTTTAATGCTTAGTATTTTTAATTCTTTACATTCTTTTAATCTTGTTTATATAGAAGTTAGAGGCCATATAGAACTAATACCTATAATGCCCTTATATACTTTTACATTGGTTTTTATTGTATAGAATGATCTGAACATTTCTTCTTAGACTGAAAAGTTTTACAATTGTCATCTTGACCAATTTTATTCAAATGGTGCATATTGAGTTTTTTTACTTCTATCAAATAGTTCAGATCTGATAATGATTTGGAGTTTTTTAATGCTCAATGTTCTTTCTTGTTTTCTTCCAAAGGCATTCACTAAAGCAATTATAATCATACTCCTTAGTAGAAAGAAAGCATACACACCTTAAGGTAGATAAACCCCTCAAATTTCAATCCTATTTACCCTTAGAATTTTAGGTTGAATGCATCTTAATTGCTACCTATATTGTTAATAGACTACCTACTTCTGTTTTATTTCAAAAATCCCCTTTAATCATTTTAAAAGGAAGCCCTTCTTGTCTTGATCATATCAGGATCATGGGATGTATATACTATAGTGTCGGAAACTTCTTAGATAAATTCTCTACTAAGTCCATTCCTATTATGTTTCTTGCATATTCCTTCATTCAAAAGGGGCATAGAAACTATAATATTACAAGAAGATCTATCTTTGTCAATCAACAAATGGTATCAAGAGAATTACTTATTTCATTTCCATAATTCTCCTAGTTTCTTCCTTCACACCACCGTACCTTCCTCTACTCTTGACAATACTAGTCTTTTGCCTGGTAATTCAGATCCTTCTTCCCTTACTGACCCTCTTGTGTCTTTCCTCTTTTTAATGTCCTAAATTATTTTTCATTTACACATACTTTTCCTTTTCTCCCACTGCCTGACCTTTTTCTGCACCACTTTAAGCTCCTACCTCTCACTATATAATAAAATAGATCATCCAAGCCTTCTATATGACTTGTTGATTATGCCCATCCTCATCTATCACTTCTTGTTATCCTATCGATTATTTTGTAACTTATTCTCATTTATCTCCTTCTTTTAAATCCGTTAGTAATGTCTTTATTGGTAACACCGAGTATTTCACTTATGCTCACGCTGTTAAGGATGATAGATGGGTCAAGGCTTTGAAACTTAAGGTTGAAGCTCTAGAGCTCAACTACACTTGGGATTGAGTTGACTTGCCCCCCAAAAAGCCCCCATTGATTGCAAATAGGTGTATCAGATCAAATATAAAGTTGTTAGTTTCATAGTAAGGTTTAACGGTAGATTGGTGGCTAAAGGTTATACCCAATAGATGGACTTTACTCTCATGACACTTTATACTCAATGACCAAAATGTACTATGAGAACTGTCATTGCCTTAGCTTCCCTTCATTCTTGTCTTGACCAAACCCGTCGTGAGTGACACCCATACTCTCCAATGGGAGAACAATCTATCCCTAATCCATCAACCAAAAACTTAGCCAAATTAAGGCAATTCATACTCTCCAATGGGAGAACCAACTATCCCTAATCCATCAGCCAAAAACTTAGCTAAAATAAGGCAATTGACCGTTTCTCATTAAATAAATATTGAAATCCATATCCTAAATAAAAATAAATGCTGACAATCCCCTGGAACCTGAAAGTCACTATACCAAAATGCTATGATATCAAAGAAATGATTCAACCCCTAAAACAACTACAATATCCAAGTTTGAAAAAATGAAGCAGAAACTATGTGGAGAACTCATTGCAGCCCGAAAGATGTAGCTCACCCTGGAGTTCAAATGCTATCCTTTCTACAACTGAGGTCTTGAAGTAGTCACTAGAAGATGCTCTACACTCAACAAAAAAAAAGCACTTGCAGTATCATTACACAAGAAACAATAGTCTACTGGTAGGGTCACCGACCAACCCAAAATGAGAAAAATCTGAACAAATAAACATAACTTAGTAAAGCAAGAACAACCATGAACTACTACTATGTAGCCTTACCTCCGATTATGAGACTTAAAAATATTCAATATAGGATTTTAGTTAAGTACAAGCCAAATAGACAATGAACCAAGTCAAGACTATGACTACCATAAAAAACCCAATTTAACAAACAATGACTCAGCCACAACATATTATCCATGTCTAAATTACACAACCAGACAATTAAGAAGTATGGATTTCATTTGAAGTTTAACCCAAATCACTTAAGGATCTATTCTAACAACATAAATATTAACAATCACGAATACTAGTTTACTCAAGAACCAAATATAACAAGATAATGCATAAGCCCTATCTACTCAAGGAACCAACATAATAAGTCAATTTTAAAACTCAGTTCACTCAAAGAACCAACATAACAAGTCAAAATATAGCTTGATTAACTCAAGAAATCAATAAAACAACAAACGCATAGCCTAGATTCACTCAAGGAACTATCACACTCACCTATAACTCATACATCTATGCTAAGGGTCTTATGGTCGCCAACTAGCCATGACCTACAGGGGACAAGCTCTTGTCCATGTACCAAATCCCATACATGAAGTGTTTACCAACTTTATATCAACAAATCCCATAAAGATGTATAAATACCTCTACACCCCATAATAATGACAAATATCACAACAATCACAACCACAATGATAACAGAAATGACACTTGTAAACTAATAAACTTTTTATAAGTTATTGTATGCAATTAACACATAATACATCGAATAATCATTCACTTTCTTTGAACATTCATTATAACAAGAAATATGAAGGAACAATTATCATGCACACATAAAACAAGTCAATTTCAACTATAATAAATCATCACCTACCTTAATCCAAGCCTTGATACTCTAACAAACTTAAGCTTTCCCTTTTCTTGAAACTTCTGCTTGATTGTGGTTTAAAATATCAATGGAACATATAGTTAACGAAATGACATAAAATATCAAATATTATAACCTAATATCGAAACCCCAAGGCAAAATACATGAGAATTCTCCCCATTCTAAGATTTTTATACTAATTCCACCTTAAATTTGTCAATTTCATGGTTATAATGGTGGATTATCAACATACAAGAGTTAATTAGAAATTTCTAATCAAAACCCAAGTGCTTTATACATTCACTTAATTGCACCAGAAAATTATCTAGGTTAAGTTAAATCATCCCCCAAAATCTAAAAACTAGTGATTCTAGTAGTTAACATTCGAACTAAGAGTTAACAGAAGGAATCACTTACCTTTACGAAGATTTTGGATAAAAATTTAAAGGAATTTTCCCAAAATCATCTGAGCACTTCCCAAGATGAGTTTGAATAATAAAATATATTGACATATTTTTTTGCATAGTTTTGCGCATATCCTACTATAGCGACCCTATCCCACTATAGTAGTCTCTCTATAGCGGGATCCGCCAGCTATGGCGGGATGGATCAATGATGAATCCCTCTATAGTAGAAAAATACCCACAATAGCCATGTAGTAATAGGAACCTGTCACCCACTATAATGGGTATGGTAGGGCAGAAACTCTAAATTGCTCCCAGTTTTATCTTTTTTTTTTTATAATTCACCTCTATAGCTTGATATTTCAAACTAACCCCTTTATGTAAAGTTTGATATCAAGAGTTTTACTTATCCGAATTCACTTCTTAAAGATCCTACTAATATCTTATCGTCTGAGCTAACATAAAGATATATTAAATCCTTTCACATTTATCCAATCCATTCCTGTGTTGCCCTCGACCATACCTCACTCAAATTGATCCAATAGCCTAGCCTAGATTTCTAACTCCCAACTTAAGAAAAACCTTAACCCAAAATTTGATATACTAGCCTTACATAGTCCCGTATTATATCCTCAAGCACCTGAATATTCCTTTTTGGTTGTCCGGCAATCTGAGGATGAAAAACAACACTAAAATCAAGTTTAGTTCCCAACTCCTCATATAATATATTAAAACTTAAAGGTGAATTGCATAGCTCTCTTAGGAATGTTAGAAATCGACACCCTATGCAACCTTCATGTCTCCTTGATATAAATTTTGGCTAACTGCTTTGAGTTGTAATCATCTTTAACTAGGATGGAATGAGTTGACTTGGACAAAACTATCTACTATGACCTAAAATGAGTTATGATGCTTTAAGGTCTTGGGAAGACCTAGTAAAAATTTTGTTGCTATCATTTTCCATCTCCATCCAGGGATGGGCATTTTCTAAAGTAAACCTGTAGTCCTTTAAAGTTATTATTTCACCTGTTGGCAATTTTGGCATCAAAACATATACTCTACTATATCCCCCTATTATGAGTCGCCATAGTGCTGTCTCAAGTTATGGTGCATCTTGGTTGCATTCGAATGAATAGAGTATTGATAACTATGAGATTTTCGAAGAAAAAATGAAATTAAATCACTAACCCGGGGCATGTATATCCCCTCACTATCAATACCCCACATATATCAAATGTGGCATCAAAAGTATCATGAACTAAACCAAGGCCTGATCATGACGGGTATCTCAGGCCCACCATGAACCAGAGACCACCCCATCACCTAACCTAATAAGCACTAAAAAACCATAAAGAATAATACAGAAGCCAATTAAATAGTAATAAGAAAAGAAATAGATAACCGTAATGAACCTGAGAGTCAAAGAAATAACCAACCAACCCACATATGTCTATAATATCCTCTAAATCCAGAATACCAAACAGGTCGGGATATGCCCCCGACCATGACCAAAAGAATCCAAAAGTACTAAGTCAAAAAATAAATGAATTTGGAATGATAAGGCCTTCTGAAGGATAGAGGCTCACCACTTCACAACAACTTGATAGATGTGCTAATCTCCCTAACACTGCATAGGGGTAAAAGAGCTGTCTTTGAACCCTATATTATGAAACGATATAGCATCCTAGGATGATCAGTGGAATAAACACTGACATGTAACTCAGGGAAAGTGAAAAAATAAATGACATGTCAGTCAAAACAACACACACAATCATATTTAAATATATAAGATGCCAGGATACGGAACAAGGTTTAAGCTTAAGGTTTAAAACTATTATCCTGGACTACGTAGCTCAATTTGTCCTAAGGGCACCTACGGGCTATGTGGCTTTAACTTCCCCTGCTGAAAGAGCCCCAGTACGTGTTAACCTCACGAATGGAGAAATTAGTGGAAGGGCCAAAGCCACTGAGGCTCCAGTCATTCCAAAAATATATATATAAAGTGTGAACTATGCACATGGTCATAAAGAACCCCACACCGAACAATATGGTTTCTAGTATCGATCTCCCAGGTACCTCTACCTTCTATGGTGAGCTACACAACCTTCTTTAAACCTAAATTAAAACCATTTAGACATATTCCATCCATTAACCAAAGAGTCTTTCAATTAGGAATTTACCATTGGTATTGCCATACCAAATAAAGTTTAAGCTTGCAAGACAATTCCACTATCCCATTCCAAAATAAATTATCCAAATTGACTCCAAAGTTTCCAATTTAAACCAATATATGGCCACCAAGGCCTTTCGAAAATTAATTTATGTTCCATTAACCTTTTTTGCAATGCAAGATTTTAAAAGTGAAGTAAGCTATGTATATATCCATGTTTCAAACCAATTTCACTAGTTGAGTTGAGGTTAAAGCCAATTCCAAACCATTAAACCATAAAATTTGGGGAAACCCATGTTCCCTATTCTAATTCCCACACCTATGCATGCATTTTGTTCAAAATCACGAGAATAAAACATAAACAATCAATTCAAAATGATGGGAATTCAGTTCACAGAACAATCATTCCAAAACCCTCGACCCATATTCAAAACCCAATAATTAAACCACATGGACAATATTAAACGCATGTTTTTGAATAAAATTAATTTAAGGAAGAGATAAATGCCAGAAATACACATGAATTTGATAACAATTTGAAGTTTGGAGCCCGAATGATGAATGCAAAGTGAAACCTTTAAATGTTCTTGAGTTTTATCTTTGAGAGTCAAATAGAGGGATTTGATCTTTGAAAACTGAAGGGAATGGATTATCTTATGTTAAAAAGTCACTGAAAAGGTTAAAAGACAATAAGACCCTCACCCTTAAGTGAAAAAATAAACTGGATGAAATTTAACCCTCAGCATGTGACACGACCTGACCCCGGGCCTTGCATAATGGGCATCCCAAGTCTAACCAAGACTGGGGACCGCCTCTCGTTTCCTAACCCAACCAGTATATTCGCCCCATGATGGGCTGAATTTCGAACATATAACAAGATACCATAAATGTTCTCATTAAGACTCTTGGATAGGGTCACAACCGTGACTGACCCAACCGAGTCCAACCATACCACACCAACTGCCTAACCATACCAACCCAAACCAAAGGCCATATACTAGTCTATAACCAAAGAAAATACCAAAACATAATAAGATAATCAATCCCAAAATATAATATGACTGAATAGTATGAGATTATGTCCGATGATGCCAACCTCAATATCAATACCAATGCTAAGGCTGACACCTTTACCGATCCCGCCCATACCAACCCCTAGAAGTACCACAAAGCCTTTATCTAAAAGAGTAAACAAATCTGGTTGGGACATGCCCCTAACCATGGCCAAAACCAATATCTGAAATAAAATAAAAATGTACAAAGATGTCCATAACATGAAATAATGCCTTCTGAAAGGATAGAAGCTCACCACTTCAGTCAAAATTGCTAATACTGAATTTGCGTACTAAACAAGAGGAGTAGAATTGCTGGTTCCTACATAGTATGGGTATACAACTACCAGTAGACGGGTTAGTGAGCGACCACTAGCATGAATCTCAGGATAAAGATAAAATAATGCTAGTTATAAAACCAAGTAAAATCATCCATAATGCATACAACCATGCATATAAAAGTGTCAGGAAGGGGAATCGGGTTTAACATGCATTTTAAATTTTTACCTGGGCTGTGTAGGTTGGCCGTCCTAAACTACACACAAGCAATATATGTTAAACTCCCCTTACTGAAAGGGCCCTAGTGCATGTAGCCGCACGACTAGGAAAGTATTTGATGGGATGACTTGTACATCCCCCAATAGTGTGACATCATGCATACGATCCACTAAGACCAATTGTCAAATTGAAAAATACAAATTTTCAGTTTTGGTCCCCTCGGGACTGCCACTTTCCACGACTTTGCTACACACCCCGCCATAATGCCCAATTAAAACCAGTTTCCAAATAACCAAACCATTATCCATTTATTAACCGAGGCTAATAGAAGTGGTATGGTCAACCAACCCTTACTTTCAAGTAATATCTATAGCCAAACCATTTAGGTTTAGGGGACTTTCAAGTACCCTTTCCATATACCATATTAAACCACTTGGGAGACCTTCATATTCTCCACAACCATAATCATTTAGCCTTTTCAAACCATTAAATCATGCATAATTCCTTTACCAAGTTTAAAAAAATGCAAGAGTTCCATTAAAAGAAGTCAATGAAATGAACATATCTTTATAAGAACTTTATCAAACACCTTGGGGGCATAGTATAACCAAAACCAATTACAAAGACCATTAAACCATTACCATGAAATCTAATTGTCCAAACCCACCATTAATGCATATAAATGCATAATTAAAACCATAGGAAATCATAACCAAACATTTAATATCAAAACCCCTAAATAATAATTGAAAGCCATAATCATGAAATAGTAAAACCATGAAATCAACAATATAAACCATGCCTTTAGTTGAAATTACAATGAGGGAAGAGAATCATTCCTTATACTAAAGAATTGATGGTTAGAAATCACCCAAACAAGCCCTAAAGCAATCCTTTAGATGGAACCCTAGCCTTCTTTCCCCAAAAGCTCTTGAGAGAATCATGAAGTGTTTTGGAATAGTTTTGAAGTGTTAGTGAATAGAATAATAGGGTAAATAGTCTCCAAAGTGCATTAGAAGTCATGGGTCCTAGTTAGGGTAACTAGGGAAATGTCCAGAATACCACAACTTAAATCTCTTAAAAATCCCATCATAGGGATACGATTGACCCATACGAGTCATGCCCTTTTTACGATTGGTATTTATCACTCGTATCCAAGCCTCAACCATTGGATCAATCACTATACAATATATGACTCATCTAACAAAGTCGTAACCACAACTTTCGATCCATACCCATGAACTGTATCTTTGGTAGAATGAATACCAGAAGGATCAAACACTACTTACCATATGAGTCCTTGATACGACTCATTCCAATACCTATGAATCATACCCCTAAGTTGTACCCATTCTAGTATCAAAATCATACCACTAACTAACAGTGGTCAGCATACGATAGGACCATAACACTCGTACCCCAATATATGGCTTGTATCCATGAGTCGTATTGGGTTCGGAGAATGGAATTCTAAGAAATTTTCTAAGCGTAAAACTACAGGATGTTTCAGCATGGCACAACCTTGTCACAGGGGTTATTCTCTATGACACACCGTTATCGTGGAGGGTAAACTTCATGACACGATGAAATCATGGACCCTCACTGCCTCGGGGTCAATGACCCCAAACCCCTTCCAAAAATTCAAAAACATTCCCTAAACACCCTTTTAACACCCCTAAGAGGAAAATGGTTAACCCAAATAGCTCTAAAATTAATCACACAGTCCCTTAGCATATCCTTCAAAGTCTGAATAGCCCGTTCCTCTTGCCCATCTATCTGAGGGTGGAAACCAATACTAATGTTTACCGGCATACCCAAACAGTTTGTAAAATGAATTCCAAATGTGAGAAGAGAACTGCGTACCTCGATTTGAAAGGATGGACACTGGCGCACCATGTAACTTCACAATATCCTGAATGAAAAACTTTGCGTAATCCTTTCCTAAATAGTTAGTTCTCTAAGGCAAGAAGTGAGTGAACTTAGTCATCCTAACCACGATGATCCAAATCAAATCTTATTGATTACGAGATCGCAGAAGATCTGTAATGAAATTCATATTGATTATTTTTCACTTTCACAAAGGAAACTCTATATCTTGAGGCATGCCACCATGCCTCAAGTGGTCAACCTTACTTGTTGACTGACCATGCATTTAGCCACAAAGTTTGAAACATCCCTTTTCATGTTGTTTCCACTAATAGATTTCCTTCAAGTCATGATACATCTTAGTTGAATTTGGATGAACTATGTATCTAGACTCATGAGCCTCAGTCAAAATTCTTTCCCACAGTCTATCAACATAAAAAACACATAACTTACCTTGATACCTTTGAATACCATCTCCCTAAATCTCAAAAGATATAACCTTTTGCTAACCCACATCATCTTTAATCTGCATAAGTATTGGATCCAAAGCCTATTTTTCCTTTACCTCAACACCGAGAGATGATTTAACCACTTCCTGAATAATAAATCCACCATCTTCAGAGTCCAATAGATAAAGTCCCAAGTTAGCCAACCTATCTCTTTTTTTATCAATAGGGGATAAGCTCTCCATGGATAACCTTATAAAAACATCAATAACCATAATAGCTTTACCTGGATGATAGTGAGGACTTATGTAATAATCCTTAAGTAGTTCAAGCTACTGCCTCTGTCTGAGATTTAACTCCTTCCGTGTAAACACATACTGCGAGGTCTATAATTTGAATAGATATCCATATGCACCCCAAACAGATAATGGCACTATATTTCAAAGTAAAAACCACGATCGCCAACTCCAAGTTGTGAGTCGGGTAATTTCTCTCATAAACCTTAAGTTGTCTAGAAGCATAGGCTATAACCTTACCATGATGCATCAAAACGCAGTCCAGTCCCACACGTGATGTATCACAAGACACAACAAAACCATCAGTACCCTTGAGCAGGGTCAAAATTGGTGTTATGTTTCAACTTTTCAAAACTACCCTCACAAGTACCGGAACACAAAAAAATAACCTTTTTGGAGTCAACCTAGTCAACAAAGCAACAATAGATGAGAAACTCACTACAAACCCCCTATAATACCTAGACAAACCCAAGAAATTCTTATTGTCGATTAGAGTAGTGGGTCTAGGTCATTTCTTAATCACCTCAACCTTCTGTAGGTCTACCTTGACCCCCTTATTAGAAATAACATACCCACGAAAAGTCACCACATTCAGCCAAAACTCACACTTAGAAAATTAAGCGTACAACTTTTGATCCTTTAGAGTCTGCAATATAATTTAGAAGTAAATGGAATGTGCCTATTCTCTCCTAGAATACACCAAGATATCATCAATAAACACTATCACAAAAAAGTCTAAAAATGATCTAAAAATTAATTTATAAGATCCATGAACACAACAGGAGCATTAGTTAACCCAAATAATATAATTAGAAACTCATATTGAGCATACCGAGTTCGAAAAGCAGTCTTGGGTATATCAACCTCCCTAATCTTCAACTAATGATAACCCAAATGAAGATCAATCTTAGAGAAGTATCTACCAGCATGACGTTAATAGAAAAAATAATCAATCCTAGGAAGAAGATTCTTATTCTTCACTGTTACCTTATTTAGCTGACGATAATCTATACACATCTAAAAGGACCCATCATTCTTTTGCATGAAAAGTACAAGAGCACCCCATGCAGAAACACTAAGACGAATGAATCCTTTATCAAGAAGATCTTTTAACTGTTCCTTAAGCTCCTTTAATTTAGTTGGAGCCATTCTATAAGGAGGAATAAAAATAGGATGAGTATTTGATAGAAGATCAATCCTAAAATCTATTTCCCTATCGGGATAAATTCCATGATTATCATTGGGAAAATCATCAGGAAATTCATTCACCATAGGGACAGATTGTAAAGAAGTAGTTTCAAATTCAGAATCCTTAAACTGGACTAGATAATACAAACATCCTTTAGAATCAATTTTTGGGCTCTAAGATTAGAAATAAACCTCCCTTTAGGTACTCAGGAACTTCCCACCTGTTTAATTACTAGCACTATGGAATTGGAAACTGACCTTTTGTGTCCTACAACCCAGAGAAGCATAACACAAATAAAGCTAATCCATCCCTAAGATAAAATAAAAATCCATCATATCTAACTTTATCAAATCTACCAATGTCTTTCTATGAAAGATAAACACCATACAACCCCTATAGATTTTTCTAGCAACTATAGAATCACCCACCGAAGTAGACATAAAAATGGGTCAAAAATACTTTCAGGACCAAAATAAAAATGCACAACCACGTAAGGGGCCATATAAGAAAGGGTAGAACCCAGATCAAGCAAGCAATAAACATCACAAGAAAAGAGCTGTAACATGCTAGTGACAACATCTGGGGATGCCTCAGATTCCTGGCAATTAGCAAGAGCATAGAGATGATTTTAGACAGTGTAGATACCAGAAGTATCTTTCTCTAAGCAAAAGCTGAAGATGAGGCAATCAAAACTTTATTTGCTCCAGTGGCAACTTTGGCTGAAGGACAATCTTGCTCCATGTGACTAAGCTGACCATAGTTATAACACTAATTCCTCCTCTCTTCACAATATCTCTGATGAAATAGCCCACAAAAATGATAAGAAAGATAAGGTGGGGATGACTGAGCTCCAGTATCCTGAGACAGGGCATCCTGTGCCTTGGGACAACTGTTAGCCTAAAAACGATTATCACCTGAAGGCTTACAATAGGGAGTACTAGTAGGCGAATATGAATTGACCCAGTTCTTCTTTTTTGTCCACTATCTACTATCTCTCCCACTATTATACAAACCCCCACCTTGCTTTGGATACCTAAAATTCTTGTTCTGCCTCTTTCTAAGCTCTGCATATTTTTTATTTTCATCCTCTACATGCTGCATATAAACTACATGTCTGGAGATGTCCATATCATTGTTCAACATAGTTGCTTTATACTTTAATACCAAGTCACATGAAAACACAGAAGCAAACTTCCTCATATTAAATCTCATAGTAAACACCAACTATAGAGAATAATAAGCCAACTGCTAAAATTTTATTGCATACTCCTTCACACTCATCTTATCCTGCTTTAGATTAACAAACTCTTTAGCCTTAGCTTCCCTCAACTCTTGGGGAAAGAAGTGATAAAGAAAGGAACATGAAAAGTCATCCCACATATTCTTCTTAGCATTATCACCCCTTGTAGCTTCTCACTCCTTGTACCAATAATAAACTACATCCTTAAACTGATATGCAGCAAACTCCATACCCTCTACATTAGTAGCATGCATTACCCTAAAAATATTCTCCATCTCATCAATGAATCTTTGCAGATCCTCTTTAAGCTTAGAGCTTGTAAAGGTTGAGGGATTCAACCTTATAAACTAGCCAACTTGAGTGACCTCAAATGAAGGAGCTATAAAACTAATAGGACTAGACTGACGATACTAATATGTCACCAACTGAGTAAACAAATAAATAGATCAATGAAATTTTGAATTAAAGATGTCCCCCTGAGGCGGTTGATCATAAGCATCACCACCCCTCTAAGCTCAAAGAGGAATAGTGGTGACATGTGGAACTCTACGTAGGGTATCACAATTAGGAACAGGGACCCTAGACCAGGTCTGTACTTCTAATATAGGGCGAGTGCCTCCATATTGTCCTTAGGTAGGATAGAGTTCCCATCGGAGTTTCTACAAACATCAAATCTTTAAGGAGGCATGATCTAAAATGCGAGAAAGAAAAGAGTTTGAGAAGTTTCATAACACTAGACTCTACAGCTCAAAATAGAACACAAGAAAGGAAAACATTCCTAAATGCTTCGTAGCCTTCTCCTTATAAGTGTGTCACGTTACATACCTATAGAAAGGAATCTAATCGACACGACTTTGTGGATACCTAATGACTATAAATTGTGCTACGATACAAAACTTGTCACGACCCAAACTAGGGCCTGATCATGACGGGTAACTCAAGCCCACCATGAACTGGAGACTACCCCTATCACCTAACTTTATGATCACAAAATTAACCATAAAGAATAATGCAGAAGCCAGTTAAACAATAATAAAAATAGGAATAGATATCTCTATTGAAGCTGAGAGTCAAAATAATAACCAATCAACCTACATCTATCCACACTATCCTCTAAATCCAAAATACCAAACAGGTCGGGACATCCCTCCGACTATTATACCAAGTAAAAAATAAATGAATATGGAAATAATAAGGCCTTTCGAACAATGGAGGCTTACTACTTCACAATAACTAGAAAGACATACTAATGTACTTTATGTTGTACAGGGGTAAAAGAAGTGTCTTTGGACCCTATATTATGAAACAATGTAGCATCTTAGCATGGTCAATGGGATAAACACTGCAATTTAACTTCAAAAAAGTGATAAATAAATTCCATGTCCAAAATCAGTCAAAACCATATGTACACATTCATATATACATATATAAGATGATGGGATAGGGAATAAGGTTTAAGCATCAGATTTAAAACCATTATCCTGGACGGTATAGCTCAAGCCATCCTAAGGGCACCCATGGGCTATAGAGGTTCAACTTCTCCTGCTAAAAGGGCTAGTGCATGTTAGCCACATGAATTAGAGAAACTGAGAAAGGGCCAAAGCCACTGAGGCTCTAACCATTACAAAAAATATAAAGTGTGAGCTATGCACACAGTCATAAAGATCCCACGTCGATAAATATAGTTTCTAGTATACGCACCCCGAGACCTCTACCTTTCATGGAAAGATACTTAACCCCCATTTAAGCCTAAATTAAAACCATTTATACACATTCCTATCCATTAACCAAGGAGTCTTTCAATAGGCATTCACCGTTTGTATCGATATACCAAATAATGTTTAAGCTTGCAAGCCAATTCCATTATGCTATTTCAAAATCAATTAGCCAAATTGACTCTAAAAGTTTCCAATTTAAAACCAATCCATGGACACCAAGGCCTTTCAAAATCCAATTTATGTTCCATGGACCATTTATACAATTCAAGATTTCAAAAGTGAAGTAAATTATGCATATATCCATGTTTCAAACCAATTTCACAAGTTGGGTTAAGGTTAAAACACAAACCATTAAACCATAAATTTGGGGAAACCCATGTTCCCCATTCTAATTCCCACACCTATACATGTATTTAGTTAAAAATTATGAGAATAAATCATAAACAACCAATTCAAAACAATGATAATTCAATTCACATAAAAATCATTCTAAAACCCTCAACCCATATTAAAAACCCAGTAATTAAACCGCTTGGGCTATAACTAAACACATGCTTTTGAATAAAAATTAATTTATGAAAGAAATACTTGCTTGAAATACACCCGAATTTGATTACAATTTAAAGTTTGGAGCCCGGATGCTGATGCACAGTGAAACCCTTTAGTGTTCATAGGTCTTGTGTTTGAGAGTGAAATGGAGGGATTTGATCTTTGAAAACTGATGGGAATAGTTTTTAATGTTAAAAAGTCATGCAAAAAGATGAAAACACCAAAAGCCCCTCACCCTTAAGTGAAAAAACAAATGGCCTTATCATGGAAGTTATCCTCTTTGCCACGCCATTAACACGGAGGGTAACCTACGTGATACGATGAAATCATGGACCCTCACTACCTCAAGGTTCCAAAATGACCTCGAATACCTTTCAAAAAGTTCAAAATTCCCCCAAACACCCTTTTAACACCCCTAAACACAATTCAAGTCAAAAATCGATATTACGCATGCGAGAAGGTCAAAAATAAAATGATTGAAATTTTAGGGTCTCATAGAAGCTTCACCACATACTACCTAATTTTAAATTTTATTAAACCTCTTATGTTCAAATTGTCTAGAATTTATTTGATCAAGGAATATTGACCTTACCTCTACACTAGAGAATACCCCACCTCTTTCAGAAATGCCAAATTGCATAAATTAAGAAGTTAGAGTATGAATCTCTCTAGCCAAGGTCGTGTTGACACCCTCAATATAGCCAAACTATCCATACTTATTGACTTCTGACTCAATGCTTCTACCACCATATTGTCCCTACTCAAATAGTATTGGATGATCACATCATAATCTTTCAAAAATTCCATCCACCTTTTTATGGCTCAAGTTTAGATCCTTTGAGTGATAACACATTTAAAACTGTGATGATCTTGAACACTTCACACTTAATACCCTATAGTTTGTGTCTCCAAAACTTAAGTGCAAAAATCACTGCAACTAACTCCGAGTTAGGAAATTCTTTTCATGAGATTTAATTTCCTTGAAGTGTAGCTAATCACATTTCTTACCTACATTAACATAACACCAAAACTAGAGAGTGAAGTATCACAAAATATTATAAAATCTTTACCTTCAACTTGCAAGGAAAGAATGAGAGTTGTAATAAAAAATGTCTTAAACTTTTGAAAGCTCTCATCACCCTTATTCGACCACACATGAATGACACTCCTTCTAGGTCATGCACACGGTCACCAAGACCAACCTTATATCAGCAAATATGAGTTTCTAGTTTTGGTCCCCCTGGGACCTTCACCTTCCATGACTTTGATACACCTCCTGCTATTATTGCCTAATTATAACCAGTTTCTAAATAACCAAACCATTATCCATTTATTAAACAAGGCCATCAATATTGGTATCGTTATACCAATCCTTACTTGCCAGTATTATCCATAACCAACCATGTATAGGTCTAAGGAGACTTTCAAGTGACCTTCCCTTTACCATATTAAACCACTTGGGGGATTCCATGTGCCCCTCAAGCATAACCATTAGCCGTTTACCATTCTGAGCAATTTATACCATGCATAATTCCTTTACCAAGTTTTAAAACAAGCGAGAGTTCCATTAAAAGTAGTCAACACAATGAACATATCTTTATAAGCATTTTGCAAAACACATTGGGGGCATAATATGATCAAAACTAATTCCAATTACCATTAAATCATTTTTATGCAATCCAATTATCCAAAACCACCATAAATGCATACAAAAGCATAATTAAAACCTTAGAAAACCATAACCAACCATTTAATATAAAACCCCCCAAATCATACAATCAATGAAGTTATGAAAACATTCATAAAACCCATGAATTTAGATAAAATTAACAATGTGGGAAGAGAACATGCCTTAAACCAAGATGATGACGAAAAGAAATCACCAAGACAAGCCCCAAATTGATCCTTTAGTTGAAACCCTGGCTTCCTTTGCCCAAAAGGTCTTGAGAGAATTATAGAGTGTTTTAGAAAAATTTCTAAGTGTTAATAAATGGAATAATAGGGTAAATAACCTGCCAAGTAGGTTAGAAGTTGTGGGGCCTTATTAGGATAAGTGGGGAGATATCCAGAATACCCCCACTTAGGTTGTTCCAAAATCTCATCACAGGGGTATGATTGGCCCACATGAGTCGTACCTCTAATACGATTAGTATCCTCCACTTGTATCCTAGACTCAACCCTTGGTTCCAACACCGTCCAGCATACGATCATCCAACCAAGTGGTATTGATAGCATATGATCCATACCCTTCATTCGTACCCCTGGCAGATTTAGGCTCAAAGAAAATTCAAACACTACCTACCATACGAGTCCATGGTATAACTTGTAACCTAGCTTATGGATCACTATGAGCCACTCATACTCAGATCCAACCCAAGTAACCAAGTCTAAGTTTAAGTTAAGGAACCAAATGATCCGTAACCACCAATACGACTCGTACCCCTAAGTCATATCCATTTCAATAACCAAAATCATCCCACCAGTCAATACTGGTTAGTATATGCCTGGACCTTACCATTCGTACCTCAACAAATGGCTCGTACCCTCGAGTTGTATTGGGTTAAGAGACAAAAATTCTAGGAAATTTTCTATAGGTCAAAACCCAGGGTGTGATAGTCTTCCCCACTAGGAACATTCTTCCTTGAATAATGGACCAGGAAAGGGTAACCACACGTACGAGTAATTTGCATTATCAATTATATATTCCCAATCTTTAACAAATTTTGAAAACAAAGAGGCAAAAATATTAATCTTTTGTTTAAAAAACTCAAAGAATAAAGATGTGTTATAGACACATACCTTCCACACGAATCCCAAGACACTAACCTTCCCATCCAAGATCTCAACCGGGACCGCTTCATGAGACTAGGAATCTGTAAGACCCAATACTTCCAAAGGAACAACCAAAGAAGGATCACCAATGCACTTTCTCATCATGGAAACATAAAAGATCAGATAAACCATGCTCAAGTTAGAAGGCAACTCCAACTGATAAGCAACATTTCCAACTCTCTGTAAAATCTCATAAGGACCCACATACGGAGGACTGAGCTTTCCCTTCTTGCCAAAATGGATTACTCACTTCATGGGAGATACCTTGATTAAAACCTTTCCCCAACCTCAAATTCAAAGTCTTTACACCTAATATTTGCATAGGACTTTTGGTGACTTTGGGTAGCCTTAAGACTCCCAAATCATCTTCACCTTCTACATATCCTGGTAAACCAAGTTGGGACCAAAAATGTCTTACCAAGATCAAACCAACCAATAGGAAATCTATACCTCCTACCATACAATGCCTCAAAAGGGGCCATACCAATACTAGAATGTTATCAATTGTTGTAGGAAAACTCCACCAAAGGTAGATGCTCGACCCAATTGCCACTATAATCAATCACATAGGGATGAAATATATCCTCAAATATTTGAATAGTTTACTCCACTTGACCATCCATCTGTGGATGAAAAGTAGTATTCAGACTCACCTTGGTTCCCAACCCTCTCTGAAAAAACCGCTAGAAGTGAGACGTAAATTGTGTTCCATGATTAGAAATAATCAAAATAGGAACCCCATGTAGCTTCACAATCTCCTAAAGATACAACTTACCAGAATCCTCTATCGAGAAGGTAGTCCGCACTGGAAAAAAGTGCTCAGACTTAGTCATCCTATCCAGGATGACCCAAATCAAATCATATTGATTTCAAGACCGAGGAAGACTGGTAACGATGTCCATATTTGTCACTTCATACTTCTATTTAGGAAAATCAATTTCTTGATTACAACCTCCTGGCCTTATGTGCTTAACCTTAACCTATTGACACACTATGCACTTGGCCACGAAATATGCCACATCCCTCATCATGCCATTCCACAAATAGATCTCCTTGAGATCATAATACATCTTAGTCAATATAGGATGAACAAGATAGCGCGATTCATGGCCTCATCCAAAATCCTTAGTCGCAACCCGTTGACATCAGGAACACATAACCTCCCTTGGTACTATAAAGTACCATCAATACTGATCTCAAACACCACTACCTTTTTCCCACTAACATTACTCTTGATTTTTAGTAAGATATTATCTAGCACTTGCTTCTTCTTAATCTCTGCACCAAGAGATGATCGAACCACTTATTGCACCATCATACCACCATCCTTAGAATTTAAGAGGCAAACTCCAATATTAGCCCAGTGGTGAGTATCCTTCTCCAATTCCTTCTTTCTATCCTCCACATGAGCAAAACTCTCCATGGATAACCTTCTAAGAGCATCAACCAGCACGTTATCCTTACCTAGGTGATAGTGAAGACTTATATCGCAATCCTTGAGAAGCTCAAGCCATATCCTCTGCCTAAGATTAAGCTTTCTATAGGTGAACATATACTATAGACTCTTATGATAAGAAAAAATATCCACGTGAACACCATACAAATAATGCATTCATATTTTTAAAGCAAACACAACTGCCAACAGCTCCAAATCATGAGTAGGAAAATTTCTCTCATGTACCTTCAACTGAATGGAAGCATAGACAATCATCTTCCCACGCTGCATCAACACACAAACAAGACCAACCCGAGATGCATTGTAATAAATGACAAACCCATCATTGCCTTATGACAAAGTCAGAATTAGAGCCAAAGTTAACTTATCCTTAAAATTCTCGAAACTCTCTTCATAAGCATCTAACCAAGAAAACTTAACCTTCTTCTAAGTTAACTTAGTCAAAGGAGTAGTTATCTATAATAAGCTTTCCACAAACCACCTATAATACCCGATTAAACCCAAGAAGCTTTGAATGTCGAATGGAATCGTGGGTCTAGGCCATCTCTTTACCACCGTAACCTTCTATGAATCCACCATGATCTCTTCACTAGAAATAATGTGACCCAAGAAAGTTACAGTGTTCAACCAAAACTCACACTTGGATTACTTGGCATACAACTGTTGTTTTCTTAAGGTATGCAACACCACACAGAGGTGATTATCATGATCTGCCTCGTTCTTCGAATAAATTAGAATGTCATCAATGAACACAATAATGAAGAGATCTAGATGCTGATGAAAAACCTTGTTCATCAGATCCATAAATATCGACGGAGCATTAGTCAACCCAAATGACATTACCAAAAACTCAAAGTGCCCATACCGAGTATAAAAAGCCATCTTAGGGGTTTCAACCTCCCTAATCTTTAGCTAATGGTATCCGCCCCAAAGATCTATCTTAGAAAATAACTTGGCACCTTGCAACTTGTCAAACAGATTATCTATTCTTGGAAGAGGATACTTGTTCTTGATTGTCACCTTATTTAACTATCTATAGTCAATGCATATCCAAAAGGAATCATCCTTCCTGCGCACAAATAAATACACTAGGATAAATAAACCCCTAATCCAAAAGATCATTAAGTTGCTCCTTGAGTTCCCTCAACTCAGCCGAAGCCATTCTCTATGGAGGAATAGAAATTGGATGAGTGTCTGGAGTTAGAGCAATAGAAAACTCTATTTCCTATCCAGAGGAACACCAGGAAGATCAGTTGGAAAGACCTCTAGAAAATCATTAACCACTGGAATTAACCAAAAAGAAGGACCTTTCAAGTTAGAATCTTTTACTCGAACCAAGTGATAAAGACAACCTTTGGAGATTAACCTTTGATCTTTAAGATAAGAAACAAACCTCCCTCTAGGAGCTAAAGAAATACCCTCCTACTCTATAATCAGTTCATCAGGAAACCTAAAGATAACCTTATAGGTCGGATAATTCAAGAAAGCATAACAAGAGTACAACCAATCCATACCCAGAATGACATCAAAATCCACCATATCCAAGCTCTCAATATATACTATAAGGTCTGAATGGTCCTCTCTGCTAGACCATCTATTTGTGGGTGAAAAACTATACTGAGATGAACCTGGGTACCAAGAACCCTCTGAAAAGCCTTCCAAATATGTGAGGAAAACTAAGTACCTCTATCTGAAATAATAGTTAATGGTACCCCACACAACCTTACCAACTCTCTGAGATTGAGTCTAGCATAATCCTCAATTGAATATAAAGTATAAACTGGCAAGAAAGGGATTGACTTGGTATTCTATCCATAATGACCCAAATCAAGTCGTGTTGACATCGCGTACAAGGTAAACTTGTAACAAAACGATATTCACAACTTTATATTTCCAAGTAGGGATGTTAAAATCCTGAAGCATACCACACACTAATAGTTCAGACACTTAGCCA
Organism: Capsicum baccatum var. pendulum; assembly: GCA_030864225.1. Lineage (NCBI taxonomy): Eukaryota > Viridiplantae > Streptophyta > Magnoliopsida > Solanales > Solanaceae > Capsicum > Capsicum baccatum. Next base: position 219,330,044 of record CM061557.1, on the reverse strand, counting down.
CAAATTTTGCAATATCCTTCTTTATACCATTCCACCAATAGAATTCCCACAAATCGTGGCACATCATAGTGGCTCACTTATGAATAGAATATAACAAACCATGCACTTTTGCTAACATTTGCTCTCTCAAATCGTCCATATTTAAAATGCACAACCTACTCTGACAATGAACCACACCATCTCCCCCTAGGGAGAAAACCTTAACCTTCTAATCCTAAACTTCCTTATTTAATTTAACTATGCTTGGATATTTGTCTTGCTTTTCCTTTACCTCGATAATCAAAGAAGATTCTGAACCATTCTGAACATAAATACCAACTTTGGTTGAATCAACCAGCAAAACACCCACTTTAGCTAGCTGATGGACCTCGTGATCTAACTCTTTCTTATCACCCTCAACATAGGAAACACTTTCCATAAACAAACTATTAAGGGCATCAGCCTTAACATTAGCCTTACCCGAGTGATATAACACATTCATATAATAGTCTTTTAATAATTCAAGCCACTTTTTCTGACAAGGATTTAGGTCTTTCTACATGAACACATACTGTAAACTCTTATGATCAGTGAACACGTCAACATGAACCCCATATAGATAATACCTTCAAATCTTTGAGACAAAGACAACCGCTATCAGCTCGAGATCATAAGTCGGGTAATTTAAGCTATCTAGAGGCATAGGCTATGACCTTACCTCGATGCATCAACACACAGCTAAAACCAATTCTAGAAACATCACAATAAAATACAAACCCATCTAAACCCTTTGGTAGAGTAAATACTTAGGTTGAAGTGAGTCGAGTCTTCAATTCCTGAAAACTCTTTTTGCAAAAATAAGACCACTGAAATTTGACTTTCTTCTAAGTTAGTCCAGAAATAGGAGAAGCTATTGAAGAAAATCTCTCAACAAACCATCTGTAATAACCGTCTAAGCTTGAGAAACTCTTGATATCTGATAGAGATATAGGTCTAGGATAGTTCTTTACTTCTTCGGTCTTTTGAGGATCATCTCTAATTCCATTATTTAAAATGATGTGATCAAGGAAAGATACTAATTTTAACCAAAATTCATACTTGTTGAGCTTGGCAAATAGCTGATAATTCTTAAGGGTCTGCAAAACCATCCTCAAATAGTCTACATGCTCAACTTCACTACAGGAATGGACAAGGATGTCATCTATGAAGACTATCATGAATATGTCCAAGTACTTCTTTAAAACTCTATTCATCAAGTTCATAAAAGCTGCAGAAGCATTTGTTAGTCCAAATCACATAACTATAAATTCTAATTGATCATACTAAGTTTTGAAGGCTATCTTTAGAATGACCATTCTCTGACTCTAAGATGATGACAATTGGATCTAAGGTCTATCTTAGAGAAATAGTTTGTACCCTAAAGTTGTTCGAACAAGTCATCAATCCTAGGGAGAGGATACTTATTCTTGATTGTGACTTTGTTCAACTAACGATAGTCGATAAATATTCTTTAAAAACCTTTTTTATTTTATACAAAGAGGATTGGAACGCCATATGAAAAGACAATATTCCTAATGAAACCCTTATATAAAAGATCTTTTAATTGTTCTTTCAATTTCTTAAGCTCGGCTAGAGATATTCTATAAGGTGGAATTAAAATAAGTTGGGTATCTGTAATGTGATCTATTTTAAAGTCGATTTCCTGATCAAGAGTGATTTTGAGAAGATCCTTAGGAAAAACTTTTGGGAATTCATTTACTACTAGAATGGCTCTAGACATGAGATTTCAGAACTTGAGTCCTTGACTCGAATGAGATGATAGATACACCCTTTTGAAATCATTTTTCTCACCATAAAAAAAGAGAAAAACCGACCTATAGGGACTGAGTTACTACCCTTGCATTTTTGAACGGGCTCATTAGGAAATTAAAATTGAACTATCCTATTTCTATAGTCAACTGAGGAATAGCAGAAGTGGATACAATCCATGTTAAGAATGACATCAAAATTGGGCATCTCTAACTCTATGAGATCATTGAAGTAACTTTATGAGATATCGTGAATGAGCAATTTCTGTATACCCGTCTGGCTATAATAGAACTACTAACTGAGATAGACATGGAGAAGGGTTTTTAAGAATTTCTAGACTAATGCTGAAGTCTACGGCTATATATGGAATCACGAAGGACAATATGGATCCGAGATCTACTAACATATATACATGAATATGGAAGACTTGTAATGTACCCGTTACCACATCAGGAGAACCTTCCCGATCTTATTGAGTCTGAAGGGCATAAAGTCATTTCTGATACTGGACACTGGTTGCACTAGAAGTTGCAACCTGCTAAGTTAGGCAACCTGCTCGTGCTGTTGAAGAATTAGCCTAACCTTACAGATAGAAATCTTTACCCTTTTGAGTAACGACTAGGAAATCCTTGATTTTGTGGCCTGACTTTCTACATCTAAAACAAACATCACTTCCATCTATACACTCACCCTTGTGGTTATTACCAAACCTCCTGTAGACAGGGTTAGTATGACCACTATTCATACTACCTTTGGAATTAAAGCCTGGTGCTCTATCCTAATTGTCCTGTTTGAACATAGGTACTAGAGTACTAGTAGAAGATGGGGCTGAGGCTGAAGATTTCTTGAGGAACTGAGAACAATTTCCACTATATAACCTTTGCTGAGAGAATTTTAAACCACCCATTCTAACCCTCTTATCCTCCATTTTCTTCTTCTTAAGCTTCTCCTCCTCAATTTGATGAGCATGAACAATCAATGTAGAAAGGTGCATTTCCTTAATAAACATTGCAGTCCTAAAATCCTTGACCACATCCTCAGAAACCACAAAGACAAACTTACTCATTCAGGACCTAGAATCAGCCACTATAGTCGGAGCATATCTTTATAACTGAGTAAACTTTAGTGAATACTCCTTCATGCCCATGTTACCCTACTTGAAATTATGAAATCCTACACCTTGGCTTCCCTCAACTCGAGTGGAAAGAATCTATCTAAGAAAGTAGTAGCAAATTCATCCCTCTCTACTAGTACTGCCTTGGAGCCTCTATCTTCTTTCCACTACTTTACCTAGGTGTGAGCCACCCTTTGCAATTGGTAAGAAGTAAAGTCAACAATTTTTCTCAGAGTAACACCCATGATATCTATCACTTTATATAAATAATCAAGAAACTCTTATAGATCCTCCATAGAATTGGATCTAAAGAATAATTAAGGATTCATCTGTGTCACTGCTACTATATTTACTACTGGTTTGGCTGGGTCAACAGGCTGCTGGTTATTATAAGTATCCATAGAATGGGACATGTCTATGAAACCGACCCTAAATTCAACATGAGAGACATATTCGTTCAGAGGGTCTTCTTAAATAAGTGGCAGTGTGAGCTGGTCCCCAGTTATTTCTTTTGGACGGTATTTTCTATCAATTAATGATGGATGAGTTAGAAGAGGAAATTCAATAGAGCTCATGATCTATCACATGACATGAATACTGAAAGAAGTGAAAATTTCCTAAAATGTATCGTATTCTCTCATCCATAAGTATGACGCACTTTACACCCACGAATAAGACTCTACTTAACATGGCTTTTAGACAACAAACGACCCAAGCAAACCCATGGTCTGGCTTCTGCTGTGAGAACTAAAGATAGTAATAACATGATATAATATGCATAGCTAAACTAATAAGATATATTAAATAAAAATAATCAATATATCTAAATATCTGATAAAATTAAAATCAAGTTTGACTATCTAAAAGCCTCTAAAATAAGGATTTGATGGGACAAACCCCCAACTAACTTCGACTGACTATAATCTAAAGTACTAAAAGTAACTATGGATAAATTATCCTCGAAGGATAAGGACTCACCACAACTGCTACTAAGAGTCATACGAACTATCTAAGTACGATCGGGGAACTGAGCGTTAGAACCTATGTTATAAGACAACATAGCACAAAAAAGATTATACGATCAGTACTTTGAATGTAATAGTATGTGATATTAAAACTGACTGATATATGTATATATTGAGAATGAATGCATGAATTGAATAATTGGGTAACTGATATATGGACACTTGGTCATGCAGACCTACACTGATGTAGTCTGAATACTGAACTTAATCTATGGGATCTATCATATAACCAATATGCCCTAATGTGGGATAATCAGGGGATAACCTGTAACCCTAATAGGAAGGGTGTCAGTACCTTACCATGGGTACTAACATTGGCTATGTGGATCCACTAACATGATGTCCTAAAGTACTAGGGTGTCAGTCCTCTACTGACGGGTGAACTCTAAGAGAGTGTCAATCCCCAACTGGTGGGTGACCTCTCATAAACTAAATGACTATGTATTTATATAATTTAGGGACTTTTTCTAGAGGTCTCAGTCCTCTACTAATGGGTGAGCCTTCATCCCTAGGTTTGCTCGGTGCTAAGTCCTACTCCTAACTGAATTGACACTGATACCGATGAAAGACTTAACATGACTGATATTGACATAAGCCTAACTTAATAGTATTATAAATTTAAGGATACAAGTATGATTTGAATGAATTGTAACTTGACATATATGACATATATAAATATCTAGTTCATTACCCACCAACACTATCTTATGGAGATTGCCATTGAAAATTATTAAACAATCCATGGTATATGAGAATTATAAATAACACCCATATTAATAACTAATCATGATGTAGATATTTGCATTATCAAATATATGGTAACACAATTATCATGAGGGAATATATTTTCATAGAGAAACTCGATAGTTGAACTAAATAAATTATGAAATTCATCCTTCTTATAGCACCCAAGGAAAAAAAGGAAATTAAACTTGAGAATTGGGAGAACATTGGGAATCAATGGTTGAAAGGAGCCCATTGACTAATATCCCACATACCTTAAGAAGAATCCTTGAAGAAGTTCTCTTGAGAATTACGCTTGCTTGAAGAACCCTAGTTTGCTCTTGAGGGAGAAAGGAATTGCCTTTTTATTCCTTTTGGGTGATCTTGATAATTATGTTATGATTTAGGGCTGGTGGTATTTTATACCACCCTTTGTAAAGAAAAAATGACACGGTTTTGGAATTTAAGGGAGTGGGAAAATACATAAAAGTCCCTAATAAAATATGTAGGTAAACATGCTTCCAATCGTTATGACTTACCCTATGACTCATTGGACTGACTACGAGTTACAGTCTAAGTCATAAGCTAGAATCTGGGGTCTGAGGCCCTTTTATGGCTTGACTACGACTCTCCCCTATGACACATCATGATTGACTATGAGTTGTAAGGTGGAGTTTTAGTATGACGCTTGGTCTTACACCCTTTATTGGTCAGGCTATGGGTCCACACAATGACTCATAAGGTCTGACTACGAGTTGTGTGCTGGACTCGTAACCACTGGAAGGTATTTTGGTTACATACAACTATGACTAAAAGTCTATCTTAGTAGCTTATAGCCACTGGTTATGAGTCTCAGGGAGGAGTCGTAGGCACTGGGATAAAACATGGGGACTTTATTAAAATGTTTTTATTCACTCATAATGATTCATCATGAGTGGCTATGACTTATTACGTTTGAGTTGTTGTCACATTAGTGTGTTGGTACCTTAGGGAAATTTTCCATAACCTTTTTTACATGTTGTATTGTGATGAGACTTGATGCATTGGAAATCTAACTTAGTGGCCCAACTTTAAGGGGTCTAGCGCTTAAAAATTTGCGGTATCACACCATCCTCGTGTTCACTCAGTACTAAGTATCACTCCTAATTGAATAACACTGTTATTATTATTTATTTAATGTAACTTGGTACTGACAAGTGCTTACTATTATAATGTTATGAATTTGATGATACAATAATGGTATGGATGTCTTTTAACCTAAAAACTATGACATGCATGAATATCTAGTTATCAGGTGTTCATAACCCACCAACATTATCTATTGCAAACTAATCTTGGAAAATATTGAACAATCCATGGAATGTGAAAATCATGAACAACACCCCTTATTTTAATAGCTAATCATGAAGGATTCATTTCCATTGTTAAACATATGGAAACATAATTATCATGAGGCAATTTATTTTCATGGTTTAGAATCAAACAATCTAGAGGAGATTCATAAAATTCATAGTTAACTTAGAACTCCATAAAAGAGAAAAGAGTTTTACAGTTGATGTTTAGAGTGTTCTTGGGACTCAATGGGTGGAAGGGACCCACGGATAAATATCCCACATACTTGAAGTAGAATCCTTGAAGAAATTTTTTGAAGATTGGACATTCTTGGAAAACCCTAGTTTTCTCTTGATGAAGAAAGGATTGCCTCCTTTATTTATTTTGTGTGGAATGAATGATTATGTTATGAATTAGGGCTTTGGGTTTTTATATCACCCCTTGGTAAGACAAAACAACGTGGGTTTGATTTTTAAGGGAGTGGAAAGACATAAAAGTCCCTGGAATAATGTATGGGAAAATAGGGTCCTAGTTATTCGACTCACCTCACAACTTGTTATGACTGGTCATGAGTCATGATATAAGTCATAACCTGGGGTCCTATGATCTTGGGCACATTCTGGCCCGACTATGACTAAATTCTAATAACTCATTATGACTGACTGTGAGTCGTTGGGTGAAGTCGTAGTTTGAGGCTTGATTCTTCGATCCTTTACTGGTCAGGCTATGGGTCCACATAATAAATCATAAGGTCTGACTATGATTCGTGTGCTAGAGTCTTAGACACTGGAAGGGATTTTTGCTTGAACACTATTATGACTACGAGTCCCTTATAATAGCTCATAATGTCTAATTACGAATCATGGAGTGGATTCTTGGTCACTGAGTTAAAACTTGGAATCCTTACTGTTATGACTACGACTCCCCATAATGATTCATACGGTTTGGTTATGGGTTGTCAAGTGAGTTGTGGTCACTTTCCAACTAACATATTCCTAGAAGAAAATTTTCATAACTTTCTGGCATGATGTTGGATTTTGGAGAGACTTATGGTGGTGGAAAGATAACTTTAGGGGTTATATTTTGAGAGGCTTAGAACATGAAAACTTAGGGTATTACATTTCAGGGTTATTTTGGGACCCTGCGGCAGTGAGGTTCCAAGATAAGGCTGTGTCATAGAGGTTAACCTCTGAGATATCAGTATGACATGGAGGATAACCTTTGCAATATTGGCATGCCATGCCAGTGTGTTAATTTTATCTAGTTTAGTTTTTTTCCACTTAGGGTGAGGGGGTTTAGGTAATTCCACCTTTTTCCTGACTTATAAACATTAAAGTGATCTTTTCTATTTAGTTTTAAAAGATCAAACTCTACTTTATTCATCTTTAACTCTCCACCCAAGAAAGCTCAAGGGTTTCATAGAGAATTCATTATCCCCACTCCAAACTTCAAATTAACTTCAATTTCTTATGTGTTTCAAGCATGTTTCTCTTCCCTAAACTTTAATTTTACATTGTGTCACAAATTGAATGGATTTTTATGTGATTCAAATTATGGGTTTTGAAATTGGATTAAGAGACTTGATTGTTACTGATTGAATTACATGTCCCATGTTTTAAATTGATTATTCATGCTTTAAATTGATATTTTTGGGACTGAATTAGTATATTTTTTAAATGGGTGGAATGGGGGACACGGGTTTCCCCATATTGGATGAATTTTTTCTAGAAATCGCATGAATCTCAACCTACTTTGTAAATTTGAGTTTTATTATGGAAAATTACATAGTTTAACGTGCTTTTAAACCCAATGCATTGCATTAATGGGTGTATATATATACAAAAATGGACTTGGATGACTTAGGTGGACATGGTTTAGATTTTAATGGAACTTGAGAGTCCAAGTTGGTTTGTCATGTTTAGTTTTGCTTGTAAATGTATTGGTATGATTATACCAAATGGTAAATGCCTTAATGAATAACTCCTATATTAATGGTTGGAATTGTGTGCAAATTGTTTTAATTTAAGATTAAAAAGGTTGTGTAACTCATCATGAAGGTGTAAATCTTAGGAAGATGGGGGGAAGGGCAGAGGAGGGAGGGGGAGGGGGAGGGGGAGGGATGAACACTAAAAACCACATTTTCTAGCGTTAGGGGTCTATATGATCGTAAGCTTTATAAATACTTGACATATACATATTTGGGATGGCTATTACTATGGTGACTTTAGTGTTTCCTCGATTTTTTCTCAGTTTGTTCGGCTAACATGCACTGGGACCCTTTCAGTAGGGGGACCTGAACCCATATAGCCCATGGGTTCCTTTAAGATGAATCGAGCTACACAGTCTAGGTTAATGGTTTTAAACTCTCATTTCATGACCTTTTAACCTATCCCAGCATCCTATATATACATATATGACTGTATGCATGATGTTTTGACTGATTTTTGATATGGCATTATTTATAACATTTCCTGAGTTAGATGCCAGTGCTTATCCCACTAACCATCCTAGGACGTAACATCATTTCATGATGTAGGGTCTAACAAATTTTTTGTTGCTCCTATGCACCACTAGGTGGTTGAGCATATTTTTTGAGTTGCTATGAAATGGTGATCCTCCATCCTCCGAAAGGCCTTATCATTTCATTATTCTTTCCTTATTGACTCAGTACATTTGGATTCTCTTGATCATAGTCGGGGCATGTCCCAACTTAGTTGTTATTCTAAATTTAGAGGTTTTTGTGGATGTAGTATGGGTTGGTTATTTGTTTTGGATTCTTAGAACATCCTATTGGTTTATATATCATTCTTATTATTTGATTTTGCTTCGACTATCATTTTATTATGCTGAAGTAGTTAGGCTAGGGGTGGTCTTTGACCCATGGTGGGCTTCGAATACCCATCATGGATAGGCCCTAGTTTGGGCCATGATAGAGGTAGAGAAGGTAAATGCAATGGGTTGTCGAGGTACGGCTTCTAGAAATAAAAAATATAATTCTGAGGAAGAAGCAAAGTATTTCTATAGAGAGATGGGTGAGTTTTTAGGCCAAGGGTCTAATCAAGCCAGTTTGAATTCGAGGCAAAGGAATCAAGGTCGGAACTACTATGGCAATAGGTATAGAGATATAAGTAAAGAGAGTGATAGTGACTGGAGGAGAAAAGATGACTACAAGGATAAAAGTATCCTATATGTTCCACCGGGGAACCGTGATGCTGAGTCCAAAAATTTGAGGATGAAAGTGTTGCTTGCTAAGCTTGTGAAGGGTTCAGAGAGATAAAAGAATTACTTTAAGTAAATTAATGTTGATATTTCAGGGTTGAGCCAAAAAGTAGAGTCACATGCAATCATAATTAAGAAGCTTAACAAATAGTTTGGAAAGATGACTGCCACATTGAACAAGCATCAACCGGGCACTATTCCTAGCAATACTATTCAAAATCCAAAGAATAATCACTACTCAAAGTGGTAAGGATACTATTGATCCACCTATGCCTGTGGTTGATGATGTGAGGAATGATATTATGGATGTTGATAATATGGTTTAAACTAAAATTGAAAAGTTGATGACTGATGGTGAAGCATTGATGTCGCTTATATTACACCTCCAAGAAAGTATAAAGTAGCCGCTTATTAAATATAAAACCTAACAAGGTTAGGGTCGATCCTACAAGGATTAGGTATTAGTCTGACATGAGCTTGCTAATGTAATTGGAAATTACAAAATGTAAAAAGGTATTTTTTTTGTAAAAGTAATAGTAATAGTAAAAATGCTGGGCAATTAGGGTTGTTACCAATATGAGACTGTAACACCTTGAATCTGGTACCCAAAACGCTACACGATGCTATGACCCTGAAGGACCACAAGCTAACCCATGACTGATATCTGTAACTGACCACTGAATAATATACTATAATATGTGGAATGTAAGCTGTCAGGCCATAAGGTTCAAAACTAAAAATTTTTTAAATATAAAACAGTGTCTGTAATGGGATATAACAATACCCAAAACTAACATAAATTATTTAAAACATGTTGTAGTCTGAAAGCCTCTAAACAGTCTGAAAACTGTAGAGTTGATGGGACATGTCCCCACCTAACTCCGAACTACTAAAATAATAAAGTAATAAAATAATTATGTTATCCTAGAATGATGAGGACTCACTGCTACTCTAGATGGTGGACGTCTGATCTACTAAGGATGCTCGGGAACTAGTTCTTTTAAACCTATGTTATAAAACACCATAGCGCAAATGCGTCAGTACGTTGAATATACTGGTATTCAAGTGAGGCAAGCGAAATACAATGGTTCATATGCATGATCAATACTAACTAACTAAATAACATGAACGTGAGAATACATGCATAAATACATAACTATAACCGAGATCATGATAACACTGACTCATGAATTCTAATAATATGGATTTACTGATATTTGAGTACTAATACTGGGATACTGAATGACAAAATCTATAGAGTATTGAGAAACTGATGGCATATTACTGATAAAAGAATGAAGGTTTTTGACAGTTCTGATTATGAAGAACTGGTCTAATTGACAGTAGCTGACTATCCTAAAACTGAATATTGATAACATAAGTTTTGTATAATTAATATAATATTAACTGGGTTCGTGATAACATTATTACTTAGTCTGAATACTGATAACATGAGTGACTATATCTGATAGTCCTGATACTGATGGAACTAGATGGGTTCCGCACTGTACTAATTTGACTACATCTAACAGTCCTGGATTTTTGTAGAACTGAACTGAGTTCTATTACTGAAACTGGATCTAAAATGAGACTGTGGGAGGTAATCATCTAACCGACATACTGATGTTAGGCGTATTTACATGCCTAAACACCATTATTTACCCATATTTTTGGTTAAGTTTTGAGGATAAAATATATAATTCCTGAACTTTTAGTCCTTTTTCCTGTAAGAGAGATAAACAGCATGATTAGCAAGTTTTCAGTTATAAATGATGAAGATTTCAGCATTTTATGGAAATTAGACGCCAAAGGAAGCTTCACGTAAGAAGGAAGGCAGCTTTTGGAAGCCTATGGACTGAAAGTGATGCATGGAAAACTTGTCCAGGGCTAAAATAGCATTTCTAAAGACTTGGGGATCAGCAGTAACTTAGTAGGATTAGGATAAGGATGCAGTAACCTAGTAGGATTAGGATAAGTATGCAGTAGCTTAGTAGGAATATGATATGGGTGTTATATAAACCCTATTTTGCTGAACTTTTCAGCATCCATCCATTTATCCATCAACCAATTTCTGCCACCCTCTCCCCTATTCCTACCTATTCGATTCTTTTCCTTCTTCATCAATTCGTTTTCAAACATTATTCTTCTATTCAATTCTATTTTTCTTTTATTCGACATTTAGTACTATTCACGTTACTTTCTAACAGAGAAAGCACGGCCATTGTGACCAACATGAGATCATGATGATGTTTATTGTGATCTCCGTTGCAATCATGAGTAGCTAAACATCTCTGTTAGAGTTATGGAAGCCTTATGAGATACAATCTATTGCTGTGAGTTTGTGAATTCTTGATACGTATGCTGCTTATATCATTCTTCTCTTCATCTTAATATAAATTTTTGTGGTTGCAAACATATAGAATACGCCCGTATAGCATTAACTTGTTCGAAAGAAAAGTTACATGTCTGGAAAAGAGAGAATATCAAGGAAATAGGGCACCGACCCCTGTTAAAAAGTTAGTGCCGTAACTGGATTAACCTCTTGGAGAATTTGTACCATTAGATACGCTTTAAGCTCGAAAGAGTTAAAGTGAAATAATCCTTGATGGTCGAAAGACGCCTACATTTACCATAGAATACGATTCTCTATAAGCGCATGCATGTCTGAATTCTGCATAACTCATAGTCTATAGATACGTATAACTCATAAGGTGGACATAACCTAACTCTCAATTCTCATTGATTAAAACCTACCAAGTACTCCATTTTACTCTTATATTTTCCATTTTTACTCTACTATTTTGTTTACGCTATTTGCATGCACAAAATCCCCCATTTGTTGTAGAATTTTTAGCCAAAAGTCTACTAATAGTTGCTTACTTAGTGACCAAGTATTCCCTGTGGGATTCGACACCCAACCCAGTTGGGTTCTATATTTGACAACGACCGCTTACACTCTTATGAGAGCTGTAGTTTGAGCGTTATCAAAAATTGGCACCGTTGCCGAGGAATACTGTCGTCAACTAAGTTTGTGATAGTTACTAGACCTTTTGGTCAAAGATTCTCGTACTTTACTTTTAGTTGTTATTTTTGTTTTCTGTAGGTTTTTGTTCAGTGCATGCCCCATGCTCGAAGTTCTGGTCAACCATTATTACCTTTCAATCCTAAACCACATCGTATTGGCAGAATTCAGGCTCAACAGGAAATTGAAAGAAGGGTTGCTCAACAGGAACAAGCTAGACTAGCTGCTCTGGCCGCCGCTCAAGTGCATTAACAGAATATTGATAATCCTGGGCGAGCAACAAATCTTGACGATGAGGACCTAGGTGATGATGAGTTACTAAACCCTAGGCGTGATGCTGAGGTAGCAACACCTGCTAATAGAAGAGATCGTCAAGTCAGATGTAGTCCTGAACACCGAGCTGTCCAAATACCGTTCGGCGATGATGATGATGATCTTGATGGAGATGGTGCCACAGGAGCCATTAATTCTCCGCCATTGGCACCCGGAGCCAAGTTCAACATCACTAGCACTATGATTTAGTTACTACAACTCAAAGGATTATTCGGTGGACTCGCAGGTGATGATCCGAATATGCATCTGGTCAACTTTATCTCTACATGCAAGTCATTCGACAATCCAGGCGTTGGGCAGAATGCAATTCGGCTATGCTTATTTCCATTGTCTCTATCTGGGGAGGCAACTCTATAGTTGAACGGGCTGACTCCTAATTCTATCACTAATTGGAGGCAATTGAAAGCCGCTTTCCTAGAAAGATTCTTTCCGCCATCCAAGAGAGTACAATTGAGAGATGAAATCAGCAATTTTTGACAACTTCCAACTGAAGCTCTCAACGAAACATGGGAGAGATTCAAGAAGAAGTTTATGAGATGCCCAAACCATCACATGACCAATGTCCACTTAATGGAGATACTATACAGATCCTTGAATTCAAAAACTAAACCAGTGGTGGATAATGCAGCTGGAGGATCATTTATGGACCTCACCTTTGTTCAGGCAAGTGATATGCTAGATCGTATGACAAAGCAAAGTAGATATTGGCATACCAGAGATTCTGAGGTAGCAAGCTCTACTGTATCTATAGGCATGACTGCAGAACAAAGGCGAAGAGAAGAAGAATGTGATCAAGATATGGCGCACATGAAACCACAGATGGATCTTCTTACAAAGCATCTACTATCAGGGAAGACCGAAAAAGTCAAAGCGGTTGCGTCAAAAGGAAGAGAGGAATTCGATTCCGAGGAAGAAGCCAACTACTTGAACAATCAAGGGGGTTTCCGAGGCAATGCCCAAGGAAACCAAGGTCGGAACTATTATGATAAATTTGGAAACAAGGACCGTGATCAAGGTAGTTGGAAAAATAATACCGACAGGAGTGGATTGTATGTTCCTCCTAGAAAACGTGACGCCGTTGCATCTGGTTCTGGAAATATGTCCATGGAAGATATGATGGCTAAGCTATTGAAAGGAGTAGAGGCAACCAGCACAGGAGTAACAGAGGTAATAAATGATTTGTCCTCAATGAAGAAATTGGTTGACTCACATTCCACTTCAATAAAACAGCTGGAGCAACAATTGAGTCAATTATCTCAAGAATTCAACCAAAGAAAGGCTGGAACACTACCCAGTGATACGGTTCAAAACCTCAGGAACGAAAGATCGTGTATGGCTATTACTCCCCGGAGTGTTAAAGTGTTGGAAAATCCGTCCAAAGGTAAGCAAGTGGTAGATGGTGTAGCGGACAACGATATTAATGCTGATGGTGAAAATGTCGTAGAAGCTGGCAAGGGTGATCATGACATTACTCCTAGTAGTCTGCAACCTGAAAAGATCAAAATTCGGAAGCAAGATAAAGAGGAAGTGGTGGAGAAAACGATTCCTCTTCCACCACCACCTTTTTCTCAAAGACTAAAGAAGAGAGCTGATGATACCAAGTTTAATAAATTTATGACTATACTGAAGCAGCTGACCATTAATGTCCCGTTGGTAGAAGCACTAGAACAGATGCCTGGGTACGCAAAATTTATGAAGGATCTTTTGACAAAGAAGCGGGCAGCAAGATATGAGTTGACAGATACTGTTCATTATTGCAGTGCAATTGCTACCCGATCACTAGTTCAAAAGAAGGCCGACCTCGGTGCCTTCACTATACCTTGCACCGTCGGATCTTTGAACTTTGCCAAAGCATTATGTGATTTAGGATCCAGCATTAATTTGATGCCATTATCCATTTACAGAAAGTTGGGGTTGGGTGATCCTACTCCAACCAATATGAGGCTCGTAATGGCAGACAGGTCGGTAAAACGACCTGTTGGTATTTTATGTGATGTATTGGTGAAGGTTTCTTCATTCATATTTCTAGCAGACTTCGTTATTTTGGATTGTGAGGCAGACTCTAAAGTTCCCATAATCTTAGGGCGCCCTTTCCTTGCAACAGGAAGTGTGCTTATTGATTTAAGAGCTAATGAACTTTTATTCCGGATAAATTATGAAGTACTTTGCTTTGATATATGCAAATTAATGAAGCAACCCAAAGATCTAAATGTGTTCTCAGTAGCTGATGTTTATTTTGATGATGAGAAAGAATTACCTGTAGAAGAGCAGCTTATTGATGACCCATTGGCGGTTGTGCTTATGAATGTTGAGCATAAGGATGCTGAAAATTATGAAAAAACTATTGGTGTTCTAACAGGATTAGGGTCATATCCTCATGCTCCCAAGAAGCTGGACCTTGATCTCAAAAACCAACCTACACCACCAGCTAAACCATCTATTGAAGAGCCACCCACATTAGAATTGAAGGAGCTTCCGAGTCATTTAAAGTATGCATTCTTAGGAAGCGGAAACACACTCCCAGTCATTGTGGCAGCAGATTTGGGTGAGCAGCAAGTTGCAGCTCTCATTGCTGTTCTACAGAAGTACATAAGAGCCATTGGTTGGACCATCGCTGACATTATTGGTATTCCGCCTAGGATTTGTAGACATAAGATTCAGCTTGAAGAAAATTGCACACCCACTATTGAGCATCAAAGGCATCTTAATCCACCTATGCAAGAAGTGGTGAAGATAGAAATTATTAAGTGGTTAGATGCAGGGGTTGTGTATCCTATCTCCGATAGTAAATGGGTAAGCCCGGTACAATGTGTTCCCAAGAAAGGAGGCATGACGGTAGTTGCGAATGAAAAGAATAAGCTTATTCCACTTAGACCCGTTACAGGATAGAGAGTGTGCATGGACTATCGGAAGCTGAATTCGTGGATGCTTAAGGATCACTTTCTGATGCCATTTATGGACCAAATGCTTGATCGATTGGTAGGGAAAGGATGGTTTTGTTTCTTAGATAGTTATTCCAGCTATAATCAGATTTGCATTGATCTTGAGGATCAAGAGAACACAACGTTTACATGCCCATATGGTACTTTTTCCTTCAAACGTATGCCATTTGGGCTATGTAACATACCCGCCACGTTTCAGCATTGTATGATGTCCATTTTTCCTGATATGGTTGAAGACACCTTGGAGGTGTTCATGGAAAATTTTTTAGTTGTGGGTGAGTCGTCTGAATCGTGCTTGGCAAATCTAAGTATGGCGTTGCAGAGATGTATTGAATTCAACCTAGTGCTGAACTGGGAGAAGTGCCACTTTATGGTTAAAGAAGGTATTGTTCTTGGGCATAAAATCTTAGAAAGAAGAATTGAGGTCAATAGAGCTAAGATTGAAATTATCGAGAAGCTACCACCACCAATTTATGTGAGGGGAGTTCGTAGTTTCCTCGGTCATGCAGGCTTTTATCGAAGATTTATTAAAGATTTCTCCAAGATTGCTAGTCCGTTATGCAAACTTTTGGAGAAGGATGCCAAGTTCGACTTCGGTGAAGATTGTTTGAAGGCATTCGAATGCCTCAAAGGGAAACTAATAGAAGCGCCTATCATTGTTGCACCCAATTGGTCTTTACCATTCGAAGTCATGTGCGATGCAAGCGGGATAGCTTTGGGTGCAGTACTTGGTCAGAGAAGAGAAAAGCTATTTCACCCAATCTACTATGCAAGCAAGGTCTTGAACGGAGCCCAAAAGAATTATACTATCACGGAACAAGAGCTTCTAGCAGTTGTTTATGCTTTTGAAAAGTTTCGTGCTTACTTATTGGGGACTAAACTGGTAGTTCATACTGATCATGCAACCCTGAGGTACCTAATGACAAATAAGGATGCAAAGCCGAGACTAATTCGATGGGTATTATTGCTGCAAGAATTTGACTTTGAGGTAAAAGATAGAAGAGGTTGCGAAAACCAAGTGGCTGACTCTCTATCTAGACTTGAGAATGAGCACACAATGCAACCTGATCTTGAAATTGATGATGCATTCCCTGATGAATATATCTTAGCCACAATGATGGAAAAGTTACCATGGTATGCAGACTTTGCGAACTTTGTGGTGAGTAATGTGATGCCTGCAAAGCTATCTTTTCATCAAAAGAGAAAGTTCATGCATGATGTAAAACACTACTTCTGGGATGAGCCATATTTGTTTCGACGATGCACGAATGGTGTTATCAGGCTATGCATATCTCATGTAGAGGTGCCTAGTATATTGGAAGCATGCCACACTTCCCAAGTTGGGGGACATCACGCAGGTAATCGGACAGCAAGGAAGGTATTGCAAAGTGGCTATTATTGGCCTTCGATATTTAAAGATGCCTATGACTTTGTGAGAAGATGCGACTAATGTCAGAGACAAGGTGCGATTTCGAAACACCATGAGATGCCCGTGTCGAAAATCCTTGAAGTAGAGCTCTTTGAAGTATGGGGTATCGATTTTATGGGCCCATTCGTAAATTTATTTAGAATGAAATATATCCTAGTCGCTGTAGATTATGTTTCAAAATGGGTCAAAGCAGTAGCATTGGCCGATAACGAAGGTAAGCGTGTTGTTGCATTCTTAAAGAGGAACATGTTCTCTCGTTTTGGGGTACCACGTAACATCATAAGCGATGGAGGATCACACTTTTGCAACAAGCTGTTCAAATCCGTGTTGGTGAAATATGGGGTGAAGCAACATAAGGTAGCCACACCTTATCACCCACAAACTAGTGGACAGGTAGAGGTTTCCAATCGAGAGATCAAGCAAATCCTTGTTAAGACTGTAAATGCTAATAGGAAAGATTGGTCTCGGAAGCTGGACGATGCACTATGGGCTTATAGGACTGCATTCAAAACGCCAATTGGCATGTCCCCGTACCAACTAGTTTATGGGAAAGCTTGTCATTTACCCATTGATCTCGAGCATAAAGCATTGTGGGCGTTGAAGCAACTGGATCTGAATTGGGATGATGCTGTAAACATAAGATTGGAGCAGCTAAATGAGATGGATTAATTCCGTATACATGCTTATGAAAGATCAGACCTCTACAAGGAGCGGATGAAAAAGTATCATGATCAGTGGATTGTTCAACGAAACTTCCAAAAGGGTGATATGGTACTTCTTTTCAATTCCAGACTAAAGCTATTCCCAGGTAAGTTAAGGTCCAAATGGTCTGGTCCGTACAAAATTAGCCAAGTCTACTCGTCTGGAGTAGTTGAGCTAGAAGACAATAATGGTGTTGTCTTTAAGGTGAATGGCCAACGAGTAAAACCATATATCGGTCCTCTTGACTCGACAAACTATATGGCCACCATCTATCTCGACGAAGTCTAAGTACTCGAGATAACTATGTCGTGCCGCGACAATAAAACAAGCACTAGATGGGAGGCAACCTATCATTTTTCATTTTTCTTTTCTTTCGTAAGAGTTTGTTTTTATTAAATAAAAAGCCAAAAAGAAGAGTCGAGCCATGACCAAAAATAAGGCGCTTGATGGAAGGCAACCCATCGTTCTAATTATTTTTGTTGTTTTTGAGTAAATGTAGGTGCAAGAGGTGTAAAAGAGTAGATTGGTTTCAAATTTTGATTTGGAAGTATTGCATGTTGAAGGTGGTAAGTTAGGAATGAAGAAGCAAAAGGCTATGGGTTAGGCATTGCCTATGAAAATATAGGAAAAGAACAAGGCAAGGCCTATGTAAATCTAGGCCATGAACAAGGAAAGGCCTATGCTATGGCCTAAGCTCTCAGATTCTACAATGCCATGGCATAGGCGCCGTCTATGCTCAACAATGCCATAGCATAGGCTCCGCCTATTCAAAAGCCTTTTGTCTCTGAATCTAGTATGCCATGGCATAGGCGCCGCCTATGCCTAACAATGCCATGGCATAGGCGCCGCCTATGATCAACAAGGCTTTGCAAAAGGCGCCGCCTATGCCAAGCATAGACAAAGCATTAGGCGCCGCCTATGGTCACTTTTGGTCTCCAAATCTGATTCCAAATGGGTCAAAACCCGACCCAAGCTTGTCCTATAAATAGAACCTTATTCTTAGAAAAAAAATGCATTGCAAACCATACCTAAGCGCCGCCCAACTCTCCAAAATCTCTTAAAAATTTTCCTTTTGCTCTTTCACTTTGCAAGAAAATCTTCCGAGGCCATCAACCAAGTAAGTACTTCTTTGTTCTTCTTTTATATTCCGTAATTACTACACCACTACGCCTATAATGAATTGTTAAATCTTGAAGTAGTATTGGTGATTTGAATGTGGTTGAGTTGTTGTGATACAACTAAGTGAGTGAAATAATACGTAAGGATGATCTTGACTTATTTCCAACTTGTATTTAATTGTGATGCACTGTCATATTTTTGCGGAATTGACATTGTCAAGAAAAGTGTATAATCTTATAACTAGAATACTTACATGTTGGAATGACTTGTTCATCGAGATGAGAATAATGGTTGACTACAAACATACGATGTTGTGATTATTTCTAATGCCATAACTTGATTCAATCTCTATGTAGTAGTCTTGCTCAAAAAGTACACTAGTCCAAACATGAAAGAATTGTCAAGATTTCATGAAATAGAATCAAAAAGGATAGTTAAGATGGCAACAAAAGTATGACTGAACTGATTATATTGTTGGAACATAACACCTAAACGTATATCGATGAAGTCTGAGTAATCGACATCGTTCACTTCACTAGTTTGTGCAAACAAATTAAGTGTGGGGTGGTGCTACTACTTCTTGTTTGTTGATTGTATCCACTTAGATCAATCTAACATGATTATTATTTTAATCTCAGGTACAATGGCACCAAAAGCAAGACAAGGAAAAGAAAAAACAACCACTTCACAAAAAGGCCAAAAAAGGGGACGAAAAGAGCAAGGAGAATCCTCCTCGCTGCAAATACCTCGCCGCATGTTCGAAATTAAATGGTTCCTAGAGGAGGAAGGAAAGGAGTGGTATAGGAACAATAAAGAGAAACAATATGTTCATGTGGAGTTGATACACAAGGAGAGCCTAGCAAAGAAAGAACCCGTATGTTGGCCAAGATAATGGCGTTACATCTTGATTTCATCTTCTGAGATATGGGAGAGTGCAATCTCGATTTAACATAAGAATTCTATGCCAACTGGTCACCGAAAACTACAGGGAGTGAAGTAAAGATTTGGGGCCAAGTTCTGCAACTAAATGCGGAATTCTTCAACTCTTTTCTAGGTTTGCCATCTGTTGATCCATCACCACTCAAGGAGCTGTATAACAGACCTCCATACAGGGCCTGTAGACACACATTGTGCGGAATAAGATCTATGGCATGATGGAGTAGACACAAGGACACCGGTCGGCACAACACCTTCCCATATGCTTCCTTGAATAGAGAAGCACAGATATGGCTGCGGATAGTCAAATCTTGCCTGATTCCAGGGACACAGTACACAAAGATACAAGACATAGAGTATGCTTGGTGTACGCATTGATGACGAATGTCCCTATCAATATTGGGGCAATTATTCGATCTACAATGCGTAAGACTAGGATGCACAAGAGGTCCCACTTCAGCTTTGGCAATCTGTTGACTGCAATATTAAGGAAGGAGTATATCAAAGAGGAACCTACTGATCATAAGCTTCCACACAACCCGAAGAAGGTTGACCTCACAAAGGTTAAAGATGCTGAAACTACACATGGCATCAACCTTACCACTGCAGAAAGACATGCTCGCGACGAAAGCTTCTTCCGCCATCTTTATGGCATGACGAGGTTTACCATGATAAGCGGGGGTTGTGTTCCAACTACTGCAGAGCTCCAACAACTGGATTATGACTACCCAATGAATGAGCATGCAAGGGTGATGTGTGGAGTAGGTATATTTTTTGACGAACCTCTTGATGACGATGTGCCAACCGATGATGATCGCTGAATGCCAGACTCTAACGTGGAGGAGAACTCTAACAACGACGACTCTGATGATGATTCTGATAAAGGGGGTATGACCCCAGACATAGAGGAGGAGTCCGACTAACCAGGTTCTTCTTATTTATTTTCCACTGAGGGCAGTGTGTCCCGTCTAAGTGTGGGGTGCTGGTATTTTTGTGCTATACTTCCTTATCTGTATTTGCAATCATTTATATTTGTTTGTTTTGATTTTTTTTAATAGTTAAATTTTTTTTTAAAATTTCTTTTTTTTTTAACTTTGCATGAAATTGTTCTAATAGGCAGCATGGTATGATAAGAAGAGTCTGTGATAAAATCATAACTATTGAGATGTTTAGGCTCTAATTGTGACTCACTATGTGATAATTGTGTGGTTCAATTCCTTTGTCTGTTGGGTCAAGAGTCTATACTACTCCCAATAAAGTCGACCATGTGTCTTGTGTGTGTGAGGCAATAGTATATTCTGTGTTTGTGGCTGATGCTAGAACTTGCCCAGTGCGTGTGTAAAGCGAAATAAAGAATGTGAGTTTAGGAGATGATTTAGGCATTTCTTTGGCAACCTGTGATTGTTTACCTTCGTTTTACCTACCCGTGGACATTATGCTAGTCAACCCCTTTTGAGCCTTTAAGCCATTTTCTTTGATAGCCTCATATGTAGCCTAATCCATTTTTTTTCAAGACCATAATTTGATCCAAATTCCTATAGCGCTTTAAATTGTAAAGTCATGTGACAAAATAAGAGGAAATTGGGTGAGTATGATGCTTTAGAATGTATTAGTGCTTGAATTTGTTATGAAAAAGAATTGCTATCATAGAGGTGTGTTATGAAAAGAAACTAAAAAGTTAAGCATGGTTAAAATTGAAAAACAAAAGAGGAGAGAAGGGGTGGTAGATTAAAAGAAAGTAGAAAGGTTGTTTGAAAGAAAGTAGAAAGGTTGTTTCAAAGTAAGTGTAAATGGCATAATGTGATGTATTAAAGCGCTTAGGAACATAGTCACTATTTCTAGCCAAAATAGTCCTACCCGTCCCTTAGCCTGCATTACAACCTGTAAAAGACCTATTTGATCCTAAGCTTAGCATTCTGATATTAGTGGAGCATTACACTAAGGTCAAGCCTATGGTCATCAGTTGCAACACATGAATTCTTTGTGAGAGTGAGAGCAAGGAAAATTGTATACCCATGTTTTGATAAATGAAATACTTGTGAGTGATTATGGGTTATATATTGTGAGACATACATGGTTGATGAGTTTTGGGTAGTTGTGAATGATTCTTTGTGCCTTAACTTTTGAATACGAATTAACCATCATCACGAGTCTAGGTTGGAGGTTGAATTGTTTCTAGTAGTGATCAGAAAACTACTCTTTGTTAATACTTGTCGTGCCTATCTTGATGAATATTTTGTGTTGTTACTGTGAAACCCTAAGTAGATATTTTATATGGACATGATATTTTGTTCGAGGACAAACAAAGCTTTAAGTGTGGGGTGTTGATGTTAGGCGTATTTACACGCCTAAACACCATTATTTACCCATATTT
The DNA here is from genome assembly GCA_030864225.1 of Capsicum baccatum var. pendulum. Lineage (NCBI taxonomy): Eukaryota > Viridiplantae > Streptophyta > Magnoliopsida > Solanales > Solanaceae > Capsicum > Capsicum baccatum. Next base: position 219,307,986 of record CM061557.1, on the reverse strand, counting down.
TTGGTTAAGTTTTGAGGATAAAATATATAATTCCTGTACTTTTAGTCCTTTTTCCTGTAAGTGAGCTAACCAACATGATTAGCAAGTTTTCAGGTATAAATGATGAAGATTTCAGCATTTTATGGAAATTGGACGCTAAAGGAAGCTTCACGTAAGAAGGAAGGCAGCTTTTGGAAGCCTATGGACTGAAAGTGATGCATGGAAAACTTGTCCAGGGCTACAACAACATTTCTAAAGACTTGGGGATCAGCAGTAACTTAGTAGGATTAGGATAAGGATGCAGTAACCTAGTAGGATTAGGATAAGTATGCAGTAGCTTAGTAGGAATAGGCTATGGGTGTTATATAAACCCTATTTTGCTGAACTTTTCAGCATCCATCAATTCATCCATCAACCATTTTCCACCACCCTCTCCCCTATTCCTCCCTATTCGATTCTTTCCCTTCTTCATCAATTCGTTTTCAGACATTATTCTTCTATTCAATTCTATTTTTCTTTTATTCAATATTTAGTACTATTCACGTTATTTTCTGACAGAGAAAGCACGACCCTTGTGACCAACGTGAGATCATGATGATGTTTATTGTGATCTCCGTTGCAATCATGAGTAGCTAAACATCTCTGTTAGGGTTATGGAAGCCTTATGAGATACTATCTATTGCTATGAGTTTATGAATTCTTGATACATATGCTGCTTATATCATTCTTCTCTTCATCTTAATATAAATTCTTGTGGTTGCAAACATATAGAATACGCCAGTATAGCATTAACTTATTCGAAAGAAAAGTTACATGTCTAGAAAAGAGAGAATGTCAAGGAAATAGGGCACCAACCCCTGTTTAAAAGTTAGTGTCATAACTGGATTAACCTCTTGGAGAATTTGAACCATTAGATACGCTTTAAGCTCAAAAGAGTTAAAGTGAAATAATCCCAGACGCCTGGATTTACCATACAATACGATTCTCTATAAGCTTATGCATGTCTGAGTTCCGCATAACTCATAGTCAATAGATACGTATAACTCATAAGGTGGACATACCCCTAACTCTCAATTCTCATTGATTAAAACCTACCAAGTACTCCGTTTTACTCTTCTATTTGCCATTTTTACTCTACTATTTTGTTTACGTTATTTGCACGCACAAAATCCCCCCTTTGTTGCAAAATTTTCGGCCAAAATTCTACTAATAGTTGCTTACTTAGTGACCAAGTATTCCCTGTGGGATTCGACACCCAACCCAGTTGGGTTCTATATTTGACAACGACCGCTTACACTCTTACGAGAGCTGTTGTTTGAGCATTATCACATACCCCAAAACTAAACTGGTAGGGTCCAACCTATAACCCTAGTAGGAAAGGTTTAATACCGTGCCACGGATAAAGACAAGCTGTGAGTATACCCTCTTTGACAGGGATCTCATTTGTTAACCCCTCTTAGTTAGTAACCCAAAGGAGATGTATAAATCCCTAAAAGCGTAGGGTGCATCTCAACCTACGCTGGCTATGTAGTTCTAGAACACAAGGATTGTTTCTAAGGATCACACCCTCCACTGAATAACTGGTGAGTCCCCATCCTTGGGTTCACTCGTTGCTGAATCCTACTCCCAACTGAATAGACACTGAACTAATTAACTTAATTGAACTGATACTAATGGTATTGTTTAGAGGAGCTAAATGGAGTTCACTGAGTTCCGTTGACTGATAGAATGCTACTGAGATCTAAGGACTGACGGAGAGTATTGAAGTTACTGAGATTTTCTGGGAATACTGAGATCACTAAAATTACTGAACTACTGAGATTACAGAGTAGGACTGGACTGAGACTTAGTTTACTGAGTTTTCCTAAGTCATGTGACTGACTAGATTCTACTGATCATGGCTTAGCTGAGAGTATCATGAAAATAGGACATTGGCTCTAGACACACAACTAAATTTTTGGGTACAAGTACTCCCAGGACTCAATAGCATGAAACTGGCAAGACATGACACTTCTTGAACACATGACCAATGTTAATAATTCATAATACATTAATTTGGGGATTTCATGAAGCACATGGTTATCATAGTCTTGAAAATGAATGTAATTGCATATAAACATGTCATACTTTCATCAACCTAATCTCTTGGGCATTCACTCAACCATTCATAATGCACACAATATCATGGAAGTCATTCTTAGTCAAAGGGTAAACCATGCATTTATCACTTGGGTCACAATTAAGCTATAATGCATAATTTCTATTCTCTTAGGCATTTTATCAAACACCTAGGATGCATGACTTAGGGAATAGGCATGACCCTTAAATTAATACAACAGAACTCTATATTTCAACTCAATTTGACATGCTTCAGGCCATATACTAGCATAGGTTCATGAACAACACATAAGGATTCCAAATTGGAAATCATACGACCACATGAAGATAATCAACCCACAATAAAATATTCACAATACAAGATTTAAAACTTGATTCTTGGACTTCATGGATGAAATGAATCCATGAATGAACACTGTTCATACCTTAGTTCTTGATTCTACAAAGATTGACGGAGAGATTCTTGAATTTAAGTCTTGGATTTAAACCCCCAATTAAAAATCCTAGCTTGTTCTTGAGAGAAACTTGAGAGAAATAATATATTTTGGGTGAAATATGGCTGAATGAAGTGTTATTGGGTTTATATAGGTGTGAGAAATTGACCCTCTTAACCCTTGGAAGTGTATTTTAATTCTGTAAAAATTTCCTGACCTGAACCCCTGGCGTGAGGCAGCGGTATCGCACTGTGTCACTGGAATTTGACGATTTTAAATTTGAGCCTTGGCGCGATGCGCCATAATCATGGAGGCTCACTGGATTTTGACAATTACCATTTTGGCTGGCTCTGTGATGCATTGATGGCTTATGTGGCACACTGTCTTACTAAAATGGCTCTAACTCTTCATCCGGGTGTCGGATTTGGGTGAATTTGGAATTGATGGAAATCTTATTCAATTTTCCATATGATAAAAAGTGAAAATCTTGAAAATACCACATGTATAAAAGTGGATTCATCTTTAAAACAAGCTTTTAATATTTTTGGGATGATTTTAAGCTAGGTAGAAGTACGGGGTATCACAGAGATGATCACTAGGATTGTGTTCCGCCTGACTTCTTAACTTCGGGGACTTTTTGTGCTTGTAAAAATATTTTGGTGCCTTGAATGCAGAATATAGAAAGTTATGTATCACCTAACCATATCTTGACCTTATTTTGGGTGAATTTCACTCATCTCTTCTTGGTCTTAGAGTGCCACATTACTAACCCTTGCTTTGGATATCAAAATAACTATCTCCTTTCAGTCTTAAGTTAATTAGATGAAGGTTGTTAGATTTAAATTATTATACCTATATCTCAAGCAAGTATTGAATATATGAGAGTAACTAACATTTTCAACCATTAATAAAGCAATCAAAATGAAGGAAAACCCAATATATGCAATACACCAATCTAGAATGAATTTGCACTTCCTCTGCTTTGTTAATTCATCTGAGTTTCCACAATCCTAGTTATGTGATTTAGATACACATGGTTGCAATAGCACACATAGATTTCATAAATGAATGCATAAGGATGAACTTACAAAGAGTAATACTGAAAACCCAAAATCTAAAATTAATTGTAAACCCTACAAACCAAGAACAATGATTACAAGGTCAATAATGTACTCAGAAATCAAAACAGTGTCAAAAGTGTATAAAGTGCATGAAATATTGTAAAAGAGTCCCAAAAAATTTATAAAACCCTCTAGGGTTATTTATAGATATAACATAAAACCTTTCCTAATTAGTGTAGGAAAACTAGGTCGACCCAACCTTCCTCCCATATGTTGGGTCGTAGGTACAACCTACTACTTATAGGTTGGGTTGTAGAAATCAGAATGGACTTACAATCTTCAAAATCACAACCTAACCCAATAGGTAGGGTTGTAGGTACAATCTACTCGATGTATTTAGGGTCATAGGTACAACCTACTATAACTTAGGTAGGGTCCCAGGATGAATTTTTATCAACTCGTCATCTCTTTTACTCAGTTTTGCTTCAAAGCCTATTTTCCTAAAAAATCAACACAACACATATTATATACCATAATAATACCTATGTACCTACATAATTACCATGTTTTAAGCATTGCAAGTGCTATGAAACCATGGTATATCAACACCCTCAACTTAGAATGTTTGCATGCCTCTGGCAGCTAACGCATAACAGACAAACACGATGCTTAACTAAATGAAACCTAAGGCACCTACAATAGACAACTCAATTTAGTTTAATTTCTTAACCACTTCTATTTAAAACTTTTAAAACCATTATGTGGATTCATGTAGCACAACAACATGACGAAAAAGGAATTAAGTACCAGAATTAGATTGGCAACAAACAGCATATGCAATTTACACTACCCGAACAAATGCATAGTTCACAACACAACCAATGTACCATCATAACAATATCATCATGAATTTTAATTTAGGTACTACATCAAAACTCTCACGCTCTCAAAGAAGTTCCAAGAATGTGCATAAAATACCATAGGCTAGCCTTTATTTTCTATACCTTAGTTTTTTAGACAGTTGGACTGGGATCACTATAGGACTTTGCTAGGCTTGTAATGTAGGCTTGGGGGCAGGTATAATACATATTGGATATAGTGACTTGCTCTCCTTTACACTACACCAACATTATTGGCTGTATTACTTAACCATGCTTATTTTATTCTCTCTTTTATCCTTTATTGCTTGTTTGGATTGGGTGTGGTTTCCTTCAATCTTTGCATTTATATATATATTTTTCATTTTCTATTTTTCTTTTCATCTCTTTTTTCTTTCTTTTTCATACTTTTCTACCATACCCAACCCTACTTTCTTTTCTTTTATTCAAAAAACCTCTTCATATCCATCTTTAACTACACACCCCTATGATAACAATCCTCAACATAGGTGATTTGATTGAGTTATGGTACACCATATTCATGGAGAGACCAGCGATGAAATAGGTTCATTATAATTAAGCAAAAGGTGAAATGACTAAAATAAAAAAAATAGGTGAACTTAAGCTCAAATTAGAGAACAAGGGATACTTATTCTTAATTTAGTGTCTTTTAGGATTAGAGTGGACTTATTCAAACATGGCCTATGATCATGTCCCAACCAACTATCCTACAACCTAGGAAAGACTAATCGGACAAGTTCTGGATTAAACACTAAGTGAAATAGGTAAATACCTCACACACACATAATATAAGGTTACATTATCAACTACTACCTATTCGGTTCATGCAATGCTAATCTTTGATTATTTATCCCAAATACTAATGCCATAACAAGATTCAACAATGGTCACACATATATTCTATAATACCTCCAAGTTTTAAACTCTGAATTTTCTTAGTAAGAGTGCTTACTACTTAGGGTACGGCTCAGGAGAAGAGTTGTGAAGACTCATCATGAGTCGTATAGAAAGTAATTATGAGTCATCCCCACCCCCATAGTATCTGGGAGTTATTTTTTTGCATATTTTTCATTAAGGGTAATTGGGTCTTTTTCCCTTCCTTTAAAATATTCCCATGACATAACACCCAATAAACATAACATAAACACTCTTCTTTTTCTCAAATTCCCCAATTAAGGTCAAGTTAGAGTTTCAAGAGAATTGGTTATCCAGGTTTCAATTGTGGTTTCTTCTCTAAAATTCTTGGTGTCTCAGGAATGTATCTCTTCCCCAAACATGGTTTTATATAAAAGCATGTGTTTAATCATGGTTTATGTGAATTCAATTGTGAGTTTTGAATGACGGGTTGAGGGTTTTGTATGCTTACTACTTGGTTGGTTTTCCTATGATTTTGAAATCGTTATCATGGTTTATCTCATAGTATTTGATTTAAATTTGTACATGAGTATGGTGGATGGGACGGGGTTTGTGTCATTTCTCCCAAATTGATAGATTTTAGTATTAAATTGGAATTAACCTCAACTCACTTTGTAAATTAGTTTTGGAACATTAAAATATGCATGATTTAACCCACCTTTAAACCACTGCATTGTCCAAGAGATTAATTGAACCTAAATTGTTTTGAAAAGGCCTTGGTGGCCATGATTTGGTATTAAATAATTTTGTAAGGACTCAGTGGCTGTGGTATGTTTTTGTAAAATTGGAAATTGGGGGTCGTGGATTACTCCAGGTTGATGGATAATGACATAACTTTATAAGCTTTCAAGTATATTTGTATGATGATACCATTTCGTAATGACTTAATGAAAGATTCTTTAGTTAAATGAATGGGTTATATGTAATGTTTTAATTGGGCTTAAAGGGAGTTATGTTGCTCACTATGAAAGGTAGAGTTCTTTGAGGGATCATGCTGGCGTGGGGTCTTATAATCGTTTGCGTAGTTTACACTTATTTATAAATATTTTAGATTGGCTGGGGTTGAGGCATTCCTTGGCTCATCTTTAGATTTTCCTGGTTCGTGCGACTAACATATATTGGGACCCTTTTAGAAGAGGGAGCTAAACCCATATAGCCTATGGGTGCCCTTAGGATGATTAAAGTTGCACAGTCTAAGTTAATGATTTTAAGTCTCATGCTAAACCTTGTTCCCTGTCCAAATATCTTATATATATGTATACATGCATATATGTGAACATGTTCGCTGACTTTGGCTTTGATTTTGAACTGGCATTATTTTGTTCCATCCCTAAGTTACATGATGCACTCACCTTACTAACTGTCCTCAAATTCTATATCTTTTCATAACGCAGAGTCCTAGGGGTTTCATCTATTGGTTTGTGCAATGTTATGTGGTGTAATCATCTATCGAGTTTGCAGTGATATGGTGAGCTTCCCTCTTTTGGAAAGCTTGGTCATTCCATCTATTTCTTTCCATATTTTATAATTGAATAGTTTATCTTAATATTATTATTTTCATTGACACTATCATAGTATGGGGCATATCCCAACCTCATTTTTTATTCGGATTAATTTAAAGGCTTTAGTGGACATGTGTGAGTTGGATGTAATTGTTGACTCTTAGAGATAATTTTTTTTGTCACATCAACTATTTTATCTTTATTTTCTTACTGTCTTCCACTTTGTTATTAATTGGATTATGTTGGATTGGACTGGCTATGGGGGTGGTCTCCGGCTATCGGTGAGCTTGAGATACTCATCACGACCAAGCCTGAGGTCAAGTCATGATAAACTTGGTATCAGAGTATAGGTTTAGGGTCATTGGGTTTCCATAGAGCTGTGTCGAGTAGATTCCTTTATTGGGTGTATTACATGCCACTCTTATAAAACAGAGGCTATAAGGCATTTAGGAATGTTCCCCTTTATTATGTTCTATTTCGGGTTGTGGAGTCTAGGGTCATGGAATTTCTCTAGCTCCTAGTTTACTCATATTTTAGATCATGTCTCCTCTAAGATCAGATGTTTGTAAAAACTCTGTTGGAACCTCTGCCCAACTCGAGGGCAATATGGAGAGGACTTGCCCTGACTTTGGAGTACAGACCTAGTCTAGGGTCCCTGCTCCTGATTATGCTACTCCACCTAGGGTACCACCAGTCCCCACTATTCCTTCATTAGTTGGTGATAATTATGCTCAGTCACCTCAAGGAAATATTTCTAACACAAAATTCTGCCAGTCCATTCTTCTTCTTACTCAACTAGTGACATCTTAGACTTGTTAGTCTGGTCTTGTTGGTTCTGCTATAGTTGCATCAGAGGTTACTCAGGTTGGTTAGTTCATGATGGATCCCCAACCTTCTCTGTCTCTAAGGTTTAGGAGGATCCTCAAGGATTTATTTATAAGCTGGAAAAAATCTGTAGGGTAATGCATACTACTGATGTAGAGGGTATGGAGTTTTTTACATACCAACTGAAAGATGTTACATATCAGTGAAATAAAAAGTGGGAGAAGTTAATTGGTGATGATGTTAAGCCAACTTTATGGGATGAGTTTTTAGGTGCTTTCTTGATCATTTCTTTCTTCAGGAGTTGAGAGAAGTTAAGTTAGAGGAGTCTGTAAATCTTAAGTAGTGTAAGATGTGTTTGAAAGAATATGCCCTGAAGTTTTGTCAATTGTATCTTTATGCTTCGGAGTTAGTGTCTAGTAAGAGAGATAGAATGAGGAAGTTTGCTTCCTAGTTGTTTAGTGGCTTAGTATTAGCATGTATGGTAGTGATGTTGAACAATAATATGGATATCTTTAGTCTTGTGGTTTATATGTAGTATGTTGAGGATTAGAAAAACAAGCAAACAGAGATGGGAGAAAGACAGAATAACAAGTTCAAATATTCAGAGCAGGGTGGGGGTCAACAGAATTATGGAAGAGATGGTAGACAGTGGAGCAAAACTAAGACTTGGGTAAATTCTGGTCATATTCTTCAGGTAGTACTCCTTATTCAAAGCTATTTGGTTATCATTGATTTTATAATAGTTGTGGTCTTAAGGCACAGGGTGCCCATTCTCAAGCTAGTATAACTCAATCAGCCTCACCATATCCTCCTTATAGATTTTGCGGTCAGCTTTATCGGGGGTATTATGATGAGGGAAGGAACTTGTGCTTCAATTGTTGTTATCCTGGACATATGCAAAGGAACTGTTTGGAAGCTAAGGTTGTCATTGGGATAATAAAGTTCTAGTCACCATTTCTTTAGCTTCTACACCAAAGAGTGCTACTTCAGGTACCGATACTAGCCGTAATTATCTCTATGATCTTAAAACCCATAAGAATTTGAGGCTTCTCCTAATGTTGTTATTGGTAAATTATAGCTTTTCTCCCGTGATGTGTATTATTTGATTGATATGGGGTTTACCCTCTTTTAGTGACCCCTTATGTGCCTGCACATTTTGGTTTTGGTCCCAAAAGTATTTTTGACCACTTTTATGTATCTACTTTGATGGGTAACCCTGTTATGTCTAGAAGGGTCTATAGGGGTTGTATCGTATCCATTTTTCATAGAGAGACCTTAGTGGATTTGATAGACCTAGATATAGTGGATTATGATATTATTTTGGGGATGAATTGGCTTCATGCGTACTATGTTTCTCTACATTGTAGGACCCAAAGGGTCAGTTTCCATTTCCATAATGAGCCAGTAATAAAATAGGAGGGTAGTGCCTTAGTACCCAAAGGAAGGTTTATTTCTTATCTTAGAGCCTAAAAGTTGATTTCCAAGGGGTGTATTTATCATTTGATCTGGGTTAAAGATCTTAGTTTTGAGGGTCCTTCCTTGCAATCTGTCCCTGTTTTTAATGAGTTTCTTGAGGTATTTCCCAATAATCTTCCTGGTATTCCCTTGATAAGGAAATAGACTTTGGGATAAATCTTCTACTGGATACGTATCCTATCTCTTTTCCACTTTATAAAATGGCTTCAATTGAGTTAAAGGAGATGAAAAAGTAGTTAAAGGATCTTTTTGATATGGGCCCCATTCATGCTAGTGTTTATCTATGGGGTGCCCCTATTTTTTTCATGCATAAGAATGATGGGTCTCTTAAGATGTGTATAGATTATCTGTAGTTAAATAAGGTTATGATGAAGAATAAGTATCATGTTCCTAGGATAGATGATCTCTTTATATAGCTTCAGGGTGCAAGATGTTTCTTAAAGATTGATCTTGCTATATGTAGTTTTGATGATGATCAACTAACTTTAAGGGACCAGGTCCCTGGATGTTCATAGTTGAGTACAGCTTGCACGTATGTCTGCATAGATTTGTCATCTTGTGTAACAAACTTACAAGTGTTGCTTGTACTGATTATGACACCTGATCCAATTAGATTTTAACCTTAATCATCACTTAACTATAAAAGAAAAAAAAAGATTCTTCATCTAATAGTTTTTTAACAAATGTAAAGAGTGAAGAGAGGCAACAAATACTCCATTTCAAGATTGCTCAAGCATTGGTCATGTTCTTATCTTTGTAGTATGCTTAAAGAGTGAGTGGGTGTTCTTGAGTGCTTATTTTTTAATCAAATTACTCAATCTATAAGAGTAGTATTTTATTTTATTGAGAGAAGTTCTTAGGTAGAGTTGCCTAAGCATGTTATATCCAAAGTTAACCAGGTTTTGAGTGTCCTTGGCAGAGTTGTCAAGATGAGCTTGTAGTAGAGTTATTACAAGCGAAAAGAGCCTAGAGTTAGGCTTAGATCAAGAGGTTTATTATAGTAGATTTCGTTAGTTCTTGTGAAGACAAGTCATGGTTTTTCCTCCCTTGAGAAAGGGGTTTTCCATGTTAAATCTTGTGTGTTGTTATTTTCCTGCACTGCCTTTAGTTTTCTTGAACTTTTGTATTTGTTTGCCTGTGATTGAGTTTAAGGGACCTGGTCCCTCACTGTGTGGTGCAACCCCTAAGGGCTCTAATAATTGGTATCAAAGGCAGTTCAATCTAAAAGGTTCACACTTAGAGTGTTTTGGTTATCATGGATGCTCCACCAAACCTGGAAGAACACTACTAGAAATTACCCCTATTACAACAGACATTTTAGCAACGGTTCCAAAAGCCTTGCAATAGAGGGTCTATTGCAACGGTTACAATCGTTGAAAAAAAATAATTCTGATAGAACAATTTTATAGTATAATCGTTACTATTATTGAAGAACCATTACAATAGTGTCTTATAGCAACAGTTGCATGAACCGTTGCCATAGAGTCATCTATGGCAATGCTTTATTGGAAAAAATACTATTGCAACATTTTTTTATTTCCCTCCCCAATATTGCCAAAAATCAAAGAAATATAAACATTGTGTCTCTAATTTCACCGATGTTTCCTTAAGCTCCGAGGAACCAGTTTCACTATGTTATTTCATTGAGCTCTTCGACTGATTAATTCTCAAATTGACCGCCTAATTTGGGTCGTTCTTCTTTTTCTTCTTCTCTAAATCATCAACTTCACTCTTATCCCTCTAGAAACTTTGATTCTATAAACATGGATAAAATTCTCAAGAATATTTATTCTGATTCTAACCCTTTTGCTTTTGACCCCACTGTTACCTTCACCATCACCACTGTTGTCACTGTTCATTCTATTATTGTGGCCACCGGTGGTAGTGGTGGTGGGGATGTGGTGCTCAGTAAGACTGTGGATGAGGTATGGATGGAGATTATAGCAGGGGTAGGGGTGGGAGTAGGGAGTCAAAGATGAATTTGGAGCACAGTGCTCCGATTTCACTGTGCTCCAGCCGCTACTGCTCTAACTTCAATTTTAGTTTCTTATATTTTGCTTGTACTAATGCTACTATAATCTTTTAATTTTCAAGCCTTGGAAATACAAGGAAGACATTCTGAAGCTGTGGTGAAATTGTTTAAAATTTGTGTCATTCACCGGATATTTCCTCCTGAAGAGTTCTCATTTTGTATCTCTTCATTTTATACTTTGTTAAGTTCGTCTCATTTATGCTCTATTTGTGTATCTCATGGTGTATTTTGTTTTAATTCTTTTTGAAACATCTTAGCATTTAGCCATTGATATCTTTTAAAAATTAAAGAATCCAGGAAAAATAATATTTATAACTTATTATTGATCCCAATTTTTGATGAAGTATAATTTAATATCTGAAGAAAATGTCTAGCAATCATCCTAGAATATGGAATATTTACCATTTTTAGTAATTTTTTTGGTTGTCACTATTTTAAGGTGCTATTGGAATTTGCACTGTAATTTCAAACTATTTCATGCTATTTATTGTTTTATTGGCTATCTTACAGCTTGAGATGGAGATGGTGGCTCGTGGACTTGAGAAAAATTCAAAAAACAAGACCAACGGGAGTTCCTATACATATAATAATATCATATTCATTCTGAATCGACTAAAGTATAGATTTTGAATTTTTTCCTATCAGGTGTTGCTTGATGAGGGAAATCTCCAGCTTGTTAACTTTACATCCTCTGTTGCAGCTGAGAACTCTAGAATCTATTTGGATTTTCAATTGAATACTAAAATACCCAGTAATAGGCTCATTTACTCCATCGGACTGACGGGAATGTTGCCTTCCACTGTAGATTACCGGTTGACAAAACAACAGTATCATACTTCCACTTCTGTGAATTACAACACAGGTTAGTGAATTGATTAAATTTTTTAAGTTGATTATTATGGGATGGTATTGCATGTCTATTACTATGATGGATAGTTAAATATTATGGCGAGATGAATATGATCCTTCCATCTTAATAGTGTTTCAGGTTTGAGTCATTCTTGGTATAAAAATAAAGATGTTTCTCTTGGATCTTGGTTTATTGGGCTTGATGTTGAACATATTGATGAACGAAGTTTGTGCTGTGGAACACCCCCAAGTAAGACACTAACACTTAGTCACTCGAATACTCTATGTGATGTGCTGGTTTCTGGTCTTTGGCTTCTGCTACTAGAGTTGATGATTGTTGACATGTCTCATTTCGAACTCAAACAATTTCTTCATTATTTTCCGTAGCTAAGAAGTCCTTAGGTATATGTTGTTGCATGAAAAATCCAACAAAGAATTCCCCTTATAAGCAAATACAAAATAAACAATGTGAGAGAAGCGCTAATATGTACCTTGCTATAAGTTGCGCCTTTGAAATTAATAACAAGTGAAAATATTCACATTAAGGATCAAAAAAAGAAGTCGTCTTTATATCTCTATACTAGCTCTCTCAACTCATGCGTATCAGCAAGTCTTACAATGTTCTCATCTTTATTTTTGATCTTTTATTTGGAGCTGAAAGTACCAAAAAATGCTGCAAAGCTTTAAGAGTGGATTTTCTTGGAGAAATATGGCTACCGCTATGGTGACGGTTATTCCTGTCCTTACAAATAGTTAACTTCTATAATGAGCTTAATTGATTGGTTATTGTTTTTGTTATACATCTTGCGTTGCTCATAAAACTACGCGTGCATTTTTGGTGCCTCAATCTATTTATAACGGTTAATGTATTTAATTTTGACTATTTTTGCTATGTTGACTTCTGATGTCAAAGCTTTATGATTCCATCACTTAGAGTCTTAGACTTCCATGCAAATCCATTTCCTGTGAAGTCACAGCTTTGTAATTTACTAGCAAACTAAAGTGATTGGCAGATGGAGAATTGCGACTGCATTGCAATAAGGTGATTATTCCCTTGCCCTCTTACTTGTACCTCGCGATTCTGCCACGGGGACCTGGGCCTAAAGATTATACTGATGCAATCTCTATTATTTATGAATTCTTATCTTCCTAAAATAAAATTTATTTTATAACTCTCTTTTATAGAAAGATCAGCTAGAAAATGCACAACAATATTAAGCCTAAAAATATTATTTATGGTGGCCAACAAAGAGGGGGAAATGAACTGATATTGATACTGATACTGTGCTTGTTGAATTTTTTCCCGTGGTAGTGCAATTGACACCTAAAAGGAGAGTGGGAATGACCAGGTTAATTTCTCTTTCTCTGGAAATCAATATTTTCTGCTAGTGACAATGTTTATGTTGGGAATGTAATATATCTCATCTGGTATTATGTATTTAAACTTTTGATAGTATTGGAGATTTATTTTGTTGGATCATTCCCCTTAATTTGTTTGTTGGCAGTTGTACCTATCATAAAATGTTATGGAGTTCTCTTTATAGTTTGTCAATAAGTTTTCTTTGAATTGATAGTTCTCCATCGCCGAATTCAATTGTGTGTTGGCTTAAAGATATCTCAATTTAATTTGCTTTTATCTTGTTCTTGTTATCGTACACGAGTTTAGGCCTTGGCAATTTTGAGCATAATTCGTGAAGATACGAGGAAAAAACTATCAGCCAAAGGCTATTACCCATAGGAGGGATACATTCTGCAATACTTACCAGTACCTTCTAACTGTTTGTATGTGCCTGATATATCTGATAGGAATAGTATCATGTCTTTGGTGAGACACTTAAATTGAATGTATATATTATTGGCATTCTCTTATCTGTGTCAAGTTGCATGTTATCATCTGATGTTGCTTTTTCAGGATCACTCTATAATAATGCTAAGAAAAGTGCTGAGACACCTAATTTTGAGGCTCATGAATTGGAAGTGAATGATTTACAAGAGACAGTTGTCCAGTATCTCTAATTTAGGGGGACAGGCAAGGTACTGAGACTGCTGTTCTTGTTAAAACTTGAAGTTGTACAACTATTAAACTTTTCCTATCTGCTTAGAGTAGTTTGTGATTTTATTGTTTGAGACGTCCAATATTATGACATGTCTTGGAAGTAGTTTGTAGTACTTGCAATTTCTAGCAATTAGTCACTGCACCACTTTGTGCTTTTGCATAGTCTCCTTGGCAAGACTAATTTTGGGTTCTTGAGTTTTCAGTTTCTTTTTAAATTCCTGAGTACATGTTTAAGTGTCTGCACTTATGAGTCTTGGCTAATTTACAGTTTAAAATAAACAGAATGTGCAGGATGAGAGATAATCCATTTCCGAGAAATTTTACAAAACATATTGGACATTCAACTCCATGGACCTTCAAGTATTCAGAAAATTGATCCAACAACTGAATATGGCATTTGTTATGCTCCATATCTTTCAATTGGTAATCCTCTATCCAGAAGATAAACCCATTGATATTCTGTGGATGGCATTGACTTGGTGATGTCAATATAGATGAAGAACTTGGTGGTAGAAGCTGAAGTAGAACTGATTGTATATGTGAAAATAACAACTGCAGTACGGCCTTCCATAGTGTTTGCCTGAAAAACAATACGAGGCATACGAATAGCCAATACTGTTAGAACTATTGCATTATTTCTTGCCTGCCCGACTAAACTCATAAATTCCATATTGCGCCGCATGAGAAGTACCTGGAAATTCTGTTATGTTTGGAGTATACGAAGCATTAAAGCTGTATTTTGCAGGTTGTATGGATACTTTGGGTGTTGTTGTTCAGTGGAGAAAGCTACAAGAAGGTCCTAGATTTTCTGCTTTTGATTTAGATTACTAGCTTGTTGTAAAGATTTGTCTTGTGACGTGATTATATATGTAATTACTAATTTATATAGTTGCATAAAATTTTAATTTGGATTACTGTATTAATGAAAGATTTTGTTGTGATGTGTGTGTGTGTATATATATATATATATAATTGTATTAATATAATTCTCTCTCTCTCTCTCTCTCTATATATATATCATTGCAATCGGTATCAAAAACCATTGCAATAGGTAGCAAAAAAAGTTGTAATAGGTGTCAAAAAGCGTTGCAATCAACCAATAAGTTTTGCAGTAGAAATCCAAAAATTATTGCAATTGGGTTATTGCAACAATTTTCCATCATTGCAATATACTCTATTGTAATGGTTCTGTACCGTTGCTATAGAAGATACAAAGCATTGCAATAGGAGGTTAGAAAAACCGGTGCAATAGGTCCATCTATTGCAACGGTTTTCGTTACTGTTGCAACAACCGTTGCGATAGACTTATCCTAATGCTCACATATACAACGCCTGCCTAACCGTTGTGGTAAATCTATCGAAATGGTTTTTTGATCTATCGCAACGGAATTTGAAGTGTTGTCATATAGCTAATTTCTAGTAGTGGAAGGGTTATCTACAACTAGACCATCTAGATTTAATGAATAGTACTATAGGTGGTGGAAAACTAGGATGTTTGACTTCATTATGGCTGAGGATAGTGAACCAATGGACATAATTCTTGATGGTCCTCATGTTCCAGTTAGAGAAGTCAAAGAAGGAGATGTGAAAAAAATGGCTATCAAAAGAAGGAGAGAGTACAATGTTGAAGATAGAAAAAAGATTGAAAAAAATTACAAGGCCAAGAAACTATTAGTATGTGGCATAAGTCCTAATGAATACAATAAGATATCATCTTGTGAAAATGCAAATGAGATCTAGGATTGCTAAAAAAGAAACCGCTAGTGTGAAGGATTCAAAAGTGGACATGTTGATTACTCAGTATGAAACCTTTACCATGAAAGAAGAATAAACTATCCAAGAACTATATACAAGATTCGCTTCAATCACAAATGAGCTTCATTGCTTGGGAGTAGTGATTCCATTATACAAGAAAGTAAGAAAGATTCTGGGTGTTCTTCCCAATTCTTAGGAAAGAAAATTGGATACCATAACTGAGGCAAGGAACTTGAAAACTCTCACCATAGATGAACTCATTGGGAATTTGAAGACTCATGAACTTAAAAAGCAGCAAAGGCATGGGAAGATGGAGGTAAAGGGGGAAAAATATCTAGCACTAAAAGCATCTAAATCAGAATCTAATGCAGAAGATATTGATGTTGCCTATTTGGCAAAAAAATAGTTAGAGCTATGAGAAAAAGTGGTTAATTTCAAAGAAGTGGGAGTAACAACAAAATAGGAGGCACTATAGAAGTTTGTCACAGATATGAGGTCCTGAACATTTTATTAAGGACTGTCCAATGCACAAAATGGACTATCAGGATTATCACAAAGTCGGAACTGACAAAGGACAAAATAGAGACCAGGTCCCTATAAAATCAAGAAGATAGGATGCAACTGATTTTGTAGTCAAAATTGCGTTAGCTGGTTGGGGTGACTCCTTCAGTGAGTATGATGAAACTGAGAAGTTTGTAGATGTTTCCATGCTTGTTGTGGAGGATGAAAAGGTTACCTTTGATTCCTTGTTTGATTTTATGGAGAACACTGAACATGAAGACGAAAGTGAGGTAACACTTTCTGACCTAAAAGAAAACTTGGACAACTATTCTTCTAGAAATATAAAAAAGCTCACAAATGTGTTGATTAACTCCATGTTTGAAATGACTAAGAAAAAAATTGCTCTAGAAGAAAAGGTGTAAATGTAAGAGCTTGATTTAATTGCTCTAAAGTCAAGCGCTTGATTTAATTTCTCTAACTCTCCAAATATCTGAAACTGAAGAGTAGGCTACAAAGTTGAAATATGAAAATTCAAGTTTAGTTAATTAACTAGAGAAAGCTAATAGTGCCTGTAATAAAGAGAAAAATAATGCTCTAGAAGGAAAGATAGAATATTAGGAGCTTGATTTGATAACTTTGACTCTCCATATATAAAAAATTGAGAAATAGGTTGCTAATCTGAAACTTGAAAATTTAAGTTTGGTAAGACAACTGGAGAAAGTAGATGTTTCTAAGTGTAAAGAGAAAAAAGAAGCCTCACAATTTCAAGTTAAACTTGAAGAAAAATTGGAGGATTCTCAAAGGCTTCTCATAACTTTATTCCAGAAGAATGAGGAGTTAGAAAGGGACTTGGTTCGTCTAAGGGAAGAACTTACAAAACCCCTACAATGGTTTGCATCTTCTCAGATCCTTTATGACTTGACTAATAAAGTATTTAATAATAGTAGGGGCCTTGGGTATCAGCACCAAACTCATTCATCTGGTTCATAAGGAAGGGTTGATCAATATGTCAAAAATAATGTATATAAATCCTTGTGCAATTACTGTAGAAGAGATGTACACCTGAAAGAAGATTATCTAAGATGGCTTAGATCAAGAATGACAAATATTAGACATGTCCACCAGGGGATCACCTATACCAAAGGTGTATGACCTTGGAAAAACAAGAACAATACTATACTATCTATATGGACAAAAAGGGATTTAACTACACCTCTGTCATTCTACTGAGAACTCAAACTCAAATAGGTTCCCAAGTTTAACAAATAATTATAAGTTCAGGAGGGAGAAAAATAGTTTACAATCAGAAAAATCTTCTTGTTATATAGTTTCTCAAGGCTATAAATTGAAGGTTTGATTGTATTCTTTTTCCCGAGAAACTTCAAGGTGAAGGTGTCTTATGTGATTAACATTCCTATCCCAAGAATAAGCTCACAAAGATAAGAAAAAGGCTAGAAAGCTCAAAGCAATGTAGAAGGAACTCTGGACATTTGAAGAATACCAAGTATAGGACCAGATCCTCAGCCCTGTTTCCAGAACAAGTCATGGTATAATGTGGTGTAATGAATGTAACAACCTGATGCAAGGATTAATCAAATCAGCCTAACCTACTATCAAGTGAATTAGTGTCTCTTCACAAAATAGGCAATGTTCAGGAGGCAGGTATCCTTGGTAAATTAGGTGTATATTGGTCTAACTCAATACCATACCCTTGCAGGTATACAACAATGGGAGAAACATTGAAGGTGGACAGATATGATATGACAAGCAAAAAATTAGAGATTTACTCAAAATAGAGAGGGAACTAGTCCCATCTTTCAGGTTAGTATCTTGTATATGCAATTTTTTTCTATTTTATCAATATAAAGCAACGTCCTCCTTGTCCTTAAGTCAGAAAAAGGTTATCCTATTCTAAAAGGAAAGGCGAGTCACCTAAAATCTGATATCAAGCATATCGTATTCCCTCAGAAAACTTATCCTTGTGCTTATTGTTCCTTTAATTCTAGTTGCACCCACTCACTCCCTTGTCAAAAGGAAAAATCCAAATCCCAAATTGACCTTCTAAGAAAAAGTCCTTATTAATGGTTGTAGCACTCCCAATTTTATGTCCTTCAAAAGGTTATGAGCTTAGCATAGTTAAAAATCCCTTCCTAAACCTTCCTAAAAACATCCTTCTTCTTATACTCTTCCAAAGCTTAAATCCTTCATCACTCAACCTATTAATGAAGAATTATCCCTGAATCTTCAAAATTGTTTTGATATATTATAGTGGATGAAACCTAGGTTGCTGAAATCTTATCTTGCTATCAAATAGCCCAGGAAAGAGCATAGCTAATCACAAGAAAAGCAATGTCAGTAAAACACCAAGAATCTCTGGAAAATACTGAGAAAAAGCTGACTCTTGAGAGAGCTGGTCCCAAGAAGAAAAAAGTAGCTGAAAAAGAATATGTAATCACTTATACTAGAAGAAAAAATGGGGCTTTATCCAAGAGAGTTATAAATAGGTTCTTGAAGAATCAAAAGGTCTTAATTGGAAGGAATTGTTTATTCAAATATGCTAAAAGAACTTGGTATGGTGGAATTAGTTGAGCTGGTTAAACATCAAGGTTGGATGCATCTAATGGAAGGACCTATTGCTACTGTTTTTGATGAGATAGTTAGGGAATTCTATTTCACTTGGGAATTCTCAGAAGATGGGATGTATCTGATTGCACAGGTCCAAGGAAAGAAAATAAAGTTGAATGAGAAAACACTAGGAAGAATTTTAGAAGTTCCTATATATGGGGTAAGAATTGTCTCTAAGCAGCTGCCTTCAATATAATTCTTAGAAAATGCATCCAAGGTCAAGGAAACTCTATGGCTTCAGTAAATAGAAAATCACTCAAGAGTGAGTTTCAATTGGACTTTAACTTTGTGAACAAAGTAATTCTGCCTAGATCATAAAAGCATTGCCTTAGCCACTAATTTTTATGTAATGGAATGCCTTAGTAGCTTTGAATTCATTATTCTACCAGTATTGGTGATAGAACACATTCACAAAGTGGTTCTTGGAAACAACGAAAAGCATGGAATGCTTTATGGATATTAGTTGAACAAGATATTTGGCCAATTTGGTATTGTCTGTGAGAATGAAACCCAAGGAACTATGCTTTAAATGCTTGGAATGAAGACATTGGTCAAAACCAAATGTTTCAAATCAGGTAGTATTTATCAAAGGGAGCTCAACAAGGAAATAGAGGAACTGAAGGTCAATTCAACTACCAAGGGTAAAGAAATCAACAAGCTCTAGGTGAAAATTCAGCATCTCACCAAAAGAAGCCTATGTGATACTAAAATGCTCAAAACTAAGAATGATGAATTGAAGAAGACAGTGTCAATCCTAACAGATGAGGTCCTTAACCTGGATGTAGAGATAAGAAATCTCAGCAACAACCTGGCCCTGGTCCTTCAAAATCTTTTTCCTAGTTCTTCACTTGTTAATTCTTATTGATTCCTGTGGCATTTTTCCTAAGAACATATAATTTATGCACTGTAATGATACTTATCCTCTACTTATGAATGAATGATTTGTGTGTTACATTTTTTTCCTTTAAATTGCAAAGTTATTCTTCATATTAGTGTTGCCCCAGTGGCCATAAGTTAACTAATTTATGCTTATTTTTGCTCTTGGTTTACTGCACTCACTTTTCAATAATGCCAAAAGGGGGAATACAATACTGAGTTCATATAGCAGGGACCAGGTACCAGGTGAATTGTGTTGAGTTATAAATTTGAATGATATACTAACAGAGAGAAGTAAGTGATATGCTGTATAGATGATTGAAGAAAGTCATGTTGATCGGGGAAAGTATGCAACTTTACTAATACAAATTACAACAAAGGACTAGGTCCTTATGTTGTATGAAGATAGGGGGAACATTCATCTCCAGAATGGTAATTACACTGATTAAATGTGATGGATGTGCTCAAAGCTTTATAGTTAGTTTGTCATCATCAAAAAGGGGGAAATTATTATATGTAGTTTTGATGATGAATATCTAACTCCAAGTGACTAGGTACCTGGATGTTTATGGTACATTACAACTATCATGTATGTCTTAAAAACTTTGTCCTCTTATGTAACGAACTTGGAAGTGCAGCTTGTACTAATTAGGACACCTGGTCCAAAGAGATTTTATCCCTAATCATCACTCAACTATAAAAGAAAAAAATGCTTCTTTATCAAATAGTTTTTGCACAAATCTAAAGAGTGAAGAGAGGCAACAAAAACTCCATTTCAAGATTGCTCATGTTCCTATCTTTGTAGTATGATTAAAAAGTGAATGAGTGTTCTTGAGTGCTTATCTTTCCTCGAACTACTGTAATATAAGATTAGTGTTTTTTTTTTTTGAGAGAAGTTCTTAGGTAGAGTTGCCTAAGCTTGTTGCTAGTTAGAGTTAACCAGGTTTTGAGGGTCCTTGGAAGAGTTGCTAAGATTAGCTTATAGTAAAGTTATTACAAGAGAAACGATCCTAGAGATAGACTAAAATAGAGTCTGTAATTAAGAGGTTGATTATAGTAGAATTTATTGGTGCTTGTGAGGGAATCCGTGTTTTTTCCTTCCTTGAGAAAGGTTGGTTCCATGTTAAATCCTGTGATTGACTTTGAGGGACCTGGTCCCTCACTGTGTGGTGCAACCCTCAAGGGTTCCAATAGATCTTCATTCGGGTTACCATTAGTTGAACATTAGAGAGACTGACATCCCTAAGACTGCTTTCCGTACCTAGTATGGTCATTATAAATTCCTGGTTATGTCATTTGTATTAATTAATGCTTTGAATGCTTTCATGGATCTCATGAATTGGGTGTTCAGATAGTTTTTGGACTTGTTTGTTGTTGTCTTCATTGATGATATTTGGTTGTACTCTAAGAGTGAATATGATCATGTCAATCACCTCCAAATTATGTTGCAGAGTCATAAGGATTAAAAGATTAGCAGAGATGGTATCCTGAGGTACTATGGTAGGTGTGTTCTTGATGTTGATAGGCTGGGAGAGAGGATCTTGGCCGAGGATTATGAGTTGAGGTCTACTACTCATTTTGGTTTAACCAAGACGTATCATGATTTAAAAGAGAGCTATTGGTGGAACAATATGAAGGGGGATGTTGGAAATTTTATTTCCAAATGTACGGTTTGTCAGCAAGTGAAGGTTGAACACTTGAGGACTGGTGACATGTCTCAAGAGATAGAGTTGCCCATATGGAAGTGGGAAATGATCAATATGGATTTTGTTATGGGTCTTCTGCAGTCTCAAATTTAATATGAATCAATTTAAGTCATTGTGGATAGGATGACTAAGTCCGCTCATTTCTTGCCTAAGAGGAATGCCTACTCTAGAGATGATTATGCTAAGTTATTCATTGAGGAGATAGTTAGATTACACCGTCCTTCAGTTTCCATTATTTTAGATTGAGGTACACAATTTTCTTCTCATTTTTGGGATTCATTTCAGAAAGGTTTGTGGACTAAGGTGAACCTTAGCACCACTTTTCACCCTCAAACGGATGGACAAGCAGAATAGACTATTCAAACATTGGAGGATATACTAAAGGAAAATGTGATCCACTTTAAGGAAAATTGGGTGGATCACTTACCTCTCATCAAGTTCACATACAATAATGTTATAACTCTAGCATTGAAGTGGATCCTTTTGAGGCTTTTTATGGCAGAAGGTGTAGGTCTCTTATTTTGTGGTTTGACGTTGGTGAGACTAGGTTTTTTGGTCCTGAATTGCTTCAACAAGCCATGAAGCTGGTAAAGGTGATAAGGGAAAGATTTAATACTGCACAAAGTCGCCAAAAGTCTTAGGTTGTATGGCCCAAACCATGGCCTGGCTATGAAGGGTAACTCAAGTCCCACATGGATCGGAGACCACCCCTTGTACCTAACCATGTGAACATAACATCCCAAGTATCGAATAAATTTTGAACATATAATAAGATTGGATAATGAAAACTCTAAGTTTTAATTTATGGTAAGAACTAATGAAATGTCTAATCTTTTTGAAGAATGGAGGCTTACAACTTCACCACAATGAACTGACGAACCAAGACGATCCACCTAACACTGTGCAAAAAAAGTAGAAGACTCTCTGGTGCCTTCACTGCATAGGGATACAACCTTCGAAGATAGTTAGTGGGGTGAATATCGGCATGTAACTCAGGGATATAGATAAAATAATGCCGTGATCAATTTTAAAATCATTCAAATAAATTACATGTAATTAAATGCATATAGATATATATCACATGACGATATAGGGAATAAGGCTTAACATGCACTTTAAAACTTAGGTTGGATTGTGTAGCTCAACTGTCATAACATAAGAAGGCACCCACAGGCTATATGGGTTGATCTCTCACCCAGCTGGTAGGGCCCTAGTGCGTGTGACCGCATGAACTAGAGGGTATACATATGCACTATGGGGGACTCGAACCTCCCAGCACATCAAGGTGAAACAAACACCAAATCATGTAATGTAATGTGGAGGACTTAAACCTCCCAATAATATGATACTGATAAGGGGGACTCAAACCACCTGGTCATATAGACCCCTGCGTTAGCAATCATGGTTTCCAGTGTTGGTCCCTCGGGACCTCTACTTTCATGACTCAACTATACAACCCTCATTAAAGCCTAATTAAAACAATTATCACACATTCCCATGCAGTGAACCATGAGACACATATAGGCATACGTTGTTGGTAATGTCATACCAACATCACTTGTAAGGTCATCAACATGCAAAAGTAATTACATCACATGGGGGATGTCACAACCCCATTAGTTTAATTATGAAATAGCTTGTTAAATCACAAAACCCACAAGGTTTAGTTCGAAACCAATATGCCTCATTAGCCTTTTCAATCATACCACAGTTCAAATTAATTCAATATGCCTTCTCTTTGTATCAAAATCAATTTTACAATATGGGGTTGGGGTCATAAACACTTCAAAAGTAACAAGTTGGGAGAAATCACAATCCCCTAGTTTATTCACCATACCATAGGTTCAAGAAACCATATTTAAAGCATGAAAAATAATGTGTAAACCATGGGAAACATTATTCAACAACAATCATTCAAAACCCTCAACCCATGTTTCAAAAAAAAAAAATATCCATACCATATGAACAACACTTTAAATCATATGATTTTAATATATTAACAATTAGGGAAAAGTAACATGCCTAAAATACAAAGTTTCACAAAAAAATATCAACCCTTGAGCCCTTAGTTGACCTACTTCTTGGAAACACTAAGTATCTTGCTTGAGAGGATTTAGAGAGAATAAAGAGTCATTGATGTGTTAAAGTGTGGAAAGAATGCCCCAAAGGTGTTTTATGGATATGGGGTCTAAGTGGTTAAAGTAGGAAATATCCAAAGTGCCCTAAACTTAAAAGATAGAAAAGTGTCACTAGTAACTACGGCTCACATGATGACTCATAACAACACATTACGACTCGTCACCACAAGTCATAGCCAAGACAGTGTCAGGGGAACCCATAATGTTGACCCTACGACTTATATCATATTACTAGTATCGTGAGCCTATGACTCATACGGTCCAAGTCATCTCCAAGACAACCACTTGGTCCTTTTACTTGTCACCCTACAATTTGTTCCCAATGACTCATAATGAGTCCTTATGACTTGTAGTGACCAACTCGTACTTAGAGTAGAACTTGGTCCCCACACTGTTTATGCTACAATTGGGTCCCTAGGATCCGTCAAGACTCCCTATGACTTGTAGAGTGAGACATAGTCTAGACAGTGAGGATAAAATTTCAGAAATTTTCAAAGGCCAAAAACCTTAGGTGTTACATACTCCTTCTTTGGGATCATTCATCATTAAATGATGGGTCAAGGCATATGTTATCACGATTTAACACAGAAACACTCCCACACTTAGCTTTAACAAAGACAAAAAACAAAGAAATCAAGGAATTCACAATTTTCTTAAACAAAGTCAAAACTCAAAGATGCTAATGAATACACATACCTTAAGCACGATTATTAGAAGTGGGGAATAGGAATGGCTACTTGGACTTCATGTCCTCTTCAGCTTTTCAAGTAGCTTTCTCAAACTTTTGGTTTCTCCAAAGAATCTTACCAAAGCCACATCCTTTGTCCGCATTAACAAACTTGCCAATCAAAAATATCAGTCGGGATTTTCTTATAAGACAAGGAATTCAAAATGGACACCATCTAAATGAACAACCAATGAAGGATCACCCACACACTTCCTCAACATTGAAACATGAAAGACCGGATGAATAAAGCTCAAACTAGAAGGCAACTCTAATTCATAAGCTACATAACAAATCCTATTAAAAACTAAGTAAGGAAAAACATAACGGGAACTGAGTTTCCCCTTCTTTCAAAACTGTGTCACTCCCATAATGGGAGACACCTTTAAGAACACCCAATCACCAGCATTAAATTTTGATTCCCTTTACCTCACGTCCGCATAGGATTTTTGGCGGTCTTAAGCCTATCTTAGACCACTTTCACCTTTTTCATGGCTTGGTAAACCAAATCAAGGCAAAATAACTTATTTTCACCAACCTCAAATCACCATATAGGAGATCTACACCTCCTAACATACAAAGCCTCAAACGGAGCCATACCAATTATAGAGTGATAATTATTGTTATATGTGAAATCGATGAGAGAAACGTGATCAACCCAACCACCACCAAAATAAAATTCATGAGCCCGAAGCATATCTTTAAAGTTTTGAATTATCCTTTCTACTTGGCCATCCGTCTATGGGTAGAAAATGGTACTAAGGCTTACCTTAGACCCGAAACCTCATTGGAACGAAACAAAAGTGATATGAGAATTGAGTACCTCGATCAGAAATAACAGAACTGGTGCACCATGAAACTTCACTATCTCTTGGATATACAACTTCACATAGTCCTTAACAGAAAAGTTTGTCTTCACTGGCAAGAAATAAGCAAACTTAGTCATCATATCCATGATGAACTAAATCAAATCAAATTGTTGGGGAGACCGCAGAAGACCGGTAACAAAATTCATATTGATTATTTCCCATTTCCATTTCGACAGATTAATCTCTTAAGTCAACCTACCGACCCTCAAGTGTTGCACCTTCACTTGCTGACACACCATACACTTTACCATAAAATTGGCCATATCTTGCTTTTGTATTATTCTACCAATAAATCTCCTTGAGATAATGATACATTTTTGTTGAACCAGGATGAACCCTTTAGCGTGACTCATAAGCTTCAGCCAAAATTCTTTCCCTCAACCCATCGACATTGGTAATGAACAACCTGCCTTGATACCTTAGTATACCATCATTATCAATCTCAAAACACATCAACTTTTGGTGTCCCATCTCATCCTTGATTCACAACAAGATAGGATCCAAAATCTACTTCTCCTTCACCTCAGCACCAAGATATGACTTTGCCATCTCTTGCACAATCATACCACCATCCTCAGAGTCTAAGAGACAAAATCCAAGATTAAACAAATGATAAATATCCTTCATCAGTCCTCGCTTCTCCTTATCCACATGATATAAGCTTCCCATGGACAACCTACTAAAATCATCAACAACTACGTTAGATTTACCTACGTGGTAGTGAAGACCTATGTCATAGTGTTTTAGTAATTTAAGCCACTTCTTTTGCCTGAGATTTAGCTCTTTCTGAGTGCACACATATTGCAGGCTCCTATGATTAGAATAAATTTCTACCTAGACACCATACAAATATTGTCACTAGATCTTTAATTCAAACACCACAGCTAATAATTCCAAATTATGAGTCAGATAATTCTTATTACGAACTTTTAGCTATCTAGAAGCATACACAGCCACCTTGCCATGCTGCATTAACAAGCAACCCAGTCCCACTTGGGACGCATCATAATAGACAACAAAACCATAAGTAGCCTCAGGTAGAGTCAAGACTGGAGCCGAAGTTAACTTATTTTTTAACTTGTCAAAACTACCCACACAAGAATCAAACCACAAGAACTTTACCTTTTTTTGAGTCAACTTAGTCAATGGGGAAGTAAGAAAAGAGAAACTTTCCATAAACCTCCTATAATAACTAGCTAAACCTAAGAAACTCCAAATATTGATTAGATTTGTGGGTCTAGGCCACTTTTTAACCACCCTACTTTATTTGGATCCACCATGATCTCTTTACTAGAAACAACTTGACCTAGATAGGTCACAACATTCAACTAGAACTCACACTTTGAGAATTTTGCATACAACCATTGATCTTTTAAAGTTTCTAACACAAGGCAGAGGTGATCGACATGATTTACCTCACTTTTAGAATACACCAAAATATCATCTATAAACAAAATGACAAAAAAGTCCAGAAACTGATGGAAAACCTAATTCTTAAGCTCCATTAATTCCATTAGGGAATTAGACAAACCAAAGGACATAACTAAAATCTCAAAATGAACATATCAGGCTTGAAAAGCAGTCTTAGGGATATCCACATCCCTAATTTTCAACTGATGCTACCCAGATAAAAGACCAATTTTAGAAAAGCACTTAGCACCCTTACGTTGATCAAAGAGATTATCAATCCTCATAATAGGATACTTATTCTTTACGTTTACCTTATTTAATTAGTGGTAATTAACACACCTCCGAAGGAAACCATCCTTGTTACAAATGAAGTGCACAGGAGAACAATGTCATCCAAAAATTAAATAAGTATGCTACGATCGATGCCAAATATAGTAACCCAAACTAGGTTAATGTCGAACACATAGGGAAAATATTGTGCAGTATCTTAAACTTGACAAGATCTACGAGAAGTGTGAAAAAGTAAATGGGGGAAATTGGAAATCAACAATATGTAGTAACCAAACTTGAATTCTTGGGTTTGTAAACAATAGAAGATGAACGCTAGGACTACGTTCCCCGTGGGTTCTAAACTCCGTAAACTTCTCGTGTTCAACTCACCTATTCTTTTCCTCTACATGCAAAGTTGACAAGCTATGTATTATCAATCATCTTGTGAACGTGTTGATAAATCTCACCCTTTACCATATGAGTCTCAGGGCATTGCCTTATTGCTCCTTGTTTATAAGCTCAGTTCAAATCTTACCTTTTGAGTTTTAAGTTGATCAAATGAGATGGCAGAATTATACGATGGATGTAAATCTCAAATTACTGTCATAACCCCTCTCCCTAATATCAAACTTCCTTGTGAGGACATTATCGAATACAATCAATCCTCAAGCTTCTGTAGTAGCTTTGAGGTCAATTAATATGAAGAAGATTAATATACATGCAACCACAAGGCAATGGATGAATCTTCCACTTCCTTTATATAGTTAATACACCATGGTTCTCACAACCTTAGTCAAGGAAATTAGCTGCTCGTGTTCATGAAAAAATCCATGATAATTGATAAAGAACACATGTAATTAGTTGCACAAGAATAAGAGAAAGAAAATCCAAAGTCTTCAATTGAATAAAAAACTAAAATCTCAAGAACAAAAATCTCAATAAGCAAAGTAGTAAAAGTATGTAATAGTGCGTAACCTAATAAAGGAATAACCCAAAAATCCTAATTAAAATGGAATAGTAAAATATGTCGGCACAAGGTAAGACTCGTGTAGTCCATTCGTAAGGTGTTATAAGTCATATAGAGCTTTTCATATGTAATCGAGTGACTGATCTTTCAAGGATTTAGGTTTCTATTGTATTTATTACTCATCCTCACGAGTCGTACTTTACCATAGACTTGTGATCATTACTCGTCACCATATGGGCCTTAATCTTGTAATGCTCTTGAGACTGGTTAGCTTACGACTGGTCACTACGAGTCATCATCAGACTTATGACTTGTCTCTTTCTGTGACATCACTTCTTTAGTTTGTGTTCTCTTTACGATTGCTTGTCATGACCTATATCGACATCTTAAGGGTTGTACTCCCCAGTCGTATACACTCTTCACTTAACTTTCCCACTTGAATTTTATAGTTGTTGTGATTACGACTACACCTACAAATCATATGATGTGTTGTTGACTTATTCTCTGACTTGTAGGAAGTACAGACTTCTTTTTTTTAAGAGTTTTTTCTTCCAATTTCGTTCCAAGACCATTACTTACTTGTTTCACCTGCAACATCCACAAAACCACATTATATCTACTGAAATACCCTAAGTCCAAGCATAAATCCTTTGTTTTAAGCATCGAAAGTGTTGTATTTCCATGATGCATCAAAACCCTCAACTTAGAAAGTTTGCGTGTCCTGAGGAAAACAAAAATCAAAACTCTAACATAGAAGCGATGCTTAAATAGGAAGATCCAAAGATACCTATGGCAGTGATTTTCAATTTAGTTTTCAACATTTTTATTCCCCTTCCTAGTTTTAACTTTTTAAGAATACAACTGTGTATATCGATTTGGTAAACAAAGAAACATAAAGAAATCTAATGATGGAATTATATTAGTAACAAAAAACTAGGCATACACACAATTCACATTAACCAAATTGTATAACAACTTAATAACATAACCCTTGTAAGCTTATAATCAAAAGAAGTTCCATTCACTCAGTTTAGATCACCAATAATTGTTCAGGGACATTTTCAAATAGCTTTCTCGCTCACAAAGAAGTATCAATCGCTATATACAAAATACCATAGGTTTTCCTATATGCTCTTTTCTTGGGTTTTTGAACAGTCGAGATAGGATCATTGAAGGACTTCATTTACCTTATAACATAGGTTTGGGGCTTGTATGGTCTATTTTTGAGATTTTTTCAATGACTATGCCTCCTTGACACTATGCTTTCTTTGGGGTGCTTTTATTTTCCATTTTTCTTCCTTTTATTTTAGCACTTATGTCTCCTTTTTTTTCAAAGCATATTTATATTGGTCCAGGTGCAGTTTTCTTTTCTAACATTATATTTATTTTATTTTTATTTTGTTGCAATTTTCACTTTTTTTTCTTTTATTATCTTTTATTTTCACCGCACCGTACTTTATTTTTCTTTTTAGACGTCTTTCTTCATACTCATTTTCTCCCTACGCACCGCTATAATAGATACCCTCAACTTAGGTGATTTTCCTAAGTTGAGGTGCATAGTATCCAAGGAGGACTAGGGCCAAAATAGGTTCATTATAAGTGAAATGTGAAGGTGAAATCAATGTAATCAACAAAAATGGGTCAATTAGGCTCAACTATTTGGATTAAGGGATTCATATCGCATTTGGTTAGTCATTAAGGCTCGAGTGGAATCAAAAAAATTGGCCTATGATCATATCATACTCGACTATCCTGAATCCTAGGTAAGAGCAACCAGGCAAGTTCTAGATTCCAACACACCGAGAACTAAGTAATGCCTCACCCACATTCACAAAGGGTCATACTACTAGGTACTACATATCCAGTTATGCAATTATTTGCCATAGTTATTCCATCCTTAATTATTATGCTATTATCTGATTCACAGTCGTCTCTCACATATACATACATCACACAATAACCAAAATTTTAGGAAGGGCGTCAATTTTTCAGCACAATTCTTCAAAACAAAAACTAATTCAACATATTTATTTGAAACCATAACATAATCATTTAAAACCACAACTATTGCCACAAGTAAAAATTTACTTCCTATTTATAGAATCATACCACACAAACAACACAATCAAAAACAAAACATGTCGGTTCTCAGTCTTTTCAAATTATAGCCATGGGTTTTAAAACACAGAAAGTGTAATCCGATGCAACCTTGGTACAACCCCACACCAATAAAATCCTATACACTGTACCCTGTGTATCTATCAATTTAATAAAAGGGAGGAGGACATATCTGTGTGATCAAGGTGCCAACTCATGCGGCATTATCACATGGGCCCTCAGATTCGGTCCTACATCCTCAACAGTAGTCCCATCAGTTGCCAGGACTGTCTCCAAAATAGTGGCATCGATTGTGGATGGTGTGCTCATTGGTACGTTAGATTTCACGGCAACATTACTACCTCCCTCAAGAATTATCACTTGATGATTTTGATCTAATGGCTCCAGCTTCCATCTATCGAACCCTCACCCGCCAGTCCCTCCCACTCCGGATACTATCTTTCTTTGCCTTCTTTAGATTTTCCTTTTCAGTGATGCGATAATTTATTTTCTTTATCTCTCATCTTTCTTCCCCCATAGTAATGCTCTTGATGTTTTCAACTTCTATCTCAGGCTCAATCTCTGTAATCACAAGTTATAGTACAAATAGTATGTCATATAGCTCATTAATAAGTTTCTTGAACTTGACCACATTAGATTTTACCTTTGCAAGGTTAGGGGTTTGGCTACTAGCCAACTGATGATACATCCTCTACTCAAATGTATCCAATCTACCTGGTCAGCTTTATCAAATATCCTTTTCTCAATTTTGCAATCATGATACAACTTCTCTTTTCTTTACAAAGTCGAAAACTGTTATAAGCCTAGAGTCGAAATTCATCCAACTCATTCATTTTGTTCATCCCTTACTTTGTTGCATCTTGCCAATCAAAATTTAGCTTCTTCAATGCCATAGTTCTTTGTGCTTAAGTTCAATAGGCAAGTAACATGCTTTTACCATACACCAACTGATAAGGAGAAGCACCAATGGGAGTTATGAAAGCTGTGCTGTAAGCCCATAATGCATTGTCTAGCTTTCTTGACCAGTAGATCCTATTGGCATTAACAGTCTTTAACAAAATGAACTTGATTTCTCTGATGAACACCTTGACCTATCCACTAGTTTGTTGATGTTAAAGTGTTGCCACCTTTTTCTCTACTCCATACTTTTCAAGAAGACTTTTAACTAGACGATTAGAAAAAAATGACCCACCATCACTAATGATTTCACGTGGCATGCCAAATCAAGAGAAGATACATTTTTTTCAAAATGGTGTGACACTTCTTCCTTCATTATTGGGGAGCGCAGTTGCTTCCACCCATTTAGAAACATAATCCACTACCACCAAAATATATTTCATACCAAAAGAGATCACAAACGATCCAATAAAATCCACACCCCATACACCAAATATTCCAATTCTAAAATAGGATTCATAGAAAGTTCATGGCACCTAGAGATGTTACCTTGACGTTGACATTGAAAATAAGCTGAAGCATAATCACGATCATCCTTGTAAATAGTTGGCCAGTAGTACCACATTGCAAGATTTTATGGGTTGTTCAGGTTCCTCCATGGTGTCCCCTAACTGGTGAAACATGGCAGGCCTCAAGGATGTTCATCATCTCCACTTTAGGGATACATCTATGAATAACCCCATCCATACAGATTTGGAATAAATAAGGTTCATCTCAAAAAATTTTCTTACCTCATGCATAAATTCCTTTCTCTGCCGGAAAAAAATATCATCTGGGACTAGATTACCTGCTAGATAATTTGCATAGTTAGCAAACCATTGCATTATATCTTGAGAAGCAACCAATATCTACTCATCTAGAAAACTATCATCAATCATGATTCCATATTTAACTTTCTATAAAGCATCTTCCTCAAGTCTAGACAAATGATCTGCAACTTGATTTTTAGTACCTTTTCTATCCTTGACCTTAAAATCAAATTTCTGCAGCAAGAGAATCCACCTAATTAGTATAGGATTTGCATTTTTTGTTTGCCATTAAGTACCTTAATGTTGAATGATAAGTGTTTACAATTACATTTTTCCCAATCAAATAAGACCAAAATTTCTCTAATGCAAAAACCACTACCAACAACTCTTGTTCAGTAACTAAGTAGTTATTTTGAGTAGGGTTTAGTGCCTTGCTGGCATAGGTCATGGGATGCAGGATCTATTTTTTTTATTGTCCTAGTACAACACCTAAGGCCACTCTACTTGTGTTGTACGTAATCTCAAATGGCAAGGACCAATCAGGGGATACGATGATAGGAGTTGTCATCAACTTCTCTTTCAGACATTCAAAAGCCTTCAAGTGAGCTTCATCAAAATCAACTTTACCTCTTTCTCAAGAATCCAACAGAGAGGATTGGCTATCTTGGAGAAATCCTTGATGAATCACCTGTAGAACCCAATATTTCCTAAAAAGTCCCAAATACCCTTCACAAAAAGTGGTGTAGGTAATTTCTCGATCACTTCAACCTTAGCTCTAACTACCTCTATACCCCTTTTAAAATCTTGTGCCCAAGCACAATACCTTCTTTAACCATGAAATGGAAATTTTATCAATTAAGAACCAAGTTGCATTCCTCATATTTTCATAGAGTATTTTCTAAGTAAACTGGGCAGTCCTTAAAAAAATCACCAATTACTAAAAAATTATCCATGAATACTTTGATAGTGTCTTCTACCATGTCAAAGAAAATTGATATCATACATCTTTTAAATGTGGCTGGAGCATTACATAACTCGACTGTCATATATATGAGTACAAAGGTCCTATAAGGACAAGTGAAGGTTGTCTTCTCTTGGTCTTTGGGTGCAATAGTGATTTGGTTATAGCCCGAATACCATCCAAAAAATAGTACCACCTTGTTCCCATAAGACTATTAATACGCCCAAATTACAGCTCTCGTGAGAAAGTGTAAGCGGTCGCTGTCAAATATAGAACCCAACTAGATTGGATGTCGAATCCCATAAGGAATACTCTGGTCACTAAGTGTTGCAATTATTAGTAGACTGTTGGTCGAAAATTCCACGAAAAAAGGGGGGTTTGGTTTAGGCGTGAACTAATAGTATCAAAGTAACAAATGAGTCAATATACATAGTAAGGTTTAATCACAGAGAATGATAAGTTAGGGTTATGTCCACCTTGTAAGTTCTACTTCTCTATTAGCTATGAGTAATGAAGAATTTAGACATGCATGCACTTATAGAGATTCGTACTCTATTTCTAAATCCAAGTGTTTTTCAACCATCAAGGATTATTTCACCTTAACTCTCTCGAACCTAAAGTGTTTAACTATTGGTACGAATTCTCCAAGGAATTAATTTGGTTAAGGCAATAACGTGTAAATAGAGGTTGGAACCCTATTTTCTTGTCACACTCTCTTTTCCAAACATGTAACTTTTCTTTCGAACAAGTTAATGTTGTACTGGCATATTCCCTATGTTTGCAACCATGAGAATTCAATTAAAACGAAGAGGGTAATGATATAAGTAGCATACACATCAAGAATTCACAAACTCATAGCAATAGATAGTATCTTACAAGGTTTCCATAACCCTAACAGAGAGGTTTAGCTACTCATGAATACAACGGAAATCAAAGTAGACATCATCATCATACCAAAACTATAACAATCTTCACAATGGAGATGATTTTTCGTCAAGAAGAGGATGACGTTTTCCCCCTATCCGTTGCTCAAGAAAGTCGTGTTCTGTGTTTAAACTATTACAGAATCTAAAAACTGAATAATGTCGAATGATAATGATTAATGATGCTGAAAAATTCAGCAATAAGGTTTTTAGTAGCATCTTTGTCTAATAAGTTGCTACTGCATCCTTAAGTCTTTAAAAATACTGGGTTTGCCCGAGAAAAAGTTCCCATGCATCACTTTCAGTCCAAAAACTGCCTTCCCTCTAATGTGAAGTTTTCCTTTGCTGCCCACAAGTCCACAAAGTGCTGAAATCTTCATCATTAGTACCTGAAAAACATGCTAATCACATAGGTTAGCTCACTTAAAGGAAAATGGACTAAAAGTGCAGGAATTATATATTTAATCTTCAAAACTTAGCTAAAAGATGGGTAAATTATGGTGCGTAGACGTATAAATACGCCCAATATCACCACTCCACACTTAAAGCTTTGTTTGTCCTCAAACAAAATATTACATCCATGCAAACGCCTAAGTAGAATTTCATAGTAGCAACACAAAATGTTCAACAAGACATGCACGACAATTATTAACAAAGAGTAGGTTTCTTGATCACTACTAGAAACGACTCAACCTCCAACATAGACTCATTAGGATGGTTAATTCGTATCCACAAGTTAAGCCACAAAGAAACATATAAAACTACCCAACAACCATTAACCATGTGTGCTCACAAAAGATATCACCCATAATCACTCATATTTTTGCATTTTTCGAAACATGGGTATAAGACTTTCCTTGCTCTGACTCTCACAAAGAATTCTTATATTGCAACTGATGACCATAGGCTTGCCCTTAGTGTAATGCTCTACTAATATCAGACTGCTAAGCTTAGGATCAAATAGGTCATTACTGGTTGTAATGTAGGCTAAGGGACAGGTAAGACTATTTTGGCCAGAAATAGTGACTATGTTCCCTAAGCGCTTTAATACACTACAATATGTCATTTACACCAACTCTTAACAACCACTCTACCTTCCTTTCATCTACCAACCCCTTTTCTCCCAATTTGTTATTCAATCATGAACACAACTATTTTTTTTTTTATTTTTTTTTGTTAATAATACTTTTTTTAACAAAAAGTATTATTATTTTTTTATTTTTATCTTTTTTTTATTATTAAGCATCCCTATGATAGCCACTCTTTTCCACAACATTTTCAAGCACCAATACACTCTGAGGCATTATTTTCACCATTTTCCTCTTACTTTGCCACATGATTCTACAATTTAAAGCGCTTAGGAATTTGGATCAAATTATGGTCTTGAAAAAAAAATGGATTAGGCTACATATGAGGCTGTCAAAGAAGATAGCTAAAGGCTCAAAGGGGATTCACTAGGACAATGTACAAAGGTAGGTAAAAAGAAGGTAAACAATTTCAGGGCTGCCAAAGAAATGCCTAATTCATCTCCTAAACTCACACTCATTATTTTGCTTCACACACACACCAGGCAAGTTCTAGCATCAGTCACAACAAAGAATATACAATAACCTCACACACACAAGGCACATGGTCAACTTCATTGAGAGCATTATAGATTCTTGACCCAATAGATGAATGAATTAAACCACAACAATTTATCACACAGTGAGTCACAACTTAGAGCCTAAGTGTCTCAATAGTAGTGATTTAGCACAAACTCTTGTCATAATACCATGCCATCGAATGATATCATGCAAAATCTAAAATCTAACTAACTAATTAGAACTAATTCAAACAAACAAGAATAAATGTAAGCAAAGAAGTACAATACAACAGACATATACCCACACCCCATACTTAGACGGGACACACTGCCCTCAGTGGAAATAAATGTGATGTCGATTAATCAGACTTCATCGAAATACATTTAGGCGATATGTTCCAACAACATGTTTAGCGCAATCATACTTTCATGTAATCTTGACTATCATTTCCAACTTTATTTCAATGGATTAATGCACTTTTTGAACAAGACTACCACAAAGAGATCTTATCAGGTTATTGCATAAAAATAATCACACCATCTTATACTTGTGGTCAATCATAATCAGTACCTCAATAAATGAGTCATTCAAACATTCAAGCTTACAACGTTCAAGATTATGCATTACTTTCACAAGTTCGACTCCATAAAAATATGACAGTGAATACCAATCAAATACAAGTCAGAGTAAAGTTAAGAAAACCCACACGAATTCATTCACTCAACTAGATGCATCATCACAAACCAACCATATTCTTATCACCAAACACCACTTCAAAATCTAAAATACCATTATAAGCGTAGTATTACAACAACTACGGAATATAAAAGAGTACTTACGTGGTGATGGATCCGAAAGATGAGCTTGCAAGATTAGATGAGCAAAAAGAAAAACTTTGAGATAGTAGGGGATCTTGGGCGGCGCCTATGTTGAGCAAACAATTGCATTGTGTTCTAAGATTGAAGATCTATCTAAAGACTAAGCCATGGGTTGGGTTTCATCCATTTTCAATCGGGTTAGGAGGCAAAAAAGTATAAGTAGGCGGCGTCTATTGCTTTGCCTATGCTAGCATAGGCGGCGCCTATGGTATTGCCTAGTTTGGCATAGGCGGCGCCTATGGTATTGCCTAGATTGGTATAGGCAATGCCTTGTCCGTTGCCTAGATTGGCATAGGCAATGCCTTGTCCATTTCCTAGATTGGCATAGGCAATGCCTACAACATTGCCTACATTGGCATAGGCAATGCCTTGTCCATTCCCTAGATTGGCATAGGCAATGCCTAGCCGATAGCCTTTGCTCCATTATTCATAACTTACCACCTTTATCATGGCTCGCTTTCAAATCAAAATTTGGGACTAGTCTCCTCCTTTATACGTCTTGAACCTATACTTAATAAAAAAAACAAAAATGATTAGAAGGATGGGTTGCCTCCCACCAAGCACCTTAGTTTTGGTCGTGGCTCAACTCTTCTTTTGGATTTTTTATTTAAAAAAAACAAACTCCTAGCAAAACAAAATGATTAAAAATGATGGGTTGCCTCTTATGTAGCGCTTGATTTATTGTCGCGGCACGACATAGTTACCTCGATTACTCAGACTTCATCAAGATATATGGTGGCTTCGCCGGTGGTAAGGGTCGATTCTTAAGGTCAAGATCCAGCTTCTTGGGGTCATATGCATACGACCCCATTCATGTCAAAGCACAGATAGTTTCTTCGTTCTCTTCAACATCCTCACGCTCAAAGTTCAAAAGCACAGTAGCCAATGACTCAACAGTAAGCTGCATCTCTAAAGATAATTGCTTCTCATCCTCATAATAAACATTAGCTATAGAAAACACATTCATATCTTTCGGATGCTTCATTAATTTGCTTACATCAAAACGTACCACTTCATCATTCATCCAGAATAAAAGCTCATTTTCTCGTAAATCAATAAGTACACTTTCTGTTGCGAGAAAAGGTCAACCCAAGATTATGGGAACCTCAAAATCCACCTCGCAATCTAAAATAACAAATTCTGCAGGAAAAATAAAGGTAGAAACCTTCACTAATACATCATGTAAGATACCAACAGGTCATTTTACCGACCTATCTACCATTACGAGCCGCATGTTGGTTGGTGTAGGATCGCCCAACCCCAACTGTCTATAAATGGATAATGGCATCAAATTAGCAAAATCTAAAGATCCAACCGTGCAAGGAATAGTGAAAGAACCCGGATCTGCCTTCTTCTGTACCAAAAATCTTGTGGCAATAGCACTGCAATGTTGAAAATTATCTGCTAGTTCATAGCTCGTTGCCCTTTTCTTTGTCAAAAGGTCCTTCATGAATTTGGCATATCTAGGCATTTGCTCCAGTGCCTCCACCAAAGGCACATTTATAGTCAACTACTTTAGCATGGTCATGAATTTACTAAACCTGGTGTCATCAGCCTTCTTCTTCAGTCTTTGAGGAAAAGGTGGTGGTGGATTTGGAAGAGTTTTCTCCACCACTTCCTTTTTATTATGCTTCCCGTCATCAATCTTTTTAGACTGTTGACATCTAGGTTTAGTATCATGAATGTTCCCATCCTGAATTTCAACTTCTACAGAATCATCACAATCTACTTCAATATTTTCCTCTATATTACCACTCATCGGTTTGCCCTTGGATGGATTTTCTAACACCTTACCACTCCTGGTGGTAATAGCCATACATGATCCATCTTTCCTTAGATTTTGCACAGTGTCACTAGGTAAAGTACCAGCTTTTCATTGATTGAATGCTGCCAATAGTTGACTCATTTATTGTTCCAGCTATTTTATTGCAGTGGAATGCGAGTCAACCAATTGCTTCATTGAGGACAAATCAATTTTTACCTCAGCTACTCCCGTGTTGGTTGCCTCCACTCCTTTCAATAGCTTAGCCATCATGTCCTCCATGGACATCTTCCCAGGGCTAGATACAACAGCTTCACGATTTCCAGGAGGAACATACAAACCACTCCTGTCAGTCTTATTCTTCCAACTCCGTTGGTTTCGGTCCTTGTATCCGAATTTATCATAATAGTTCCGACCTTGGTTTCCTTGGGCATTGCCTCGAAAACCCCTTGATTATTCAAGTAATTTGCTTCCTCCTCAGAATTAGAATTATCTCTTTCCTGCGACACAACAGCTTTGACCTTTTCTGTCTTCCCTGATAATAAATGCTTGGTAAGAAGGTCCATCTGCATTTTTATGTGAGCCATATCCTGGTCACGTTCCTCTTCTCTTTGCCTTTATTCTGCCATCAAGCCAATAGATACAGTAGAGCTTGCTACCTCAGAATCCCTGGTATGCCAAGCTCTACTCTGCTTTGTCATACGATCTAGCATATCACTTGCCTCAATAAAAGTAAGGTCCATGAATGACGAACCCGCAGCATTATCAACCACTGGCTTAGTCACTGAATTCAAAGCCATGTATAATATCTCCATCAAGTGAACTTTGGTCATATGATGATTTGGGCACCACAAAAGCTTCTTTTTGAACCTCTCCCATGTTTTGTGGAGAGCTTCAGTTGGAAGCTGTCGAAAATTGCTTATCTCATGTCTTAACTGTGCTCTCTTGGATGGCGGATAGAATCTTTCTAGGAAAACATCTTTCAGTTGCCTCCAATTAGTAATAGAGTCAGGAGTTAGCCGTTCAACCATAGAGTTGCCTCTCCAAATAAAGACAATGGAAATAAGCGCAGCCGGATCGCATTCTGTCCAACCCCTAGATTGTCAAACGTCATGCACGTTGAGATAAAATTAATCATATGCATATTCGGATCGTCACCTACAAGACCACCAAATAACCCTTTGAGTTGCAATAGCTGAATCATGGTGCTAGTGATATTGAACTTTCCTCCGGGAGCCAAGGGTGGAGGAATAATAGCCCCTGTGGCACCAGCCCCATCCAAATAATCATCATCATCATCAAAAGGGGTATGCACAGCTCGATGTTCAGGTCTCATTCTAGATTGATGATCTCTACTATTCACAGGTGCCGCCACCTCATCTGTATGCCTTGGATTTAGTAACTCATCATCACCCAGGTCCTAATCATCAGGATTTGTTGCTCGACCTGGGTTATCAATATTCTGTTGATGTAGTTGAGTAGCTGCCAATGCAGCTAATCTAGCCTGCTCCTGTTGAGCAGCCATCTATTAAAGGTTTCGTTGCGCATCCATTCTGCCAATAAGATGTGGTTCAGGATTTATAGGAAATAATGGCTGACCAAAATTTCGTGTATTTGGCATACACTCTACCAAACCTGAACAAAACAAAAACAACAAGAAAAAATTTAAATTCGAGAATCTTTGACCAAAGGGTCAATTAACTATCACAAACTTAGTTGACAACCGTATTCCCCGGCAGCGACGCTAAAATTTGATATGCCCAAATTACAGCTCTCATGAGAAAGTGTAAGCGGTCGCTGTCAAATATAGAACCCAACTGGGTTGGGTGTCGAATCCCACAGGGAATACTCTGGTCACTAAGTTTTGCAATTATTAGTAGACTGTTGATCGAAAATTCCACAGAAAAAGGGGGGTTTGGTTTAGGCGTGAACTAATAGTATCAAAGTAACGAATGAGACAATATACGTAGTAAGGTTTAATCACAGAGAATGATAAGTTAGGGTTATTTCCACCTTGTAAGTTCTACTTCTCTATTAGCTATGAGTAAGGTGGAATTTAGACATGCATACACTTATAGAGATTCGTATTCTAATTCTAAATCCAAGTGGTTTTCAACCATTAAGGATTATTTCACCTTAGCTCTCTCGAACCTAAAGTGTGTAACTATTGGTACGAATTCTCCAAGGAATTAATCCGGTTAAGGCATTAACGTGTAATTAGAGGTTGGAACCCTATTTTCTTATCACACTCTCTTTTCCAAACATGTAACTTTACTTTTAAATAAGTTAATGTTATACTGGTCTATTCCCTATGTTTTCAACCATGAGAATTCAATTAAAACGAAGAGAGTAATGATATAAGTAGCATACACATCAAGAATTCACAAACTCGTAGCAATAGATAGTATCTTACAAGGTTTCCATAACCCTAACAGAGAGGTTTAGCTACTCATGAATAAAACAGAAATCAAAGTAGACATCATCATCACACCAAAACTATAACAATCTTCACGATGGAGATGATTTTTTGTCAAGAAGAGGATGACGTTTTCCCCCTATCCATTGCTCAAGAAAGCCGTGTTCTGTGTCTAAATTATTACAGAATCTGAAAACTGAATAATGTCGAATGATTATGATTAATAATGCTGAAAAATTCAGCAATAAGGTTTTTAATAGCATCCTTGTCTAATAAGTTGCTACTGCATCCTTAAGTCTTTAAAAATACTGGGTTTGCCCGGGAAAAAGTTCCCATGCATCACTTTCAGTCGAAAAGCTGCCTTCCCTCTAATGTGAAGTTTTCCTTTGCTGCACACAAATCCACAAAGTGCTGAAATCTTCATCATTAGTACCTGAAAAACATGCTAATCACATAGGTTAGCTCACTTAAAGGAAAATGGACTAAACGTGCACGAATTATGTATTTAATCCTCAAAACTTAGCTAAAACATAGGTAAATTATGGTGCGTAGACATATAAATACACCCAATATCAACTATCAAGCATGGGTCCATAAGGTCAGGGGGAAATGGTCCTTCTGATTCCATGCATTCTGTTTCCTATAAGCCATACACACTCTCTATTCTATGACTGGTTTATTTGGCCCTAGCTCATTCTTTTCATTAGGCACAATAGTATTACTACCTTTATTCGAAACACATTGTACTAGACTAACCCACTTTCTATTAGCAATGGGATACGCTACACCAATATCTAGCCACTTGGTTATCTCTTTCTTTACTACCTTCTCCATAGGAGAATTAAGCCGATGCTGATGTTTTATACTTGGAATACAATCTGGTTCAAGTTATATTTTATGAGTACAAAGACCAGGTGGGATACCCATAATATCTGTAATGGACTATCTAATAGCACTCTTGAATCTCTGTAGCACTGATAATAAAGCTTCCACTTCTATCTACCTTAAGTTAGTTACTATGATTACCAACAAAGTATTATCAACCCCCAAAAATGCATATGACAAATAAGGAGGGAGGTCCTTCAACTCTAAGATGGGTGGTTCCTTAATAGATGGGTGAGCAGGTGGAGTGGTTCTATTTTTCAGATCCAAAGCATGCTTATTGGTGAAAAATTATATGAACCACTCCTACATAGCACACATACCATCTTATCATAGTCTTCTATACAATCACTGTCGAAGTTCATAATCACTGTATCTAAGGCTTCAACACCCAATCTTTCTTTAATAGGAACAACCTCAGAAGTATCCTCCTAATTAGTTACCGTATCAAGATCATGGAATGAGATTTTCTCATTCTCAAAAATATCAATCATAGACATGACTCTAGGGTCATTTAGTTGTTGTATGGACTGGCATACATTGAATGTTACCTTCTCATCATTGAGTCTGAACATCAAATATCCTAACTCCATGTCAATCAATGTCCTTCATGTAGCTAGGAATGGCCTGCCTAAGATAATCAAAACTTAAAAGTCTACTTCACAATCCAGTATCACAAAATAAGCAGGAACAATAAAAGAAGCCACCTTTACCAATACATCATAGAGAATACCAACTGGTTTTTTCACTATTTAGCCTTCTATCACTATTATTATAGATATGGGTTTGGGTACCCCCAATCCCAATTTCTTAAATATTACTAGTGGCATAAGATTGATGCTAGCACCTAGATCATATAGTGCCTAAGAAAAATTAAAAGATCCAATTGTGTAAGGAATGGTGATTACACCAAGATCCTCTTTCTTTTCTACCAGTAATCTAGTAGAAAAAACACTGTAGTGATGAATATTGGCAGTTGGCTCATAACAGACTGCCCGTTTCTTGGTGACTAAATCCTTCATGAACTTTGCATAGACAGACATTTGTTCCAATTCCTCTACAAGTGGAATGTTAACAAATATTTCTTTTAACATAGATAGAAACTTCTGGTACTTAACCTCTTCTTACTTCTTTTTCAATCTCTAAGGAAAAAGAGGGCTAGGTCTTGGAATAGTCATTAACACAGGCTCCTCGATCTCATCCATACTTTTGTTTTGCTCACTACTCTTATCAATATCAATATGATCATCTTTATTAGCTGGATCAATCAAGGTAAGTGCAGACGGGTTGATAGTGGTTTTACCACTTTGAGTGGTAAATGACTATTATTATTTATGTTCTATGGAATATTACTAGGAAGAATACCAGGCTATCTTTCATTCAATATGGCCGACATCTATCCATACTACTGCTTCAGTTATTTGATTGTGGTAGCATGTAACTTAATTTTTTTATGACGACACTCTTGACTTTCTTGGCCTTCGACTAGTTTTGACAATATTGCCTCTACCATAGACTCAAAATCCTAGATACCTGGTGGTACATATCTATCACTCTTCTCTTTGTAATCATCATTACATCTCCAATAACTATCTCGAGGTCTACACATGTCTTTATATCTATCACTGTAATAGTTTATACCTTGATCTCGTGTCTTGGGGCTCAAAAGTCCACCACTGACCATTAAGATACTTTTATTCCTCTTCAGACTCAATATCGTAAGTTTTAGAAGTAGAAA
Organism: Capsicum baccatum var. pendulum; assembly: GCA_030864225.1. NCBI lineage: Eukaryota > Viridiplantae > Streptophyta > Magnoliopsida > Solanales > Solanaceae > Capsicum > Capsicum baccatum. The sequence continues at coordinate 219,265,029 of CM061557.1, read as the reverse complement.
TATTCTCCCCTACTACACTTACTTTCTCAACACTCATTGTTGCAAATTATTTTGTAAGAAGTCCAATGTCTGTTCGGATCTAGGAAAACTGTTGTGCTAAAAAATCATGAACACATACATAATCATTAGCTACTCTAATAGAATATGTACTTGCATCATGCTTAGCATCTCTAGTATGCCAACCTTGATTGGTCACCGAAATATCATCTAGCATCTCTTTCACAGCGTCCTACCAAAGTTGATAAATGCATCTCCCAAAATAGTATTTGCCATTACTCTTGAACTATGATCTATAGAAGATTTTCAACAGATTGGATCTTGTGATTCTTTGATTAGGTACCATGCTCATCTTCTTTTTGAACCTAAACCACGCCTCATAAATAGATTCTACAAGTAGCTTTCTAAAATTGTAAATTCCATCATTCAACTATAGCATCCTTGTAGGAGGGAAGAACCTGTTCAAAAATTATCTAAGCAACTCATTAAAAGTAGTGATTGAACCTCTCAAAAGTTCTCCTAGACATAGAGATGCTTATCCAATTAGAAAAAATAGGAACAACCTTAACCTCAAAGCTTTTTGGTCTACCCCTAAAATAGAGTAAGACGTACAAATCCCAGTAAAATTAGAAAGATACATGCTTGCATCATCAGTTTTTGATCTAAAAAATACACCCTTCAAGTCTAGAAATTGGATTATTACACAAGTAATGTCAAATTTAACATTAGGGAGTAGAGCATGAAGAATGATAGCTCTTATCTCAGTAAGTTCAGCATGTGCCATGTCCTGGTGTTCATCATATGGCTGAAGAAACTGATATACAGGAATCATTAGAGCTCTACCTCTTTGAACTCTATCCTAATGTTCAGTCACTTATCTTGACTTAGGTAGCATTGCTTGCTGGGGTAGCCTAGCCCTTTCAGCTAACTATGCTTCCTCAGCTACTCCAGCTTCCTTAGCAGTTGTTGCTAGTAGTTGCTCAGTCTATCTATTAGAAATATTCTATGGATCATTAGGTGAGGGATGAGGAATAATCTAAGGGTCTTGAACCCCAACAGGAACACCATCACAAACTTATTCTGCTATCATTTGCGGTGTTTGAATGATTCTTTTAGGCTCTTGATAAAAAAGAAGTAAGGCATTGCCTTTTCTCCCAGTGTTTGACATTCACCGGTGTATTCCAAGTCAAGAACAATAAATAAAACTTTCAAACATCACCAACTTCAATCAATAATTTACACCATCTTCCCCAGTAACAACACCAAAATTTGATGTTGCCCAAAAACTAAAATCCAAAGAAGTGTATTGTGGTTAATGCCAAATTTAGTAACCCAAACCAGGTTGGGGTTGAACCCATGGGGAAAACGTTGAACAGTCTCTTAAACTTGACAAGATCCACGACCAGTATGAAAAAACATAGGGGAAATTAGAAATCAATAGTAAGTAGTAACCAAACATGAATGCTTGGGTTTTTTAAATAGTAAAAGACGAACACTAGGACTGTATTCCCCCTGGATTCTCAACTTTGCAAACTTCTCATGCTTAACTCACCTATTCTATTTCTTTGCATGCAATGTTGACAAGCTATGGATTATCAACCATCTTATGAATGTGTTGATAAGTTTCACCCCTTTTCTTATGATTCTTAGGGTGTCTCCTTATTGCTCCTTGTATATAACCTTAGTTTAAATTTCACCGTTTGAATCTCAAGTTGATCAAATGAGATGGTGGAATTATACGATGGATGTGATTCCTAAATTAATGTCATAATCCCTTTTCCTAATCTTAAACTCCCTTGTAAGGAAGTTCTCTAATACAAGAAATCCTTAAGCTTCTTCAGTAGCTCTGAGGTTAATTAATATAAAGAAGATTACCATACATACAACCTCAACACAATAGATGAATCACATATTTCCTTTACATAGTTAATCCACCAGGGTTCACACAACCCTAGTAAAGGAAATTAGCTGCTCATGTTCATGAAACAATCCATGATAATCAATAAAGAACACATGTAATTAGTTACACGAGAATGAGAAGAAGAAAATCCAAAGTCTTAAACTAAATAAAAATTAAAAATCTCAAGAAAAAGAATCTCAATGATCAAAGTATTATAAGTAATGTAAAAGTATGTAATAGTGCATAGCTAATAAAGGAATAACCCTAAGGTATTTATAGTATCTCAAAATAACCCATTTATCCTAATTAAAATGGAATAGGAAAAGTATGTCCGCATAAGATATGACTCGCGTAGTCTACTCATAAAGTCTTTTTATGAGTTGTATAGTGATTTTAGTATGTATTCTAGTGACTGATCTTTCAAGGATTTAGGTTTCTATTGTCTTTACAGCTAATCCTCACAAGTCGTACCTTTACCATACAACTCGTGGTCTTCTCTCGTCACCACTAGGGCCTTAATCTTATAGTGATTTAGACAATTGTTATCTTATAACTGGTCACTTGGAGTCATCATCAGACTTGAGACTGCTCTTTTTCCATGACTTTACCTCTAAATAGGTTCTTGAGTTTCTGTTTTCTTTATAGCTGCTTGTCATGACCCATATCAATATATTATGGGTTGTACTCCCCAGTCGTATCCAATATTCACTTAACTTCCATGATTGACTTTTTTTACTTTTGTGCTTACGACTATACCTATGAGTCATATGATATGTTGATGACTTGTGCTCTGACTTGTAGGATTTACAGACTTCATCTTTGTCTAGGTCTTTTTCTTCCAATTTCATTCCAAGACCGTTACTTACATGTTTCACCTATAACAACTACAAAACCACATTATATCTACCAAAATAACCTAAGCCCAACCATAAATTCTTTATTTTAAGCATCAAAGTATCATGTTACCACAATGCAACAGAGAAATCCCATGGAGACATACTAGGGTAGATAAAAACCTTATCCAAAAGATCTTTCAATTACTCCTTAAGTTTCTTCAACTAAGCTAGAGCCATCCCATAAGGAGAGATAAAAATAGGATGAGTGTTTGGAAGAATATCAATCCCAAAATCAATTTCCCTATTGGGAAGAATACCAGGAAGATCATCAGGGAACACCTCTAGAAATTCACAGACCACAGGGACAGTCTGCAAAGAAGGAACTTCAGGTCTAGAATCCTTAACATGAACCAATTTATAGAGGTACCCTTTAGAAACCAATTTTCGAGCTCTAAGATATGAAATAATCCTTCCCATAGGTACTAGGTAACTACCTCCCATTCAATCACTGGCTCATTAGGAAAGTTGAAATTGACTGTTTGAGTCCAAAAATCAAGAGATGCATAACACGAATGCATCCAATCTATCCATAAAATCACATCAAAGTCTAACATATCCAACTCTATCAGATCCACTAAGGTCTCCTTACCACTGACAGACATCACACAATCCCTATAGATATTTCTATCCATAATGGAGTCACCTACTATGGTAGCTACAAATAAAGGATTCGTAATAAACTCAGAATCAAAACCAAAATGAATAGCCACATAAGGGGTCTCATAAGAGAGGGTAGACCTAGAATCAAGTAAACAATGTATATCATGAGAGAAAAGTTTTATCATACCTGTAAAAATATTAGGGGATGCCTCAAAATCCTAGCGGGTGGCAATAGTGTGTAGATGGTTTTATCCTGTGCTGGAGCCAGAAGTAGAAACAGTACCCTTTGGTGTAGAAGCTAAAACGTAGCAACATGGATCTTATTTGCTCCAGAATCAACCCTAGAAGGACACTCCCTTTGCATATGACCAATTTAGTTGTATTTAAAGCTCTTGTTCCTCTCCTCTTTACAAACATCATAGTGCACCTGACCACCAAATTTACAAGAAGGATATAATGGAGTGGATTGAGCCCCACTAGCCTGAGACTAGGCTCCTACTACTCTACACCCACGATAATCCTGAGAATGACAATTACCCTACACTTTGGAAAAGGAGCACTAGCCGTAGAGTAGGAAATAGAATTGTCCCACTTCTTTTTAGACCACTTTCCACCTTCTCTACCACTCTGCTATGACCTTCACCCTAATCCAAATACCAAAACTTCTTATTCTACCTTTCACTTATCTCTTCTTAGTTCTTCTTCTCATCTTACACCTATTTTATATAAACAACCAACCTGGAGATATCCATATCCTTGTTTAATAAGGCAACCTTGCTCTCCAAGATCAACTTATGGAACAACCTAGAGGCAAACTTTCTTATTCTAGCTCTCATGATAAACATAAATTCCAGAGCATAATGTGATAGTTGATGGAACTTCAAGGCATGCTCCTTTACTTCCATCCTACCTTACTTCAAGTTCATAAATTTCTCATTCTTTTCCTTCTTCAACTCTTGAGGAAAGAGGAGATAAAGAAACGAACTAGATAATTCCTCCTACAAAGTAGACTCAACATCATCTACCTTAATCCGCTCCTGCTCTTCATTCCATTAATATTCCACATCCTTCAACTAATAGGTAACAAACTTCATACCCTCCACATCCATAACATGCATCACACAAAAAAAAATTTCCATCTCATCAATTAAATTTTGAGAACTTCCTCAAATTTAGAAATAATGAAAGTTCGAAGACTCAGCCTCATAAATTATCCAACTCTAGTGACCTTAAAGGATGGAGTAATAGAAGTAATCTCAGTCAGACAGGCCACCAATTAGGTAAGAAAATGAATCAATTAGCAAAACTCAACATTAAATACATCATATTGAGGTATCCAAGAAGGGATAGGGGGAACAAGCGGAATGAAACACCCTAGGTTTTAATCCTCTAAAATTCCTTGAGTATTTGGCTTTTGGACATCATTCGAATTGGATACTTCTCATCTGATAGGGTACGACTTGGTTCGTCTTGGTCTTAGCTTAAATATTATGGGTTGGAGAGGTTTTGTTGATCGTACAAATGGACCATACAAGTCATATAATGGGGTACAAGTGGTATGATGTTGAGTCGTATAAATCCCTAAGTCTAGCCTTGGTGATTCTATTTTTACTAGGGTACAGTTATATGGTAATAATCATATAGTAGGGTACAATTTGGCTTGTGTGATCATATTTTAGATAGTGTTGGGGCTCAAGAGGAGGCCTAGTGTATGATATAAGGGTACCACTCATACCCTAGGGTATGGTTGACGGGTGGTCATACCCTCTTGCGGGAATTTTATGTTGTTTATATTGAGGATAATTTGGACATTTCCCCTCATAACTTCTTAAGGAACCAACACTATATCACTCTTGGAACATCATTTACGTTAATATTCTAATCTTAAACACTTAGAAACTATCTTAAATTCTCTCAAAGGCTCTTGGGTCAATGAAGGCTCGGGTTTCATCAATAAGATTAATTTGGGACATACAAGGGTGATTTCTCTCTGTCATCTTTGTAATCTAAGGCATGTTACTCCTCCCTCATTTTTAGATCAACTAAAGGCATGATTTATTGTAGGGTTTTCATGTCATAATTATGGTATGTTTTTTGGTTTTGAATTATATGTTGGGGGGTTTTAGTTATAAATGGTTTGGTTATGGTTTTCCTATATTCTTACTTATGATATCTATATTATAATGGTGGTTTGAATATGTGGTTGCATGAGAATGGTTAAATGGTACTTGGTTTTGGTTTTAGTTTTGGAAACTATATGCCCTCAATATGTTTGATAAAATGACTGTGAGAATACTTTTGATACACTATTGAACTTTATTTAAACTTTGCATGGTATAAAGTGGTAATGGAACCCTAAATTGGTTTGGATGGTTTTAAATGGTTAAATGGTACCATCTTAGTGGTCATGGTTATGGTTTAATTGAAAGCCTTTCAGGGTACATAGGAATCCCCTAAGCAAACATAATAATGAACTACTTGTGAGGTACATAGGAATCCTCCTAAGGAACTTATTGATAATGAGATCTACGGGTACATGGGAATTCCTTTTCTTTAAAAAGTTTGGCTAAAGACATTGCTTGCAAGCTATAGTTGCTATGACGATACCACTACTCATAGACTTGGTTAATAATAAATATAATTGTGGTTTTAGTTATGTGGTAATGATTTTAATTGGATAATAATGAAGGGGTGTGATACTAATCGTGAAGGTGTAAATCCAATTGCCGAACACTGTAAACTCATGTTTTCCAATATAAGGATTGGTCATGGAAACCATATATGATAATTATGGGGTACACAGGAATCCACTAAGTCACATTTGTATATATGTATCATGGAGAGTAAAGGGTACTTGGGAATCCCCTACTCCTATGGTATCTTTGGTTTGTGCAGCTACACGCATCGAAGCCCATTAAAGAGGTTCCACTGGATCCATATAGCCCATGGGTAGTTTTAGGATGGTTAAGCAACACATACCCAAGTTAATGGTTTTAAAGGCATGCAAAATCCGATTCCCTTTCCCAACATGTATATATATAGATGCATGGACGTGTATGCATATGGTGGTTTACTTAGTTTTAAAGGTTGAAATTATTTTATCCTTATCCTGACTACTTACTAGTGTTCACCCGCTAACCCATCTTCTGGCAGTTGTATCTTTATACAATGTATGAATCAGCCATACTACCCTTCTTGTAATGTGATCAGATTTGAGATCAATTTGTGTTGGATTGAAATGGTGAGCTTCCATACTATGGAAGGATCCATTTCATAGAATGGATTCCTTTACATACTTTGGTTATTTCATGGACATTTGTTTTGACTATGGCTTGGTGTATGTCCTACTCGAATATTGTTTTACTTTTGGTTAGATGCTTTGTGGAACTACTAAGGGTTGTTATGGGTGATTTCGGTAGTGGTTTTAGCCTTAGTATTGGCTTTAGATATCAAATGGCAATTTTTAGTAAGGGAATAGGAATGAGCCCACGACGCACCATTTTCTCCCTGGGAATAATCAAGGCGATGATACACTCTCTCCCTTGTAGCAAGCCATGTGATGCGCCACTCTCTCCCATAGAGAAACTAACATGGTGCACCCTTTATTCCACACATGGCCAAACCTTGTCTACTATATATAGGACACTTAGATTGGTTGTCAATCACTTTTGGACATCTTTAGACTTGGAGAGAGGCTGCTCAACACTTATTTTAGGGTTTATTTCACTTTACTAGCTTTTTAATGGATTATAGCATGTATTAATTGATTTGAATTATGTGTATGTCTATTAGTATCTAAACGCCCTCTTTCTGAGGTTAAGTCCAAGAACATGTTTATTTTCACTTTGAATTGAGTTTGTTTGGATTTCTTATCATATTTGGTTATTTTTTTTATCCTTATTTTAACTATTTTAAGGAGTAACTAACCTTATAATACAAATACTGTTAACCTTGTGATCTTGGGAGGGGGAATAGGAAGATAGAACGTGGAGATAGATAGAGCAAGGTTCTTACTCTCTTATAAAATAAGGAATTTGAATTAGCGACTAGGACAGAGATATACCTAGAAGCCTTTCTTGGTTCACATGTAGGATGTTAGCTTTGTGTATCTAATTGGATTATTGCATCACCACTCAATATGTAGTTGTAATTTTCAAGTTAGGTAGATGATTAGAGGTTGGAAGACCATGATGATGTGATAAACGCTGCAAATCAAAAATCAAGATAAGTAATCTAATGAATGAAGTTTAATAGTGTAGTATGATTGTTCATAGTGCTTTACCCTGGGTTTTCAGCCTTTGATTGTCCAAAGTCTTTACTTTACTTTAAGTTATAAACAATCAAAACTCTTTTGGTTATGTTTGCACTGATTAATCTTAATAGTTGAACTGGAATTTGATAGTTTCTAAAACAAGTCTTTGAGGGATCAATAATTGGATTTATTTAAGGCCATTGTATTACTTGGTGAGACCACGTACACTTGCGTGTGCACTTAGATACAAAAATTATGGGGTGTGATTACTTACCATGAAGGTGTGATTCTAATAAATGGACACTAGAAACTCATGTTTGCTGATATGAGGATTGATCATAGAGACCATATATTATAATTATAGGGTACACGGGAATCCCCTAAATCACATTTGTATATAAGTATCATGGAGATCTAAGGGTACTTGGGAATCACCTACTCCTATGGTATCTCCAATTTATACGACTATATGTATCGAGGCCCATTAAGGGGGTTACACTGGACCCATATAGCTTTAGGGTGGTTCTAGGATAGTTAATCTACACATACCCAGGCTAATGTTTTTTAAGGCATGCTAAATGTGGTTCCCTTTCCTGGTATCGATATATATATATATATATATATATATATATGGATGTGTATGTATATGGTGGTTCACTTGGTTATAAAGGTTGGGATTATTTTATCTTTATCCTGAGTACTTTCTAGCGTTCACTCGCTAACCCATCTTCGGGTGGTTGTATCCCCATTTAATGTACAAACCGTCCATACTCCTCCTCTTGCTCAGTGATCAGATTCAGTATTAGCTTGTATTGGATTAAAGTGGTAAGTTTCCATACTCCGAAAAGCTCCATTTCATATCATGGATTCCTTTACATACTTTGTTTTTTTCATGGACATTGGTTTTGGCTATGGCTTGGGGCATGTCCCAATCGAATATTGTTTTACTTTCAGTTAGAGGATTTATAGAACTACTATAGGTTGGTATGGGCGGTGTCATTAGTGGTGTCAACCTTAGTATTGACATTTGTACCGTTTGACTATATTTATGAATGTTTCATCTTATTATGTTATGTTATGTTATGGATATGAACTTGGTTATTATATCAGTTTGGTTGTGATTTTTTGTTGGCATTGGATAGTTGGACTATCTTGGGTTGGTCACGCTCATGGACCTATCCCAAAGAGTGGAATTATACAAAATGCTATCTTGTTATATGATCAGAATTCATCTGACTCAGGGTATATATTGATTTGTTGGGTTGGGTATCGGGGTGGTTTCTAGTACTGGTTGGACTTGAGATGCCCATTATAGTAAGCCCCTGGTTTGGGTCCTGTCATGGAACTCCACTAGGGCAATCAGAAGTAGCAACTCGAGACCAAGTCTGGACTCCTTGAGTAAGATGAGCTATGTCCATGTTGTCCTCAAATGGGATAGAAGAGTTTCCATGAGCATATGATCTTCTAGGAGGCATGATTTGAAAAGTGAACATAAGGGAGACAAAGAATATTCAATACCTTAGACTCTATAGCTAGAAATAGAACAACAAGAAAGGGAAATATTCCTAAATGACTCATGGTCTCTCCCTTATAAGCGTAGTGCGTTACACACCCAAAAAAGAGAATCTACTTGACATGAATTTTTTGACATACAATGACACTAATCCTGGCTATGATACCAAAATTTTCATGATCCGAAGTAGGGCCTAGCCATGACGGGTATCTCAAGTCCCACAAGGATCGGAGACTACTCTCTGCACCTAACTAAGTGAACACAACATCTCAGTGTCGGATGAATTCCAAACATATAAAAAGATAGCATAAGAATAATCTTAATTATATTCAAATCATGTCCATCAATGATAACTAGTAACTAGACAAACAACCTACCAACATCACCCAAGCTTAAAGTAATCCAACAAAGTCTTCTAATAAAAAAACCAAAATCTAGTCTTGATTGGGATATGTCCTCGACTCTAACAATGATAATGATAATGAAAACTCTAAGTTCTAAGCTATGATAAGAACTAATGAAATGCCTAAGTCTTTTGGAGAATGAAGGATCACCACTTCACTATAACCAACCAATGAATCAAGTTAATCCACCTTACTTTATGTAGGAATAGTAAAAGTATCTTTGGTGCCTGCATCACATCGGGATATAATATCTGGAGATAGTTAGTAGAGTAACCACTAGCATGTAACTTAGGAATAAGGATAACATAATGTCTTCATCAACAAGTCACGGTCATTCAAATCAACAACAACAACAACAACAAACCCAGTGTATTCCCACATAATGGGGTCTGGGGGGGGGTAAGATGTACGCAGTCCATACCTCTACCTCTAAAGAAGTAGAAAGGCTATTTCCGATAGACCCTCGGCTTGTGTCATTCAAATCCAATACATATAATCAAATACATACACATATATATCACACGTCGAATAGAGAATAAGGCTTTACATGAACTTTAAAACTTAGCCTAGATTGTGTAGCTCAATCGTCATAACACAAGAAGACACCTATGTTCTATATGGTCCCATCTCTCCCCAGCTGGTAGGGCCCTAGTGCGTGTGGCAGCATGAACCAAAAGGTATAGATATGTACTATGGGGGACTCGAACCTCCTGACACATCAAAGTTACACAAGCACTAAATCATGTAATGTAATGTTTGGACTCAAACATCCCAATCATATGATAATAATAACAGGGACTCTACCACCCAGTCATATAGACCCCCGCGTCGTTAACTATGGTTTCATGTATTGGTCCTTCGGGACCTTCACTTTCATGACTCAGCTACACAACCCTTATTAAAATCCAATTAAAATAATTATCACATATTTACATTCATTGAACCATGATACACATTTAGGCGGTACATTTTTTGTATCGTTATATTGACTATAGTTACAAGGCAATATCAATAATAATTACACCACATAAGGGAATTCAAAATCCCTTGATTTAATTATGCAATAGCTTGTTAAATCAAAAAACCCATAAGGTTTATTTCAAAACAAATATGCCTCATTAGCCTTTTCAATCATACCATAGTTCAAATTAATTCAATGTGCATACTCTTCGTATCAAAAATTAATTTCATAAAATAGAGTTGAGGTAATAACCACTTCAAAAGTCATAAAATGGGGGAAATTACAATTCCTTAGTTTATTCACCAGACTCATGCACCCCATAGGTTCAAAAAACCATATTTAAAGCATGAACAATCATGTGTAAACCATGGGAAATATTATTCAACAAGAAGCATTCAAAACCCTCAACACATGTTTCAAAACCAACATTAATACCATATGAAAAACACTTTAAAACATATAATTCTAACAAATTAACAATTAGGAAAGAGTAACATGCTTGAAATACAAAGTTTCACAGAAAGAAATCAACCCTTGAGCCCTTGGATGACCTACTTCTTGAAAACTCTAAGTATCTTAATTGCAAGGATTTAGAGATAATAAAGAGAGTCTTTGATGTGTTAAAGTGCAGAAAGAATATCCCAATGGTGTTTTATGGATGTGGTATCTAAGTGGTTAAAGTGAGAAATGTCCAAAGTGCCCTCAACTTAAAATATAGAAAAGTGTCGCCAGTGACTACGGGTCACACAGTGACTCATAACAACACCTTACAACTTACAACTATGACTCGTAGCCAAGACAGTGTCAGGGGAAACCCATACTGTTGACCCTATGACTTAACCATACAACTTTTATCATAACCCTATAACTTGTAGGGTCCATGTAGTATCCAAGATAGAACAACTTAGGCCTTATACTGGTCATCCTATAATTTTCTCCCAACGACTCCTAATGAGTCATTATGAATTATATTGATCCACTCATAGTCAAAGAAAAAACAAGCCACACAGATTATTTAGGCTACGATTGAACCCATTAAGACTCCCTATAAATCATAGGGTAAGTCATAGAATAGATAGTGAGGATTAAATTTTAGAAGTTTTTGAGGACCAAAAAGTCAGGGTGTTACATATGAGGATGTGAGGCAAAGGGAGTTGGAGTTTGATGTTGATGGTTTATGTTCTTGAAAGTTTCTCCTATGAAGGGAGTGGTTTGGGAAGGAGGGAAAACTCAGTACCCATTATGTTAGCTCGTATTTGATTTTGAGGAGAGTGAGGAATGTTAATTATGAATTATAATTGCTTGCAAGTTTGGGTTCCATTCATCCAATTTTCCATGCATTGATGCTGAATAAGTGTGTGGGTGATCTTTCTTTAATTGTGCCTATTAAGAATATTGGTATTTTGGATTCCTTGTCTTATGAGGAAGCCCTACTTTAGATTTAGATAGGCAAGTTTGCAGATTGAGGACTAAGGATATTGCTTCGATAAAGGTTTTTTAGAGAAATCAAATGGTGGAGAAGATACTTGGAAAGCTAAAGAGGATATGAAAGTCGAGTATCTATTTTTGTGCTTCGGATTGGATGACCATGTGTAAGGTATGCACTTCTTTTATCCAAATTATTTTTTGGGTGTTTTTCATAGCTTTATGGTTTTTTTCTGTCTTGTATTCGAATGAATGGATGCCTTAAGTCCTAATTTGTGGATGAATGATCCTAAGAAGGGTAATGTAATACCCCAAGTTTTGAACTCTAAATTTTTCTCAATAATTGTTCTTATTGCTCAGGGTATGACTCTGGTGAAAAGTCATGAAGACTCATCATGAGTCGTATAGATCTAATCATGGCCTAACCATTAAGGTTTCCCTATATTTCTATCATGGTAATTATTAGGACCATATGTGTCGTAAGGTAATTTCATGATTCGTAGTAAGATGGCCCAAGGTTGCTTTCTAAGTAAATAGTAGACTCTATGAGTCATAAGGTCTGGTAATGAGTTGTAGGGTAGGACTCGTATCCAAACCAGTTAGGTGGCCTTGAGTTTTTTCCCAGACTTTGAGTCCAGGAAACCACTCGTAGCCAGTCATTATGAGTCATCCCCAGACTCGTAGCTCTGGGAGTTATTTTTCTGCACGTTTTTAATTAAAGGTAATTGGGTCTTTTACCTTCCCTTACACTATTTCCACAATATAAAACATCCCCTTATCCCTATTTCCTCCCATTAAATATAACATAAACACTCTCTTCTCTCTTAAATTCCCCAATTAAAAACAAGCTAGGGTTTCAAGAGAATTAGTCATCTAGGTTTCAATTGTGGTTTCTTCTCCAAATTTCTTGGTGTCTCAGGCTTGGTTTTATATAAAATCATGTGTTTAATTATGGATTATGTGAATTTAATTATGGGTTTTGTATGATGGGTTGAGGGTTTTGTACAATTCCTACTTGGTTGGTTTTTCCATGGTTTTGGAATAGTTATTCATGATTTATCTCATAGTATTTGATTTAAATTTGTGCATGGGTATGGTGGATGGGAAGGGGGTTGTGGAATTTTCCCCAAATTGATGGATTTTGGTATTGAAATTGGTAATAACCTCAACCCACTTTGTAAATTAGTTTTCAAACATGGAAATAGGTAAGATTTAACCCACCTTTGAACTATTGCGTTGTCTAAAAGGTTAATGAAACATAAATGGTTTTGAAAAGGCCTTGGTGACCATGGTTTCTTTTTAAATGATTTTATAAGGACCTGGTTTCCATGGTATGGTTTTTAAATTGGAACTTGGGGGTTGTGGATTCCCCCAAGTTGATGGATAATTGGAATGACGTAATTTTATAAGCTTGAAAGTATATTGGTATGACGATTCCCTATGGTAATGCCTTAATGGAAGATCCTTTGGTTAAATAAATAGGTTATGTAAATGTTTTAATTGGGGGGTTGTGTATCAAGGTGGAGGTCCCAAGGGAATCACTACTACAAACCACATTTACCGACATAGGGGTATTTATGACCGTGTGCATAGTTCACACTTATTATTTATATTTTGGATTGGTTGGGGTCGAGGCATTCTCGACCTATCCTTCAATTTTCCTAGTTTGTACAGCTAACACGCACTAGGATCCTTTCAGCTGGGGGAGTTAAACCCATATTGCACGTGGGTGCCCTTAGGACGATTAGAGCTACACAATATAGGATACATACTATACATTGTTCCCTATACCAACATCTTATATATGAGTATGTATACATGTATGTGAACATGTTCACTAAGTTTGGATTTGATTTTTAACTAGCACTATTTTATCCTTTCCCCGAGTTATATGCTGGCGCTTACACTACTAACTATCCAAATACGCTACATCCTTTCATGATATAGGGTCCTAGGGATTTCTTTTGTTGGTTTGTGCAGTGTTAGGTGGTACAGTCGTCTATCAGGTTTGCAGTAAAGTAGTAAGTTTCCATCTTTTTGAAAGCTTGGTCATTCCATCATTTTCTTTCCATATTTTAGAATTGAATTGTCTATATTAACATTATCATTGTCATTGTCACTATCATGGTCAGGGGCATGTCCCGACCTAGTCTTATATTTGGATTGGTTTAGAGGCTTTATGGATGTGTGTAGGTTAGGTGGCGTTGTTGACTCTTAGTCCTAAATTTTTTGTCACATCAACTATTGTCTCTTATTTTTTTATTGTCTTCCTCTTTGTTATTATTTGGATTATTCTGGATTAGACTGGCTATGGGGGTGGTCTTCCACTCTTAGTGAGCTTGAGATACCCATCACGGCTAGGTTCGGGGATGGTTCATGGCATATCACAACACATAGTTCTCAAAAAATTTAAGATGGGTATCATATTTTTCAAACCAAAACACAAACATTTTGACTGAACTTAGTTTCCTTATGTGTCTTCCAATTAAAAAACAACACATAACACCTACCATTAACACAAATATGTCCTAAACATACTTGCTCTACTAAGTACACATACCCTGAGGAAAAGAGACACGACAAAAAACAATCCCAAGAGGACATCTAGACCTACAAGTAGCCCTACCCCCATCAAATAAGCATGAATGTACCCAATGCATTAGGCCACGTTAAAGCAAGAGACCTAGGAACATTCATACGGTGCCTTAGGTGCGTATATCTAGTGACAATCACAATAACACAAATTATCACAAATGTAGAGATAACAAGACTCCTTAGGTTGCCTCCCAAGCAGCCCCTGATTTAAACGTCATGACACAACGTGGGAATCTTGATTACTCAGACTTCATTAAGGTAGCCATAAGGTTGGCCTTCAAGGTCATCAAGACTATTTATTACCAAAACCACACTCATGTTAGTTGACTGCTTTATAGTTCTGTGAATATTAAATGTGACTTTCTCATTATTTAGCCTAAACTTAAGATTACCTCTTTCCATATATACTAATGCTCTACCCATGGCTAAAACTGATCTTTCCAAAATTATGGGCATCTCAAAATCAAAGACAACAAAGTCGACTGGAAAGGTAAAGTTGTTCACCATGACCAAAACCTCAAATTATATGCCTACGAGCTTTTTTCACTATACGATCAGCCATTAATAATTGCATTGTTGTTGGTACAGGGTGTATCAAGCCCAATTATTTAAACACTACTAGCAGTATCAAGTTAATGCTTGCACCAAGTCACACAAAGACCTATAAAATCTAGATAACCTAATTTTACAAGGAATTATGAAAACTTTGAGGTCACCTTTATTTTGCACAAGAAATCGAGTGTAATCGTACTACATAAATTTTGCATAGCCAAGCATATGTTTTAGAGCTTTGAGAATATGGATATTAACAGTCAAATCCCTTAGCATTGAAATAAACTTCTTATATTTCCCTTCTTCAGCTTTTTACTTTTATTCTCAGGGAAAACGTGAGAGAGGTCGTGGAATGGGATTCAGTGGTGGTATGACCTCCTTACCCTTTTCTTTTGTTATCAGCTCCTTTCTCTGTAACTATAGGGTTCTTATATGCCTAATCATTCATCACCAAGTTTTCAATTTTATCTTTTTCTGCATCATTAATGTCCATAAGGTCATTCCTCACATCGTCATCCACAGGCATGGATGTATCAATGATGGACTTACCGTTTCAAGTAGTAATATGTAAAAAATGACTATTATTCTTTGGATTCTAAATCATGTTGCGAGGAAGAGTTCCTGGTTGATGTTGGTTCAATGTGGCAGATATCTTCTTAAACTGCTGCTCAAACTACTTAATAGCTTTGCATGTGATTCTACCTTTTGGACAAAACTAAAATATCGGCCCTAATTTCCTTAAGGAAAATCTCTTGGATCTATGAACCCTTCACAATATTAGATAGGAAATTTCCATTCTCAAGCTTTCATACTCAACATCATGGTTCCCCAGTGGAAGATAAAGACCATTCTTCTCCTTCTAATCATTCTTTCTCCTCTAGTCACCATCACACTCTTTACTTCTGTCCCATTACTAATCTATAGTAGTTCCAACCTTGATTCCCTTAACTCAGGTTCCAAGTGTCTTAGTTAGACCTTTGGCCCTTAGGTTAAAAACTTTCCATCTCTATATCCAAGTACTTCACTTTCTCCTTAAAATTAGACTCATCATGTTTAGAAGATTTACCTTGTATGCCAACTGCATTCACCTTTTCTGCTTTAATAGCTATAAATTACTTGGTAACTAATCTAATATCAGTCTAAAACTATTCTAACTCTTAAGCCACTATCTCATTTAAGGATCTCTTCTCACTATAAGCACTGATAGCATAAGTACCTACCGACCTATTAACCTCTTAAGTATGCCACCCTCAGTTAGTTTTAGTGATCTTATCTAAGATTTCTACAATCTACTCTCAATGAAGAATCATGAAAGACCCACCAGTAATAGTATCAGTCAGAACCTTATTTTTTGTATCTAAGGCTCTATAGACATACAGGTACAACCAATCAATGACAAGTTTTCATGTCTAAATTACCTCAGAATAAGCAACCAGCAAATTGGCAGACTTAACACAAGTAACTAGCAGGTATGTTTTCTTAAACTAATAACAAAAATCCCCAAAAATGTAATATTGCTTCTGGAGTCCAAAGTCAATAACCGAACCCCAAATTTTGAGCTTTATTCTGGCAATACCATTCGCAAAAATTCCAACAACAATGCTACAGTAATTCAGCAAAGCCAACAACAACAATAACCAGGTACAAATTCTCATTTTGTTAGCAAAATTCCCAAGGATTGTAATGCTGATTCTGGAGTCCAGAATTAGCAACCCCAACCCCTAGAGAATAGTGTTAAATATGGTAATTCTATTCCCCAAAGTTCCAAAAATAAACATAGCAATCAAGCAAATAAGAAGGTGCAAATGCAAGCTAAAATATCAAAGGAAAAAATAGAGAGATTTGGTACCAAAAAAGATGAAGTAAATGCTAGAAAACAAGTTGTAGTTGTTGGAAATGTCCTAGCTAAAAGGAACCAAAGTATTGACTCAATGCTCCATTAACCCCATTGATGATAGGCGAATTTACATGCCTATATCAATATATTTTGCCCATATTTTAGCCTAGTTTTGAGAACAAATTATATATTTCATGCACTTTTAGTCCTTTTTCCTATAAATGAGCTAACGAACATGATTAGTAAAGTTTCAGGTATAAATGATGCAAAATACAGCATTTTATGGCTTACTTGACGCAAAAGAAAGCTCATGAATGAAGGAGAAGGAAGCTGGACGCCTAAAGGACCAAATCTGCTGCATGGAAAATCTGTCCCGGGCTAAAACAGCATTTCTGAAGACTTTGGGGACTTACAGACACAAAGCTGGATTTTTACAAAGATACATTAACCTAATACAATTAGGCTATGTATTTCATTAGTTTATTTGGATTATGATAATGTTACCTTGACCTAGTACATTTGGGTTAAGTATTCCATTAGCCTATTAGGATTTGGTTATTTATTTTATTAGCCTAGTAGGAGTAGGATATGGGTATTATAAATACCCTATCATGTTAAAGATTTTTATTCATTCATTCTTCTATCTTT
Source organism: Capsicum baccatum var. pendulum (assembly GCA_030864225.1). Taxonomy (NCBI): domain Eukaryota; kingdom Viridiplantae; phylum Streptophyta; class Magnoliopsida; order Solanales; family Solanaceae; genus Capsicum; species Capsicum baccatum. Next base: position 219,247,449 of record CM061557.1, on the reverse strand, counting down.
CAATACATTCCTCTCTTTATAATCCATCTTTCTATTCACTTTTCTAATCTTTCCATTACTCAACAATTAAATTCCACAACAAGAGAATCATTACTTGCTAAGGAATCACCTAACCCACACGCCTATCACCTCATCCACACGCCATTACTCAACAATAACAATGCAAATCGTGATCTCCTTTGCATTCATGGGTAACTAAACTTCTCTGTTGGGGTTATGGAAGCCGAATGAGTTACTATCTATTGATGTGAGTTTGTGAGTTCAAGACACGTATATTGCTTATATCATTATTCTCTTCATCTTAATCCACATTCTTTGCGGTTGCAAACGCAAGAATACGCCAGTCTAACATTTAACTTGTTCAAGAGAAAGGTTATTTGTCTGGAAAAGAGATAATGTCAAGGTAGTAGGACACCCTTTCCTATTAAAAATCTAGTGCCGTAACTGGACTAACCTCTTGGAGAATTCGTACCGTTAGACACGCTTTAAGCTCGAGAGAGTTAAAATGAAATAGTCCTTGTTTAGGTCGAGAGACGCTTGGATTTACCATCGACTACAATTCTCTATAATCAATTGCATGTCAGAATTCTACACACTCATAGCCAATAGAGACGTATACCTCAGAAGGTGGACATAACCCCAACGCTTCAATTCTCATTGTTTACAACCAACGTAACAATCTCTCTCTTTTTACTTTATTATTTTCTACTTTTGTTTACATTACTTGCAAAACAAGAATCCCCCCTTCTTACGAGACTTGCACCAAAAGTCTATTAATTTTGCTTACTTGTTGGCCAAGCTATTCCCTGTGGGATCGACACCCAACCCAGGTTGGGTTCTATATTTGCTAACGACCGCTTTACACTCAAACGAGAGCTGTAGATTGAGCGTTATCACCCATCTCAATAAATTGAACATTTCAATAGGATATAAAGTTGAGGATGAAAAAACTCAACCCCAAAATGATATAAGTAATGGAAATGTCCTTAAAAAGACCTCATGTATTGACTCAATGCTCCATCAAACCCACCCTATGGTTATAGTTTATAATGAAGTTAATAGAGGTTAGGTTGTTGTGAGGGAGAAACATTCTAACTTCTAGAAAGGGGTTTCCAGGGAAAAGGGTATTCTTAATATGGATGACCCTAGGACTAACTTTAAAGCCCCTGCTACCACTGTTGTTGCTGATCTTGAAGATGAAATTCTTGATGTTATTAAGCAAAATTCTGCAGATGGTTTTACTGGTAATATGGTTCAGGATATGGGTCTGGATTTTCGTTCAGAAACTGGGAAAAATAATGGTAATGGCTAGTTGTTTGAAGAGCGAATTATTTTGCAAGTTTCTACTGGAAAAAATGCAAGATGTTGAATTGAATGTTACTACAGAGTTAAATGACAAGGTTCAAGGTACAATGGTGCTGAATATGAAGGATTCATCATATGTTCAAGAGAGTATGGATGTAGCTGGTCCCAGTGATCTTATTAGTGAAATTTCAGCAGCTCAAACTCAGGTTGAAGGTATAAATGCTAAGGTGGGAGAATTTTCCCAATCTCTCAACAATAAGGCTACTGTTGGGCTCAGCAAAAAAAAAGAGAGATCAGCTTAAAAAGAGTCAAGAAAGAGGTGAGAAAAGTGATAACAATCTGCCACAAAAGGATACTCACAATTTTGTGTTAGTCACTAAATAAGTAGGTCTCTATATTGAGCCTTTACAAACTGTTGTGAAACTGGTGAATAGTTTTAAATATCCATGTATTTCAATACCATTCCAAAAATTTAACTTCAGAAGAGAATATTATTGATGAGAATAGTGTCATTAACTCAGAAGATGAAATTAATGAGGATACTTTGCCTATGGATGAAGATGAGGAAGGTTATATCAGTGGTCAATTAACTAGAGCTTCTAGATCAACTCTTAATAATAAAATGCAAGAGGAAGTTTAGAAAATCAGTAATAACCAAGGTCTTTCTCCATTAGGTTAGAAGAAAAGACATACAAAAATCAAACATAATACCACCAGCACTTCTGCTACTATTGATAGAATCAAAACGAGGTCTCAGTGTAAAAGTTTTGATGATTAGTACTATCTGTTGGAATTCTAGGAGCATCAATACTCAGGGTGCTCTTAAAAGACTTTAAAAGCTCAATAATTTTCACAGAATTTCCATGATTTCTATATTGGAACCTTTCTTTGACAATTCTCACTTAAATTTTTATAAAACTCAGCTTAATATGGAGAATGAAACTTGCAATGTAAATGGTAAAATTTGGCTATTTTGGAATCAAGATATGAACTGCATGGTTTTAGATCAATATAATCAGCAAATCACCTGTGAGATCAAGCATGTTTCTCATCCTAGTAATTTTCTCAACACTTTTATTTATGATAAATTCAAAAACTACATGAGAAGACCTTTGTGGTAAACAATTCTTTACTCTTCCAGGTTCAATAAACCTTGGTGCATTTTAGGTAACTTTAATGCTATTGTTGATATTGATAAGAAGTTGGGGGAGAGGGTTAAGATGTACAATATGAATAAAAGCTTCAAGTTCATTAGAGTAATTGAGGCTTGTGGACTTACTGACCTTGGTTTTCATGGTCAAAAATTTACCTGGTGCAATCATAGAAATGTCAATGCAAGGATTTGGAGAAGGATTGATATGGCGATGGTTAATGACCAGTGGCTGGAGATCATTCCCCAACCTACTATTACTTATCTTTGTTCTACAGGTTCAGACTATTTTCCTCTCTTGTTGGAAATTGTTGAAAGATAAGAGAAGGTGATTAAATACTTCAAATTCTTGAACTGCTGGGTTGAAAATCCTACTTTTATTACTACTGTTAAGAGCTGTTGGTACATACCTATTAATGGCAATCCTATGTGGAGGTTTCATATGAAAATAAAAAGGGTTTCCCATATGCTGAGCAATTGGTCTAAGAGCGAGTGGGGGGATATTTATGCTACTATGAAAGAATATGAAGAATTGGTCAAATATGCGGAAGAATAAATTATTCACAATAACACTAAGGAGATTAGAGCAAAGTAAAATCGTACTAATGCTGAATATATAAGGTATCGCAAGTTGGAGTAAGATATTTTGATACAAAAAAACTCAACTTCACTGGTTTTAGGAAGGTGATGCTAATTACAATTAATTCTATGGTATTATTAGAGGTAGAAAAATGAGATTGTATATTCACAAAATCAGTGACGAGAAAGGTAATACTATTAAAGGGGATGAAAATATTGCAAGGGTTGTCTGTTCCTACTTTGAGGGCAGCTTTACAGGTGAAGAAAAGGTGATAAATGAACAAGTGCTTACTTGTATTCCTAGGTTGGTCACATAAAATCAAAATCAAATGTTACAAGAGATGACTACTATGGAGGAGTTGAAAAGTATTGTCTTCTCCATAAGTGCTACTTCTACTACAGGTCCCGATGGCATGGCATGAAAATTCTTTCAAGCTTGTTGGGAGGTGATTAATAAGGATCTGCTGGAAGTGGTACAATATTTCTTTTGTGATTACTCCATGCCGAAGTATTTTTCTTGCACTTGTCTGGTTCTTCTACCCAAACTGGGGAATCCTAATAAGCTATCAGTGTTCAGGCATATATCTCTCAGTAACTTTGCTAATAAAGTTATCTTGAAGCTCATTTTCCTAAGACTTGCTCTTATTGTGCCTCTCCTTATTTCAGATAATCAGTCAGCATTTATTAAAGGTATAAATATTTCTGAGAATATTATGCTTGTACAGGAGATTATTCATAGCATCGGGAATCCGAAGGAGGGTGAAAATGTGGTTATCAAATTATATATGGACAAAGCATACGACAGGATTTCTTGGTCTTATATTTGTCTGGTTCTTAAAAAAATATTCTTTGGAGAAATTATTATTGATATGATATGGATAATTATGTCTAATAATTGGTAATCAGTTATCGTGAATGGTTCTAGACATGATTTTTTTATTCTACAAAGGGTCTTAAGCAAGGAAATCTATTTTGTTATTCACAATTCATTCTTAGTGAAGAAGTGTTGAGTAGGTTGTTGAACAATCTGCATAATAATTATCTTTATAAAGGTTTTTACATGGAGAAGAACAGTCCTCAAGTGAATCATTTGAGTTTCACAGATGATGTTATTATTTTTACATCTACCACCAAGTATTAACTTCAACTTATTATGAAAATGCGTTTGGTTTATAGAGAGAATTTTGGGCAGCTGATTAATAAAGATAAAAGAAATTTCATGATGCATTCCAAAGATCCGGTAGATGATACTGATAGGGTGAAAATGATTACAGGTTTTAGCCGCAAAGATAGTCCTATTACTTACCTGGGGTGTCCTTTATACATTGGGGGTTGAAGAATCATTTACTTCACTGAAATAGTGGCTAAGGTGATTGCAAAAATCAAAGGTTGGCAAACAAAGATGTTGAATTATGGAGGTAGAGCTACTTTGATAAAATTGATTCTTCAATCTCTCCCTATTCATTTCTTTCTGCGATTTCTCCTACATCTACTACTATTAAGCAAATTAAGATCTTGATTGCGTATTTCTTTTGGGGATGGGACAAGGAAAATAAGAAGTACCATTGGCTTCTTGGAAAACTCTTAGTTTTCCATATGAGAAAGGAGGTATTGGTGTTAAGAACCTTGATGAGATTTGCTTAGCCTTGCAATATCAGCAACAGTGGACCTTTAGTTCTAATAGATCTCTTTGGGGTGACTTTCTTTGATCTAAGTATTGTCAAAGATCAAATCCTAGTAGCAAAAAATGGGATACCAATCAATCTCTTACTTGGAAGCATATGATGTTGAATAAAGGCAATGCTGAAAATTGCATTCAAAGGTACTCTAAGGGTGGAAATTGTAGTTTTTGGTGGGATGATTGACTTTGTGTAGGACCTATTGCTTTACACAATAACTGCATACCAAGTCTTGATAATTCTACAATTTCATACTTCCTTGTTGATGGTTTATGTAATGAAGAAAGGGTTAGACAACATGCACGTCTTTCTCTTCCTCATAAATTTCTCAACATGGTGTTCACATATCAAGAAGTACAGCTGATTGATCCATTTGGAAGCTGAATTCTAGTGGTATTTTTCCTTGTTATTCAGTGTGGAATTTGGTTAGAGAGAAGAAAAGCACCAGCTGGTCGGACTCTTTCATTTGGCATAAAAGTATTCCTTTCAAGGCATCTTTTCTTCTGTGGAGAGCTCTAAGGTGTAAGCTACCTACTAAAGATAAAATTGTTACTTTTATGCATAAACCAGTAGCTTGTTGTTGTTGCTATAGGTCAAATCTTGATACGGTGGAGCATATTTTTATTATCGGTGATTTTGCTACACATATTTGGAGGTACTTTTCAGCTTTTTGGGGCATTCAACATAATACCACTCCTTTGATGAATTTGTTGATGAAGTGGTGGATTCATAAATATAATAATGAGGTTCACAAACTCATTCTTCAAGCAACTCCTATTTTTGTTTATTGGAATATTTGGGAAAACAGGTGTGCAAGTAAATATGGGGGAAAGAAATCTAGTACTACTAGAGTTAAATTCTCCATTATTAAGCAACTTCATATGTTATTGATTATTGTTTATCCATATATTTCTTGACCGAATAATTGGAGTGATCTTGTTATTATTATTGAGAATTGTCAAGATGATATCCTATATGCTTATATATACATATGAGTCAGATATGTATTTCTGTAAATACATATGCATATATATATATATGTATATATATATATATATATATACATATATATATATATACATACATATATATATACATACATATATATATATATATACATACATACATACATATATATATATATATATGTATATTTTGTACTATAAATATATATGCAGATCTGTATGTCATTTTATTTTGTATATATTTTTGAATGTGTATATGTGACATAATTATTTATCTTTTAAAAATAAAAGATAGAGATAGAAGAGTAAAAAAATAGAAAAAACTAGAAAAAAAGAGGTGAAAAACGAAAAAAAAAAAAAAGACAAATAGAGGTTAGAAATAGAAGTATAAAAATAAAAGAAAAAAATAAATATAGAAAAAAAAGAGAAGAAAATGAAAATAGGAAAATAAAACAAATATGAGAAAGGACAAAAAAAATAAGAAAACGAAAAAGAAAAAATGAAGAAGAAAAAATTAGAGAAATAAAAGAGAGAAAATAAAGTGAAAAGAAAAAAAATTAAAATAAAAAAGTAAAACAATCAAAAAAAACTAACAAGAAAAAAAATTGAGATATAAGAGAGTGAAAGAGAGAAAAAAAACAGTAATGATGCTTTATTTTGAATTTTTGAAGATCATCAAGATAATAATCTTTCATATTTGAGTTTGATTTGCAAAAGAAATCTACTAATTGAAATAAGAGTAATTTATGAATAAAAAAATTACTACAATAATTTATGAAAAAAGAAATTTACTACTTGCTTATTTAACTCAACTGATTTGAGCAAAAGAAGAACAGTAAATCTTGTTGTATATGTATTTTAGTAGCAACACTTTTATAAAATATAAAATACAACTTGATATTTTTCGTAATTATGAAACAGTTGTTATAAAAATTCTAATTATAGCTATAAGTTTTCTACTTATGAAAAATTCCTCTTCTTACTTTAAATATTTCTTCTTTTCCATTTGGACTTTTGCGTTTTAAGTTATTGCATTTACGCTCTGAAATTATAATTGAGCTTTAGTCTTATTAGTATAGTTGGGAAATTGGTTATTGTTGCTATTAAATTTGAGTTCATTACATCCTTCTAGTTTCCAAAAGCATAAATTCAATCAAAATTTCTGTTTAGTACTGTTTTCAAACTCAATAACCACAACACAACAAAAGAAAAAAGAAAAAATCATAAATGAAAATCAGAATCTTATCATTGTTTTCACAATTCTTTTGCCGAAATTCGCCCTTCTTAGAATTAAAGTCCAATAACTTGAAATCAAATATGTTAGTTCGAAATTGAAAAGCCAAAACCCTAACACACCATGCTATAGCTCAACTCACGGCATTTGCAAAGTTAATAAGAAAAGTTCTTTTCATATAATGATCAGTTGATTTATTAGCCCGATTTAATTTAAATTTGTATCGCATGATACTTATTACGCATGGGCAGCTATTTTTTTTTTTGTTTATTTTAGTTTATTTTGGAAATTTCAAAATCGATTAAGCTGATTTGGTTATGATTTTGATCAATAACTAACCCAAATCGATCCGTGAACACCTCTATCTACTCCCTCTATGCACTTTTACTTGTCACTTTTTAACATGACACATTCATAAAGAAAACAATAATTTCTATAGTGAGTTTACAATATTGCCACTATTAATTGATATTTAGTACTCCCTCTGTTTCGTATTAGTTGACCTCTATAGATTTGACACACCCATTAAAAAACTAATAAATAGAAATGCATTTTACATATCTATCTTTGTATGCCTTTTAAGAGTCGTTTGGTAGGAGAGATTATTTTTCTAATCCATGTATTTAAATGTGGGATAAATTAATACAATATATGGTAGCAAATAAGAAACAATGTATAACTAATACATGGATTAGTTATACACCCTACGGGGTCGTTTGGTAGACTGTATAACAATAATGCAAAATATGGTGCATTAGTAATGCTTGTGTTAGCTATACTTGCGTTTGTTATGCTTGTATTTTTCTTATGCAGTGTTTGATTTGATATATTAAAAATAATAAATATTGTATAATTTTTTATAAAAATTTTTTGCATGACTAAAATACGCTCTCCACTTTCTTTGTCTATTGTTTTATTAAAACCCAAACCAACGAATTGGACTTCTTTGTCCATCAGTTCTTCAAACAGTTTATATCCATTCCATCTCAATTAACAAAATATTTGTATGACAAAATTTGATTTTTCAGTTCCTCAAATAGAAGAGATAGTTAGAACATGAGGGAATTAAACAATTTGTATGTACAACTTTAGAAAATCACCAATGTCTAGTTATCTGAAAAGAAGAAGAAGATGCAGTGAAAAATTTTCATATTTTTCCATGGCAGTGTAGAGAAGAGAAGACAAGGTACAATAATAGAGGTAAAATACAAGGAAAATGAATATTCTAGTAGAGATTTGAGGGGCAATTTAGTTATTTAATAAGTTAATGCATGTATTGAAATCCTTTGTATTATTAATACACAAAAAATGATGGTATTGGTAATACATAGCATAAATTTTTACACAATAAAATGTGTAACTAATGCAATCATTAGCTATAAAAGACATACCAAATAAGGTATTATTAGTACAGAAAAGTAATGCATGCATTAGATTTTTTAACACACTCTATCAAACGATCCCTACATGATATTATAGGGTATATAACTAATACACCCAATTTGATGTGATTAGTAATCCATGAATAAATATGAATAAAGACAAAAATACCCTCAAATTCTTTTAAATGTTTTTTTAAATCTTCTTTACTTTATTCAATGTGAGTTATTTCTTTCAATTTTCAAGATGATAATATTCCTCCAAATAATTTTAATCATAAAAAAACTACTCTATTAACTTAAAAGATACTTATTGGTTAAAATCCGAAACAAATTACATGGTTGGATAAAGCTTTAATTTTTTAAATAGAATATATCACAAATAAAAATAATTTTTTTGCTTAGATTTAACACTTTACGAAACACAATTTTATATTAACAACAATTCAATTATCTCATTCAAAAGCTACACATACCCCCTCCAACTTAAGAACACCACAAAGTGCGAACAAAAAATAAATAAAAAATGATAACAAGAAAAAAAATTGCAAGTCAATAACTAAATCTTAAAATTCCAAAGTAAGTTATTACTATAGTTATATTGTTGATTTTTTAAAAAAGAATAATAAAGCTTTGCAAAGTAAATATACAAAATTATTGTATGTCGAGAGTATTTTTGTAAACATATAATATTCTTTTTAAAATATAACAATACATATTATTTTTAATACATCAAACCGAACACTGCATAAAAAATACTCCCAGCATTACTAATCTTAGTATTACTAATCCCAGCATTATTAATACGCCTTATTCAGTATTATCTTATACACTCTACCCAACAACCCCTTAAAATCCAATAATCAATGCAGCGATTAAACATTACGATTTGATACATACTTGTAATACCTCGTATTTTCCTAGCTTAGATTAACTCTCAGTACATGAGCTATCTAATACAAAATTTTGAAATACTCAGTATATTTTAGTTTCAAGCTTACCATTACATAGAAAATTCAGTCAGCTTTCCAACGATATAGAATACGCCCAGATTCGATACTCGGACGAAGAGTTAGAGCAATTTTAGTAAGACAGTGCACCACCTGGTACTTCAACACGTCGCAAAGGCTAGCCAAATGGCAGTTGGCAATTTCCAGTATTGTTTCACGATAACGGTGCATCGCCCCATAGACCCAGTTTATGATTGTCACTTTCTAGTGTTCCAATGTGATTTCACCGCATCGCGCCAAACCCTCAGTTTCCAATAGTCTATTTCCAGCTACACGGCGCGATAATGCCGCATCGCGTCAGGTGCCCAAATTGAGAATTTTTTAGTAACACTTTTAAATTATTTCCAGGGGTAATTGAGTTTTTTTTTCATGACCCAAGTCAGCCTTTAACACGTAAATTAACCCCAAATTAACCTAGTCACATCATTATTATTTAATTTTTCCAAAATCAATGCATTCTCTCTCAAGAAAACAAATCCTAGCTTCAAGAATCAAGGTCAAAACTCAAGAATTTCTTCAAGCACCTTCAAGAACTAATAAACCAAGGTATGTTAGGTGTTCATCTATGGGTCCCTTTCACCTATAGAGTCCACGAATCCATTTTCAAACTACAAGATTGTTGAGTTATGGACTTCCATGCTTGGATTGAATTGAATTCATGTTCATGTTATTGTTGGTTTTTTTTCCATGATTAAATTACAAGTTTTCATGAAATTAATCATTATATGTGTTGAATTACATGATCCTCTTGATGAACCCTTTAATTTACAAGTTGATTGATGTAGCCATGATAACTATGTGTGTTGATTCTTGTATAACCTAAGCATGCCCCCATGTGTTTGATAAAATGCCTATGTGGATGAATTAGTGCCATTATAACATGGTAGCATGTATTCCCCATTCATGAACAAGTAGATGTCTTACAAGTGTTTGATAAAATGTCTCCATGGATGAAATTATGAACAAGTGAACAATGTTATATTAATCAAGATCATGTTATGCTTTACTTTTCATGCCATCGAGTCCTGGAGGTATTTAAAACCCAATAATTTAATTGTTTACCTAGAGCCAGCGTCAGTTACAAAATAGTATCAGTCATGTCACGATTAGTAGTACTCTCAGTCAGTTATAGAACTCAAGAAAATTCAGTAAACTCAATATCAGTCCAGTTCAGTTAAGTATAATTAATTCAGTGTATTTCAGATGGGAGTTGGATTCAACACCGAGTGAATCCAGAGATGGGGGCTCACCTGCTAATAGAGGGTATGACCCTTAGAAGAAATCCTTGCATTTCAGAACTATGTAGCCAATGTAGGTTAATACATCAACTTACCAATTGAGGGTTGATGAGGTATTTTAACCTGTCAGATAAGGGTTCTACCGTTCTTATTAGAGTACCTGCCAGAGGAGAGCATCCCTTCAGTTGTCTTTGCCCATGGCACGATACTGACACCCTTCTAATTGGGGTTACAGATTGGACCCCAACTCGATTATCTTATCTTATTTGGGGTATGTCGGTTAGATGATTACCTCCTACAGTTTCAGTCTCAGTCTTCAGAATAGAACTCAATTCAGTTCTGCAGAATTAGGACTCTTAGATACAGTCAATCAATATCAGTAACTCAAATATCATAAATCTCAGATTATCAGTTACTCTATATCAAAACTCAGTACTCAACTTCAGAAAAACTCAGCTATAGTATATATATATGCACAATATTGCATGCTTACTATTTACAGTAGTTTAGATTATCTACGTACTCTCATGTTTAGTTTCTCTATATCATTCAGTCAGTTATTGTTCATGCATATAAACCCTTGCATTCATCCTTACCTTATCTAGCATAACAGTACATTCCACATACTGACGCATACTCTTTCTTTATGCTATGATGTTTTATATCATAGGTTTGGATGCCCAGGTTCCCGACCATGCATAGACATATTCAAATTTAGATTCATCCAGCATATTAGATATAGTAGTGAGTCTTCATCTGTCGATGATATTCTTTTATTTCATTATTTTAGCAGACTCAGTATTTCAATAGATGGATTTAGTTGGGAGATTGTCCCATTAACTCCACTTTCAGACAGTTTAGTTAGAGGCTTCTTAGACTAGAGTTCAAACAATATTCAGTTTTAAAGATTGTTATTTCAGTTGATAAACTTTATTAATATTTATAGATTTTGAACCTTATGGCATTTCAGCCTATTATTCTGCATTTATTACAGTATCATATTTCAGTGATCACAGGAGATATCAGTCATGGGTTAGCTTGTGGTCCTTTGGGGTCGTAATCACCGTGTAGAATCCAAGGTAGAGACTCGGGGGGTTAGAAACTTAATATCAGAGCCTAAGGTTTAATAATGTCCTAGGAAGTCTGACAGCCGCATCATGTAGAGTCTTGTGCATGGGCATGTAGCGCTCCACACTTATGGATAGGAGGCTATGAGATTTTTTAGAAAAAATTTTCCTTCTTTCAATATTTATGTCGTACGAGCGAGCGTGAGCTCAAGTTAAACTCTCAGTCTAATCCTATCTTATTTCCGTTTACAGAACATGCAAAAAGACCAATGGAAGAAAAATAGAAAACTAGTCAGCACCTCAGTCCATTCAGGCAGATCCCCTGGTCGAGCATGTTTCTCATGCAGAATTCAAAATTGCATTCACTACTCTAGATAATTCAATAGCAGCTCAGAATGAATGGCCAACTAGTGCTCTAGCCAACCCAGTGGCCAATACTGCTGCATCCAGGATTTTGGACTTCACCTGAATGAATTCTTCCCTGTTCTCAGGATCTAAGTCACAAGAAGATCCATAGGAGTTCCCTGATGAGGTTCAAAAGGTCACAGATATCATGGGAGTGACTTCTAGTGAGTGTGTTGAGTTAGCCACCTATCAGCTACAAGATGTAGCTCATGCGTGGTTTAAGCAGTAGAAGGTAAACAGAGGCACAGATGCAGAGCCCTTAGAGTGGGAAGAGTTTCCTACTGCCTTCTTAGATAAATTCTTTCCCTTAGAGCTGAGAAAAGCTAAGGAGTTAGAGTTCATTAATCTCAGGTAGGGTAGTATGAGTGTGAAAGAGTATTCCTTTATGTTTACTTAGTTATCCAAGTATGCTCCCCATGTAGTGGCAGACAGTAGGTCCAGAATGAGCAAGTTCGTATCTGGGGTGTCAGATAGTATGGTTAAGAAGTCCAAAACAATGATTGTGATTAAGAAAATAGATATATCCAAACTCATGGTCCATGCTCAGCAGATAAAGGAGGCTAAGATCAGAGAGAGAGAGACAGACAGACAGAATAAGAAAGCTAGAATAGGTTGCTTCAATTTGAATCAGCCTAAGTTAGAGGGTGGTAACCATTTCCAGTTTCATCCAAAGTCTTCAGTTCCAGCTCCATCCTCAGCCAGTGCTCATGTAACAAAGTTTAGAAATGGTAATAAATATAGGGTGCCATTTACAAATTCATGTATTATTTGATCTAGGAGCTTCTTTGTCTTTCGTAACTCCATATATAGTCGTTAACTTCGGAGTCAGTCCTAAAATTTTAGCAGAGCATTTCTCAGTCTCTTCCCCAGTGGGTAAGTCTATCATGGCCAGATGGGTATACAGGGACTATCCGATTATGATATTTTAGAAGGTCACTTCAGCAGACTTAATAGAATTAGAGATGAAAGATTTTAACATCATTCTCGGCATGGATTGGATCCATTCATGCTATGCCTTAGTTGATTGTAGAAATAGAATTATTTATTTTCATTTTTAAATGAACCATTCCTTGAATGGAGGGGTAGTACTACAGCGCTTAAGGGTCAGTTGATTTTATACCTTAGAGCGAGAAAAATGATATCCAAGGGGTGTGTCTATTATCTTGTATAAGTTAAAGACTCTAGTTCAGAAACTCCCAGTCTTGATTCATTTCCAGTAGTAAGTAAATTCTTAGATGTTTTTCCTGAAAATCTTCCTGGAGTTCCTCCCGTTAGGAAAATAGACTTCGAAATAGACCTTCTTTCGGATACTCAACCCATATCTATTCCGCCATACATAATGGCTCCAGCAAAACTCAGAGATTTAAAGAAATAGTTAAAGGATCTCTTAGATAAGGGATTTATTAGACCTAGCTTTTTCTCATAGGACGCACCAGTTCTATTCATGCGTAAGAAAGACGATTCTCTCAAAATGTGTATAGACTACCGTCAGTTGAACAAAGTTACAATCAATAATAAATACCTATTTCCTAGAATTGATGACTTGTTTGACCAACTTTAAGGTGCCAGCTACTTTTCTATGATAGAACTCAGGTCCGGCTATTATCAGATTAGAGTCAGGGAATGTGATATTTCGAAAACAACCTTCAGAACTTGGTATGGTTTCTTGGATTTTCTAGTCATGTCATTTTATCTTACAAATTCCCCAGCTACTTGGACATGTTTGTTATAGTTTTCATCAATGACATTTTTATTTATTCTCGTAGTGAGAATGATCACGCAGATAACCTCAGAATTATACTTCAGACTCTCAGAACTCATCAGTTGTTCGCCAAATTTAGTAAGGTAAATTTTGGATAAGGACAATAACATTTCTTGGTCATATTATTTCCAGTGACGGCATTAGATTTGATCCTCAAAAGATTGAGGCAGTGAGAAACTAGCGTAGACCCATCTCTCCATTAGATATCAGAAGTTTCTTAGATTTAGCTGGCTATTATCGTTGGTTTTTTAAAGTGTTTTCATATATTACATCCTCCATATACAGATTGACTCAGAAGAAAGTCAAGTTTCAGTGGCCAGATTTCTATGAGAAAAGTTTTCAAGAGTTGAATACTTGACTTACCTCATCCTAGCTTTGACTCTACCAAATGGTTCAGATGGGTTTGTTGTGTACTGTGATGCATCAAGAGTAGATTTAGGTTGTGTCCTCATGCAGAGAGGTAGGGTCATAGCCTATGCCCTTAGACAGCTTAATCTCCATAAGAAAAATTACTCGACTCATGATCTTGAATTAGCAGCTATAGTATTTGCCTTATAGATTTAGAGGCACTATTTGTATGGGGTGCATTTTGATGTGTTCACAGATCACAAAAGCTTGCAGTATGTCTTTTCTTAGAAAGATTTAAATTTACATCAGAGAAGGTAGTTAGAGTTATTGAAAGATTATGACATGAGTGTTCTGTATCATCCGAGCAACGCTAATGTAGTGGCTGATTCTCTCAATAGGTTGTCTATGGGTAGTGTTTCTCATGTTGATAATGATAAGAAGAGTTTAGATTAGGAAGTTCATCAACTTCCTCGACTAGGTATCCGTTTAGTCGACTCAGCAGAAGGTAGTGTATGGGTGAAAAACAGTTCCGAATCCTCTCTATTTTTTTAGGTGAAGGAAAAATAGGATAGAGATCCTAAGCTGAAAGAGTCAGTCAGAGAGGTTTTCTCCCAAGGGGGAGTGGTGTTTTACATTGCCAGGGTCGGATATGTGTGCTAGGTGTAGACAACTTAAGGCAATGAATTCTTACAGAAGCGCATGGTGTGCGTTACTCTATTTATCTAGGGACCACTAAGATGTACCTTGATTTTCGAAAGATCTATTGGTGGAGTAGGATGAAAAAAGATATTGCAAAATTTATAGCTAAATGATCTACATGTCAGCAAGTTAAGATTGAGCACTAGAAGCCTAGTGGATCTATGCAGGAGTTCAATATTCCCACATAGAAATAGGAAGAAGTGAATATGGACTTTGTGATGGGTTTGCCTCGTACTTATCATCAGCATGATTCTATATGGGTTACGTAGACAGGATGACCAAATAAACTCATTTCTTGCCAGTTTATACTTTTTATTTAGTCGAGGACTATGCCAAACTCTATATTAGAGAGTTGGCCAGGTTACACGGAGTCCCAGTATCCATCATCTCAAATAGAGGTACTCAGTTTACCTCTTATTTTGGAAAGCATTCCAAAAAGGTTTTAGTACCAAGTTTATCTCAGTACAACCTTCCCCTCTCAAATAGATGGTCAAGTAGAAAGGACCATTCATACTTTAGAAGATATGTTGAGAGCATTCGTTATTGATTTTAAGGGCAGTTGGGATGACCACTTGCCTTTGATCAAATTCGCATACAATAACAGCTATCATTCCAGTATTCAGATGGCCCCCTTTGAGGCTCTCTATGGTAGGAGATGTAGATCTCTAATTGGTTAGTTCGAGGTAGGTAAGGCCGAAGTAGTAGGTCTTGATCTAGTGTTTGATGCCTTAGAGAAGGTTCAGTTAATCAGAGAAAGACTTAGGGCTGCCCAGAGCCGACAGAAATCGTACGCAGATGTGAGGAGAAAGGATTTTGAGTTTGAGATTAGTGATTTTGTGTACTTGAAAATCTCTCCCATGAAGGGGGTATAGAGGTTCAGCAAGAAGGGAAAACTCAGTTCTCGATATATCGGTCCTTACAGAATTCTCAGTCATTTCTAAAAGGTAGCTTATGAGCTTGAGTTGGCTTCAAATCTAACTTCAATACACCCAGCATACCATGTCTCCATTCCAAAGAAATGCATTGGTGACCTAGCAGTCATAGTCCCCTTATAGGACTTAAATATTCAGCATGATCTCTCTTACGAATAGGTTCCAATTCAGATCCTCAATCATCAGATTCGCAGATTGAGGAACAAAGAAGTTCCCTTAGTCAAATTTCTTTGGCGGAATCAGTCCATTGAGGGAGCTACTTAGGAAGCAGAAGCGGATATGCGGACCAAGTATCCTCACCTCTTCTCTGCAAACTCAGACTCAGCTTAAGGTAACAGTCTTTTTTAGTTTTACTCAGTTCCATGTTCAGATATAATTATAAACTTAGTAGTCCTTATCGTTGTATATTCAGTCATGCATTCATGAATAAGTTCAGACATGTACTCATGCATCAGAAATGTATGTTCAGTATGAAATCTTATCTTATTAGTAGTTTCAGTCATATATTACATGCATTAAATATGTATATTCAATGTGTCAGCTTAGTCTATCAGTGTTTCTCAGCTTAATCAGTCTCATTCGAGGACGAATGTTCTCAATGGGGAGATATTGTAATACCTCATATTTTTCTAGCTTAGATTAACTCTCAATATATGAGTTATCGAATGTAAAAAGTTTTAAATACTTAGTATTTTTCAGTTTTGAGCTTTTCAATATGTAGAAAATTCAATCAGCTTTCCAACGATATAAAATACACCCAAATCCGATACCCGGGCGAAGAGTTAAAGCCATTTTAGTAAGACAGTATGCCACCTGGTACTTCAACGCGTCGCGGAGGCCAGCCAAATGGCAGTTGGCAATTTCAAGTATTGCTCCGTAATAATGACGCGACGCGACATAGACCCAATTCATAATTATCACTTTTCAGTGTTCCAATGCGATTGCACCGCATCGCGCCAAGCCCTCAGTTCCTAGTTGTCTATTTCCTGTGACAGGATGTGATAGCGCCGCGTTGCGCCAGGTGTCCAAATCGGGAATATTTTAGTAACGATTCTAAATCATTTCCAGGGGTAATTGGGTATTTTTTTCATGACCCAAGTCAGACTTTAACACGTAAATTACCCCAAATTAACCAAGTTACATCATTATTATTTAATTTTCCCCAAAATAAAAGCATTCTCTTTCCAGAAAACAAACCCTAGCTTCAAGAATCAAGGTCAAAACTCAAGAGTTTCTTCAAGAACCTTCAAAAATTAATAACCCAAGGTATGTTAAGTGTTCATCTATAGGTCCCTTTCACCCATAGAATCCACGAATCCATTTTCAAACTACAATATTGTTGAGTTATGAACTTTCATGCATGGATTGAATTGAATTCATGTTCACGTTATTATTGGGTTTTTTCCATGATTAAATTACAATCTTTCATGACATTAATCATTATATGTGTTGAATTACATTATCCTTGTAATGAACCCTTCAATTTACAAGTTGATTGATGTAGCCATATAACTATGTGTATTGATTGTTGTATAACCTAAGCATGACCCCATGTGTTTGATAAAATGCTTATGTGGATGAATTAGTGTCATTATAATATGATAGCATGTATTCCCCATTCATGATAGCATGTATTCCCCATTCATGAATAAGTAGATGCCTTACAAGTGTTTGGTAAAATATCTCTATGGATGAAATTATAAACAAGTGAAGAATGTTATGTTATTCAAGATCATGCTATGCTTTACTTTTCATGCTATCGAGTCCTAGGGGTATTTAATACCCGATAATTTAGTTGTTTACCTAGAGCCAGTGTCAGTTATAGAATAGTATCATTCATGTCACAGTCAGTAGTACTCTCAGTTAGTTATAGAACTCAGTCAGTTACAGAACTTAGAAAAACTCAGTAAACTCAGTATCAGTTCAGTATAATCAATTCAGTGTCTTTCGGATGGGAGTAGGATTCAGCACCGAGTGAATCCAAAGATGGGGGCTCACCTTCCAGTAGAGGGTGTGACCCTTAGAAGTAATCCTTGCATTCCAGAACTACATATCCAGTGTAGGTTGAGATATCAATCTGCCAGTTGAGGGTTGATGAGGTGTTTTAACCTGCCAGATGAAGGTTCCACCATTCTCATTAGAGTACCTGCCAGATGGGGGTATCTCTTCAGTTGTCTTTATCCATGGAGTGGTACTGACACTCTTCCAATTAGCACTACAAATTGGACCCCAACTCAGTTATCTTATATTATTTGGGGCATATCGGTTAAATAATTACTTCCCACAGTTTCAGTCTCAGTCTTCAGAATAGAACTCAGTTCAGTTCTACAAAATCAGTATTGTCAGATACAGTCAATTAGTATCAGTAACTCAGTTATCAAAAATCTAAGATTATCAGTTACTCTGTATCAGAACTTAGTACTCAGCTTCATAAAATCTCAGTAACAGTATGTATGTATATATATATATACACACACAGAGAGTATTGCATTCTCAGTATTTAAGTAGTTCAGATTATCCACGTACTCTCATGTTCAGTTTCTCTATATCATTCAATCAGTTATTGTTCATGCATATGAACCCTTGCATTCAGCCTTACCTCATCTAGAATATCGTTACATTCCACGTACTGATGCATAATCTATTTTTGTGCTGTGATGTTTTATATCATAGGTTCGAACGCCCAAGTTTCCAACCTCGTATAGACAGATTCAGATTCAGCCAGCATATCAAATTTAGTACTGAGCCCTCATCTATCGAGGATATTCTTTTATTTCATTATTTCAGTAGACTTAGTATTTCAGTAGATGAAGTTAGTTGGGAGACTATCCCATCAACTCCACTTTTAGACAGTTCAGTTAGAGGCTTTTCAGACTAGAGTTCAGACAGTATTCAGTTTTACAGACTGTTATTTCAGTTGATACACTTTAGTAGTATTTACAGATTTTAAACCTTATGGCATTTTAGCCTATTATTCTGCATTTATTACAATATCATGTTTCAGTGCTCACAGCAGATATCAGTCATGGGTTAGCTTGTAGTCCTTCGGGGTCGTAAGCACCGTGTAGCATCCGGGGTACAGACTCGGGGCGTTACAATCTTACTTCATTTAATGCATTACGTCTAGAGCTTTGAGTATTTATAAGAGTAATGCATCTAGTACCCTCTTGAACTACGACTAAATTTGCTACGACACACTCCAACTTCACAGGATTCTATTACCCTCGAACAAAATTATAGCGTATTTTGGCCAAACTTTTTAGTGAACGTGGCACCTTTTGTTAATTTTTGTTAGCTAACGTGACACCTTTAACTTGGGCCTCATTTTATGTAATAAAGGTGTCACGCCAGCATAAAAGGATGACAAAAATATATGCTAAAATTGAGTTCAGGGGGTATTAGCACCTCTATGAAGTTGGAGTATGTCGTAACAACTTTGGCCATAATTTGGGAGTACAGGATGATTATCTCTATTTATAATTGAAACAAGTAATAATCATTTAATTTTGATTCTGAGAACTGAGATCATTTATGCACTATTCGATAATTTTAAAAATTGTGGATGTATTTAGTATTCCTACCAAGGATAAAATGGGACACATATGTATAAAATGCTCTTATTTTAGAAATCGAATAATTAAATTGAAACAAATATTTTAAAAAAATAGGTCAACTAATACGAAATGGAGGGAGTAATAGATATTGAAAAATGATTTGGAGAATAAGCAATTAATGTTAAGGGTAAAACATGAAAAAAATTATTTTTTCTTGATTTATCAAAAATATCAAATAAAAATAAATATTAAATTAAGAAATGTTTTCTTTGTTTATAAATATTTGTCGACTATTGACTTGACACATACCTTAAGAAATAATAAATAGAGAGGTGATTTTTCTATATCATTCATTTGACTATTAATTTTGCTTTAAAAAATACAATGAATAATGTATTATATTTTATATTAAGGATACAATGAGTAAAATATATAAATTATTTATTAATTTTATAAATTGAACCATATTACTAGACATTTTAAAATTAAAAAGTGAATAAATAAAGATAGGTAGAAAATACTGACAAGTACATCCAAATGAAAGAAAGCAGTAACTGATTGCTGACGATGCTGTTTTACCATTTCTTTTAATTGTTCAGATGATCATTAAATTTTGAGCAATTCGCATTGGCAATCAATGTCATCAATCGTTTTTTTTCCTTTCAAAAATCCCTTACTTTATCTGATATTGCCTATCCTATGTTTACTTGTCAATTTTTTTTTAAAAAAATATTTAATAATATTTATTCAATTTATAAAATTAATTTATAATTTATTTATTTTTATTCATTTTGTTCTTAGCGTTAAATATAATTAATTATTTTATTTTATAAAGTATTAAATTTATTATATCAAGGAATAATGTGGTAAAATTACTCATATCAATTACTATTTCTTAAATTGTGTGTCAATAGAAAAATGAATAAGTAAAGATGAACTGAAGGAGTAATTAGCTTAAAAGTGATCTTCATCAATTTTTGCTATTTTCGATAATATTTAGTAACGATTTTTTTCTAGTAGTAGAAAAAATAGAGAAGGGAATTACAAGATGGAAAATCTATCTTTCACCAATAAGATTAAAGTTCAGATATTCAATCAAACTAAATTACTAAAAATTTTCATGACATGAAAAATTTAATTTTATTAAAACTTATGAACGTACATCAAACAAATAACTATTACGGCAAAATGGAAAGTTATTAACCATTCACTGCTCAAAATTCACATAAAAAATGATAGTAAATCTACTTGGTATTGAACAAAAGAACATTCGATATACTCCCTCCGTCCCATTTTATCCGTTCCAAAGAGAGATGACATAGGTATTAAGAAAACAATGATTGGTAATGTAACTTTACCATTTCGCCCCTCTTAATTGTGTCTTGTTGTTAGTTTCAATATTGATGGATTACTAATACCAAAGCACCATTTATATTCTTAATGGTGTACTCTTAATGGTACTCCTCTTTGCAACATTTTTCAAGAATGCTAATAACAAGAGGTAATCAAGTACACTAAGGGTATAATGGAAAAAAAAATTGTCTTGTCTTGATAAGTAAAAAAAGACAAGTAAAATGAGACATCAAATTAGAAAATTTAGAACGAGTAAAATGGGACGAAGGGAGTATGAAATAGTGTAAATCAGCGAATGAAATGTGAAGATGAATGCTTGGTGTGGATTCTAAACTAGTCCAAATACATACTGTTTTAACTAATTCTTTCTTAAAATTAAACTTGTCACGTAATTAAATCTCACCAAAAAAATTACAAAATTCAGTGAAGATGACCTTTGAAACAAATTAGATAAACTGACTTTTGAAAGAAAAAAAAAATGATGACGAATTCCTAAATTAAATGACCATAAGCAGCAATCAATTACTCCCTTTTTTTAGAAGCTTGAGAATTGCCCAAGAAAAAGTAACCTCATGCAAAATGTAAGATCTCCTTCACATTTATATACTTTGTTAGTTACGTCATTACAACCTACGATATCGTTAGTTGTTGAAAATATTTTTCAAATTAATTTATTTTTCTTAAATCTAAGAACTAAGAAAAATGATTTTCCTTCGAAAAAGTAAGAAAATAATTTTATAAAACTCTCTTTCAACTTCACTCTTAAATTGAAATTTTCATACAATTTTCAAAATCATCCAACCCTACCCCGACGCCCAATCTCCTACCATCCCCACCCCCACTACCCCAGTTCAAAAAACATATTTAATTTTTAAAAATATTTTAATTTTTTTCCCTACCCCATCCCCTACCCCCGACCCCCACCCATACCAGCCCCCTCTAAACAAATATTTTAAAAAAAAATTATTTTTTTCTTACTGTACCCTCTACCCAACCCCCACCCTTACCAGCCCCTCCTCCCCCAAAAAATATTTAAATTTCTTTTCTTAAAAAACAATATTTTTTTCTTACCCCACCGTCGCCCCCTACCAAGAAAATCACCCCATACTAGCCACCCCACCCCCTAACCTGACACCCCCCTCCATAACAAAAATTATTACTTCAATTTTTTTATAAGAAAAAGCTCAAAAAAATTTCTTAACCTACCCCTACCATCTATTTAGACCCTCCCAACCCCCCTCCTCACCCACCACACCAGGCCCCTCCCTATCCAAAAAAAGATTTAATTTTTTAATTTGTTTTTTAAAAAAGTTCCAAAACTTTTTTCTTGCCTCGTCCTTCTTATCCTGTTCATTCTCATTGTTTTTTGTTAAATATATATAAATCCTTTTAGAAAATATTTTCCTACATGAATATCAAACGCAAGAATATAAGTAAGAAATAGTTTATTTTCCTCGAAAATATTTTCCTCCTCCATAGTGAACACACTTTAAGAAAATTATTTTTTGGAATTAAAAATTATCTTTATAAAAAGTATTTTCTGCTCTTCAGCTAAAAACTAAAATATATTTTCTGAAAAATATATTTTTATTCACAAATCAAATATTAAAAAATATTTTTCAGAAAATATTTTTCAATCACCAACCAAACATAAAGAAAATAAGTAAGAAATTAACTTTTTTTTCATAAAAATATTTTCAAGAAAATATTTTTCATGGAAAACATTTTCTTCATACCAAACACACCCTTAATAGTGTCGAATTTTAATCGATGATTTTCTTACAGGAATTAAGGAAAAGAAATAATCAAGATTCTTGGTTAATCGCTTTCGAAAGGAATATTAACTTCGAAAAAAAAATCATCCTTCCTCAGCATTTAATGCAACATCTCCAGCAAAGGAAGAGAATATCACTTCCTAGTTTATTATGCATTATTCTGCGCCTCCATTAGGGTTTTTGGTTTATCTTTATAGACATTATTTATTCTTGAAAATAGGATTCTACTGGACTATTTGAGTAGAGCAAATGAAAATGTACGTAATGAAAATCGTTCAGATCAACTCAAATGCTAAAAATGTGCTATACAATGCTATAAGTGTTGAAGAATATGAAAAGATCTCATGTTATTGAAACTACTAAGGAAATGTGAGATAAATTAAACGTTATCTACGAAGGAACTGAGAATGTCAAACAAAATCTTGCAAGTTCATTGGTCTATGAACTCTTTAAGATGAAAGATGGGGAGTTCATTAAAGAAACTTTTGCTAGATTTGAAAAAGTTATTGGAGAACTAAAGGTTGCAGGAAAAAAGAAACCTGTAGCAGATGAAATTACCAAGATACTCAGAAGTTTTCCCTCTTAATAGCTTTCTAAGGTTGTGGATTTTGAAAACATGAACTTAAACAAAATGACCTATGATGAAGTCAGACTAGATCTCATTGCCTTTGAAAATCTAACCTATAATAAGGACCAACTGCAAGATGAAAAAAAAAAAAGAAATGTCGTTTTTAAAGCTACAAATGAAGAAGAAGAAGATGATGACTTGGATGAAGATGAACTTGCCCTCATCACCAAGAGAGTAGTTGACAATTACAGAAGATTCAAAAATCAAAGTAGGAAAAAATCAAATTACTTAAAAGGAAAAAAAATGCTGACTACGATAGGAATGAATGTGTCATGATCTGAATCCAAACCTGGCCGTGATGGATAATCTCGAAGCCCTATGGGCCGGAGACAACCCCCTTAGCGTTGACTCAAGAGCACCATAAATGTAAACAACGAAAATCAACCAAAATAACAATAATAAATATAAATTAACCAAGTGATAATTCTAAGAAACAAAACAAACAAACAACCCAATACTTATCCACGAAGCCTCTAAACCAAGAATACCAAACTAAGTTGGGACATGCCCCCGACTATGACAAAAAAAAATTCAACATTTCCAAAATTTGAAAAGAATCCTAATGAAATAGTAGGGTTTTTCAAAAGATGGAGGCTCACCACTTTACAATAACTCAACTGAAGAACCACACCACTTAACGTTGCACAAGAGTGACAAGAAAATCCTTCAAACCTACATCATAAAATGATGCAGCATTCGAGAACGGTCAGTGGGACGAGCACTAACATGTGACTCGAGGAACGGAATAAAGTAGTGCATTTATCAAAGATTAGTCAAAACTGTATGCATAATATTTATATACATATATAGGATTCCGATATAGGGACAAGGGCCATGAACAGGAGAGTTTAAATATTAACCTAAACTATATAGCTCGCTCCATCCTAAAAACACCCATGGGCTATATAGGTTTGACTTCCCCTGCTGAAAGGGCCCAGCGCATGTTAGCCATACGTATCGAGAAAGCCGATGAAAGGATAAAGAGACCATAATGATAGCCATCTAAATTATAAAGTGTGTACCCAGAATCATAATTACATAGACCCCACGTCGATAAACGTGGTTTTCAGTATTGGTCTTCCTGGAACTACAACTTCATAGTGAGCTACACAATTCCCTTTAAGCCTAAATTAAAATAGTTTACACATAACCCAATCATTAACCAAAGAGTATTTATGAAGGTATTTTCCAATATGGTATTGTCATACCAATATGCTTGCAAGCTAATTCAATTAGACAAACCAATCTGTATAACCATTAGACTCCTAAGTTTCATTCAAAATATAAAACCATGGCCACTAAGGCCTTTCAAAACTATTTTTATTCATTCAACATTTTATGTACTACAATATTTTCAAAAGGTAAGTTAAATCATGAAAATATGCAAATTTAAGATCAAGTTTACAAGGTGGGTTGAGGTTAATGCCATTACCATGCCAAAATTCATCCATATTATAAAACCCAATTCACCCATTTGCAAACATTGTGTCAATGCCTCAATTCAATTTCAAAATCCATCCATTAAGCATAAATACCCCATTGTAACAATGAATAAGCAATTCAAGTGTTAACCACCAAAAATACTCAACCCAAGTTCAAATCCATCATTCAAAACACATGAATATTGAGTAAAAAAGTTCCACAATATAAAAACACAAGTTACATATGAGCAATATGCCTGAAGTATAGATGAAATTACAGAATATTTGAAGTTTGAAGCCTGAACGTTGAATTCCTTATAAAACCCTAATATCTCTTGCCTTGGGAGTTAAAGAGAAAAATGTAAGGTTTGATTTTTGATAATTAATAGTAGATAGGCCATTTGGGTGTTTTTAGTTGTGAAAAAGAGTTTGAAGGGACAAAAAAATAAAAAGACCTTACTTAAAATATGCAGGAAATGTCTGGGAACAATCATCACGGCTTAGTTAATGACTTGAATGGTCTGACCACGAGTCATGGCCTGGAATCATTACCCGAGGATTGAAAATCTATTCTTTCACTATTATGAAAATGGGTCCCTCATAACGACTCACTGTGTCTCACAACGAGACTGTGAGACCTCATAAAATTTAGATCATTTTATTTTTTACCCTCCCACATGCGTAATATCATTTTTAACTTGAATTTTTTAACTTGGTCATTGAATTATATTTGTTATAGTCTTCATTGATGACATCTTGGTGTACTCTAAGAGTGATGAGGATCATGTCAATCACCTCCGAATTGTGTTGCAGACTCTTAAGGACCAGAGGTTGTATGTGAAATTTTCTAAGTGTGAATTTTGGCTAAGTGTTGTGACCTTTCTAGACATGTTGTTTCTAGACCCATGACTCCAACCGATATTAGGAACTTCTTGGGCTTAGCAAGGTATTATAGGAGGTTTGTGAAGAGTTTCTCATCTATTGCTACTCCACTGACGAAGTTAACTCAGAAAAGGTTAAGTTTTAATGGTCTGATGCTTATTAAGGTAGTTATGAGAAATTAAAGGATAAATTGACTTTTGCTCCAGTTTTGACCCTACCCGAGGGTTTAATGGCTTTATGGTGTATTGTGATGCATCTCGTGTGGGTCTGGGTTGTGTTTTGATGCATTATGGTAAGGTTGTAGCCTATTCTTCTAGGCATCTTAAGGTTAATAAGAGGAAATATTTAACTCGTGATCCAGAGTTGGCGGTTGTGGTCTTTGATTTGAAGATTTAGCGTCATTATTTGTATGAAGTGCATGTAGATATTTATTTAGACCATAAGAGCTTCCAGTATGTGTTTACTCAGAAGAAATTAAAACTCTGGTGGAGTCGATGGCTCAAGTTGCTTAAGGATTACGACATGAGTTTGCATTATCATCCAAGTAAAGCTAATATGGTTGCTAATGCTCTTAGTAGGTTATCTATGGGGAGACTATCTCACATTGATAAGGGGAAAAGAGTATTGGTAAGGGATATAGGTTGGCTAACTTGAGAGTTCTTCTTTTAGACTCTGAGGATGGAGGAGTGATTGTTTAGAAAGTGGTTAAATCATCCCTTGGTGTTGAGTTAAAGAAGAAGTAGGCTTTGGAACCCATACTTAGTAGATTAAAAATGACGTGGGTCAGCAAAAGTATGGCTTTCAAGATTGGGGGAGATGGAATCTTGAGGTATTAAAGAATGTTGTGTGTTCCTATATTTTATGGGCTATGGTAAAGAATCTTGGATGAGGCTCATGAGTCTAGGTATACAGTTCATCCAGGTTTGACTAAGATGTATCATGACTTGTAGGAAATCTACTTATAGAATAATAAAAAGAGAGATGTAGCAAATTTTGTTGTTAAATGTATAGTTTTTCATCAAGTCAAGGTTGAATATTTGAGGCCTGGTGGTATGTCTTAAGAGATAGAGTTGCCTATGTAGAAGTGGGAGATGGTTAATATGTATTTTTTATGGGTCATTTGCAATCTCGCAATTAGTAATGATTCTATTTGAATCATTGTGGATAGAATGACTAAGTCTGTTCATTTTTTTCCTGTGAGGACTAACTTCTCAGGAGAAGATTATGCTAAGTTTTCATTCAGGAGATAGTAAAGTTGCATGGAGTGCCAATGTCCATCACTTCAGACCAAGTTACACAATTCTTATCTTATATCTGGTGTGCGTTTAAAAAGGTTTGGGTACTCAGGTAAACCTTAGCACCGTATTCCACCCTCAAACGGATGGATGCGAAGCGAACTACTCAGAATTTAGAGGATACGCTAAGGTCCTATGTGATTGGTTTAAGGGAAGTTGGGTTGACCATTTGCCTCTTATTAAGTTTGCGTACAATAACAATTACCATTCTGGCATCCAAATAGATTCTTTTGAGGCTCATTATGGTAGGAGGTATAGGTCTCCTATTAGATAGTTTAAGATTGTTGAGACTAGGTTATTTGGTCCTTACTTTGTTCATCAAACCATGGGAAGGTAAAGGTGATTAGAGAAAGGCTTAAGACTGCTCAAAGTCACCAAAATCTTATACGAATGTGAGGCAAAGGGCGTTGGAGTTTGAAGTGAGCGATTGGGTATTCTTGAAGGTGTCTCCTCTGAAAGGAGTCATGAGATTTGGAAATAAAGGGAAGATTAGTCCCTATTGTATTGGTCGATATCATATTTTGAGGAGAATTTAAAATGTCTTTTATGAGTTGGAATTGCCTGTGAGTTTAGCATCGATTCATCCTTTTTCCATGTGTCTATGCTAAAAAGAGTGTGTGGGTGACCATTATTTGATAGTGCCTATTAAGAATGTTGGTGTTATGTATTTGTTGTCTTATAAGGATGTCCCGATTGAGATATTAGACAAGAAAGTTCATAGATTGAGGACAAAGTATATAGCTTCGATGCATGTTTTTTAGAGGAATCAAAAGGTGGAAAAAGCTACATGAGAAGCTGAAGAATATATGAAAGCCAAGTACCCGTTCTTATTCCCCGCATTGGATAAAAGTGTTTGAGGTATGAGTTTTGTTTCCCTCTTAATATATATCGAATTTGTCATTTGATTCTAACGTGCTCTTGCTACTATCGTGCTAAAATGTCCTAACTTCTCATTCAAGGAAGAATAATCCAAAGTGGGGAAGGGATAATGTGAGACCCCATAAAATTTTGATCATTTTATTTTTAACCCTCTTGTGTGCATAATGTCAATTATTGACTTGAATTATGTTTAGGGATGTTAAAAGACTGTTTTAGGAAACTTTTGGAATATTTTAAAGGGGTTAGGGGTTATTTTGGGACCCCAAGGCAGTAAGCCTCTGCGATAGTGGCATGCCATAGAGGTTAGCTATAACACCCCTGTAATACCCCGGGAAATTTTTCGTTAAAATTTTGTGCGTAAACGTGTTGGGTTCTATCTTCTAGATTAAATTATAAATTTTTCGTGTGGAATGTCTTAGATTATGACCCACCATTGCGTAGAGTATCAAATAATCTTTCCAACAATATGTGTATCATCCAAAACGGGCACCCGAGCGACGAGTTATGAACATTCCGATCGAACCATAAATAGTAGTGAATAGTAAAATGTGCAGAAAAAAGTACTGAGGCTTGACGTATTTTTGCTCTAACTTTAAATGATCATAATTATCTGGGTGATCTACTATATATCAACAGAAAGATCTGCGAGTCCTCTTTCCAATGAAATTGGTTTCATCCAATTTGTCTATCGAAGCAAAAAGTTATGGTCGATCTACTTCAGCCTATCAAAAGTAAATTTTTGGGTCAAATTCAAACGATCATAAATCCTTGTACACAATGATCTGGGTGAGATACTATATATCAACGAAAAGATATGAGAGTCTTCTTTCTAATGAAATTGGTTTCATCCAATTTGGATATAAGAGTAAAATGTTATGGTTGATATACTTCAGACTATCAAAACAGTCCACCAAAGGACAGATTCGAGAATTATTTGATTTTTAGGGGCGTTTTGGAGATTCCCCCTCACCCAAAATCCGTCCAAACCCTATATTAAAGCCTATTAGAAGCATTATATGTTATATTTCATCAAATTCCCTCAAAAAGAAAACCCTAAGCTCCTACATCCAACTTCAAGAACCTCCAAAGTTCACCATTAATTCTGTAAATTTATTCAAGATTCCAAGTTCCTAGTTTAAGAACTCCAAGAACCATCATTCAAAGGTATGATTAACATCTCAAAAACGAGTATCGATCTAAAGTTCATCATTCAAGGTATGTGGGGTTTTTCAACAAGAACTCTCTTTCGTTCTTGTGCCCAAAAGTAATTTTCTTTACAAAGGTATGATTTTTATTTGATTTTTACGAATTTAAAGCATGAACCCATATCTTATGATGATTATTATAAAATCTTGATGTTTAAGATTTTGAAAAATGAATTTACATGTGTGGAGATATAAAGCATGAATCTTAAATGATATTTATCATGATTTTGATATTTGGGTCGTGAATCCCCATTGGAAATTGTGTTTTTTTGAGAAAATGTTTGTTAAAAGCACGTTGATGTTGAATATTTGAGATATTTTGAATGATTTGACCTTTTGGTCTTAATTGAGTTGTTTTGAACTCGAGTGTGAAAGAAATCCACAACGTTGTTGATTTTGATAGATGGGAAACATGATGGCTCCCGATGTATATTTATCTATTACTAAAATTATTTTTTTGTGGATTGTCTTTGAAATGATCTGAGATAAGTCCGGAAGAAATCTTTAGCACTGAGTGGGAGGTATAAAGCGATCTTACTTCCCTAGAACTATGTTCCCCCGTAAGAGTGAGCCTGAGGCTGATTTATATAGTGATAACTAGTTTGTGTGGATTTTATATCGATAGTCCTACTCTAATGGCAAGGATAGGACGGTTCTCCCCAATGTGGGTTGTACGTTGGACTCTATGTAGC
This sequence comes from Capsicum baccatum var. pendulum, assembly GCA_030864225.1. Taxonomy (NCBI): domain Eukaryota; kingdom Viridiplantae; phylum Streptophyta; class Magnoliopsida; order Solanales; family Solanaceae; genus Capsicum; species Capsicum baccatum. The sequence continues at coordinate 219,218,013 of CM061557.1, read as the reverse complement.
TCACATAGTTTATGTCGGTTATATGATCTCCTTATAGGATCTCCCAGTGTGTGTGTGTTTCCTTGTGTCTATGGTGAATGATGAAGTGATTTAAAAGTGGAATTATGAAAGTTATTCTTTTGAAAGATTTAAATGATATTTACATTATGAGAATTGATATTCTTGATGAACTGAAAGTGATTGACAAATTATATGATGACTCACACGTGTTATTGTACTAATTTCATCCTCTCATGATTATGATGATTTTATTTGGGCTATGTGAGTCTTTGATACATCCTGCATATTTCTTATAAATATTTATGATGATGATGTTTATACAACTGCATACACCCCTATATACTCGATTTCTTTCTATAGTATTGACCCACATCTTCGGATGTGGGCTACATTTTCTTGGAATGTTGGTTTAGGTGCTCAGTTCCAGGTTCGACAGTGATTCTTCGGGCATGCTGTTCTACATTCTCTGTTCTGGTGAGTCCTCATTTTTCTAGGACGTGATGTCTGATGTTGGTTTCACATAATTATTTACATTTGATAACTGAGTATGAGTCAGTTGGGGCATGTCTCAACGGCTCACTGGTTTTATTGATTTTCTTAGAGGCTTGTCAGACTAGTATAGATGTTGGGAGTTGACTAATAAGCCATTTTTGTTATCTTTCTAAAATTCTTGTACTCTTGGATGATGATTAGGTTATTTATGGAAACCCCATTGATTTGTGTTGAACTGAATGAAAATGGCTCAAAGGGTTAGCTTGGGGCTACTCGTAGCCTCAAGCACCTTGTGACTCTCCGGGACTCATTTTCCGAGGTGTTACAAACTTGGTATCAGAGCCTAAGGTTTTAAGGTGTCCTAGGGAGTCCGACAAGTAGTGTTAAGTAGAGTCTTGATCATCGGTGTGTAGCGCGCCACATCTATAAGCAAGAGGCTACAAAATGTTTTAGGAAAAAGTGTGATTCTTTCTTTCAGAAGTTTATCGTGCTTAAAGTGTCTCTCTCTGCTATTGATTCGTGCTCTCCTCTTTTAGAAATATACCTCCACGTCGAACGAAAAGAAATAATGATGGTCAGCAACCTCAACCCGCTGACCCATTGAATTAAAACGTGTCTCATACTGAATTTCGGGCAGCCTTTTAGGCGTTGGCCCAAGCTGTTACTGTTAATATTTAGGCCAAACCGACCCCAGCTCCACAGCAGTAGGGAGGTGATTCAGCTGCTGCTAGGATCTGTGACTTCATGCGGATGAATCTACAGGAATTCTATGGGTCCAAGTCTGATAAGGATCCACGATTATTTTTAGAGGTGTTGTAGATGATTACTCAGGTGATGCATGTATCTGAGGAACATAGTATGGAATTGGCTGTGTATAGGCTGAAAGACCTTGCTTATGACTGGGTTGTTGCTTGGAAGAAAGGTATATGTGAGGAAGTTATCCCTACAACTTGGCAAGAGTTCCAGGATGCATTCTTGGATAAGTTTTTCCCTTTGGAGATAAGGGAGGCAAAGGTAGAAGAGTTGATGAACCTGTGCTAGGGCTCTATGACTGTTAGAGAGTACTGTCTAAAGTTCAATCAGTTGGCCAAGTATGCTCCTGACTTAGTGGTTGATAATCGGGCTAGTATGAGCAAGTTTATGACTGGAGTGTCTAGTTATGTGGTTAAGGAGTGTAGGTCTGCTATGCTGAATAGTGAGATGAATCTTTCTAGGTTGATAACTCATGCCCAACAGATTAAGGCAGATAAGATTAAAAAGAGAGATAGAATGAGAGAGAATAAGAGAGCTAGGTCCGAGTAGCACGGACAGGGTCAGACTAAATCGCAGAGAGGAAGTCGCCCTCAGTATCATGATCGTCCGTCTATGCCAGCACCATCATCTGCTAGTGCTCCTATGCCTAGAGGTAGGCAGGAGCAAGGTAACAGGTCATATGCATCCAGGTCCCAGTACAGTGCTGGCAGTAAGCCGAATCATCCCCTGTGTCATAAGTGTGGTAGGGCTCATTCGGGTGAGTGTTGGGGTAAGAAGAGGGGTTGTTTTCAGTGTGGTGACATGGGTCACAGAGTTAGAGATTGTCCACAGAATAGAAAAGGGCATCGTGACTATCGCCCTCAGACCCAGACTCAGACTTTTAGTGTTCCAATTCCAGTGACTCGCCCATCCCCAGCTCAGGGCGCCTCTTCTAGAAATGTTGGCAGGCAACACCAGAATAGATTCTATGCTTTACCATCCCACTAGGAATAGGAGGACTCTCCCGATGTTGTTACTGGTATGCTTTGTATATTTTAGTTTGATGTGTATGCTTTGTTGGATCCTAGATCCAGTTTCTCATATGTTACACCTTTGATTGCTATGAATTTTGAAATGAGTCCTAAGATTATTCCTGAGCCTATCCTAGTTTCTACCCCAGTGAGTGATTTGATTGTTGCCTAAAAAGTGTATAAAAAGTGTCTTGTTACCGTTCTTCATAGAGTCTTGTTGGCTGATCTAATTGAGTTAGACATGGTAGATTTTGATGTGATTCTGGGTATAGACTGGTTGTATTCTTCTTATGCCTCTATTGATTGTCAGACCCGAGTGGTCAAGTTTTAGTTTCCAGGTGCATCTGTGTTGAGTGGTCTGGGAATTTTGTCACCTAAGAGTCATTTTATCTCTTACCTCAAAGCTAGAAATCTTATTTCCAAGAGGTGTATTTACCATTTGGTAAAGACACTAAGTTTGAGACTCTAACTCTCCAGTCTGTTAACATCATCGATGAGTTTTCTGATGTCGTTTCGGATGATCTCCCAGGAAAACTCCTGATAGAGAGATAGAGTTTGGGATTGTTCTTCTTCCCAATACTCAGCCCATTTCTATTCCTCCTTACCGTATGGCCCCTGCATAACTTAAGGAGTTGAAAGAGCAATTCAAAGATCTACTAGATAAGGGTTTCATAAGGCCTAGTATTTCTCCTTGGGGTGCTCCTGTGTTGTTTGTAAGAAAGAAAAATGGTTCTTTGCGTATGTGCATTGATTATCGCCAACTAAATAAAGTCACCATAAAAAATAAGTACCCCCTTCCGAGAATAGATGATTTGTTTGACCAATTGCAAGGTGTAAGTTATTTCTCAAAGATAGACCTTCGTTCCAGCTATCATCAACTCAAAGTTAGGGAGTATTACATCCTAAAAACCATTTTTCAAACTCGTTATGGCCATTTTGAGTTTTTCGTTATGTCTTTCGGGTTAACTAATGCCCCAACAGCTTTCATGGACCTCATGAATCGAGTCTTCAGACCATATCTAGATATGTTTATCATAGTGTTCATCGATGATATACTGGTGTACTCCAGTGGTGAGGATGAACATTTTGATCATCTCCGAACTGTCTTGCAAACCCTTAGAGATCACAAGTTGTTTGCCAAGTTCCGTAAGTGTGAGTTTTGGCTAAGGTCATTTAATTTTCTGGGTCATATCATTTCTTTCGAGGGTATTAGAGTTGATCTCTAAAAGACCGAAGCTATTAGAAATTGTCCTAGACCTATTTCTCAGAATAATATCCGAAGTTTCTTAGGTTTAGCTGGCTATTATCGTCGTTTTGTTGAGGTTTTCTCCTCTATGGTGTATCCTATGACTCGGTTTACCTAAAAGAAAGTGAAGTTCTTTTGGTCTAAATCTTGTGAGAAGAGTTTTCAGGAGTTGAAGACTCGACTCACTTCAGCACCTATTTTGACTTTGCCTTATGATGTTGATGGTTTTGTGGTGTACTGTGATGCTTTGAGAGTTGGGTTGGGTTGCGTATTAATGCAGAAGGGTAAGGTGATAGCTTATACTTCTAGACAGATGAAACCCCATGAGAAAAATTACCCTACCCATGACCTTGAGTTGGCTGTTGTTGTGTTTGCTATGAAAATCTGGAGACACTATTTGTATGGTGCCCATGTTGATGTTTTCACTGATCATAAGAGACTGCAGTATGTATTACCTAGAGAGAATTGAATCTTAGGCAGACACGATGGTTAGAATTTTTAAAGAATTATGATATGAGTGTGTTGTACCATCCGGGCAAGGCCAATGTTATGGCGGATGCCCTAAGTAGAGTGTCCATGGGTAGTGTTTTGCATATGGTAGAAGGTAAGAAAGAGTTGGATCGTGATGTACATCCTTTGGCTAGATTGAGGGTTAGGTTGTTTGACTCTGCTGAAGGTAGTATAGGGGTTCAGAGTAGTTCCGAATCCTCCTTGGTTTCGGAAGTGAAGGAAAAGCAATACTTAGATGCTAGTTTGGTCAGACTAAAGGAGTCAGTCAAGGACCAAAAAGTAGAGGTTTTCTCCCAAGGGGGAGATGGTGTGTTGAGATTGCAGGGTAGATTGTGTGTCCCGAATATTGATTATCTGAGATAGAGGATTATGGCTGAAACGCACAGGGCGCGATATTCTATTCATCCTGGTGCCACCAAGATGTACCAAAACTTGCGAGAAATCTATTGATGGAGTGGCATGAAGAAAAATATAGCAACGTTTGTAGCTAAGTGTGCAATATGCCAACAAGTTAAGGTTGAACACCAAAGACCTGGTGGTATGATGCTAGAGTTTAGTATTCCCACCTGGAAGTGGGAAGAGATAAATATGGACATCGTGATTGGTTTACCTCCTTCCCGACGCCATAATGATACCATTTGGATTGTGGTTGATAGGTTGACTAAGTCTGCTCATTTCTTGCCTGTTCATACTTCATATACTGTTGAGGATTACTCTAGATTGTATATCCGAGAGCTAGTCAGACTGCATGGAGTTCCCTTGTCTATTATTTCGGATAGGGGTACTTAGTTCACTTCGCAATTTTGGAAAGCTTTTTAGAAGGTTCTTGGTACCCAAGTGCTTTTGGTTCTACTTTTCATCCGCAGAATGATGGTCAGGCTGAGCAGACCATCTAGACCTTAGAGGATATGTTGAGAGCTTGTGCACTTGACTTTAAGGGAAGTTGGGATGATCACTTACCGTTGATAGAGTTTACTTACAATAACAGTTTCTACTCTAGTATTGGCATGGCTCCGTTTGAAGCCTTATATGGGAAGAAGTGTAGATTACCCATAGGTTGGTTCAAGGTGGGTGAAGCGGCTGTGAGTGGTCCTGATTCGGTATTTGAGGCTAGGGAAAAAGTTAAGTTGATTAGGGAAAGGTTGAAAACTACGCAGAGTCGTCAGAAGTCATATGCGGATGTTAGAAGGAGAGACATTGAGTTTGAAGTTGGTGACCTAGTGTATCTGAAAATTTCACCCATGAGGGGGGTGAAGAGATTCGGAAAAAAGGGAAAGGTTAGTCCCCGTAATGTTGGTCCTTACAAAATTCTTAGCCGTGTTGGTAAGGTAGCTTATGAGGTTGAGTTGCCTTACGAGTTGTCCTCTGTTAATCCAATATTCCATGTCTCCATGCTTAGAAAGCATATTAGCGATGCTATGGTAGTGGATTCCTCTGTGAGTGCTGACATTCAATAAAATCTTTCTTTTGATGAGATTCTTGTTGAGATTCTCGATTTCAATGTCCGAAGACTAAAGAACAAAGAATTTCCCTTGGTCAAGGTGTTGTGGTGAAACCAATCTATTGAGGGTGAAACTTGGGAAGCTGAGACGGATATGCGATCCAAGTATCTGCACCTATTTTCCGCAAACTCCGATCAAGCCGAAGGTACCATTCTTTCCTAAATCATGCACTTTTGATAAAAGTTGCAGCAGTTCAGCTGTCATTTATTATGTGTTCAGCTATAGTTTCTTGAATTTATGCGATATTGCATTCGGAGTGAGACACGATGTGGTCATGAGTCTAACGAATGATTTCAGCTCTATGCTCTATTCCCTATCTAATCTTGGCATGTCTAGCATCATTCGAGGATGAATGTTTCCAGGGGGGGATGATGTAATACACCGGGAAATTTTTTCGTTGAAATTTTGTACGTAAACGTGTTGGGTTCTATCTTCTAGAATGTATTATAAACTTCCATGCATAATGTCTTAGATTATTACCTACCATTGCGTAGAGTATCGAATAAGCTTTCCAGCGATATGTGGATCATCCAAAATGGGCACCCGAGGGACGAGTTATGAACATTCCGATCGAACCGTGAATAGTAGTAAACAGTAAAACGTGCAGGAAAAAGTATTGAGGACTGGGGAATTTTTGATCCAACTTTAAATGATCATTACTCCTTGTACATAATGATCTGGGTGATTTTCTATATATCAACGGAAAGCTCTACGAGTCCTCTTTCCAATGAAATTGGTTTCATCCAATTTTTCTATCGGAGCAAAAAGTTATGGTCAATCTACTTCATCCTACCAAAAGTGAATTTTTGGGTCAACTTCAAATGATCATAACACCTCGTACACAATGATCTGGGTGATATACTATATATCAACGGAAATATATGAGAGTCCTCTTTCTAATGAAATTAGTTTCATCCAATTTTGATATCGGAGTAAAAGGTTATGACTGATCTACTTCAGACTATCAAAATCATCCACCAAAGGACAGATTCGAGAATTATTTGCTTTTTAGGGGAGTTTTGGTCATTTTCCCTCACCCAAAATCCAACCAAACCCTATATTAAAGCCTATTAGAAGCATTATATGTTATATTTCATCAAATTCCCTCAAAAAGAAAACCCTAAGCTCCTACATCCAACTTCAAGAACCTCCAAAATTCACCATTAATTCTGCAAATTTATTCAAGATTCCAAGTTCCTAGTTCCAGAACTCCAAGAACCATCATTCAAAGGCACGATTAACATCTCAAAAATGAGTATCGATCTAAAGTTCATCATTCAAGGTATGAGGGGTTTTTTAACAAGAATTCTCCAAAAGTAATTTTCTTTACAAAGGCGTGATTTTTATTTAATTTTTTATGAATTTGAAGCATAAACCCATATCTTATGATGATTATTATGAAATCTTAATGTTTATGATTTTTCAAGATGAATTTACATGTGTGGAGATATATAGCATGAATCTTGAACGATATATATCATAATTTTGATATTTGAGTCGTGAATCCCCATTGGAAATTGTATTTTTTTTTAGAAAGAGTGTGTTATAAGCACGTTGATTTTGATATTTTGAATGATTTGACTTTTTGATCTTAATGGAGTTTTTTTGAACTCGAGCGTGAAAGAAATCCACAACGTGGTTGATTTTGATAGATGGGAAGCATGATGGCTCCCGATGTGTATTTATATATTACTAAAATTGTTTTGTTGTGTATTGTCTTTGAAATGATCTAAGATAAGTCTGGGAGAAATCTTTAGCACCGAGTGGGAGGTATAAAGCGACCTTACTTCCCTAGAACTATGTGCCTCCGTAGGAGTGAGCCTGAGGCTGATTTATATAGTGATCAATAGTTTGTGTGGATTTTATATCAATAGTCCTACTCCAATGGAAAGGATAGGATGGCTCTCCCCAACGTGGTTTGTACGTTGGACTCCATATAGCTCACATAGTTTATGTCAGTTATAGGATCTCCCAGTGTGTGTGTTTTCTTGTGTCTATGGTGAATGGTGAAGTAATTTGAAAGTGGAATTATGAAAATTATTCTTTCAAAAGATTTAAATGATATTTACTTTATGAGAATTGATATTCTTGATGAACTGAAAGTGATTGACAAATTATATGATGACTCACATGTGTTATTGTACTTATTTCATCCTCTCATTATTATGATGATTTCTTTCGGGCTATGTGAGTCTTTCATACATCCTGCATATTGCTTATAAATATTTATGATGGTGATGTTTATACAACTGCATACACCCCCATATACTCGGTTCGTTTGCATGGTACTGACCCACATCTTCGGATGTGGGCTGCATTTTTTCAGAATGTAGGTTCAGGTGCTCAGTTCCAGGTTCGATAGTGATTCTTCGAACATGTTGTTCTACATCCTCTATTGTTGTGAGTCCTCATGTTCCGAGGACGTGATGTCTGATGTTGGTTTCATGGAATTTTTTACATTTGATAACTGAGTATGAGTCAGTTGGGGCATGTCTCAATGGCTCGCTGGTTTTATTGATTTTTTCTTAAAGGTTTTTCAGACTAGTATAGATGTTGGGAGTTGACTAATAAGTCATATTTTGTTATCTTTATGAAATTCTTTTATTCTTGGATGATAATTACTCTGTTGATATTTAAGGGTTATTTATGGAAACCCCGTTGATTTGTGTTGAACTGAATGAAAATGGCTCAAACGGTTAGCTTGGGGCTACTCATAGCCTCAAGCACCGTGTGACACTATGGGACCTGTTTTTTGGGGCGTTACAACCCTGCATTTTGAGATCACTGTAAAATATACGAATTATTTAGTTAAGTTGTATACACAACATACGAGTCTTATGAAGATAAGTCGTAAGGTCAGTAGCCTAGGTTCTCTAAGTGTCTATCCAAGTTACGAGTGGTAGCTATAAGTCTTAATGACTTGTTATGAGTCATAAGATATGATTCATATCCTGAACAGGTCTTAATGACTTGTTATGAGTCATAAGATATGAATCATATCCTGAACAGTGAAGGGTCCAAGAAACAAGTCTCATGTTTTGATAGATTTATAAGTTACTTGGATATATATTAAGTCCTCAAATATCTCCTAAAACTTATAGACAAGTCGAAACATCCCAAGCCAATTAAATTCTTGGGAACTATATAACTATAGTCATCTCCAAATGAGCATAACTTTTATTCTAGGAATAATTTATGATCTGAAGACCCACTAATATAAAGATAATTTAATTGTCTCTCCAACGATACCGATTTTACCTTAATCCAATATCAGGGTGAAAAGTTATGGCCAAATTACTAAAGCACTATCAAAGCTGCCAATAGGTATGACTCCTGATGACGACTCGTAAGCAGACCATATGAGTTGTCAGGAGGAGTCATAACCACAATAGTAGGGGTCAAAATATAGGCTCCTGGTTACAACTCAAGACATTAACCATACCCAGAACTTACGAGTCATACCCAATCTCGTCAGGATGGCTTCCAGACGATTTCTAAGATTTTTTTTGGTCTTTTTCCACTCTTTTAACCCCAAAACTACGTCGTTTCACCCTCCAAAAAATGCGTACAAACTACCATAACCTATCCTAACTCAGAAATCATCCATCACAGAGCAAATGACACTATTTTTTTCTCCCCAAAACTAGCTAGGGTTCATCAAATTTAAGTTTAATAGCAAGAAATTTATTCAAGGCTTTAACATTTAGGTATGTGGGATATTCATCAATAGGTTCCTTCCACCCATTGAGTCCCAAAAATCTCTTTTTTATTCAAGTATGAATTTTTAATCTTCTTTTATGAAATTATCCTTGTAAATCATGAATTTAATCCATGTCATCTTAGAAATTTGAATTCAAGCCATGTCAACATGTTTCCCCATGAAAATTAGATTACTTCATTCTTTGAATTTCAACTACTCATGCCATATTCAATTGATCCCATGTCAAATTATCAAATTATGAATTAAACCATGTGAAATTGTTATCTTCTCAAGTTTAATATATTCATATATTCAAATTCATGGACTTTATCAGTTTGGTGACATGTATTATGTTTTGGGTCTTTGAATTGGGACTTTATGTCACTATTACAAGTGTTGTTGTCGAGTTTTGTAATCATTTAGTACTGGTGGGTTATGAACACCGGATACATATGTGGTTTTGCATGTTTCTGTTTTCAAGTAACAATTTAGCCCAAATCATGATTTTATCACCATATTTAGATCATCATTTTTATAATGAACACACCAGTATTATTTTATGTTAAATACATCAGTTCACATGTTCATGATTTCTTAAAGATTATCCATCCACTGTTGTTTTTAGAATACCATATTTGGGAATATCAATTATCAGTCCATGCACTAGTTCATGATTCTATGTCAGTTCAGTTGGAAGTAGGATTTACCACCGAATGAACCCAGGGATGGGGTCACCTTCCAGTAGAGGGTGTGACTTTAGTAGGAATCCCTGAGTTCCAAAACTACGTAGTTAGGTGTAGGTTTTGAGAGGTTTTGCTGCCAGTTGATGGCTAACATTCTCTTAAAGGCACCTACCAGTAGAGGGTAACTCCCTAGTCCTTCAGGACACTAGTTTAGTAGATCCACACAGCCAGTGTTAGTATCCGTGGCAAGGTACCGACACCCTTTCAACTAGAGTTACAGTTTGGACCCTAATTAGCTCAGATTGGGACATGTCGGTTACATGATAACTTCTATAATTTCAGTCAATACTCAGTCTATATCAGTTCAGGTTTTCTTGACCAAGAAGTAAGATTTTCAGTGATTTAGTCAGTCTGTTTTATAGATTAAATTTAGTCCATGCCTTACTTGGTCTTGCATTCTCAGTGTTACATGTTCATGTATCCATGTTTAGTTGCCATATTATTTCAGATAGTCTTTACCTCAGTACCAGTACATTCAAACTACTGACCACATACTTTTCTCTTGTGCTATGTTGTCTTATAACATAGTTTTGGATGCTCAGTTCTCCGTCCATCCTTAGACAATTCAGCATTTTCCAATAGCAGTAGTGGTGAGTCCTCATCCATTGAAGACATGGCATGTTATTACCGTTATTTTAGCATCTCTCTATGTTCAGTCAGTCAGAGTTAGTTGAGGGTTTATCTCATCAAATTCTTATTTAGCATTGTATTTCAGTATTATATTGTACAAGTATTTTATCAGATTATGTTCTACACAGTTTATTCCATTATTGTTTTATTCAGTACTCACAACAGGTACTAAATCATGGACTATCTTGAGGCTACTCATGTCCTTAAGTGTCGTGTTGTGACTAGGGAGTATCCTTAGGTCGTGACATTAACCTCTGTGATAAGGTCATGGCACGGAGTCTAATCCTCTTAATAGCGACGTACCACACCGCTATGTAAATTTCGTTCAGTTTTATTTTTTTCACTTGGGTGAGGGGCTTTTTGTATTTTTATCCCTTAGATGACTTTATAACATTAAAGTGACCTTTTTCCTTCAGTTTTTAAAGATCAAAACCATTCTTTCTCCTCTTTAACTCTAAACCCAAGAAAGTTCAAGGGTTTTATAAGAAATTCACCATCCAAACTCCAAACTTTGAATTCTCTTCAAATTGTTCTATATTTTAGGCATGTTGCTCATCCCTGACTTGTATTTTTATATTGTGGCGTCTATTTAATCAAAGTTTATGTGTTTTAATTGATGGGTTTGAAATTGGGTTGAGGGTTTTGATTGTGATTACTTGAATTACTTTTTTCATGTTTTAAATTATTTATTCATGCTTTAATTTATGATTTACGGGACTGAATTGGTGCATTATTGTAATGGGTGGAATGGGGGACATAGGTTTCCCCAAAATTGATGGAAATTTTGTCTGGATAATGGCATTAACCTCAACCCACCTTGTAAACTTGATTTTGAATATGGATAATTGCATGATTTAACTTGTATTTGAACTCATTTCATTGTATTAATGGATAAATTAATGAATATAGTTTTTGTTGGCCTTGGTAGACTTGGTTTTGGATCTAAATGGAACTTAGGAGTCTGTTTGGCTATATGGACTAGTTTGGGATAATTGAATTAGCTTACAAGCGTATTGGTATGAGGATCCCATGTTGGTAAATGAATAAATGACTCTTAAATTAATGGTTGATTTATGTGCAACTATTTTAATTTGGGCTTATAGGGAATTGTGTATCTTACTGTAAAGGTGTAGGTCCTAGGGTATCAACACTGAAAACCATATTTTCCTACGTTGGAGGTTTGTGTAACCATGTGCTTGGTTCATATATTATATATACATATATATATATATATGTATGTATGTATGTATGTAAGACCCGGCAAAGTCCTAGTCATTCAGTCCTATATAGCATGCCAAAAGAGTTCCCAGACTTAGAAAAAAATTCAGCAAGTGTTAAGACTTAGAAGCATTTTCAGCCTTCGTAATTGGATGATCTTCTTTTCAATCCTTACGAACTTAGAATGTAGATTTTTAAGTTGATTCATGATCAGGGATGTCAATAGGTCATATGGGGTGAGTTTCAGAATTTTCAAACTTTGTTTAGGTCGTGTTTGGATGGACAAAGAAGTAAGCCAACACAATCTTGACGTGTCGCATTGGCTATCGCATGGACAGCATCGATGCAGTACGTCGGCACCATCGATGTGGCTCGTCGGCACCATCGATGTGGTTCATCGGGTATCGCATCATTGAGAAATTTTTATGTATTAACTTACGAGTTTTCAAGGGCGTTTGGGTCCTTTTCCCCTCATCCAATTCAGCTAAAACACGAAATTAAGGATCCCAAATGACAAATTACACTCATTCTTCTCAAAATCCTCTCAAGAAGTAAATCCTAGCTCATCAAGTTCAAGTCCAAGTTTTGAGAATTCACCAAAAATATTCACGAAATCAACAATCAAGGTATGCTAGGTGTTCATCCTTGGGTTTCCTTCCACCCATGGAGTTCAAGAACCCTTTTAAAACTACAAATTTTCAGATTCATGATTTACATGCACAAATTGGGTTGTATTCATGTTTGTGTTTTTGTATGGGTTTCAATTCAAGATTTGATTATAATTTTCATGAACATACGATAGAATGTATGTTGATTTATATAATTCCTATGTTAAAACCCTTGAAATTGCAAGTTTAAGTTGTAGTCATGTTGCTTATGTGATGTTCATTATCATGTGCATTAATTATGCTCCCCAAGTGTTTGATAGAATGTCCATGTGAATTGAGTAGTGAAATCATTACATGTTATCATGTGTTCTCATTCATGTACAAGTTCATGACCTCCAATTGTTTGAAAAAATGTCCCACTGAATGAATTGTGAACAATTGACTATTGCTATGCTTTCAAGATTTGTTATGTTTTATTATAGATGCTATCAAGTTCTGGGGGTATTTATTATCCAAAATCTAGTTGTTTACTTAGTTGCAGTAGTTATTGAATCATCCCAGTAAAGGTCAAGAACCGTAGTACTCAGTTAGTTAATAGAACTCAGTGAACTTAGTCAAGTTCAGTCAGTCAACACGATCAGTGTCAGTTCAGTTAAGCCTAGTATAGTCTAGTGATCAGTTTAGTGTCGATTCTATTGGGAGTAGGATTCAGCACTAAGCAAACCCAAGGATAGGGGCCTTCCTTCCAACAGAGGGTTTGACCCCTAGTAGCAGTCTCAATAGTATAGAACTACGTAGCCAGCGTATGGTAAGTCGTTCTCCTGCCAGACTAGGGTTGATGCAATCACATATATATTTCATGAGTCTTCCTACCAGATTAGGTTTGACACAACATTATTAGTATCTCATGGCAAGGTTCTAACACCTTTCCAACTGGGATCACAGGTTGGACCCCTACTTAGTCTATAATTGGGGTATGTCAGTTAAATAAACACTTTTACAGTTACAGTTTCAATCTCAGTATTCAGTAATGAACTTAGACAGTTCTACAGAACCATGGCTATCAGTTATTAGTTACTTAGCCATCATAATTTAGTACTTCAGTTCTAGTATAAACCTTTAGTTATTAGAACTCAGTACCTTAGTTTTAGTCTAATTCAGACAGGTATTATATGCGTAGTATTGTATATTCAGCATGTTTAGTAGTTACGGTTTTGCATGTACTCTCATCCAGTTACTTCATGATGTTTATTCACTCAGTTATTATCTCACGCATATGAACCCATGTATATCATCCTGTCTCACTTAGCATACCAGTACATTTAAAGTACTGACGCATACTCTTTCTTTGGGCTATGATGTCTCATATCATAAGTTCAGATGCACGGGTTCTTGATCATACTTAGCAGCTCAGAATATCAGCAAAAGATTCAGTAGTGAGCCCTCATCCATTAATGATATTATTTTATTTCATATTTCAGTTAGCTCAATAGTTATTTTAGTCAGACTTATTTGGGGGTTTGTCCAATCAACTCCATACTTAGACAGTTAGAGGCTTTTAGACCAGCACAGTTAATTTTTTTTTAGTTTTCAGATGTTATTACCAATTACATTCAATTATTATTTTGGTATTTTGAGGGCCTTATGGTATTTTAGATTTCTTCCATATATATATTTCAGTATTATGTTCAGTTCTCACAGCAGGTACCAGTCATGGGTTAGCTTGTGGTCCTTCGGGATCGTAAGCATCGTATGACATCCAAGGTGTAGACTCAAGGTGTTACAAACTTGATATCAGAGCCTAAGGCTCTAAAGAGTCCTAGGAAGTCTAAAATTAGTGTCAAGTAGAGTCTTGTGTATGGGTGTGAAGCGTGCCACACTTATGGATAAGAGGCTATTAGGCGTTTTAGGAAAAAGTTTCCTTTTTTCAGTATCCATGATGTATGAGTGAGCATAAGATCATGTTAAAATCTCTGTCTAATCCAATTTTTCCTTCTATTTATAGAACATGCCTCCCAAAAAGACTAACGAAAGAAGAACTGGAAACCAGCTAGCACCTCCATCAGTTCAGGAAGATCCCCTGAATAAGCATGTTTCTCACACAGAATTCAGAGCATATTTCACCACTCTTGCTTATTCTGTACCAGCCTAGAATGAATGTCCAACTGTTTTTCAGGCCAACCCAGTGGCCAATACTACTACAATTAGAATTTGGGACTTCACCCGAATGAAACTTCCTTAGTTTTTAGGGTCGAAGTCTGAAGAGGATACATAGAAATTCCTTGACATGGTGAAGAAGGTAATAGACATTATGGGGGTAACCTCTAGTGAGAGTGCTGAGTTAGCTGCCTATCAGTTGAAAGATATGGCTCATACGTGGTTTAAGCAGTGAAAGGTAGATAGGGCCGCAGATTTAGGTCCTATATAATTAGGGGTGTGCATTGGTTAGTTCGGTTCGATTTTATGTGTTATTGGTTTCATTTATCGGTTTTCAGTTTTTAAATATGTAAAACCAATAACCAACCAATAAGATATTTTCTTATCAATTTCGGTTTATCGATTTTTGGTCCTTAATGATTGGATTTTCGATTTAACCAATAAGAAAATACTTATAAAATAGAAATAGTAAAAACTAACATAAAAAATGAAATCTTAGTTACCGCCAAAATCCTACGCAATGCCTTTTAGTTTACAAGAATCTTTAAACTTAAACTGAATGTTAGTTAGAAAAAAAATTAAATCCTAATTGTTGGAAGCTACAAATGCTTTAAGATTTTTAATACGATAATAGTCGAGATTATATTGTGCCTTTGTTGCCTTGAATAGGTTAATACTTTGTAAATCACGAAATTGTGAATAAGTAGTGCATATAATATATATATATATATATATATATATATATGCATACACATATCTATCTATCTATCTATAGAGAGAGAGAGAGAGAGATTTATATATATAACATAAATAGGGATATAACAATAACTTATTGTATCCTTATTGGGTTATCGGTTTAACCGATAACCCAATAAGCTAAAACTGAAATCGAACCATTTATCCAATAATTTGTTTTATAAAACCAATAAAAATTTGTTAACCTAATAACCTAATACCAATAACCCAATAACATTTTTATCAAATTGGTTTATCGGTCAGTTCAGTTTTTGCACACCCTTATATAGAATGGGAAGAGTTTTCTACTGCCTTTCTAGATAAGTTCTTCCTGTTGGAGTTGAGAAAAGCAAAGGTGTTAGAGCTTATTAACCTGTAGCAGGGCAACATGAGTATGAAAGATTATTCCTTAAGTTTACTTAGTTAGCCAGGTATGCTCTTCATGTGGTAGCTGATAGCAGATCTAAGATGAGTAAGATTGTGTCTAGTGTGTTTGACAGAGTGGTCAAGGAGTGTAGGATGGCAATGCTGATTAAGGATATGGACTTGGCTAGGTTAATGGTCCATGATCAATAAATAGAGGAGCAGAAGACTAAGGAGAAAAAGAGAGAATAAAAGGGCTAGAACAGGCAGCTTCAATTTTACTCAGCCTAAGTCAGAGAGTGGTAATCTTCCTCGGTTCTGCCCAAAATCTTCAGTTCCAACTTTGTCCTCAGCCAGTGCTTCAGTGCCTAAATTCAAAAATAGTAATAAGGATTGGGCGTCAGGCTCTATAATTTAAGGTTAAATTAGCAGTCCCCGGATAAATCCTCTTTATTAAAAATATGGTACAAACCATCTGGATATATGTAGAGATGGTAGTGATGTATGTTTTGGGTGTGGTAAACCAGGTCATAAATCCGAGAGTGTCCTCAGGTGGGTTCATAAATTCAGCATAATTGTTGCTCAGCTTAGTCTGGTTGCTCTTCTCAGCAAGGTGCTTCTTCTAATGCCCCCAGTAGGCAATGGCCAAATAGGCCCTATACAGTTCAGCCCTGATAAGATTAGGAAAGTTCTCCTGATGTGGTCACTGGTACATTAAAAGTTTACCATTTACATGTTTATGCTTTGGTAGATCCAGGAGCTTATTTGTCCTTTGTAACTCCTTATATAGCTGTCAACTTCGGAGTCAGTCTCAAAATCCTAATGGATCCCTTCTCAGTCTTTACCCTATTGGGTAAATCTATCATAGCTTAGCAGGTATATAAGAACTGTCTAGTTGTAGTATCTCAGAAAGCTACTTCAACAGACTTAGTAGAGTTAGAGATGATGGATTTTGACGTCATTCTCGGCATGGATTGGCTTCACTCATGCTATGATTCTATTGACTATAGAAATATAGTGGTCTATTTTTAGTTCCCAAATGAACGTGTCATAGAATGGAGGGGTAGTACTTCAGTACTTAGGGGTCATCTTGTTTCATACCTTAGAGAGGGAGAAATATTATCCAAGGGGTGTGTCTATCATCTCACTTGAGTTAAGGATTCTAGTTCCGAGACTTGTAATGTTTAGTCAGTTCCAGTAGCAAGTGGATTTCCAGATGTGTTTCTCGAAGATCTTCCCAGAGTTTCTCCCGAAAGGTAAATTAACTTTGGAATAGATCTTCTTCCTGATACTTAGCCCATCTCTATTCTGCCATATAGAATGGCTCCAGCCAAACTTAAAGATTTGAAAGAACAGTTGAAGGATCTCCTAGATAAGGGATTTATCAGGCCCAGTATCTCCCCATAGGGCATACCAGTTCTATTCATGCATAAGAAAGATGGTTCTCTCAGAATGTGTATTGACTACCATCAGTTGAACAAAGTGACCATCAACAACAAGTATCCGCTTCTTAGAATCGATGAATTGTTTGACCAACTTTAGGGTACCAGTTACTTTTCTAAGATAGATCTCAGATAAGGCTATCATCAGCTCAGAGTCAGAGAATGTGACATTCCAAAAACAACATTCAGAAATTGATATGGTCACTTCGAATTTCTAGTCATGTCATTTGGTCTTGCCAATGACCCAACATCTTTCATTGACTTGATGAACTGTGTATTCAAGTAGTACTTGAATATGTTCATCATATTCATTATTGATGACATCCTTGTCTACTCCCACAATGAACATGATCATACAAACCATCTCAAAATAGTATTACAAACTCTCAGAGCCCATCAGTTGTTCACCAAATTTAGTAAATACAAATTTTGGCTAAAGTCAGTAGCTTTTCTTGGTCATGTAGTTTATGGTAATGGCATTAGAGTTGATCCTCAAAAAATTAAAGCAGTTAAAAACTATCCCAGACCCACCTCTCCATTAGCTATCAGGAGTTTCTTGGGTTTGGTTGGCTATTATCGATGGTTTACTGAAGGATTTTTGTGTATTGCATCCCCCATGACAGATTGACTTAGAAGAAAGTCAAGTTTCAGTGGTCAAATTCTTGTGAGAAGAGTTTTCAAGAGTTTAAGGCTTGACTCACTACAGCCCAAATTTTGACTTTACCTGATGGTTTATATAGATTTGTTGTGTATTATGATGCTTCCAGAGTTGGTTTGGGGTATGTTTGATGCAGAATGGTAAGGTTGTAGCCTTTGGCTCTAGATAGCTTAAGCCCCATGAAAAAAATTATCCCACCCATGATCTAGAGTTAGCATCTGTTGTGTTTGCCTAAAGATTTGGAGGAACTATTTGTATGGGGTGCATGTTGATGTGTTCACATATCACAAAAGCCTATAGTACGTATTTTCTTTGGAAGACTTGAACTTACGTCAGAGAAGGTGGTTAGAGTTGTTGAAAGATTATGACATGAGTGTTCTGTATCACCCCGAGCATGGCTAATATAGTGGTTGATGCTCTCAATAGATTTTCCATAAGTAGTGTTGCTCACGTTAAGGATGGCAGAAGAAGTTAGTTTAGGAAGTTCATCAGCTTACCAGACTAGGTGTCCGTTTGGTTGATTTGATTGAGCATAGTGTTTTCGTACAAAATAGTTTAGAATCATCTTTGGTTTCTAAAGTAAAAGAAAAAGCAGGACAGAGAAAGTTTATTTAAGCTGAAAGAGTCAGTCAGAGACCAGAAGGTAGAGGTTTTCTCCTAAAGGAGAGATGGTGTGTTATATGCCAGGATAGAGAGGTTTTCTCCATGTGTGGATGGCATGAGATAATGGATTCTTGCAGAAGCACATGGTGCATGTTACTCTATTCATCTAGGGGCCATAAAGATGTACGTGACTTATGGAAAGTCTATTGGAGGAATGGGATTAAGAGAGACATTGCAGAGTTTGTGGCTAAGTGCTCTGCTTGTCAACAAGTAAAGATTGAGCATCAGAAGCCTAGTGGGTTTATGCTGAAGTTCAGTATTCCCACATGGAAGTGGGAGGAAGTGAACATGGACTCTGTGATGGGTTTGCCTCGTACTCATCTTTAGCTCGATTCAATTTGGGTTATTATGGATTGGATGACCAAATCAACTTATTTCTTAACAGTTTATACCTCTTAGTCAATCGAGGACTATGTCAGGCTCTATATCAGAGAGTTGGTTAGGTTACATGGTGTCCCATTATTCATCATTTTAGATAGAGGTACACAGTTCACCTTTTATTTTTGGAAAGCCTTCCAAAAGAGTCTTGGTACCCAAGTTTACCTCAGTACAGCCTTTCACCCTTAGGAAGATGGTCAAGCAGAAAGGACCATTCAGACTTTAGAAGATATGTTGAGAGCGTCTCTTATTGACTTTAAGGGAAATTGGGATGACCACTTACCTTTGATAGAGTTTGTGTATAATAACAACTATCATTCCAGTATTCAGATGGCTCAGTTTGAGGCTCTTTATGGGAGGAGATGTAGATCTCCCATTGGTTGGTTTGAAGTAGGTGTGGCCACGGTAGTGGGGCTTGACTTGGTGTTTGATACTTTAGAGAAAGTGTAGTTGATTTGAGAGAGGCTTAAGACAGCTCAGAGCTGACAAAAATCATATGTAGATATGAGAAGGAAAGATCTTGAATTTGAGATTGGGTACTTTATGTATTTGAAAATCTCTTCTATGAAGAGAGTGAAGAGGTTTGGCAAGAAGAGAAAACTTAATCCCCGATATGTTGGTCCTTATAGGATTCTTAGTCATTTTGGTAAGGTAGCTTATGAGCTTGAGTTTCCTGCAGACTTAGCATCAGTGCACCTAGTGTTTTATTTCTCCTTGCTAAAAAAATGCATTGGTGACCCATCAGTTGTAGTCCCTATAGAGAGTGTAGATGTTCAGAACAATCTCTCTTATGACGAAATCCATTGAAATCCTTAATCATCAGATTTGCAGACTAAGGAACAAAGAAGTTCCTTTGGTCAAAGTTCTTTAGCGGAATCATTTCGTTGAGGGATCTACTTCGAAAGCAGAAGCAAAATTCTGAACCAAGTATCCTCACCTCTTCTCCGTAAACTCAAACTCAGCCTAAGGTAATAGTCTTCCTTAGATTTACTCTTCCATGCTCTGTTAAAGCTGTATAACATTCTCATATCATGCATGCATTCATGAAATAGTTCAGCCATGTGTTATGTCTCTAGAATTCATTCATGCTTCAGTTATGCATGTCAGTTCAAGTACAGTTCCTCTCAGTTCAGTCAGTCTTATTCGAGGATGAATGTTCCCAAGGGAGAGATATTGTAAGACTCCACAAAGTCCTAGTCATTTCAGTCTTATATAGCATGCCAAAGGAGGTCCCAGACTTAGAAAAAATTCAGCTATGTGTTTAGAGTTAGAAGCATTTTTAGCCTTCGTAATTGGATGATCTTATGTCTTATCCTTAGGACCTTAGAATGTCGATTTTTAAGTTGATTCATGATCAGAGATGTCAATAGGTCATATGGGGTGAGTTTTTGAATTTTTGAACTTCGTTTGGGTCATGTTCGGATGGCCAAAATAGCAAGCCAATGTGATTTTGATGTGTCACATTGGCTATTGTATTGCCAGCATCGACGCAGCGTATTGATAATTGCATCGACACCATCAATGCGGCGCGTTGGGTATCGCGTATCTAGGCAGTTTCTTTGTATTAACTTATGAGTTTTCAAGGGTATTTTGGTCCTTTTCCCCTTACCCAATTCAGCTAAAACACAAAATTAAGGATCCAAAAGGGCAAATTACATTTATTCTTCTCAAAATCCTCTCAAGAAGTAAACCCTCTTTCATCAAGTTCAAGTCCAAGTTCTGAGAACTCACCTACAATCTTCATAAAATCAACAATCAAGGTATGTTAGGTGTTCATACTTGGGTTTCCTTCCACCCTTGGAGTTCAAGAACCCTTTTTAAAACTACAAGTTTTCAGATTTATGATTTACAAGCGGAAATTGGGTTGTATTCATGTGTTTGCTGTTGTATGGGTTTCAATTCAAGTTAATTATATGTTACATGAACATAAAATAACATGTATATTGATTGATGTAATTCTCATGTTAAAACCCTTGAAATTGCAAATTTAAGTTGTAGTCATGATGCTTATGTGTTATTCATTATCATGTGCATTAATTACTCTCCCTAAGTGTTTGATAGAATGTCCATGTGAATTGAATAGTGAAATCATGACATGTTATCATGTGTTCTCATTCATGTACACGTTCATGACTGCCAAGTGTTTGATAAATGTCCCAGTGAATGAATTGTGGACAATTGACTATTGCTATGCTTTCAAGATTTGTTATGTTTTACTATTGATGCTATCGATTCCTGGGGGTATTTATTACCCGAAATCTAGTTGTTTACATAGTTATAGTAGTTATAGAATTGTCCTAGTAAAGGTCAAGAACTATAATACTCAGTCAATTAAAAAAACTTAGTAAACTCGGTCTAGTTCAGTCAATCAGCACAATTTGTGTCAGTTCAGTCAAGCCTCGTACAGTCTAGTGATCAGTTCAGTGTTGATTCAATCGGGAGTAGGATTCAGCAAATAGATAATCGAAGGATGGGGGAATTCCTATCAGACAAGGGTTTGACCCCTAGTAACAGTCTCTGCATTACAAACTACATAGCCAGCTTTGTGTAAGTTATCCTCCTGCCATACTAGGGTTGAGACAATCACATATATATTTCATGAGTCTTCCTACAAGATTAGGGTTGACCCAACATTTTTAGCATCCCATGGCAAGGTGCTAACACCCTTCCAACTGGGATCACAATTTGGACCCCAACTCAGTCTATAATTGGGCTATGTCGGTTAGATGAACACTCTCACAGTTACAGTTTCAGTCTCGGTATTCCATAAAGAACTTAGGAAATTCTATAGAACCATGGCTATCAGTTATTAGTTACCTAGCCATCAGAATTCAGTACTTCAGTTCTAGTATAAACCTTCAGTTATCAGCATTCAGTTATCAGAACTCAGTACATTAGTTTTAGTCTAATTCAGACAGATATTATATGTGTTGTATTGCATATTTAGCATGTTTAGTAGTTAAGTTTTGTATGTACTCTCATCCAGTTACTTTATGATGCTTATTCACTTAGTTATTATCTCATGCATATGAACCCATGTATATCAGCCTACCTCACTTAGCATACCAGTACCTTCAAAGTACTGATGCATACTCTTTCTTTGTGCTATGATGTCTCATATCATAGGTTCAGACGCACGGGTTCCTGATCATACTTAGCAGATCTAGATATCAGCAGCAGATTCAGTAGTAAGTCCTTATCCATCAAGGATATTATTTTATTTCATATTTCAATTAGTTTAATATTTATTTCAGTCGGAGTTAGTTAGGGTTTGTCCCATCAACTCCATACTCAGGCAGTTAGGGGCTTTCAGACTAGCACAATTAGTTTTTTTTCAGTTTTCAGATGTTATTATCAGTTACACTTTGCTATTATTTTGGTATTTTGAGAACCATATGGTATTTCAGATTTCTTTCGCATATATATTTCAGTATTATGTTCAGTGCTCATAGTAGATACCAGTCATGGGTTAGCTTGTGGTCCTTTGTGATTATAAGCACCGTATGACATCCAAGGTGTAGACTCGGGGCATTACAATATATATAAAGAGAGAGAGGGGGGGTTATAACCTTGATGTCTTTAGACTTTTCTCAATTTTTCCTTGGTTCATGCGGCTAGCACGTACTTAGGCTTTCCAGTAGGTTAAGCTTAACACTTATGGCCTATGGGTTCCTTTAGGATGTAGCGAGCTACAAATTTTAAGTTAATACTTTAAAACTCTTATGTTCATGGCCCTTTCCCCTATCTAGAAATCCTATACATATGTATATAAATGTGGTGAATATGGTTTATGACTTGATTTTGGCAATTGCATTATTTTCTCCCTATTCCATGAGTTACATACTAGTGCGCACCCCACAGACCATCCCTAGATGATACATTGTTTCATGATGTAGGGTTCAAAGGGTTTTATGTTGATCCTGTGCAGTATTAGGTAATTTAGTACTCCTATGAATCAACTATGAAGTGGTGAGCCTCCATCTTTTGGAAGACCCAGTCATTTGACTTGTTTTCTTTATTTCTTAGTACTTCTTCTTAGATTATTTTTTGTCATAGTTGGGGGCATGTCTTGACTTAGTTGGTATTTCTGGTTTTAGAAGCTTTGTGGACAAGTGTGGGTTGGTTCTTTTGTGGATTCTTAGAATTGCCATATGACATTATCTATCCTTCTCATTGCTATTTTGGTTGACTTTCTCTGTTTATATTTATTGTGCTCTTGAGGTAAGTCTAAGAGGGTGCTCTCTAGTCCACAGTGGGATTGAGATACCCATCACAGTCAGGCTCGAATTTGGGTCATGATAGAGCCATACCCTAGACTCTTTTTCAAGGAACCAAAGTCTGGGCTTCTTCACTATCGTGGCAATGAGTCCTCCTGATTACTCATTATATTTGATAACAAGTTATGAGCCATTGTCACTAGACTTTGACATAACTACCGTAATAGGGACATAAAATTTTACCCCGATCTTAGATTAAGGCGAGACTAGTGGCATAGGAAAGTTAACCGAACAATTTATCCCATGAAGGATCTAGTGCTCAAGAACTTAGGGTACTACATTAAACCGACCCCCATCTGGATCATTCTTCCCTGAATGAGAAGTTAGGGCACCCTTAACATGATAATTAAAAGAACATAAATAGAATCCAAGGACAAATTAAAAAGGCGATTGGATAGAAATAAAACTCATACCTTAAGCACTTCTGTCCATCGCTGAAAACAACAATTAGTACTTGGATTTCATGTCTTCTTTAGATTCCCATGTAGTTTCCTACACTTTTTGATTTATCTAAAGGAACTTTACCAAAGCTATATCCTTGGTCCTTAATCTACGAACTTGCCTATCCAATATCTCCACTGGGTTCTATTCATAGGACAATGAATTTGTAATAACAATATCCTTCACATGCACTAACAAAGAAGGATCACCCACACACTTCTTTAGCATACACACATGGAAATCAAGATGAATCAAAGCCAAACTCGCTGGTAATCTAATTCATAAGCGACATTTCCAATTCTCCTTACAACTTGATACAAACCAATGTAATTGGGACTGAACTCCTTTCAAAAGAGAAACCTTCAAGAATACCCAATCACTAACTTCAAACTCCAACTCCCTTCGCCTCACATTTTTATAAGACTTTTGACAAATCTGAGAAGTCTTAAGTCTTTCACTAATAACTTTCACCAATTCCATGGCTTGGTGAACTAATTCAAGGAAAACAACCTAGCTACCTACCTCAAACAATCCAATAGGAGACCTACACCTTCTATCATAAAGAGCCTTAAAAGGAGTCGTTTGAATGATGGAATAATAACTATTGTTTTAATCAAACTTAGTAAGGGGAAAATGGTCAAACCAACTACCTTTAAAATCAATCACATAGGCCCATAGCATTTCCTCCAAAGTCTGAATGGTATGCTTTGCTTGTCCATTCATTTGAGGATGGAAAATGGTGCTAAGATTCACTTGAGTATCCAAACCTTTTGGAAATAAATGCCGGAAGTGAGAAGAAAACAACTTACCTTGGTATGAAATGATAAACAACAGTGCCCCATGCACCTTAACTATTTTCTAAATGAACAACTTAGCATAGTCCTCTCCTGAGTAGTTAGTCCTCCAAGGCATGAATTGAGCAGACGTGGTCATCCTATCCACAATAACCTAAATAGAATCACACTGGTTATGAGACCACAGAAGACCCATAATGAAATTTATATTAATCATCTCCCACTTCCACATAGGCAACTCTATCTCTTGAGATATGCCACCAAGTCTCAAATGCTCAATCTTGACTTGTTGACAAACCATACACTTAACAATAAAATTTTCCTCATCCCTCTTTGTATTATTCCACTAGTAGATTTCATTCAAGTCATGATACATCTTGGTGTATCCCGGATGAATAATATATCTAGACTCAAAAGCTTCAGTGAAAATCCTTTCCCGCAGCCCATTAACATCAGGTAGACATAACCTTCCTTGATCCTCAAAATGTCATCTCTCCCAATCTCAAATTCCATAACCTTTTGTTATCCCGCATAATCCTTAATCTGCATGAGTATGGGAACCAAAGCTTTCTTCTCCTTCACCTCAGCAGTAAGAGATGATTTAATCACTTCTGAAATAATCACTCCTTCATCCTCAAAGTCCAAGAGATGAACTCCCAAGTTAGCTAGTTTGTGGATATCCTTCACTAACCCTCTTTTCTCCTCATCAACGTAAGATAAACTCCCCATTGAGAAATAATAGGACAAATAAAACCCTTATCAAGAAGATTCTTCAATTTCTCTTTTAATTCTTTTATTTCAGCCGGAGCCATTCTATAAGGAGAAATGAAAATGAAATGGGTATCCGGTAGAAGGTCATTCCCAAATCTATTTTCTGATTGGGATAAATTCTAGGAAGATCATCAAAAAAACTTCAAGAAATTCATTAACCATAGGGACAAACTGCAAAAAGGGACTTTCAGAGTTAGAATCTTGAACCCGAACTAGATGATACAAACACTCTTTGAAAATAATTTTTTGAGTTCTAAGATAGGAAATAAACTTCCCTTTAGGTACTAAGGAACTCACCTCTCATACAATCACTGGCTTATTAGAAAAATGGAAACTAACCTTTCAGGTCCTACAATCCAGAAAAGCATAGCACAAATGAAGCCAATCCATATCCAAGATTACATCAAAATCCACCATATCAAGTTCTATCAAATCCATCAATGTCTCCCTATGAAAAATGGATTACCCACCGGAAAAGAAATAAAAAAGAGATCAAAAATATTTTCAGGACCAAAACCAAAATATACAGCCATATAAGGGTCACATAAGATAAGGTGAAACCTGGATTATGCAAATAATAAACATCATAAGAGAATAGATGTAACATACTAGTGACAACATCAGGGGATACCTCAGATTTCTGATGAGTAGCAAGAGCATAGAGATGATTTTGGCTAGTTTCGGTACTTAAAGTGGTGCCCTTAGGTGCAGGAGCTGAATAAGTGGCAACCAAAACCATATTATCTCCAGTGCAACCTCTCGCTATGGGATAATTTCACTGTAAATAACCAGGCTAACCATAATTAAAACACAAGTTCCTCCCATCCTCATAATATCCATGGTGAAGCTGCCCATAAAAATGACAAGGAGGGTAAGGTGGTGCTGATTGAGCTCTGCTAGCTTGAGACTAGGCACCCTGTGCCTTAGGACCACTGCTAAAATTAAAGCATCAATCAGCTAAAGGCTTCGGATAAGAAGCACTAGCTTTCAAATGAGAATTTCCCTAATTCGTGTTCTTAGTCTACTGACTACCATATTTCTCACTGTTGTTCTGCCTAAACTTCTTGTTCTTCCTTTCTCCCATTTATACCAAGTTATTTTTCTCATTATCCACCTGTTGTATATAAACCACCAGCTTGGAGATGTCCATATCATTATTCAGCATGGTAGCATTACAATCCAGCACTGAGTCATAGGACACAAACCAGAGGCAAACTTGCTCATTCTAGATCTCATATTAGACACTAACTCCAGAGTATAACGAGATAGCTGTTCAAATTTTAGGGCATACTCCTTAACACTCATCTTACCCTGCTTCAAGTTTAGAAAATCTTCTACCTTAGCTTCCCTCAACTCCTGAGGAAAAAAGTGATCAAGAAAAGCACGTAAAAACGCATCCCACGTTGCCAGCTCATATCATCACTCTTCATCTATTCACACTCCTCATACCATTGACTAGCCATATCTTTCAACTAATACATAATAAATTCTACACATTAAGAATAAATAGCATGAATAACCCTAAAAATATTCTCCATCTCGTCCATGAACCAATGGAACACAACATTAGAGATATATCTCAAAAATGACTGAGCATAAATAATAACAGCTTTTGAAAGCCCGGGGAGAACTAGTAGGGACTGGTGGAACCCCATATGGAGTGGTACAGTTAGGAGCATGGACCCTAGACCAGGTTTGCACTTCATAAGAAGGGTTAGTAACCTCCACATCTTCCCCAGGTGAGACATAGGTTCCAACTGAGCTTGTACGACCATCAGATCTTTAGGGAGGCATGATTTGAAATGCAAGTGAGCCAAGAGTTAGAGAAGTTTCATAGAAACTAGAATTTATAACCCTAAATAAAATATCGAAAAAATTCCTAAATGCCATATAGCCTACCTCTTATAAGTGTGGTGCACTACACACCCATAAAAGGAACTCTATGTTAGCCTCCTAAATTTATGTTTTATGTTTTAATAATGACAAATTAATTAGTGAAATTTTTAGGATATTGAAGATCTTTAATGATAGAAGGAGATCTCACACAAAGGACATTGAAGATTTTAAATCATGGAGGATATCTCGAACAAGGAAAGGAATATTCTCTCAAAGAATATCGTGCTAAATATGGAGACATATCAAAGATATTAAAGTTCCCTAATGATGGAAAGAAATCTCACATAAAGTACATTGAAGATATCAAATCATGGGAGGATATCTCACACAAGAAAAGAAATATCCTCTCAAATATCGTGAAAAATATGGAGCCACAGAAAAATTAGGATACCGTTTGACAAGGCAACAAAAATCATATCAACTAAAGATCCCAATAGACAAGGCAATTGGACTTACCTCACGGCAAGATCAAGTGAGAAGGAAAATCTCACTCCTTACATGGACATATCTGATATGGACATTTATAGATGTGACAAATAAAAATCGCACAAAGTATGGACATATCATAAGGTGCAATCTCCCTCAATCAAGGAATCAATTCAAATCCTTGATTGAGAAGATATCTCTTGGGTTTCCTCATGAATAATAGTAGTCGATGACTATAAAAAAAGATGACAGAAGACAGACATGAGTTACACAACTTCAAGGAGAAAAATCAAAGTGTCTCTTTCTTAGACTCACAAGGCTTTGTAACTCTTAATTTACAATTGTTATATAAATATTAGGATCGAGTCAACTTTGTAACATCAATTGAAGTTGTGTGACAAGATCTGAAGAGCAAAATAAGTCTTCAGAACTTATTTCCTATCATTTTACCCGAGCTAAGGAAACTTTGAAACTCAAGGAGACTAGAAGTAGGGACCACATTAGTGTTCAAACTAGGATAAATTTATGTGTTATTAATCTATGTTTTGTTATTCATGTGCTTAACTATTTTAAATCTAATTTGTTTGTGAAGTGAACTGATCTACAGGCGAGTCAACTGTGAAGAGTCAGTAGTCAACTCATAGAAGAAAAATTTCAATTCACCCCTTTTTTAAATTTCAATTGGTATCAGAGCAGGTCCCACCAACTGCATTGCTTAACCGCAAGTGAGCAAAGATCAAATAGTGAATTATCAAATTCCTAGTGCTTTCCTTTAGGATGGTCACTCCTCCATAAGACCACCATACTTTGATGGACAACATTACTCTTACTAGAAGAGCAAGTTTAGAATCATTATCCAATCAAATGACTATCAAGTATGGGTTGTCATGAATAAGGGTAGTCAAAGGACAAAGATAAAAAAACTAGCAGTTTTGATATAGAGGACCTTGAAAGCTTCGAGGTCACCAACTAACAGGAAGATGTAATTAAAACTAATGCACATGCAATAAGTTTTCTTTTGTGTACGATTAGTAGAGAAGAATACGACAAGATATCAACTTGTGAAACCGCAAAAAAATATGGGATAAACTGGAGGTAACCTATGAAGGAACCACCAAAGTCAAGAAGTCAAAAATTGCTACCTTGGTTAATGAATATGAGCTATTCAAAATGGAAGAAAATGAGGACATTGAAATAATATTTGCCAGATTCAGTAAAATCATGTGAAAACTGAAATCACTGGGGATGATCTATCCACACAGGCTGCAAGTCCAGAAGATGGTCCAAAGCATCCCAAAGATTTGGAAAACTAAGGTTACCATTCTGGAAGATGAAGATATACACAACATGATATATGATGAACTATGAGGTAACCTCATTGCATATGAACATAATTATATAAATAGGTACCACAAAGAAGAGAAGAAGA
Source organism: Capsicum baccatum var. pendulum (assembly GCA_030864225.1). Classification (NCBI taxonomy): domain Eukaryota; kingdom Viridiplantae; phylum Streptophyta; class Magnoliopsida; order Solanales; family Solanaceae; genus Capsicum; species Capsicum baccatum. The sequence continues at coordinate 219,189,171 of CM061557.1, read as the reverse complement.
AACCAGTAGCCTTCAATGCTACTCCAACTGAAGAAGAGGCCATTTTGGAAGATGTTAATAGCGAATGAATAGCCCTCATTAACCGTGGAGAAAAGAAGATCATGATACAGAGATAGCAAAGATCCTAAGGAGCTAAAAATAATGACTCCACTAGAAATGGTGATCCTTGCTACTACTGTGGAAGGCCTAGACACTTCAAACAAAACTGCCCTAAACTAAAATGAAGAACATTCATGAAGAATCAAAATTTTGAAGCCTAGAGTGATGAAGATAAAATCGAAGAACAAATAGAAGCCGCCAATATGTGTTTCATGGCAATAGGTGAATCCAACGAGGTAAGACTACATGATATCATAATTGTAATACTCTCGAATATAATTTAGATATGATAACATACGAGCTTCAAAAAGTTACAGATGAATATAACAAGCTCGCTCAAGTGAAGAAAAGTTGTGAAACTTGATTTACATGAAAACTCAAAGAGGAACAAAAAGGTATCAAATAAAAATTGAGCTATGTCAAATTAAAGTTGACTTTCTTCATGAAGAGCTTAATGATGTAAAAATAAAATTAAATAGTATCAAGAGATAACCAAGTCACAGTTTTGTTAAATCAAAGTTTTTTAAAAATAATTCAAGTTCCTCATCAGAATTATTTAAATTAGCAAAGACCTCTTTCTCCTCTCGAGAACCTATTTGTTTTATATGTAGATAGAAATGGAACAAATCCTACAGTTACAGGCATAAGACTAAAAGTGTATAGGTTTGGAATCTTAAAGGAATCACATCTAATCCACAAGGACCCAAGATCACTTGGGTACCTAAATCAAATATATCATGTATTACAGGAACATGTCTGCGAGATCTATAACAAGGGAATGTGTGTTTTATTGATAGTAGATATTCCAGACACATAACTGGACAAAAAGAAAATTTCTCTACTCTAAATAAAATAGATGGAAGATCCTTCAGATTCAGTGAAAATTTTAGAGGAAATGTCATCAGAGTCAGCTCAGTAAAGCTCAGCTCCTCATGGGAAGTTACTGAAGTGTATCTAGTAGACGACCTCAAACATAACTTGCTCAGCATCAGTAAGTTGTGTGATGTCAGATTTAAAGTCTCCTTCAAATCCAAAAGTTTCTCAATCAAACACAACAAAAGAGACATCTCTCTCATCAGTGAATGTATTGATAATACTTATGTTTTAAATATTCTTGATTTTTTTACTTTATCCTGCCTCCCTCTGCAAACCAATGATATTTGGTGATGGCATAGAAAACTTGGGTATATGAGTATGCATATTTTATTTGATAAATCTAATCACTTTCCTATGCGTTTGAGTATTGATAAAGAACAGGTGAGTGATCTACAATTTGGAGCCAATACTAGCATAACCTTTGAGCCATCATAGGATGAGTCGACTATACCCCCTCAAAAGTCAGCTCCCACAGCAGAAATAGTCAAACCAAATATTCCAAGAGAGTGGAAACATAATTCTAGCTATCCAAATAAATTTATTATCAGAAATCCAAATGATAGGATGCAAACAAGAGCATCATTGAGAAAGCAAGAGTTTGTTGCCCTTGTATCTCAAATTGAACCAAAAAATTGAGGCCCTCAAAGATGAATCATGGGTCAAAGTAATGAAGAAAGAATTGGACTAGTTTGAATGAAATCAAGTTTGGACTCTGGTTGAAAGACCCAAGAAGTGCTCAGTAATTAGAACTAGATGTGTCTACAGAAATAAATTGAATGAAGAAGGTAAGGTTATTAGAAATAAAGCAAGACTTGTGACTCAAGGCTACTCCCAACAAAAAGGTATTGATTATGATTAAATATTTGCTCTTGTGGCAAGGTTAGAATCAATTTGAATTTTATTAGCATTTGCTGCTTTCAAATATTTTAAGTTATATCAAATGGATGTCAAAAGATCCTTCTTAAATGGTTTCATTAATGAGGAAGCCTTGGTAAAACAACCCCCGGGGTTTGAAAATTCATCTTATCTAAATCATGTTTTTAATTTGTTAAAAGCACTCTACGATCTCAAACAAGCTCCAAAGGCTTGGTATGAGAGATTTAAGTACTTTCTTACTACATAACAATTTTCAAAGAGGTAAAATTGATACAACTTTATTTATATAGAAGCTTGATTCAAATCTTCTTATTGTGTAAATTTACGTTGATGATACTATTTTTTGCAGTTCTAACATCTTTCTGTGTGAGAATTTTGCTAATTTGATGAAAGGAGAATCTGAAATAAGTCTTATAGGAGAGATCACATTCTTCTTGGGAATACAAATCAAAAAAACCCCTAAAGGTACCTTCATCAGTCAAGTTAAGTACACAAGAACTCATCACAAAATTGGTATGGAAAAAGGAAAGGCCTATAGAACTCCAATGAGTCCATCCAAAAGTCTTGATTCAGACTCGCATGGGAAAGATGTTGATGAAAAGATGTACAGGGGAATGATTGGATAATTACTCCACTTGAACACTAGTCGACCAGACATCATGTTAGGTGTATGTAAGTCTGCCAGGTTCTAGTCGACTTTCAAAGAGTCTCACTTGACTTTCATCAAAAGGATCATTCGATACCTCATAGGAACTTAAGACAATGGACTATGGTACCCTTATTCTTATTATTTCGATTTAATTGGATATTCAGACACTGACTCTATAGGTGATAAAAGTGATAGGAAAAGCACTAGTGTAATATGTCAAATTCTTTGTGATGCCCTGAACTCATGGCACAACAAGAAGCAAACTTCAATTGCTCTTTCAACAACTGAAGTCGAATACATAGCTGTTGGAAGTAGTGGTACTCAAACTTTAAGGATTATACATCAACTACTTGATTTTAATTTGTCCTTTGAATCTGTTCCCATATTGTGTGACAGTACCAACGCTATTAGCTTATCTAAATATGATATGCATCATTCTAGGGCCAAACACATTGATTTTCAGCATTATTTTTCAAGAACATGTATAAAATGGTGATTTTTCGTTAACATTTGTAGACTCTGAAAATCAACTGGAAGATATTTTTACAAAACCCATGTTAGAAGAAAGATTTTGTTACCTTATAAAGGGACTTGTATTCTCAGTATTAATGAATTATGTGTCTTACATTTGGACAAAAATCTCTTTTACTTGTTCCAATTTTCTCGTAAGTTTTTAACCAAAAATTAGTTTTCAAAGGGGGGTCATGTCCCTTGTTTTTGCTGGGTTGTAAAGTGATTTTTAACATACTATTTTCCATATTGTTTGTTTTGCCTAGTACTTGTTAGTTAATATATTAAATCTCTGCTATCTGTCTATTGCTCTTTTTGCTACTCTGTGATTCTTTTTTATTATGCCAAAAGGGGAAGAAAGATTGGAACATTAGAAGTACCTATAAGTCAGGGGGATCAAAGCGACTGATACTCAAGAAACTTGGAATAGCAGAAGTATTTACAAGTCAGGGGGAGCAACCCGACTACTTTGAGAGATAGGGAAGTTAACTGATGTTTATGCTTGTTTGTCATTATCAAAAAAGGGAGATTGCTAGCCTCCTATATTTATTTTTATGTTTTATTAATGACAAACTAATAAGTGAACTTTGCAGGATATTGAAGATCCTTGATGATAGAAGGAGATCTCATACAAAGGATATTGAAGATCTCAAATCATAGATGATATCACACATAAGGAAAGGAATATTCTCTTAAGGAATATCGTGCTAAATATGGAGCCACATCAAAGATATTGAAGATCCCAAATAATGGAAAGAGATCTCACATAAAGGATATTGAAGATCTCAGATCATGGGAGGATATCTCACACAAGCCAAGGAATATTCTCTCAAATATTGTGCTAAATATGGATCCACATCAAAAGTAGGATATTGCTTGACAAGGCAAAAAGAATCATATCAACTAAATATCCCAAAAGACAAGGCAATTATACGCACCTCATGGAAAGATCAAAGGAGAAGGAAGATCTCACTCCTTACTTGGACATATCTGATATGGACGTGTATAGATATGAGAAAGAAAAATCACACCAAGTATGGACATATCATAAAGTTCAAACTCCTTCAATCAAGGAACCAAATTATTGAGAAGAAATCTGTTGGGTTTCCTTATGAAGAATAGCAGTCGAAGATTATAAAAGAAAATAACTAAAGATAGACACGGGTTACGCAACTTCAAGGAGAAAAATTAAAGTATCTCTTTCTTAGTCTCACAAGGCTTTGTAACTCTTAGCTTACTTTTTTTATATAAAGAGTAGGATCGAGTCAACTTTGTAACATCAACTGAAGTTGTGTCACAAGATATGAAGAGCAAAATAAGTCTTCAAAACTTATTTCCTATCATTGTACTAGAGCCAGACATTCAACAATCTAAGAAAACTTTGAAACCCAAAGGCACTAGAAGTAGGCACCATATTGGTGTTCCAAACCAGGATAAATTTATATATCTTTACTCTATGTTTTTTATTTGCGTGCTTAATTATTTTAAATCTAATCTATTTATGAAGTGCACTGATCTGTAGATGAGTCGACTATGAAGAGTCAGTAGTCAACTCACCAAAAAAAATTAATTCACGCCCCTTCTTGAATTTCACTCTACTCAACATGGCTTTGTAGATACTCATTGACCCTAAACCTGGCTCTAATACCAAGCGTGTCATGATCTAACTAGGGCCTGACCATATTAGAAAATGTCTTAGTAAAGACTGCTTGGTTGATGGTTGGGTTTATGTGTATGATCGAACTAGGGCCTGACAATTATCCCAAACTAATCCATATAACCATTAGACTCCCAAGTTTTATTCAAAATCCAAAACCATGGTAACCAAGGTCTTCTAAGAAAATTTTTATCCATTCAACCTTCCATACAATGCAACGTTTACAAAAGGTAAGTCAAATTATGTCAATATTCAAAATTAAGATCAAGTTTACAAGGTGGGTTGAGGTTAATGTCATTATCATACAAATATTCATCCATATTATAAAACCCAATTCACCCATTTACTAACATTATGTCAATGCCCCCATTCAATTCCAAAATCCATTAATTTAAGAATGAATAGCCATCAAAATAAAAAATAAGCAATTCAAGTGTTAACCACCAAAAACCCTCAACTCAAGTTCAAACCCATCATTCAAAACATATGTATATTGAGTAAACAAGTGTCATAATGTAAAAATATAAGTTAGGGATGAGCAATATGCCTGATTTATAGGAGAAAATTGAAGAGAATTTGAAGTTTGAAACTTGGATGTTGAATTCCTTGTAAAACCCTAATATCTCTTGCCTTGGAAGGTAAAGAAGAAAAAGTAAGGTTTGACTTTTGATAACAGATAGCAAAGGGGTCATTTGGGCGTTTTTAGTGGTGGAAAAGATTTTGGAGGGAGGTAAAGACCAATAAGACCCTAATTAAAATATGCAGGAAAAGTCATCATAGCTTGGGTAACTACTCGTGAGGTTTGACCACGAGTCATGGCCTAGAGTTGTTACCCGAGGACAAAAAATCTTGTCCTTCACTACCATGACAATGGGTCTCTTATAATGACTTGTTGTGTCTCATAATGAGTCATACCCTGGACTCATTATCAAGGGACCAAAGTATGGGATTCCTTACTGCCATGGCAACAAGTCCTCCGGATGACTCGGTATTTTTGATAACGATTCGTGGTCAGAGCCATTATCACTGATAGTTTGACATCACTACCATAATTTGGCCATGACTTTTTACCCCGATCTTAGATTAAGGCGAGACTAGTGAAATTGGAAAGTTTATCCATCTATTTATCCCATGAAAGGTCTAATACTCAAGAACTTGGGGTATTATAGAATGTAAGTGTTACAATTATGGTAAATATGATCATATTGCTTATGATTGTCCAAAACCTAGAGGAGGACCCCCTCCCCCTCCAAAGAAAGTCAAAAGGCTTTCAACTATTGGAGAGATAAAGAACAATGTGAAAATGAAAATGATAATATTGGAGATTAGTGCCTAATGGCAATTGGAGAATATAGTCAAGTAATAATTAATTCTTGTAATGAATGCTCTAAATTACAAAATTTGCTAAATCTTTTCATAATAGATCTAAATAAAGCTCATGATGAAAAAAGAACTTTATTATGAGAAAAAAAGGACAAAAAACTTAAACGTGAAGTTTGTGAAGTTGAAAAAGCTTTTTTGAAGTAAAATTTGATGCATTAAAAGTCAAAATCAACAGTTTTGAAAATCTTCCAGACACAACATTATCAGGTCAATTAGTCGACTAGTTGATCTATGTATGATAATAGATATTATAGTTGTGAAGGGTCTCAATGGTTAACTAACTCTAGTAAGTGGACCAAAGAAAGAAATCACAATCATAATACCTATCACAATAGATATTATAGCTATGAAGGATCTCAACGGTCAACAAACTGTTGTCAGTAGACTAAAGGAATCAATAACGGTCATAATATCTGTAATACCTACTCAACCAATAAACAATACTTTAAATATTGCTATCACTATGGCAGACCTGATCATAAATATTATAATTGCATATTTCATCCTAGAAATCCTAACAAATTCATTTGGAGGCTCAAAACTAGATATACAAATCCTAGTGTTAACCCAAAGGCACTACAAGAAGAAAGGCATTTGCCAACCATTTTTTGTTGTTATATGCTGGATGTTGTTGCCCAAAGTACATTTTGCAACAATAAAAAAGTAGTGGCATGTTGTTGTAATAAACCCCGATGTAAAAATTTAATGCAACAACTACCAAAATTGTTGCCAAAAAATTCAATTGACGCAACAAAAAATTTTGTTATCATAGATCGTATTTTGTTGTTAAAAGATAGTGTTATTTTGACTTTTGAAAACTTTTAGCAACAACAACCCTTATTGCTAAAAATAAATTATTTTTTCAATAATATTTTAGTTATAAATTTTGATGAAAGAACTAGCTACCTATTTGTTTTAGCAACAACTTTTGAGTTGCTGCTACGTGCATAACTCATATTTCATATCAAACTATTCAACAATTTTTCATAAATATTTTGAATTTGGAATAACCACAATTTCTTGAATATATTTAAATCAAATATATTATTTACATCATATATGTAAAAGTCAATACATAAGATGTCCAGCAAAGTATGTATTTTCACGTTCACATCATTCGCAAAGTATGTTTATATTTACAAAAGAAATAAGGTATCATTCCTAGGGGTGGGCATTCAGTTTGTTCGATTTGGTGGTTTAATATAGATTTAGATTTTTAATTTTTGAATTGACGAAAATGACAATTGTAACCAAACCGAAATAAATTCAATTTGGTTTGATTTCTATAAATTCGATTCGGTTATTTTAAATTTTTATTACAATTTGAAAAATTAAAGAAGTGAGTCTTTCTTTGTCATGACTGGCATTTAAAATTGGTGATTTTTCTAAAAAAAAATAATTTTTTCAAATCTATTTTTCATTCTCAAATACAAATAACTCGACACACATGAAATGAAATGACATAACCATAAGCTTAACATAATATATAACTACAGCCAGAAACTCGATACTTGTTGTCTCATCTCCTTGAGGCATCGCTGAAAGTCTGAAACAAATCAACAACCAGTGTTGAAATGAACACTTAATGTTAGGGACATAACTCGTAACTCGTAAGATGTTTGGCAGTTTGAGTTACTTATTACATATTATATATACTGAATATATATATATATATATATATATTATTTATATAATTTTGATTTTTTAATTTTTTGATTTAACCAAATTTTATTTTATTTTGAAAAAAACAAATACTGAACCATTTAATCGAATTTCTAAAATTTAAAATCAAAACCAATCCGAAAAATCAAAATCAAAATTAAATTTCTATTTGGTTTTTTAATTTTTTCGATTTGAACCAAAATATGTCCAACTCTAATCATTCCCTATTTCACTAAATTATATTTCAATAGTTTAGTGACTTGAAAAAAAATCTTCATCCAACAACTTGTGTGTTCTTGTACCAGATCACCAATAGTATTAATATTTTCAGTAAAAGAAGACAAGCATAATTACACTTATAAAAAATCTAAAAAAATACATTATTACAAATTGAACAAGAACTGGGGAGAAGTATATCTCTAGACTTTACCTGATTAAAAAATTCAACCATAGAGTTTCCATTATTCTGAATTGATCTTTGCTATCAAGAGTGATGTTCTGTTATCATATAAACCAAATATAGAATTGAATTTCAAGAGTGCATTAAATTTTCAAACTAATATTTGAATTGAATTAACATCAAGTAATGTTTATTTAACGTACAAAACAACTAATGACTATGTGATTGAAAATGTAGACCTAAATAACTAAGTATAAGAGTCCACGAATACCTAAAGAGTTTAGTGAAGAACCTCAAAAAACATATATAAATAATGAAATTCCATTTTATATATCTCATGTTTGTGATTCTTATCTGTTATAAAAGTTATATAATACAATTGCTTTTGTAGATTGTTGACAGAGTCAATTATCACTCTAGAATGTAAATATCCACAATTTCAAAAAGAAAAGTTCAAGACATATATGTCTAACAGGAGAACAAAACAAGTATCACTACTAAATCATTTATGATCATAAGTAATAAATATCGTCCTTTTAGACAATGTATGTATGGAGTCGTACCTTTACCTTATGAATGTAAAGAGGTTGTTTTCGAAGGACTCTCGGCCCAAGTAACACTTATAACCTTTGGAGATATTATGAAAAGTAAAATTTCTTTACAAAATAATTAACTGATATTAAAATATGTCTCTTAAAACTGACAACAACAATCTAGGTGGGAAACACAAAATAGAATTATATTATTGACGAAAAATGTAAAAAGAAAAAGAAGCAATAACTTAGTTCACAAACTAAAAAATATGAAAAAAAGATACATTTTCAAGGACTTAAGATATCTTGGAGGTCAATTTTAGAAGACATCACCCATTTGACAGGCTAAAAAGAGAATAAAATTAGCATATTTTGATAACATTGAAATTGCATGCTTTTGTTAGTTCAATAACTGCAAAAAGGATAGATCATCACATGGCATAACAAGTAACAAAGAAAGCTTTTTACCACCTCACAAGATGGACATGCATCAACAAGATCCTTAAAATCACTTGGCAGTCTTCCGGGTAGTATGATAGGACTTGCTTTAACAACCTGTCTCACATCACTTGGAACTACAATATATAAGATCCAAACAGAGTGAAAGGAGACTCACTAATAAAAAATAAGATAATAGATGGCATGTGTGGGGGAATAAATGCAATTACAAGGGCATCAAGACCAAATTTCTTAATGTCTAATATTTTGACTCAATTCTAGGATAGCATTTTAAATTTTAATTCTCACAATACGCGGTTATATCTTTTTAGCATAGGCTTATCCTCAAATATATTAAATCTATTACAGTTTTGCATCACCCATTTAACTTACAACTACATGCTACATTATCCCCATGAAAGTCTAGGAAAATATGTGAATTGCAAAGTATGTTAATTTTGGCATTTGAAGCATTTCTTTAAGAAACCTCTAATGTATACATTTATTGTAAGGAGCAGTATTTTATGTTGGTTAATAGGCAGAGTATATTTGTGTGGAATATAAGGATGAAGTCTTGGTTGGCTTCATTTTGTAGAGAGCACTAACGTTTCTTAAAAGTAGACCTTGATTGAACAAAAAGGATAGAATGTGAGACCTAGTCGATTGACTGAGTTGGCATTCTAAAGATTCTACCTAATTCTTACATTTTCTTCAACTTCACTTTTTGTAGCAAAACTTACCGAGACTATGCATAAATGTTCCCATAAGCCATAACATTGTTCTTGAACAATAGCATTCCATCTAATAAATGCCTGAAATGAAAACAGTATAAGACTTTAAAAGTGATGAATTTTGAAATATCTGGAGATATCACAAGAGTAATTCACGTGTTATTGTTCTCCATCAAATCAAAACTAGATTTTAAAGAAATCACTATATATTAAAGCAAGAATAAGAATTGCAAGTCAATTGGTCATATAAAGTTGAGTATCAATGAAGATGATATCACTGTTGTTACGACCACCCTCTTAGTGCTTCGCTATTTATGATTATAACAACACGATTTACTAGTTTCACAAATAATCAAAGAAGATAATAATCTCACTAATTAATTGTTAACGTGAACTAAAAATAGGAACAGAGGTTATAACCACATCAAAATAGAAGAATTTTTTCATTCTGAATGTGTCAAAAATTAACTAACATAGGTAACCCCTTGTCAGTGTCATAAGACACCAAAAAAAAACAAATAAGGAAAGGACAGTTTCATGAATTTAAATGATAATGTAAATGAGAAATGGGTAAAACTACAGAAGCTAATTAAATAATAAGATACTAACAACGCCTTCATCTCTAGCACATATAATACGATCAATACCAACATCCACAACAAACATATTGCTCCCAAATCAGTGTAACATTTTTTAAGGTGGCTTTACATTCTTAACCATATTGTTAACCTTCGAAGGATTCTCTACCATATAGGACCAAAGTCTTACATTCTAGGTCTAGATGAAGTCTATATATATATTGTAACATGGTGCACTAACTCTCCCGCTATGCACAAAATTTAAAAAAGTATCAAACCATAAGAATCTATTGCATGCAACCTCAACACAGATAGAATATCAAACTCAATTCTTTCAGCTATAATCACCAAAGAGGCAACACAGGTGGGAGGCAAAGGTACCAACAGGATCAATGGAAGCTTCAACAAGGATGCTTTGCTTTATATGATTCATATAATGAGCAAGGCCATATTGTTCTTTCTTAAGTGTACATTATCGCTCATTAGATTATTTATGCAAATATTTCTTCACAAGCAATCTTGCAGTTAGAAGAAGAATCCCATCATGGTGAAAAATGTATAAAGTCATCTTTCCTCTGCATTGAATTTGCAAAGAAACCTAATGACGTCTCAGGATACTAAAAGTCACCAAAAGTGGCGAAGCTTGATAGTGGTTTATGGATAGCCATCATCAGAAATGGACTTAGAAAAGTGAAATTTATAAGAACTATAAGAATAACTCTAATGATTAAATATAACATTCAGCTAATACGCAAAAAAATACACCATTAATTAAAACGATTGAGTGAGCTAAAACCACTTATATAAAAGTATCAATACTGTAATAGTTTTGTGGTCAAATAAAATTGTGTTCGACATGCTTTCTTCTTATTCTCAGTAGACTCATCAAGAAGAAGTCAGCTATCAAGGACACAAACACCTTTTTTCTAATTTATTTCAATTTAACTCAAATCATAAAGCTTCTAGCTGCAGCTTTGCTACTATAAATAATTTTGTTATGTTAATATGGAATCTACTAGCAATTTTATACCAATATTTTTTGACGTGAAACTAATTGGAAAGAAGAAAAAATATAGCAATTCCATACAAACAATCCAATAGAGAAGTAGCACAAATATTCGAAGAAGAAAATCCATTGAGCAAGAGTACTAGTTTTTGAAAAAATATTGTAATAAGTGTCAGGTGCTATCATAACCTTCGAATAGAAAGAAAAATAACCCAACAACAAAATATAAACATATAATTGATAAACTAAATATAATTGTCAAATTACAGCAAGATAAACAATAATTCAAAAGAAATCAACTAAAATTTGAATATGATTACATTAATAACCTAGAAATTTCATACTTGGTATCTCCACTTAGACCCATCATTCAATTATACTAGACTTCTCTCCTATTTGGAAAATTGAAAATTAAAAATCATGAAGTGACACGTTTTCATGTTTTCAATTTTAATCAAATTTAGTATAAAAAGGAAATATCTCTTAAAAGATTTAGGATTTCAGAAAAAGAGAACAAAAGATACAAATGAATTACCTCTTAAAGGATATCTAATGTTCTTATCACCACCGCCAACTACCTTCTCTATGATTGTGATCTTTAGTTATTGCCTCTTCAATCTATATTGGTAGGTATGCTATTCACAAAAAATAAAAATAAAAAAATAAAAAAAAAATGAAAATCTGGCTTAAGTTGAATTAAAAAGGGGGGAAATTGGGAATAAAAATGATAAAAAGAGAAAATTTTGATTGCGTGGGTCAAAAAAAAAATTGGGGCCACAAATGAAATAAGTTGTTGAGAAAATTAATATTTTTAGCAAAAATTTAAATATGTTTGTGCCAATTTATTTATTTATAAAATTTATTATAATTGTCCAAAATATGGCAACAACAATAAGATGTTTTCCAACAAGAAAAAACTCATGGTTAGAAGTTTTACAATATACCACTAATAAAATTAAGTTGTTGCTATGTACTGATTTAAGCCAACAAACTTATAGTTATTGGCAAAAAGTTATTGCTAATTATGTGATTTGTTGTAGTGAGGGACCCATGAATACCTGGATATCAAGAAATAAGTAATATATCTATTTTATAGGAATTCCTCTTAAAGTTAAAAAGAAAAATGGTATCTTAACAGTGAATGTTCAAATCACATAACAGGAAATAAAAATCTTTTTAAAACTATAGCTGATTTTGATTAAGGCAATATAAGTTTTGGAGACAATTCTAAAATCAAAGTAATAGGTATTGGTACTATCTCCTTTAATGAATCATGTGATATCACTAATGTTTATATGGTTAAAATCTTGAAGTACAATTTGCTGAGTATGTGTGGTGCTGATTTAGAAATAAGATTCAAAAGGATGAATACATTATTGAAAGGTATGAAAGACAACTTCTTGCTGAAAATAGACATAGGAATGTGTATATCCTAGAAACTATCAAAAGAATAGAAGGACATATATGTCTTACCTCTATCTCTGAAGATCCTTGAATTGGGCAAAGAAATCTTGATCATACAGGTATGAGACAAATTGAAAAGCTAGCCAAACATGAAATTTTTACTAGTAATTCAAGGTTTGATTTTAAAAAAACTCACATTTGTGATTCTTGTCAACTTGGTAAGCAAACTAGAACTATATGGATCCGTTTTATCCTAGTCGAACTGCTAGCATTAGTATTAAAAAGTACTACTTTGTAATTATTAATAATTACTTTCAATTTACTTGGATTATGTTTCTTTCTAACAAAGATGATACTTTAAATTTTTGAAGTTTTCTGCAAAAAGGTTTAGAGAGACAAAGGTTACTATATCTCTGCCATTAAAAGTGATCATGGAAGAGAATTTGAGAATAAATATTTTGAAATCATTTGTAACAATCAAGATTACACTCACAAATTCTACACTCCAAGATCTCCTCAATAAAATGGTGTGGTCGAATGCAAGAATAGAGCTCTTCAAAATATGATCCAAATCATGATCTGTGAACATTCTTTACCCCATAAATTTTGAACAGAAGTTGATAGTACTACATGTCATGTTTTGAATAAGTGTCTCATCAGACCTATTCTGAAGAAGACATTTTATGAGCTTTAGAACAACAAGAGATCCAACAGTGGGTACTTTCATGTATTTGAATCTAATATTTTGTTCATAACAATGGTAAAGACAATATTGATAAGTTTGATCCATGAAGTTATGAAGGTTTTTTCATGGGTTACTCTAATTCTAGTAGATTCTATAAAAGTTTCAATAAATGCACTCTTTGCATTGAAAAATCTATGCATGTTGTTTTAGATGACACTAATCATATTGTGAAGAATGTTAGTTCTATAAATGATGAGATTGAACAAGTAAACAAAAACAAATTTACTCCCACTGAAGTTGATTCTCCCTTAAAGTCGACAGTGAGACTGATCAGCCAACAACTGCTTCAAATTATCAATTCATAATAAAATGATTCCAAATGAATGGAGAAGCAAACAAAATTATCTAAATAAGTTGATTATTTATGATCCAAAAGAAGACATGATGACAAGGGCTTCTAGTAAGCAAATGCAAATGTAGCTCTTGTATCTCAACTTCAATCCAAAAAATCCAATGAGGATCTAAAAGATGACAATTGGGTTAAAGCAATAGCAATAGCAACCTGATAACACCTCAGTCATTAGAACTAAGTTTTCAAAAATAAAACGGATGAATCAGGTAAGGTAGTCCAAAAAAAAAGCTCGTTTAATCACTCAAGGCTACTTATAACAAAAGGAATTTGGCTATAATGGAACATTTTCTCCTGTGGAGAGATTAAAATCTATGCGAATTTTTCTTTGTTATGCATCTCATAAAGGTTTTAAAATATTCAAAGGATGTGAAAAGTACTTTCTTAAATGTAGTTATTAATGAACAAGTATTTGTAAAACAACCCTCTGGATTTAAAAATTCTAAATTTCCTTATCATGTTTTAAACTTTCTAACGTTTATTATGATATAAAACAAGATCCTCGAGTTTCGTATGATAGATTGAGAAACTTTTTCACAAATTATGATTTTACTAAAGGAAAAATTAATATAACTCTTTTCATCAAAAGAACTTATTCTGAAAATCTTATTATTCAAATTTTTGTCGATGACATTATCTTTGAAAGTACTAATGCTCAATTGTGAAGGAATTTTCTGAGTTAATACAAAGTGAATTTGAAATGAGCATGATAGCTGAGTTGACATTCTTTTTGGGATTGAAAATCCACCAGTCAATTGAAGGGACCTTCATTTGTTAAAGTAATTATTCTAAAGAACTTATAAAAGGTTTGGTATGAAGGATGTTGTAACAACCGAGTTTGTACCCTGGAGGCTACATGGTGCTAGCAACCCCGAAGGACAACCATCTAACCCATGACCGGTACCTACTGTGAATACTAAATAATAATAACTCTACAATAATGATATCACTAAAATAAATATGGAAGGTAGGCTAAAATCGCCATAAGATTCATGAATGAAAATATATATTGAATACTGAAAATTAAATACTAAAATATCTACCTGAAATACTCTAGTCTGAAAGCCTCTAACTTTCTAAATTATGTAGTTGATAGGACAAATCCATAACTTACTCCGACTACTAAATACTGAAATACTAAAACTAATACCCTATTCTCGAAATATTAGGACTTACCACTAAGTCTGTTAGTGAATGCCTGGGCTGCTAAGTATGGTCAGGAGCCCGTGCGTCTGAACCTATGATATAAGACATCATAAAGCAAAAGAAAAGTATGCGTCAGTATTTTGAATGTACTGGTATGCTAAGTGAGGTAGGTTGATATGCATAGGTTCATATGCATGAACAATAACTAGCCGAGTAACATAAACATAATTGAATGAGAGTACATGCATGAACACATAAATCATAACTGAGGTCGTGATAACACTGGATACTGAGTTTTGAATTACTGATTTACTGATACCTGAGCTTACTGATACTGTATCACTGTTAACTGATCTAAGTTCTATACTGAGCTGGGTGAATGTATCTAATAGTCATGAATCTGTAGAACTGAACTAAATTCTATACTGAGCCTGAAACTAAAACTATGGGAGGTAATCATCTAACCAAAATGCCCCAAATCTGTACTGATGGGGTCCAACCTGTGACCCAGTTGGAAGGGTGATAATACCAAGCCACAGGTACTGACACTATAAAGATCACGATGTTAAGCCTAACAGACAAGTGACACCTAGGCGGAGTCAAGCCTAATCTAACGAGTGACCCCTGGGAGGTAGTCAAGCCTAGTCTGTAGGTGACTCCTTATCCTGCGTTGGATACATAATTCTGGAGTACAGGGATTGATACTAACGACTCTGTATATCTAAAGGGGAAGTTTTCATCCCTGCTCTCGCTCGGTGCTGAATCCTACTCCCAACTGAATAGACACTGAACTGATTCTTAGACTATACTAGACTAGATTTATTGTTACCGATCGTGTTGTCTAATTGGAATGAGTTCAATGAGTTCTATTGACTGAAAGAATAATACTGAGTTTTGTTAACTGACTAAGTTTACTGAGGTCTGAATTGAATACTGAACTGAGATCGTGACTAACTACTGAGTACTACCGTTCGGAACACTGTAGAGACTGTTTTGTAACCATTGTGGATCTAGGTAAGTAACTAAATTTTATGGTATTGAATACCCCCAGGACTCGATAGCTTGAAAAGTAAATCATAGAGTAAACTTGAAAAGCATAACACTGTGCACTTGTACATAACTCATCCATAGAGACATTTTATCAAACACTTGTAAGGTATAGGTTTACACATATACTAACATGTCATGATTTTTCCTCATTTAATTCACATGAGCATTTTAACAAACACTTGGGGAGAACCAATATATATATAATACTAAACAATATATAGGCATTATAACATAAATTCACAAATTCAATGGCTTTAACATTAATTCATATGATACTACACATGATAATCAATTCCATATGAAACTTGTAATAGACCATGAATTAGAAACCCAATTAACATTATACACATGAATACACTTAAATCCAATCATAGAAATCATGAAATCAATTTAGTTGAAGTTTAAAAGAGTTTCTTGAGCTCCCTTGGATGAACACTTCACATAAATGGATACTTGAATTAACGAAGGTTGATGGAGAGTTCTTAAATCATGAGTTTAAAATTAGATCTCCCAAGGTTTTTCTATTGAGTAACTTGAGAGAGAATGGGTGTAATTTTCTAATAGAGGGCTAAATTTTGTGTTTTGGGGGATGAATAGACGTGGGAAATGACTTAAATACCCTTAAGGATGCAGAATTTTTATGACTGAAAACTAACCTTGTGATGCGCAGCCCGACGTGTTGCGTCGATTGGGTCGATGTGATTTCCGATGCATGACATCGAGTCCACATTGGCTCACTGGATTTTTCACTGGGAGATAAGAAAAAATATTGATCGACTCGATGGGCAATGTGGCACGGTGAGATTACATCAATACACTATTTTGGATTCCCAAACGTACTTCAAACGAAGTCCGAAAAATCTAAAACTCACCCAAAGTGACCTACTTACATTCCTGATCATGAATCAATCTAAAAATCTATATTTTAAAGTCATGAGGGTCATGAAATAAAGTTTCCATCTTACGAAGGTTAAAATAACACCAAGTCTGAATACTTAGCTAAAATTTTCTAAGTCTGGGACCCTTTAACAACTTTAAAGAAGTGGATTAAGCTTAGGATTTTGTGGGGTCTTATAATATCTCCCCCTTGGGAACATTCGTCCTCAAATGAGACTGACTAAGATGGGAGAGCTGATAAACTGAAAGTACATACTGGACATGCACAACTGAAGCATGATCTCATGGCTGAAACTATTGATATACTGAATTATCATACTGAAAATTCAACATGCATATCTAATGCATGGCTGAATTCTGAAAGCATGACATATGACTGAGCTATTTCATGAAGATATGCATGATATGAGAGTGTTATGAAACTGGACTGATATCGAACTCCATGAAAGAGATCTGAACATGGAACTAATTAAAGTAAAGGAAAATTTTTACCTTGAGCTGAGTCTGAGTTTACGAAGAAGACGAGAGGATATTTGGTATGTATATCTGCTTATGCTTCCCAAGCAGCTCCCTCAATAGACTGATTTCACTAAAGAACTTTGACTAGTGGGACTTTTTGGTTCCTCAGTCTGTGAATCTGATAATCAAGGATTTTGACTGGAAATTCTTTATAAGAGAGACTGATCTGAGCATATATGCCCTCTATAGGGACTACAACGGTTAGGTATCCTATGCATTTATTTATCAAGGAGATATGAAACACCGGTATACTAAATCTAAGTCTGAAGGCAACTCAAGCTCGTAAGCTACCTTTCTAAAATAGATAAGAATTTAGTAAGGATCGACATATTTGGGACTAAGCTTCCCCTTCTTGCCAAACCTCTTCACTCCCTTCATAAGAGATATTTTCAAATACACATAGTCACTAATCTCAAACTCGAGATCCTTTCTGCATATATCGGCATATGATTTCTATCGGCTCTGAGCTGTCTTAAACCTTTCCCTGATCAACTGAACTTTTCTAAGGTATCAAATACCAAGTTAGGCCCTACCACTATGGCCTCACCCATTGTAATGCCCCGAGTCTGTACCCCAAATGCTACACGGTGCTTATGACTCCAAAGACCATAAGCTAACCCATGATTGGTACTTGCTGTGAGCACTGAATGAAAATATTGTAATAATATGGAAGATGGAATTAAATTCCATAAGGTTCAAAATACTTTAATCAAAACTAAATAAAATACTGAAATACTGAACAACTGTCTCAAATACCCTAGTCTGAAAAGCCTCTAACTATCTAAATATGGAGTTGATGGGAAAAGTCCTCAACTAACTTCGACTACTAAAATAATGAACTACTGAATGTACTGAAGTAATCTAATATCCTCATAGTATGAAGACTCACTACTATAACTATTTTTGATAACTGGATCTGGCTATGTACGGTGAGGAACTTGAGCATCTGAACCTATGATATGAGACATTATAACACAAAAAACGAGTATGTGATCAGTACATGGGAATGTACTGGTATGATAAATAAGGTAAGACTGAATGCATGGGTTTATATGCATGAACAATAACTAACTGGATAATATACAAGAACTGGATTAGCATACATATAGGATCTGTAACTACTGAACATAATGTGCATACTATAACTGAGTATACTAGAACTGAATCTGATAACTGATAACTGAATATACTGATAATCTGAGATCATTGATAATCTAGATTACTAATGACTGAGTGATTGTATCTAACAGTCCTAATTCCGTAGAACTGAACTGAGTTCTATACTGAAGACTGAGACTGAAACTGAAACTGTGGGAATTCTCACTTAACTAACTTGCCCCTAAGTAAATTGAGTGGGGTTCAACCTGTAACCCAAGTAAGAAGGGTGTCAGTATCATTCTACTAGTAAATACACTATTATGGTCAAGCCTATCTGACGGGTGACCCTGAATAGGAAGTTAAACCTAATCTAACGGGTGACCCCTGGGAGGTAGCCAAGCCTTAATCTGATGGGTGACTCCTTACATCCTACGCTGGCTATGTAGTTCTGTAGTGAGAGACTACTACTAATGACTCTGCCTTTCTAAAAGAAGAAGTCATCACCTCTACACTAGCTCAGAGTTAGTTCCTACTCCCAACTGAATGACACTGACTGATTCGACTGGACTGGGTTAGCTGAATTCGGTAACTAACTAAGTTCTGCTATTCGTGATACTATGGAGTTTATTCTATAATTACTAAGGCTCAAAGTAAATAGCTAGATTGTCAGGCATTGAGTACCCCCAATACTCGATAACATTAAAAGTAAATCATGGCACAAGTTTGGGAACTTTGGGTATATGTTCATAAATCACTCATTAAGATGTTTAAACAAACAATTGGGATGCATTGACTAGTACATGAATGGGGAGTACATGCTATCATGGTATAATGACACTATTTCATTCACTTAGGCATTTAGACAAACACTTGGGGAGCATGCTTAGGTCACATAAAAGTAAACATACATGGAGATCATAGCTACATCAATAAACTTGTACATCGTAGGCTTTATCATGAAGATCATACAATTCAACACATATAATGATTAATTCCATGGAAATTTGTAATTAAATTATGGAAAAAAAACAAACAATAACATGAAACATGAATTCAATTCAATTCTAACAAAGAAAGCATGAAATCCAAAGTCTTATATTTTGAAAAGGAGATTCTTAGGCTCCATGGAAGGTAAGTATCCATAAATGAACAACTAACATACCTGGAAATATAAATTCTTAGAGTTTTTGAAGAATCTCAGAGGGATTCTTCAGATTTCTCTTGAAATTTGGAGGCTAGGGTATTCTATCTTTGAGAAAGAATGTCTTAAATTGGGGGAGAAGTGAGTTAACAATGACCTAAATACATTTTTAGGGATTAAATCCCACATCTGGGTGGATTAAATACATGGGAAAATACTAATTTAACCTTGGATGAAACTTTAATTTTTGTCAAAATTTTTTATTTAGGGCCCTAGAGCGATGCGACGCTAACGCGCCATGTCATTGGGAACTGGGCTATCGGCGCGATACGGCATAATTAGGGACCCTTACTGGATTTGGAAAATTGGGAATTGGAGGCCCTCCGCAATACGATGAGATCGCGGAGTCACACTAAAAATTAACAATTGTCATTTGGACCTATGGCGCGACGCGTTATTGACTAAAATAATGGTGTTTTACAATTGGAACTTAAAATAGCCATAACTTCTTACCCGATTATTGGATTTGGGCAAATTTTATATCCTTAGAAAGCTGGATGAATTTCCTACAAGATGGTGGTTCTAAATCTTGGAAGTTCCACCTAGAAAAAAATTCAACTTATAGATTCTTGTGTACTGAAGACTAAATTAAGATTCTCGTGTACTGAAGACTAAATTGAGCTGGGAACTTACAGGTATTATAACCATTTCAAACCAACCAATGGGAGATCTACACCTTCTTCCATAGAGCACCTAAAATAGAGCCATCTAAATGCTAGAATGGTAACTGTTGTTGTATGCAAACTCAATCAAGGGCATGTGGTTATCCCAACTACCCTTAAAGTCAATGGCATACGCCCTTAGCATATATTCTAGGGTCTGGATGGTCCTTTCTTCTTAACCATATCTCTGAGAATGAAAGGTTATACTGAGGTGAACTTGGGTACCAAGACCCTTTTGGAAGGATTTTCAGAAATGAGAGGTGAACTGCTTACCTCTATCTAAAATAATGGATAACGGAACTCTATGCAACCTAACCAACTCTCTAATATTAAGCTTGTCATATTCCTAGGCTGAATAAGAAGTATGGACTGGTAGGAAATGAGCTGATTTGGTCATCCTGTCTACAATGACTTAAGCTGAATCATTCTGATGGCAAGTATGGGGCAAACCCATCATAAAACAATGTTCACCTCCTCCCACTTCCAAGTGGGAATACGAACTCCTACAAGGTCCCATTAGGCTTCTGGTGCTCAATCTTAACCTACTGATGCGTTAAGCACTTAGCCATAAACTCTGTTATATCACTCTTCATCCCACACCACCAATAGACTTCCCACGAGTTGCAGTACATCTTGGTGGCCCCTGGATGAATTGAGTAGCGTGAACCATGCACTTTTGCAAGAATCCACTGTCTCAAGTCATCTACACCTGGCACACATAGTCAACCCTGGCAATGCAATAAACCATCTCCCCCTTGGGAGAAAACCTCTACCTTCTGATCTCTAACTTATTCTTTCAACTTAACTAGACTGGGATCCCTATCCTGTTTTTCCTTTCCCTCAGAGACCAAAGATGATTCTGAACTATTCTGCACCCATACACTACCTTATACTGAATCGACTAAGAGGACACCTAGTCGGGAAAGATGATGGACCTCTTGAACTAACTTCTTCTTATCACCGTCCTTGTGAGCAACACTACCCATAGACACTCTACTGAGAGAATCAGCCACCACATTGGGCTTGCCTAGATGATATAGAACACTCATGCCATAGTCTTTTAACAACTCCAACCACCTTCTCTGAGGAAGGTTTGGGACCTTCTGAGAGAATACATACTGTAGGTTCTTATGGTCAGTGAACACATCCACGTGCACTCCATACAAATAATTCCTTCAAATTTGTAAGCCAAAAACTACAACTGCTAACTCAGGATCATGAGTAGGATAGTTCTTTTCATGGGGTTAAGCTGTCTAGAGGCAAAGGCTATAACCTTACCTCTATACATCAAAACATACCCCAAACCAACCGTGGAAGCATCACAATATACCATAAATCCATCAAAACTGGGGCTGTAATGATTCAAGTTTTCAACTCCTAAAAACTCTTCTCACAAGAATCTGACTACTAAAATTTGACTTTCTTCTGAGTTAATCTGGACATAGGGGATGAAATATACAAAAATCCCTCAACAAACCATCGGTAATAGCCGGCCAAGCCCAAGAAACTCCTGATAGCTGATGGAAAGATGGGTCTAGGCTAGTTTCTCACTACTTCAATCTTTTGGGATCAACTCTAGTGCCATCACTGGAAATTATATGGCCGAGGAAAGCGACTAACCTTAGCTAAAATTTGCACTTACTGAATTTGGCGAACAGCTAATGGTTTTTGAGAGTCTGTAACACTATTCTAAGATGTTCTGTATGATTATGTTCACTACAGGAGTAGACAAGGATATCATCTATAAAGACTATGACGAATATGTCCAAGTACTGCTTGAACACACGGTTCATCAAGTCCATGAAGGCTGCTGGGGCATTGGTAAGACCAAATGACATGACTAAGAATTTGAAGTGACCATACCGAGTCCTAAAAGCTATTTTTGGAATGTCACACTCCCTGACTCTAAGCTGATGATAGCCAGATCTGAGATCTATCTTAGAAAAGTAACTAGCACCCTAAAGTTAGTCAAACAAGTTATCGATTCTAGGAAGTGGATACTTGTTCTTGACTGTAACTTTATTTAGCTGACAGTAGTCTATACACATTCTAAGAAAACCATCTTTACTATGCACGAATAGAATTAGTGCACCCCACGGGGCCACAGTGGGTTTGATGAATCCCTTATCTAGGAGATCCTTCAACTATTCTTTTAATTTCTTGAGTTATGCTGGAGCCATTCTATATGGCAGAATAGATATGGGCTAAGTATCTGGAAAAAGGTCGATTCTGAAGTCAATTTCCCTTTCGAGAGGAACCTGGGAAGATCTTCAGGGAATACATCTGGGAATTTATATATTACTGTCACTGATTCAAGATTAGGGGTCTCTGAACTAGAGTTTTCAACTCAAACAAGATGGTAAACACATTCCTTAGATATCATTTTTCTCGCCCTAAGGTAAGAAATAAGTTGACTCCTAAGTGCTAAAGTATTACCTCTCCACTCTAGGACAAGTTCATTCAACAACTAGAATTGGACAATTCTATTTTTGTAGTCAACTTAGGCATAGCATAAATAAAGCCAATCTATGCCAAGAATGACATCAAAATCTGTCATCTCTAATTCTACTAAGTATGCTGAAGTGTTTTTTTGAGATACCATAACCGGACAGTTCTTATATACCCATCGGGATATGATAGATTTACCCACTGGGGTAGAGACTAAAAAAAGCTCTGTTGGGATTTCGAGACTGACTACAAATTCAATAGTTATATAAAGAGTTACAAATGACAATGAAGCTCCTGGATCTAGTAAATCATAAATATGTAAATGATAAACTTGTAATATACCATCGACCACATCAGGAGAAGCTTCCTGATCCTATCAGGACTAAAGTGTATAGAGTCTATTTTGGTGTTGCCCGCTAGTAGCACTAGAAGAGGCACCCTGCTAAGTTGGGCGACCAGCTGGAACTGACGACTGATGGGACTGGCCCTATTGGCGTAACTCCCTACCTTTCTGAGTAACTACCCGACACTCTCAAATCTGATGGCCTGGATTGCCACACCAAAGAACATACCACTGTTAGCTCTATACTCACCCTAATGGTTCCTGCCATATTTCTGGCAAAGAGGGTTTGTTTGGGCACTACTAACACTACCCTAGGGTTTAGGGCTTGATACTTGATCTCTATTGTCGTCTCTAAATTTTGGCACTGCAGTACTGGCTGAGGATAGAGATGGAAAAGATTATTTCAGTTGGAATTGAGAATGATTTCCACTCTCTAACTTAGGCTGGGTAAAGTTGAGGCTACTTGTTCTCGCTCTCTTGTTCTTCCTCTCCTTTGCTTTATTCTTAGCCTCCTCTATCTACTGATCATAAACCATGATCCTGGATATGTCAATATCCTTAATCAATATTGCGATCCTACACTCCTTGACCACACTATTACATACCAGACATAAAGTTACTCATCTTAGATCTGCTATCTACTACCACGTAAGGAGCGTATCTGGCTAACTAAGTAAACATGAGAGAATACTCTTGTACTGTCATGTTTCCCTACTTTAGATTTATAAACTCCAAAACCTTAGCTTTCCTCAAATCTAGTGGGGAGAACCTATCAAGGAAATTAATGGCACACACCTCTCATTATATGGGCCCTACATCTGCGACCCTCTCTGCGTTCGACTGCTTAAACCATGAGGGAGACACATCGTGTAACTGATATGCAGACAACTCAGCACTCTAACTGGCAGTCACTCCGAAAATATCTATGACATTCTACACTTGATCAAGGAATTCCAGTGGGTCCTTATATGACTTAGACCCAATAAATAATGGAGGGTTCATTCAGGTAAAGTCTTGAGTCTTGGCTGTAGTAGTGTTGGCCACAAGGTTGTCCTGAATAACAAATGGTCATTCATTCTGAGCTACTACGAAATTAGCTAAAGTAGTGAATGCAACTCTAAATTTTGCATAGGAGACATGCGCGTCTAGGGGGTCTGCCTGAATGGGCTGAGGTGCTGACTGATTTCTAGTTCTTCTTTCATTAGTCTTTTTGGGAGGCATGTTTTGTAACCGAAAGGAAAAAAATAATTAGACTGATAATTTAGCTTGAGTTCATGCTCACTCGCACAACATAAAAACTTAAAAAAGGGAAACTTTTCCTAAAACATCTCAGAGCATCTTGTCCATAAGTGTAGCAATCTACATACACATGCACAAAACTCTACTTGATGCGGCTTTCAAACTTCCTAGGACTCTTTTGAACCTTAGGTTCTAATACCAAGTTTGTAATGCATCGAGTTTGTACCTCGGATATTACACGATGCTAGCAACCTTGAAGGACCACCAGCTAACCCATGTCTGGTAACTACTGTGTGCACTGAATAATAATAACTGTACAATAATAATATTACTAAAATAAATGTCGAAGGTAGGCTGAAATCACCATAAGTTTCATGACTGAAAACACATACTAAATACTGAAAACTAAATATTAAAATATCTATCTGAAGTACTCTAGTCTAAAAGCCTCTAACTGTCTGAATTATGGAGTTGATGGGACAAGTCCATAACTAACTCCAACTACTAAATACTGAAATACTAAAAATAATACTCTGTCCTCAAACTATGAGGACTCACCACTAAGTCTACTGCTGAATGGCTTGGCCACTAATTACAGTCAGGAGCCTATGCGTTTGAACCTATGACATAAGACATCATAGCGCAAAATAGAAGTATATGTTAGTACTTTGAATGTACCGGTATGCTAAGTGAGGTAGGATGATATGCATGGGTTCATGTGCATGAACAATAACTGGCTGAGTAACATGAACATAACTAAATGAGAGTACATGCATGAACACATAAATCGTAACTGAGGTCATGATAACACTGGATACTAAGTTTTGAATTACTAATTTACTGATATTTGAGCTTACTGATACTGTATTACTGATAACTGAGTGACTGTATCTGATAGCCTTGATTTTGTAGAACTGATCTGAGTTTTATACTAAGTTGGGCTAATGTATCTGACAGTCATAATCTATAGAACTGATCTGAGGTCTATACTGAGCTGGGTGACTATATCTGACAATCAAGAATCGGTAGAACTAAACTGAATTCTATACTGAGACTGAAATTGAAACTATGAGATGTAATCACCTAACCAACATGCCCCAAATCTACACTGATGGAGTCTAACCTGTGACCCAGTTGGAAGGGTGCTAATACTGTGCCACAAATACTAACACTACAAAGACCAGGATACCAAGCCTAACTAACGGGTGACACCTGGGCGGAGTCAAACCAAATCTGATGGGTGACCCCTGGAAGGTAGTCAAGCCTAGTCTGACGGGTGACTCTTCAATATGCGCTGGCTACATAGTTATGGAGTAAAGGGATTGCTACTAACGACTTGCCTATCTGAAGGAAAAGTCATCATCCCTACTCTCGCTCGGTGTTGAATCCTTCTCCCAACTGAATAGACACTGAACTGATTCTTAATCTGCACTAGACTGGATTTAATTGTTACTGATCGTGTTGTCTAACTAGACTAAGTTCACTAGGTTTCATTGACTAATGGAATACTATAGAGTTCTATTAACTGGTTGCGTTTACTGAGGTCTAAACTGAATACTGAACAGAGACATGACTAACTACTAAGTACTACCGTTTGTAACACTAATGAGACTGTCTTGTAAACATTGTGGCTCTAGGTAAGCAGCTAAATTTTTGAGTATTGAATACCCCCATGACTCGATAGCATGAAAAGTAAAGCATAGAGTAAACTTGAAAAGCATAACACTGTGCACTTGTACATAACTCATCCATACACATTTTATCAAACACTTGTAAGGTATCGGTTGACACATATACTAACATGTCATGATTTTTCCTCATTTAATTCACATGAGCATTTTAACAAACACTTGGGGAGCACCAATATGCACATAATACTAAACAACATGTAGGCATCATAACATAAATTCCCAAATTCACAAATTCAATGGCTTTTACATGAATTCACATGATACTACACACATGATAATCAATTCCACGTGAAACTTATAATAGACCATGAATTAGAACCCCAATTAACATTATACTCATGAATACACTTAAATCCAATCATGGAAATCATTAAATCAATTTACTTCAAGTTTAAAAGAGTTTCTGGAGCTCCAAGGGTGGAAGGAACCCTTGGATGAACACTTCACATACCTAGATACTTGAATTAATGAAGGTTGATGGTGAGTTCTTGAATCATGAGTTTGAAATAAGATCTCCTAGGGTTCTTACTCTTGAGTAACTTGAGAGAGAATGAGTGTAATTTGCTTATGGAGGGCTAAATTTTGTGTTTTAGGGCTGAATAGACATGGAAAAATGACCCAAATATCCCTAAGGATGTAGAATTTTAATGACTGAAAAGTTACCTAGTGATGCGCGGCCCGACGTGCCGTATCGATGGGGTCGATGCATCATGTCGATTTCGTGTCAGCTAACTAAAATTTACACTGAAAGCTAAGGAAAAATATTGATCGACGTGATAGGCGACACGGCGCATTGAGATCACATCGATACACTATTTTGAATTCCCAAACATACTTCAGAAGAAGTTCAAAAAATCTGAAACTCACCTAAAGTGACCTACTGACATTCCTAATCATGAATCAATATAAAAATCAAAATTTCAAAACCATAAGGGTCGTTAAATTAATTTTTCATTTTAAGATTAAAATAACACTAAGTCTGAATACTTAAATAAAATTTTCGAAGTCTGGGACCCCTTAACAAGCTTTGAAGAACTGGATTAAGCTTAGGATTTTGGGGGGTCTTACAGATGCCAAATCCTCCAACACTCTTATGAGTTCCTCATGAATTCTTATGTATGATGGTGATGGTAAGTGTGTTAATGAATATAATGCCCCAAATCCGATACCCGAAATGCTACATGGTGCTCATGACCCCAAAGGACCATAAGCTAATCCATGACTGATATCTGTACCTGTATACTACATAAAATACTGATTAATGCGGAAACATGAACAAAAAGGCCGTAAGAATCAAAACTAAACATAATTTGAATAATATAACATCTGTGTGAGGTAATAGAATACCCAAAACAAAACTTAGAAAACTGAAGTTTGAAACATAATAGTTTATAAAGTCTCCAACTGACTGAACTGTCTGAATAAGGAGTTGATAGGATATTTCCCAAACTAAATCCAACTAATAAACTAATTAATGAGATAATAGGGAAATAATCATGTCCTCAAAAGATGAGAACTTACTTCTAACTCGATCTGTGAATATCTGGAATCTACTGTTGCTTTGGAGCTCGTGTCTCTGAACCTATGGTATAAGACACCATTGCGCAAATATGTTAGTACTTTGAATTTACTGGTATGCATGTGAGGTAAGCTGAATGCATGGGGTTTATATGCATGAACAATATTAATAACTGACTAACTATCAAGAGCGTGAGAATACATGCATAAGACATAACAACTGACACTAATATAATGATAACATTATTATTGAATTTGAATATAACTGATAACATGAGTGACTATATCTAACAGTCCTGAATCTAATAAAACTATCTGAGTTTCGTACTGTATCTAAGTTGACAGTATCTGACAGTCCTAAATTCTGAAGAACTATCTGAGTTCTTTTACTGAGACTGATACTGTGACTGTGGGAGGTATTAAGCTAACCGGCATGCCCCAAATGATACATCATAGTTGAATTGGGGTCCAATCTATGCCCTGATTAGAAGGGTGTCAATACCGCACCACTGGTAAGGATAACATGTGAGTGACCCTAATAAAATAGGTAACTCTAGTGAGAATGGTGGGAGCCCTCATATAGAAGGCTAAGACACCTCATCTACTCTCATATAGCAGGCTATGATGTCTCAACCTATGCTGGCTATATAGTTCTGAAACACAAGGATTGCTTCTAAGAATCACACCCTTATATAATAGGTGAGTTCCCATCCTAAGGCTTACTCGGTGATAATTTCTACACCCATCTGAATAGACACTGAGCATGATTTACTGAACTGAACATAGACTGAGTTACTGAATTCTGTTGACTGACGAAATATTACTCATATCTGACAACTGACTGAGTTCATGAGATCATGGATATTTCCTGAGTCATAAGATTGTCTGATGTCTAAGGACTCGTAGCTTGACTGAAAGTAATGTGAAAACATGACATGGCTCTAGGCACACAGCTAATGTTTTGGGTACGAGTACCCCCAGGACTCGATGGAAGGAAACTGACCAAGCATAACTTACTTGAATATATAACTAATATCATGATCCATAATGCATTTATAGAAGCATTTCATTAAAACATATGATAGGTATAACTTTTACATGCATGGGGATTTCATGGTATCATGCTAATTAGGCACTTTTCCTTCATCTAGGAATTTAGTCTAACATATTGTAGGCATGGTACATGTAAACATCATTATATAATAATTAAACATCACGGTTCAATTCTAATTCCATCATTCAAGGATTTAGTCATAGGTTAGCATGAATCTATATCTATAATAATTTAACCCACATAGAATTTATCACCCAACATGGAGTAGAATTCAATTTCTCACTATCCACATGAACAAGAACAGCCTAATCATGAAATTCATAAGAAAATCCATAAACTTGGATTTTGAAAAGGGATTCATGGGCCTCATGTACGAAAGGAGTTCATGAATGAATACTATGCATACCTTAGTTCATGATTCGTGAAGATTGACAGTGAAACTTTCTAGAAATTGGATCTTCTATGAAAACTCTAGCTTGTTCTTGAGAGAAAATAAAGATAAACTAGTATATTTTAGGTGAAAAGTGGCTGAATTACGTGTTAAAAGGCTTAAATAGGGGTGGAAAGTTGACCCTTTTAACCCTGGACGCGTCATTTAATTTTAGTGAAAATTTCCCGAATTAGACCCTTGGCACGACGCGGAGCTATCGGACCGTGTCACTGGATTTTGATAATTGGGAAATTGAGGGATGGCGCGATGCGGATCCATCGCATTGCCCCTTCTTTTGTAACCTGGAACTTTGGTGCGACTTGAAGAAAATTATGTTGAGACACTGGAAGAGGACAATTGCCATTTTAGCTTGTGTCGCGGCACGCCACTGAGTATGGCATCGTTTTACAATGAGAACTTGAAATAGTCATAACTTCTGACCCGGTTATCGAATTTCGGTAAATCTTATATCGACGGAAAGCTTATTGAATTTCCCACATGAAAAAAGTGAAATTCTTGAAAATTCCTCATGGAATAATATTCATTCAATTTAGAAGATAATATTAGACATTCTTGAGATAAAATTAGCTAGGAAAAAGTACGGAGTATTACAATATCTCCCCCTTGAGAACATTCATCCTCGAATGAGACTGACTGAGAGGGGAGAAAAGACGCTGACGTACATATTGAACATGAATAACAGGAACATGATCTCATGACTGGCATGACTAAAAAGCTGAACATATAATACTGAACATGCATATTAGATGCATGTGTGACTGATTCATGAATACATGATTGAGTGTTCTGAAGAACTTTCTTACAATGAGAATGCATATTTGATGCATAATTACATAACTGAACTGATACATGAGTGCATGACTGAATATGCAATGGTACTTGATACCAAGTTTATAATGGGAACATGAGAATGAAACTGAATACAAGTTCGTGATGAACACTAAACATGAAATTGAGTTAGCTTAAGGAGAACTATTACCTTGAGCTTGATCTGAGTTGGTGAAGAAGAGGTAAGGATAATTGGTACGCATGTCTGCCTCTACTTCCCAAGTAGATCCTTCAATGGACTGATTTCACCAAAGAACTTTAACTAGAGGGACTTCTTTGTTCCTCAACCTATGAGTCTGATACTCTAGAATTTCAACTGTAATCTTTTCATAAGAGAGGTTGTTCTGAACATTGATGCTCTGAATAGGGACTACAACTGTTGGGTCACCTTTACACTTCTTGAACAAGGAGACAGGGAAGACTGGATGAACTAAGGCTAGATCTGAAGGCAATTCGAGCTCATAAGCTACCTTGCCAAAATGACTGAGAATCTTGAAGGGACCAACATATCGGGGATTGAGCTTTCCCTTCTTGTTGAATCTCTTCACTCCCTTTATGGAAGAGATATTTAGATAGACATGATCACCGATCTCAAACTCAAGATCTTTTCTACAAACATCTGCATAAAACTTCTATCGGCTTTGAGCATCCCAGAGTCTCTCTCTAATCAACTGGACTTTTTCTAAAGCATCGAATACTAAGTCAGGCCCTATGATTAAGGCCTCACTAACTTTGAACCAACTGATTGGAGAACTACATCTCCTACCATAGAGAGCATCAAATGGAGCCATCCAAATACTGGAATGATAGCTATTGTTGTATGCAAACTCAATTAAAGGCAAGTGGCCATCCCAACTACCCTTGAAATCAATTGCACATGCCCGTAGCATATCTTTTAAAGTCTGAATGGTCCTTTCTATTTGACCAACTATCTGAGGATAGAAGGTTGTACTGAGATAAACTTGGGTACCAAGACCCTTTTGGAATGCTTTCCAAAAATAAGAGGTGAACTGGGTACCTCTATCTGAGATAATAGATAGAGGAACACCGTGCAATATGACCAACTTCTAATGTAGAGTCTGGTGTAATCCTCGGTTGAATAGGAGGTATGGACTGGAAGAAAATGGGCTGATTTGATCATTTTGTCTATAATGACCCAGACTGAATCATGTTGATGATGAGTTTGAGGCAAACCCATCACGAAGTCCTTGTTCACTTCTTCCCACTTCCAAGTAGGAATAATGAACTCCTGTATAGGACCACTAGGCTTTTGATACTCTATCTTAACCTGATGACATATAGAGCACTTACCCACAAACTCTACAATATCTCTCTTCATCACACTCTACCAATAAACTTCCCATACGTCGTGGTACATCTTTGTGGCCCCTGGATGAATAGACTAGTGCGCATCATGCGCTTCTGCAAGAATTTACTGTCTTAAGTCATCTACACCTGGAACACAGAGACGACCCTGACAATGTAAAATACCATCTCCCCCTTTGGAGAAAACCTTTACTTTCTGATCTTGAACTAACTCTTTCAACTTGACTAGACTGGGATATCTATCTTGCTTTTCTTTCACCTCAAAAACTATAGATAATTCTGAACTACTCTGAACCCATATATCACCCTCATCTGTATTGACTAAGAGAACACTTAGTCTGGCAAGTTGATGTACTTACTGAGCTAACTTCTTCTTACTGTCATCCACATGCACAACACTACCCATAGACAGTCTACTGGGAGCGTCGTCCACTACATTAGCCTTGACCAGATGATAGAGGACACTCATGTCATAATTTTTCAAGAGCTCTAACCACCTTATCTGACGAAGATTAAGATCTTTCTGAGAAAATACATACTGAAGACTCTATGATCTGTGAAGACATCTACATGAACTCTATAGAGATAATGCCTTCAAATATTCAAGGCAAAGACTACGGCAGCTAACTCAAGATCATGAGTAGGATAATTCTTCCCATGGGATTTAAGTTATCTGGAGGTGTATGCTATAATCTTACCATGCTTCATAAGGACACAACCCAAACCTACTCTGAGTGCATCACAATACACTATAAACCCATCTGAACTATTTAGAAGAGCTAGAACTAGAGATAAGGTGAGTCGAGTCTTCAACTCCTGAAAACTCTTCTCGCAAGGATCTGACCACTGAAACTTGACCTTTTTTTGAGTCAATCTGGACATAGGGGATGCAATAGAAGAAAATCCCTCAACAAACCATCAATAATAGCCATCCAAACCCAAGAAACTCCTAATATCTGATCGAGAGACAGGGCGAGGCTTGTTTCTTACTGCTTTAGTCGTTTGAGGATCTACTCTAATGCCATCACCGAAAATGATATGACCAAGAAAATCTAATGACCTTAGCCAAAATTCACACTTACTGAATTTGGAGAATAACTGATGATCTCTGAGAGTCTGAAGTACTGTCCTGAGATGGTCTGCATAATCTCACTCACTGTGAGAATAGACCAGGATATCATATATGAAGACTATGACAAACATGTCCAATTACTGCTTGAACACATGATTTATCAAGTCCATGAAAGTGTTTGGGGCATTAGTAAGACCAAATGACATGACAAAGAATTCGAAGTGACCATATCGAGTACCTATTTATTGGATGTCACATTCTCAAACTCTAAGCTGATGATAGATGAATCTAAGGTCTATCTTAGAGAAATAACTGTCACCCTGAAGTTGGTAAAACAAATCATCAATTCTAGGAAGAGGATACTTGTTCTTGATCGTGACCTTGTTGAGTTGATGGTAATCAATGCACATTCTGAGAGAACCATCTTTCTTGCACATGAATAATACTGGGGCACCCCACGGGGAAACACTGGGTCTGATGAATCCCTTATCTAAGAGATCTTTCAACTGTTCTTTCAGTTCTCTGAGTTCTTCTAGTGCCATTCTGTATGGCGGAATAGATATGGGCTGAGTATCTGAAAGGAGATCAATGCCAAAGTCAATTTCTCTTTCAGGAGAAATTCCTAAAAGATCTTCGAGAAAGACATTTGAATATTCATTTATGACTGGAACTGATTCAAGACTGGTAGTTTCGAAACTAGAATCCTTAACATGAACAAAATGATAGACACATCCCTTAGATATCCATTTCCTTGACCGAAGGTGGGAAACAAGCTGACCTCTGAAAGCTGAAGTACTACCCTTCCACTCTAGGATGGGTTCATTTAGAAACTGAAATTAGACTATTCTATTTTTGTAGTTGACTGTGGCATAATAGGAATAAAGTAAATCTATGCCGAGAATGACATCAAAATCAGTCATCTCTAATTCAACTAAGTCTGCTGAAGTGACTTTCTGAAATATCATAATCGGGAAGTTCCTGTATACCCGCTGGGCTATGATGGTTTTACCCACTAGGGAAGAGACAGAAAAGGTCTTTGCTAGGATTTCGGGACTAATTCTGAAATTGCCTGCTATATAAGAAGTAACAAAAGACAAAGAAGCTCCTGGATCTAGCAAATCGTAAACATACACATGAAAGATCTTTAACGTACTACTAACTATATCAAGAGAATTTTCTTGATCCTGTCGGGACTGAAGAGAATAGAGATTATTTAGGTGTTTCCCACAAGTAGCACTGGTGGTGGTACCCTGCTGATTTGGGCTACTGGAACTAAGCTGAGGAGTGATTCTATTGACCCTGAGGACCTGGCTGAGGACAGTCTCTGACTCTGTGGCCTGGCTTGCCACATCTGAAACAAATACCACTGTCAACTCTACAAATACCCTGATGGTGTTTGCCACAAGTCTAGGAAAGAGGATAGGTTCAGGCACTGCTAACACTACCCTAGGACTTAGAACCTAGCGCTCTATCTTTGTTAACCTCTCTAAACTTAAGAATTGGAGCACTGGCTGAAGAAGGAGATAGAACTGATGACTTAGGACGAATCTAAGAACAGTTTTCTCCTTCTGACTTAGGTTGAGCAAAGTTGAAACTACCTGTCTTCGCTCTCTTATTCTGCTTCTCCCTCATCTTAATTTTCTGCTCCTCTATCTGCTAAGCATGAGTCATGAGACTGGCTAAAGTCATGTCACTATTCTTCATGGTGGTTCTACACTCATTAACCACACTATCATTCACCCCTAAAACAAACTTACTCATACTTGCCCTACTATCTGCAACCACGTGAGGGGCATATCTGGCTAATTGAGTAAACTTAAAAAAATACTCTTTGACTGTCATATTTCCCTTCCTGAGTTTAATGAATTCCAGTACCTTAGCTTCTCTAAGCTCTAGGGGAAAGAATCTATCAAGGAACGTTGAAGCAAACTCCTCCCACTCAACTGACCCTGCATCGTCTGCCCTCTTTGACTTCCACTGCTTGAACCAAGTATGATCCATATCCTGTAATTGATATGAAGCTAGCTCAGAACACTCACTATACGTAACCCCCATTAGGTTTGTAACCTTCTGCATCTGATTTAGGAATTCCTGAGGGTCCTCATCTGTCTTAGACCAAAGAAAGGATAGAGGATTTATTTGGGTAAAGTCCCGAATCCTGGCTGCAGCTGAATTGGCCACTGGGTTGGCCGGAACGACAGTTGGTTGTTCATTATAAGTAGCAACTGACTGAGTAAGAGTAGCGAATACAGCTCAGAACTCTACATGAGAAATATGTTCGCCCAAAGGTTCTTCGGGCTGAGGGGTTGGCTGATTCCCATTTCTTATTTTAGGAGGCATGTTCTATAGAAGAAAGGGAGAAATGGATTACACTAAGAGATTGACTTGATATTATGCTCACTGGCACGACATGAATACTTAAAGAGAGGAAATTGTTCCTAAAACATGTTATAGCCTCCTGTACATAAATGTGGCGCGCAACACACCCATGTATAAGACGCTACTAGATGTGGATTTCAGACTTCCTAGGACTCTATTGAACCTTAGGCTCTGATACCAAGTTTGTAACACCCCAAATCTGATACCCAGAATGCTACACGGTTCTCATGACGTTGAAGGATCACAAGCTAACCTATGACTGATATATGTACCTGTATACTACATAAAATACTGAATAATGCGGAAACATGAACTGAAAGGCCGTAAGGTTCAAAACTGAACATAATTTAAATAATATAACATCTGTGTGGGGTAATACAATACCCAAAACAAAACTGAGAATACTAAAGTCTGAAACATGATAGTCTAGAAAGCCTCTAACTAACTAAACTATCTGAGTAAGGAGTTGATGAGACATGTCCCCAACTAACTCCAACTAATAAACTAATTAATGAGATAATAGGGAAATAATTATGTCCTTGAAAGATGAGAACTCACTTCTAACTCTGTCTGTGGATATCTAGAATCTACTGTTGCTCTGGAGCTCGTGTCTCTGAACCTATGGTACAAGATACCAGAGCGCAAATGCATCAGTACTTTAAATATACTGGTATGCATGTGAGGTAGGCTAAATGCATGGGGTTCATATGCATGAACAATATTAATAACTGACTAACTATCATGAGCGTGAAAATACATGCATAGGACA
This sequence comes from Capsicum baccatum var. pendulum, assembly GCA_030864225.1. Classification (NCBI taxonomy): domain Eukaryota; kingdom Viridiplantae; phylum Streptophyta; class Magnoliopsida; order Solanales; family Solanaceae; genus Capsicum; species Capsicum baccatum. The sequence goes on along the minus strand of CM061557.1, from coordinate 219,153,584 downwards.
AAACAACTGACACTATTACTGTATAACATGATTACTGAATCTGAATATAACTGATAACATGATTGACTGTATCTGATAGTCCTGTCCTGAATCTGATGGAACTATCTGAGTTTCATACTGTATCTGAGTTGACTGTATCAGACAGTCCTGAATTCTGAAAAACTATCTGAGTTCTTTTACTGAGACTGATACTATGACTGTGGGAGGTAGTCAGCTAACCAACATGCCCTAAATGGTACATTATAGCTAAAGTGGGGTCCAATCTATGCCCTGATTAGAAGGGTGTCAATATCGCGCCACTGGTAAGGACAATATGTGAGTAACCCTAATATAATAGGTAACTCTAATGAGAATGGTGGGAGCCCTCATATAAAAGGCTAAGACACCTCATCTACCCTCATATAGCAGGCTATGATATCTCAACCTATGTTGGCTACATAGTTCTGGAATGCAAGGATTACTTCTAAGAATCACACCCTTATATAATAGGTGAGTTCCCATCCTAAGGCTTACTCGGTGCTAATTTCTACACCCATCTGAATAGACACTGAACATGATTTACTGAACTGAACATGGACTGAGTTACTGAATTCTGTTGACTAATGAAATATTACTAATATCTGACAACTAACTGAGTTCATGAGATCATAGAGATTTCCTGAGTCATACGACTGTCTGAAGTCTAAGGATTCATAGCTTGGCTGAAAGTATTATGAAAACATGACATGGCTCTAGGCACACAGCTAATGTTTCGGGTACGAGTACCCCCAGGACTCGATGGAAGGAAACTAACCAAGCATAACTTACTTGAACATATAACTAACATCATAACCAATAATACATTTATAGAAGCATTTCATCAAAACATGTGATAGGCATAACTTGTACATACATGGGGATTTCATGGTATCATTCTAATTAGGCATTTTTCTTTCATTTAGGCATTTAATCAAACATATTGTAGTCATGGTACATGTAAACATCATTTTACAATAATTAAACATCATGGTTCAATTATAATTTCATCATTCAAAGGTTTAGTCATAGGTTTGCATGAATCTATATCTATAATAATCTAACCCACATAGAATTTATCACCCAACGTGGAGTAGAATTCAATTTCTCATTATCCACATGAACAAGAACAGCCCATTCATGAAATTCATAAGAAAATTTATAAACTTGAATTTAGAAAAGATATTCTTGGGCTTCATGGACAAAAGGAGTCCATGAATGAATACTATGCATACCTTAGTTCATAATTTTGTGAAGATTGACGGTGAAACTTTCTTGAAATTGGATCTTCTATGAAAACCCTAGCTTGTTCTTGAGAGAAACTTGAGAGAAACTAGTATATTTTGGGTGAAAAGTGGCTGAATAACGTATTAAAGGGCTTAAATAGGGGTGTAAATTTAACCCTTTTAGCCCTGGATACGTCATTTAATTTCATTAAAAATTTCTCGAATTGGACCCTTGGCGCGACGCGGCGCTATCGCGCCATGTCACTGAATTTTGACAACTGAAAAATTAAGGGAAGGCGCGATGCGAAGCCATCACATTGCCCCTTCTTTTATGACCTGGAACTTTGGCGTGATGTAGAGGAAATCGCCCTAAGACACTGGAAAGGACAATTTCCATTTTAGCTTATGGCGCGGCGCACCACTGACCAATATGGTGTTGTTTTATGATGGAAACTTGAAATAGTAGTAACTTCTGATCTGGTCATCAGATTTGGGCAAATCTTATATCGAAGCTTATTGAATTTCCCATATGAAAAAAAGTGAAAATCTTGAAAATTCCTCATGGAATAATCATCATTCAATTTAGAATCTAATACTAGACATTCTTGAGATAAAATTAGCTAGAAAAAAGTATGGGATATTACAATGAATCTAGATATCATAGTATAATTGGCTTATTACTTGATTTTACTACTAGTCAATCAGATATTCTATTTAATGTCTATAAATATGCAATATTTTAGTCAACTCCTAAAGAATCACACCTGACTGCAATCAAATGCATTATCAGATATCTAATTGGAACTACATCTTTAGATCTTTGGTATCCTAAGACAAATGATTTTGAACTAAAATATTTTGCAGATGTAGATTTTGCATGTGACAAAAATGATAGAAAAAGCACTTGTAACACTTGCCAACTCATGAAAAATTCTCTCATATCTTCGAATAGCAAGAAACCAAACTATGTTTCTCTGTCAACTACTGAATCTAAATATATTTCTATTTGAATTATATTGTGCACATATTCTCGATATGACTCATAAACTTAGTGATTACGATATATCTGTGAAAATCTTTTATGATAACTCTAATGTTATTTGTAAAATCCTATGCATTATTCTTGAGCTAAATATATTGATATTAAGCATCATTTTATTAGAGATAATATTTTAAAGGTGACATTAATATATCTTTTGTTAGAACTGATTTTCAACTAGCAGATATTTTCACTAAACCTTAAATAGACAACAGATTTTACTTTGTTAGAAAATCTCTTAGTATTATTGCAAAATATTTTTAAAAGTGTTATTTTTTCTTTTTAGTGTGATAATATTTTTGTACGTATATGTTCCCTTATTGATTAATTGATTTAATTGATGTCCTTTTATTAATTAGTTTTCCTTTTTATCGCCCGACACAATGTACCGTGTTCAGTAATTATGGAACCCTTTCGTCTTCCTAGGCAACCTTTCCTTCTTACCATCTTTTCATCTTCTGTTCTCTACTTATATTTTGTTGAGCCTTCCGCCATATTCGCTTCATTCTTTCTTGTGTGTTCTATCTTTCCCCCACATGGCTAAAGCCTCCAAAAATTTCTTCATGGGAAATAGGAAAAGCTCCCGCCTCAAATTAAAAAAAAAAGCCTCTACTCCGATCCTTCTTGATTCTAATTTGTTCGACTAAAATCTCCCTGAAACATCATCTGACTCCTCTCACCCTTTGATAGGTAAGCGTTATTTTACTCCTGATGACTCCAAGTATTTCAATAAGGAAGTGAAGTTTGATTTGGATAGTCTAAATTTCAAAATTGATTTTTGGAGACCTTCAAATGAACCGCTCTTTCACTCTATGAAGGAACTCTCTTGTTTATGGTAGAATGGTGCATTTAGACCTTTTTAAGAAACCTCATTTCATATGAAATCTCTCTTTATTTTTCAAGGATGGAAAAATTTTTGCTATTCTACTCCTAAACATGTCTATAAACCTCGCATTCATCTTTTTTAAAGCAAATCTTAGGTGTGTTAGATCTGGTGAATTGAAAACTATTGTTATGGGTAAACAGATTTTTCTTGACTATACTATGTTTGATGCTATTTTTAGTATTAACTGCTATGGGTTTGCTACATCTTCTAAGAATCCTTGGCTCTCTGATTTTGATGTTACCTTTGAACAAGCTAAACGTTTTATTGCTCATGAGAACTCTGACTTTCTTCCCTCTTCTCTTGGCCACAAAAATTTGTCTTTTGAAAATCATGTTATTTCTCACATTATTGCTACAACTCTTCTTCTCTATGCTGGGTTATTTTCCACCTTATCTCAACGTGATGCTCTCCTCACTTACTGCACTGCATCTCAGCTAAAAGTAAGCCCTCCTCCATTATCATTAATTATATGACTAAAGCATCTTTTAACACCTCTAGTTTGCCTTATGATTTGATCATAACTCGTATCTTGGAGGCTACCAACATTCTTCTTGATAGTGTCCCTTTCGTCTCTGTGAAGCAGTGCTATAAATTCAAAGCCTTTGAAAGTATAGGATATGTCTTGGTTGATTATTCTTGGGCTCCTAAGCTTGAAGAATGCTTGGTTTTCACTCCCTCCTCTCCAAAATTCAAAGTATCTTCTTCTCTTATGGCAGGCTCTCCTTCTTTTGATGTTTCTCTTCGTCTGACAGATATAGACTCTAAGCTTTATGCTATTAAGGATCTTCTTCTTGCAATCAAGGATGTTACCAAAAAAGCAAAAACTAATGTTGCCTAGCTCAGAGTACGACTAGATCAAGTGTTAAAGGAAGTGACTAAAATTACCATCAAAATTCAGACTATAATGGGCATTCTTTCAGCTACCATCTCAACTCGGTTCTCAAATCTAAAGGATGTTATTACTCAAACCTTGGCATATTTATTTTATCATTTTGAACACCCCCTAGTCCTGTTTCTTTGTTACTTGTTTAGACTATGATGACTTTTGTGTGTATCTGGGACTAAGCCCATGAATGCTCTATTTATTTAATCTTTATTTTAGTGTTTTTTAGTTGCTATTATTCCTTTTTTATTGATGTCAAAGGAAGAGAGGTACATACTTATGCTTATAATAAGTCAAGTCAACTAGTATGAACTCAGGGGGAGCTACTATTCAACAAGTCATCTAAATAGGGGGAGACTAAAATTGACGTTGAATACATCACTTGTGAAATAAAAATTGACTGACTATATTATTTCTTTTATTTTGTCATCTATCAAAAATAAGGAGATTGATGGTGTCAAATTTTAATGGATGATTTCCTTGCAAGGATTAAAAAAATAAACAATCAAGATTCTTGGCTAATCGCATTAAAAGTGGAAGGAGTATCAACTTCTAAAGGAAAAAAAATCAACTTTCCTCAGCATTTAATGCAGCATCTCCAATAAAGGAAAGGAATATCGCTTCCTATTTCATTATGGATTATTCTGCGCCTTCTTTAGGGTTTTGGGTTTATTTTTGCAGACTTTGTTTATACTTGGAAATAGAATTCTGTTTATCCCATTTTCAAGAAGCAAAACTTTTGAGTTGCCTTCTATTTTTCAAAGGCTAGTATTAGTTCAATCACTACTATTTAAAGTATTAGAAAAAAAAAAAAAAAGACATACTTTTATCTCAACCTTCTCGAGTTCTTTACTCTACTTTATTCAAACATTTTATTCTCTTGAGGTTTACTGTGTTTTCAAAAAGAGAGGATAGAAATACATAGTTGGTAAGGTATTGTACTAAAAGTAAGAAAAAAAGAAAAAAGTGTGAGTTACAGTCAAAAAACTTGACTCAATTCTTGTACTTTGATTTGATTCATAAAGAACTGGTCGAATCCCTTGAAACCCAAGGGGACTAGAATAAAATCTATTAGAGGTCCCAACCAGTATAAAATATCTGATGTCATTCCTTTTCAACACGATATTTTATAAACTTTAATGCTTCAATAGTCGACTATTTGTTTAAGCAAGTCGACTGTTAATTCAAAAGGAGTAATTCAACACACACACACCAACTACTTTCAAATCCTACATGAAATAAAAGCTTCTTTTTTTTTTTATCAAATAATCTAGAAAAATAGATATTTATTCATTTAATTACAAAAATTATTAAGAGATGCATATATAAATATGGAGAATTAGGCATAATTCAAGTACAACAGAATTTTTTTCTTTGACTAAATGATTTTTCTTTAAGGTGAGATAAAGACTGTTTTCATGCATATCTTGTATGAAGTTATCCCATTGATAGAATTTACAAAAAAAAAAAAGGAGAAGGACACAATAGCACTTCGGCTGAAATTATTGATATGAAAATGGTCATTGAATTTTAACTTTATTTTCTAGCCATTTGCAAACAATCTTATGCAATACTGATACAAACTCAACACATATCTTATACAAATATATATTTCATACAATAACAATATAATTTCTATATGTAATACATATTTTATACAGCAATGTACAAATTCTATGCACATCATATTAAAAAAAATGTATAGTATATATAATAATGTTACAATTCTACTCATAAATTCGTTGCTCTATTTTCATTACGAACTGTATCAGTATGTTATATGGATTGTATCAGTATGATATATGAACTGTGTCTGAACTACCTAAGCCAAAATGACCCAAATCGAAGGATCATTTAGTGGAGTTAAAAGTGAAAATTATACTATATGTATTTTTAGATTGTTTATTACAAGTTATAACTGTACTTTTTTATAATCATTGAATTAAGTTTACAAAAATAAAAATTTTATTTTTCTTTATTTTTTTTATTTTAAAAATTACTATCACTTGCAATCTGAGAAGTACTGCTATAATTTACAATAATCAATCTAAGATTGTGTATTTTACTTTTTTTTTCAAACATGAGTTAATTATTTTGAGATGGATCAACCTGTGACATTTCAAAAAAAATGAAAGCTACAAACGTGTTTAATTGGTCAAATATATTCTTTTAGAAAAATAAGTTACTCAAAAATGAGAAAAAATGACGTCACTAATGAAAATAGAGAAACATATTGCATAAGTGACATTCCAAAGTTTATTGTCTATTCTCCACCCACCAAATCCCCCACTCCCATCTCATCCCGCCTCCACTTATTTTGCTAACCGATAATGCTTTTGAAATAATATTTTCTTGGTCACTTAATAAGAAACTCACTTATAATTCAAAAAACACTTTCTAGAAAATTATTTTTGTCAAAAATATTTTTCTCTACACATAACACCCTAAATTATGAAGAATTTATAGTCACCGTAGAAAGAGTGGAAAAGAAATTCTAACAAGTTGCTCTTCGTTCTTTCTTTTCCCTTGATTTTGCTTATTATTAAAAGAGCTAGGTAGTATCATATATTTCTAAATTAAATTCATAGGCTGAATTTTTTGAGATAGGTTGAATTACTGGAAAAAGAAAGAAAAAAAAGAGAGTGGAATCAAAGAAAGTAGTGGGATAAGCACTAAATACATACAAATATATATAAATTTCGCTATCACTACAGTAAACTTGGTTCTTTCACTCTTTGCTGATGGATTTGGGGGAATTAGGAATAAGCAGGAAAACTAAGAGCATCATGGAGCTTAGCCAACTGAAGCGAAGAATAATTTTAGGTTGTCCATGTTATGAATGGACAGAAAATAGTTATGATAAAGCAGACTAATATTATATTAAGTGGTTATGTGTGGGATATGGGTTAGAAAATAGCACATTCTAAGAAGAATAGTTTTATGCAAATTGTGATAATTGCTTGGTAAAGGCTATGCTTCTCTTCCCCAATTCTCGCTAGTCCTCTCATCCCCTTCTGCTATTATTCCTCTTCTTCATACTGTATCCTTTCCGTATTAATCAAGTTGATTAGTTTTGTTCGTTTATTAATCGTTGAGTTGAGGATTCAAGTTTGTTACATTGGTGCTTTCATCCAGAGGTCTTCAATGGAGGATCAAACCTTGAAACCCCTTGTGATTCAATTTACACCAGGAAAGATTCATTGTCAAATGAGACATCTGAAATTCATTCATTATTACAGGAATTGGGTTCCCTAGAATAAGTCAACCTATTCCGGTGGAATTCCCATGATTCTATGGCGGAAATTCCAATTTATGAATCTCTGAGGCAGAACACTACTTTAATTTTTATGAAATTACAGAAAATCACAAGTTATCTCTAGCTTCGTCCTATCTCGATAGGGCCACTTTGTCGTGGTACCAATGGCTTTTCCAGAACAAGCAATTGGTTGATTGGAAATATTTACGGCAAAAGTGTTTGATTTGTTTTCCTAAACGACATCTGGAATTAATAGAAGGTCGATTGGCTAATCAAGTTTCCTCTGTGACTGAGTACGAAAATAGGTTGAGGCTAGCTCATCGGGCTTTGGCAAAATGCATGCGCACAAGGTGTTTGATAAAAAGTCGAACAGTAAAACTGAAACTGTTGTGGATATTAAAACACTGTATCAAACACCGGATGTTATGAAACAAAAGGGTGAATATGAGGATACATCAGTACAAGTTAAAACTGAGGGGGCTGAAATTTTGCTAAATCAAGCAAAATAGGAGATATGCAACTCAGAAGAGATAGCCAATTTAAATTTGGATGACAAGGAAGAGGATCCCTTGCCTCTTGATCTTGGAGTTGCAGATACAAATGTTCGAAGAGGCGAGCCATTGCAGATCACATGAATAGGTGCTCATGTTATAGTAAACAAAACACAAATATTATTCGGTATTTATTCTCAAAGAGTCAAGAACAGTTTGTTAACAATGAACAAGTCGACTCACTCTAGGAAAGAAGTGACCCCTTGATTTTGAAAGAAACTAGATTGATGCACAAGCATGCATCCATACATTTTTCATTTGATCTCCATGAGTCTGTTTCTCCATCCATTATGTTTGAGGGCATCTATATATGGCTATATCGAACTACTTGTCTATTTCACTATAGTCTAGTGTATTTGTTCTTGATGGTTCTGTGAAAGGTGGTAAATTATTTAATGATATGTCCAATAACAAGGTGGGTGTACAAATTGGTCAGCCTTGGTTGTCACGACCACTTCCAAAACCACCTTTCTCAGATTTACTATTGGGTTTCATTGCCCAAGTTGATCAATTGGTTGAAATAGCAAAGGATTCGACTTCGATGGTTTTATCATAATTGGTGAGATTAATTCCAAGACAAATGCTTGTCTTTTTGCTAACTTCAATTGTAACAGACAACTTGCAGCAGCTGCACTTGCTGCCATGCTACAGGAGTGGAAATTTTTAAAATTAAGAAGTGAATGTAAGATGAAGCTTCAAGTTCTGCACCCTACTGGTACACATTCATTGTTGTCATTGAGACCTTAGATTTAGTTATGTGTCATAAATTACAAGCATGGCTTACGTAATGTATTATAGTATATCATCCTCTTGAACAAGTATGCAGTTGAAGGGCAGGTTGTAACTGAACTTAATTTAATATTGTTGACAAGTTTACTGGAAACAATGAAAAACATGATTGTAATTGGTTGATAACAGTTGCAATGGAGAGATTGGGTGGAGAGGAAGCTTTTAAAACTGTTAATCGATACTTGAAGGTGGATAATTTTAGCTTTGACAGATCTAAGCGTGTTAATAAGTAGTATCGATATCATATTTCAAGTGCTCCTGAAGCTTCTTTTGATCCTAGTAGTACTCTTGATGATATTCTTAGCATCTCATTATTTGATACTAAAGCCTATATTTTGGTCGATTATGTGATTATGTCATTTGAAAGAGAAGGAATAGATGCCACGAAAGCAGGGAGTGATGAGGGCATTGCAGGTCATCTTATTACATATCTTTACCATGTTGGTCAGCAGCTAAACAAGAATGATGCAACCACGTCTACAATAATCCAGGCTACCAACCAAGTTACTTCCTTGTTGCTTACGAATCTAACTGTACCCAAGGATGCTCTTGCCTACTTAAACCTTGAGGACAAGGTTCTTTTTTAGAGCGGAAGTATTGTTACGAATGAGTCGAAAGCAGGTATGGTAAAGCAACTCAATACCACATTAAGTGGCTGCGTGAAATACGCGTTAATAAATAGCACATTCTAGGAAGAATAGTCTTATGCAAATTCTGATAATTACTTAGGCAAAGACAATGCTTCTAATCCCCGATTCTCTCTAGTCCTCTCACACCCTTCTGCTATTATTCCTCTTCTTTATATTGTAATTTCTCCTTTTCGTATTAACTAAAATTGATTAATTTTATTCACATTATTTATTGATCATTGAGTTGAGAATTCGAGTTCATTACAGTCCATTTAGTTTATTTTAGTGCCTCGTTATCTTCTCTTTTTATCCACAGACACTTTTTGGTTTTCTCCAACTTGAGAAAAGAAAGCTCCTACTTTATGAATTACAAAGTCATGGTGGAAAAAAACATTACAAGGATACAGCTTGTAAAAATAGGCACTTTACCAAGAAGTTCAGAAAAATGATGACCCTTTTCTTGCAAAACTTGGGATAATTTAGCCCCAGAAATTGTAAATACTTCTTGTCAAAGATACCCAACAAATAGAATACAAAATTTTGTAGCTATAAATTAACATACAATAATAGAGAACCATTAAATATCAGATCTCTCATAATAGACAGAAAAAGAAAATTGGGAGCCATACATATAATAATTTCTCCCTCATCTATTATTTTTCTCTAGAGCCTGCGATTTGTAGCAAATGCCTTTATTATTGATTTTAATAAATAAAATTTAAAAAAAAAAAAACAATAAAGAAATGGAGAAACATAAATTCTCCTTCCCCAAAAGAAAGATAAAAGGCAGCAATTTGGGGCTTCAAATGTAAAAGGCCAAAGATTTGATTACAACAAAAACCAATCAATCTTCTTCTTTCATGATAACCATTCCACATCCATTCCTTCAATTTCTTCAATCTCCATACTGTAAAATACAACAATTTAAAATAAGAAATATGGAGAACATACTAGTTTAGTCACATATTCATAATAAATATTCTCTGAATATAGTTATAAAAATACACTTTAAAAGAACAATGAAAATATAATGATTTAGAAGTCAAAGACTTGATGATGATGACGACAACGATCATGATATGAATAAATAATACTTCCTTCATTTCCAAAAAAGAAAAAAAAAAGAAAAAAAAAAAGAGAAGACAAACTTTTCCTTTTAATTCGTTTAAAAGAATTGATCTTTTTTTTTTTTTTAACAATATTTTAATTTCAATTTTTTACGTAACATTTTGATATATTTTACATAACTTAAATTTAGTATCACGAAATACAAAATTTTTTTTTATTTTTATTAAACTCATTGTCAAGTCAAATTATGTCATTCTTTCTGAAATGGAGAAAGTAAATAAAATAGCATCAACTTCCTTCTTTTATTAAAGAAAAGAAGTATAGAAATACTATCTACATTTTTTTTAATTCATTCTTCTATATTTATTTTCATTTTCCATTAATTTAAATTCACTATCACTTTGGAATTATAGTAGGAGTATATCAAAAGGCTATGTTATTCCTAAATTTATAATAGGAGTATATCAAAAGGCTATGTTATTCCTAAATTTATAATCAATCGATGATATAATATGGCAGCATGATTACTAACCATAAATCCACAAGATGATTGCAAATTCAATAGTTTCCCACTGACCCAACAAACTCCTACCCCAAAATAAAAGAAAATAAATTAAAAAAAGAAGAAAAAAATAAAGGTGGGTCCAATGGATTGTCTGTTTCATTTCTTCCACCGCTTGACGTGTCAATCCTAGCAAAGCCCCATACTACCGTATACCAATACTAACAAAACATGATGCTGCTAGGTGTTGTCTATAAGCATGCATCACTTTTGCCCAAGCAAAATTTACTAGTAAAATATATTATGATTGTTCTGAAAAAAATGATAAAAGTTTTAAAAAATAATTCGACGCACTACACTCCTCGCCTCACCATATACGAAGTTCAAACAATAAATAAGATCGCATTTAAAGTTAGACTCAATTTTATCTTAACGTTTCAGCCAGCGGTTCTTTCCCCACACAAAATGAAAATAAAAATAAACAAAGAGCATCTAGTACAGTAAGATGACCTAGGAACAAAAAATATTTCCTAATATTTAGAAGTGAAAGACGAGCTAAAATAAAAAGTGAGAGAAGAAATAAATAATATCTCTGTGTAATTCAATTATATAGGAACTATTTTTGAAAGACCTTGTACGCAAATAGCTTACACAAAGGTAGGGCAGACATAGCAAATAATAACGAAAATATTGCATAACATTCAGAAAAGTACAGTAATAAAAGGAGAAATGAAACAAGAAATAGTTACCATGGTAAGGTAGGATGAGAATAGGTATCATCGACATGTTGTTGCAAGCAGGTTTCATTGGGATTGAACCAGGCAGGGAATTCCATGACTTCAGCAAATGGATAACACCCATAATCCTCAGCAATGTTCTTCTCATCAGGTCCTATTTCCATGGCCTTCAAGAACTTGAACCACCAAGCTGATGTTGCCAAATTCAGGCTGTCATTCCACTCCATCTCATGTTGTTCTCCTATTGATCTTATCTCTTCCATTTCTTGCTCATCCAATGATAGATGCAACCCTGAATCTTCTGAATTCACCATTTGAGCTATAGGAGCACCTCCTCCCACATAATGGAATTCATCTGAAGATGATGAAGGAGATGATGATGAAAAGATTGAATTGTTATTGCTGTTGCTGGTACAATAAGGGGTTGCATCTAAATTGCTGAAGTCTTGGAAATTGAGATTCAAGCCTAATGTTTGGTTGGGAAGTGGAAAATTGAGGTGGTCTTGAAAAGGTAATTGGGAACCAAAGGATGAAACAGGACAAGAGTAAGGATATTGAGGCAGACAAGGGAAAGTTGTGTTGGAGAAATTCTCCATGTTGTAACTTGGCAAGTTGTTGTTGGTCATAGTGTTGGAAGCATAAATCCTGGCGTTTCTCCGGGATTTATGTTTCCCTTGTTCTTCTCCTAAAGATTCCTGAGGCCAAGTCTGCAACGACTGTGGCCCGGTGTGAGATGATTGTTGTTGCTGTTGTTGTTTCATAGACGCTCTATGAAACTTGAGGGCAGTGACAATCTCACGCCGAGCCTCGGCCATATTTAGAAGCCTTTCTTGATAAGGTCTACTAGTGTGGAGTCTCCTCCTCACTTGTTTCTTTTTAGGCTGTGGTGGTGCTGCTGGCTGTGGTGACAATTGTGTATCACTACACAAACTATCATCAAGTTTTGTTGAATTCTCTAGTGAATCATCATGGTCTTTGGGAGTCAAAGGATCTTTGGTTCTTGAAGAAGTTAACTGTTTGACTAGGCTTCTAATATAGGCACCAGAGAGATGAGGTTCTTGTTTTAGTTTATCAACCCTTGCTACTTCCATAACTCCTTGTTTTGTTGAAGATCTTCCCCTCATCTTACACGATGACTTTGCTTTTTTCCTCTCTTTTGGGGATCTTTTATAGATGGGAATGAAAAGATCAATATAGCAACAAGGTCGGTCTAAAACATGTCATTCACTTTCTGGGAGCCAAAGTACACACTATGCAGAGGAGAGGCAGAGGTTAGGAAGGTTTCTTGGGTGCATATAAATAGCTAGAGACAGTTTAGGGTTTTTAAATACTTTTGGAGTTATTCCCATTTTTCTACCACTTTTTCGTTACTTGTCTTAGCTGGTTGTTAGGAAGAGTTTCATAACAGATTTTACTCTACAAAATGACAGTTACATGTGTAAGCACCTTCTCCTTTTTTTAATAGAATCAAGTTAAAAGATGTAAGAAACGTAATCTTCCATAATAGTTGGAGGATCCGCTATGATTACATAAGTGCAACAGCTACTGCACAAAACATCTACACCAAAGCAAGCATTAGTTGTTGCTTCCACGGTTAGAACACATGAAGACAACTTTATCTATAAATAAATTGAGTATCGAGCTGAATCAAGTGGAGTACAGTTGAACCTGTCAAATTTGCTATAGTAACAAGTTGAGTTGAGACCGAGGTGAACCCAACCGAGCTTTATGATACACGAAATAATGATTGAAAGACTTCACATAGCTGGAAATGGAAATTAAAAGAAGTTTAGTCCAAACCAGCAACTAGTTCTGGAAAACAGTTATAATTGTCAATTAGTTAGACAGTTTTACTATCACTATTCATTCTCAATTCTATTAAAAGTCAGTTAAAAATGTATTTTTAGTGTATTCCATTTTCATTGATATATAGAGAACATGTAAAATGAAGGATCATAGTAAGAAATATCAGTTTCTCTTCTAAAATTCTCTCTATTCTATTCTCTTCTTTCTCTTATCTCTTCTAAATTCATCATCTTAAGCTGAAATCTTAAACTCTGTTCCTGAATCAGCCTACAAATCTCGAGTTATCATCTATAACTCCTACATTTGTGTAACATTGGTATCAAAGCCAATCGACTTCTTGGCAACCATGACGAAAATAGCAAGATCCATTGATAGTTCTCCAGCTGAAATAGGGGAAATAAGGGATATGTTACAGAAATTAATAGCGGATATGGGAACTTTGACAGGAGAGGTCACTAGCTTGAAAAGATTGGATCAAGTAGTGATGGAATTGAAAGAGCTGGAGAAAATAGGAGGGAGAAATCTCCTCTGGATAGAGCAGGTCCCTCTGGACCTCGACATTCAGAAAAAAAAGGCAAGATAAAAGCCCTGCAAGCTATAACACTCACAATTCCAATTTCTCAAGATGGTCGAGAATGGATTGTTTGAGATTTTTTGGGGATGATTTACGATCTTGGTTGTTCAAAATTGAACAATTCTTCTCCATAGAAAATGTAGCTAATGAGGATAAGGTTTCTATTGCAGCTTTGCAGTCGGAGGGAGAAGCCATTCAGTGGCACCTATCTTTTATGAGGTATAGGCAATATTTACAACCGCCTACATGGACTGAGTATGTAATGGCTATAGTGGATAGGTTTGGGACTGACTTTGATGACCCTATGGAGGAGCTGAAAAAGATCAAACAAGTGGGGAGCGTGAAAGAATATCAGGCTGTATTTGAGAAGTATTTGACTAGGGTCAAATTGTCTGAAGAAAATGTTATTAGTTGTTACATTGGGGGTTTGAAACCTGACTTGAACATTGTTGTGAAGATTACTCAACCTACATCACTTTCACAAGTGTATAAGAGTGCAAGAATGCAAGAAGCATATCTTACGGCCATCAAACCATCCAGTGGATTCCATAGTCTCAATACATCTAAGAGATCAACTGAGCACAAGTTGTAGAGTAAACCAGGACTATTACCAACTCCAACTACTGGTTATGCAGGGCCACAAAAAAGTGTTAACCGGAGAACATTAAGTATTGAAGAAATGAATGACAGGAGATCTAAAGGTCTTTGTTACTTCTGTGATGAGAGGTACACTTTTGGTCATCAATGCAAGACTATTAAGCAGTTGTGCTTGCTGGAAATAAAAGAGCAGGATGAGGGTGGTGATGGCTAGATTTTGGGAATGGTAGATCCTAAAGAAAGTCAAGAAGTGGAGATGACCAACACAATGGAGCAACTAGAAATTTCTATTCATGATTTAAATGGTTCCTTAGGATATAGGACCTTGAAAGTGACTGGCTATCACTTTAAAAAGCCTTTACATATCTTGATTGATACTGGTAGTTCACACAACTTTATTGACCCTGAGTTAGTACAACAATTGGGGTGCCCTATCAGATCAGTTCTTCCTGAAAAAGTTGTAGCAGCCAATGAAAATGACATGCAAGTTGACAAGATGTGCACTATATCTTGGTTGTTACAAGGAGCTGAGTTTTCTGTTGATTTCTTACTGTTACCACTGGGTTCTTGTGGGGTGGTTTTAGGGGTTCAATGGTTGCTGACCTTGGGGGATATTAAGATGAATTTCAAGAAACTCACCATGGAATTCTACTACAAAGGGAAGAAGCATTGTCTTAAAGGTGCAGGAAGTCAAGTCACAGTCTTAGGAGCTGGAAAAATGGCTAAGTTTTCAGGTAATCAGTCTCAACTATGCATGATCCAAGTAGTTCCTTCTATGAATACTGATGTACAATGGTATGCCATTGAAACTAAGGAACAACCTGAAACAGATGCAAGCTTATTAAGTCTATTGGTGCAGTTTCAATCTTTGTTTACAGAACCTACTCAGTTACCACTTTCTAGAGGTGTTTTTGATCATAGGATTGTGTTACACCATGGTACTGAACCTGTAAACAAGAGACCATATAGATATCCATCTGTGAAAAAGGATATCATTGAAGGGTTAATACAACAAATGTTGAATCAAGGGATCATACAACCTAGTTGTAGTCCTTTTGCTTTTCCTGTTGATTTAGTTGGGAAGAAGGATGGTTCTTGGAAAATGTGTGTGGACTATAGAGATTTAAATAAACATACAGTCAAGAACAAGTTTCCAATTCCAATTGTTGAAGACTTGTTAGATGAGTTAGGAGGGTCCAAGATTTTTTCTAAGATTGACCTCAGGACTGGTTACCATCAGCTGAGAATGGCAGAGGAGGATGTGCCTAAAACAGCTTTTAGGACACTCAGGTTATTTTGAATATTTGGTTATGCCCTTTGGTTTATCAAATGCGCCAGCAACTTTCCAAGGACTTATGAATTTTGTATTTCAACCATTCCTAAGGAAGTTTGTCTTAGTCTTCTTTGATGATATCCTTGTATATAGCAAGAGCTTGGAAGATCACTTGTTGCATCTTACAGCTGTTTTTGAAGTTATGATGCAGCACCAGTTGTTTGCTAAAGAAAGTAAATGTTTCTTTGAGGTGTTGAGAATTGAGCATCTTGGCCATTTTATTATAGAGCATGGAGCGTCTACTGATCCTCAAAAGGTGAATGCTGTGCAAAATTGGCCTGTTCCTACTACTCTTAAGCAGTAAAGATGATTTTTGGGATTAGCCAGCTATTATAGGAGGTTCATCCAGGGATTTGGTATAATTGCTAAACCATTAACTGATCTCTTAAAGAGGGACAATTTCAAATAGTCTAATGAAGCAGCTACTGCATTTGCAACTCTTAAGGAAAGACTTACTCAGGCTCTTGTTTTAGCTTTACCTGATGCTACTAAACTCTTTATTGTGGAAACTGATGCAAGTGGGTCTGGTATTGGTGTTGTTCTCATGCAAGAGGGCCATCCCATTGCTTTTATTAGCAAAGTTTTTGCCCCTAAACATGCAGCCATATCGGTATATGATAGAGAGTTATTGGTTATTGTACAGGCAGAGAGTTATTGGTTATTGTACAGGCTATTACCAAATGGTCACAATATCTTCTTGGTCAAAAGTTTGTCATTAGAACTGATCAGAAAGCTTTGAAGTTTTTAATGGAAAAAAAGTTGCATACTAACTCTCAACTCTTGTGGTTGACCAAACTAATGCCATTTGATTACACAATTGAATATAAGAGACGGGTGGAAAACAAAGTGGTTGATGCTTTATCAAGGGTAACAGGTGCTGAACTTATGTCATTAGTGCATTCTACTGCTACTTGTGATCTTTTCCAGGCTATAATTGATAGTTGGCATGCTGACCATGAGACACAAGCTCTTATTCATCAACTCCAGACCTCTCCTGGCACTCTCAAGCAGTATACTTAGTGTAATAATCAGTTCAGGAGGAAAGGAAGACTTGTAGTGGGAAATAACCATTAGCTGAGAATTTAGATCATTACCTTGTGGCATTCTTCCCCTCAGGGTGGCCACTCAGGCATAGAGGCCATCTTGAAGAGATTGTCGACTCTTTTCTACTGGAAAGGGCTCAGATCTGATGTTTAAAAGTTTATTCATGCTTGTGATGTGTGTCAAAAAAACAAAGCAGACTTAGTAGCTTCTCCAAGTTTATTGCAACCGCTGGTCATACCTGATGTAGTTTGGTTTCAAATCAGTATGGATTTTATCACTAGACTTTCTAATTCTAGAGGTTATGAAGTCATATTGGTGGTGGTTGACAGGTTAAGCAAATATGCTCATTTCATGGCTCTTAAACAACCTTATACTGTTGCATCTGTTGCTCAGGTATTTTTGGATATGGTAGTGAAATTTCATAGTCTTCCCGATGAAATTACTAATGATAGAGATGCTATTTTCCTCAGCACGTTTTGGCAGGAGTTATTCACCTTACAAGTGTTCCATCTACACACATCATCAGCGTATCACCCACAATCTGATAGCCAGACGAAAGTACTGAACAGATGTTTGGAGACATATTTGAGGTGTTTCTGTAGTAAAGATGCTTTTAATTGGTCAAATTGTTTAGCTATGGCTGAATACTGGTACAATACATCCTATCATTCCGCTATTCATATGACTCCATATGAAGCATTGTATGGCTAACCTTCCCCTTTGCACTTGCCTTACCTTTCGGGTGAATCAGCTTCGGCTGAAGTTGATAATTCTCTTCTCCACAGAGAATTAATTTTACAACTTCTCAAGCACAATTTGACCAGGGCTCAACTGAGAATGAAGCAGTAGACTGACCTACATAGGAGTGACAGATCTTTTGACGTTGGTGATTGGGTGTACTTTAAGACTCAACCTTACGGACAACAAACTGTTTCTACTAAGTCTCATCACAAATTTCTGCTAGGTACTATGGTCCTTTCCAGATCATCAAGAAGGTTGGGCCAGTAGCATATACTCTTTTGTTTCCGGCTGATGTCAAGATTCACCCTACTGTGCATGTGTCATTACTGAAGAAGTGTTATAAGCTACCTGCTACTATCTCGTATCCCCCTACCTTGGATATTTCTCATCCTCACTGCCCCTCTCCGGAGAGTATTTTGCAAAGAAAAATGGTGAAGAAGGGCAATAAGGTTGTTGCTCAGGTCTTGGTTAAGTGGCAAGGTCTAGCCGCTGATGAGGCTACTTTGGAGTTCTACAATGCGTTGTTGACTAGATTTCCTTTTTTTAATCCTTGTGGACAAGGATCTCTTGTTGGGGAGAGTGTTGATACACGAAATAATGATTGAAAGACTTCACATAGCTGGAAATGGAGATTAAAAGGAGTTTAGTCCAGATCAGCAACTAGTTCTGGAAAATAGTTATAACTGTCAATTAGTTAGACAGTTTTACTGTCACTGTTCATTCTCAATTCTATTAAAAGTTAGTTACAAATGTATTCTTAATGTATTCCATTTTCATTGATATATAGAGAACATGTAAAATGAAGGATCCTTCTATTCTCTCTATTCTATTCTCTCTTTCTCTTCTCTCTTCTGTTAAATTCATCATCTTGAACTGAAATCTCGAACTCTGTTCCTGAATCAGCCTACGAATCTCGAGTTATCCTCTATAACTCCTACATTTGAGTAACACTTTAGCAGTATTAAAACAAGTCCAATTGAGCTTTGCTATAGTATAGTTTGAACCAAGTCGAGAACGAGCCAGTTCTTTAATGTCTGTTTCATAATATGACATGTCTAAAATAATCAAATTCATAATAAATCAATTGTTTAAGATTGGGAAGTGAACACAACTGTGATTCAATTATATGAATTATTATTAGTTTAAGCTAGAAATCCAGAGTCCATTAGTGTAAACCCTTCTGTTCGTTTTTACTTTTTTGGATAACTTAATCTCATTCCATAAATAACACAAAGTTGGTGGTGCTATGACTGGCTCAACCATATCTATCACTTGAGTTGTCAAAGTCAAGTTTCAAATCATTTTGTTCTAAGCATACTAATCCAGAAAGATATGTCAAACTAGAAAACAAAGCAAATTCATCATCAAACAAATAATTTGACTTAACAAATAATTTGACTTGTGTCCATTACACTGAGCCAGATGAAGGCTAGAGAAATTCAAAGTGTGAAATAATGGACTTTCACAGGATTCATGGACGTTGATGACTTCGGTGCTGCAATTAAGTCTATGGCACTACAGCGTGTTCATGTGACCTTTTGATTACGCTGAAAAAGTTAGTCTTCAAAAACTAAAACGACTAAGAAACTAGAAATATAAACAAAATTGGAAGAAAAAAAAGAAAAAGACAGCCCTTAACCTGTAGAAATTAGTTCAAGTGGCAAAGCTTGAGGGACTTGTGAGTTAGGCTACTAGCTTGAGCCTTGCATTAAAGCAAACTAAGCCTATTTTTCAAGTGGAGAAAGGTAAAATGGTGAATCCATTTCAGTGTTTCAAAGGATGGGATTGAGTCCTAAGGATTGGCACCCAGCTGATTTTTGATCATAGCGCATCCCAATGCACTAAAACTTTCGGTATGCATAGGGTTCGGAAAAGGACCAAACCACAAGGGTCTATTGCTAAGTTGCCCGGACTCTCCATTGCGATGCCTCACTCGTTTCGAATTCTCTAAAAACACATTATTTTTTAAGAATCCGACACGCACCCGCTTAAGAGTCCGAACAACATAGGTCTATTGTATACAACCTTACCTTGTATTTCTGCAAAAGGTTATTTTCGTGACTTGAACCCAGGATCTCTGGTCACATGGCAGCAACTTCTATCAATTATACCAAGGCTTCCATTCAGTTACACCAAGACTCTCCTCCAATCCTAAACAAAAAAGAAAAGGCAGTCTACTAGCCTCCAACATAAATAAGGCCAACAGAAAGACCTTCAATGCTCAAGAAAAGGCAATTCATAGCTGGTTTTATCACACATCTTGTATATATCTAACCGTTTAACAAAATAATTTTCAGATTACCTATTTTACTACCTCTCTAAGAAATGGTGAAGACAGGAAAGATCAATCATTCAACTAGACCAAGAAACGCATTTTGTTTGCACTTAGTATCTTGTACTTCTAAACTGTTTTTCTCTTTATTTCCTTAAAGCACTAGGAGTGTAACAATATGTTTATTTGTTTTTCATTTTCAACAATTAATATTAATGAAAATACGCGCATACAAACGTCAAGACTGAAAAACAGAATTGGTATGCAAATTCTATATACATATCTTGTACAAGATATAAATGTAATAATCCTCAATTACAAACTAATTAAATAATTCTATTTCATGCAAAAAAAAAGGGCAAAGATAACTTGATGACATGGCCTGAACCACTCAGTCATCAATTTCAGAAATGAATCACTGCTGTTGTCATCAGATATATATCACTACAAAATTTATCCCAAAAAGTATTTTAAGCAGCTAAGGTTTTTGTAGTTTAGGTAATGATGAATTAAGATGTTACCTAATAAATCAAAATAGAATGATTGAAATAGAGAAGTTCTACCAGGTATTAAGGTGCGTTTTGGCATGGGAGAAAGCATTTTTTGGAAAAATGTTCTGTTCTCTTAGTTTCTCATGCTTGATTCAACAAAATTTTCAGAAAATATTTTTTTTATTAAAATAAATTTTTTAAATGAGGAAAATGATTCTTAATGGAAGTAGGAAAAATAAATTGTTGTGAAATTTTGTGATTATTGTATCTTCTCACTCATCCAACGCCGTTTAACCCATACTCTTTGACCATCCCACCACGAGGCACCACATCCCACCCTCACACCACTATATTTTTTGTTACATAATATATAAATACTTTTGAAATAATATTTTTTTACTTACTTACCAAATATTAGAAAATAAGTAAAAAATTAACTTAATTTTCAAAAAATCATTTTAATGAAGAAATATTTTCCTTCGTACCAAACACGCTTTAAAATAAAAGAAGGATACGTATCAAAGTGAAACATAAGTTACAATAAGATAATTATAAGACCAACAATGTTATTACAGATAATTATAAGACCAACAATGTTATGACAGTTAGGAGTCGTCTAGTGGGGTGTATTACTTTTTTAATCTATATATTAAAGTATTGTATTATTTAATATATTATTTGATAACAAATTTAAAATAATGTATAACTAATATATGTATTAGTTATACGCCTACATGATATTATAAGGTGTATAATTAATAGATCCTATTTGGTGGTATTAGTAATTCACGAATTGTACTGCATGGATAAATATGAGTAAAGACAAAAATATCCTCAAATTTCTTTAAATCTTTTCAATTTATTCAATATGAGTTATTTCTTTTCAATTTATCAAGATGATAATTTTCCTCCAAATAATTTTAATCATAAAAACTACTCCATTAACTTATAAATTACTTATTGGTCAAAATCCGAAAATAAAT
Source organism: Capsicum baccatum var. pendulum (assembly GCA_030864225.1). Taxonomy (NCBI): domain Eukaryota; kingdom Viridiplantae; phylum Streptophyta; class Magnoliopsida; order Solanales; family Solanaceae; genus Capsicum; species Capsicum baccatum. The sequence goes on along the minus strand of CM061557.1, from coordinate 219,132,162 downwards.
TGCATGATTGCATACAAGTTTTAATTTTGTAAATAAGATATATCACAAATAAAATTAATTTTTCTGCTTAGCTTTAACACTCTACGAAACACAATTTTATGTTAATAACAATTTTATTGTCTCATGCAAAAGTTAAACATACATTCCTCTAACTTAATAATACCACAAAGTAAGAACAACAAACAAATGATGAACAAATAAAGAAAAGACAATCAAAAAAAAAAAAAAACTGCAAGTGAATAATTAAATCTTAAAATTTCAACATTAGTATTTTTAATATATCAAATCAAACACTACATAAAAAATAATTCAGTATTACTAATCCCAACATTACTAATACACCATATTCAGCACTATTTTATATACTTTATCAAACGGCGCTTAATGTATATCCACAAGATGAATACCCTAGAGATGTAGGTACTAAAATGAATGCTTAATCATACAAGATTAGATAAATTTAAAAAAGACATCAGAAGTTGCAAGTAGCACATAGTATAAAATGAAAAAAGACCCTTTAAAATGGTTTAGTCATGAATATGCACTATTTTGAAGGTGTGAAATCATGGTGAGTGAAAGGTATTAAAAAAGAATCACGTAGAAGTTGTTCTGAAATACCTATAATTTCTTGAAATCCATACAAACCTAGAGATGAATGTGGAGGTGAAATCAATTAGTTTAATATGTCTATTTTGAGTCTTTATCTTTCTAGGAGTCGTTCGGTCTCAATTTATTAATTTTTGTTTTTATTTTGTATCATATTAATTCGAGATGAGTTTAAATAGATGGACACGATCAACGAGACATCATATAGCCAATCCAAATAGCATGAGATTAAGGGATACTTCTTGTGGTTGAAGACTTTTGCTACTTGTTCCAGCTTTCAATTGATTGAAGAAGAGGGCATTTTAGGCATACAAGTTTCTGCTGGTTTTCAAGCAATTTGTCTGCAGGCTAGTAAGTTGGTACCATGGGACCAAGATCAAAACGTCAGCAAAAGGCTACAGAAACTGACAGGAGAATCTCCATACTATTGTAACCTCATTTCTTTGTGTAAATGATTTGTATGTGAGCGTAACGAAATGTAAATAATAATATTTGCATAATAAAATTCAATATTTACGTTCAAATTGTTGATATGACTAGTGTCTGTTACTTGAAACAGAGAACTTGGACCTTTTGGAAAGGCAATACACACACAGCCTGTTAAAGACAGAAATATTCCATACCTCCCTCTCCTTTTCTTTCTGTTTCCTTTCCTATGTATTCCTGCTTTTCTTCCAAACAGTTTCTATTTAATTTTAATTGCTACTTGGACCTGCCAGTGGCATGGCTCCTGAGTCCTTTTGATGATGCGAGTAACAATAATAACAGTAAAATGGGGTTAGCTTATAAACGAGGGTAGATTGATTATATGATTTAGTTGAGTGTATAGAAAAGCAGTCTTTGCCTTTACTAGGTAAGCGTATGGTTTCATACGTACTATCCTCTCATCAGACCTCATTTGTAAAATTATGAGTAAAGACCCAACATTAGAAAGAGAGTCATTAAATAACATAGCCCCAAACTCCCAATGGGGCTACTTAACTATCAAAGAACTAGAATGATAATCTTGGAACCTATAGTTAAAATTCCAATAGAAACTGATAGGTGAATTCTCCAATTTGCCCAAACTTTGCATAAAGAATTACTTTCTTTCTCTATTTTTATTTGTCCATGTTATAACTTGACACATCTTAAAAAGTAATAAATAAAATAATAATTTTATTATATCATTCTTAATTATAAAGTCTATCTAAATTGTTGTCATGATCAGGAGGTCACGGATTCAAGCCTTGGAAAGAATCCCTGCAAAAATGCAAGTTAAGACTGCATACAATAGACACTTATGGTCGGACCTTTTCCAGACCCTACGCATAGCGGAAATTTCGATATATCAGATTGCCTTTATTTTTTCAAACTTGACAAGTAAAAATAGATATCTATTTTTAACACAATTTACAAGTCAAAATGGAGGGAGTTCGTATCTTTGAGGTCGTTTGGTGTGACTTATAAGGGATAAATAATATTGGGATAAAATAATTTTATCCTGTGTTTGGTGTGAGATATTAGTTCGTACCAAAATTATTTATCCACCAGTTATACCATAGTATTGCGATAAGTTATCCCATATATATAATGAAATAACTAATCTCAAGATAAATTATCCAGGATAACTCTTTCTCAACCAAACCAACCCCTTATAGTTGTGTTAGTGAAAGTTAGCAAACATTAATCATATGACACTAATGTAAATTTAAAAAAATAAAATAAAAATAATCAACAATTTGGAGTTGCACCCGACACCTTCTGTATCTTCACGAGTATGAATGACACTGTAGTGTACGTAGGAAGCAAATGCAATAATCTGTCCCAGAAACTTACAACTTCATTCCAAAAAGTAATACGTATGAAATTAATAGGCAATACTAATATATTATCATACAAATATTGGAATAAAGCCATGAGATATCACCGAAGTTTTGAGTTTTAATTCAACATTGCTAAACCAGCTGGTAAAAGTTCAAAAATATTTCCATTTTGTTATATATGTTTGACGTTTTATGTTCTATGATTCAAACCAGTAAAGGATAACTGTGAAAGCTGTGTTATTGCTCAACCATCATTCACATGGAAATGTCCCACTCATCAGCAGGAGGGGGAAAGGGGGGCTCTTAATGGTATCCAACCTTTCACATAACTGTGCTAGTTAAAGGTGTCAGGCAATTCAATATTAGCTAATGGCAACAACAATTCCAAAGATACCAAATATAGGAAAATGTTAAGTTTGCTCCAAATATAGTAGGCGTGTTTGGACATGATTTAACTAAGATCTGGAAAAACAAAATGAAAGTAGAATTTGTATTTTGATATGAAAAGAAAGTTGGAAACTTTTGTTAGTGAAAATTTGAAACTCATCAGACCTATTTTTCAAACTTCAAAATTCTATATTTTACATTTGAAGTTGAATTAATATGAAAATATTATAAACGAATGATTATTTAAAATGATCTCCAAATATTATTTTATATTTTGGAACCAAAATCGATGATCAAACCTGGTTGATATAACAAAACATGAAAGAATTTTCTTTGAGATGGTGATCTTGTTGTCCATCTTTAAAAATAGGCAGAATATGTCAGACTCCTTAAGTACGCACCTTCTTTCACTTAGGCATCTCAAGTGAATGTCGTTCACTTTTGACACCTCAAGTAGCCATAAAGTGTGTTATTTTGGCACCTTTTGATGATTCAGCAAAGAAGGTGTATTACACTTGCTTTTGGGCGCGTAACAACGCCATTTTAGCTCATTTTTCATTTAATTTAATCAACTTCTTCCCTATTTTTTCATCCTACATCTTCCAACCTCCATTAATGGAGTATCCTACATCTTTCAACCTCCATTAATTTTCTTTTATCGATTAACTTTCTAATTGAACACAGGCCTCTTCTCCTCCATATTTTTTAATCATATATCTGAAATTCGAGAAGCTATTAATGTGGATTGAAAATAAAACAGATTCGGTAAATGGTAATCAATACATCTCGCTTGGTTTTATCAAACATATCATGTTGGAAGTGTGTTGCCGCTTTTTTTCGTTAAATTAAAACATGTTCCTTTTTGTTGTAATGGTGGTGAAAATTTCTTGTGATGCTTACATTTCTGATTCAATGATTGTTAATTCTTATGATTAATGAAATTGTGATACCTTCCCCAGTGCATTTCTGAAAATTGCTTTACCTTTGCGTGTTTAATGCACGGAAGTACTTTTGAACGACTGTGTTCTTTCCATTTTCCATGAAGAGGTTGCAACCTCCATTGATGGAGAGCTTGAAGAATAGTTGGGTCAGTAAGATGAAGTTTTGTAATTATTTGATCAAAAGCCACGTGTCATTAATTCATTGGACACCTTATAATGTATTTTATTTCCTTTTTAAAAAAAAAATTGTGGATGCATGTAATGACGTGGCAATTTAAAATGAGCTGGCACAAATTAATTGGCCATTTAATTCATACTAGACGCGCGTGTAATTCACCCACTAGAGTTGGTGTTGAAAGGTGCCAAAGTGGCACACGTTATGGCTACTTGAGGTGTCAAAAGTGAGCGATGTCCACTTGAGGTACCTAAGTGGAAGATGGTGCGTACTTAAAAAGTATGCCGATGTATTCTGCCTTAAAAATATTTTCACTTTTACCTTATTGATGAACAAATTGACATGACAGTTTGGAAAACGTGTCGTGGTATATGTAATTCATAAATGACATAATTTTGATTAGCATGACGTGCGTTGACTTAATGATAAGCTTGGAAGTCACACCAAGAGAGAAAATTCTAAATATCTTGTGTCAACAATTCAAGGAGACAGAGATTGAAAATGATGTTGCACATAGTATTAGACTGGAATGAATGAAATATAGACTCACTTTCGGGGGTAATATGCAATAAGAATGTTTATGATCTTTTAGTTAAGGACATGGCATAATTTCAACTTATTGAGGACATTATTCTAGAAAGGGTTTATAGTCGAGGATTAAGGTAAAAGGTTAGTAGGAAGTTAAATGTCCTCGCAATTTATGTGGGGGACATTGAGGCTAGCCTCCTCTCATCTTCTTATTATTATTAAGTACTAATTGTGTAGTCTTTTATTTTTTTTATTACTATATGTAGTTTTATTTGGTTTGTATCTTGTTATTTTGCTATCTTTTTATTTTTCTTGCAATTCTATTTCAAAATATTTGTGTTGAATCGGAGATTTATTGAAAACAATCTCTCTACCCGCGTAGATGGAGATAAAAATTGTGTATATTTTATCTTTCCCAAACTCCATTATAAAATTACATTAGATTTGTTATTATTATTTTTGTCAATTTAAAATGCTTGGCACCACTCAATTTCTATAGTACAAGGAACTTCTAATATTTTCAAGCACTCAAAACTCATTACACTAAAGAAAACTTGAACTTTGAAGTGATGCTTTTTCTAACTTTTTACCCTTACTTAGCATTTTATTCCATCGTCACTAGAATTACAATTCAAAACTCAATAAATATCTAACCAAATATCTTCAAATAAAATAAAAGGCATAAAGTGCTATCTATCTTCATATAGGGGACCGGATAGTGCTATAAAATTGACCTAAAGTAAATTCACTGCCGTCTCCAGTGTACAACTTTGACACACATGAAGGCAAAGAATTTGATATTAGACATGTAGGCAATCGTTTTGACTATTTCACCGGGTGTGATATAGTCTATATCTATAATCTATAATTTATAATTTATATTTATAATGTAGAATATATTAAAAATGTAAAGCCATATATTAAAAGTGTAAAGCCGTAATTTGAATTTTTTGTCCTTCATTAAAATACTACTCAATAAACAAAATCGTCTTTTCACTATTTTTTAAAAATAATTATCATTAAACTATTATTCAAATATTTAGAATATAGGGAAAAAAAAAATAAGGAAGAATCCCATAACCATAAGGAATTAAATGTAATGTACCAAATTTTTTGTTAGGAGTCCTACGCAACCTTTTAGGGAAAACTCTATCTATGGAAAGGGAAAAAAATCAAAAACAAAATTTATATTAAAAAAATACGCGTGACAGATTTTTAAGGAAACTTTTAGGAACAAAAAAACATTATATATATATATATATATATATATATATATATATATATATATATACATACATATACATTACATATATATATATATATATGGAAAGGGAAAAAAATAAAAAAATACATTAAAAAAATTACGTATGACATGTTTTTAAGGAAACTTTTAGGAACAAAGAATATAATTATATATATATATATAAAGAAATTAAATGTAATGTGCCAATTTTTTCATTAGGAGTCCTATGCAACTTTTTAAAGAAAACTCTATCTATGAAAAGGAAAAAAAATAAGAACCAAAATTTATATAAAAAAAGAAATACGCATGGCAGGTTTATAAGGAAAAACTTTAAGAAACAAAAAAATACAATATTATATATATATATATATATATATATATATATATATATATATATATATATATATATATATATATATATATGTATTAAAAGTGTAAAAACCTTTGGAAATGTGATTTGAACTTTTACCCTTTATTATAAATTTGTGCTTTTGACAAAATCGTCTTTTTACTGTTTTTCTTTAATTATTATATTATAACATTTAAAATTAAGAATTTCTATAATATATGGGAAGAAAAAATATCTTTTGAAAATTTTTCCTTTAAAATTATCCTAAACTTTCAAAAAAAACAACTTATTTTAATTTTTTAAGAAAAAAAAAATGAAAACATGTTACTTTAAATTTTTGAGGAAAAAAAAATCAAATTCCTAAAGTTATGTTGTAGTATTAATTTGATATCATAATTAATTTTTTTTTTTCTTTCGCAACATAAAAATAAAAATCTTGCATGTTTAGATTAACCTTTTTTGTAGGAAAAGGTATTGGAGATTTTTTTTTTCTACAATAATATAACTTTCATAATGTAAAATTTATTAACAGAGATATTCTAATAACTGTTTTTTTATGAGCTCTAGAGATGTCATCTACAATCATAATTAATTTTTTTTTTTCCTTTCGCGACATAAAAATAAAAATCTTTCATGTTTAGATTAACCTTTTTTGTAGGAAAAGGTATTGGAGATTTTTTTTTTTCTACAATAATATAACTTTCATAATGTAAAATTTATTAACAGAGATATTCTAATAACTGTTTTTTTATGAGCTCTAGAGATGTCATCTACAATCATAAAAGGTTAGGTTTAATCATATTGTTCTAATATCTCGATTACCGTATTATTTTGTTGTAGTTTCTGTTATGTTCAAGTCTACGTTGTAGATGAATGTTTCGTTGGACTTTAAGAAATTGGCATTAAGGTTAGGTTTGTCGATATCGTTGTAATATTCTCGAATACTGTAGTTTCTGTTCTATTACTATTTGTTGTTTTTCAAGTGAAAAATTAACGTTTGGCCAGGCTTTAAGGATTTTTCTTAAGGTTTAATCTCATTGTTATGATATCTTGATTATCGTATTATTTTGTTGAGTTTACAGTGGAAGATGAATATTTGGTCTGACTTTGAGGAATTTTTGTGTAAAGGTTAAGTTTAATCAATTTGTTTTGTTGTAATTTCTGATCTATTACTATCTATTATTTTTTTTATTATTCGTGATGTGATAATTCACATCGTAGGAGACGCTCAAGATATTAATACTCTATATATGGCTTGACATGAAGCACACGTGCAAAGCACGCATATTTGACTAGAAATAAGGGTGCATATGTGGTAGTATATATGATGTTTATAGTACATATAAAAAAGCGCACTCGGAAGTTTGTGGATCAGTCTGGACCGAAGTTTCATTTTCACATTAAAAGGATGGGATATTATTGGCCAACGAAGGTAAAAGACTGCGATTCCATGCGAATTTCATTCATCAACCTCCTGAAGTACTACACCCAACTGTAGCATCTTGGTCATTCAATGCTTAGGAAATGGATGTTGTTAGTCCACTACCAGAATCTTTTGGTGGACACTTATACATCTTGACCGCAACAAATTACTTCTCAAAATGGGCCGAAGCTGTTGCTTTCAAAGAAGTAAAGAAGGAGAATGTTGCGAACTTCATCCTAGTGAATATCATCTACCGCTTTGGAATCCCTCAATATATAATAACCGACAATGGCAAGCCGTTTGATAACAAGCTGATGAACAAGATTTGTGACCTCTTTGGCTTCAAGTAGCGCAAGTCTTCTATGTACCATGTTGCCATCAACAGTCTAGCCAAAACGTTTAATAAGACTTTTATGCAATCTATTGAAGAAAGTCGTCTCCACGTCCAAGCGAGACTGGCATGAACGAATGGAAAAAGCTTTATGGACATATAGAACGACTTACCGCACACTAACGCAAGCAACCCCATACTCATTTGCTTTCGGACTTGAAGCAGTCCTGCCACTCGAGCGTCAAATACTTTTTTTAAGACTGGCTATTCAAAAAGGACTCACTGACGAAGAAAATGCTAAGTTGCGTCTTGCGGAGTTAGAAGCTCTTGATGAGAAGAGGCTGGAGGCTCAACAAAATCTTGATTGTTATCAAGCCCGACTATCTGGACCCATTATCACTTCTCGTAAGTCTAGGGGAAATTTATCCTAAAGTGGGATGGACCATATGTCGTACAAGAGGCATATTCAAATAGTGCTTACTAGCTTGTCGATGCAGACAACGTGAAAATTGATCGCCAAGTTCTTGAAGAAGTACTATCCTTGAAGGAAGATAACACTCCTTAAGGCACGAGTATAAATTGTATGTCCACTCCTGCCCCACGAAAGTATAAACTGTACACGACTTTAAATGTTCGCTAGGTTGAAAATCTCGAAAGAGGTGGCCTAGGCAAAAGTTAGGACGAAAGAAAAAAAAAACACTCACCCAGAATTACGTTGTGACTTGATCCTCTTCAATAAGGTACGTAGACGCTTAGAATCTCATTCTGAGTTCAATTGCATGAGTGTCAAAAATAATATGTTCTTACAGTATCCGTCATACGAACGCCAAGTATTAAACTATTCTAATTAAATTTTGGACTTACTCTAAATATTTGTGACTCAATGGGGGCAACCCATCAAAAAGAAAGAGAGTTTCTTCAATGATATTCGGAATGCTAAAGTTCTCCAAGCCTACAACTAGAAGAATCTCAAAATTTTCATGCCTTAAGGTGGACAAGATTTGCCCCTTTGCACCTTAAGCGGGCCTCTAACGAATTTATCCTTAAAAGAATATCGAAATTTTCATGCCTTAAAGGTGGACAAGATTTGTCCCCTTGAACCTTAAGCAGGCCTCTAACGAGTTTATCCATAAAAGGATATCGAATTTTTCATGCCTTAAGGTGGACAAGATTTGTCCCTTTGTACCTTAAGCTAACCTCTCACGAGTTTATCCTTAAAGAATATCAAAATTTTCATGCCTTAAGGTGGACAAAATTTGTCCCTTTGCACCTTAAGATAGCCTCTCATGGGTTTATCCTTAAAGGATATCGAAATTTTCATGTCTTAAGGTGGACAAGATTTGTCCCTTTGCACCTTAAGCTGACCTCTCAAGGGTTTATCCTTAAAGAATATCGAAATTTCCATGCCTTAAATGGATAAGATTTGTCCCTATGCACCTTAAGCTGGTCTCTCACGGGTTTATCCTTAAAAGGATATCGAAATTTTCATGTCTTAAAGTGGGCAAGATTTGTCCCTTTACACCTTAAGCTGACCATTGAAAAGGGCCCATACTTAAAAAAAAAACCATTGCATCTTCAAGCAAAATTAGTTGGGTCTTGAGGTGACGAAGCCTCGCACACCTTAAGCAACTTCCACCGTCTTCAAGCAAAATTGATCGGGTCTTGAGGTGACGAACCTCGCACACCTTAAGTCGACATCCATCGTCTTCAAGCAAAATTGGTCGGGTCTTGAGGTAACGAAGCCTCGCATACCTTAAGCCGACGTCCACCGACTTTAATCAAAATTGATCGGTTCTTGAGGTGACGAAGACTCGCACCTTAAGTCGATATCCACCGTCTTCAAGCAAAATTGGTCGGGTCTTGAGGTGACAAAGGCAAAGTTAAACCCTCGTACCTTAAGCCGACGTCCACCGTCTTCAATCAATGGTTGCATATTTTTATTTTCTTTAACCCTACGAAAATAAAAAAAAAAATATACATATACAAGAAAAAAAGGGGAATGAGAGCGAAAAGAAGGAATGCTCACCTAAATATGTGAGTATCTCGATCAGCAAAGACAGATCAAATTACACCCTTGAGTTTGCTTGCCCACCAAAAGTGTTGAAAATATTAGAATTCTCTTTCCAACGGAAAAGGACACTCACAATTTCAACGTTCCCACGCCTAGATATAATTTGTCTCGTGAAGCCACGCAAACCTAAAATTGAAAACGTATCAACATCCAGGGGTAGCTTCAAAAATTTATCTAGGATAATTCTGAAGGTATTAAATCATTAATATGTTATGTATTTTTTAGTCTAGTTTCGAGAAAAAACAAACGATTCATGATTTCATCGCTCCTACTTTTAGATATGGAAGTTTAATAAAGACGCGCAGATCTGAAATTTTTAGCAAGACAAAATTTAAAGTCAACTTCAAAATGTTGTCTAAAATAATGCTGAAGGTATTAAATCATGAATTGCGGACATGTTATATATCTTTGAGTCTAGTTTCACAAAAAATCAAGCGTCTTATGATTTGATCATTCCTACATCGAGATATGGAAGATTTAGTAAAGACGTACAGATCTGAAATTTTCAGCATGATCAAATTCAAGGCTAACTTCAAAAGATTGTCAAGAATTATATTGAAGGAATTTAATGCTGAATTTTGGATATGTCGTTGATCTCGATGTCTAGTTTCTGAAATATCAAACGATTCATGATTTTGATATTCTTACAATTAGATATGAATTTTTTACTACTAACATGTTGTGCTGGAAAAAAAAAAGTGACGAAAATAAAAGAAAAGTAGGGGGAAGAAATTACCTCAATATCATTCATGGCTTGAAAACCCCAAAATTGATATTGAAAAAGTGGGAACCTACATCCTTTTTATAGAGTTGTAGGATGGATGTTTCTTTCTCCAATTGTAGAGCTTCCATCTCCAATACAAATTCAAATTGGGGGTTATTTTTCTTCTCCCATATAAATTCAAATTGAGGGATGTTTCCTTCTCCAGTTGGAAGAGCTTCCATCTCCAATACAAATTCAAATTGGGAGTTATTTTAGAGCTTCCATCTCCAATACAAATTCAAATTGGGAGTAATTTTTCTTCTCCAATATAAATTCAAATTGGGGCTTGTTTTCTTTTCCAATTGGAAGAGCTTCCATCTCCAATACAAATTCAAATTAGGAGTTTTTTTTCATTTTCCATATAAATTTAAATTGGGGGTTGTTTCCTTCTCCAATATAAATTCAAATTGGAAGAGTTTCCATCTCCAATATAAATTCAAATTGAAGGTCGTTTCCTTCTCTCATACAAATTCAAATTGGGGGTTGATTCCTTCTCCAATTTGAATTCAAATTGGAAAAGTTTTATTCCTGGTTAAGTAAGGTAAAAAGTTTTCCAAAATCTATTTGGAATGGGATGTCATGCCTCACCAACCTGTCTTACGTGTAGAAGATTCATGGAAAAAAATAAGAGATTTTTTTCAAAGGCGATATCAATATATAAATTGCATGGTTCAGCTTTATGGAAATCTTTGAAGCACGAAGAAATCATATTTAAACATCATACTTCAAGTCTAGTCTCAAAAGGATTAAATATCTCGACAAGTCTTGAAGTAAGGGACATTTTGTGGGCAATAAAATTTTATTAAATTGAAATCCGTACGAAATTCGGATTATATTAAATTCAAAATAAATTAATCCCAAATAAATATTGTGGATTAATATAATTGAATTAATTATTTAAGTTCAGACATGTATGGATTTAAATAAAGTCCAATCTTTACTGGGCTAGTTCATTAATTTGGGCTACAAATGATGAGCCCACTTTACTAAGCCCAAGATATTGTCATATTCATAGGCCCAAATAAGCGTCACGTGTCAAATGATGTGGCATGCCAAGTCAAGGGAACGATCCAATAGGATCATGTCACATGTCAAAACGATACAGCAGGCCCATAAAATCAAAGCCCATAAAAGGCGCCACGTCACTCAAATCTAATTGGTCAAAGAAAGTCCATCTTCATCATGACTCTCCCCCTTTCCACAACTATAAATAGGAATCTCATAATTCAGAAAATGACCCCCAGAACTCTAACAAGAAGCAAGAGAAAGCTCGTGGATCAAACGCCACAATTTCTTTATAAAGCTCAAGCATTCAAATCAAGTTCATCAAGATTTAAGATCAAGAACACAATATTCAAGAACGGGCAAAAAAACCCGTGAATTCAAGCGCAAGTCAAGATCAAGTCCCTCAAATCAATAAATCAAGTTCAAATTCAAAATCAAGCTTTAAGCCCTTGAATTTATATTTGAAAAGGCGAATAAAAGGATTCATAGATATTGCAACACTCATATATAAAAATCAATAAATCAATTGTTGCAATATTTTTCTTGTCTTGAATTATTTATTTTTTGACCTCGAAAATTTTATTGTCCAACAAAGACGTCAAGTTAATTTAAAACATCAAAGTTTAATTTATTATTTTTTATATCTATTTTACCTTATTTATTAAATATTATTAATTTTTTAACACTTAAATGAATTATAATAATTAATTTGGGTTGATATTTAGTAAAACTATGGTTGAAGCAGATGAATCTGACATGTCATAAATGTCTATTTTATTTTTAATTAAATATTATTAATTTTTTAATACATAAATGACTATAATAATTAATTAAAGGTGATATAGTAATATCATGATTGAAGCAGCTGAAACAAACATGTCATAAATATTTATTTTATCTTTTTTAAGTAAATATTTTTAATTTTTAATACATAAATGACCTATAGTAATTAATTAGGGATGATATAGTAAAAGCACAGATTGAATATTATTAATTTTTAATGTATAAATGACTTATAATAATTAATTAGAGATGATGTAGTAAAATTATGATTGAAGTAGACATATCATAAATGTCTATTTTATTTTTTAATTAAATATTATTAATTTTTTAATATATAAATAACTTATAATAATTAATTAGGAATGATATAATAAAATGACGGAGCAAGCAGCCTGCCATGTCGAAACCACGAAAAATATATCACCCCGGGGACATTTACCGTAGAATTATTAAAACCAACAAGAGAAGTTCTCTAACAAACTTTTTACCATTTACCTCTTCTATATTCAGTTCCTTTTTCCATATATTCAACCAAAGTACCAAACTTTAGAAAAAAACATTTATGAACAATTCTTAACAAAATAAATCTTAATTTCATCACCAAATAAACTACATGTGGGGTTGCATTGGAACAATTAACCCTTTTGCGACCCAAAAATTTTAAAATTGCATCTAGTATTACTATATCACTCCCATTTGCTAGGCATAGTGTGAGGTTGTTCAAATCTCTATTAATAATCGATTTTTAGGCAATTTCTAGCAAGTGCATTGTGGGAGTACTAGCTCTAAAGAAAAAGATATTTAAAGAAATAAATCAAAGATTATTTTTCATTATTAACCTTTTGATTATTTTCAAATTATTTTTTAAAAAAATATAAAGTAGTTAAGAACCTCATTAAAGGAAGGATAAATACAGAAACGAGTCCCAATTAAACTTTGAAATTTCACTTATTTTAAACTATGGAAAAAAATCTTAATATTTCAACAATAATACTTCCTCCGTCTCAAATTGTTTTGACATATTTGCTAAAAAAAATTGTCTCAAAATAATTGACATATTTAATATTTTAAGAGATAATTAATTATTTTTTTGCAACTATGCGCATATTAATTGAAGAAGATTTATCTAATCAAGACATAAGGTTATACTAGGTGATTTGTGCCTTTTATTAATTTCTTCTTAAGAATTATTTAAAAACATTGTCAAATAATTTTGAGAACGAAAGAATACGAACTCCATGGAGTAATAATTTTGCATCTCTTACCACAATATACAAAAAAAAAAAAATGCTACAACAATACAGCCCATTTGTAAGGCAAATTGAATGTGCATTTATTGTCATTTTATTGTCGAAACACAAATCCCATCATACTTATGCATAGATTTCTACCTATTGCCATAATTTAAATTTTTATGTGGTCAGAAAGGAATTACTTACTTTCTTCCTTTTTTTACTTAGTTCATCTTCAAAAAAAAAATCTCTTTCGTTTTTAGATAATTTTTAATTTTAATTTTCTATATGGCATGTTCAAACCATAAATTAAAAGATTTTTGGTATAACTAACATATCCTTAATTTAAGCCATAATTTTTCTTTAAAAAAGAATTATTTTTTAAAAGTTCATGTTAAGTTATAATTGGACAAATAAATTAAATTGGATTAAAATGAAGGGAATAATTGATAGAAATTTGCTAAAGGGAATTAGCAAGAGAGATACAAAACACAGATGAATATCCAGAAATTCAATCTGGAAACAGGTAGAAGACTCCACACCGATGAATACAATTTTATCAAACTGAATGGTCAAAACTGAATTGCATTTAGAATCAAATGAACACAAATTTGTATTCAACTTTGATAGATATTCTTCTACCAAATAATATTGGTCAGCACATTTCGTTTCAAGTTCTTTTGATTTTATATGTAATATCGTTAATTTTATACTATTAACTTAGAACATCAAGTCCAAATATTTTATTTTTTACATTTAAGCACAACAATTCTATCTAATTTCACTTTGACTTCACTTTTTTTTTATGTTGTCAAATTTGCAACATTACTTTTATAGTTTTCTATCCTTTGATTTTGGTTAACATTTGTTGTTGCCGATATTTTGACTATCATATTATTATATTATAGTTACTGTCTTATCATTATCTGCAGATTTTTGTTGTTATTTGTTATGTGTTGTATTTCTATTACTTCTTTTTTTAAATTATTTTGAACTATTTTTCTCTTGAACCAAGAGGCTTTCGGAAATGGCCTTCCTACTTGATAGGGGATAAGATCTATATAAACTCTATGCACTTCAAAACTCCAATTTATAAAATTACATATACTGATGTTGTAAACTTCTTAAATTTATAGAGTAATTATTCATATTTAGCTTGTGCAAGTCATGACTATTTTATCATATACTTAATTCCTCGATCATCACAAATATTAAATAACTTTACTTAATTCCTTCATCAACACACATTAAATAACTTTACTTAGGAAAGCTTAGGCATCCTCGTTAATTTCAACAATAAACACAACTATCTAAATTCATCCAAAATTTAATTCTATCCGAATAATTCATCTTCAAATGATATCACATTATTCAAGAATACTATAAACCATCAAACCTCATCTTATATTTTGTTAGACAGCTCATGTATAACCAGGATGAACAAGTACGAGCTCAATTGAACCTTTTGTCACTGTTCTCACAATAGTGATGGCTCCTTAATACATACTCTCCACATTCTAAAATAATTAAATTATTTGATATGGCACACTCCTTGAAAAAAATCTTTTAGAACATAAATTGTAGGTTATTTAAATTACTCTCCTCGAAAATGTGAAGTATTTAAAAATTTTATTAAATAAAAAAGTAAAATTGGAAGAAATTTTCAACATGTCTCTTAAAAATAAACAATTCAATTTATTTTGAACATTAAAAAATAGCTAAGTAATTCATTCATATGTGGAACTATAAATTTATTTCTTCTCCAACATCAACAAATAACCTTTTGGGGTACTTTATCCCTTTCTTTGATAATTATAATATGCATTGTCATTTTGTATATACCTCAACTAATTTTATCATGTATAAATATAGATTAGTTTTCTCCACCAAGATTTACTCACATAATATCTTTGTTTCTGATGAAATTTAAAATAAAAATTTCATTATTTTCAAATACTTCAATAACATAAGGCTAATACCCCACCAAGCTTAAATTCATCGAAAAGCAAGACAAAACTCCATTAGCTATTAACCTTTCTACTCTAATAAACGACATTTGCACTTTCATATCTAAGCTCATCTCTTCGATAAGTTAAAAGTTTGTCATATCCTGTCTAATATCATCTCCCCGATAATTTTTCGATCTACCTCTACTATTCCTCCTACCCACTATATTCAACTCTCACAATTCCTTATTCAAATATCTGTGTATCACTTCTACACAAGCTCAAACAAGCTTGAAAATCATAAATGTTCAAAAATCTAAAAAGAAAATAATTATAACTTTGGGCATGTTGTGCGAGAAAGAACCAATTAAATAAACCCAAAATCACACACTCATGTAAAAGAAGAAAGCGGAGGCATGTAAGTTGCAGGCAGGGGCAAACATGAATTCTAGAAACGCATACGTAGATATTAAATAAAGATATAGAGATAAACAATAGCAATAATAGTAGTATATATTATAGTATTAAAAAAATATTAAAGGGTAAGAAAGAGAAGAGACCTGACTGCTTGTGGGTGGATTTGTGGATAACATCAAAAGGGGGAAGTAAGTAAGTAAGAGAAAAAAAATGGAATTGGCTTCCTTTTTTCCTCTCTCTCTCTCTCCTCTTTCTTGATCTGATCTGATCTGATCTGAACAGGAGACCTGATTCCACCAATCATCTTCCTCTTTCACAAAATTGGCCCCCATCAACCAATGGGATTCTTCCACCAAATTACATCAACAAAACTACTCTCTGTTTCTTCTTTGGATTCCATTCACACTGTTGCCTCTTTATCTTCTTTATCCGCTTAATCAAAGCCTTACCCACCAGAGCCGCCCAGTAAGCCCCCAAGTGGTTGCCTCAGTTGGAGAACTTGCAATTTATTAGTGTCATTTTTTTAAAACTTTGTAGGTCATTTTTTCTTCATTTGAAAAGATGAAGAGTGTACGTTTTAACGAGGCATGGGATAATTATATGTTGTGTAGACACCGCTACATTTCAACCTTTCTAAATTACTACATAATAACCTTACTTTTCTTTTCTTTCCTCTTATACAATTACCAAAAAAAACTTTTACTTTCACTTAATTATATATCATACCCCAATATATACCAATTTCATTATTTCATTATAATAGTTTAAATATTTAATATATTTTATCAATTTATATTAATTAATTATAACTGCATATTGAAAGTAAATTTTTTTTATTTATTTAATTAGCTATCATGTTCAAAACTAATTTGTTACCACAAATCACAATAATTAATAACTTAAAATATTTAAAAGATATAAAAATTTTATTGACTCTCATTATTTTAACAATGCCACATAAATTGAGATAAAAGAAAAAGCACTGCAAATCATAATAATTAACAACTTAAATTATTTAAAAGATATATAAAAAATTTAGTTGACTCTCAAAATTGTATCGAAGCCACATAAATTGGGACACAAGGTGTAAATATATTATTTGATAATTACGTAAAAGTTATTATAAATCACAATAATTAACAAGTTAAAATACTTTTTTAAAAATAGATAAAAGTTCTATTCAACTCTCAAAATTTTATCGATGCATCATAAATCATGACAAAATAAAAAATTATCTTAATTAATTGCAACTAAATATTTAAACTAAATCAATTTTATTATTTTAATTGACTTTATATAGAAAATTAATCTTTTTATTTATTTATTTTAGTAAATTTAAATTTTAAAATTATTTTTTTCTTATATAGAAATACTAATATTTAAATTTAACTTTAAATTTTTAAAGTACAAAATTAATAAATTTAATTTAATAAAATAAATTGAATATGTTCTTAGAATTTGTGTTGGGTCAATATGTAAATCAAGTTAAAAAGAAATAAAGAAAAATATATAGTAAAATTTTATTATTGTGAAAGATAAAAATGCACTATCCAATAATATTTAATATCATATTTTGCATATGCAAATATAGCATCCCGTATTTAATTAATATACTATTCCGGTGAATTATCGATGATTACTATTGGATATGATAAAATTATATTAATTTTTATAGTGATAGCATAATCAATCGCTCTTAATTAATTATTATGAGTCATCTAGGTATTAAGAAAATAAATAATATTTAATAAAAAATAAAATAAACATAAAATGAAAAATTAACTCTTAATGTTTTAAATTAAATTTTCCTCTTTAGAACGATAATTTTATTATATCATTCCTTATTATAAGTCATTTATGTATTAGAAAAATAAGAATAACCAAATGATAGGTCAACATAAAATATTTGATTGGTTATCAAAATTATATTAGTACCATATAAATTGGGACGGAACAGGAAAAAATATGAAGCAATATATATTATGTGAAAATGAAATAAAAAGTACTGTAAATAACAATAATTAACAAAAAAAAATTGACTGATTTCTGCTTCAGCTACTTTAATCGTGATTTTAATGTACGGTGATTTTAAAGAGGGTAAAATGACATAATGAGATTTAAAGAGGATAAAATGTATGTAGTAAAGTGTGAGAAAAATAAAGGATAAGTAAATTTTATTACTATATTTTAAAGAAATTAAAGAAAAGAAGTATAAAGATTATTTGCAAAAGATTTTTACAAACTAATTTAAATATAAATCAAGTAAATTTAGGTACAAAAAACGTGTATCTATCACAAATTTGCTATCAAACACTTCGCACTTTCTTAACATTACCAAATTTTCTATCAAACATGTGTAGCCATCTTTCTCAACTTTTTACGGCTCCTCAATATTAATTAACATTTCTTTGTTTTAAAAATAAAATAAAGAAAAAA
Organism: Capsicum baccatum var. pendulum; assembly: GCA_030864225.1. Taxonomy (NCBI): domain Eukaryota; kingdom Viridiplantae; phylum Streptophyta; class Magnoliopsida; order Solanales; family Solanaceae; genus Capsicum; species Capsicum baccatum. The sequence continues at coordinate 219,113,721 of CM061557.1, read as the reverse complement.
ATTTCAACTCTTGCTTCTCTATTAAAAAACAACACTTTTTTTCTGTGTTAAAAATTATAATTAAACAAAACAATAGTGAATCTAAGGTGTGTATTCTCTTTATCGGGTAGGTTTACATGATTTTTAATCTTTGTGATATTGAAAATCAATAATCTATTGGATATTTGATTTAAACTATTTCATCAAAATTTACACCACTTCTTTCTTTATATTTCTAATCGTAAAATTCAACAGGAAAGTTAAAAAAGGTTTCAATTGTGATCCTTTCAGCTCAATTATACTAATGAAAATATTCTGCTGCTCAAACTTTCTATTCAAAGATAAATCCTAAAACTTAAAAATTGCAATGTACATGTTCTACTGTTGGACTCGTGCTGACACGAGCTTTGCACTTCTAGTTATATTAGAAATGATCTATAGTTTCAACATGTTTGTTCGCTCTGTAATTTTATTATATCATCTCTAATTAATTATTATAAATTATTTATATATTAAAAAATAATATTATTTAACACAAAAAGTAAAATAGATATTTATGACATGTCTCTTTCATCTGCTTCAATTATATTTTTACTAAATATCATCATCAATTAATTATTATAAGTCATCTAAATATTCAAAAATAATAATATTTAATTAAAAAACAGATATAAATGATAAATTAATTCTTGATGTTTTAAATTGACTTAACATCTTATATGTGCCAACTTAAATTTTTTCCACAAATATTTTTTATAGTAACTTTGTTACATCACTGTTTACTAAATATCTTCCCAAATTAATTATTATAGGTCATCTAAGTATTAAAAAATAATAATATTTTAAAAAAAGAAATATAAATATGAAATAATAAATTAGCGCTTGATGTTTTAATTGAGCAGGATGCTTGCTCCGTGATTTTATTATATAATCCCTAATTACTTATTATAAGTCATTTATATATTAAAAATAATAATACTTAACACAAAAAGTAAAATAGATATTTATAACATATCTGTTTAGCTGTTTCAATCATAATTTTACTAAATATCATCACTAATTAATTATTATAAGTCATCTAAATATTAAAAAAATAATAATATTTAATAAAAAGATAAAATAGATATAAAATGATAAATTAACTCTTGATGTTTTAAATTAACTTGATGTCTTATATGAGACCCACTTAAATTTTTTTCACATATCACTTTTTTACTAAATATCTCCCCAAATTAATTATTATAAGTCGTCTAAGTATTAAAAAAGTAGTAATATTTAATAAAAAAGTAATGTAGACATAAAATGATAAATTAACTCTTGATATTTTAAATTAATTTGACGTCTTATATGAGGCTCACTTAAAAAAAATCATAAATATTTTTTATAGTAATTTTGTTATATCACTTTCTACTAAATATCTCCCTTAATTAATTATTATAAGTCATGTAATGTTAAAAAAAAAAAAATATTTAATAAAAGTGTAATATAGAAATAAAATTATAAATTAACTCTTGTTGTTTTAAATTAACTTGACGTCTTATATGAGACTCACTTAAATTTATTTCACAAATATTTTTTATAGTAATTTTTCTATATCACTTCTAATTAATTATTTTAAGTCATTTAAATCATGTTTGCTTCGCTGCGTCAATCATAATTTTATTATATCACATCTAATTAATTATTATGGTCATCTAAGATTTGTGCCACTTAAACTAACATTTGTGATTTATTACCTCACTTATAAAGGATGATAAATAGATAGCAGATCAACATGATTGTTTGGGTTGTCTACTTAGATATTTCTTTTTATATTTTTTTTTATTTTAATTTTTTTTTAATTTGTTATATATTTGAGAATTAGGTAAAAGTATTATAAATTAAAATAATTAGCAACATAAAATAATTAAAAGGACGTAAAAAATTTAGTTGACTCTCTAAGTTTTATTACTGCCACATAAATTGGGATAGAAGAAAAAATACTATAAATCACAAAAATTAATAATTTAAAATATTTTTTAAAATATTTAAAAAATTTAGTTAACTCTCAAAATTGTATCGATACCACACAAAATTAGACAAGGAGTGTAATATATACTCTCTCCATTTAAAAAAGAATGATCTACTTTGAATTGACACAAAGTTTAAGAAAATAAAGAAGACTTTTGAATCTTGTGGCCTTAAATTAAAGTTGTGTTAAATGTACCAAAATGTCCTTTAATCTAGTGGCGCTAAACATGTCATGTGGAAAATTGAAATTAAAGTATTGTCAAAAAAGTAAAGAGGTTATTCTTTTTTAAACAGACTAAAAAGGAAAGTAGGTCATTCTTTTTTAAACGAATGGAGTATTATTTAAAAAATTATGTAAGAAATATATAAATCACAATAGTTAATCTAAAAATATTCTTCACGTTGGACCTGTACTGACACGGGCCATATCACACCTAATAGTAGTAATAGAAGACCAGGAAATTTATAAGGGAAAGATTGAAATGTAAATATAAAAAGAAAAAATGTTAAGACATTTATTTTAGTATCAAAGTATTAAGTTATGTATACAAATATGTTCAAAGTTACTAAATTATTAATTATAGAACAATACCAAAAATTTGAAAGAAGAAAGTTTAAAAATGAAATGTTTAGAGTATATGAGAGCCTTTTTTAAGCATGTTTTGGCTCGGTGATTAAGATGTCGCTTGTTTGCATTTAATGTATATCTAAATCCGAATAGTTAAGATTTAAGTCAACAAGTACATTTCACTTTTAATAAGATTTAAGCACTTAATTCATATATATAGATCTTAGTCAATAAGATCTTAAACAATGTCTTAATATCACTAAAAAATACTTTTGTGTGAAATAATATTCACTACTATTCTGTCCACAATTACGGGGCACAATCACCACCACCATCACTATAATAATCAACTACCAACAACCACATCTACCATCACAATTATTCATGTCATCCGCTACCATATCTATCACATCCATCATTATAATTATATGTATTGTTGCCACCATCATCGTCGATGCCACCTCGACTACCACATCAACCACAACAAATACTGTGACTAATTTCTACTACCAACCAAGTCCACCGTCACAAATAGAATCACTATCAGTTACTCCCAACACATCGTCAATCAGAACACATTCTTTCGCCGCAATCGCCATTGTCGTTATTGCCACTGCCACCTCCATCGCTGCTATCAACCACTGTCACCATTGCAATCAATCTATATTATGAATTACATCCACCATCACAACTAGTACTGTCGTCAACTACCACCACACATTCTTCAACTATCAACACCAACTTCACAATCACAACCACCACCATTATCAACTACCATCATCCTGAGAGTCATTATAACAACGACCATCTTCATTATAACAACTGTTACCACCACCATTACTAGCGGCTAACACCAACCATTACTACCATCACCATAAATCATCTCCACCATCATTAGCAAAAATGTAAAGTCTACAAAAAAATAATAATGATAAAATAGTGTGATAATCAAAACACAATAATAAACATACTATAATAGATATCACAAGTCACAACCAAAAACCACAATATTGTAACTAATACAATGACAAACATCGAGTAGAAAAATTTAAGAAGACAATTTGAAAATGTAGCGAATACAAAAAGAAGAAAATGTAAAACATTGATTGTACCATCAAGGTAATGTACTATGTATAAATTCTTAATTATATAGCAACACCAAAAAATTGAAAGAAAAATTAGAAAATGAAAAGTTCTAGAGCATAGGAGAGTTTAGTTTGGGCTGAGTGATTAAAAATAACTCTTAAGCATCAAAAACTAAAAAAAAAAATAAAAAATCTTCATTCGCTTTTACTTATTATTTTTTGACATGATACATTTATTAAGAAAATAATTATTGATACGATTATTTTATCATACTATCCCCATTAATTGATGTTAGAGTAATATATTTTTAAAATAATTTGGAGAATAATCAATTAATATTAAGGATAAAATAGAAAAAAATCTTTTGTATTCTCTTGATATATCAAAAGTGACAATTAAAAATAAAGATTAATTATGAAAATAATGACAAGTAAAAGCAAACGAAGAGGGTATTGTTTCCAACATAATTTAATTCATAGAAAATAAACTTCAACCACAAATAAAAATATGAAAAAACAACAGTTTTATTGATAAACGATGGGGGTACAAAGCTGTTCCTTCCTTGATTCTTCTCTCTTGATTTTATCCGTAATTCGAGGGCCGTCAGTGACATATTTCTCGAATGTATGAAGATTTGGATATGAATTTCTCCATAATTCGAGGTCCGTAGTGGCGTATTTCTCGAACGTAGGAACATTTGGATTTGATCTCCAGGGAGGAAGGTTTTGTCTTCTTGATGTATTTGATTATCAAGAAGGAAGGGTTTTGATCTATAAATATCCCATGAATTTATTGGGACTTTGAAGATCATTGATCTCTTTGTGAATATCCCGTGAATTTGTGAGATACTGGAGATGCCTCTTTAAAGTGATATTTGCTTCCGTTATATAGGCGTAATTTAGGGTTTAGGTTGAGTAGCCATCAAACTACATTTAGGGTAAAGTATCCCCCAAGAACTCTAATCAAAATTGAACTCTTTTTGTAGAGTCTACAAAATTTCAATGTCTACAGGTATATAAGTGGTTTTATCAATAAAAGGTTTCTTATTTAAATTGAAGTGTTGAAATTAATTTAAATCATTTAGTGTGTGTAGTGAAACAGTATTTGATCTAGTAAATGCCTTAAAAATAATTGTTGGTACATTGAATACAGAATATATTATTTACATTTTTTCCCCCATAAACTATGTGGCCTGAATTGGCGCAGAAGAGACTTTTTTTTTTCATCTGGTGTCCGGTGTCCGCATTGGAGCCCTGACTAATCCAGATCGCGCGTTGCAGGGCCCATTAAGGTGGCAGCGCTCCCAACAGAGTTTTCTCCATACCCAGAATCGAACCCTCGACCTCTGGTTAAGGGTGGAGCAGCCTCATCCACCGCACCACAACCCATGTTGGTAGAAGAAACTTTTTGACGGAGGCGATGTAATAGAATTTTGTTTTACATTTTATATGGGATATCTTATTTCACAATCTATATTAAAATAATAGAATAATATAATCTTGAGACTAAATATTACTTGGTTATTTATCTAAATTTTTTATTTTTGGGTTTTAAAATTTATATTTACAACATGAACTTCAACAACAAGTTCAAGAACAACAAAGAACTTCAAACTATTTCTGAAAAAAAACAAGAAAGAGACGAAAATAGAAAGATTTAAGTCCATCAAATTCACGGTATATCCTTAATGAGATTATTCTCCTCAAATATCCGAGGTTATGGAATGTATCCTCCCATGATAAAATGAATCATATCAATAGAATGATGGTACTTCATATCTGTCGAACTACAAACTCACTCAACGATAGTAAATCACACTTGAATTTTTCAAGGATAATAGTGTTTTTAACTTCAAAATTTTGTTTCAATACCTGAAAAAATGAGGTATTCATAGCCAAAAAATATTGCTTCAACAAGTAATGATTTTGAAAAGTTGCATTTTTATTTAAAAGACAGATCAACATGCAGACCCTATGTGTCTCTGCACATGGTGACATGCAGCTGCATGTTGGCCATTGCACAAAACAATAAATTTTGACTGACATGCGAATCCATGTGCGCTGGCATTTGTATCCGTACATGTCTATATTTGTTCGCATTTCTCGATTTCATTTTCAAATAGTGAATTTAAGGATTGTGACCTTTCGAGGTGCATTGTGACATGCGTCCGCACATGCTCATGTGCGTTCGTAAATGAATTTTTTTTTTCAAATAAGATTTTTTGATTAAAATTCATTAGCTCTCAAGTTTCAAATAAATTTGTTCAAAAAGATAATCTCTGGATCGATCATTTGACAAATTCAAATCTAAATCTAAAGTCAATCCAAGCAAGCGACGACGATGGTGCGAGGCTTGTCTTCTTCTTGCCTGACTATCCACGCGAAGAAGTGTTTTTATATTTAAGTACAAAGATTTTTCTTTATCCCACCAATGTGGAAGACCACTCCTTTAAGTGAACACACATTTTACTTTTTCTTTATTTTTCATTCACATTTCACTTAGAACACCGCAATCCCCCACCTGAATAGGGAATAATTATATAATCAAAATATACGGACAAGTGTTTAATTTACAAGTAAAGACTAATTGAATCTGAATAAGTAGGTTTCCCTTTGAACTTTCTGTAGTGAACTTATATCGGATGCACTCGATCAATTGGTATATATTTGAATCATCGAATTTTGTTGTACATCTAAACAATACAAGTCATACAAATGGCCTTTTACTTTTTATGGTTCTCACCATTTGATTGTTTCAACGATTAACACTATAGGGTTTCATAAGAGCTTAGAGAATAGGCCTTTACTATCATTCTCCTTGAAGCGACTTCTACTTCACCCTCACACAAGTGACTTCCAAATGTTGTATTCTATATATAAACTATTTGGTCATACCTGCCAAACTTAGAAAGCATTAAAAAGCTTCAAATTATAAACTTTATTCTTGTTTCTTGAACATAGTCTTCATCATGAGAATGACCCGCGTTAATTGAAATTGTTGAACCATTGGTCACAATTTTGTTTGATCTCCTTGAACCTAACTCTTGGGATCTCCAATCTGCTATAACTTGTCTTTGGCCCTAAACTCCTTTCCTTTAATGATATCTCAACCCCCCTTCTAGTTAGGATTTTTGTAAGTGGATTAGGCATATTATTCTTTGACTTCACATAGTCAATCATGACACCTCTACTAGGGAGTAGTTTTCTAATGATTTTTTATCTCTGTCTTATATAATGAGATTTATCATGATACATCATACTCCTTGTCTTACCTGTTGCAGCTTGAATATCATAGTGTATGCATATTGGTGTCAAATGTTTAGGTCAAAAATGAATATCTTTCTGGAAATTCTACAATCATTCAACTTTTTCATTGTCCTTATCTAAATCAATAAATTCATATTTCATTGTAGAGCGAGAAATACATGTCTATTTGGATAATTTTCAAGAGACTGCTCATCCACTAAGAGTAAATATATATACACTTATAAATTTTACTTCATTTGACCAGTTATCCAATTTGCGTCACTATATCCTTCAATTACAACTGTATATTTGTTATAATGTAAAGTATTGTTTTGAGTATATTTTAAAAATTGCAAAACTGTTTTCATTAAAATCCGATGAGATTGATTGGAATTACTTGCATACTGACTCAATTTACTAATAGCATATGCTAAATCTGGTCACATACAATTCATGATATGCATCAAACTTTTCAACACTCTTGCATAGTTCAGTTGTGAGTCACTTTGTCACAATTCAAAAACTAAGGGTCATGATAACACTTGTCGCAATGAACCTTGACAAGTAAGTCAATCACCCAAATTGATATGAAATGAGAAAAACAATACCAAATTCGAAGCTAAGGCTACTAGAATGAAGCCAAACCACATAAATATGGTAATAAAGAGAAAAGTATATAACAACAATATCAAAAGTCACTCCAAAATTTGGTGTCGTAATGTAAAAACCAATTAAGTAGATCTCACAGTCAAAATATACAACTGATAGACTAAAAATGAATATAATCTTTCTCTAAATACTAAAACAAGACATATACTAGATGAGAAGAGGTAGTTGATCAACTCTGGAAGCATAGATTGTTTACTATCTCAAAAATACATCAAGTACTGCCCGAAATCAGCTATCATACGGCGCACTCATACCTGAATCCATACTGAAAGGGAATAGTAGGAATGAGTATGTTCCACTTATACCCAGTAGGTATCATAGGCCGATTGAGTAAATTAGAAAATAAAGTATATAAAATACACACTATGAATTGTAAGACCCTACAAAATTTCTAAGTTTAGTTCAGTCCTTTAAGCTTGTCAAGGGGTCCCAGATTTAGAAAATTTTAGCTAAGTTTCCAGACTTAGTTTATTTCTTTGGACTTTGAAAGTTGGCGATCTCATTTTTTGACCTTAACATCCCTTAAAGATCCATATTTTTTTTGATTCATGATCAGAAAGGTCAATAGGTGTTCCCGGACAAGTTTTAGATTTTTTGAACCTCGTTTAGACTACAATTAAAGTACCAACATAGTGGACCAACACAATCTTAGCATGCCACATCGCCTATCGCGTTGGTTAACATTTTTGTATGAATTTCCAATAAAAATACTAAGGCTTGGCTCGAGTATGGCGCGACGCATCGAGTGTCGCGTCGATGCCATCGACGCATCGCATTGCCAATCGCATCGATGCCCAATTTTTAGTCATTAAATGTCTGCATCCTTAAGGGTAATTAGGTTATTTCCCCCCGACCTTCAGCCCTCATAACACAAAATTTATCCTTTTTTGGCCAAATACATTCATTATTTCCCTATTCCTCAAGAACAAGAAACCCTAGGTGGATAATTTCAAGTCAAGAATTCAAATTTTCCTCCATCAATCTTCAAGAAATCATCCACTAAGGTATGTCAAGTGTTCATTCATGGATTCCTTTCATCCATGAAGCTCAAAAATCCTATTTTAAAATCATAAATTATGACGTTCATGTTGTAGGTTGATTATGACCATATTGATGTTATTGTATGATTGCCAAGTTGGAATCTTTAATGTGTTTTCATGAATCTATGCTAGCATGTGGGTTGAAATATTTAAATTATGTTGATTTATGCAATCATGATGTATTGATTTAATGTTCATGCCTAAGCCTAAAGTTATGCATGCAAGGTGTTTGATAAAATGCCCAAGAGAACAATAATTAAGCATTATGACTCATTAGGGCCTAAATGATGAATTCATGCTTTACCATTATGTTAAAAAATGACTCCCATGCTATTTTTATGCAGTAAAATTATTTGATGGAATGTCCATAAGACTAGAATTGTGAAACCACGATATATATTTGAATGTATTCCTCTATATGTACAAGATTATGAATATCAAGTTCTTCATGAACTCCCCAATAGTTGTATTATGAATTGTTGACTATGGTCATGTGTTCAGGAAGTGTCATGTCTTGTCCGTTTCATGCTATCGAGTCCTGGGGGTACTTGTACTCGACAATTAAGCTGTGTGCCTAGAGCCAGTGTCAGTTTTCACGATGCTCTCAGTCAAGCCATGATCAGTAGAATTCCGCCAGTCACATGATTCAGGAAAACTCAGTAAATTCAATATTAGTCCAGTCCCACTCAGTAATCTCAGTAAACTCAGTTAGTTAACAGAATTCAGTAATATTCTATCAGTCCACAAAACTTAGTGAACTCAGTCTAGTTTATCTTAGTATAATCAGTTTAATTTCTATTCAGATAGGAGTAGGATTCAGCACCGAGTGAACCCAAGGATGAGGGAACACACTGATAGTAGTGACCCTTAGAAGTAATCCTTGTATACCAGAACTGTGTATCCAGCATAGATTGAGACATCAACACTGACAGTTGAGGGTTGATGAGGTGGATTAACACTGCCAGTTGAGAGTCCCACCGTTCTCCTTTGGGGACACTGCCAGATGAGGGTCACTCACAACTTGTCTTTACCAGTGGCGCGGTATTGACACCTTTCCAATTGGGGTCACAGATTGGACCCCAACTCAGCTATATGCTTATATGGGGTATGTTGGTTAGATGACTACTTCCCATAGTCTCACTCTTAGTCTTAGTAAAAGAACTCAGATAGTTCTTCAGATTCAGGACTGTCAGATACAATCACTCAGTTTAGTACGAAACTCAGCTAGTTCCATCAGAATCAGGACTATCAGACATAATCAATCAGTTAACAGTATATCAGTTATACGAAACTCATGTTATCAGTATTCAGACTCAGTAGTCAGTATTATTACGATCTTATTTACAATTACTTATTCATACATTTATTCTCATATTCAGTTAGTTAGTATTATTTATGCATATGAACCCCATGCATTCAGCCTACCTCACTTTGCATACCAGTATATTCAAACGTACTGACCCATACTTTCTTCTGCGCTATGGTGTTTTATACCATAGGTTCGGACGCTCAAGTTCCTGATCACACTTAGCTTCAGATTCAGCCAACAACAGTAGATTTGCAGTGAGTCCTCATCATTCGAGGATAGCATGATTATTTTATTACTTTATTATTTTAGTTTTAGTAGACGAAGTTAGTTGGGGACATGTCCCATCAACTCCACAGTTTCAGACAGTTTAGAGGCTTTCAGACTAGCATGTTCAGACAGCTTATTTTAGTTTTGGGTATTGATATACCATATTTCCAGATGTTATTTTTTATCAAATATTTGAACCTTATGGCCTTTTAGCCCTTTTATTCCATATTTATACAATATATTATGTAGTGGTCAGTTACAGATATCAGTCATGGGTTAGCTTATGATCCTTCGAGATTACTAGCACCGTTTAGTATTTTGGGTATCAGATTCGACGCGTTACAAACTTGGTATCAGAGCCAAAGGTTTAATAGTATCCTAGGAAATCTGAAAAGCCGCATCTAGTAGATTCTTGTGCATGGGTATGTTGCGCACCATATTTATGTACAGGAGGCTATAAGATGTTTTTGGAATAATTTACCTTCTTTCAGTATTCATGTCATGCCAGTAAACATTAACTCAAATTTAACTTTCAGTCTAATCTATTTCTCCCTTTTCACTTAGAGAACATGTCTCCCAAAAGTAGAAATGGAAATCAGTCAGCCCCTCAGCCAGTCCAAACAGATCCCTTGGACGAACATGTTTCTCATACAAAGTTCAGAGCTGCATTCACTACTCTTGGTTATTCAATTATTACCCAGTATAAATGACCAGCTATTCTTTTGGCCTACCCAGTTTCCAATTCTACTGCAACTAGGATTCGAGACTTTACCCGAATGAATCCTCCATTATTTTTTAGGTCTAAGACAGATGAAGACCCTCAGAAATTCCTTGATCAGGTTCAGAAGGTTACAGATATCATGGGGTTACTGCTAGTGAGAGTGCTGAGCTAGCTGTATGTCAGTTGCAGGATATGGCTCACACGTGATTCAAATAGTAGAAGGCAGAGAAGGCTATAGATGCAAGGCCCATTAAGTGGGAGGAGTTTGCCACTGCATTTCTAGATAGATTTATTCCCATAGAGTTGAGAAAAGCTAAGGTGTTAGAATTTATCAACCTCAGGCAGGGCAATATGATAGTGAAAAAGTATTCTCTTAAGTTTACTTAATTTGCTAGACATGCTCCTCATGCGGTGACAGATAGTACGACCAAGATAAGTAAGTTTGTTTCTAGGGTGAATGATAGTATGGTCAAGGAGTGTAAGACTACCATGTTGATTAGTAAGATGGACATAGCCAGGCTTATGATCAATGCTCAACAAATAGAGGATCAGAAGATTAAGGAGAGAGAAAAATAGAATAAGAAAGGTAGGACAGGTAGCTTCAACTTCAATCAGCTAAGTCAGAGGATGGTAACTATTCGTAGTTCTGCCAAAAGTCATCCATTTCAGCTCCTTCCTCATCTAGTGCTCCAGTTTCTAAGTTCAGGAAGGGTAATAAAGATAGGGCACCAGGCTCTAAATCTCAGGGCAGTGTTAGCAGTGCCCGAACTAATCCTTTTTGTCAGACTTGTGGTAAGAACCACAAGGGTTTTTGTAGAGCTGGCAGTGATGTGTGTTTCGAATGTGGAAAGCCAGGATACAGAATCAGAGATTGTCTCCAGTTAGGTTTTCAGGGTCAGCAGAACCGTTCCTCAGCTCAGTCCGGTCGCCCAAACCAGCAGGGTGCTACCTCCAGCGCTGCTAGTGGGCAACACCCAAATTGACTCTATGTTCTCCAGTCCCGGCAAGATCAGGAAAATTCTCCTGACGTGGTTACTGGTACATTACAGATCTTTCATGTGCATGTTTACGCTTTGCTAGATCCAGGAGTTTCTTTGTCTTTTGTTACTCCCTATATAACAGGCGATTTCAGAACCAATCCTAAAATTCTAGAAGAGCCCTTTTCAGTCTCTACCCCAATGGGTAAAACCATCATAGCCCGGCGGGTATACAGGAATTGCCCGGTTATGATATTTTAGAAAGTCACTTTAGCAGACTTAGTCGAATTAGAGATGACTGATTTTGATGTCATTCTCGACATGGATTGTCTCCATTCCTTCTATGCCACAGTCGATTGCAAAAATAGAATTGTCCAGTTTCAATTTTCGAATGAACCTGTCCTTGAGTGGAGGGGTAGTACTCCAGCCTTCAGGGATCAACTTATTTTACTATCTTTGGGCTAGGAAAATAATATCTAAGGGATGTGTCTACCATCTTGTGCGAGTCAAGGACTCTAGTTCCAAAACTCCCAGTATTGAGTCAGTTCCAGTAGTGAATGAATATTAAGATGTCTTTCTTGAAGATATTCCAGGAATTTCTCCTAAAAGGAAAATAGACTTCGGCATCGACCTTCTTCCAGATACTCAATCTATATCTATTCCACTATATAGAATGGCATCAGTAGAACTCAGAGAATTAAAAAAGCTGTTAAAGGATCTCCTAGATAAAGGATTCATCATACGCAGTGTGTCCCCGTGGGGTGCACCGGTCTTATTCGTGTACAAGAATAACGATTCTCTCAGAATGTGTATAGACTATCGCCATCTCAATAAAGTTATGGTCAAGAACAAGTATCCACTTCCTAGAATTGATGACTTGTTTTAACAACTCCAAGGTTTCAGTTACTTTTCGAAGATAGACCTCAGATCAGGCTATCATCAACTCAAAGTCAGAGAATGTAACATTCTGAAAATAGCTTTTTGAACTCGGTATGGTCACTTCGAATTCTTAGTCATGTCCTTTGGTCTTACCAATGCCCCAGTAGCCTTCATGGACCTAATGAACCGAGTGTTCAAGTAGTACTTGGACATGTTCATATCACTTGGACCTGATGAGCAATTTCATTTTTCAAGCATATCTCTATAAAAGGAGATTCACACTCTCCTTCCATATCACTTGTTATCATTTTTATCTTTTTATCCAACTGATTTTCAGTTTTAGTTTTATATTGCCTAAATGCTTCTATTGCTACATCCATACTATTCATAAAAAAATATAATAATACTAGTGAAATTTTTAATAAAAGTTATGAAATAATTTTTTCCACCATGATATGGTGTTGACTTCATATCAAAAATGTCTTTATGAATTAAGTCTAAGGGATTGAAATTCCTTTACATATACTTATATGGATGCTTAGCGTACTTAGATTTAAGACATGTTTGACACTTGATTTATTTCACTCAAAGTTAGGCAAAACTTTCACACTAATCATTTTTAGCAAGGTCTTATAATTGGTCCTAAGTATTCATGTGATAATTCATTTGACTCAAGTAAGCAAGAAGAACTTGAACATCTATTCAGATCAATAGTCATTACATTGATCTTAAAAAAGCCCTCGGTGAGGTGCCCTTTACATACATATACTTCACCCTTACTTATTACAACTTTGTTGGCAACAAACACACATTTGAATTCCTTCTTAGTCAAAAGTGAAATAGAAACTAAGTTCTTTTGAAACTCTGTAACATGAAGGACATTATATTGTTTCACCACTTTACTAGATATTATCTTCAATCAAATCTTACCTGTTTTTTAAACCTTTGCAGAAGTCGAGTTTTCCATGAATATCATCTCACTAGTTTAAGCCGGAACATATGACACAAATAGTTCTTTATTGGAACAAACGTGATGGGAGGCACCAGAATTCATCAAACATTCTCTTGGATTACCAATCAGATTGCATTATCAAAGTATGGTAGAAAGATTGTCTATTTCTTCTTTGAACTCAGCTATATTTTTTTGATCTTTTTTCTTGCCCATTTCTTTAGAGCCCGACAATCAGTCGCCTTGTGATCACCTTTTCCACAATTAAAGAAATTTTATTTGAATTTCTTTTTAGGAGGATTGCCTTATTGTCCAGATGTTCTTTTTCTCTTCTTTGACTTTGTGGGATCATCTCTAACAATATTGCTGAATTCTCACGTGAACTTTTTTCTGCGGCCTTGTTATCCTATTCAATTATCAATCTTACAATAGATCTTCGACAGACATATCCTTACATTTGTGTTTCAAGTAATTTTTGAAGTTCTTCCACAAAGGTGGTAACTACACAATTATGGCAGTCACTTGAATTGCATTGTTTATAATCAAACCTACATTAAAGGTTATGTGTGAGTTAGAACAAATATAGTATGTTCAACAAAGATATTATAAAAAATTATACCTTCAGTAAGGACATCATGTATTAAGACTTGCAATTCCTGAACTTGGGTAACAACAACTTTGCTATCTATTATTTTGAAGTCCAGAAATTTTGCAATAATGAATTTCTTCATTCCGGCATCCTTTGTTTTGTACTTCTTTTCTAAAGCATCCTAGAGTTCCTTTAAGGTCTTCATGTTGTTGTGAAAATTGTACAAATTACTGTGCACATTGTACAAATCATCTTGCAGACCACTCAGAATGTAATTCTTACATTAAAAATCTGAGTGCTTTCAAGCTTTAGTAACTAAGAAATGTTCATTATCTGGAGCTGATTCCGAGTATTCATGAACATTTTCTTTGATGAACTTATGCGGACTTAGGGTAGTCAAGTTGTTATGATCCGAATTCGGCCATTGCTCTGACGGGTAATCTCGAGCCCACCATGGACCGGAGACAACCCACTTAACCTTACATCAAGAGCACATAAATGTAAACAACAAAAGTCAATCAAAACAAATGATAGATAAATGATACCAAAAGAAAATCTAAAGAGTCAAAACCAAACATCAATAACATCCCACTTATATCCACCAAAAGCCTCTAAAATTAGAATCCCAACTAAGTCGGAATATGCCCCCGACTATATTAAAAAGAGTTAAAAAGTATTAAGACAACAATGAAAGAATAATGAAGTGACAAGGTCTTTCGAAGGATGGAGGCTCACCACTTCACAGTAACTAAATAATGTACACAACTGCCTAACGCTGCACAGGAGAAACAAAAAAGCCCTCGGACCCTACAGCATGAAATGATGCAGCATCCTGGGATAGTCAGTGGGGCAAGCAGTAGCATGCAACTCAGGGGATAAGGATAAAATAATGAAATTACTAAAACTCCAATCATAAACCACAATTCATAACATTGATACATATATAGGATGTCGGGATAGGTATAAAGGCCATGAAAATAAGAGTTTAAAATATTAACCTAAACTATATAGCTTGCGCCATTCTGAAGGCACCCATGGACTATATGGGTCCAACTCTCCCTACTGAAAGGGCCCTAGTGCGTGTTAGCCGCACGAACCGAGGAAAAATCAAAGAAAAGCTAAAGCCATCAAGGTAATAACCATCCCAAAATATGCATATATCAAGTGTGCACCAAGCACACAGTCATATAGACCCCCAACACCAACAAACGTGATTTTCAGTGTTCGTCCCCCCGAACTTACACCTTCACATTGAGCTACCCGATTTTATGTAAGTTCAAATTAAAATACTTTATACATAAACTAATCCGTTAAACTAGGAGTCATTTATTAAGGCATTTACCACTTAGTATCATCATACCATTATGCTTACAAGCTAATTCAATTATACCAAACCAATTCATATAACCAAATTGACTCTCAAGTTCCATTTAAATTCAAGCCATGATCACCAAGGCCATCCAAATCCATATTCATTCTTTTTTTCTTTAATGGAATGAAATGGGTTCAAAAGATAAGTTAAATCATGCAATAATCCATATTTAAAATCAAATTTACAACGTGGGTTGATGTTAATGCCATTATCAAACCAAAATTTCATTAATTTGGGAAAACCAATGTCCTCCATTACAACCATTAAAATAATACACTAATTCAGTCTCAAAATCATCAATTTAAAGCATGAACAATGAATTTAAAACTTGGGACAAGTAATTCAAGTATAATAACCAAAATCCCTCAACCTAATTTCAAATCCACAATTTAAATCAGATGAATAGTCAACAAATTAATGTCATAATGTAAAATTCAAGTTAATAAAAGAGAAACATGCGTGAAATACCAAAGAATTTGAAAGAAAAATTGAATCTTGGAGCTTGGATGGTGAATTCTCTATGAAACCCTTAAATGTTCTTGAGTTTTGAGTTAGAGAGAGGGGAAGTAGTATTTTTTCTTTGACAACTAAAGAAAAGGGACTTATTTTATGTTTAAAGTCGTGCAAGGGGTAAAGAGACCAAAAGCCCCTCACACCAAGTGAAAAAAATTTGGACAAGATTAAAAAAAAGAGCACGGCATGCCCTTATCGCAAAGGGTAGCCTCCGTGCCATACCCTTATCACTGAGGCTAACCTCCGTGGCCGCCCTTATCTGGAGGCTCACTACCTCAGAATCCCAAAATGGCCTCGAAATCCTTCCAAAAAATTTAAAACTTTTCTAAAATACCCTCTTAACACCCCTAGTCATGATTCAAGTCAAAAATCAATATTATGCACGCAAGAGGGTTAAGAAAAAATTATTGAAATTTTACGAGATCTTACATTATCCCCCTATGGGTTATTTGTCCCCAAACGATGAGTTAGAACATTCTTAGGATGATAATGGCAAGAATACATTAGAATCAAATTGAAAACTTGAAATGCGACAAAAAGAAAATGAGACCCATACATTAAGCACTTTTGTTCAACTCAGAGAACAAGAACGGGTACTTAGCCTTCATAGCTTCTACAGCCTCCCGTGTAGCTTCTTCCAACTTTTGATTTCTCTAAAGAACTTTTTCTAAATCCACATCCTTGGTCCTCAATCTACAAACCTGACTATATAATATCTCAATTGGAACTTCCTCATAAGACAACGAATCCATAACACCAACATTCTCAACAGGCAATATCAAATAAGGATCACCCATACACTTCTTAAGTATGGACACATAATCAAAGCCAAGCTTGCTGGTAAATCCAACTTATAAGCGACATTCTCACTTCTCCTCAAAATCTGGTATGGACCAACATAACGAGGACTGGGCTTCCCTTTTTTCCTAAATTGCATGACCCCTTCATAGGAGGAACTTTCAAGAATACCCAATCACCAACTTCAAACTCCAATTCCCTTTGCCTCACATACGCATATGGCTTTTGGCAACTTTGAGCAGTCTCAAGTATTTCCCTAATCACTTTCACCTTCTCCATGGCTTGGTGAACCAAGTCAGAACCAAATAACCAAGTCTCACCTACCTCAAACCAACTAATAAGGGATCTGCACCTCCTACCATAAAGAGCTTTAAAGAAGCTATCTGAATGCTAGAATAATAACTATTGTTGTAGGAAAACTCAATAAGAGGCAAATGATGAATCAAACTACCCTTAAAATCAATCACACAGGCCCTTAGCATATCCTTCAAAGTCGTAATATTACGCTCCACTTATTCATCCATTTGAGGGTGGAAAGCGGTGCTAAGGTTCACCTGAGTACCTAATCCTTTCTGAAACGAACACTGAAAATAAGAAGAGAACTGAGTACCTCAGTCTGAAATAATGGACACCGATGCACCATGCACCTTTACTATCTCCTAAATGAACAACTTAGCATAATCCTCCCCTGAGTATCTAGTACTCATAACAAGAAGTGAAAAGACTTTGTCATCCTATCCACAGTGACCTAAATAGAATCATACTGATTCCGAATCTGCAAAAGACCTTTAATGAAGTCCATATTAATCATCCCCCACTTTTACATGGGTAACTCTATCTCCTGAGACATGCCACCAAGCCTTAAATGTTCCATATTGACTTGCTAAGAAACCCTAAAATTAGCAACAAAATTTTCCACATCCCTCTTCATATTATTCCACCAATACATTTTCCTTCAAGTTATGATATATCTTAGATAAACCCAGATGAACTACATATCTAGAATCATGAGCTTCGATCAAAATCCTTTCCCATAGCCCATCTACATCACGAATAGACAACCTTTCTTGATACCTCAAGATTTTATCTACCCCAATCTCAAAAGTCGTAGCCTTTTTCTGACCCACATAATACTTAATCTGCGTAAGTATGGGATCCAAAGCCTATTTCTCCTTCACCTCAGCACTAAGAGATGACTTTTCCACCTCTTGAACAAACACTTCCCCATCCTTAGAGTCCAAGAAATAAACTCCCAGATTATCCAACCTGTGAATATCCTTCACCGATCCTCTTTTCTCCTTATCAATGTGAGATAAGCTCCCCGTATACAACCTGCTAAGAGTATCAACAACACTATTAGCTTTACCTGGATAGTAGTGTAGGCTTATGTCATAATCCTTAAGCAATTTGAGCCACTGCTTCTTCTTGAGATTCAATGCCTTCTTCTTAAATACATACTACAAGCTCTTATGGTCTAAATAGATATCTACATGTACCCCATACGGATATTGATGCCAAATCTTCAAAGCAAATACCACATCCGCAAACTCTAGATCATGAGTTGAACAATTCTTGTCATGAACCTTAAGTTACCTGGAAGTATAGGTTACAACCTTACCATGCTGCATCAACACACAATCTCGTCCCACACGAGACGTATCACAATACATAACACAACCATCAGTACCCTCGAGTAGGGTCAAAACAGGTGCAGAAGTCAACTTATGCTTCAACTTTTGAAATCTACCTTCACAAGCATCGAACCACATAAACTTAATATTTTGTTGAGTTAACTTCATAAGCGGGGCGATAATAGATGAGAAATTTTCCACAAACCTCCTATAATACCCATCCAAGCCTAAGAAGCTCCGAATGTCAATAGGAGTCGTGGGTGTAGGCCATTTCTTAACTTTCTCAACTTTCTGTGGATCTACCTTGATCCCCTCACTTAAAACAATATGCCCAAGAAAAGTCACAATACTCAACCAAAACACATGTTTAGAAAATTTCACATACAGTTTCTAGTCCTTAAGAGTCTGCAACACAATTCGGAGGTGATTGACATGATTCTCCTCACTCTCGGAGTACACCAAGATGTCATCAATGAAGACTATAACAAACAAATCTTTAAACTGCCTGAAAACCTGATTCATAAGATCTATGAATGCAGTCGGAGCATTAGTCAACCAAAATGACATGACTAAAAACTCATAATGGTCATACCGGGTTCGGAAGCAGTCTTGGAAATATCAACCTCCCTAATTTTCAACTAATGATAGATCGAAAAAAGATCAATCTTAGAGAAACACCTAGCACCTTGAATCTGATCAAAAAGGTCATCAATCCTAGGAAGAGGGTGCTTAGTTTTTACCGTGACCTTATTCAACTGACGATAGTCTATACATATCTGAAAAAAACCCATCTTTGTTATGCACAAAAAGTACAAGAACACTCCACGGGGAAACACTACGATGAATAAATCCTTTATAAAGAAGATCCTTTAACTGCTCCTTTAGTTCCTTTAGTTTAGCCGGGGTCATTCTATAAGGAGGAGTGGGAATAGGACGGGTATCCAATAATAGATCAATCCCAAAGTCTATTTTCCTATCGGGAGAGATCCCAAGAAGATTATCAGGGAGAACTTTAGGAAATTGATTAACCACAGGGACAGAGTGAAAAGAAAGACTTTCAGAGTCAGAATACTTAACCTAAACCAGACGATGTAGACACCCTTTAGAAATTAATTTCTGAGCTCTAAGATACGAGATAAACTCCTCTTTTGGGTACTAAGAAAATCCCCTGCCATTCTAATACTGGTTTATTAGGAAAGTGAAAACTGACCTTTCAGGCCCTACAATACAGAAAAGCATAGCACGAATGGAGCCAATCCAATCCCTAAGATAGTATCAAAATCTACCATATCCAATTCTATCAAATCCGCCAATATCTCTTTATGAAAGATAGACACCACACAACCTCTATAGATTTTTCTAGCAATAATAGAATCATCCTTCAGGGTAGAAACAGAGAAGGGGTTAGAAATATTTGGGAACAAAATCAAAATGTACAGACATATAAAAGGTTACATAATATAGGATAGAACCCGGATCAAGAAATTAGTAAACATTATGAGAGAAGAGTTGTAACATAATAGTGACAACATCTAGGGATATCTCAGATTCCTGATGAGTAACAAGTGCAAAAAGATAATTTTGACCATTGTCGGTACTTAATGTGGTCTCCTTAGGTGATAGAGATGAAGAAGTGGCAACCAAGACCTTATTAGCTCCAGTGACAACTCTAGCTAAAGAAAAATCTCATTGTATATGACGAAGATGACCATAATTATAGCACTGGTTTCTCTTCTTATCAAAATATCCACGGTGAAGCTATCCAAAAAATTGACAAGGAGGATGGGGTGGGGATGACTGAGATCCACTGGCCTAAGACTAAGCACCCTTTCCTAAGGACCACTGTTAGCCTGCAAATAATGATCACCTAAAGGCTTAGGATAAGGAGCACTGGCAGACGAATATAAATTTTTCCAATTCTTATTCTTAGTCTACAACCTACCATCCCTCCCACTGTTCTTCCAATTCGCACTCTACTCTGAATATCTGACTTTTTGTTCTGCCTTTATCCCATTTCTACCTGCTTCTTCTTTTCATCCTTCACCTGCTGTATATACACCACCAGCCTGGATATGTCCATATCATTATTTAATATATCAGCCTTACACTCTCACACCAAATCACAGGACAGATTAGAAGTAAACTTTTTCATTCAGGACCTCATATTAGACATCAACTTCAGAGCATAACGATACAACTAATGAAACTTCAGTGCATACTCTTTAACGCTCATATTCTCTTGCTTTAAGTTAACAAACTCTTCAACCTTAGATTCCCTCAACTCTTGAGGAAAGTAGTAATCAATAAAAACACGTGAAAAATCATCCCACACTTCTTGTTCAACATTATCACCCCTCATCACTTCCTACTCTACATACCACTGATAAGCCACATATTTCAACTACTCTATATCAGTAGCATGCATCACCTTGAAAAATTTCTCCATCTCATCAATGAACCCTTGAGGATCCTCCTCAACCCTATAGTGTATAAAGGTTGGGGTATTCAACCTCGTAAAATGGCCAACTCGAGTTACCTTAGATAAAAAAATAGCAAGACCAGACTAATGATACTGAGATGCCACCAACTAGGAAAACATATGAATAGACTAAGAGAACTCCACATTAGAGATATCTCCTTGAGGCGGCTGAGAATGAGTATACCAGCTTAGAAAGAACGAAGAGGACTAGTAGGGACCAGTAGAATCCTAAGTGGAGCTATACAGTCAGGAGAAGGGGCATTAGACCAGGTCTGCACTCCATAAACAGGGCGAGTCCCATCCATATTCTCCTCAGGTAGGACAAAGGTTTAGTAGAGTTTCTGTGGCCGTCAAGTATTCGGGGAAGTATGATTTGAAATGCGAGAAAAGTAGGGGTTAGAGAAGTTTCATGACAACTAGACTCTATAGATCGAAATAGAACACAAGAAAGAGAAATATTCCTAAATGTCTTATAGCCTCCCCCTTATAAGTGTGGCGCTCTACGCACTCATAAAAGGGACTCTAGTCGACACGGCTTTATGGATACCCAACGACCCTAAACCGTGCTCTGATACCAAGCTTGTCACGACCCAAATTCGGGCCTGGCTTTGAAGGGTAATCTTGAGCCTACCATGTACTGGAGGCAACCCCTTAACCTTACCTCAAGAGTAAATAAATGTAAAGTCAGCTAAATCAATGATACCAAAAAGAATTGTAAAGAGTCAAAACCAGATATCAACAACATCCCACTTCTGTCCACTAAAAACCTTTAAAACCAAAATACCAACTAAGTCGGGATATGCCATCGACTATAACAAAAAGAGTCCAGAAGTACTAAGCCAATAATTAAAGTATAATGAAATAACAAGGCCTTTCGAAGGATAGAGGCTCACCAGTTCACAACAACTCAACAAACGTACTCAACTTCCTAACGCTACAGAGGAGCAGCAGAAATGCACTCGTACCCTACATCATGAAATGATGCAGCATCTTGGGACAGTCAGTGGGGCTAGCACTAGCACATAACTCAGAAAATAGAGAGAAAATAATGCGATTACTAAAAGTCCAGTCATAAACCATAATGCATAATATTTATACATATATAAGATGTCGGGATAGGTACAAAGGACAAGAACATAAGAGTTTAGAATATTAACCTAAACTATATAGCTTGCTCTATTCTAAAGGCACCTATGGGCTATATAGGTCCAGCTCTCCCTGCTGAAAGGGGCTCAGTGCGTGTTAGCGGACGAACCGAGGAAAAATTAAGGGAAAATTAAATCCATCAAGGCAATAGCCATCCCAAAATATGCATATATCAAGTTTGAACCAAGAACACAGTCATATAAATCCCCAATGCTGGCAAACATGATTTCCAGTGCTCGTCCCCTAAGGACTTACACCTTCACGGTGAGCTACCCAATTTTTTTTAACCCCAAATTAAAATAGCTTACACATAAATCAATCTGTAAACCCAAGAGTTAATTATTAAGACATTTACCACTTTGTATTGTCATACCATTATACTTGCAAACTAATTTAATTATGCCAAAAAAATCCATATGACCCAACTGAGTCTCAAGTTATATTTCAAATACAAGACATGACCACCAAAACCATCCAAATCTATATTTTTTCATTTATCCCTTAACGCAATGAAATGGGCTCAAAAGATAAGCTAAATCGTGCAATAACTCATATTCAAAACCAAATTTACAAGGTGGGTTGAGGTTAATGCCATTATCAAATCAAAATTCCATCAATTTAGGAAAACTCATGTCCCTCATTCCAACCATTAAAATAATGTACCAATTCAGTCTCAAAATCATCAATTTAAAGCATGAATAATTAATTTAAAATTAGAAAAAGTAATTCAAGTCATAACAATCAAAACTCCTCAACCCAATTTCAAATCCACAATTTAAATCACATAAATAGTCAATAAATTGATGTCATAATGTAACATTCAAGTTAAGAAAAGAGAAACATGCTTGAAATAACCAAAGAAT
The DNA here is from genome assembly GCA_030864225.1 of Capsicum baccatum var. pendulum. Classification (NCBI taxonomy): domain Eukaryota; kingdom Viridiplantae; phylum Streptophyta; class Magnoliopsida; order Solanales; family Solanaceae; genus Capsicum; species Capsicum baccatum. The sequence continues at coordinate 219,090,631 of CM061557.1, read as the reverse complement.
TTGAAAAAAATCAAAGTTTGGAGCTTGGATGGTGAATTCTCGGTGAAATCCTTGAATGTTCTTGGGTTTTGAGTTGGAGAGAAGAAGAGTAGTATTTAATCGTTGGCAACTAAAGAAAAGGGGTTTATTTTATGTTTAAAAGTTGTGCAAGGAGTAAAAAGACCAAAATTCCCTCACCCAAAGTGAAAAAAATAAAAATTTGACAAACTTAAAATAGGAGCATGGCATGCTCTTATCGCGAAAGCTAACCTTCGTGGCATGCCCTTATCGTGAAGGCTCATTGCCTCAGGATCTCAAAATGGCTCCAAACCCCTTTTAAAAATTTTAAAACTCTTCCAAAACACTCTTTAGCATTCTTAGTCATGATTCAAGTTAAAAATTAATATTATGCACGTGGGGGGAGGGGGGGGAGGGGTCAAAAATAAAATTGTTAAAATTTTATGGCGTCTTACACAAGTAAAAGAATATCTTTTGATGTCATCTTTTGAAATTAACACCAGAAAGTTTTTTCAATCTCTTCAGCCGATGCCATGACAGAAGTAACATTTGAACGAATTAAAGTGGCAGTCGTTGTTGTTGCAATATTTACCTTTTTATTATTGACTTCATTTTCATTTGTCATTTTTCTATTACAAATAGACAAATAACCTAGTATCTCAGAATATTAACAATAAATAGAATCTTTGTACACTTTTTTTAGTTTGACGATAAGGTTTTTATGTTCTTTAATCGCAAACCGGATGAACTTTGACTCCTGACGATGTTTATATATATTCAAATTACTATCAAGTTCAAACAGAATATAAAATCAAAAGGTTTTAATCTCCAGAAATTAAAAGCTAGATTATATCTAATTTTTTGAAGATTATTTTTTCAGATTACAAAAACTATATTTACAACATGAACTTTAACAACATGTTTAAAACAACAAAAATGTCCAAACTATTTTTTGAAAAACAGAAAAATCAACAAGAAAGAGATAAAGATAGAAATATTCAAGTCCAAAAATTCACAGTATGTCCTCAAGAAAATTAGTTACCTTAAGTATTTGAGGTTATGGAATATATCCTCCCGGATAAAATGAATCACATCAACAGAATATCGGTACCTCAAATTCTGTGGAACTACAAACTCACTCTATGATAGTAAATCACACCTGAGTTTTCAAGAAGAAAAGAGTTTTTAACTTCAAAATTTTATTCCAATACCTAATAAAAAATTTGATATTTATAGCCCAAAAGTGTTGATTTAGAAAAGAAGCAATGATTCTAGAACCACATGCAGTCCCCATGTCTGTCCGCACATGATGAAATGCGGCCGCATATCAACAATTGCACAAAAAAGAAAATGTCAGTCTGCACATGATGACATGCGGCCGCATATCAACAATTGAACAAAACATAAAGTTTTGGCTTACATGTGGACCCATGTGCGTTCACATATGACCAATGCGCCTGTATTCTCAATCATTTTCAAATAATGAACTGAAGGATCGCGATCATTCAAGCTGTGTTATTTCATGCGTATGCATATGATAAAATCTCTCAATCGATCATATTTCAAATTCAAATCTTAATTTGAAGCCGAAGCCGAAGTTCAAGTTGAGTCGAGCGAGTGACGACAACGATGGCACAAGACTTGTCTTTTTTCTTCACTATCCACTTGAAGGAGTGTTTCTATACTTAAGCACAAGGATTTTCCTTTCTCCCACCAATGTGGGAGAACACTCCTTTTATAAAGTGAACACACATTTCACTTTTCCTTCATTTTTCATTCACATTTCACTTAGAACCCAACAAAATTTGTGTTCAAAAATAAATATGAACAACGCCGCTATTCAAATTACTTTAAAAATAGTAAAACAAAAAGCAGTGAATGAAGAATGAGAATCGTGCCTACTAATTACATAGCGTGTCCTTAAGGAAATTATTCCCCTAACTTTATCCTAAGTTAATGGAATATATCTTTCGAAGATAGAATGATTCACTCATCAAAATAATAGTATCTCAAACTCCGATGAACAACAAAGCACTCAATGATAACAAATCACATTTGAGTTTTTCTAAGAAAAAAAAGAGTATTTACTTTGAAAAAATCATACCAATATATGAAGAAGAATCAGATACTTATATCCAATAAGTGTTGCCTCAAAAAAAAAATAATGATTTCAAAAAGTTACACTTTTTCTAATCCATCAGATATTGTGCATTAGGTTTACGATCAACACAATGCATTATATAGCTTCACAACCCCTCACCAAAACAGTGAGTTGGAAAGAATTATGTGTTGGATTTGCGGTCGATCAACACAATACATTGTGCGTCCACATAACTTATCAACACGATTTAAACAGTGTGCCCCTTTATTGTGCGTTCATACTTAAGTTCAAGTTAGAATTTTGGGATTAACTAATTGCTAAAGAATTAAGTTCAAATAAATTTTTCCAAAAAAATAATTTCTCAATCGATCCAAAGTCAAGCGAGCGATGACGACAATGTTATGAGGCGTGTTTTTTTCTTATCCACTAACAACATGAAAAAGTGTTTCTACTTTTAATCACAAGAAAATTCAAAAAATCTCTTCCATAAAGTAAAAAAATATTTCACTTTTCCTCGATTTTCAATTCACTTTCTACACAAGAACCCAACATATTCTATATCAAATGCAGGATAAAATAAGTTATTGAGATATCTCATGACAATTATCCTTATTCCGTCAATCAAATGACCCCCTTTATTTCTCTGAATGCAACTCTCTAGATTCTCTCTCTCTCTATATATATATTATGTTTGTCACTTTTATTGTTATAAAGTTTAAGATTTATTCATCTCCCTTCAGATTAAGGGAGTCAAGTTGGCCGGGCCGGGTCAACCCAGAACCGGCCTGTGAAATTTAGCCGGGTTTTGGGTCGGGTTCAACAGTAAATTTTTTGAAAACAACTCTGAACTGACCCACTTAGCCAAACCCGATCTAACTCACCTAAACCCGGTCAAACTCGGTTAAACATCCGGTAAAAAATGGTCAAAAAATTTTTTTCATACCCACCTACATACATTTTGAATACATTAAACAATATATATACACTATATATATAGTATATACTACATTAGAATTTAAAAAATATATACACAATTACACATGAAATCGTGTATACAACTATACGTTAGTTAAATATATATATTACTCTAAATAAAACATATACTACAAGATATATACTACAATATAATGATATATATAATAATTTATAAAAGATAAACACATGTAAACGTTAAATACATACGTCTATAGAAGATATATATACATATATATGTACCATTCAATATATAAGTACTACTTTAAATAAAATATACCACAATATATATACTACAATATATACACACTATATAAATATAGTTATACACTAATTTATAAAACATATACACATGTATACGTTAAATATATACATCTATAGAAGATATATACACATATATACGTACCATTCTATACATACGTACTACTTTAAATAAAATATACTACAATATATACACACACTATATGTATAGTTATATACTAATTTATAAAACATATACACATGTATACGTTAAATATATGTCTATACGCATTTATAAGTACCATTCAATATATACCTACTACTTTAAATAAAATATACTACAATATATATACTACAATATATACACACACTATATATAGTTATATACTAATTTATAAAATATATACTCATGTATACGTTAAATATATACGTCTATAGAAGATATCTACACATATATACGTACCATTCAATATATATGTACTACTTTAAATAAAATATACTAAAATATATATATACTATATTATATACACCACTATATATATAGTTATACACTAATTTATAAAGCATATACACATGTATACGTAAAATATAAACGTCTATGGAAGATATATACACATATATACGTACCATTCAATATATACATACTGTTTTAAATAAAATATACTACAATATATATAATACAACATATACACACACTATATATATAGTTATATACTAATTTATAAAACATATACACATGTATACGTTAAATATATACGTCTATAGAAGATATATACACATATATACGTACCATTCAATATATACGTACTACTTTAAATAAAATATACTACAATACACACACACACACTATATATATATATATATATAGTTATATACTAATTTATAAAATATATACACATGTATACGTTAAATATATACGTCTATAGAAGATATATACATATATATACGTACCATTCAATATATACGTACTACTTTAAATAAAATATAGTACAATATATACACACACACTATATATAGTTATATACTAATTTATAAAATATATACACATGTATACGTTAAATTTATACGTCTATAGAAGATATATACACACATGTACGTACCAGTCAATATATATGTACTACTTTAAATAAAATATACTGCAATATATATACTACAATATATACACACACTGTATATATGGCTATATACTAATTTATAAAATATATACACATGTATACGTTAAATATATACGTCTATAGAAGATATATACACATATATACGTACCATTCAATATATATGTACTACTTTAAATAAAATATACCACAATATATATACTACAATATATACACACACTATATATATAGTTATACACTAATTTATAAAATATATACTTGTATACGTTAAATATATACGTCTATAGAAGATATACACACATATATACGTATCATTCAATATATACGTATTACTTTAAATAAAATATACTACAATATATATACTACAATATATACACACACTATATATATATATAGTTATATACTAATTTATAAAACATATATACATGTATACGTTAAATATATACGTCTATAGAAGATATATACACATATATACGTACCATTCAATATATATGTACTACTTTAAATAAAATATACTACAATATAAATACACTACAATATATATACACACACTATCAATATAGTTATACACTAATTTATAAAACATATACATATGTATAAGTTAAATATATACGTCAATAAAAGATATATACACATATATACGTACCATTCAATATATACGTACTACTTTAAATAAAATATAATACAATATATATACTACAATATATACACACTATATATATATAGTTATATACTAATTTATAAAATATATACACATGTATACGTTAAATATATACGTCTATAGAAGATATAGACGCATATATACGTACCATTCAATATATATGTACTGCTTTAAATAAAATATACTACAATATATATATATATATATATATATATATATATATATATATATATATATACTACAATATATACACACACTATCTATATAGTTAAACACTGATTTATAAAACATATACACATGTATACGTTAAATATATACGTCTATAGAAGATATATACACACATGTACGTACCATTCAATATATATGTACTACTTTAAATAAAATATACTGCAATATATAATCACACTAAATATATAGTTATATACTAATTTATAAAACATATACACATGTATACGTTAAATATATACGTCTATAGAAGATATATACACATATATACATACCATTCAATATATGAACTACTTTAAATAAAATATATACTGCAATATATATATACTACAAATCTACAATATACACACACTAAATATATAGTTATATACTAATTTCTAAAATATATACACATGTATACGTTAAATATATATTACTTTAGAAGATATATACCCATATATACGTACCATTCAATATATACGTACTAGTTTAAATAAAATATACTACAATATATACACACACACACTAAATATATAGTTATATACTAATTTATAAAACATATATACATGTATAAGTTAAATATATACTACTTTAGAAAATATACACAAATATATACGACCATTCAATATGTACGTACTACTTTAAATAAAATATACTACAATATATACACACACTAAATATATAGTTATATACTAATTTATAAAATATAGAAACATGTATACGTTAAATATATACTACTTTAGAAAATATGCACATATATATACGTACCATTCAATATATGCACACTACTTTTAATAAATATACTACAATATACACACACACTAAATATATAGTTATATACTAATTTATAAAACATATACACATGTACATGTTAAATATATACGTCTATAGAAGATAGATACACATATATACGTACTATTCAATATATGTACTACTTTAAATAAAACATATACTGCAATATATATATACTACAATATACACACACTAAATATATAGTTATATACTAATTTCTAAAACATATACACATGTATACGTTAAATATATACTACTTTAGAAAATATACATATATATATACGTACCATTCAATATATACGTACACATATAAAATATTTGTACTTCTTTAAATAAAACATATGCTACTTAATTTAATAAATTAATAATATTTTATAGTAAATTAGTCCGTTTGTTAATTTCTTTAAAAAAAATAAATTAACCGAACCGATTTCAGGTCGGTTAATTGGTGGGCCTGGACCGGGCTTGGTCCGGGCTGAGTTAACCGAGCCCAAAACCAAAAATAAATCGGCCCAATACCTGGTACCCTACAATTCGTGAGCTGACCAGGCTGGGTCAAACCGGACCGGGTTGACTAGGTGGGGCGAGTCGGGTGCCCGTTTGACACCCTTACTTCAGATATGTTAAATATATAGTAGACTGGTTGATGTATAATTAGTATTTGTATTTAATGATAGACTTAAGAAAGTGACAATGTATGTCCTCCTGTTTAGTAAGACATCAAATACAAAATATATTTTCGATTGTAGTTTGTTCTTCATGTTTCATCTTCAATATTAATTTTAGCCCTTAATGAAATTACATATATAACTCTACAACAATTAGAGCGGATTGAAATAAATTTATCTTACCTAAATATTCCAATAACTTATTTTCCTGATTTATCTCTAAATTTCTTAAAAATCAACATCTCTTATTGGGGTTCTGGCAATGTCATCGATATTCAATTTAATTTCTTATAGAGGTGAAACAAAGCTATTAATTGGGCTTAGCTAGAATTAAAACTATCCTCAGAATATACTTTCTTCAAAAAAGAAAATAAAAGAATGCAAAACAAAATTATAATTTAAAATTCAATTGAAAATTCTATCTTTTCTAAATTTAATACATGTGAGATAACAAAAGAAACGTGAAAAAACTTAGAAAAGGAGTATCAAGAAAGTGAACACGATTAGATAAAATTGGATGGTGAATTTCAAAAGATATTTTGAATTTCTCAGAATGTAAAAGGGCGAGACTATCACTAAATATTCTGACAAGATCTTTTTGATTGTTAATAGAATCACGTTACTTAGACAAAGATTTAAAGCTAACATAATAGTTTGTAACTTTTCAAAAGATATTTGAATCAAATATTTTCGCTTCGAAAGAAGTTAGAGATCTCTCTACTACCTCAATATAAGTGTAGAGAAAGAGTTTTCAGACGAAATAAAAATGTTGAAGATATCTTTTCATGTAAAACATCAAAAAGAAAAAGTTGGTTGTCCTCTTTGTAAATATTGAAAAGGAAAACACACTTGAAAAAGAGTTAATACATAAAAATGACCCTAAACTTAACACCAAATTATAACTTTGACCTCCGATTTTGCAACCTCATGTGTGAGTCTCACTCGCGCCTACGTGGAAAGGTAATCCAATCACACGGTGCTATGTCGTTAAAAGGACTGACTTGGAGAGAGATCATATTTGTGCAGTTTTTAATAGTTAAAGGTCATATTTGTGCACTGCCAAAGTTTTGCTTTTTGTGTTAAACGACGTCGTTATTATTATTATTGTTGTTGTTGTTGTTGTTGTTGTTGTTGTTATTGTTATTATTATTATTATTATTATTATTATTATTATTATTATTATTATTGTAATAATAATTTATTTATTTATTTCTATAGTAGCAGCACCTAACTTTTTTTTTTAATTTTAAAAAATTATTATTGTTATTATTATTATTTTATTTATTTCTATAGCAGCAACACCTAACTTTTTTTTAGTTAAAAAAGTAACAGCCACTAGCAGGGATCAAACCTGCACAGTAGGCTGAAGGAAGCGCCCATGAAGAGCAAATAACACCACTGGGCTATCTAAGTGCCTTGTTTCATGTGGTTCAACGTTAATATACGTACATAAATATACATTTTCTATCTTATATATATACAACGTAATTTTTTTACCGAGGGAATTCGGGTGAACCCCATGGCAACCACGTAGGTCCACCCCTTGTTAATTTAATAACGTTTTAATAACGTTAATTTAATAACATTTTAATTACGTTAATTTGATAACATTAATTTAATATACTACTACTACTATCCTTAATAACATTAATTTAATAACGTTTTATTAAAACTATAATTTTTTTATTATTAGTATAGTTTCATCTTTAATTTAATATTTAAATAAATAATATTTAGATATATTATATAACTTAAATTCGTCCCCTGCTTTATAATATATATACATACCCGCTCGATTTTTTCATATGAGGCTAACCCGTCTAATTAATAGATCTTCAATATTGCTCTTTTTCTGCAATGACAAAAGAAATTAGATGTCATTTTCATCTTTGAGCAAAAAATAATAATAAAATAATAGTGAAGAGTCATTTAAAGGTCATATTTATGTAGTTTTGAATAGTTAAAGGTCATATTTGTGCACTGTCAAAGTTTAAGGTTATATTTATGTATTATGCCTTAGATTTTAAGCTGGAGCGCCCAGTTTTGCGTGTTGAACACGCGTTTTGCCACGTAGTATTGGAGGTCATATTTGTGCAGTTTTGAATAGTTAAAGGTCATATTTGTGCACTATCAAAGTTTAAGGTCATATTTATGTATTATGCCCTTAGATTTTAAGCTGGACGCGCCCAGTTTTGCGTGTTGAACACGCGTTTTGCCACGTAGTATTGGAGGTCATATTTTTGCTGTTTTGAATAGTTAAAGGTCATATTTGTGCACTGTCAAAGTTTAAGGTCAAAGTTATAATTTGATGTCAAGTTTAGGATCATTTTATGTATTAACTCCATGAAAAATTTTCATTTATGAGATTTAACGCAATATGTGAAAATCAAAAACAAACATGCCATGTTACAAAAGTGAGAAAGTTCAAAGAAACTCAAACTAGTTCATAAGCACTACTGTGCGCCTAATCGCTCTTTTCGGATCGCTCCGGTACGATGATTTCCCCGGGGGGTCCGCCAATGCAAAGCACAAAATGAGAGGCACCGACTTTTTTAGACTACAACAACAAAACAAGGAGGAATGTTGGATGCTGTATCCAGAGGCGGAACCAGAATATTCACTAAGGGATTCATAAGTAGACATACGAATCAATCGAAGGAGGTTCAACATCTAATATATATACATAAAAAATAATTTTAACCATGCATATATAACATAATTTTTCGCCAAAAGAAGTTCAAATGAATCTCTCGGCAAAGGGTAGCTCCGCCCCTAGCTACATCTGCTATAGTTTTCTAGAATAATGTGTTATTTAGTTATAGGAATCATCGAATTTTAATTGATTTAGCAAAGTATTCAGTTTCTTGTTTTTTATAAGAATCTAATAATCTAATTATAAAAGTCTATTAGTACTTTGTTTATGTGTCCATGTAAAAGCTTATGATTAATTAAATTTATATGAGAAGATTTTTATTCATATTTTTACTTTGTGGCCACCTCTCTCTCTAAAAACAAATCATAACAGTAGAGTGAGACGAGGTGAAAAGTGAGGGCAGAAGGTGGGATGGCCAATAGACAATAGATCTGAAAATTGAAATATGAACTTATTTATCCTATTTTTATTTTAAAGAAATTATTTTTCATCATTTTTATAGAATTAATTTTCGTTAAAATAGTACTTTCCAAATATTGTCACTAACCAAACGCTAATTTAAAAAAAAAAAAAAAAATCGTACCAACCACTCCCGTATAAATTTTCCTCTTTCCTTCTTCAAAGTTTCTCATTTTCATTATGTCTTTGTGTGGTGATTTTTGTGGTTCTTTAGCCAGGGGTTATTTGAGTTTGTCTCCCGACTCAACTAAACAGGTCTTTTGACTTAACTGATTTTTCTAAGATCATCTCCACCCGTCCTTAGAATTACCTTTTAAATTTTATATTTGGAAGATAATTTGGAGGGTGCCCATCTCCAATTATTTTTTATTTTACTCTCTAAACTTCATATTTGAAGAGGTGAATAGAATCTCTTCAATTTTAAAATGTACTATTCATCGCCTCAATTTTACTTTTTAATTATTATATTATTATTTATGTTATATAAATTTTTTAATTTAATATATTATAAATAATAAAAGATCATTAATTAAGTCTGCAATATTCGTAATTATTTTTTAATGTAATATCTTTATTATTTTAATATTTTTATCAATCTGAATAATTTTTAGCTAGACATAAAAATAAATAAGGACAAAACACTCATTTTGAACTTCGAAACGCATTTATAGGACATTTATGAGAGCAACGTAATAATTTTGTTGAATATTTATGTAGAAATCAAAATAAATTAGCTTAAATCATCGATCGGACCCCAAACTTATTTCAAAATTCACTTGAACCCCTTAACTCTGACTTAAACCTATTGAACACCTAAATTATCAAAATGTATACTTATCAAACACAAAATGCTGATGTGGCAAGGAAGGCATCCTACACCTAGGCACGTGAATTGGATACCAAATCATATATTATTTTTATTTTTATTAAAAAATTTACTCTTAAATTTATCTCTTTAATATAATTTTCTTAAAAAACAATTTCTTGATTAAAAAAAAAGAAGAAGAAAAAAAAGTAATACCCCCCACCCTTCCTTCCCCTAGCCGGAATCTTCATCATCTTTTTCTTCAGCAATGACACAGGAAAATTGACACTCACTTGGACATTCTGAAATATCTGCTTCTCCTCCATATCCATGTTTCCAAAAGCAACTCCCATGCAAAGCACCTTTTTGTTTGAAACTTGATTGTGGCCAAGGTTACCGTTCTGTAACTTAAAAAAAATAAAAATTTCTTAGCAATTTCATTTTTTTTAGTTTTTCTAAGGTGTACGTTCTTAGTATTATTGTTTGGTTAGCTGACCGGAATTGTCAAAAATAGTGGTGATGATGATGACATTTTATCAATGAAATTTTGCAGAAATAATTTGATTTATCGTGAATTGGAGTTTGTGAGTCGGGTTAGAACTCGTTGGTGGTTAATCGACAGAATTTTCTGATTCGATGCGTTTTTCGGTGAGATTCATCGGAAAATCAAATCTGAGCGAGTATTTGTTGCTGTCAAATTTCAAAAAACAAACAAACAATTTCACCAAGAATCAAATTTCAAGAACCCAAAGTGAAAAAAAGTTAGTGTTAATATTCGACAAACTTGCATCTTGTTCCCAAGAACAATAGTAAAAATGAGAACAAGATGAAGAGGGGAGGGGGGTGTTTAGGGGCTTTTTTTTAAGTTATAATTATTTTTAATGATTATTTTGGGCCTTTAATGCCGCATGTCATTTTTTAATTAGACAATTTTGCCATGCCAGTGACTCACATTCATTTTTTTAATTTTTTGGTATTAGCAAGAGTGCCTAATTGATACAAGCATGAAGAGTACAAGGTTTACAAGGTCTTGTAGAAGGTTCAAGTTTCGAATTTTGCAATTGATTGAAGACCTTTTGGAGCCTTTTCAAAGCCTTGACCAAGTGAAAGAGAGGAAGAGGGTTCCTACACTTAAGAGACGCCTCTTTTAAACTCTCATTAAGGATATTTTAGTCTTTATTTGTAATAAGTATAAATAGACAATTAGACTTCTATTTTCCTTAGACTTTGATGAATTGATTGAGTATTACTCAAATTGTATTTTCTTTCCTTAGTGTAGGGCTTGGAAAAGCTATTGTAGTGTAGGTTTTGAAAAAAGACAATTGAAACTAGGGTTAGCTTGAGTGTGGATTCACTTGAGTTGACATTTTGGCAAGAAAGATGGGTGCTTGAGGAGTTGATTCCTTTGTGACCATCTAAGAGTATGACGTTATCTCTCATTGGTGTTGTGTGTCCTGGTGTTTGATACACACCTTGGTGCTATTCATTAGTGTAGGTGTATGTCACACTATTTATCCTTTTATTTTTATGCAATTATATCTTGTTTTGTGTTAAATCTGTGTCTTCTACTTCATCTCTCTTTCTTGTAGTTGATAAATTTTAGGTTCTTTAGGAGTAATTTCATTTTAGTAGCTTATTATTGTATCATTTGGTATCAAGAGCCATGTATTAGAGTTGTTTCCACAACTTTAAGTCTTGGATCTAAGAAAATCTTCACAAAAAAGGTGAATCTCGATTTTGGTAGTTGTAGATCCAAAAATTAAAACCGAGATATACTAATTTTTAGCTTATTTTGATAGTATCTAATGCCAGATCCTTGCTCCATAGCACTCAAGGATTCTAGATCTAAGTTTGGAGCAAGATTCGGCTGATTTTGAGCCATTTCACCATTGTTGAGGTGTGTTTGAAGCTTTTTGCGGTGGGATCTCATTTTGGACATCTTGTTTATGGCGTGTTATTGCTAACTTGTTGTTGGTTGTGCTTGGATTGGCAAAGGGAACCTAGATTTAAAAAAAAATTGAAGTTAGGGTTCATTTGCCTTGTGGTCAAACTTCGATCAACTCTTGAATATTCATATTGTTCTTCACCATCTTCATATCTTATTAAAGAAGAATATTCAAAAAGAGTGTTAAATCCACAAAAATAAAAATAAAAAAGTGTACAATTTGTTTGTACAAAGAATATACCTTAGCATATTCTAAATCTTCCAAAAGGAAGAGGGGACAAGGGAACATCAAAGTACAATTGAAAGTACAAATGGGGGGACCAATTGATTTCAAATCCATTTGAACATGAAAAAAGGCTCCAAACCCTCCATTTTCACTCAATTTTGTTCAAAACACTCTCTTAAGTGGATCCTTGGAGGAAATACAGAGTTTGAAAATTGAAAATTTTGCAAAAAATCCACAACCAATCACATAGTGCCACGTCATCACTTGTATGAACAACCGAACTGAGCTCTAATTTAGATTTCTAAGTTTCAATCTATTGTTTCTAGTTTCTATTGTGTTGATTCTATCACTAATTAGCAAACTAGTAACTACCTACTAGGTTGATAATTAGTTTAGAGTCCTTTTGTTTCGTGTCATTGTTCCTTGTGTGCTTTTATCATTTTATAATTTATAGTATCTTGTTGGTTCAAGTTCGAAATCTATTTTTATTTGAGTCATCTCAAACAAATCAATTCTGAGCCAAAGTAGACTCATCCCTCATTCACTCACTAAGTACAAGAGGAAGTTTCAACACTTATGAAACCAAGTGTGAGGTGAGAATCCGAGAGTGAGAGTGGTGAGGCTTTTTGAACTAATGAGTTTATTCGTTTTGTAGGGTTTTGTTTTTTGCTGTTTTTAGGTATTTGAGCTATGGAATTCGAGGGTACTACTTCCCAAGTCTTGGGAAATGATGTTGGTGGGGCCATCTTTGCTCGACTTGAGGCTCTTGGTCTTAAACTAAAGATGGTACGAACGGACATGGACTCAATAAAGGGTGATTTGGGATCCATGAAGGGTGATATGGGTTCAATGAAAGGTGATTTGGCTTTAATAAAGGGTGGCATGATGTCACGCCCCAAAATCCCATCGGGCCGGATTGGCACCCGAAGCCGAGAAGGCCCGGGAGAACCCATTCAAATACCTGTACTTTCACTTACATGTCACCAAAAATTTGAGCAGCACTTTGTTACATATAGAAGGGTCTAATTCCCTGTATCAGCACAACACACACAAATATATATATATATATAATACTTGGCCGTCGGGGCCACCACATATACAAATATAACATCACTATATAAACTCCCATGACTTTACCCTTCCTTATGTCTACAAAGCCTCTAGGATATATACATGACATAACTAGGGTCGGGACAAACCCACGCCCACACATGACTCCTGTATAATAACAAAACATAAGGAACCGACTCGAAAAGCTCCGAAGCAAACTGGAGCTCACCAATAATAGCTGTACGACCTGGCTCCTATCTATGCTGTGAGTGAGCTGAAGCACCTGTGCCTGCAGCATGAAATGCAGGTCCCCCGTGAGGGACGTCAGTACGAAATATGTACTGAGTATGTAAAGCTGTAAATAATCATATGTGATATGGGGGATCAAGAAAATTAGACGCAAGTGAATAAATCATAATAGAAGTGAACCACACTTTATAAACACTTTTAGGATCATGCACATTATCATTAATCTGAATTGGGTTCTTGAATTCAAACACATTTGTGGAACGGTATACATTCGTTCATTTTATTCTTTACAATTATCAATCGCCATTACCTCCTCCTCTCGAACCTCCAACCACCTAACAATAATCAATACTGTATCGTACTGTGACCATTAGGCTGCCCCAGTACATATTAACTGGGATCGACCCATGCTAGGCTTATGCCCCTGGGATACCACCCATAAACACATAAATAGGGATCGACCCATCTAGGCTTATGCCCCTGGGATACCACCCACACGTATATCAAGTAACACACATAAGAGATCTTTCCAATAACTTAGTTCAAAAGCTTTTGAGATTATTACATTAGTGTTCATGCCAATATAGTACCTTTGGAACAACCATACATCAATAGGAATCAAGTAATAGACCTTCTATACAATAATGATATAATAAGGACTCATTGGTACATCAACAATGTGTTTCAGAATCATCAATATCACAACAATGAAATAGGAGCCTTTTGGTATATCAATGAAACATTTGACACTTTATAGAATGGAAACAACTTCGTTGGTAATGTAGAACAATACATGTTTTTGGACAACCTCGGAATCTTACTTGATGGAACATTGGTGTTTTCATGCCAAAGAACATTGTTAGAGTATGCTTTACATACCTCGTTGTAGATTTGGATACCAATTCAACACAACTTCTTGCCTTTAAAAATCACTTATCTACAATGAAATGTTTGGCATCTAGGATTAGCAACCCAACACCACAATTCTCTTCCATAATTCCATACAACCCATATTTGCAAAACATTCCAAAGACCAACTTGAACAATAGGTTTATGTGTGTGTATATATATATATATATATAATCATCATTTCAATACCACATCATCACACCAAATCCCTTCACAATTCAACATAATCCAACCATGCACAAGAATAATCCAACATCATTTCCAATCATCTTTCAACAACAATCAAATAACATACTTCTTATGCTCACATGCATATATATACATATCCATATAAATAACACCAACATAATTTACATCCTTACCATAAAATGGCCCTTTTGATTTCGAAGTCCTGTTGGCACAAATAAGGGGTGCTTCTCGAAGCCCTTGAGACGGTGAACACAACTACGGAATCAGGCCACCCAGTTCGTCCTGCACAAGGAGTTATGATCGTTTGAAGTTGACCCTAAAAATCTATTTTGAGAGGCTGAAGTAAAACAAGTATAACTACTTACTCAGATGTTGGATTTGGATGAAACAAATTGCATTGGAAAGAGGACTCAAAGATATTTCTTTTAATAGGTCGCAGCTCTCCCAGTTCATTATATTGAGGGAGTTATGATCGTTCAAAGTTGACCCAAAAAATTGGCAGGCCTCAGTAGTTTGTGTGCAGGAAATTTTCCTGCACATTTACTGTTCACATATCCCGGCCATCGTTTTATAGTTTCGAACGTGCTTGATTATATTCAAAACTTATCCGTTTTTGGAAATCTTTATATCGTTGAAATCTTATTCAATAACCTTCGTATGGAACCATCGACGGGAAAATTCCGGTATAAATAAAGTCGATTCTTATACACATATAATCCAACTATACACTTGAAACCATCTCAAAATAATCAATACTCATACTTAAACTCATATATACCTAACTTATGATAAATACATATACTCCAAAACATATAACCATGGCTAATGCACGTAATTAAGTATGGGGTGTTACATCCTTCCCCCCTTAAGGACATTCGTCCTCGAATGTTAGCGTAGTTATTCAACCAAAACAAGTTCAAGTCCACCAATAACATTCACATCATCACATAAATACTATGCATATATAAACAAAAACTTACTTGTTAATGTTCTAACTCTGTTTCTTGAACTTCCTCTTCATCTTTGAACAAATGAGGGTACTTAGATTTCATTGCTTCCTCAGCTTCCCATGTAATCTCTTCCCTTTGTTGATTTCTCCGAAGTACTTTCACCGATGCTACTTCTTTATTTCTCATCTTCTTAACTTGACGATCTAATAGAGCAATAGGCATCTCCTCATAGGTAAGATCTTCTGTTACTTGCACATCTTCAGTAGAAGTAATAAGGGACGGATCTCCGATGCACTTTCGAAGCATCGATACATGAAATACTGGATGCACTGATGAGAGTTCCCGGGGTAGCTCTAATTCATAAGCAACTTTCCCACATCTTCGAATAATCTTATACGGTCCTATATATCGTGGACTCAACTTTCCTTTCTTGCCAAATCTCATCACCCCTTTCATTGGCGATACCTTCAAAAATACCCAATCGCCTAACGAAAACTCTAGCCCTCTTCTTCTACTATCCGCATATGACTTGTGTCGACTTTGGGCTGTCTTCAACCGTTGCTGAATCACCTTGACTTTTTCTATGGCTTGATACACAAGATCCGGTCCGAACATAAGAGTTTCACCCGCTTTGAACCATCCTATTGGTGATCTACACTTCCTCCCATATAAAGCTTCACATGGTGCCATTTTGATACTTGAATGATAGCTATTATTGTAGGCAAACTCAATAAGAGGTAAATGATCATCCCAGATGCCTTTAAAATCTATAACACATGCTCGTAGCATATCTTTAAGTGTTTGAATGGTGCGCTCTCCTTGTCCATCCGTCTGAGGGTGAAAAGCTGTACTCAGATTCACTTGTGCTCCCAAACTCCATTGGAAAGACTTCCAAAAGTTTGCAGTAAATTGAGTTCCCCGATCCGATATAATAGAAGTTGGCACTCCATGTAATTGGATTATTTCTTTAACATACAGCTTCGAATATTCTTCAATTGTGTAAGTGGTCTTAACGGGTAAGAAATGTGCGGATTTAGTAAGCCTATCCATAATCACCTATATAAAATCAAATTCTCGAGCTGTACGAGGTAAACCTGTAACAAAATCCATGTTGATCATGTCCCACTTTCAAATTGGAAGATCTATGCATTGCATATAGCCTCCGGATTTTTGGTGCTCAACTTTAACTCTTTGACAATTTAGACATTCAGCTACAAATTCTGCAATGCTCTTCTTCATGTCATTCCACCAATACATATCTTTCAAATCTTGATACATTTTGGTTGATCCTGGATAAATGGAATACCTTGAAAAATGTGCCTCTGTCATAATCTTCTTTCTTAGCCCGTCTACATCCGGCACACACAATCGGTTTTGGCACTAAAGTACTCCTTCTCGCGTAAGCTCAAATGCTTTGGTTGCATCACTTTGAACGTTCTCCTTAAGCTATAATAAAATAGGATCTGCATATTGCTTCTCTTTCACTTCAGCTACTAATGAGGATTCCGCAACATTATGTACGATAAGCTCTTTATTCGGAGTTTCAAGAAGGCGAACTCCCAAACTAGCTAACTGGTGAAGATCTTTAATCATCCCTTGACTTTCTATAGGCGTCATCATAGCCTTACGACTTAATGCATCAGCTACCACATTTGCTTTCCCTGGATGGTACAAGATATCAACATCGTAGTCCTTTAATAGTTCAAGCCATCTCCGCTGCCTTAAATTTAGATCCTTCTGATTAAAAATATATTGCAAGCTCTTATGGTCAGTATATATATATCAACATGAACCCCATATAAGTAGTGGCGCCATCTTTAAAGCAAAAATAACTGTTGCCAGCTCAAGATCGTGTGTAGGATAATTTTTCTCATGTGGCCGCAATTGTCTAGAAGCATATTCTATTACCTTACCATGCTGCATCAATACACATCCTAAACCAATTCTGGAAACATCACAATACACTGTATACCCTTTAGTGCCTTCTGGAAGTACCAACACGGGTGTAGAAATCAACTTGTTCTTTAAATCTTGAAAACTCTTCTCACATGCATCATTTCATTGGAATTTGGATGCTTAATGGGTTAGCTTGGTTAAGGGTGCTGAAATGGAAGAAAAGTCTTTAACAAACCTTCTATAATAACCGGCCAACCCGAGAAAACTACGAATCTCTGTAGGCGTTGTAGGCCTTGGCCAGTTCTTCACAGCTTCTATCTTTTGAGCATCAACCTTTATCCCTTCACTAGATACAATATGACCCAAAAATGCCACCGACTTTAACCAAAACTCACATTTAGAGAACTTTGCATAAAGCTTACAATCACGAAGAGTCTGCAATGCCTGTCGTAAGTGATTGGCATGGTCCTCTTCTGATCTAGAATAAACAAGAATATCATCTATAAAAACTATCACAAATACATCCAGGAATGGCTTAAACACCCTATTCATTAAATCCATAAAAGCTGCGGGTGCATTTGTTAGCCCGAATGACATAACTAGAAACTCGTAATGACCATACCGTGTTCGGAAAGCTGTCTTGGGTATATCCTTCTCTTTGACCCTCACTTGGTGGTAACCTGACCTCAAATCAATCTTAGAAAAGCACTTGGCGCCCTGTAACTGATCAAATAAATCATCAATTCTTGGGAGAGGATATATATTCTTAATAGTCACCTTATTTAATTGCCGATAATCAATACACATCCTCAGCGAGCCATCCTTTTTGCGCACAAATAACACTGGTGCTCCCCAGGGGGACATACTAGGCCTTATGAATCCCTTCTCTAGCAAATCTTTCAATTGCTCTTTCAATTCTCGTAATTCTGCTGGGGCCATTCTATACGGAGGAATGGAGATTGGTTGGGTGCCTGGTATTACATCAATACCAAACTCTATTTCTTGTTTAGGAGGCAAACCTGGAAGATCTTCAGGGAATACATCAGGAAATTCATTTACCACTGGTACTGTGTGAAGATCTGGTGATTCCGATTCCGTATCCTTTACTCTAACTAAATGACATATGTAGCCCTTGGAAATAATTTTTATCGCTTTGAAATAAGAAATAAATCTACCTCTTGGTGCGCCAATTTTACCTTGCCATTCAATAACTGTTTCATTAGGAAAATGTAAATACATTTTTTTCGTACAATAGTCAATTTTGGCATAACAAGACACCAACCAATCCATACCCATTATAACATCAAAATCTACCATTTCTAGTTCCACGAGATTGGCCATCGTGTCTCGACCACACACAGTTACTACACAATCTTTATAAACTCTTCTAGCAATAATAGATTCCCCAACCGGGGTAGACAGTTCCAACGGCTTATCTAACAATTCGGGGGTTCTTTTGAACTTTCCAGCAACCAAAGGAGTTACATATGATAATGTAGAACCGGGATCAATTAGAGCATATACATCAAATGAAAATATGGACAATGTACCCGTAACCACATCTGGGGAAGCCTCTAGATTCTGTCGATCCGCTAAAGCATAAGTGCGATTCTGAGTCCCGCTGGAACTAGCGTCTTTTTTTTAATTTCTAGCATGACCCGAAGGTCGTGCACCCTTACCAGAATAAGATACCGGTGACGATGATGCAACAGCTAATCCCGAAGGTCATGCTACGCCACCTGCGCCCCTTCCTGGGCATTCTCTTATCATATGCCCCGTCATACCGCACCAATAACAAACATTTGTTCCTATTCGACATACGCCCATATGATGCTTTCCGAATCGATTACATAGCTCTCGAGAAGGTCTTGATTGGCTCATGTTCCCTTGCCCATGATTACCAACTGATCACGAACTATGACCCTCACTTCTTTGCCCAAATTGACTACCTCTGAACCCCTGATGCTGTGGTGGAACACTAGCTGCAGAATAAGAAAATAATGGCCTAGGTGGTCTAGCAGAAAATTGAGGTCTAAAACCTCCCTATGGCGCTATAAACTGCCCTGTGGATCTGGCCCTCTTAGAAGATCCGCTTTCAAATTCCTGTGTTCTTTTTCTTTGCCTCTGATCTTTCATTTTCTGTGCAAATGCTTGGATCCTAGCTATATCCATGTCTTTATTCAGTGCAACAATAGTACAATCCCTAACCAAATACGGATCCAATCCATTCACATACCGATGAACTCTGTCATCCATAGTAGCTATAACATTAGGAGCATATCTGGACAAGGAATTAAATCGAAGACTATACTCCCTCACACTTGTATTACCCTGCCGAAGATTTAAGAACTGATCCGCACGGGCCTGACGAGTCTCATATGGAAGATAATGATCAATAAATGCCTCTTTGAACTCTTTCCAAGTAGCTGGGGGTGCATCAATGCCCCTTTTCCGTTTCCAGTCTTCATACCAATAAATAGCCTCACCTTTGAATCTATACGCGGCTAACTCCACTGTCTCTCTGCCCGATACATGCATCACCTCTAGGGCCCTTTGGATCTGATCAATAAAGTCCTGCAGATCTTCATTAAGATCGGATCCGGTAAAAGTAGGCGGATCCATCTTAAGAAAATCTTGCGTCCAAAGACTAGCCGCCCTATCAGTACCGCTAGAACCCGCGCAGAAATAGCTTGCCCTTGGACTTGCCCAGCAACTATACGAGTCAAAAGTTGCACTGTATTTCTAAGATCTTGATCAACAACATTAATAGGTGGCTCTGGGGATATAGTTCTCCTCCCCTTTATTTCTTCCGAATTGGGGGAAGTTTCTGATGCATACTGAGCTGGAGCCTCACTTTGATTAGCTGGTATAGTGGGTGACTTACTAGTCCCCTCTCCGGCAGCCACATATTGATTACCAGTATTTTTGCTTCTGGTAACCGGCATCATTACTATAATAAAAAAAACAAACTGATTCAGTGGTCAACTATGACTTCATATACAATATAAGCTCTATCGCACGATCTAAGACATGAAGAAAAGAAACAATTCCTAAATGTCCATAGCCTCCTGTTTATAGATGTGGTGCACAACACACCGATAAACAAGACTCTACATAGACACGGCTTTGTAGACTCATTAGGACGAACCGCTCTGATACCACTTTTGTCACGCCCTAAAATCCCATCGGGCCGGACTAGCACCCGAAGCCGAGAAGGCCCGGGAGAACCCATTCAAATACCTGTACTTTCACTTACATGTCACCAAAAATTTGGGCAGCACTTTGTTACATATAGAAGGGTCTAATTCCCTGTATCAGCACAACCCGCACAAATATATATATATATATATAATACTTGGCCGTCGGGGCCACCACATATACAAATATAACATCATTATATAAACTCCCATGACTTTACCCTTCCTTATGTCTACAAAGCCTCGAGGATATATACATGACATAACTAGGGTCGGGACAAACCCCCGCCCACACATGACTCCTGTACAATAACAAAACATAAGGAACCGACTCGAAAAGCTCCGAAGCAAACTGGAGCTCACCAACAATAGCTGTACGACCTGGATCCTATCTATGCTGTGAGTGAGCTGAAGCACCTGTGCCTGCAGCATGAAATGCAGGTCCCCCGTGAGGGACGTCAGTACGAAATATGTACTGAGTATGTAAAGCTGTAAATAATCATATGTGATATGGGGGATCAAGAAAATTAGACGCAAGTGAATAAATCATAATAGAAGTGAACCACACTTTATAAACACTTTTAGGATCATGCACATTATCATTAATCTGAATTGGGTTCTTGAATTCAAACACATTTGTGGAACGGTATACATTCGTTCATTTTATTCTTTACAATTATCAATCGCCATTACCTCCTCCTCCCGAACCTCCAACCACCTAACAATAATCAATACTGTATCGTACTGTGACCATTAGGCTGCCCCAGTACATATTAACTGGGATTGACCCATGCTAGGCTTATGCCCCTGGGATACCACCCATAAACACATAAATAGGGATCGACCCATCTAGGCTTATGCCCCTGGGATACCACCTACACGTATATCAAGTAACACACATAAGAGATATTTCCAATAACTTAGTTCAAAAGCTTTTGAGATTATTACATTAGTTTTCATGCCAATATAGTACCTTTGGAACAACCATACATCAATAGGAATCAAGTAATAGACCTTCTATACAATAATGATATAATAAGGACTCATTGGTACATCAACAATGTGTTTCAGAATCATCAATATCACAACAATGAAATAGGAGCCTTTTGGTATATCAATGAAACATTTGACACTTTATAGAATGGAAACAACTTCGTTGGTAATGTAGAACAATACATGTTTTTGGACAACCTCGGAATCTTACTTGATGGAACATTGGTGTTTTCATGCCAAAGAACATTGTTAGAGTATGCTCTAACTTATGTTTTCAATACTCATACTTAAACTCATATATACCTAACTTATGATCAATACATATACTCCAACACATATAACCATGGGTAATGCACGTAATTAAGTACGGGGTATTACACATGATTAGAATAAAAGAGGGTGTTGATAAACTATGTCCACAAAAACCTCCACAAAATCCAAACTATCAATCCCAAAGTCCACTAAATCGAGAGCCAAATGTTGCGTGTGATAGTTTCATTGCCCATGGTAAAAACTTCATACAAACCATTAAAGAGATACTCCAAATGCTTAGTGCACCAAATACTAATTTTGGGAAAAGAGATGAAGAGGTGAAACAAGGAAGAAGACTTGACAAACTCCCTTATGATGCGAGCTTCTCAAATGTGAAAGTGGGCTGCCATAATTCAGACTAAGATAAAGAAGAATGTGCTCAAGAACTTAAAGGTAAAATAGTTAACTCTTACACTTTTGTGCATGTGAATGATGATTGTGTGGCTAGTAGCCCATTGAGTGTGAGTGGTAGCTTATCTATTTGTGAGTCTATTATATCTTTTCCTTTTGATGATGATGTACATGTTCTGAGTATGGATACACTAGTTGATCTTATTGATGATCGAATTGACTCTTCTTGTAAGATCAATTTAAGGTCACCTAGTGTTGAAGCCAATGTAATAAGTGAAAGTACAACGTCTATTGATTCTTTACTTATTATTGATGATGTACATGTTGTGAGAGTGGATACACTAGTTGATCCTATTGATGATCAAATTGAATCTTCTTGTAAGATCGATTTGTATCCACCTAGTATTGAAGTCATTGTGTTGAATGAATGTACATTGTCTTGTGAAACTTGTGTTGATTAACTCGTATGTGAAAATTATCCACCACTTGAGGTTATGTGTGTTGTAATTAATAGAACTCAAGTGAGTGAAGAATTTAATAATGTTGGTCAACAAAATGGGAGTGAACCCGAGAGCTATTCTCGGAATAATCTTGTGCTTGAAACCACTTTGAAACTTGATATTAATCTTGTAGAGAGTGAGGAACTTGCTTGTTACAAATCTGCCCATGGATTGGATCGTGCGCTCTTTAGGTATAATGTCTTGTTTGAAGATGATATAAACACTCCTAATGAGCCTAGTGGTGAAAAAGATGGTATAGTTTACCTTGGATGCTATAGCCTATATGCTAACCCACTATGGTGTGACAATATTCCTCCTAAAGATGAAAATCTCTTCATAAAAAATGAGAGTACTCTTAAGGGTAAGAAATGTGTAGTCGTGGAAGCTACTCCTTCTTCTACTTTGTATGACTTTATTGTTGAGAGTACTCTTAAGGGTAAGAAATGTGTAGTCGTGGAAGCTACTCTTTCTTCTACTTTGTATGACTTTGTGAAGATTGGGAAATTAATAGTGAGTGCACATATGAGGGCACCTTAGTAGAAGTTGACTTGAGTGATACTTTTCTCTACTTTTTATTTTCCTTGAATGACATGTATGTTATTGTTGAGAGTATACCATTTAGTTTGGGTGGAGACCACGAGAACGGAAAGTGTTGTCTAGACCCGTGTCTATGGCCACTCTTCCCCGTTTAACCCCGGTGACCTATTGAGGTGTGGAAATTTCTTCACATCAAACTTGATGCTTGGTCAAAAAGACAAGCAAGGTTTGATTGTGAATGTTGGTATCCTTTCCTATGATGGAAAGTCTTTCTTATGGATTTACAACTTACTTGATAGACCCAAGTTGTGTATGAGAGAAATTTCCAACATTGTTAAGTATTCACTAAAGAAGAGGAGTAATAAAAAGAGCCAAGAGAGCTCATCCTTGAGTGTTTTATTCTTGACCAAGGTATCACTACTTGTAGGTCAAGAAGAGAGTTTCCTCTTGAAAACACTTTAAATGAACTCCATTCTTGTGATACCCTTCTTTATGACTTGGTTTCGATGAGAGACCCTTTTTTCAAAGGTGGTTTCATGGTTAAGGACCTTAAGGCAAATGTGTCATTTCCTCTTTGGGGTATTGATTATACATGGGCATCCTTATTTGACATACTTGTGCTTAAGTTGCTTGAGTCCCAACTTGTGGATGCCAAGTTGATGTTTCATTTGAAAGGAAGAAACCGTATGTGTTTAAGTGACTTGATGTCATCCTTATGTGCTAAATCTTTGGAATCAATTGACATTCTTATAGATGATAGCACCCTGGATGATGCCTCTACACTTGATGCCTTCCTATACTACCTCTTTGCTTATGATGATATCCATGGTAGTCTTGAATTTATTTTACGTAGGAGTGGATATTTATTTTTTGGTCCACTTATAGTGACAATGCTATATGAATTTTTTGGACCTATGTAGTTGCCTTGCCTCTTGATGGTTGGAATAACCAAATTCTTTGTCTTTTTTTTCAATGTGTTTTTAATATTTTGAAAGAAGGATGCTTGGTTATTTATGAAGTGTGAGCAACCTTGGCATGATACTATGATTAATTTTATTGACCCTAACCCTCATGCCATGAGGAAAATGTGTTCGCTTGTGTCTCCTACTATTTTACAAGGTTTGGATTCGAGGTCAAATCCTTTTCAAGAAGGGGAGAATGATACAAACATGAAGAGCACAAGGTTTACAAGGTCTTGTAAAAGGTTCAAGTTTTGGATTTTGCAATTGATTGAAAACCTTTTGGAGCCTTTTCAAAGCCTTGACCAGGTGAAAGAGAGGAAGAAGTTTCCTGCACTCAAGAGGCGTTCTCATTAAGGGCACTAAGGATTTTTTACACTCCAAAATTACACTCAAGAGGTGCCTCCTTTAAAATCTCATTAAGGGTATTTTAGTCTTTGTTTGTAATAAGTATAAATAAACAATTAGGCTTCTATTTTTCTTAGACTTTGATGAATTGATTGAGTATTACTCAAATTGTATTTTCTTTCCTTAGTGTAGGGCTTGAAAAAGCTATTGTAGTGTAAGTCTTGGAAAAGACAATTGAAAATAGGGTTAGCTTGAGCGTGGATTCACTTGAGTTGACATTTTGGCAAGAAAGGTGAGTGCTTGAGGAGTTGATCCCTTTGTGTCCACCTAAGAGTGTGGTGTTATCTCTCATTGGTGTTGTGTGTCTTGGTGTTTGATACACACCTTGGTGCTATTCATCAGAGTAGGTGTATGTCACACTATTTATCCTTTTATTTTTATGCAATTCTATCTTGTTTTGTGTTAAATCCGTGTCTTCTACTTCATCTCTCTTTCTTATAGTTGCTGATTTTTAGGTTCTTTAGGAGTAATTTCGTTTTAGTAGTTTATTCTTGTATCACTAATAGGAATAATTTTCTACATAGTAATGGTATTCAATAGGTACCGGTCTTAGTTGAGGAGTTCAAGCGAAATTTCGAAATAAGTTTAAGGGTTTATCGACGCAAATAAATTCTATCATGATATAATATTTATTTGATTGTATTTCATCAATGATTTCACTTTTATTTGCATTGTTCATTAATATGAATAATATATAATAATTGCTTGCAATTTATGTTATTTAAAAATTCAGAGAATTTCTTTTTTGTATTAAATGAAGATTTTGAAAAGAATATGCCTTTTATAGGGTGATTATATATTAAGAAATAAAATAAATTATTTTATAAAATAAAAAAATAAAAATAAAAATAATAATAAAATATTAAAGAGAACTAAGAAGTTTTTTTTTTTTTAAAGTGTAAAATATAGTTGTAGATTGAAGTTGGTATTCTAATCTCAATACTTGGAGTGTAAAATTTGAAGGATGGTTCGGGGTGTCCTAAATTTTGTTGTTAAATAAATACTTTTTGCATCCCAATTTATAAAGCCTAAGTTTAATCAATATAAACTTTAGTTTTTTTTTTGCAATACAAACTTTGGATATTTTTATGATAAAAAATTAGGTCAGCAAGAGTAAATAACTTTTCTTTAGGTTGTACAGTATGTTTTTAAATATAAAATTACATTCTTTTCTGTGTTTTCGAAGTGTCTAAACAGTACAACTTTAATATTGATTGCTGAAGCCCGATTTGCGGGCGACACCAAACTTCCAATTTATTTATTTTTCTTTGTGGGTAAATTCTCTGAATATCAATTAACTTGTGGGAAAATGGGACCCACCTGTCAATGTGACATGATAGGTCGTATCAAAAGGGGCCAATCTTTCTATATGGTTTGCTGATAATGATATGCCACGTGGAGAGGGACCCTCCCGTCAACTTCAACAACAAATCATTAGGTACCAGTAAAATTACACCACTAAAGTCCAAGAAGGATGGAGTGTATATAAATCTTATTACTATTTAAGAAAGAAAGTTATTTTTGATGCAGTAAATTAAGTTATTTTTGATGTAGTAAATTTAAGCATAAAGAAGAAGAAAACAATAAAAAATATGATAACCAATAAGAAAATAAAGCAGGATCGATCAGAAAAATAATAATCAAACATAAAATAGTGTGATAATCAAAACACAATAAATCATAATGATATATATTTAGGATTAAATCCTAAGCTATCATACTACAACTAGTGTACGACAATACTTTTATCCGACTAATTAATCATCTATACTCTGATACGTGTCCTCCACGTCCCCTAATTTAAGGTCATGTCCTCGGTAACATAAATATGTGTCATGTCCTATCTGATCAGCTCTCCCTAATACTTCTTTGATCTACCCATTCTTTCTTTGTACCTACTATATTCAATCTTTCACACCTCCTCCTGAGTATCTGAGCCTCGCTTCATCCTATGTACAAACCATCTCAATTTCGTTTTCCTCATTCTGTCCATCCTTATCTTGAATAACCACATTCCTAATTATATCACACTCAATATGTCCACACTTTCATCTCTACGACATATATCTTCTGAACATAAAAATTTTTGAGTGATCAATAGTCCATCATATACAAAAAAATCTGTCTAACCATCACTCTATAAAACTTACCTTTAATTTCGATGATATCATTTTATCACATAAGACTTCAAAAACAAGCTTTCACTTTATCAACGCTACACTAATATGATAAGTGACATCATCTTAAACCCTCCCCAACTTCACAAAAAAGAAATATTAAAAAGGTCAAATATAGACCCCTTTCTACTTTTTCATTTTTGTATAGGTCTTCTTTTTTTTTAAAAAAAGAGAAAAAACATCATTTTTCCTCAAAACTTGTCCACTCAATTTATTTTAGCACTTAAACTAAATTTTCGTTTATTTACCCACTTCATATCTTTAAAATGTATTAATTTCATCCCTCAAGCTGACGTGAAATTTAAAAAAAAAAAGAAATAAAAAAAGTATTTGTTTATTTAAAAATTGAGATGGTCCCATTTTTTAATATATATTTATTATATATATATATTAAAAAAATACCCCCTTTTTCTTCAATGTCCCCTACCCCCCATCACCTCTCATCCCCACCCCTCGCACCGCACACCTACACCCCTAGCCCCCACCCCGCATCCTTTTCTTCTCCAATACATCAACAAACAACAACACCAATTTTCTACAACCATTAATTCCTCCATTAACAACCTCAAACACATTCTCCAACAACACTCTACTCTAATTTTTTTTATTTTTCTCCATTAATACATTCTTCAAAGAAGAAATTGAAGACACTGAATTGCTTCATTAATTCAGTTCGAAGAACAATAAAATTGAAAGAAATTTTGTAACTTTTATTTTTAAAGTCCATTGTTCCTTTTCTATTCTTTATTTAAGTCACTTGTAAGAAAAAATTAATATTTTATTCTAAAAATGATAATTGTTTACATTTTCAAGGGTGAATTTAATGATTGAAAACGTTGAGAGAGTTGAATTGAAGGCTGAGATGGTATTTAATGGAGAAAAAAATTTTAATTTGACATCTTTGTGATTATTCTCTAATGGTGTTAATTAAGAAAAATAAAAAAAATTAGAGTTGGGAATAGGGTTTAGCTGGAAGAGGAGAAAAAAAGAGAGGGGTGGGGGTGGGGGATGGGTGATTTGAAGAGGAAGGAGAATGGAGGGTGGGAAGGGGAGAAAAATAGAAATTGAAGGAGGAGTGGGAGGCTATTAATGGAGAAAAATTGAAAAAAAATAGAGGCTGGGTGTGTTTGATAGAGGAGGAGAGCTGGGTAAAGGAGGGGGACGGGGGAGGGATGGTTTAAAGAAAAAGAAAAATGGGGGTAGGAGTTTTTCTTTTTAATTTAATATATATATATATATATGTATATATATATGTATATATATATATATGTATATATATATATATATATGTATATTTAAAAAATATTTTTCTTGCGTGGTTTCGACGTGGCAGTGATGTGGCGCTTATGTGTCGGTGCGTGTAATGCACTCTCCATGGTAAGAGTGGTATTCAATCTTGAGTAGTGAAATTAATACACTTTAAAGATGTTAAGGGGGGTAATAAACGAAAGTTTAGTTTAAGTGCTAAAGTAAGTTATTTGCCTAACTCTCTGATTATATTTTACATCCTGTATTATAATTATTATTACTATAATCACTTGATATTTTTTCTTTTACTATTGAAGATAAGATGATCGTCAGAAAGTGGTTCATTGTTTGGCTAAAACGTGTTATTAATTAAAGAATGACTTAGACGATTTTTTCTCCTATCATGATCACTGTTGCACAAAAATATTTGATTTATTAATTGATAGTCCTAATGGATACACAAGAAACAACATTTATATGTAATTGGTACAGTAAACAGAATGCAACATTTATAAGTGTATGGCTTCAATCTAAAATGATATTTATTTATATAAGACTCAAAAGTATGTTTTATTGCACTTGATTTATTTGTCAATGATTGAAGGTAAGACGGTGGATTCAAGTTTCATTGCATCAAAAGGATAAGATATCGAGTTAAAGTCCCGATGCATCATGATAATAAGATATTGGGTTCGAGTCTCATTAAATTTATCCTAAAACATCTAATATTGATAAGATGTTGGGTTCGAATCTCAATGCATTATTGATGCTAATGATGACTGATGTAAATGTACTTTTAGTGAAAAATAATGAAACCTACCACACTGATTTGCTCAATTCTTTGATATGAATATGATAGTAATGCATATAAGTCTAAAAGAAGACAAGTGATAAAAAATGCATGTGGACATGAAGGAACAAAGTTATAATAGTCATTATTTTTATAGTAATTAAAGGAAGAACACTACAGGTTCTCCAAATTGTCTTTCAAAAGGTGAAGGCAATTTTTTGTTCACCATCAATTTGGTATGAAAGGCAATGGGCACATAGTTATTGTGCAACCTAATTTGATAGATTTTATAAATCCTCCATCAAAAGAAAAAAGAACAAAAGTGAAGATACACTTAGTCTTTCAAAGTGATGTTGAGTTGGGTATAAAATATGATAAACGTCAAGCCATGACAATGAACTTATAAAATAAATTATGAAGTACATATGATTATAGTTCAATTCTTGAAAAGAATGTGACTCGTATAAGCATTGTGCATACTTGGCCATTCTTGAAAATAAATGTGTCAAAATGTGAAAATAGAAAGTTACGGATAAACTTGTGCTTATATATGATTGGATAAATATAAAACTTCACCTTTTTTGAGAGGTTTGAGAGAAATGAAGAATTTTAATTTGATTTAAAAAGGCCATTGATGCTATAGTATGTTTTATCATGATCTACCAAAGAGTAAAATCAAGAAATGATTCTTGCCAATAAAGGTTTTGGCCATGACCAAAATGATTATGGTGTGGTCGAATGAATTTGTTATTGATCGCGTTAATATGATACGCCAAAAAGAACTTTACCAAATGCTATAAAAATAAATTCTTAAAGGCAAAAGTAAAGCAAGAAAGAGGTCTTGCATAAAATGATTTTGACTATAATGACAATAATTTTCTCCCTAAAAGGAGATGGACACTATAAAAATGGTGTTTTGAAATATGAGGTAATACACAAATATATGATAGTCTGGAAAAGCTAACGTGTTACTACTCGGAGGAATGAAATTATTCAGGTCATTGAAATTGTAGTAAGTCTCCAAAAGGAAATTTTTAAGTTTCAAGGGAATTGAAAAAAAAATTATTATACTAAGACTGTAAAGTATGAAAGATTTTGTATCTTCATATTACTACAATCTAAATGGGTTTTAAATATTTATGGAAAAGGCAACCTGTTTTTCTCCTATTTATTGATACAAATATATGGGCATGGTGATGAAATCACATGTTGTAGTAAATTAAAAGTTTACAGAAAATATATAAGTTGACATGATCGATTGACCATCTCGATTCAAATATGATGCAAAAATAATTAAGAATCCATGCGATTTTTACATTGAAAAAATAAAATATTCTTCAAAAATTCTCTTATGTTGCATGTTCTCACGATAAAATATAAGAACAACTAAGGTTACGATTGTATCCCCTAAATTTTTGGAACATACAATAAGGTGAATATGAGCCCGTTCACCTGTCATGTAGACCGTTTATTATGAAATGAGATGAATCTATGGTTGGTCGAATCCGCTGCTATCAACTTGTAATTTGATTTTTGCAAGGTTGTTTGCTCAAATTATTAAATTGAGAGAATGGTTCCAAACTATAAAAGTTGATAATGTCGATTAGTTTAACAGAAAATTATGTGCCTTCAATTATAGTTGAATCATTGATTATGAGAACAAATCTCCCCTAAACAAAATTTGGTATGAGACGATTTTATTTAAATATAGCAATATTTGTATGCATCAAGCCAACAAGGTTCCACTATTTGTTGGTTCGGGATCAGAAACCAAATGTATCCATCTAAATAATTTGAATGTACAATATCCACTGCGCACAAAGATGGATCCCCAAATAAGATTGGAGTGAATGCTAGATTTCTTAACATTGGGGAGAGATATGATTAATAAATAAAACGTATACAATGAATTATCGAGATCCTCATAAAAAAATAGTGAAATGGAAGTTCAATTGCGAATTCATGATTTGGAAAATGTTGCAAGTTCATTGCCAAACTAATCCTATGCTATAATTTAGCTATAAATGCTCTAATGAGAAGTCCTTGAAGGACAGAGTCTATGACATGCTTGAAGCGTGAAAGACAAATCGATTTCTAAATAAAACTCCTTGAATAAGGAGAGGAGAAAATGATAAATATAGTCAATGATAATAAGGCAAGTGCTTTAAAAAGCACTAGGACATAACTCTTCATATAACCTTGACAAAAGTTTAGGTACCTGAAAATGATGAAAAAGAAGAGATCAATCTCGATATGTTATGTCATAATGAAATCTATATTAAATAACCATCGATGATATCTTTGGTATAATGTAGAACTCACCAATATAAATGGTATCGAGGATCTTGGAATTAAATTTGTCAAACAATGCAGATAGATAAAATACGTAATTCAAATATATTATATTTCACTTGAAAAATGATATTTTTGAAATTAGTCCATAGACTAAGGTATAATGTTATTGGGATATAAATTGGTAATTGTGCGATATAAAATATGACTCGTGCCTTGAGGCATAAAAGTTATTCGCAAAAATTCTGGCATTATTGTTTGGATATGTATTCTCCTATGGTCGATGTAATAAGGTTTCTTTAAATCTGGCAATGTATGAAAAAAAACTTGAATGCGTATAATGAATGACTGTCATGTCTAGTGTCACGACCCGAACTAGGGCCTGGCCGTGACAGACATTTCGAACCATGAAGGCCCGGACGTCCTACTTTATCTGATCTGATAGTCATGCTCAACATTCATATAATAAAAGAAAATGCAGAATTATAATCTAATACGAAAACATGGTCATACTCTGGTTTAGTTTAACTATATGAAATGAAATCCAAAATCAACTAAATAACTTCTGAAACAGTCTGCGAAATCTCCACTTCATGATCTAAAGATAACTGTCTGAAAAGCTGGGACAAGGCCTCCAGTAGATCAAAACAAAGGAATAATATAATCTGAAATGACAGGACTTCTGGAACAAAGAAGGCTCACCACTGCACGTATCACTTCTCCCTGGATACTTTACTGATTAGCCGGACCCCTAGATTGAGCCTCCGAACCTAGGAGGTAGGGGGTCAATACAATCGTATTGGTACGCAGAGCAAATTCAAAATAATAATTTATATTCAACATATATGAGAGCAATTTAAAATATTTCATAAACATATCATATAGTAAGAAATCTCATGGGCATTTCTGAAAGACTCTGTAAAATCATTTGAACTCTGTGACATTTCTTGTTTTACTTCTGAGCTAGGTGGTATATCCTACAACTCTAAAATTCCACAGGCTATATAGAATCCTCCATTGACTCGGTGAGGAAGCCCCCAACCCAAGTATGCCGCAAGGGTTGGAGTCTCTGACTCTGCTACACCACACGACCATCGCCAGCGTAAAATAATATACCCGGATTGGTAAATCACGATTTTAGGTTAAGAGTTACTTGAACTCAAACCTTCTTCGAGTAACCACCTAAACCTCTTTAGGCCCAGTTTTAACTCTTTAAAACATGCATTCTCTTAAATCAAACTCTAAAAATATACTCTGTTATAGCATACATACTTATGGTATCGTCATACCATTGACTTACAAGTCACACTGAGCCATTATTGACATATTACACTCTCTGTTTCCAAAACATAAATTCGAGACCACCATATCAATAAATCATTTCAAAGAACTCTTTCTTTAAAACTCATGTAAACACATATATGCAACTTTCTTTGTCAAACTTTTAGTGATGCAAGGTGGACATGTCAAAGCTCTTGATCTCATGCAAATATTTCTCTTTTAATAAAATATATTTACATCAAGAAACTCCCTCTCATAAATCTATAAATCATGCTCAAAATACTATGGTATTTGAGTAAACTATTTTCAAGCCGTGAATCATGCATTTCAATCAATCACCATCAGATCATAAACATAAGGTTATCACAAGAAAGGAATTTTTATTATTTGTGCTCTCAAACAAATCTTCAATTTCACGTTTCATACATATACTTATATTTGTAAATCAATTTAAGGGGATAAAGCGTAAAGGCCAAAACAAAAATATCATTAAACATGTATAAAGCATAATAAAATCATGGATCTCAAAATCCCTTTAATAAATTCATGCTTGATGATTTTTAAAAATCATAATTGGGTGTTTTCAACAAGCCCATGTAGTTTTAGGATAAACCCCACGTACCTCAATATAAAAATTTGATGGATAATTCTTGAAGCCTACAGTTTGGGGATTTCAAATATTCACTCAGTTTTGAAAATCCACGGTTGAATCTTGAGTTAATTGGGTTTTTAGTTTGAAACCCTAGAGAGCGTTCTTGTAAATTTTTGAAGAAAGTATGAATAATGTGGTCACTTGGGAGTATAATCCCGTGTTTAAGCTGATAAGGGGGGTGAAAAATACCTCATATACCTTTAATGAGACGGAATAAAATATAACTGGGAGCTCAATTTTATGGGCCACCACAACGCACCACAATCGCGATGGCTCACTGAAAATTGACGAATGAGATTTTTAGGGTCACCGCGACGCGGATCCATCGCGTTATCCCACTGGTTGGGACTTGGAACTTCAGCATGACGCGCTGAAATTATGCTAGCCTACTGGAATTTAACAATTGTTAAATAGACTCCCTCCGCGATGCGCCAAGCACTAAAATGATGGTATTTTCTTGACTAGAACTTAAATTAGCTATAATTTCTTACCCGGGTATCGAATTGGGGCAAATCCTAAATCGACGGAAAGCTTATCAAATGTTCCATGCAAAAAAATGTCGAAATTAGGAAAAATTAATTTTTTAGTCTTAAATTCTAAGAGCATTTTACCACGAGCTAACTCATGGACAATGCGGGATGTTACATTTAGCTAGCGAAAATACTATAAAAAACTCCTTGAAGGATTTAAAAGAGATTCGATTCATTGAACATTTTAGTGATTGCAAAAGTATCATGTATTAGTGCAATTGGTGCACTTATGTATCCTGCTTGTCTATATACATGAGATAGTAATTTTTATTAATGTGAAGAAAAGATATAATTTCACTTTTATGTGAGTGTGAGTGAAATCAAATATTATTTATATAAATTTATTATTTCTAACAAATATTGTTTAAGATTGTTGGTTATGCAAATACAGGAAGAAGATTCGATCTACGGTCAATTTTAATATCATGCAAATGAAGTTTCCACAACTAATCGGTTGTTGCTATGAACACGTTCAATATGAAAATGACTTGCGACAATGATGTCACATATAAAGTGATTTTCAAGAATTTATTTGACTAAGCTCATGGGCTTAACATATCCAAAAAAATAAGAAAACAACACATCAGGCTAATTCAAGAATGCAACATCTTCATGAATGTGATTTGATCACAACGACAC
This sequence comes from Capsicum baccatum var. pendulum, assembly GCA_030864225.1. Taxonomy (NCBI): domain Eukaryota; kingdom Viridiplantae; phylum Streptophyta; class Magnoliopsida; order Solanales; family Solanaceae; genus Capsicum; species Capsicum baccatum. The sequence goes on along the minus strand of CM061557.1, from coordinate 219,055,687 downwards.
AATCAATTTCAACATTTGAAAGCAGACATATAAGATTGGAGGCGTCGTCTTTGAAAAGTGAAATGATTTTTGCATCAGGGAGAGAAAAATTCGCGTTGCACTCTTTTTTCCTTGGCCTAGGTTTTGTCCCAATGGATTTTCCTGGCAAGGTTTTTAACGAGGCTGCAAATAAACGCGTATTATAAGATATGTGTACTCTTTTTTCTTCACTAGAAATTTTTTCTAGTAAGGTTTACGAGGCGCATTATGTATGGACATCCAAGAGGGAGTATTATAAAATATTATAGTTATTGTGGATGTCCACTACTCCAAAAATTTATTCATCCACTACTCCATACACCATTATGGGGTGTAACTCGTACACCTTTTAACCTCCCCATAACCTTCATGGTTAATGTCATGTTTATGACAACCTTTCATATGCCTATGTGTAATATTATAAATAGAGGCATAACAGATTGTATTGGATACACTTGAAAGACTTGTATATTTGTTACTTGGAAGAATGAAAAGCTCTAATCTTTTGTCTTGTCTTCTTATGTCTACTTCTTTTTTATATTGTTACTCTTTTAGATTAATTGTAACATAATTAAAGTTTTAGAGCAACATTATCCTAGAACATGTATGGAATTTACTGTACTCCCGTTATTTATATTTTTTTGTCCACTTTTCTATTGATATGAGGATTAAGAAGCAACAAATAATAGAGGTAATTTTATCATATTATCTTTGAATATAATAAATTTAATGCTTTTAAAAATATATTAAATAATAAATTATATTTAATGCTAAAGATAAAAATGGATAGATGTATGCAAATTATTGATTGATTTTATAAATTAAATAAATATTATTAAATATTTAAAATAAAAAAGTAGATAAATAAAGATGAAAGAAGGGAGTAGTAACAATATTGGGACACGGGAATGTACCTATACGGCCAAAGAACATCCACATTAATGAATATTGATAGTCAACTTGACTAATTTATCAAATGGCAGTGGAAATAATTAACTTATCTCATGAAAGAAAAAACTATTAGTTGAAAAATATGTTTTAAAAATACATAAAAACAATCCATTGTAATATATACACATTTACATGTAAAAAGAATGAATTAAAATCACGAAATACATTTTTTAAAAGATGGCTAAAACATTCCCTTGCCTTGAGTATCACTGAATTTGAGTAAAAAAAAAGACAATTTGGTGCACTAAAGCTATCACTATACGCGGTTTTCGGGGAAGGGCCCACCACAAGGATGTATCGTACGCAACCTTACCTTGCATTTCTGCCAGAGGCTGTTTCCAAGGTTTGAACTCGTGACCTTCTGGTCACATGGCAGCAACTTTACCAGTTACTCCAAGGCTCCCCTTCTATCACTGAATTTGAATTGAAGTCCATAAGGGAAATTAACATCTAATTTTGGAACGAGAGTATCTATAACATACTTCCTCCAACCTATTTTACTCATCTCAAATTTTCTAATTTGATTTCTCATTTTACTTGTCATTTTTCATTAATCAAGTTAAGACAATTTCTTTTTTCCTTCTTTACCCTTAGTGTTAATTATTTTTTCTCCAAATTAAAATGTAAACATCATTTAATAGGGATACTATGGTAAAGTAGCCATGTTATTAATTGTTTTTGTTAATCAATGTGCAATGTCAAATTGTGATGAGTAAAATGGGACGAAGGGAGTAGTATAATAGTACGAGTAACCAAATGTATTAAACAATTAATGCACCATATCATGGTATAAGTTAAAAGGGAAAAGAGCCAAATATGCCTCTAAACTTTGTAAAAATGTCCAAATATATTCTTTGCTTCAAGTTTAGCTGACCAATATCTTTGTTGTCCAAGTTTTGACTCATATATACCCTATTGTCAAGTTTTGGCTCATATATACCCCTGTGTCGTTAGTTGTTTTGCTGGAATTCCCCCCCCCCCCCCCTTTTTTTTTTTAAATTATATTAGTCACATCACTTTTTAAATGCCACATCACATATAATTAAACTCACCCATTCTTCTGCATATGCCAAATACTCCCATCTAACTCACAATCTCTTTGGATTTTCTCCAATTTATCGAAATTCTTTTGCTGTATTTTCAGATTCTTGCGTAACCCCAAGAATCATCAAGTAAAAAATGAAAAAGTCAAAAACACCCATAAAGACTCAATGCACAATCTCGATTAAAATCAAGAATTAAAGTACTTACCAACTATAAATTATTTTGAGTATTATCAATCGATTTCATCTTTTGCACCACTGTCAATTTCAAGAACAAGAATAAGGAAAACTCAAGTGAGATATAAAAGTGTAAAGAGGCAGTCCATATAGAGACAACAAAAAGAAATTGTCTATTAAGAGGATACATTTTATATTACATTTATGTATGTATGAGAGGAACGATCACACAAGAATCTGAAAACACAACAAATGAATTTCGGTAATTAGAGAAAATCTAAATAGATTGTAAGGTATATGAGAGCATTTGATAAATGTGTAATGTGCAGAAGAAGGGTGAGGTTAATTATATGTGATGTAGCAATTAAAAAATGATGTGACAAATATAATTTCTTAAAAAAATTTAGCAAAGAAATTAATGGCATGAGAATATATATGGCCCAAAACTTTGCAATAAGAGTATATGAGGATCAAAACTTGGACGGCAAGGGTATTTGTGAGCTAAACTTATAACGGATGATATATTTAGACAGTTTTAGAGAATTTAAGGGCATATTTGACCTAGAAAATGATGTGAAGTGAATCTCTGATTTTCTTCTAAACACGTGAATGTGTTTAGAATCTTGATGACACAGGAAGGGGTAGAAGTCAGCTGTGGTGTCTAGATTTGGACTAGAAAATTGTAATGATGCTTGGAACTTGCACAAAATTTGCAAAACTTTAGCATAAAGTTGACAAAAAGTATATATTTTAAAACATCATAGTTCATGCGATTTCACTCTCAAAATGCAAGATATGATAACAAATTTTTGAAAGAGAAAGCATATAAAATCATGGTTAGTAGAAATGCTAGCAAACTTATGCACAACTGATATAACCCCTGGATATAGAGGGTAATTCTTATGAAATTGAGTGTTCCTAAAAGGAAAATAGCCGAATTTTCTTTGAACAGATCACTCTTGATAAGAGGAATTAGGAAAATTGAGAGATGAAAGATTAAAGAGAGAATTTCTATAATTTTATTATCACCAGATGATTATAAATGATTTCTCAATACAACTAATAGAGCAGAACAGAAAATAGAAAATTGGAGGGAAATTTAGTTATAGCTGTCTTATCGAATGCACTTGTGAACCACACACCTAACTAACTTTCAAAAACTAACGGCTAACTAAGCTGATTATGCTTTTACACATCAACATATTCCGAGTATCTTATTAAAATGGATTAGACACATAATAATACCCATCCTTAAAATAATCCTTGTCCTTAAGGATTGAATTGAGAAAACTGGTGAGTGAAATCTGCAAGGTCCAGCCAAAAACTGTCTTCTGGTGCAACACTCAACCATTGACCGAGACCAGAGTTCTAACTCTGCATCTCTTATGATACAACCTTTATCCAAAATAGATTTAGGAACCAATAAGAGATGGCATGAGTTAGTGTGAAAAATAGGCAGGGTAGGGGTGGCTATATTAGAACAAATCTTCCTTTTAAGTTAAGAAATGTGAAATGTAGGATTGGTCTTAGAACCAGCAGGTAGATCCAAAGTGTAGGCCACAGAACCAACTTTAGCAGTGATTAAGAAGGGACTAAAAAACTTGGCAAATAACTTTTGAAAAGAGTGATCCTTTAAAGAGAGTTGTCTATAAGGTTAGAGCTTAACATAAACGCAATCTCTAACAAAATAAGACCTATCAGTTCTGTGTTTATCAGCCTATACCTTCATTCTGTTTTGAGCTTGGCTCAAGTGAAACTTTAAACACATTATAGTGGCTTTCTTAGCCTGCATCTCCTATCAACCATGTCCAGCTGAGAATTAAATGGTATGTAATGAAGTAAAGGGGGTGGCTTCTGACTGTAAAAAACCTCATAAGGTGTCATGTGAATAGAGTAATGAAAGGAGGTGTTGAACCACCACTTAACATGTGACAACCAGTGAGGCTATTCCTTGGGTTTTTCAAAGGTCATACACCTCAAATAAGACTCCAAACACCTGTTGACAACCTCAGTTTGACCATCAATTTATGGATGGTATGTTGAGGATGTGAGCAAGGAAACCTTATGTAGTTTAAACAATTCTTACCAAAACTTGATGAAAAAAGAATAGGATCTTTCTATAACATAATAGATTTAGGTATTCAATGTAATTTGAACACACCATCCATGAATCCAGTGCTGAATAAGGGTGCTTAAGAGGAACAAAATGAGCAGCCTTGCTAAGTTTGTCAACCACCATAAATATAGCTTCCTTGCTAGCAACTTTAGGTAAACCTTCAATGAAACCCATGAAAGGTCTTGACAAACCTTATCAGGAATGGAAAGAGGCTGTAAGATACCATGGTAGGTAACATTCTCACCTTTACATCTTTGGAAGTGTTACATTCCTTCATAATATTATAAACTTCCTGCTTCATTTTCTTCCCGTAAAATTCTTATCTTTAACTTGTACAATGTAGCATTAATACCAGAGTGACCTCTAAGTGATCTCTCATGAAAATAAGCAATGAGTTTCTTCCTCAAGGTAGTATCAAACCCTACCATCATTTTCCCTTTTCTGCTTAAAACACCACCAATATATTTGTAATAAGGATTGGAACATTTAGTTGCTTGGATAGATTGGATAAGAGGTTGTAATTGCGGATCTTTGAGACAAAAACTCTCGACCTCATCCAATAATGTTTATTGCAACCATGAAGTACTGCACATTTGTATGGATTATTCCTTCCTAGATAGAGCATCAACCGTTATATTTACTTTCTCTTACTTGTACAAAATAGAGTAGTCATATCCAAGATGTTTCACCAATCATGTTTGTTGACTAGGTGCTGTGATTCTTTGTTCCAACAGGAACTTGAAACTATGATGGTCTATTTTGATATAAAAATATCTTCCCAGCAAGTAAGGCCTCCACTTTTTAAGTAGTTGAAACTAGGGTCAGTAAATCTTTTTAGACATGACCTGAACTAGGGCCTTGTCGTAATGGTCATCCCAAGTAAAAACAGGATCGGGGACCACTCCTGTTGATGTTAAGCATATTTACACGCCTAAAGTGCCTTAATGTACCCATATTTTAGCTAAGTTTTGAGGACAAAATATATAATTCATGCACTTTTAGTCCTTTTTCCTGTAAGTGAGCTAACCAACGTGATTAGCAAGTTTTCAGGTATAAATGATGAAGATTTCAGCATTTTATGGATAACTTGACGCCAAAGGAAGCTTTACGAAAGAAGGAGAGCAGCATTTGGATGCCTATGGACTGAAAGTGATGCATGGATAACTTGTCCCGGGCAAAAACAGCATTTACAAAGACTTGGGGATCAACAGTAACTTAGTAGGATTAGGACAAGTATGCAGTAACCCAGTAGGACTAGGACAAGGATAAAAACCCTATGTCAATAGGACTAGGATATGGATGTTATATAAACCCTATTTTGCTGAAACTTTTGAGCATTCTCTTCTTATTCCCCTTTCTATTCCTTCCCATTCTAATTCAATTCAACTCATTCATCCTATTTTCTATTCAATTCTATTTTTCTTTTATTCGACATTTAGTACTATCCACGTTACTTTATGACAGAGAAAGCACGACCCTTATGACCAACGTGAGATCATGATAATGTTTACTTCTCTGTTAGGGTTATGGAAGCCGTATGGGATACTATCTATTGCTATGAGTTTGTGAATTCTTGACACGTATGCTGCTTATATCGTTCTTCTCTTCATCTTAATTTAAATTCTTGTGGTTGCAAACATATAGAATACACCAGTATAGCATTAACTTGTTCGAAAGAAAAGTTACATGTCTGGAAAAGAGGGAATGTCAAGGAAATAGGGCACCAACCCCTGTTTAAAAGTTAGTGCCGTAATTGGATTAACCTCTTGGAGAATTTATACCATTAGATACGCTTTAAGCTCGAAAGAGTTAAAGTGAAATAGTCCTTGATGGTCGAAAGACGCCTGGATTTACCATAGAATACGATTCTCTATAAGCGCATGCATATCTGAATTCCGCATAAATAGTCAATAGATACGTATAACTCATAAGGTGGACATAACCCTAACTCTCAATTATCATTGATTAAAACCTACCAAGTACTCCGTTTTACTCTTCTATTTTCCGTTTTTGCTCTACTATTTTGTTTACATCATTTGCACGCACAAAATCCCCCCTTTATTCGCAGAACTTTCATCAAAAGTCTAATAATCGTTGCTTACTTAGTGACCAAGTATTCCCTGTGGGATTCGACACCCAACCCAGTTGGGTTCTATATTTGACAAACGACCGCCTACACTCTTACGAGAGCTGTAGTTTGAGCATTATCAAATTTTGGCGTCGTTGCCGGGGAACACAGTTGTCTACTAAGTTTGTGATAATTACTAGACCCTTTGGTCAAAGATTCTCGTACTTTACTTTTAGTTGTTTTTGTTTTCTGCAGGTTTTTGTTCAGTGCATGCCAAATACTCGAAGTTCGGGACAACCATTATTACCCATAAACCCTGAACCACAACTTATTGGAAGGATGGATGCACAACGTGACATTGAGAGAAGGGTTGCTCAACAGGAGCAGGCTAGACTAGTTGCGTTGGCCGCTACCCAAGTACATCAACAGAATATTGATAACCTTGGGCGGGCAACAAATCCTGACGATGAGGACCTAGGTGATGACGAGCTACTAAACCCGAGGCGTGATGCTGAGGTGGCGACACCTGCAAACAGAAGAGATCGTCAAGCCAGATTTAGGCCTGAACGCCGCGCTATGCAGATTCCTTTTGATGACGATGATGATGATTTGGATGGAGCTGGTGCCACAGGAGATATTATTCTTCCGCCATTGGCACCCGGAGCCAAGTTCAATATCACTAGCACCATGATTCAGCTTTTGCAACTCAAGGGATTATTTGGTGGACTAGCAGGCGATGATCCGAATATGCATCTGATCAACTTTATCTCTACATGCAAGTCATTCGACAATCCAGGCGTTGGACAGAATGCTATTCAACTGCGTTTATTTCCATTGTCTCTATCTGGAGAGGCAACTCTGTGGTTGAACGGGCTGACTCCTGATTCTATTACAAATTGGAGGCAATTGAAAGACGCTTTCCTAGAAAGATTCTTTCTGCCATCCAAGAAAGCACAGTTGAGAGATGAGATCAGCAATTTTAGACAGCTTTCAACTGAAGTTCTCCACAAAACATGAGAGAGGTTCAAGAAGAAGCTTATGCGGTGCCCAAATCATCATATGACCAATGTCCACTTGATGGAGATATTATACAGAGCTTTGAATTCGGTAACTAAGCCAGTGGTTGATAATGCTGCAGGTGGGTCATTCATGGACCTTACTTTTAATGAAGCAAGTGGTATGCTAGATCGTAAGACAAAGCAGAGTAGTGCTTGGCATACCAGGGATTCGGAGGTAGCAAGCTCTACTATATCTATTGGCATGACCGCAGAACAGAGGCGAAGAGAAGAGGAGCGTGACCAGGATATGGCGCACATGAAAACACAAATGCATCTTCTTACTAAGAATTTATTATCAGGAAAGATCGAAAAAGTCAAAGCAGTTACGTCAAAAGGAAGAGATGAATCCGATTCTGAAGAAGAAGCAAACTACTTGAATAATCAGGGGGGTTTCCGAGGCAATGCCCAAGGAAACTAAGGTCGGAACTATTATGATAGATCTGGAAACAAGGACCGTGATCAAGGTAGTTGGAAGGATAAGACTGACAGGAGTGGTTTGTATGTTCCTCCTGGAAGACGTGACGCCGCTGCATCTGGTTTCGAAAATATGTCCATGGAAGATATGATGGCTAAACTGTTAAAAGGAGTGGAGGCAACCAGCACGGGAGTAACTGAGGTAATAAATGATTTGTCCTCAATGAAGCAATTGGTTGACTCGTATTCCACTGTAATAAAATAGCTAGAGCAACAATTGAGTCAATTATCTGTGGCATTCAACCAAAGAAAGGCTGGAACTTTACCTAGCAACACCGTGCAAAATCCAAGAAATGATGGATCATGTATGGCTATTACTACTAGGAGTGGTAAGGTGTTAGAAAATTTACCCAAAGGCAAACAAGCAGTCGACAATGTAGCGGACAACGATATTGATGCTGATGCTGAAGATGCCGTAGAAGCTAGAAAGAGTGGTCATGACGTTACACCTACACGTCTACAGCCTGAAAAGAGTGATGATCGGAAGAAAGATAAAAAGGAAGTGGTGGAGAAAACTATTCCTCTTCCACCACCACCTTTTCCGCAGAGACTGAAGAAGAAAATGGATGATACAAGGTTCAGTAAATTCATGACTATGTTGAAGCAGCTGGCCATTAATGTTTCTTTGGTGGAGGCGCTGGAACAGATGCCTGGGTACGCGAAATTTATGAAGGATCTTTTAACAATAAAGCGGGCAGTGAGCTATGAGCCGGCAGATAATGTTTACCATTGCAGTGCAATCGCTACAAGATCGCTAGTTCAGAAGAAAGCAGATCCTGGTGCTTTCACTATTCCTTGCATGATTGGATCGTTGGATTTTGCTAAGGCATTGTGCGATTTAGGAGCCAGCATCAACTTAATGCCACTATCTATTTACAAAAAGTTGGGATTGGGGGATCCTACTCCAACCAATATGAGGCTTGTAATGGCAGATAGGTCGGTAAAATGACCTGTTGGTATTTTATGTGATGTATTGGTAAAGGTTTCTTCATTCATCTTTCCGGCAGACTTTGTTATCTTGGATTGTGAGGTGGACTCGGAAGTTTCCATAATCTTGGGACGGCCCTTCCTCGCAACTGGAAGTGTGCTTATTGACATGAGAGATAATGAGCTTTTATTTCGAATGAATGATGAAGTGATTCGTTTTGATTTGTGCAAATCGATGAAGCAGCCGAGAGATATGGATGCGTTCTCTATAGCTGATATTCATTGTGAGGATAAGAAAGCATTATCTGTAGAGAATCTGCTTACTGTTGAGTCATTGTCTGCTGCGCTGCTGAATGTTGAGCATGAGGATGATGAAGATTATGAAGAAACTATGTGTGCTCTAACAGAAATAGGGTCATATTCTCATGCTCCTAAGAAGTTGGACCTTGATATCACAAATCAACCTTCACAAACAGCGAAGACTTCCATTGAAAAACCACCAATGCTAGAATAGAAAGAGCTACCAAGTCACCTAAGGTAAACGTTCTTGGAAAGTGAAAATACACTTCCGGTAAGTGTTGCGGCTGATTTAGGTGAACAGCACGTAGAGGCTCTCATCTCTGCTCTAAAGAGGTACAAGAGAGCTATGGGTTGGTCTATTGATGATATAATTGGTATCCCTCCTGGGATATGTATGCACAAGAGTCATCTCGAAGAAGATTGCATGCCTACAAGTAAGTATCAGCGTCGTCTGAATCCATTCAGAAAATGATGCATCATCTATCTCGACTAAGTCTGAGTAATCAAGATAGTTATGTCGTGCCGCGACAATAAACCAAGCACTTAATGGGAGGCAACCCATCGTTTTTAATTATTTTTGTTGTTTTTTTTTCTTAGGATTTTGTCGACCCACGACCAAAACTAAGGCGCTTGATGGGAGGCAACCCATCGTTCTAATTGTTTTTGTTGTTTTTGAGTAAATGTAGGTGCAAGAGGTGTAAAGGAGGAGATTGGTTTCAAATTTTGATTTGGAAGTATTGCATGTCGAAGGTGGTAAGTTAGGAATGAAGAAGCAAAAGGCTATGGGTTAGGCATTGCCTATGAAAATATAGGCAAAGAACAAGGCAAGGCCTATGTAAATCTAGGCCACGAACAAGGCAAGGCCTATGCTATGGCATAAGCTCTCGGATTCTAGAGTGCCATAGCATAGGCGCCGCCTATGCTCAACAATGCCATAGCATAGGAGCCGCCTATGCAAAAGCCTTCTGCTCAACTAGGCAAAGCTAAAGGCGTCGCCTATGCCATTGCCTTTGCTCTCTGAATCTACAATGCCATAGCATAGACGCCGCCTTTGCCTCCCAAAACTCTCAAAACTTTTATTTTTGCTCTTCTAACTTTGCAAGAACATCTTCCGAGTACATCAACCAAGTAAGTACTTCTTTGCCCTTCTTTTATATTACGTAAGTATTACAATACTACGCCTATAAGAAGTTATTAAATCGTGAAGTAGTGTTGGTGATTTGAATGTGGTTGATACAACTAAGTGAGTGAAAGAATATGTATGGATGCTCTTGACTTGTTTCCAACTTGTATTTGATTTTGATACACTGTCATACTTTTGCGAAATCGAGATGGTCAAGATAATTGCATAATCTTGTAACTTGAAAGCTTTCATGTTGAAATGACTTGTTCATTGAGATGAAAATCATGGGTGACTACAAACATGCGATGTTGTGATTATTTCTATGCCATTAATTGATATGATATCTATGTAGTAGTTTGTTCAAAAGATGAATTAGTCTAAACACGAAAGCATTGTCAAGATTGCATAACGTTAAGAGGACATGAAAGTATGACTGTGCTGAACATATTGTTGGAACATATCACCTAAATGTATGTCGATGAAGTCTGAGTAATCGACATCATTCACTTAATTAGTTTGTGTCAATAAATTAAGTGTGGGGTGGTGCCACTATTGTCTGTTTGTCGATTGAATCTTCCAAGATGAAGCTAACATGACTTTATTGAGATCTCAGGTAGAATGACACAAAAAGGACGACAAGGAAAAGAAAAAGCGCCCACCACACAGAAAGGTAAGAAAAGAGGAAAAAAAAAGCAAGCTGAACCCTCCGTGCTGCAAATAACTCGACGCGCTCTTGGAATCAAGTGGGGTACTTATGAGGAACTTCTGAGGATGACGACTCTGATGATGATTCCGACGCAGGGGGTATGACCCCAGACATAGAGGAGGAGTCCGACTAACCAGGTTCTTCTTATTTATTTTCCACTGAGGGCAGTGTGTCCCGTCTAAGTGTGGGGTGCTGGTATTTGTATGCTAGACTTCTCTATCTGCATTTGCTTATTTATGTGTGTTTTGCTTATTTATGTTTATTTGTTTTATTTTTTTAGTAGTCAAAATTTTTTTTTTTGTTAAAAACTTTGCATAAAATTGTTCTGATAGGCAGCATGTTATTGTGACAAGAGTCTGTGATAAAATCATTACTATTGAGACATTTAGGCTCTAAATGTGACTCATTATGTGGTTCAATTCCTTCATCTGTTGGGTCAAGAGTCTATACTACTACCAATAAAGTTGACCATGTGCCTTGTGTGTGTGAGGTGATAGTATATTCTGTGTTTGTGGCTGATGCTAAACTTGCCTGGTGTGTATGTAAAGCAAAATAAAGAGTGTAAGTTTAGGAGATGATTTAGGTATTTCTTTAGCGACCTGTGATTTTTTACCTTAGTTTTACCTACCCATGGACATCATCCTAGATAACCCCCTTTGAGCCTTTAGCCTATTTTCTTTGACAGCCTCATATGTAAGCCTAATCCATTTTTTTTCAAGACCATAATTTGTTCAAAATTACTAAGTGCTTTAAATTGTAACTTCATGTGACAAAATAAGAGGAAATTGGGTGAGAGTAGTACCTTAAAGTGAATTGGTACTTAAATTTGTTATGAAAAAGAATGGTTATCATAGAGGCGTGTTATAAAAAATAAAAAAAAGAGAAAAATGAAAAGGAAAATAAAAAGTTAATTCTGTTCAAAATTGAATAACAAAAGAGGTGAGAAGGGGTGGTATATTAAACGAAAGTAGAAAGGTTGTTTGAAAGAAAGTGTTAATGGCATAATATGATGTATTAAAGCGCTTAGGAACATAGTCACTATTTCTGGCCAAAATAGTCCTACCCATCCCTTAGCCAACATTACAACCTGTAAAAGACCTATTTGATCCTAAGCTTAGAATTCTGATATTTAGTGGAGCATTACACTAAGAGCAAGCCTATGGTCATCAGTTGCAACATATGAATTCTTCGTGAGAGTGAGAGCAAGGAAAATATGGTACCCATGTTTCGAAAAATGCAAAATTTATGAGTGATTATGGGTAAAGATCTTATGTGAGACACACATGGTTGATAAGTTTTGGGTAGTTGTGTATGATTCTTTGTACCTTAACTTTTGGATACGAATTAACCATCATCACGAGTCTATGTTAGAGGTTGAATTGTTTCTAGTAGTGGTCAGAAAACTACTCTTTGTTAATAATTGTCGTGCCTGTCTTGATGAATATTTTGTGTTGTTACTGTGAAACCCTAAGTAGATGTTTATATGGACATGATATTTTGTTCGAGGACGAACAAAGCCTTAAGTGTGGGGTTTTGATGTTAGGCGTATTTACACGCCTAAAGTGCCTTAATGTACCCATATTTTAGCTAAGTTTTGAGGACAAAATATATAATTCATGCACTTTTAGTCCTTTTTCCTGTAAGTGAGCTAACCAACGTGATTAGCAAGTTTTCAGGTATAAATGATGAAGATTTCAGCATTTTATGGATAACTTAACGCCAAAGGAAGCTTCACGAAAGAAGGAGAGCAGCATTTGGACGCCTATGGACTGAAAGTGATGCATGGATAACTTGTCCCGGGCAAAAACAGCATTTACAAAGACTTGGGGATCAGCAGTAACTTAGTAGGATTAAGACAAGTATGCAGTAACCCAGTAGGACTAGGACAAGGATAAAAACCTTATTTCAATAGGACTAGGATATGGATGTTATATAAACCCTATTTTGCTGAAACATTTGAGCATTCTCTTCTTATTCCCCTTTCTATTCCTTCCCATTCTAATTCAATTCAACTCATTCATCCTATTTTCTATTCAATTCTATTTTTCTTTTATTCGACATTTAGTACTATCCACGTTACTTTCTGACAGAGAAAGCACGGCCCTTGTGACCAACGTGAGATCATGATCATGTTTATTGTGATCTCCGTTGCAATCTTGAGTAGCTAAACTTCTCTGTTAGGGTTATGGAAGCCTTATGAGATACTATCTATTGCTATGAGTTTGTGAATTCTTGACACGTATGCTGCTTATATCGTTCTTCTCTTCATCTTAATTTAAATTCTTGTGGTTGCAAACATATAGAATACGCCAGTATAGCATTAACTTGTTCGAAAGAAAAGTTACATGTCTGGAAAAGAGGGAATGTCAAGGAAATAGGGCACCAACCCCTGTTTAAAAGTTAGTGCCGTAACTGGATTAACCTCTTGGAGAATTTATACCATTAGATACGCTTTAAGCTCGAAAGAGTTAAAGTGAAATAGTCCTTGATGGTCGAAAGACGCCTGGATTTACCATAGAATACGATTCTCTATAAGCGCATGCATGTCTGAATTCTGCATAACTCATAGTCAATAGATACGTATAACTCATAAGGTGGACATAACCCTAACTCTCAATTCTCATTGATTAAAACCTACCAAATACTCCGTTTTACTCTTCTATTTTGCGTTTTTGCTCTACTATTTTGTTTACATCATTTGCACGCACAAAATCCCCTCTTTATTCGCAGAACTTTCATCAAAAGTCTAATAATCGTTGCTTACTTAGTGACCAAGTATTCCCTGTGGGATTCGACACCCAACCCAGTTGGGTTCTATATTTGACAAATGACCGCCTACACTCTTACGAGAGCTGTAGTTTGAGCATTATCACCTGTTACCCAACCGAACCTCCAAATACGTACTCTAAGTCGGATGAATTTTTGAACATATAATGAGATAGAGTATTGTACTAATCCAGACTCTGGGATAGGTCTATAACTGAGACCAACCCAAGCATGTCCAACCATCCAATACCAACCAACAACCATAACCAAACCAATATAAAAACCAAGTTCTTATCAATAACATAACATAAAAAGATGGAACAATCATAAGTTTAGTCAAGCAGTATTAGCCTCAATACTAAGGCTGACACCAATACAGAAACTGCCTATTCCAACTCATAGTAGTTCCACAAAGGTTCTAACCAAAGGAAAGACAATATCTAATTGGGATATGCCCCCAACCATAGCATAAACCAATATCTATAAAGTAACCAAAGTATGTAAAAACATCCATGACATGAAATTGAGCCTTCCAAAATATGGAAGCTCACCATTTCAGTCCAATAGCTAATCCCGATTCCAATCACTAAATACAAGGAGTAGAATGGTCGATTCCTACATCACGTGGGGATATAGCCTCCCGGAGATGGGTTAGCGGATGAATGCTAGCAAGTACTCAAGATAAAGATAAGGACCCATATAGCCCGTGGGTGGTTTTAGGATGGTTAAGCTACACATACCTAGGTTAATAATTTTAAATGCATGCTAAACCCGGTTCCCTCGTCCCAATATGGGTATATGCAGCTTAACAATCCTAGAGCTACCCACGGGCTATATAGGTCCAATGCAACCCCCTGAATGGGCCTCGATGCGTGTAGCCGCACAAATTGAAGATACCATAGGAATAGGGGATTCCCCACTACCAGTCGCTCTCCATGATACATAAATACAATTGTAACTTAGGGGATTCCCATGTACCCCATATGGTCATCATTTCCCAAATCCTCATGTCGGCAAATATGAGTTTCCAGTGTTCATCCATTGGACTCACACCTTTACGTTAGTTATCATACCCTGCCATTATTGCCCAATTAAAACCATTACTACACAACCAAGACCACTATTCTATTAATTATTAACCAAGGCTATAAATAGTGGTATCATCATCCCGACTAGGGGTGTTCATGGATCGCTTTGGATCGGTTATTGGTTAAAACCATAACCAAATTAACTTAGTCGGTTTTTAAATTTCTAAAACCAAATCAAACTAAATAAAAAAAATAACCATCGGTTTGGCTCCTATCGGTTTAGTTCGGTTTGGTTCGTTTATTCGGTTATTAACACCTCATAATTCAAACGTTTGGTTATGCCACAAAACCAAAATAGAATTTATATGGAGTAAAGCTTGTTTGCATACCCATCAGTCATCACTGCACATGCAGTTAACTTATATGAACATAAATTTTCAGCACTATAATAGCTGAATTCTTAGCCAAAATACAATAAAAAACAGCACTACAACAGCTGAATTTTCAGCCAAAATCATCAACCAAAAACATCAACTAAAGTCTATTTAAACTATTGAAAGAAAGACATTTTAATAGTTGAATTTCCAGCAAAAAAATCAACAAAAAAACCAACAAAAATAGCACTGCAAAAACATCAATCAAAATCTAACAAAAACAACTCCCAAGTTAAAGGCACTTTTTAGCAAAAATAGCAGCTGAATTCCAGCAAACACCCCATCCAAATCGCAGTCACTTTAAGTACAAAACAACAATTAAATTTCAGCAAAAAGACCAGTCAACTTCCAGCATATTCTTTATCTTGATCTCCAAAGTCCAAACTAATCAATGCTCCGAATTTCTGAAAAAATTATCATATTACACATTAAATGTCTATTTACATGGATATGATCTAACTTTTTTAGAAAAAAAGAGAGGAAAAGAAGATAAGTAAAGGTTTTTATCATGGCGTCACATTTTAAAAACCAGAAAAAAAATATGAAAAAATGAATCAGTAAATTATAGTTGTTAGTACCTTTTTCAATTATTTCAAGCTTTTGAATTTCATCTAAAAGATTTTTAATCTTGCACTCTTTAGATGTTGAAGATAACTATTGTTGACCACAAATAAGAGCTTCAGTAGTCTTTGGTGACAAAGAACTTCGATAACAATCAAGAATTCGATCATCGGTGCTAAAAATTGATTCTGAAGCAACAATAGACGTAGGAATAGGAAGCACATCTCTTGCAATTCGAGAAACAATTGGATATTTTTCGGATGAAGCTTTCCACCAAGACAAATTATTGAAATCCTTAATTTTTTTCACATCATCCTTCAAATACTTGTCAAGATCAGATTTATCATCAACATCATTCTCTTTTTCAAGATATTTCTCCCATTGTGATTGCCACATTGTAGAACTATTGATTACATCAATTCCACTATTCACACTAGTTTGATCTCCAATACTTTCACAAGAAGTTCCAGAAATGAAACTCTTGTAATGAGCATACAAGCTAGTTAAAGTATCTCGGACTTTATCAGACTTTGTACATCCCTCCACAGAATTATAATATTTCTTAAAAAGAAACTCATCATACTTCATTTTGTAGCGAGGATCCAACACAACGGCAACAAACAACAATATATTCATATCACTAAAATCACCCCAATATTTATCAAACTTGACTTTTATCTTCTTAGCCATATCAGTTAAAATAAAATCATCACACTTTGAATAGTTGACAATTATGCTCTAAAGATTAAAAAGCTCATGAAATAAAGCATTTGAAGTAACTTGCAAAGTACTGGAAAACTTTAATGTGGTTTGATAGAAAATCTCCAAAACCTTGAGAAAGATATTCACATCCTTCCAATCTTTCGAAGAAGGGTGTTCTATCTTTCCTTTCGAGTCAAGACAATATTTAATGTACTTATGATCATTAATATTCATTCTTGAAAATGCCTTTTCAAATTTGACAGCAATATTTAATATTAAATATGTAGAGTTCCACCTTGTCTCTACATCTAAACTCAAAAGTCCATTAGTGTCAAGTTTAACCTTCTCAACATATGACTTGAAAGAAGCAGCTCTTGCACTAGAAGATTTAACATATTTCACAACATTTCTTACCCGAGAAATGGATTCATTTTGCTCACTCAATCCTTCTTTTACAATCAAGTTTAGGATGTAAGCATTGCGCCGAACATGTAGAAAATTATTTCTCATTATAACACCTTTCCAATCACCAATTTTTTCTTTCAAGTGTATGATTGCTACATTATTAGCCGAGGCATTATCAAGTGTCACTGTAAACAGATTTTCAATTCCCCAATCTAACAAATAAGATTCAATAGCGGACGCAATAGTCTCACCCTTGTGATCTGGAGTTTGAAAAAAATTAAATTTTTTTTTTGCAACTTCCAATCATCATCAATCCAATGGGCAGTGATTACCATATACGTAAAATTTTGAAGTGAAGACCACGTATCACTAGTAATACAAACACGCTGTCCTTTAATAAATCTTTTAAGATTTTGTTTCTCTTCTTGATAAATTCTTAAACATTGTCGAGCAACAGTAATTCGATAAGGCAAATCATAATTAGGCAAAATAAGCAACATTAGTCTCTTAAATTCATCACCCTTAACGACTCTAAAAGGTTGTTCATCAATTATAACAAACTCAATAATAACTCTCTTAACTTCAGCAACATTATAAACAAGCTTCTCAAAACCTGCCTGCCCCCCTCCTTTAATTGGTTTGAGAGTTGTTTGCTTTTTATCAATGGACTTAAAAGGATATTCAGACACTTAGATTGTAAATGACCCCAAAGATTAGAAGTTCCATTTTTACTAGCACAAGAAAAGTTTTTGAAGTAATACTTACATTTTCCCCTCAATTCACCCACTTTATTAGTAATCTCTGAATAATGATTCCAAACTTCTGATGTTTTTCTACCATTACCGCCGAGGCTAGAATCTCGAAGACACAGAGTTGTTCTTTTCTGTTTTTTTTGGAGGATTGAGTATTGAAGTAATATTTGAAACACAACCATGTTCTTGAGTTGCATAAGGTGCTAGTGCAGTTGGAGTTTCTTCTACTTGAGGTTGAGCCTCCAAATCTTCAACATCATCTATTGCCCTTTTCATCTGAAATTCAAACAGAAAAAATCAGTAAAAAAACTTAATTTTCATGTCATGCACACTTTTAAATTCTTGTATAAAATTAAAAATAGCTAAGATAGTTAAAATAAAAAAAATAGAAACACAAAAAATTACCTTACAAAATATTAATAATCTTGTATTTGAAGCTTTCACTTATCAAGCTTCAATCTTTAAATTTACTTTTTACTTATGAGATGAAAATTTGATAAAAAAAAAATACGCAGAAGGATTTTTAAGAATAGAAGAAGAAGTTGCTGGGTGTTCTTGAAGAACAAAAGAAAGTAGGCGCAACTTCGGCCTTTGTGAAATTTTTTTGTTGAAAATAAAATAAAATAGGGTTAGCACTTAGCAAACGACACTTATAAATTATAGTAGTCAATAGTCAGTAGGTAATATAATAATTGGATAATTGGGCTTGGGTAAGGACTTAGAACTTTAAACAATGGAATTGGACTTAAAGTTGGCTGGGCTTAAAATTTTTTAGAAAACTTAGTAAAATGTCAGATTAAGATTAAATTTATAAAATATATATCCTTTATTTATAAATAATTATAATATATATATATATATATATATATATATTATCGGTTCAGTTTGGTTGTTTTCACGATTTTTTTAAGTAAAACCATAACCAAACCAAATAGTGTCGGTTTAAAAAATTTAAAACCAACCTAACCAAACCAAACCAAATGTCGGTTTTTTTAATAGGTTTGGTTTGGATCGTGGTTCGGTTTGGCTTTTAACCAAATCATGAACACCCCTAATCCTGACTATAGCTTGCAAACAATGTCCTTAGCCATCCTTTTTAGGAAAAAGGGATTCCCATGTACCTATAGATTATATTAGTTAGTTGACTTGGGGGAATCCCATGTACCCCACAAGATATTATTATTAAGTTTGCTTGGGGGATTTCCTTGTACCCCACAAGGCTTTCAATTAGACCAACCATAACCACCAAGACCTTACTATTTAACCATTCTAAACTATTTAAATCATTTATACCATTTAGGGTTTCATTACCAAGTTATACCATGCAATAGTTCCATTAAAAGTCCAACAATATAGTAAAAGTATTTTCATAGACATTTTATCAAACATATTTGGGGCATATAGTATTTCCAAAACCAAAACCAATTATCAATTAAACATTCCCATGCAACCAATTGTCCAAACCATCTTCAAAGCATGTGAATCCATAATTAAAATATGAGAAAACCATAATCAAACATTTATAACTAAAACCCCCAACATATATTTGAAAACCCTTAACCATAGAACAATTATGCCATGTAAACAATCCATAAAATATGCCTTTAGTTGGAACTAACAATTAGAGAGAAGTATCTTGCCTTAGATTACGAAGATGAAGGAGAGAAATCACTCGTACAAGCCCCAAATTAATAGTCTAGATGAAACCCTAGCCTTTCTTTACCCAAGAGCCTTAGAGAGAATCTAAGAGAGTTTCTAAGTGTTTTAAGATTAGAATATTAGGGTAAATGACATCACAAGTGTGTTAAAAATCGTGGGGCCTTAAGTGGGTAAGTGGAGAAATGTCCAGATAACCCCTACTTAAACTGTATAAATATCCCACAGGAGGGTACAACCACCTCATACCAATCGTACCCCACCATACGAGAGGTACCCACCACTCGTACCCTAGACCTTTCCTTGGACCCTAATGCTGTCCAATATACGACCATCCAAGCTAGGTCGTACCCGAGCATACAACCTATACCTTTGACCCATACCTACCACAGAATGCAAATCAAAGACGATTTGGATAGTGGCCACCATACGAGTCAATGATACGAGTAATATCCTATCTTACGGCTGATAGTGAGTCAGTCATACTCAAATCCAAGTTTAGTTCCAAGTTTTAGATTAAATGATTGATAAACCAAACCATATGAACCGTCACCCACCATACGACTTGTACCAACCCAAGTCATACCCACACCAGAAGCCAATCAAACCCACCAACCAACACTGGTTAGCATACTTCCAAGACCATACCAACCGTACCCTATCATACGACTAGTACCCCTAAGTCGTATGATGTTTAAAAACCAGAAATCTAGGAAATTTTCTAAGGTTCCAAAACCCAGGGTGTTTCAGTCTATCCCACTAGGGTCATTCATCTCCAAATGACGAGGAGGGTAAGTACAAGCACGAGTCATTGCATTATCAAACATCAATCTATCCTTTAACCAAGTAAGAAAAAAAATATGATCAAGAACACATACCTTCCACACAAATATCCGGAGCAAAAAACAAGTGTGGGTACTTGGACTTCATGTCCTCTCTCTCTTTCCAAGTAGACTTTTCCACCTCATGGTTGCACCATAGTTACTTAACTGAAGCCACATCCTTGGTCCATAATCGACGAACCTGCTGATCTAAAATCTCAACCGGGATCTTTTCATAGGACAAAGAATCCGAGATACCCAATCCTTTCGAAGAAACAACCGAAAAAGTACCACCCAAACACTTTCTCAATATAGAGACATGAAATACCAGATGAATAGAGATCAAAATAGAAGGAAACTTCAATTCGTAAGACATATTACCAACCTCCGCAGAATTACATAAGGACTAACATACCGGGGACTGAGCTTACCCTTTTCCCAAACCGCATTACTCTCTTTATGGGAGACACCTTTAGGAACACCCTATCCCTAACCTCAAACTCTAAGTCCCTACGCCTCACGTCTATATAGGAGTTTTGGCAACTTTGGACAGCCTTAAGCATATCTCGAATTACCTTTACCTTTTTCATAAATTGATAAACCAAGTCCGAATCGAACATATCCGCCTCACCAAGCTCAAACCACCCAATAGGAGATCTCAACCTCCTACCATACAATACCTCAAAAGGGGCCATTCCAATGCTAGAATGGTAGCTATTATTGTAAGCAAACCTCACAAGAGATAGACACTCCACCCAACTACCACCATAATCAATCACACATGCACAATGCATATCTTCTAATGTCTGAATAGTCTTTTGTGCCCGCCCATCCGTCTGCGGTGAAAAGCAATACTTAGACAAACCTTAGTACCCAACCCCTTCTGAAACAACCACCAAAAGTGAGATGAAAACTGCGTACCACTATTAGAGATAATCGAAATAGGTACCCCATGCATCTAAACAATCTCATGAAGATACATCCTCACTTAATTGTCATTCGAAAAGTTAGCCCTCACTTGCAAAAAGTGAGACGACTTTGTCATCCTATCCATGATGACCCAAATTTAATCAAATTAATTTTGAGACCAAGGAAGACCGGTAACAAAATCCATATTGATCACCTCTAATTTCTATTCTGAAAAATCTATTTCCTGATAAAAGCCACCAAACCTTATGTGCTCAACTTTCACTTATTGACACACTGAACACTTAGCCACAAAATTAGCCACATCCTTCTTCATTCCATTACACCAATACATCTCCTTGAGATCATGATACATTTTTGTCCAACTGGGATGAACAACATAGCGTGATTCATGTACATTAGCCAATACCCTCTCCCAACCCATCGCCTTCAGGAACACATAACCTCCCTTGGTACCACATGGTACCATCACCACTGATCCAAATACCATTACCTTTTGCCTACCTACATCACCCTTAATTTTCACCAAGATAGTAACTAGAATTTGCTTTTCCTTGATCTCTGCACCAATTGACGATCGAACCTCTTCCTACAACATCATACTACCATTCGCAAAATCAAAAGGCAAACTCCAAAATTAGCCAAGTGGTGAATATCCTTCACCAACTCTTTCCTCCCCTTATCCATATGAGCTAAATTCCCCATGGACAACCTGCTAAGAGCATTAACTATGACATTATCCTTATCTGGATGATAGTGAAGACTCATATTATAGTCTTAGAGAAGCTCAAGCCATCTCCTCTGTCTAAGGTTTAACTCTTTCTGCGTAAACACATATTCAAGGCTCTTATGATCAGAAAAGATGTTCACATGCATTCCATACAAATAGTGTCGCTAGATTTTCAACGCAAACACCACAACTAATACTTCTAAGTCACGAGTGAGATAATTTCTCTCATGCACTTTCAACTTTTGATAGACATAGCCAATCACCTTACCATGTCAGAACACAACCAAGTCCCACCCTAGATGCATTAAAATCAACCATAAACCCCTTACTGCCTTCAGGCAATGTCAAAACCAGAGTCAAAGTTAGCTTATCCTCCATCTTCTCAAAACTCTCTTCACAAGCATCCGACCAAAAGAACTTTACCTTCTTCTAAGTCAACTTAGTCAAAAGGGCAGTTATCATCGAGAAACTTTCCATGAACCACCTATAGTACCCAGCCAAACCCAAGAAACTCGAAATGTCAGATGAAGTCATAGGTGTAGGCCATTTCTTAACCACCACCACCTTTTGTGGATCTACCATGATCCCTTCATTAGATATAATATGACCAAAAAAGTAACAACGTTTAAATAGAATTCACATTTAGAAAATTTGGAATACAACTGTTGCTCTTTTAAGGTCTACAATATAAGACAGTGGTGATTAGCATGATCCACCTCGCTCTTAGAATATACCAGGATGTCATCAATGAACACAATGACAAAAAAATCCAGAAACTAATGGAATACCCTATTCATCAAATCCATGAATGTCGCAGGAGCATTAGTTAAATTGAATGACATAACCAAGAACTTAAAGTGCCCATATCAAGTACAGAAAGATATGGCTATCAACCTCCCTAATCTTAACCTGATGATACACAAATTGAAGATCTATCTTAGAAAGAATTTGACACCTTGCAACTAATCAAACAAGTCATCTATCCTTGGAAGCGGATACTTGTTCTTAACCGTCACCTTTTTCAACTGCCGATAGTCAATGCTAATTCGAAGGGATCCATCCTTCTTATGCACGAATAACACCGATGCACCCCAAGAGGACACACTAGGACGAATTAAACCCTTATTTAAAAGATCCTCAAGTTGCTCCTCGAGTTCCCTCAACTTAGCCGGAGCCATTCTATAAGGAGGAATAAATATTGGACAAGTGTCTGGAACTAAATCAATCCCAAAATCAATCTCCCTATTCGGAGGAACACCAAGAAGATCATCTGAAAAGACCTTAGGAAACTCATTCACCACCAGAACCAAATGTAAAAAAGGACCTCCCGAGTTAGAATCTTTAACCCAGACCAAATAATAGAGACACCCTTTAGAGATTAACCTCTGAGCTCTAAGATATGAAATAAACCTCTCCTTAGGATCTAAGGAACCACCCTCCCACTCAATAACTGGTTCACCAGGGAACTTAAAGGTAACCCTATGGGTCCAATAATATAAGGACGCGTAGTACGAATATAACCAATTTATCTACAGAATAACATCAAAATCCACCATATCTAATTTGAACAAATCTACCAAAGTCTCCTTACTGCCAACAGATACAACACACCCCTTATAGACTCTTTTAGCAATCACAGAGCATCTACCGAGGTAGAAACAAAGATAGAATTCTAAATAACCTCGAGACAAAACCAATATTCACTGCCACAAATGGGGTCACATAAGAAAGAGTTGAGCCCAGATCAAGTAAACAATAAATATCTCAAGAAAAAAGTTGTAACATACCAATCACGATATTAGGCGATGCGTTAAATTTCTGTCGAGTAGCAAAAGAATACAACCTATTTTGACCTGTGTAGATATTAGAAGCAGAAGCAGAAGCAGATGTAGAAATAAGACCCTTTGGTCAGGAGCAGAAGAAGAGGCAACCGGGACTCTGTTTGCTCCCGTAGCTACCTTACCAATCGGACAGTTTCTAAGTATATGGCCTGGCTGACCACATTTAGAACACCTGTCCTTTTCTTCATCACAGAATCCCTAGTAAAATCGACCATAAGAACTACAAGGAGGACATGATGAAGCCAAATATACCCCACTTCCCTGAGATTGGGCACCCTATGCCCTGAAGTTTTCACCACCCTACTGGCGCCTATCACCTGACTGCTTCAGGTAATGAACACTAGCTGTGGAGAAAGAACTAGAACTTTCCCACTTTTTCTTTATCTACTTACCACCATCCCAACCACTTTGCTTTTGTCCACTACCTTGATCAGAGAACCTGAACCTCTTACCCTGCCATTCACCTTCCTCAACCTCCTTCTCCTTTTTTTCTTCCACCTGTTGCATATGAACAACCAACCTAGAAATATCCATGTCCTTAATCAGTGATGAAGTCTTGCTTTCAAAGATCAAATCTTGAGACAATCCTGAAGCAAAACTTTCTCATCCTGGCCCTCATATCACACACCAATTCTAGAGCATACCTAGACAACTGATGGAATTTCAAGGCATACTCCTTAAGCGACATCTTTCCTTATTCCAGATTAACAAATTTCTCCACTTTTGCTTCCCTCAACATCACCCTTGGCACTATCCCATTCCTTGTACCATTGGTACATCACATCTTTGAGCTGATAAGCCATAACTCTATCCCTCCACATACGTGGCATACATAATCTTAAAAATCTTTTCTATCTTATCTAGAAAACCCCGACGATCCTTCCCCACCTTAAAACCAATAAAGGTTGAAGCATTCATCTTTATGAATTGGTTACCCCTTGTGGCCTTAAATGATGCAATACCAGATATACCATGCTCATCCTGAAAAACTACCATATGAGAAATCATATGAATCGACTGACGAAACTCAACATTCGTCATATTATCCTAAGGATGACTAGAAGGAACCAGTAAAACTCCAAAAATATCAGGGACTAGACCCCTAGACCAAGTATAGATCCCTTGAGTAGATCGTGTCCCATCAACATCATCCCCAGTTGGGACAAAAGAGTTTTCGTGAACTTCAGATCATCAAGGCATGATCTGAATGGTGAACAAACCAGAATTAGAGAAGATTCCACAACTCAAAAGCTTGAAAATAGAACACAAAAAAGAAAAACATTTCCTAAATGCCTTGTAGCCTCTCCCTTTTGAGTGTGATGCGCTACATACCCTTAAAAGAGACTCTACTCAACACAGCCTTATGGAATCCCAATTGACCATGAACCTAAAGCTTTGATATTGACACGACCCAAACCATGGCCTTGTTGTAATGGGCATCCCAAGTCCAACCAGGACCGGGGACCACCCCCGTTACCCAACCCAACCTCCAAATACATACTTTTAGGCAGATGAATTTTTGAACATATAACGAGATAATGTATTGTACCAATCTAGACTCTAGGATAGGTCTATAACTGTGACCAATCCAAATAAGTCTAACCATCCAATACCAACCGACAACCATAACCAAACTAATAAAAAACCAAGTTCCTATCCATAATATAATATAAAAGGATGTAACAATCATAAGTTCAGTCAAGCAGTATCAGCCCCAATGCCAGTGCCAAAACTAAGTCTGACACCAATACCGGCACCATTCATTACAACCCATAGTAGTTCCACAAAGCCTCCAACTAAAGAAAAAATAATATCTGGTTGGGATATTCCCCCAACTATAGCTAAAACTAATATATATGAAGTAACAAAAGTATGTAAAAACATCCATGACATGAAATGGATCTTTTCACAATATGAAAGCTCACCACTTCAATCCAATAGCTGATCCTAAATTTGATCTGTAGCGGGAGGAGTAGAATGGTCGGTTCCTGCATTGCTTGAGGATACAACCTCCCAGAGATGGGTTAACGAGTGAATAATAACAAGTACTTAGGATAAGGATAAGATAATGCCAACCATTAAAACCAAGTAAACCAACTATATGCATTCCCAACCACACACACACATATATACATATATATATATACATACATACATACCCATGCTGGGAACAGGGAACCGTGTTTAGCATGCATTTTAAATGATTAACCTGGGTATGTATATCTTAACCGTCCTAGAACCACCCACGGGCTATATGGTCTAGTGTAACCCCCTGAACGGGCCCCAATACGTATAGATGCATGAAGTGGAGATACCATAGGAGTAGGGGATTCCCTAGTACCCTTCATTCTCCATGATACGTATATACAATTGTAACTTAAGAAATTTCCATGTACCCCATATGGTCATCATGACCTAAATCCTTATGTCGGTAAACAGGTGTTTCTAGTGTTGGTCCATTGAACTCACACCTTCACGGGTAGGTATCACACCTTGCGATTATTGCCCAATTAAAACTGTTACAACACAACCAAGGCCACCATTCTATTTATTATTAACCAAGGCTATAAGTAGTGGTATCGTCATGCCGACTATAACACTCAAGCAATGTCCTTAGCCATCTTTTTTTAGGAAGAAGAAATTCCCATGTACCCCACAAGATGTTTGTTATTAAGTTTACTTGGGGGATTCCCCGGTACTCCACAAAGATTTTAATTAAACTTACCATAACCGCCAATACCTTACTATTTAATCGCTCCAAACCATTTAAATCATTTATACCATTTAGGGTTTCATTACCAAGTTATACCATGCAATAGTTTCATTAAAAGTCCAACAATATAGTAAAAGTATTCTCATAGGCATTTTATCAAACATGTTTGGGGCATAGTGTTTCCCAAAATCAAAACCAATTATCAATTAACCATTCCCATGCAACCAATTTTCCAAACCACCATCAAAGCATGTGAATCCATAATTAAAATATAGAAAAACTATAATCAAGAATTTATAACCAAAATCCCCAACGCATATTTGAAAACCCAAAACCATACAACAATTATGTCTTGAAAACAATCCATAAAATATGCCTTTAGTTGGAACAAACAATGAGGGAAAAGTATCTTGCCATAGATTACAAAGATGATGGAGAGAAATCACCCGTACGAGCCCCAAATTGATCCTCTAGATGAAACCCTAGCCTTTCTTTATCCAAAAGCCTTAGAGAGAATTTGAGAGAGTTTCTAAGTATTTTAACATTAGAATACTAAGGTAAATGACATCCTAAATGTGTTAAAAGTCATGGGGCCTTAAGTGGGTAAGTGGAGAAATGTCCAAATTAACCTCACTTAAACTGTATAAAAATCTCGCAAGAGGGTATGACAACCCCGCACCAGTCGTACTTCACCATATGAGTGGTACCCACCACTCGTACCCTAGGCCTTCCCTTGAACCCTACTATCCAATATACGGCCATCCAAGCCAAGTCGTATCCGAGAATACGACCTATACCTTTGACCCGTACCCACACAGAATGGAAATCAAAGAGGATTTAGACATTGTTCACCATACGAGTCAATGATATGAGTTGTACCCTATCTTACGGCTCATGGTGAGCCACTCGTACTCAGATCAAGTTAAGTTATCAAGTTTCAGATTAAGTGATGGAAAAATCAAACCATATGAATCGTCACCCACCATACGACTCGTACCCACCCAAGTCGTACCCAACCTAATCCACCAACCAACACTGGTTAGCATACGATCAAGACTATGCCAACCTACCCCATCATACGACTAGTACCCCTAAGTCGTATGATGTCCAAAAACCATAAATCTAAAATTTTTTCTAAGGTTCCGAAACCCAGGGTGTTTCACTTTCACACATAGAAAGGGCTTTGGTTTTATTAGGTATTCCCTACAGAAAAAGACTATAGGTATGCAATTCTGTACTAAAATAGCACCAATGCCCCTCTTAAAGCATCTATTTCTATAGTGAATTCCTGAGAAAAATCAGGAAGGGATAGGGCTGGTGCAGTAGTCATAGCCAACTTAAGTTTCTCAATTGTTGCAGCTATATTTTTGGTCTAGATAAAGACACTTTTCTTTAGAAAATCATGCAGAGATCTAGTAATTAAGCCATAACCTTGAATTAGCCTTCTATAATATCCAGTGATGCCAAAAAAAAAACTCAAGCCTTTAAGATATTTAGGCTGAGGCTAGTCAAAAATAGCTTTCACCCTGAGTCTTTCCATAACTATACCTTCTGCAGATATCACGTGTCCAAGATAGTCTATTCCGGTGACTCTAAAATCATACTTCCTCTTTTTCACAGTAAGATATTATCTCTTGATATATTAAAGGTTAATTCCAAGTGAATCAGATGTTCATACCATCTAGGGTTGTATATAAGTATATCATCAAAGAAGACTAAGATAAACTTTCTAATATACATGAACTCATATACATGTATATATACACATATTCCCGTCCATAATATCATA
Source organism: Capsicum baccatum var. pendulum (assembly GCA_030864225.1). NCBI lineage: Eukaryota > Viridiplantae > Streptophyta > Magnoliopsida > Solanales > Solanaceae > Capsicum > Capsicum baccatum. The sequence continues at coordinate 219,027,601 of CM061557.1, read as the reverse complement.
AGGAATGACCCAAGTGCCTTTAAATTTTAAATAATGTCAAATCTGTCCTTTGATGGACTATTTTGGTAAGATAAAATAGATCGACCATAACTCTTTGCTCCGATACCTGATTTGGGTGAAATTGGTATCGTTGGAAAGATAATTCAAAGGACTTTCATTTTATATAAAGTAGGCCACCCATTTCGTCCTGTAAAAAGAGTTATGGTCGTTTGAAGTTGACCCTAAAAATTTGTTTTGAGAGGCTGAAGTAAAACGAGTATAACTCCTTACTCAGACGTTGGATTTGGATGAAACCAATTGTATTGGAAAGAAGACTCAAAGATCTTTCTTTTAATAGGTCGCAGCTCTCCCAGGTCATTATATTAAGGAAGTTATGATCGTTCCACGTTAACCCAAAAAATTGGCTAGCCTCAGTAGTTTGTGTGCAAGAAATTTTCCTACACATTTACTATTCCCAAATATCCCGGCCACCGTTTTATAGTTTCGAACGTGCTCGATTATATCCAAAACCTACCCATTTTTGGAATTCTTTATATCATTGGAAAGCTTATTCAATAACCTTCACATGGAACCATCGACGGGCAAATTCCGGTATAAATAAAATAAAAAAATTAATTCCATATAAATAAGACCAATACACGTACTTGAATACGCCAACATATGTACTTGAATATGGGGTGTTACATCCTTCCCCCCTTTAGGACATTCGTCCTCGAATATTAGCGTAGTTATTCAACCGAAACAAGTTCAAGTCCATCATTAACATTCATATCATCACATAAATACTATGCATATATAAAAAAAAACTTACTTGTTAATGTTCTAACTCCGTTTCTTGAAATTCCTCTTCATCTTTGAAAAAATGAGGGTACTTAGATTTTATTGCTTCCTCAGCTTCCCATGTAATCTTTTCCCTTTGACGATTTCTCCAACTTACTTTCACTGATGCTATCTCTTTATTTCTCATCTTCTTAACTTGGAGATCTAGAATAGCAATAGGCACTTTATCCTAGGTAAGATCTTTAACAACTTGCACATTCTCAGTAGAAGTGATATGTGATGGATCTCCGATGCACTTTTGAAGAATTGACACATGAAATACCGAATGTACTGATGAGAGCTCTTGGGGTAGCTCTAATTCATATTGAACTTGTCCAAACCTTCGAGTGATATTATATGGGCCTATATAATGTGGACTCAACTTTCTTTTATTGCCAAATCTCATTACCACTTTTATTGGTGATACCTTCAAAAATACCCAATCACCTATAGAAAACTCTAGCCCTCTCCTTCTACTATCCTCATATGACTTGTGTCGACTTTGGGCTATTTTTAGTCGTTGCTGAATTACATTAACCTTCTCTATGGCTTGATAAAGAAGATCCGGTCTGAACAAAAGAGTTTCACCCACTTCGAACCATCCTATTGGTGATCTACACTTCCTTCCATATAAAGCTTCATATGGTGCCATTTTGATACTTGAATGATAGCTATTATTGTAGGCAAACTCAATAAGAGGTAAATGATCATCCCAGTTGCCCTTAAAATCTATTACACAAGCTCATAGCATAGCTTCAAGTGTTTGGATGGTACGTTCTGCTTGTCCATCTGTTTGAGGGTGAAAAGCTGTACTCAACTTCATTTGTGTTCCCAAACACCTCTGAAAAGACTTTCAAAAGTTTGCGGTAAATTGGGTTCCCCGATCTGATATAATAGAGATTGGCACACTTTGTAATTGGACTATCTCTTTAATGTACAGCTTCGCATACTATTCAACTGTGTAAGTGGTCCTAACTGGTAGGAAATGTACGGATTTGGTAAGCCTATCAACAATCACCCATATAGAATCAAACTTCCGGATGTACGAGGCAAACCAATAACGAAATCCATGTTGATCATGTCCCACTTTCAGCTTGGAAGATCAATGCATTGCATATAAGCTCCGGGTTTTTGGTGCTCAACTTTAACTCTTTGACAATTTGGACATTCAGCTACAAATTCTGCAATGCTCTTCTTCATGTCATTCCACCAATACATATCTTTCAAATCTTGATACATTTTGGTTGATCCTGGATGAATGGAATACCTTGAAAAATGTGCCTCTGTCATAATCTTTTTTCTTAGACCGTCTACATCCGGTACACACAATGGGTTTTGGCACTGAAGTACTCCTTCTCGCGTAAGCTCAAATGCCTTGGTCGCACCACTCTGAACGTTCTCCTTAAGCTGTAATAAAATAGGATTTGCATATTGCTTCTCTTTCACTTCAGCTACTAATGAAGATTCCGCAGCATTATGTTCGATAAGCTCTTTATCCGGAGTTTCAAGAAGGCGAACTCCCAAACTAGCTAACTGGTGAAGATCTTTAATCATCCCTTGCCTTTCTATAGGCGCCATCATAGCCATACGACTTAACGCATCAGCTACCACATTTGCTTTCCCTGGATGGTACAAGATATCAACATCATAGTCCTTTAATAGTTCAAGCCATCTCTGCTGCCTTAAATTTAGATCCTTCTGATTAAAAATATATTGCAAGCTCTTATGGTCAGTATATATATCAACATAAACTCCATATAAGTAGTGGCGCCATATCTTTAAAGCAAAAATAACAGCTGACAGCTCAAGATCGTGTGTAGGATAATTTTTCTCATGTGGCTGCAATTGTCTAAAAACATATGCTATTACCTTACCATGATACATCAATACACATCCTAAACCAATTCTGAAGCATCACAATACACTGTATACCCTTCGGTGCCTTCTGAAAGTACCAACACGGGTGTAGAAATCAACTTGTTCTTTAAATCTTGAAAACTCTTCTCACAGGCATCATTCTATTAGAATTTGGATTTTTTATGGGTTAGCTTGGTTAAGGGTGCTGAAATGGAAGAAAATCCTTTAACAAACCTTCTATAATAACCGGTCAACCCAAGAAAACTATGAATCTCCGTAGGTGTTGTGGGCCTTGGCCAGTTCTTCACAGCTTCTATCTTTTAAGCATCAACCTTTATCCCTTCACTAGATACAATATGACCCAAAAATGCCACCGACTTTAACCAAAACTCACATTTAGAGAACTTTGCATAAAGCTTACAACCACGAAGAGTCTGCAATGCCTGTCGTAAGTGATTGGCATGGTCCTCTTTTGATCTAGAATAAACTAGAATATCATCTATAAAAACTATCACAAATACATCCAGGAATGGCTTAAACACCCTATTCATCAAATCCATAAAAGTTGCGGGTGCATTTGTTAGCCCAAATGACATAACTAGAAACTCATAATGACCATACCGTGTTCGGAGAGCTGTCTTGGGTATATCCTTCTCTTTGACCTTTACTTGGTGGTAACCTGATCTCAAATCAATCTTAGAAAAGCACTTGGCACCCTGTAACTGATCAAATAAATCATCAATTCTTGGGAGAGGATATTTATTCTTAATAGTCACCTTATTCAATTGTCGATAATCAATACACATCCTCAGCGAGCCATCCCTTTTCCGCACAAATAACACTGGTGCTCCCCAGAGGGACATACTAGGCCTTATGAATCCCTTCTCTAGCAAATCTTTCAATTGCTCTTTCAATTCTCGTAATTCTGTTGGGGCCATTCTAAACGGAGGAATGGAGATTGGTTGGGTGACTGGTTTTACATCAATACCAAACTCTACTTCTCGTTCAGGAGGCAAACCTAGAAGATCTTCAGGAAATACATTAGAAAATTCATTTACCACCGGAACAGCGTGAAGAGTTGGTGGCTCCGCTTCTGTATCCCTTACTCTAAATAAATAATATATGTATCCCTTGGAAATCATTCTTCTTGCCTTAAAATAAGAAATAAATCTACCTCTTGGCGCGCTAATTTCACTTTTCCATTCAAGGACTGATTCATTTGAAAAATGGAAATATACCTTTTTCGTGCAGCAATCAATTGTGGCATAACAAGACGCCAACCAGTCCATACCCATTATAACATCAAAATCTACAATTTCTAACTCCACAAGATCAACCATAGTATCACGACCACAAACAGTTACTATGCAATTTCGGTAAACCCTTCTACCAATAATAGATTCCCCAACCGACGTGGACACTTCAAATGGATTAACTAAAAGTTCGGGTATTCTTTCAAACTTTCCAGCAACCAATGGAGTAAAATAAGATAATGTATAACCGCGATCAATTAAGGTATATAAATCGAATGAAAAGATAGACAACGTACCCGTAACCACATTTGGGGAAGCCTCAAAATTCTGTCGATCCGCTAGAGCATACGTATGATTTTGAGCCCTTCTAGAACTCGTGGCTCCTCTATCACCTCTAACACAAACCATTGATTGTGCACTCCTTCCTGAATAAGGCATCGATGATGATGATGCAACAAATGACCCCGTAGATCGTGCCATACCCCCTATGCCCCTTCGTGGGCATTCTCTCATCATATGCCCCGACATACTGCACCAAAATCAAACATTGGTCCCCAGCCGACATGCGCCCAAATGATACCTTCCATATTTATTGCATGGCTCTCGAGGAGGTCTCGATTGGCTCATATTCCCTTGCCCTTGGTACCCTACTTTTTGCGAACTATGGCTCTCACTTCTGTGCCTAAATTGATTTCCTCTGGACCATTGGAACTGTGGTGAGGCACTAGCTACAGAATAAAAAGATAATGGCCTAGGTGGTCTAGTAGAAAACTGTGGTCTGAACCCTCCTTGGGATGCCTTGAACTGCCTTGTAGATCTGGCCCTCTTGGAATGTCCTCTTTCTAATTCCTGTGTTCTTCTCCTCTACCTCTGATCTTCTATTTTCTGTGCAAAAGCTTAGATCCTCGCTATGTCCATATCTTTGTTCAAAGTGGTGATAGTACAATCTCTAACCAGATATGGATCTAGCCTATCCACATATTGATGAACTCTATCATCCATAGTAGCTACAACATTAGGAGCATATCTCGACAAGGAATTAAATCGGAGACTGTACTCCCTCACGCTCATATTCCTCTGACGAAGATTTAAAAATTGATCTGCACGGGCCTGACGAATCTCGAATGGAAGATTATGATCAAGAAATGCCTCTTTGAACTCTTTCCAAGTAGCTGGGGGTGCATCAATACCCCTAGATCGTTTCCAGTCCTCATACCAATATATAGCCTCCCCTTTAAATCTATACGTCACTAACTCTACTGTCTCTCTACCCGTTACATGCATAACATCTAAGGCCCTTTGAATTTGATCAATAAAGTCCTGTGGGTCCTCGTTAAGATCTGATCCAGTAAAAGTGGGAGGATCCATCTTAAGAAAATCCTGTGTTCGAAGGCTAGCCGCCCTATCTGTACCACTAGGACCCATGGTAGGAATGTCTTGCCCTTGAGCTTGCACAGCAACTATACGAGTCAAAAGTTGCACTGCATTTCTAAGATCTTGATCAACAACATTAATAGGTGGCTCTGGGGATATAGTTCTCCTCCCCCTTATTTCTTCCGGACTGGAGGAAGTTTCTGATGCATGCTCAGCTAGAGCCTCACTTTGATTAGCTGGTATAGTGGGTGACTTACTAGTCCCCTCTCCGACAGCCACATCTACTTGCTTACCGGTATTCTTGCTTCTGGTAACCTGCATCATTACTATAATAAGAGAAACAAATGGATACAGTGGTCAACTATGACTTCATATACAATATAGGCTCTATCGGACGATCTAAGACATGAAGAAAAGTAACAATTCCTAAATGTCCATAGTCTCCTGTTTATAGATGCGGTGCACGACACACCGATAAACAAGACTCTACATAGACACGGCTTTGTAGACTCACTGGGACGAACTTCTCTGATACCACTTTTGTCACGCCTCAAATCCTATTGGGGCGGATTGGCACCCATAATCGAGGAGGCCAGAGAGAACCAACTCATAACCTTATACTTCCCATGTATACCTCTATGATAACCCGAAATTCGGACAGTATCATGTCGCATATAAAAGAAAATAATCACCTGTATAAGCTCGAGCACACATATATATGTATATACAATACTTGGCCGTTGGATCCATCACGTCTATTAACAAAACACCACCTTGACTGTACATTAGGTCTACAAAGCCTCTAGACAATACACAGAGTTAACTAAGGACGGGACACACCCCGCCATATAACTAACTTCTATACAATACCAAAAGTGACTGGATATGACATGGAAAGCCCCGAAGCAAATTGGAGCTCACCAAAAGTAGCTGGATATCCTAGCTCCTACTTGTGCAGTGTATGAGCTGAGGTACTTGTGCCTGCAGCATGAAATGCAGGTCCCCCTTGGGGGACGTCAGTACGAAATATGTACTGAGTATCTAAAGCTGTAGATAATCACATATGATATAGGAGCTCAATAGAAATCATAAATAAGTGAATAAATCGTAATAGGAGTGGACCACACTTACTAGAACTTGTGACAACCTGTACATTGTATTTATTCAATCACTTTACCTTCGTTCTTATCATCTTTGTAACCATTACTGTACTATACTGTGACCATTAGGCTGCCTCCAGTACATATCAACTGGGATCGACCCATGATAGGCTTATGCCCCTGGGATACCATCCATAAACACATAAATAGGGATCGACCCATGATAGGCTTATGTCCTTGGGATACCACCCGATAAGAGAGAACTTTCATCACTTAGTTCAATTAATCTTTGAGATTGTTATTTCGGTCGCCACCGTATTTTTGATATTTTGAAATAATGATACATCAATAAGAGACATATAAATAGACCATCAATGCAATAACAATGAAGTAAGAACTCATTCGCACATCAATGAAGTGTTTTGGAGTCATCAATGCCATAACAATGAAGTAGGAACTTATTGGTATATCAATGAAACGTTTTGGAGTCATTAATAGCACATGGATCTTGTTTGAGTAACCGGATACCTTCTGACATTCATTAGTGCAATAAATATGTAAGATTTGGAAAACAAGTATTGGAATGTCTTGATATCTTGTAGGGTGGAAACAAGTTCATTGGTAACGTAGGACATCATACAAAACCATTATGGATCACATGTTATTGAATAACTTTGAAAACTTTCTTAATAGAACAATTGTTCACTTTCATGCCAAAGATATGGTATAGAGTATGTTTTACATACCTGACTGTCAACCTTCAATACTAGTCCCAAATGGACTTCCCGTCTTTTCGGATTACTTATCTACAATGAACATATATAGCAATCTAGTATTAGCAACCAAACGTCACAATTCAATTATTTGAATTCACCAAACTAGTGGTTGAGTAGTAAGCCTTAATTACACCATAAAGGGTGTCACTTTAACCCTCTTATACTCCAATTACATTCACATGCCATGCACATTCATACAACATCCTCCAATATCAAGTTTGGATTCATTTATCCTTCCAAGCAATCTATTAAACCAAATTGAGCCATAGACATAAATAATCATCAATTCAATAGTATATCACCATATCCACCTTCCATAACTCAATTACCATATCCATCTTCCACAATTTAATACATCCAAACCATGCAAAATAGTCCATAACCCTATTTCCATCACCTTTCAATAACAACCAATACATATAATTCTCTATCACACATATACATATGGAAAAGAACAAGGAAAACAATATTCATACCTTAGAATTCACCTCTTGATTATGCAATCCTATTTGCACAAATAATAGGTGCTGTTCGAAGCTCTCGAGATGACAAACGCAGTTATCGGATTACTTTGGAATTTCTACGGTTGAATCAAAAGAAATTTAAAGGTCAAATTTGGCTAGGGTTTGTTCTTTCTCAATGATTGATGATGAAAATGAGTTTTTTAATTCATATACATGTATATATACACATATTCCCGTCCATAATATCATAAGGAATGACCAAAGTGCCTTTAAAATTTAAATAATGTCAAATCTGTCCTTTGGTGGACTGTTTTGATAAGCTAAAGTAGATCGATCATAACTCTTTGCTCCGATACCTGATTTAGGTGAAATTGGTATCGTTGGAAAGATAATTCAAAGGGCTTTCATTTCATATAAAGTAGGCCACCCAATTCGTCTTGTAAAAGGAGTTATGGTCGTTTGAAGTTGACCCTAAAAATCTATTTTGAGAGGCTGAAGTAAAACGAGTATAACTCCTTACTCAGACGTTGGATTTGGATGAAACCAATTGCATTGGAAAGAAGACTCAAAGATATTTATTTTCATAGGTCGCATATCTCCCAATTCATTATATTAAGGGAGTTATGATCGTTCAAAGTTGACCCAAAAAATTAGCTGGCCTCAGTAGTTTGTGTGCAAGGAAATTTTCCTGCACATTTACTATTCCCAAATATCTCGGCCACCGTTTTATAGTTTCAAACGTGCTCGATTATATCCGAAACCTATCCGTTTTTGAAAATCTTTATATCGTTGGAAAGCTTATTCAATAACCTTCGCATAGAACCGTCGACAGGTAAATTCCTGTATAAAAAAAATAAAAAAAATTAATTCCATATAAATAAGACCAATACACGTACTTGAATATGCCAATATATGTACTTGAATACGGGGTGTTACATCAGTTGCCTTAAATTCGGTACAAAATTTACAACTGTATCCATAGAACCCTATAGGTTATCAGCCTCTTTACGTGGCTCCTGCATATGAGTGTTGTGATATCCCATAGAAAATAATCCAAGAATGTTTTAGCTCTGATATTAATGATATACCCCTTGGATGTAGATCGTAATTCTTATGAAATTGAGTGTTCTTAATGAGAAAATAGCCGAATTTCCCTTGAACAGACCACTCCTGATAAGAAATTGGAAAAATTGAGAGATGAAAGATTAGAGAGAGAATTTCTGTAATTTTATTATCACCAGATGATTACAAATGAATTCCCAATACAACTAATAAAACAAAACAAAAAACAAGAAATTGGAGGAAACGTTAGTTGTAACTGCCTTATGGAACGCCCGTGTGAACCATGCGCCTAACTAACTTTCAAAAAGTAACTGTCTAACTGCTAACTAAATTGATTATGCTTTTACATATCGACATATTCCGACTATCTTACTACAATGGATTAGACACATAACAACTCCCTTGTCATTTGACAACGTTATCTTTCGTTAAATAAGTAGTACATACGAATTCATCCATCAATTTTTATTTGGCCATATTTGACTTGATACATACCTTAAGAATTATAAATATAAAAATAATTTTACTATATTATCCTTATTACTTTTAAGTTATCTAAATATTGAAATTTGAATATTGTTTTAATAAGAAGGGTAAAATAGATACAAAATGACAAATTATCTCTTCATTTTTCAATTAAATAGGTAAAGTTGAATAATTACTTTTAATATAATGAATAAGTAAAGATAGACGGAGGAAGTACTAATTAAATATGTACTCACTTAGGTTCACTCACAAATTTGCAACATTTTTGTGAAATGTAAATAAAAGAGAATTTCAATTATTGAGCAAAATTACTCACGTACAATAAACTCTTTTGATTTGATGCTTTCAACTTTCAAAGATCTTATGTATAGCAGTAGCGTAGTACACCAACCTACTGCTTATACAATCTTGAACCTGATAGGTATAAAAGGTGTGAAAGATTGGCTATGGATGATTACAAGAGAGACAAAAAATAGATCAAAGAAGTATTAGGAAGATGTGATTAGACTGGGCTTGAACAACTCTAGCTTTATCAGGGACATGAAATTATATAGAAGATTATGGTGGACATAGATTAGGGTAGAAAGTTAGTTAGGTAATTGAGGAGGGAGCTAGGTCTTGATGTTCATAGATATATGTTCGTTGGTGTTTGTTATAGTATTAGTCAGAGGCAGTTCTATGTGCACGTGGGGTTGCCACGACACTCGAAAACCCAATTGAAACTTTGTGTATATATGTATATAATATACAGTATAAGAATTGAATATATAATGAACTTGTCACCCACTAAACGTAGTGGCGAATAGTTCCACTGGCAGAGTGCTGAAGATTTTACCCCACAAACAAGGATTCAAGCCCTGTTGTGAGCATTTTTTGGGGGGCTTCTTCTTTTGCCTCTACAAAGCCTTCAGCTCTTTCTTTCTTTTTTGTCGATTTTTTTTAGTCCTTTTCATTAATGCGTGAAGGGATTCTTTTTTCTTTTTTTTCTTTTTGGATCTTTCATTAGTTTTCTTTACTTGTTATTTTAAGTATATTAATTCAAATTGACTTTTTCTCTTTAATTAATTCTTGTTTAGTTACCTTTTTCTTCATTAGCATCTTGATATAATGAATATCAAATCTTCAACGTCACATAAATATTATTTTTTAAAAAAAAAATTAAATTTTTAAAATTATGGATACTATGGAAGTTTAAATTTAATAGTTCTTTCGATCTTTCACCAACGTTCGAGCTAAGTGATAATGGCCTGATTGAAGCTACAATTATTTATTCTTTCGCAATTATATATCTTGCAACAATACTCTCAACACATAAAGTTAATGAAATATTAATATATTAAGGCAATTGTATTATATGGTCTATGCAAGTTTGAATTTTTAATATGAAAAATCTCTTTTTTTTCCTCTCAAAATTTTGGAGAATAAGGCTTCTTATTCCTAAAAAAATTTGAACTGCTTAGGTATTTTTGATCTCAAATATCTAAAAACGAACAATACTGAATAGGCTTATTTGATTGATTTGTCTATAAAAAAAAAAAAAAGATAAATAACTCGCATTGTAATCCAAATTTGAAGGAATCATCCCGTTAATTCTATTTAGATGGTATGACACTTAGAACTTTCAAATGCTAGATTTGCCTCTGATATTAACCGCGTACTCTTGTAGTTCTTGATTTTGATATCTAGCATCATATGTTGTTTACAATATTTCAACTTTTAATTATCACATTATTTTGTGTTATTATTATTGTATTAGTTTCTACGTCAAAACTCTTCTCCTTTCCTTTTATCTGAATTTGTTGTACTTGAACCGAGGTCTTATGAAAAGAACTTTTTTACCTTTACGAGATAGTAATATATCTACGTACACTCTATTTTCTCCACTCTACCGGTGAGATTTCAGTCAGTATATTGTTGTAACCTTATTTCTCTACCGTTAAAGCCCAAGATTGTAAGGTCATTGTCTGCTATAAGTGGTGGGACCATGTCCTACAGTGTAGAGCTGCAAAGTAGAAAGTAAATAGCTTTATTATTAACTTTGGTTATGGCGTTGAATGACAAGTTGTAACCAATAAGGAAAGTGGAAAGTCAATCCCCTCCATGTGAAGATGGACAAGCTAAGGTACAACGACTGTACTGTGACTTTTATTGCTTTGTTATACTCCCTCCATTTCATAATAAGTGAATTGTTGGAGTATTTATTGGTGTTTTAAAATAAGTGAATCATTGATTTTTTTTTTCAAATTTGCCCTTATGATTTGACAACCAATTAACTTTTTTAAAAATATTACAAGGTCAACTTTTTCTTTTTTTTGGAGTAAAAATAGAAAGTTATGTTAAATTTATGTCTTTAATATTTTTTTCTTAATATGTGTGCCAAAATCCAACAATTCATTTATTATGAAACGGAAGAGGTAATATAATAATGAGAGAGACAGAGAGAGAAGGGAGTAATGACCACAAAAGATGGTGATGGATCATTATCATTATGCATTAACAAGTTTTACTCTGTTTTGATGCATTGCACTTATTGATACCATAGGCTGTATTTTACCAATTGCATTTTGGGCAGCTTGCCGGCAGGCACCACCAAATTTATCCACAACACTGGAAACTTCTCAAAAAAAAATCAATATTAATTTTGAAATGCATGTCTAGAAACAAAGACTAATTTAAGATTTAAATTATATGAGTTTGAATTTATAATTTTGCCATGTGTTTTTTGTTGGATTCTATGTGTGTGTTTGAATGGAAAATGGAGGGAATTAAGTGGAAGAGAAAATTGAGTTTACACAGTGTGCTCAAAATAGAAAAGCTTACTAAAATTTTCCCACATTAGTGGGAGAAAGAATCTTTAAATTGTTTATATTGTGAAACATATTTCCGCATGCTAAGTGAGGCAAGAAATAAGAGATGTCTCGTACCGTCGTCGTCGCTCGCTCGGCTCGAATTTGGATTTGGAAAATGATCGATGAGATCTATTTTTTTAGACAAAGTTTATTTGACAGAATTAAAGAAATTCAGTCCGAAACTGTGTTTGATACTCCATTTATACATGCATGCAGTGGTGCATTGTTTTTAAATGCCATGCAGAAACGAAGTGCTGTTTTGAAAGGGATGCAACCCTTCAACGAAATGACACACTGTTTCACGTGAAATGGTATGTCTGTTCTGAAAGACACAGTCTTTGGATGAACAGACATGAATTTTTAGAAAAGGCACACCTCTAAAGTGAACCATTACCACTTTTTAGAAGAGGCATGTTATGGCTATATAAACTTGCTTTGATCCACGGGTTTGAGATACAAAAATTTTCAGAATAAAAAACTCATCTTCTCTTAAAATATTCTGTGTGGTTATTCAAATTGTTGAGAGCATTCGCGGAATCTAATTGTTTGAGGTACCACTATAATTGGATTGAAGCCCATTTCATCCTGGGAAGAAAATTCCATAATCTCGGGTACAGTGAGGAAAATTATTCATTAAGGACACTCGATGAACTCGGGGGACTTGATCTAAAATTTCTGTTTCATTTATTTTCTGATATCTAACACTCTTTTCGAATAGATTAGTAATAATCTTGTGTTGAAAAACTTCAATACTGTTCTTGTTCATGCATGAACTTGTTATGAAGGAAAATAACAATCTTAAGGAATAAGGTCAGAATTTGTACTACTTGTTTTTGGAGATTAAAGCTTTAAGCTTTCTACTCCGTTTGAATTTAACTAGTGATTAGAAGACATAAAATCTTCATCACAAGTTTAAAATTCACTCGGTTGACAATTGGAAGTCATAAAAACTTCATTGTTAACTATAAACAAGATGAAGAATTTAAAGTTGCTTAACTTTATAAGTAGTATTCTGAAAATACTAAATATTATTGTCTTGTGGTGACAGGAAAAATGACTAACAAAAGTCAAATGCAAGATGCGGCTATGACTGTGGGGGCAACTAGTATTGCCTCAACAAGTCGAACAAATGCTTCGCAACCAATGGCACCTACGGAGAAGCCCAAAAAATTTACGGGCATTGACTTTAAACGATAGCAGCAGAAGATGTTCTTCTACCTCACAACACTATGCCTTCAAAAGTTCACTAGTGAGGATGCTCCTGAGGTGCCCGAGGGAACCTCGGACAAAGATCATTTCATGATTGTAGAAGCTTGGAAGCATCAGACTTTCTTTGCAAAAATTATATATTGAGTGATCTCCAAGACGACCTCTACAATATTTATAATAGAACTAAGACAACGAAGGAATATTGGCGGGCACTAGAACGAAAATATAAGATAGAGGATGCGGGAATTAAGAAATTCTTTGTTGTAAGGTTCCTGGACTTTAAAATGATAGATAACAAATCAGCTGTCTCTCAAGTGCAGGAATTGCAAGTAATCATCCACGATCTCCAAGTAGAAGGTATATCTTTGAAAAATACCTTAGTTGAACAACTTGAAAAGGTTTTTAATACTTACATAAACTGTTTTGTAGGTTTGATTGTGAATGATACTTTCCAAGTAGCAGCGATAATAGAGAAGTTATCACCAATGTAGAAAGACTTCAAAACTACTTGAAGCATAAACACAAGGAGATGACTGTCGAAGATCTTATTGTTCGACTACGTATTGAAGAGGATAATACAACTGCTGAGAGAAGGTTAAAAGAAAATTCTGCAATTGATGAAGCACATATTATGGAAGATGACCATAACAATTCTAAGAAAAGAAAGAAAGTTGAACAAGGAAACAATCAACCCAAAAAGAAATTCAAGGAAAAATGCTTTAATTATGGCAAGATTGGCCACAAGTCCATGGATTGTTGTGCCCTGAAGAAAGGAAAGAAAAAGAATCAAACAAATATGATAGAATCCAACAAAAAATGTGATGATCTGTATGCTATGTTCTCAGAATGCAACTTGGTGGAGAATCCTCGCAAATGATGGATGGATTCTGGTGCCACCCACCATGTATGTGCCAACAAAGAGTTGTTTTCGTTATTCGCTCCAGCTCAAGTAGAAGAAATGATCTAAATGGCTAACTCTGTTGTGGCTAAGGTAGAAGGAACAGGAAAAGTGGGCTTGAAAATGACTTCAGGAAAGGTCTTTACACTTAACAATGTCTTGTACATTTCGAAGTTATGTAGGAACTTGATTTCTGTTTCACTTCTAGACAAGAATGGATTCAAATGTGTAACCATTTCTGAAAAAATTATAATTAGTAACGAAGAAGTGTATGTAGGAAAAAACTATCTTATCGAGTGCCTTTATAAGATGAATGTAGTGAATGTTGAAATCAATAAAAGTTCAAATTCTTCTTACTTGCTTGAGTCTTATAATTTGTGGCATGAACGTTTAGGCCATGTTAATTACAAAACATTATGAAAACTGATTAACTTAGACGTTTTGCCAAACTTTGAGTGCAATAAATCAAAGTGTCAAACGTGTATGGAATCAAAGTATGCAAAGCATCCTTATAAGTCCATTGAAAGGAATTCAAATCCTTTAGACTTAGTACACACTGACATTTGTGATATGAAGTCAACACCATCATATGGTGGGAAAAAGTATTTCATTACTTTTATTGATGATTGCACTAGATATTGTTATGTATACTTGCTAAATAGTAAGGATGAAGCAATAGTTGTGTTTAGGAAATATAAAACTGAAGTAGAAAATAAGTTAGCGAAAAAGATAAAAATGATAAGAAGTGATAGGGGCGGAGAATATGAATCTCCTTTTGCCGAAGTATGTGTAGAGAATAGAATTGTCCATCAAACTACGGCCCCGTATTCACCTCAATCTAATGGAATTACGGAAATAAAAAACCAAATTTTGAAGGAAATGATGAGTGTCTTATAAGTTTTGATTTACCGCAAAACTTGTGGGGGGGAGGCTATCCTTACAGCCAATCGTATACTTAATAGAGTTCCCCATAGTAAGACACAATCAATTCCTTATGAGAAATGGAAAAGAAGGAAATCCAACTTGAAATATTTCAAAGTGTGGGGTGTCTATCAAAGGTCCAAGTTCTTATGCCTAAAAGGTTTAAGATAGGACCTAAGACTGTGGATTGTGCGTTCATAGGATATGCTCAAAGCAGTAAAACATGTCGGTTTTTGGTTCGTAAATTCAAACATCCAGATATAAATAAAAATACGATAATTGAATCAGATAATGTTGAATTCTTTAAAAATATTTACTCGTATAAAATTAGACATGAATAGTCTAGTGGAAGATCTAAAGAACCTCGAGATAAACTAAGTGAGAATGTACATAATGAAGAAAATCCAAGACGTAGTACAAGTCAAAGAACGACTACTTTGTTTGGATCAAATTTTGTAACATTTCTCTTAGAAAATGAGCCTCAAACATTTAAAGAAGCTATGACATCTTCGGACTCATCCTTTTGGAAAGAGACAGTCAATAGTGAGATTGATTCAATCTTAAGCAACCATACATGGGAATTGGTTGATCTTCCTCCCAGAAATAAAATTTTAGGTTCTAAATGGATTTTCAAAAGAAAGAAAAAAGTGGATGGTTCTATTGACAAATACAAGAAGAGACTTGTAGAAAATGGATTCAAACAAAAAGAAGGCCTTGATTACTTCGATACATACTCGCCAGTAACAAGGATAACTTTGATTCAATCAAACATTAATTGCCTTGGTTGCGGTATATGGCCTTCAAAAATCCATCAAATGGATGTGAAAACCGTTTTTCTAAATGGAGAATTGGAGGAAGAAATATACATGGAACAACCTGAGGGTTTTGTGGTTTCAGAAAAGGAAACTAAGGTGTGTAAACTTATTAAGTCATTGTATGGACTAAAGCAAACACCTAAATAATGGCATGCAAAGTTTGACCAAACCACGTTGGTAAACGGGTTTAAAATAAATGAATATGATAAATGTATTTATATTAAAGACACTCCAAATCACCAAGTCATTATTTGTTTATATGTGGATGATATGTTGATCATCAGTAGAGATATTTCAAAAATAAATACAACAAAACAAATGCTCGAAAGCAAGTTCGATATGAAAGACCTTGGAGTTGCGGATGTGATCTTAGGGATAAGAATTCATAGAACTCCACAAGGGTTGGCATTGTCACAGTCTCATTACATTAAGGTACTTGAAAAATTCAAGTTTATGGAATTTGGTATTGCCAAGACTCTTTTGGATGTGAGCTTTGCAGTTCAAAAGAATGAAGGTGAAAGTAACTCACAATTGGAGTACACAAGAGTATTGGGATGTTTAATGTATAAAATGAATTATACACGACCATACATAGTATGTGCTATTATTAAATTGAGTCGGTACACAAGTAATCCCAACAAAACTCATTGGATGTAAATGAAAAAAGTTTTGGGGTATCTTAAATACACTCAAGACTATGCCTTACATTATAATAAATATCCTGCGGTACTTGAAGGATATAGTGATGCAAATTGGATCACCGGATCGAACGAAGTAAAATCCATAAGTGGATATGTATTTACTATCGGTGGAGGAGAAGTCTCTTGGAAGTCATCCAAACAGACATGTATTGCTTGCTCTACAATGAAATCTGAATTTATCGCATTGGACAAAGCCAGTGAAAAAACAGAATAACTCTAAAATTTCTTGGAAGATATTCCCTATTGGCCCAAGCCAGTGGCACCAGTATGTATACACTGTGATAGCCAAACGGCAATAGGTAGGGCAGAGAGCATGATGTACAATGGTAAATCTCATCATATACGATGAAGATATAATAACATTAGGGAACTTCTCTCTAGTGGAATTATCACTTTTGACTATGTAAAGTCAAAAGATAATGTGTCAAATCTACTTACAAAAGGCCTATCTAGAGAAGGAGTGAAAAAGACATCCAAGGGAATAAGTTTAAGGCCTAACACAAGTCAGCATGGCGGTAACACTACGACTGGAGATCCCAAGAGCTAGGTTCAAGAAGATCAAACAAAGTTGTGTCTGACAGGTTCAACATTGTCAATTACCCAACCCATTCTTATGATGTAGACAATGTATCGTAAACTAGGATATGACTTAAGGTGAAAAGTCTTTTAATGATTATCTAAATTTCGCAGATTTGACCAAATAGTTTAATCTATAAGATTGAACATTTAGAAATCACCTATGTGAGGGTGAAGTGGAAGCTGCTTCAAGGATAATGTTAGTAAAGGCCTATTCTCTAAGCTCTCGTGAAACTGAAACGTGTTCATGGCTGAAAAGAACAAAATTGTGAGAACAATAAACGGTAAAAGTCTGGTTGTGTGACATGTGTTGTCTAGGTATACATTAAAGCTTGACGGTTTAAAGATATCAAATCTACCGATTGACTGAGTGCATCCGATGCATGTTCACTACGAAAAGTTCAAAGGAAAACCCACTTATCCTGATGCAATCAGTCTTTGCTTGATGATCACATACTTATCCGTTAAGTTTTTTAAAAAATAGCCATTCCCTATTCATGTGGGGGATTGTTGGGTTCTATGTGTGTGTTTGAATGGACAATGGAGGGAATTAAGTGAAAGAGAAAATTGAGTTTACACCGAAATGAAAAGTGTGCTCAAAATAGGAAAGCTTACTAAAATTCTCCCACATTGGTGGAAGAAAGAATCTTTAAAGTGTTTATATTGTGAAACACATTTCCACATGCTAAGTGAGTCAAGAAATAAGAGATGCCTCGTGCCGTCATCATCGCTCGCTCAGCTCGGCTTTGGCTTCGGATTTGGATTTGGAAAATGATCGATTGATGAGATCTATCTTTTTGGACAAAGTTTATTTGACAGAATTACAAAAATTCAGTCCGAAACAGTGTTTGATACTCTATTTATACATGCATGCAGTAACAGATACAGTGAACTGATGTACTATTTTTTGAACTGGTGCATTGTTTTGGAATGCCATGTAGAAACGAAGTGCTATTTTGAAAGGGATGTAACCTTTCAATGAAATGACACACTGTTTCACGTGAAATGGTATGTCTATTCTGAAAGACAGTCTTTAGATGAACATACATGAATTTTCAAAAAAGGCACACCTCTAAAGTAAATCATTGCCACTTTTCAGAAGAGGCATGTTATGACTATATAAACTTGCTTTGATCCACAGGTTTGAGATACAAAAATTTTCAAAATTAAAAACTCTTCTTCTCGTGAAAATTTTTTGTGTGGTTATTCAAATCGTTGAGTGCGTTCGTGGAATCCAATTGTTTGAGGTACCACTATAATAGGATTGAAGCCCGTTTTATCCTGGGTGAAAAATTCCATAACCTCGGGTACAGTGAGAGAAATTATTCCTTAAGGACACTCCGTCAACTCAGGGGACTTGGTCTAAAATTTTTGTTTCATCTATTTTCTGATATCTAATACACTTCTTGGATAAATTAGTTAATCTTGTGTTGAAGTTGTTAAAGAACTTCAAAACTGTTCTTGTTCATACATGAACTTGCTATGAAGTTGTGTTATATTAATACAGATTCTAGTACCCGTAGAAGAAAAATAACATTTTTTACAATTACTGTAGTGTCTAGACCAACTTGTGTGCACCTCATCTAGTTTCATGTGACAGTTGTCACTTCCTACTAGTAATAGGTACCAGGTAACTTTGTCCATCAAGGGTAGGACAAATGGAAAGAAATCTCTTGTGTTTTTGTCACTGCCAGAATCATTCTTTTACTCCACCCATTTCATTTTGTTTGTCTGATTTTGACTTAACAAAGTTTAAGAAAGTAAAAAGGATATTTAAACTTCGTAGTCTTAAACTAAATATGTAGAAATTTAGGGGTGGGAATTGAGTGGCTGAGTCAAATTTGGAGGGGTTAAAAGTTAAAACGGATCAACAAACCCGTGTCCCTCCGTTATCTTGACCCAACCCACCTTGTTTTTATTAAGTTTTAATTGTTTTATTTATTGTTTAAATAACTTTTTAGTACCTAATAAATAGTTTTCTTTATATTTTAATATATAACATGTCAAATAAAAAAAATATTTTAATAAGATTTCTCAAAAATCTATTTGGCTTACATATCAACTTAATTTTTTAAGGATAAATTACGCAAAAATAAAAACTTAAGAGATATAAATACATAAAATTCCTTATATTTTTAAATATTTCATATTTTTCCTTTTCCTTTTGATACACATTAAATACAGAAGTAACAGATTTGTATTTATTTTAGGAGAGTAAATAATGAAAGAGAATCTGTTAAATGTCTAAAAAGATCAAATTAAAAAATTTACATCAGATCTTATCATTTGCAATTTATAATTTGGTTCAATTTTTTTTCATCTATATTAATCTTTTTTTTCTTAAAATTTTGAAAGTTTTACTGTGTACTTTATGTTGACAAACATTCATATTCTTTTGAAAAATCTTCATACTATAGAAGCTAAAAAAATCTCATAGTTTCGGCCAGAACCATGACAGTGACGATGACCACTATAATGGTTTGAATAATTTGATATCGGCGTTGATACATATATTTTTGGTTAATGCACTTGATACATATATAATGTTGTTAATTTCTCGATATATTTTTTAATACGAGTACGATCATGACCTTGAACACTTTTTAAGTATTTTGAAGACCACTTAGAAGAGTGCATAAGCCTACGTGTGAAGGAGACCCAAAACCATCCTTTTGGTGCACTTAAGGGGCTATTTTTGGAGCCCTTTAATGAAAGGACTCTTTTTTCATTTCTCTATTATTTGTAATGTTGTATAAATAGAACCTTGTAGGGTTTATTTCCTTAGTTTTTGAATGTTATTGAAAGAAACTCCTCTATAGAGAGTGAGAGCAACCGTAACTAGAGTGATACTAGTGTGTAATCACTAGTGTTGTAAAATATTGTTAGAAATGGGGCTTGAGAGGTGGACGCCCTCTTGTGTCATCATAGAGTGTTGGTGTTGATATTACGATTGTTAAGGGTCTTGGTATTTAATATATACTTTGGTTCTTATTGTTTGTAATATTGTATGTCACACTTCCTATCTTCTATTCCTATAATCGTTGTACTAGTTTGTAATTGTTTCTAGTGAAGTCGTGTGTTGTTATTACATTGTTCTTGTGTTCCGTTCCTATTGTTATCATCTTGTTTTTCTGGTGTAACTGTTGTTTTGGTGTTGAACACTTAGTAATCTTGGGTTCTTGAGTTGTCATCTTATAGCCGTTTGGTCTTTTGTACCTTGTGGACTGTTTTATGCGATTTGTGGGCTGTTTTGGAGTCTTTCCTTGGTCGTTTTGGTATCAAATCAAGGTTTGATTTTGTTTCAACAAAATCAATCTTGGAATTTTTATCTTGAAAATAAAAAAAAAGTGAAAAAGAAGAAAAAGAAAAAAGTTACTGTTCACATTTTTAGGGTCTTTAAAAAAAACTTGATTTTTGTATGTTTTGTATGTTTCTAGTGTTAGATCCTTGTTCCCTAACACTGTTAGAGTCTAGAAATTAAAAATCCCAGCGAAAAAGAAGTGTCAAAATCAAAAATCCACCCCAAAAATACTAAACCCATTTTTCATCCTAGGTCAAATTTTGAGTTTTAATTTTGTATTTTTCTTGTGTTTTTAGTGTTAGATTTGTGTTCTCTAACACTATAGGAGTATAGGTTCGAATTTGATCTAAATTGGAGGTTATTTGAGCCATCCACCATTATTGAGCTTGAATTTGAAGAAACTTGAAGGTGGGATCTCAATATGGGAGGTTGTTTTGAACTAACGTGTGTTTTGTTTTTTAGGATTTATATTGTATTATTGTGTGTGACGTTGTGGACTGATTGGGTGTATTGTTGGACCGTAACTTGAAGGGTTATATTCGATACAACCACAATGGAACACGAGGCTTCAAATGCTCAAACAATGGACAATAATGCCATCAATCTCATTTTGGCTCCCCTTAAAACTATATCCCGAGATGTGGCTAGGATGAATGCGGGTATTGAGAAATTAGATATGGATGTGGCATCAATGAGTGGGAGATTAGAATGTGTGGAAAGCCAAAAGAGTCGATCTTCCACCCCTCAAAACAATTCCCCAACTAATACTCCCGAGACCTTGTACCAAATGCTATATCCACCAATTGCCACAAATCCAACCAATCTTTACTCCCGAAGCCGAGAACAAGATAGACCAAACCATCCTTCACTCCACCAAGTTCAACATGAGGGGATTGGAACCGAAATTCCACCACCAAACCTGAACCCTCTCATCCAAACTCCACTTGACCAAATACCTCACTATCCAAATTCAATCCCACCACTACAAGCTCCACTTAACCCAAATAGACCCTTCTATGTTGAGGGCTACAGTAGGGGAGGACAACATGATAGTTATGGGATGCATGATAACGTTTACTTGAGTAAACAAAGAATGAGAGGTAGACATGGGAACTTAGGCCGAGAGGTGAGAGATGGCCATCCAAACCGAGTGTAGGTCTCAACTTCATCAAAGTGAGCCTTCCCATTTTCAAAGGTGAGAGTGATCCCGAAACCTACCTTGCATAGGAGTCATCTTGTGATAAGATCTTCCAACTTAATGATCTTATCGAAGAAAAAAAAGTTGTTATGTTATAGCTTACTTCGAAGAGCATGCTAATACATGGTGGAAGTATGTTAAACGAATGAGAATGAGATGATTGGGGGACAACCTCCTCCTTGGTTTTGATTGAAGAACTTTATGAGGAAAAGATACTTTCCCGAGACTTATAAATATTATCTCCTTGACAAATTGTATAATTTGAGGCAAGGGAGCAAGAGTGTCATGGCTTACTACGATGAATTTCAACAATTGATGTTGAAACTAGATCACCGGGGAGAACAAGTGAGTCATGACATCATGCGCTTCAAAGTCGGGCTGAATAAGAATATCTCTACTCGCATGACACTTCATAAGTTCGACACCATCGATGGCATCTTCCAAACGACATTAGAGGTAGAAAGAGAGCTCAAAGAGAGCTTATCCATGGCTATCCAAACCGAGAGCACCAAGGCTGCCCCAAAATAGTCCACTAGGTATGAAGGTAAACCAATTTCCACTTCTAATTCCAAGGGATTTCAATACTTCAAATGCCAAGGGTGGGGGCACAAGGCTAGTGAGTGCCCAAATCGGAGGGACGTTATCCTAAGGGAGGAAAAATTATACTATCTTGGGGAAGAAGTAGTAATTGAATCGGCTAAGGTTATGGCAAGCCTCAAGATGGAGAGCAAGAAGAGGTTAAAATGTAAGGCGATGAAGATGTAGAAGATGTGTGGCCGTGTGAAGGAGATTGTGAAATGCCATTGTAAAAGAGGTGAGGTTGTGAATTTGTGGGCAAATTTCTCTCAAGATGGAGAGGATGATACGAGTACGATCATGACCTTGGACACTTTTTAAGTATTTTGAAGATCACTTATAAGAGTGCATAAGCCCAAGTGTGAAGGAGGCCCAAAACCATCCTTTTAGTGCACTTAAGGGGCTGCTTTTGGAGCCCTTTAATGAAAGAACTCTTTTATCATTTCTCTATTATTTGTAATGTTGTATAAATAGAACCTTGTAGTGTTTATTTCCTTAGTTTTTGAATATTATTGAAAGAAACTCCTCTAGAGAGAGTGAGAGCAACCGTAACTAGGGTGATACTTGTGTGAAATTACTAGTGTTGCAAAACATTGTTAGAAACCTTGGTGCTTGAGAGGTGGATGCCTTCTTGTGTCATCGTAGAGTGTTGGTGTTGATATTACGAGTATTAGGGGTCTTAGTATTCAATATATACCTTGGTTCTTATTGTTTGTAATACTGTGTATCACACTTTCTATGTTTTGTTCCTGTTTCTAGTGAAGCCGTGTGTTGTTGTTACATTGTTATTGTGTTCCATCCCTATTGTTATCATCTTGTTCTTCTGGTGTAACTGCTGTTTTGGTGTTGAACACCTAGTAATCTTGAGTTCTTAAGTTGTTATCTTGTAGCCGTTTGGTCTCTTGTACTTTGTGGACTGTTTTGTGCTATTTGTGGGCTATTTTGGTATCTTTCCTTGGTCGTTTTGGTATCATTTTCGTACTATAAATTGTGATACATATGAGTGTTATATTTTTTGCTAGTATATTGGTGATAGATATGAGCAGTACATTTGTTGTCAAAATACTCGTGATACATATGACAGATACTTTTTGATAGTGATTCATATTTTTGATTCATTTATAAATGTTTGATACATCTAACATATGTTTGACATATATAACTATTTATTTTGTGTGAGATTTAATTTTAAATGGGTATTGAGTATACATCTTGAACAAGATATATCTGGAAAACTAGTCCAACATATAAAAATTTAATGTCAGTTTGTGAATTATGGGAGAAGGAAGAAAAAACTGAAAGTTGATTTTCTATTTTGCTAATTTTGGTTGTTTTCAGAGATTTATTTGTAAGTGTATTTTCCATGATTTGTGCGTGATTTACTCTCCGTTAATTAAAATTTTGTTACTTCCTTATTTAACTAGCCACTCAGTTACAAATGTATCACAATGCATATATATCAAGGCTAAAGATATGTATCACAAAAATTAAAATTTAGTATATCTTGTAATTTAACAAAGTTATGGAAAAAAGTGTTACAACCCACTAAAATTTAAAATTTTTGTAAGTTACCTATTTTTTTAATGGTTAGAAATGGGTTGGATTGAAATGGATCGAGTTAAGAAATGAGCGGGTCAATAATCAATGCAAAGCTTAAACAAATTGGGCGGGTTGAGTTTGATATTACTATGAAGTGGGTAAAATATTGCTACTTTTGCTATAAGTTGTAATTTTGAAAAAGTATTATTATTTATTGTAATTATAGTCTTAAGGATGCTAGTTTCTGTAATTTTTCCTAATTATATTTACAAAAAGAAAATAACATAAACATACAACTTAACTTATTATATTTACGCAAAGTTCCACCATTACAAAATAATTACAAAAAATTTAACTAATTATGCATCTTTGTTGAATGTACCGAGAGCTAATTATGTATTTCGACAAATTCAAAATAGAAAAAAATATATAGAAAACTAATTATGTATCTTTACCAAGGAAAAAATGTATCTTTATTGGATGTATTATGTATCTTGACAGAATCAGAATTGAAAAAAATGTATCTTCATTGAATGTATTGGGAGCTAATTATGTAGCTCGACAGATCCAAAATCGTGATTTTCAATAACTATACAAAATATCTGAATTTTCTATAACCAAACTCCAATCTGTCGAGATTTATATTGTTTGCCCTTAATTTTATTGTCTTTAAACATATCATGTGAAGAGTTGAAATTAAAAAGTTGCCAAAAATAAGATATTATTTTTAAAACCAACTAAATATTGAGTTAGAAATAATTGAAACAAGAATGCATTCTAATACTAAAATAATATTTTAATTTGTGTGAGTTAACTTATACAACTAGTTAAACTCGACTCACCACTAATTACCTCACTTATAACCGTTTAGGATTGTTTTTTTCTTAAACAAAAAAATACTTTCTTTGAAAAAAGTGTTGTTTGATAAATTTGCAATAGTGCTTTTAAAAAGAAGCAGAAATAGTTTTTTTGCTTCTGAAAAAAAACAGAAAATTTCTGCTTTTCAAAAAAAGCAGAAACAGAAAATTATTTTTTTCATGACGAAAATATCCCTATCACTTATACACAACACACCCACCCTTTTATCTCTATCCCTTATATGCAAACATACATACATATATACATATACATATGTGTATGTATGTATGTATGTATGTATGTATGTGTGTATATATAAGTTTCATAGAGATATCCCTTATTAATTAATTAGCATATCTTATAAGTTTGATTAAAGTTTGATTTTAGAATTTTATACTTCATATTTACATCATAATTCTTTAATTCATTCTATTATTTATATATTATTATTTGATTTTTCACTCATTTTCTTTAAATAAAATCGAATATATCGTTGATGATAATAATCGAAGAATATATATAATTCTTTATATTTTATTATTAATGATAATAAATAACAGATAAAACATGTTGCAAAATCAAATGGTATTTTGGCAGCACTTGTAAATTTTCTTGAATATTTGATTTTAAATAAATAATTAAAAATATTACAATAGATATTTAAAATAAATTTTCTCTATAAAATAATTTTAGTAGTAAAAGTCTATTGATACATGTCCTTTTTGGTCATTTGTCTCTTAAAAGCGTTTTTTAAAAAAGATTATCCAAATACAATCTATTTATCAAAAACACTTTTAAAATGAATTTACCATACACAACATACTTTTTTTTTTTTTCAAAAAATACTTTTTTAAAAATATTATTTTATAAAAGTGATTCTCAAACAAGCAGATTTCTAACCGCAATCCCAAATAGATATAACTCACTTAATATTTCATTACTTTCTAATTTACTATATGAAAGAAATATTATACCAATTTAAGAATATTTTCTTTCTTGTGTTGAGTAGACTAGAGGTAGTATATTGTAAGATGTAGAGTGGACGTGAAGTATTAACTCACTTAATATTTCATTAGTTTCTAATCTACTATATGAAAGAAATATTACATCAATTTAAGAATATTTTCTTTCTTGTGTTGAGTAGACTAGAGGTAGTATATTGTAAGATGTAAAGTGGACGTGAAGTATTATATTTTTTTCCTACTATATAGAAACATGAGCCCTTGAACAAACAAGGGCAAAAGAGTAATTTTACAGCTACCAAATACATGTTCTGGATGAATCCCCATCCGTCTTTCATCTTCCCCGTCCCAACCCTAGATTTTCAACTCAACTCCATACGCAGGAGCATCTAGAAGTACTCTTCCTGTTATAGTAGAGCTTTAGTGTTATAGTAGAGAGACAGAGAGCGCCGATTGAAGAACTAGGAGCTGCGTATACTGTTTCTACATCACCAGTAAGTTATTTTTCAATCTTTTTTCTTGCATTTAACTTGATATTTTAATTACTCCATTTTGTATGTTCAACAAATTTACTCGTTCTTGAAAAATAATATGGCACATCACGTGTTTGTTTGTACTTTGCGAGATTTCATATCGATGAATTGCTCATAATTTCCTACTCTAGCTACATTATGTGACAAGAAAGAATGAAGGGGGCTATGTGAAGAATTAATCTCCAATACGTGTTATTTCTTCAACGACTTCACTGTATCGAATTTCGAAATATGGATAGCGATTCTATTGTTGTCATGAGGAAAAAAGTTGTGGGAAGTGGTATTATTAAGATTTCTTTTGGAGAGCAGAAATTGACTTGTTTTGTGGTATCCCAGAAATTACAGTCTGACATTATTTGTCCTGATACCACAACAATAGAAATCTCCATAGCATTTACATTGCAAGAAACACTTGTAGCATTTACATTGCAAGAAACACTTGATAGTAGCTACAATCCACATCAATGCACCTAAGGTGGTTGGTGAAAAGAAAACCTTTTGTAAAGCACTATTTGTTTCTTTGGCTCTCTTTAATTTTATTTTTTTGTACTATTATTTGATTTTTGCTCTCAAAATCATACTATTAATCTTCAGATTATGTGAGGTATGAGCATAGGCTTATATTAGACCTGATAATCATTTTTTTGGTTCTCCTTGTGTAACTAACTGGATTACAGATTGATGATGATGAAGAGGTGACCATGATTAATTTCCACAAATGGTGTCAGTCTCTCATCCAAATGCCCAAATGTAAGATACTTCCCCATTTCATTCCATCTAAACAGTCTTTCTAAGTTTTGTTCTTCTTTTTTGTTTTCCTACTTCATTTGGAATATTGTGATTGGAAACAGTCTCTCTACCTCTCAAGTATGTTTTTGTTGTTGTTGTTGTTGTTGTATGATTTCCTTTTATGTGTAGGCAATTTCTGCGGCATTTCTGTTTATTAGTTGTGCATCTATTGATCCAACTAATAGGACGAGGTTCAAGATGAAGAGGAAAAGTACTCGGACTGCATTTTCAAATGTTAATTATGGATTTGTATTAGGTCAAATTGTTGTAAGATTTATTAGGAGAATTGAGTGGAGAGTTCTTAAGACATTCATAAGGAGAAAGCACCTGGATCCTTTGAAAAGTAATCTTCATTTGGAGCCTTTGCTCACGTTTCCTCTACTTGTCAAAGATGATTTGGTTGTGCCACAGACGAAAGATAATGACATTTCATTCTGTTCGCTTTATGATTTTGATGTTTGCCGCTGCATCACTCGTTATGTTTAGCTAATTGAATTTGTTGAACCTACTAGAGTTTATCTTCAAGAGATAGTACATGCCTTTGCTTTCACTATCGGCTTGGACACACCAATACCTGTGTCACAAATTTATTTAAGGAGATTCAAAATGTACTCGAAAGTGATAAGATTATAGAATTCTAACCGCCTCCAGTTCAGTCTATTCTTAATGATCCATTAAGTAAGAGGTCTATACTTTTTTTCTAAAAGGATTCCCTTTCTTATTTGATTAAGAATGAGAGTCAGTACATCAGAGCAAGGGACTCAGAGCGAGCCTAGGGTCTTGCAGCCTCATTGCTAGTAGCCATTCTTTAGGTGCATTTGCTTTAGCTTGAGTGGTTCCATGCCTAGTAAAATTGATAAAATGAAGTAAAAATCCTTTTGCTTGGATAGAAGGAGAAGGAAAGAAAAAAAATCATAGCTTTAGGGTAAAATGATTGAGGATAAATTGACATAAGCAGGCATTCATTGTCATAAGTAAGCAACTACTTCTCCTAAAGATTGGGCTCCCAAGGCATAAGAAAAAGAGAAAGCAGATTAGGGAAGATTCAAAGGATTGCTATATTCATAGATAGGGTTCAGGTTAAGTGCACTTGGGATTAGAAACTGTGACCTAAAATAACTTTTAAACGACTTTTTCCTTTACTATAGAATCTTCCTTTACGTTAAGGATATTCAACCATTTATGTATAACCAAAAAAAATATTCTTGCCCAAATAACTTTCAAAGGGAATTCAATTGAACCCCTTACCTCTTATTAGCTCCATATTTGGCACGCACACTGGGAATGTGGTGAAGCTAGATTGTGCGGTTTCTAATAGTTGACAAATACATATGAAATTAAAGAAAAATGAAAAAAAAAAGAAACATATATATTAAAGAAATATGGGGATATTAATAGTTGATACCTATCTGAAATTGTCTTACATGATCACCTTTGTAGGTTAAAAAATGTAGCAAACACTGTAGGACCTGCACTCGATGTGTGGAGGGATTTGATCACCACTGTAGAGTAAAGAAATAGGGTCTCTTTCTCTGCTGTGTCTCATGTTAAGGTAAAAACTAGACTCAAACTGACAGGATCTTTGTTTTTGAGTTGTTGCAGTGGTTAAACAATTGTGTCGGGAGGAAGAACTATACCAGCTTCATTTTTCTAATTATATTCCTCTTGACAATGGTACTCCCACTTTCTTTCTTGCACTTTCTTTTTATTTTTAATATATCTATTGAGTTTGCATCTTAAGCAGCTAACAAATTTCTTTGTGAAACAGCTGCTTATTGAAGGAGGGACAGCTGCTGCAATATTTGTAAGGTGCTTTGCCAACAAAAGGAGCATTGAGCTAGAGATTCAGAAAAGATTCAATGCCAAGTTCCCTAAAGGAGTTCTGGGAACAATTTGTGTATGATTCTGCTTGCTTTCTCCACTATTTCTCTCTCAATTTCATTAGTTGTTCATTCAATTTATACTTTCACAGGCAGTTTTATTTTTTATGACATCATATTATTCAGCAGTGTTGGGACAATTTTTCTTATTTCATATAGTTCTCATCCGGAAGGTACGACAGTCCATCCCTTTTCTCAATGATTTGTTGCTACCATAAAAAATAATGGATCTTTTGGATTTTAGAGGAAGGAGAAGAGAGGGTTGCGTTTTCTTTTGTATTGAATTTTATGGAGAGAACGGGAATAGCATCACAAACCGAAAGTTCTGATTTTCGCTTAACAGTTGGCGCGCAAAAGACACCTCATAAAAAATGTACAAACTAATATTTTGTTGAGGGTTTTGTTTGAAATTTAATCTCATTTCATTCTTTTCCATTTAACTAATGTAAAATAGTAAATGGGCTTATTATGTATGTAATAACTGATGAGTAAGAGCAAGATTATTTATGTATGGGAAATAGGAAAACACATTGCTTGGGGGTAGGAAACTTTAGGAAGAACCAGGTCTGCAATTACTGCATACAGGCTTCTAAGACCAAAAAATTGGGTGCCATATCAGTTTTAAAGTAGAAAAAAGGGTATCCCGGTGCACTAAAGCTCCCACTATGCGCGGAATCCCGGGAAGGTCTGGACCACAAGCTTTGCACTAAGGAATAAGTTGTTGGTGCGCCTTGAAGAGCAAATGCTAGCTCACCTGTGTTTGTGTTTGTGTTTGTGTTTGAGGTTCAATACAAATTCGGAAGGTCTGCAACAACAGAAAACCCTAGAAACACTGCCAGAAGCTATTCGATCTGGCATTTCACATGTTTCACTAATTTTCTTAATAATACAAATAGCTAATTTGATTTTTTCTTGCATTTTTGGGATAAATACAGAGTATTTCCCCGTAAGGGAGGATATTGTTTTACAAAATGAAGCATCTTTCCAAGTCTTTCACTTGTACCAATAAAAAAAGGTCGAATTTTCAGTTGTTTAAAAATCAATTGAGCACAATCAATAGGTTATATAAATATCAGGTTCTTTATTTTGACATTATTACCCATCCCAACTTGTAAGTATTATAGCTAAATTCATAAATGACATAATTTTCTGTGTTTGCAGGTCAACCAATTAATAATTTTAGAATTGCAATATCAGGTTCAGACGATATTCTCACGCATTGGAGGCCAGAAGATGTCGATCCATATGGTTGGAAAGGAGTGCAGTATGACCTAAAGTCCAAGAGAGTTAAATCTTTGTGAGTATTTGTCTACCTTATGTTGCAAATTGTATGTGGACGTTTATCTCATTTGAACTGTAAAGTGAATGTTGTCTTGAATCATCGAGGATCCTCCCTAATCTCAGGCTAAATGGACCTATTTCATCAAATATCAGGAAGTTAGACTAGGTGCAGTTTCTGTATGTTTCCCTTCCTGTTCTCTTATATGTTGATTTTATTTTTGCTATGTTCACACATATGAATATACAGATCTCTTCATGACAACAACTGCTATGGGACTATATCCCTTGAATTGGGAAATTTTAGGGAGCTGAAATCTTTGTAAGTGGAATGTAGTTATAATACCCCGAAGTTTCCTAACTAATTTCGTCCCAAGAATGTCAAGTATTAGCTTCTAAATTGAATTATGTTTATTACATGGGGAATTTTCTACATTTTCATTTTTAATTATGTGGGAAATTCAATAATCTTTCCATCGATATAAGATTCGTCCAAATCCGATAACCGGGTAAAACGTTATGACTATTTCAAGTCCTCATCGTAAAACAACACCATATTAGTCAGTGGCGCGTCGCGCCACAAGAAAAATGGCAATTGTCAAATTCCAGTAGAGCTCCACGATGTTCCCGCGTTGCTCCATCGTCCAATTTCTCAGTTGTCAAATTCCAGCGACACATCGCGCCGCGTCGCGCCAGGGGTCCAGGTCGGGAGATTTTTACAAGAATCAAAATACGCGTCCAGGGTTAAATGGGTATTTTCCATGACTTTAGTTCAGCCTTAAACACGAAATTTGACCTTACATGACCTAAGGATATCATTATTCACTCTATTTTTTCCAAATTAAGTTGCTCTCTCTCAAGCCAAGAAACCCTAACTCTCAAATTCAAGGGCCAAATCATAAGAAATCTCCATCAATCCTTCCAAATTCATCAACTCAGGTATGTCAAGTGTTGATTCATGTGTCTCTTTCGCCCATGAAGCTCAAGAATCTCTTTTTCAAAGTTCAAGTATATGAATTTTTATGAATCCCATATTGGGTTTGCTTTTGTTCATGTTGATAATGACCAATTGAATTCTAATCCATGTTTGGTGATGAATTTTATGTGGAATTAGTTATTATATGAGTAGATTCATGTGAACCCATGATTACACCCTTGAATTGTGAAATTAGAATTGAATCATGATGTTTACTTGTTGTGCAGTGTTGTCTACATAAACTATGTTCATTATGTGCTTGATGAATTGCCTAAATAAGAGAAGTAATCATGCCATGATTATTTTATGTGCAAGGGTTAGATAAATTGTCCATGAGAATGGATTAATGCCACGATATAGTATGCAATTATGTATTCCCTATTCATGTACAAGTGATACACCCCAAGTGTTCGTTGAAATGTCTTAATGAATAAATTGTGAGTATATAGCCAATGTTGGGCCTTTAGGCTTTTGTCATGATTTACATATTATGCTATCTAGTCCTGGGGGTATTTATTACCCGATAATTTAGCTGTGTGCCTAGAGTTTATGTCATGTTTTCACGATATCCCCAGTCAAGTAATATTCAGTAGAATTCAGTCAGTCATGTGACTCAAGAAAACTCAGTAATCCCAGTAATATCAGAAAGCTCAGTACTTCAGTAATCTCAGTAGTATTCTGTCAGTCAACGGAACTCAATGAACTCAGTCTAGTTCAGTTAATCATGTTCAATGTCTATTCATATGGGAGTCAGATTTAGCACCGAGTGAACCCAGGGATGAGGACACACACTGACAGTTGAGAGTGTGATCGTTAGAAGCAATCCTTGTGTTTCAGAACTATGTAGCCAATATAGGTTGAGACATCAACACTGACAGATGGGGGTTGATGAGGTGGATAAACACCGTCAGATAAGGGTCCCACCGTTCTCTTTTGGGAACACTGTCAGATGAGGATCACCCACAGCTTGTCTTTATTAGTGGTGCGGTATTGATACCCTTCCAATTGGGGTTACAGATTGGACCCAACCTAGCTATATCGCTTTATTTGGGGCATGTCGATTAGATGACTACTTTCCACAGTTACAGTTTCATACTCAGTTTCAGTAATAGAACTCAGATAGTTCTTCAAAATTTTAAGACAGTCAGATACAGTAAACTCAAAATAGTACGAAACTCAGTTCCATCAGAACCTAGACTGTCAGGTACAGTCGCTCAATATTAGTTATATCAGTTATCAGTGACTCATGTTATCATTAATCAGACTCAGTAGTCAGTACATCACGAATTCAGTCACAGTCACTTATTCTTGCATGTATTCTCACGTTCATGTTATACAGTCAGTTAACATTATTCATACATTTGAACCCTTTGTATTCAACCTACCTCACCTGCATACCAGTACATTCAAATGTACTGGCGCATTTGTGCTATGGTGTTTTATACTATAGGTTCAGAAGCACGAGCTCCAGAGCATTAGTAGCATCCCAGTACTCAGCAGTTAGAGTCAGCAGTGATTCCTCATTCTTTGAGGACATAAGCATTATTCTATCATTTTAGTACTTGGTTTATTGCAGTAGTTGGAGTTAGTTGGGGACATGTCCCATCAACTCCTTATTCAGACAGTTAAAGGTTTTTCAGACTATCATATGATTAGACAGTTATTTCAGTTGTTTTGGGTATTTCATACCCCACCCAGATATTATATTTTATTAGATATTTTATCTCAGTTTTGAACCTTATGGCCTTTCAGCCTTTATTTTTGCATTTATAGAGTATATTATGCAGTGTTCAAGTACACATATCAGTCATGGGTTAGCTTGTGGTCCTTCGAGGTCATGAGTACTGTGTGGCATTTCGGGTACTAGATTCGGGCATTACAGTAGTGTTCAATGTAACTTGCATAATTAATTAATTAATTCTATCATTTATCAAGATTCTGAAAGTTGATCACTATTAAGCACTTAAGTGAAAAGGAAAATTCCAACGTTTTTTACATGATATATTGCATTTGATAGGATTATAAAAAATTAAGCCTTTTACGAGTCTTACAAAGATTGGAGGTGTATTGAGCTCAAAATATTGCAAGATAACTGAAAAAAGAAATGACTTGATGTGTCTCGTTAATAGCTTTATATACCATCAATTTTCATTATAAGAACTAAATTCTATTTAAACATGATCTATGATTGCACAAAATGAATGTTTGATTGTTTATTCTATAATGCTTAAATATCCATGCAACTTTAGATGCTTAGTATTAAACATGGAACTTCAGCCAACAAATAATCTGAGCAGTTCAATGGAAAAACGCATGCAGTTTTCATCAATGTTAGAGCAGAGTCTTTTTATGTAGTACTAATCTTGAAGTTAAGAATCTGAAGGCATTGTTTCTATTCTGAAATGTTCAGAAAAATTTATGGGATTTTTTTTTTGTTGCATACAAGTTGCTTTAAATTTCAATATACTGCTGAGTGTCGACTAATTATAGCACTGATTGCCGGCTAATTATAGCACTTCTAATATCTTTAATTCAAATCTCTGCAGGTCAATTATTTAAGCGGATCAATTCCCGATGAGTTGGGAAACCTCTCTAAACTTGAGAGGCTGTAAGCTTCTTTTTCTGAGCATGCCCCATAAGCATTAGGATCAAGATTGTCTGGTTTGAGAGACCTCTTTTGGTACAACAAAGAACAAATATTGGTTATGTTAACTACTCATCAAAAAGACAATAGGAAAACTATAAACTAGATCTATTTATTATGGCAATTTCATCTTTTGAATTGAATGGACTATTTCTGAATCATCTTTAATTCTTTTCTTGCAATAACCTTATTTTAAGTCATCCTTAATAATTTTCCTTTTGCTTCAAGCCCATGTTTATTATTTTTTTATTTTAGCTATTGAATTGAAATTATGGTAATCCTGAATAAAGTTGATTTATCTATGCACGTAGCCTACAAGTATGACTACGATTGCAACAACTAATGCACGGTGTTACATTTTTGAGGTATGTGTTCTTTTCACCAATGACAGATTTACGCCATGGTGAATAAGTACTGTTGTACAAATATAAAATAAGGCTGCGTTGAATAAGTCATTGTGGTCCGATCCTTCCTGACTCCGGGCATAGCAGCAATGCACTGAGCTGCTATTTTAACATTAGAAATACAACTTGTGAAGTAACTAAGAAATTGTAACTTCTTGAATTTGCAACTTCTTTATTTTGGTCACTTTTTCTTGAATAAGAATGGGTTGAGGCGTTGAAGGTTGAAAATATTATTAGATATTACTTGAATATGGAAGTAAAATACTTTTATTTTTTGGGCTCCAAGACGTTTAATTAGAGTATAAATTAGGCATCTTTGACTGAAAACACCATAAGTTGAGAATTTTGTTAGGATTTAACAAAAGTAGAGAAAGTTTGAGGAAGTTGTCTGGTTTAAACTTTAGTGTTTAAGAACTCTTTTTGAGATTTTACAAAATTGAAAAATATTTGAGTTAGTTGTTTGATTTAAGAATAGTACACACTGTCAGACTCAAAGTCCAATTCAAGCAAGCTGAGAATTTTGTTGCGATTTAACAAAAGTAGAGAGTTTTGAGGAAGTTGTCTGGTTTAAGCTATAGTGTTTAAGAATTCTTTTTAAGATTTTACAAAATTGGAGAAAATTTGAGTGAGTTATTTGTTTTAACAATAGTAGTATACACTATCCGACTCAAAGTCCAATTCAAGCAAGCAACTTCATTTGACTTTAATAGTATATAATATACTGGATTCTACATATTCATGTCCATTTTCTATCTTATGTGCAATTTGACCTATTGTGAGTTGCATATGCAAGACCCTTGCTGCAGATAATAGTATTTTCGATAAATTCGTATGATCTCTCTGTCTCTCTAATTTCTTAATCTAAAACTTTTTAAATGTCAAATTTAACAATAGAATTGACATTTGATTTCTCAAACTATCCTTATGATATGTCCATGATAATGTATGCGACAATTTGCTAAAAGTGAAGAAAACACGAGTTCTTAAAAGAGTGATACGCGTTGGACCCGTCCAGAGCACGAGCATACCTATCTAGTATTATATAGAAAGGTGATCAAGTGGAGGACCAAGGGTAGTTTAGTAAATATGACTTATTTCAAGGGAAATTTAATAAGATAATGAAACTCTCTCTCTCTATATATATAGAGAGAGGGGGGGGGGGGGGGGGGGGGGGGGGGAGCCATAATTAGGACAACCAAAGGCAAATTTGTCACTTAACAAAAAGTCTAGCTTAAATTTATTGTACATCATGTAAAGAGTGGGAAATTTTGAAAAAAAAAAACTATGTTTCCGAAAATTCTAATGACTATGCTTTGAAAATTTTAAAAAAATCAAGTGACGTCTTAAAGAAGTGGGGCCCATTATTTTTCTTCAAAAGGTTATGGAGAAATTCTTTTCTTAAAATTTTATTTATGTAATAGCTTTAGAATTCATGATCATACACTTTCTTTCTTTTTCTCTTATTTATTCAAATAATATACTTGAATCAAATGAAAAGAATAATTTTAAATTTAAAGTGAAATTATATTTGAAGTTTGTTCCATTTAAATATTTTTAATTTTAATTTCGGACAAACTTTCTCTGCTCTTATCCAAAACCACGAAATAAATATTGTAAAGTTTTTTCATGTATCTTGAATTCGATGTCTACTCAAAGTTATATAAATTGAAATATTGGGAGACGTAGTTTATCAGTGGATGTGTAAATACTCATATATGTTTCATAAATGATAAAAAAGTAAAATTAATTTTGACCACACATTTAACTACATAAAGTATTTATTACTATACTTTAGTAAAATTATAACAAAAAAATACTCATAGTTATTGAATAGGCGTGTATCAATTATACACAACAAGTAAATCCCTCCATAATTTCAAAACTTCACTTGATACATATCATTACAAAGATTTGCAATACATATAAATTATTGAAATATAATTACTTACTTATCATCTTTTAAAATTATTTTAAAAAATTTATTTAAAATGCAATATTAACTACCTCATGTTAAATTACTATAATATATATCATGTTAACTTTTATTAATTCTTTAGATTCTTCTTATTTGAGATAGTAAATTTCCTCACTAGATAGACAAACTATTTTAAAAGAAATTTCTTGCTTACTATATTAAATTAATCTCCTATTCTTGACGCATATAAGACAAGACATAAAAGCAATCTTTTAACATTATCATTCATTAAAACTTTCATCCATGTCCTTATTTTCGTTTGTTAAACACATATGAGACGAATTTAAATGTATTTAAAATTAATTTATGAATGAATTAGTATTCTTTATTACTTCGTATGATTCTATAAAAAATGTTAATAAATAGATATTTGTAATTTTAATTTATTCTCTTGTACAGTTTTTAAAATTAGTTGTTTAATATAAGAGAATGTGTTTGATTCGATATTAAAATATGCACTAGAGTGTATGATATTTTAATGTTAATTATGAAAACTTAAATAATTTATAAGATATCATTTGATTTTATTAAAATAAGAAGTTATATTTTATTATATAGTGTGATTTCTACTTATACTTTCTGTTGTGTTTATTCAAAAATATTAATAATTATTTTTTTTTTAAAATTAATTAAATAACTA
Organism: Capsicum baccatum var. pendulum; assembly: GCA_030864225.1. Lineage (NCBI taxonomy): Eukaryota > Viridiplantae > Streptophyta > Magnoliopsida > Solanales > Solanaceae > Capsicum > Capsicum baccatum. The sequence goes on along the minus strand of CM061557.1, from coordinate 218,990,888 downwards.
TAAATATATTTAAAATTATAATATTGGGCTCGTAAACAGGTCCTTCATTATCTATTATTATTATATTGATGATGCTAGCATAGTGAAAGAGAGTTGAGATGAACAAAAATATCTTTGAGTCTTCGGCTTATTCACCACCAAAGATAGTAATTTTACATTGAAGGAATGTGTTTTTTGTGGTGTCTTAAATTTTTCAATTAGTTCACAGTTGTTTTAGTTATACAACATTGTTAGACTGTTATATCATACATGAGACAGGTCAAGAGTATATTGTTTGATCAGCGTAGATTATACCACAGTAAACTTTAATCTGTATAAAGAGAGTAAGATATTCATATCTTGATTTGAATATTTATTTATTCATTTTATTTTTCAACTATAATTTATTACAATTTATGATATATTCACCAACAGGAATATATTTCTCATACTTCTTTGGTAATTTTTTAACAAAAAAAGTTTAAGACATGAACTAAAACTACTGGAGGATGAACCCACCCCTACCGGATTTAGTATTACATTCCAAAAACTCAACCAGGAACTACTTCTCTACACAATAATACTAAGTAGCTTCTATTAATCAAGGGACAAGGAACAAATTATTCAGATTATATGCCATTCCCACTCACATAGGGTGTTTATAATTAAACAACTAATCTTAAGAATCAACTGTCGAAAGTAAAAATTCATCAGACTTAACCACGTTTAAGTATTAAAAAAGTCAATATACAAAATACAATCTTATATTCATTGACTTGATGTAAATATTTGGACAAATTTTACCGCTTATTTTTAATTCTACAAAGATGATTAATTTCTTAAAACTTCTAAATTTACTTTAACTTATCCAGCTAGTTCAATGATTTTTAAACTGGATGATTGGTAAATCCAGGTATGCTGCTAGTTTTTAGAAGGACCAAGGGAATCCTCCATTCTATAGGGAAGGAATACCTACTGAATAAGTCTCCAACTTTCTCTTTAAATTTCAAGACTTCACAATATCTTCATTATACGCTTCCCTCTTCGATTAAAGCTAGCTATACAAGCAACAATGTGTAATGTTAAAATTAGACTGCCTCTTGACAAATAAATCTAGAACTATATATTGTTGATGGACGAAGTCTCCTCATCTAACAACCAAATGAAAACAAGGCTATCGATAAGTACAAGATACATATATTTCACACACTTATTCATCAATTAACCATTATATACACTTCAATTTAATTTTTAATTACTACGATCAAATTGCTTAATTTAGTATAAATACCGAATGGAAATAAATATCTATTTACACTTACACACAACTTATTATAGTACCACACTACTTCCTAGGAGGATCGATGCTACCATTTCGTTTTACCTAGAAACATCATTCGTGATTCGTAAACAAATAACCTAATTTCAGTGGAAAAGATTTTCGGACGATTTTAAAGCAAATATTGATATTTATATATCATATTCTCAGAAAATAAAAGATAATCTATTGTGATAGTGAAGAGAGTATCTTCAACTTAAAGAGGGAGAAGGACCCTATTCTATCTAACAATCACCACCAATTTATCTTCATCAACTATTCTGACTATGACTCACCCAACGCTATCAGACTAGAATCCCTTAACATCATTCCACTAGAACCACCTGACATCGAAAAAATGTTGAATGGAAGAGGACCCACCATAAAAATACACATGACACGATCCGAATCAGGGCCTAATCGTGTCGGGTGTCTCAAGTTCAATCAGGACCGGAGACCACCCCTAATACACAACCATAACCGTCCTGTACCCTATGTCGGATGAATTCTGAACATAAAATAAGATAGAACAATTATAAATGAAAAGTCATTTAATAAAGTTCATAACCATAACCAACCAAGTATCCAACCAAACATCCAACCATTTTCAACCCCAATGCCAATACCAATGCCAAGGTTGACACCAATATTGATACAACCCATGCCTATAGTAGTCACACAAAGTCTCTAACCAAAAACAAAGAACATCCAGTCGGGACATGGCCCCGAGCATAGCTAAAACCAAAGTCCAAGAAACAAACAAAAGTATGAAAAAATATCAGTAGCATGAAATGGAGTCTTCCGAAATATGGAAGCTCACCATTTCAGTATGACACAAATGCTGTCCCCGAATCCAAGTCACTAAGCAGGAGTAGTAGTATGGACGGTTCCTATATCATGTGGGGATACAACGCCCGAAGACAGGTTAGCTGGTGAACGCTAGCATGTACTCAAGAATAAAGATAAAGTAATGCCGTTATTCAAAACCAAAGTAAATAACCATATGCAATCACATACATATATACATATATACATATATACCATGTCGAGAAAGGGCACCAGATTTAGCATGCATTTAAAACTTTAACCTGGGATGTTGTAATATCCCGTATCTTCATGCTAGAATTCTAACCGTCGTTCCTGCGCGTCTAAGCTCTAATCCAAGTAATTCTCACATGAATACAAGTTGCATGATCATTATCCTAGTCTATGAAGTATTTTAGAGGTGGAAAATATTTATAGCAATGACCTAGAACAAGGTTGAGCTAAGACCAATTGATTCATCCAAAGTTTGACATTCGATTCTATAAGGGTCAACTTCAAATGTAAATATCTCTTAATATACATGGAATTTTTCATTCCAAGACCTATAAAATTGTAGATAATTGAATTAGCTTTCCAACGATATCAATTTTGCAAAAATCCAATACCCGAGCGAAGAGTTATGCCCATTTTTGTGAGAGACAGTAAGGGTGTGCGATGGGAAATGCGCCGCCCAATCAAATGTGTGCGACTGGGAGTGCGAGGCACACTTAAATGTCTACCATAAGGTGTACGACGCACACCTTAAGGTCTGCCATGAGTTTTTCGCCGCATACCTCACTTCTAAGTGCCAAAAACACCCCTATATATGTCTATAACACGGGATTAAACTCCCACAACATCAAAATAAGTTTACTTTCTCTCAAAATCACCAAGAACAACCTTTAGGGTTTCAACATAAAAACCCCAATAGTTAGAGATTCAACAGTGAGAATTCTATAATTTTTACATATTCGGAATCCCCGTTACTAAGTCTACGAGGGGGACACCCAAAAGTTTGTGAATAGCATTACGTCATTTGAAAAGTCATTCAAAACTTCAAGTTTAAGGTATGTGGGGTTTTTCAACAAGAACACTCTTTCGTTCTTGTGCCCAAAAATACTTTCTTTAAGAAGTTATGGATTTCATATGTTTTACTATGATTTTGAAGCATGAACTTATATCCTATATTGATTATCACGAGATTATGATATTTTTGATATTCTAGAAGCGGAATTATATGAGAATGATGATATTTTGTGCCTTATAACTGAATTTTCCAGATTTTGAAGGGATTTATATATGTTTATGATGTAAATCTTGAATCTTGATAAGTTTTAATGTGATATTGAGACATGAGTTTTGAACTTTATTTGAGATTGTTGTTTTTGAGAAATCATGTGTTATAAACACCTTGAGTTTGAATGATTTGAGATGATGAAGAAGCTTTGACCTTTCGATCGTAAAAAGGGGTGTTTTTGAACCTGAGATGAGAAAAGAAATCCACTTTTATTGATTATTATGAAAAGGGTAGCATGGTGGCTTCCGTTGTGAATTGTTGAACTGTTTATTAGTGGTTTTTGTTTTGGAAAGATCTGAGCTAAGTCTAGGAGTAGTCTTTAGCACCGATAGGGAGGTATAGCTATTTTGGTACTTCCCTAGAACTACGTGCCCCCATAGGATATGAGCCTGAGGCTGATTTATATAGTGATCACTAGTGTTTGGATTGATAATTTAAGGTCCTACTCCGATGGCAAGGAATAGGGCGACTCTCCCCAACGTGGGTAGAACGTTGGACTCCATGTAGCTCACATGGTTTATGTCGATTGGAAGAGACTCCCAATGTGTGTGTGTGTATTCTCCTATCTAATATGAAATGTCTTATTCTTCTATCTGAGATGAAAACATATTTGTTTGAAAGATTGAGTTTGAGAAAGTCATTTTTTTTTGAAAGATTTAATGAACATATATTCCAAAGAGAATTGTTATGAGATTTGATTGCTTTGATGATTTGGAATCGAGATGGAAGTGAATTGAGATTTATTATGATGACTCACATGTTTCACCCGATATATTTTACTCACTTATGATTATGATGATTTTAATTCGAGCTAAGTGAGTCATTTATATCAGCATGCATAATTTTATAAACTGTGATGATATTAAGATATTATTTTATATATGCATTGCACCCTCATATGCTCGGTACGTTTCCATGGTACTGACCCACATATTCGTATGTGGGCTATATTTTCTCAGAATGTAGGTACAAGGTATAGTGTACATCTTCAGATCCAGTCAGTTCGCGGCATCCAGTTAGCAGGTGATGAGTCCTTTTGATTCAAGGGCTTGAGTTAGTTATATAGTTCGAGAATTGTTGTATTTTCTTTATCCAGCCGTATTGAGTTGGGATAGTCGGGAGTCATGACCCAGATACCTATAGTCAATACTAGTAGAGGCTTCATAGATAGTCAGTAGAAGTTGATGTATTCCGTTTCAGTTTTGGTTGTAAAAGCAGATATGTAATCTTTTAAATTTAGTTTTGTATCTATCATATTCAGAAAAGAGTTATTTTTCGCAGATTTGTATAGATTTATACTTTTTGTTCAGTTTCTTATGAGTTATGCCAGTAGAAGGGTTAGCTTAGGGTCACTTGTGATCCTAAGCACCGTCTGACATCTCGGGACCCGATTTTAGGGCGTTACAATTGTGTAGCTTGACCTTCCTAAAACCACCTACGGGCTTTATGGGTACAGTGTTACCCCCTGAATAGACCTCAGTACGTGTAGCCACACGAAATGGAGATATCATAGGGGCCGGGGATTCCTATGTACCCTTTGCCCTCTGTGATACATATATACATGTATTGACCTCTATGATACATATATACATGTATAATTTAGGGGATTCCCATGTATCCCACAAGTATATGATCTCCATGACCAACCCTCATATCGGCAAACATGAGTTTTCAGTGTCCGTCCATCGGACTCACACCTTTACGGTCAGCTATTACATCCCGTCATTATTGTCCAATTATAACCTTTAACACATAACCAAAACCACTAATTCCAAGAGTTAATTACTAAGGTATTATGAAGTGGTATCGTCATACCGACTATAGCTTGCAAGCAATGTCATTAGACAACACTTAGGGGATTTCCATGTACCCCACAAGGTTTTTAATTAAACCAAATCCATGGCCACCAAGGCCTTTCCAATCTATTTAAAACCATTTAAATCAATTTAGATTCCATTACCATATTATGCAATGCAAGATTTTCAATAAAAGTCAAACCACGTGATAAAATCATTCTCATAGGCATTTTAACAAACATGTTGAGGAAATATAGTTTCCAAAACCAAAACCTAGTAGCAATTTACCATTTCTATGCAACCACATGTTCAAACCACAACTATAACTTGAATACCATAAGAAAAACACGGGAAAACATTATCCAACCAAGAACAACCAAAACCCCCAACACATATTTCAAAATCCAAAACAATATCACAACTTATGCTATGAAAACCATTAAGTAAAACATGCTTTTAGTTTGAACTAAGAATGAGGGAGGAGTAACATGCCTTAGATACCAAAGAAGACGGAGAGAAACCACTCTTGAGAGCCTCAATTGATCACCTTGAGGAAACCCTAACCTCTTTTTGAACCAAGAGCTTGTGAGAGATTTAAGAGTGTTTGATTTGGGAATAGTAGGTTAATGAAGTCCCAAAAGTGTTTTAAGTCGTGAGGTTAAAAGAAGTTAAGAGGAGAAATATTCAGAATACCCCCAACCTAAACTATAAAACTTTCTGCAGGTGGGTACGATTGGACCCCTCCACTCGTACCCACATCATACGAGTGGTACCATACGATCGTACCCAGAATAGAAGGTTGGACATCCACACACTGTCCAGCATACGACTACCCTTGCCCACTTGTACCCATACCATATGACTATTACCTTTAAGTTATATCCAAGACAAAATCAGAGGGGTAGACACTGACCAACATACGGTTAGGACCCTACTTTTTGTATCATCAGCACATGACTCGTCACCACTAAGTCATAACCAAAATGGAAAATTGGATACCAAACACTGGACACTCTACAAGTTGGGTCACCTGACCCGTACCCATACTATACGACTCATATGGTGTCGTATGATCAACAAAAGGCTCAAAACTCAGGAAATTTGCAAGGGCCAAAACCCAGAGTGTTTCAATTCTCCCCCATTTGGATCATTCATCCTCTAATGATGGAACAAGGAAGTACAAACATGATTTACACCCTAATATATCGAGTCTGGCCTTTAACTAAGTTAGAAAACAAAGATTCAAGGAAATCAATCGTTTCTTTAACTAAGTCAGAAAATAAAAGTATGATGAAGAACACATACCTTCCACAAGAATTTTTAGAGCAATAAATAGGAATGGATACTTGAACTTTATTTCCTCTTCGACTTCCCAAGTAGCCTCTTCAACCTTGTGGTTCCTCTGTAGAACCTTCATTGAAGCTATGTCCTTGGTCCGCAATCGGCAAACCTGCCGATCTAAGATCTTAATTGGGACCTCCTCATAAGATAAAGAATCCTAAATACCAATATCCTTGGTAGGCAAGATTTGAGATGGATCAACAATACACTTTCTCAACATAGAGACATGAAATACCAAGTGAATGAAGATCAAACTAGAAGACAACTCTAACTCATATGCAACATCGCCAACCCTCCTCAAAACCCAGTACAAACCAAAATACCAGGGACTAAGCTTCCTCTTCATCATAAACCGCATCACTCCTTCTATGAGAGATACCTTTAAGAACACACTATCCCCAACCTCAAACTCAAACTCTCTTTGCCTCACATCTGTATAAGATTTTTGGTGACTTTGGGCGGCTTTAAGTTTATCTCGAATCACCTTCACCTTCTCTATGGCTTGGTAAACCAAATTCGGGAAAAACTTCTTAGCCTCACCAACCTCGAACCACCCATTGGGAGATCTGCGCATCCTACCAAACAAGGCTTCAAATGGAGACATCCTAATGCTAAAGTGATAGCTATTATTATAGGCCAACTCTCTAAGAGGCAATTTCTCAACTCAACTACCATTGTAATCAATCATGCAAGCTCTAAGCATATCCTTCAATGTCTGAATTGTTCTTTCTGCTTGCCTATTCGATTGCAGGTGAAAAACAGTACTAAGACTCACCTTGGTCCCCAAGCCTTTCTGATACGACCGCCAAAAGTGAGATAAAAACTGCGTACTGCGATCCGAGATGATAGAAACAGGTACCTCATGCAACTTCACAATCTCATGGAGATACAACTTTGCATAATCCTCAGCCAAGAAGTTAGTTCTCACTGGTAAAAAGTGAGTTAACTTTGTCATCCTCTCCACGATGACCCAAACCTAATTCAAATTAGTTTCGAGACCGAGGAAGGCAGGTAATGAAATCCATGTTGATTACTTCCCACTTCCATTCAGGCAACTCAATTTCTTGATACAAACCTTCAGGCCTTATGTGCTCAACCTTCACTTATTGATACACTATGCACTTGACCACAAAATTAGCCATATACCACTTCATATTATTCCTCAAATACATCTCCTTAAGGTCATGATATATTTTCATCGAACCAGGATGAATAACATAGAGCGACTCATGCGTCTCAACCAAGATCCTTTCTCACAACCCATCTACATCAAGAACACATAACCTCCCTTGGTACCACAAGGTACTATCACCACTAATCTCGAAGGCTGTCACCTTCTGTGCACCTACATCTCCCTTGATCCTCATCAACATAAGATAAAACACTTGTTTCTCTATAATTTCAGAACTAAAAGACGATTGAGATATTTTTTGAACAAACACACCATCATCCTTAGAGTCCAAGAGATGAACTCCAAGGTTTGCAAAATGGTGAATGTCTTTCACTAAATTTCACATCTTCTTATCCACATGAGTTAGAATAACCTGCTAAGAGCATCAACAATCACATTATTTTTACCTGTATGGTAGTGAAGACTCATGTCATATTCCTTGAGAAGATCAAGCCATCTCCTTTGCCTGAGGTTAAGCTCTTTCTGAGTAAACACATACTGCAGGCTCTTATGATTGAAAAAGATATCCATATGCACCCCATATAAATAGTGATGCCAAATTTCAATGCGAACACCACAACTAACATTTTCAAGTCACGAGTTGGATAATTCCTCTCATGCATCTTTAACTATTTGGAAGCATAAGCTATCACCTTTCCATGCTGCATCAAAACACAACTAAGCCCCACAAAGGACGTATCATAGTATACCACAAAACCATCAGTGCCTTCAGGCAAAGTCAAAATCAGAGCTGAAGTTAGCTTATCCTTCAGCTTCTCGAAACTACCTTCACAAGCATTAGACCACTAGAACTTTACCTTATTCTGAGTTAACTTAGTCAATGGGGCAGCTATAGAAGAAAAATTCTCCATAAACCTTTGATAGTAGCTAGCTAAACCCAAGAAGCTCCGAATGTCGGTTGGAGTCATGGTTCTGGGCCACTTTTTAACCACTACAACCTTTGCGGATCTACCATGATCTCTTCACTAGAAATGATATGACAAAAAAAAGTGACTACGTTCAACCAAAATTCATATTTTGAAAGCTTGGCACACAACTGCTACTCCTTCAAGGTCTGTAACACAACACGAAAGTGATCGACATGATCCACCTCACTCTTAGAGTACACCAAAATATCATCTATGAACACAATGATGAATAAATCTAGAAATTGACAAATGACCCCATTCATCAAATCCATAAATGCCACCAGGGCATTGGTCAACCCAAAAGACATAACAAGGAACTCAAAATTCCTATATCGGGTATGGAAAATAGTCTTAGGGATATCCAACTCCCTAATACTAAGATGATGATACCTGTATCGAAGATCAATCTTGGAGAAAACTTAGCACCCTGCAATTGATTAAACAAATCATCTATCCTTGGAAGAGAATACTTGTTCTTTACCATCACCTTATTCAACTGTCAGTAATCAATAAACATATGAAGGGAACCCTCATTCTTACGCACGTTTAACACTGATGCACCCCATGGGGACACACTAGGATGGATGAAACCCTTATCTAAAAGATCCTTTAGCTGCTCCTTAAGCTCCTTCAACTCAGCCGGAGCCATTCTATGTGAGAGAATAGAAATCGAATGAGTGTCCAAAACAAGATCAATCCCAAACTCAATATTCGTATCAGGAGGAACACTAAAAGGTCATTAGGGAAGACCTCAGTAAATTCATTCACCATAGGGACAGAATGCAAAGAAGGAGTCTCTGAGTTAGAATCTTTAACCTGTACTAGATGATAGAGACACCTCTTGGAGATTAATTTTCAAGCTCTAAGATATGATATAAACTTCCCTTAGGATCTAAGGAACCACCCTCCTATTCAGTAATCAACTCATTAGGGAAATTAAAGACAAACTTACGGGTCTAACAGTCTAGATATGCATAGCACGAGTGAAACTAATCCATCCCTAATAAAATATCAAAATCCACCATATCTAATTAAAATAGATCCACTACAGTTTCTTTACCACCATCATATACCACCCCCTTGTAGACTCTTTTAGAAATCACAAAGTCACCTACAGGGGTAGAAACAAAAAAAGGGTCCAAAGCACACTACGGATCAAAACCAAAATTCACAACCACAAATGGGGTCCCATAAGATATAGTGGAACCCGGATCCCGTAAATAGTACACATCATGAGAAAAGAGTTTCAATATACTAGTCATGACATCAAGCGATGCCTTGGACTCATATCTGGTAGTGAGAGAATAAGGATAGTTTCGACCAGTGCCAGAACTAGATGGTGCACCCTTTGGTGTCGAAATTGAAGATGAGCCAACAAGAACCTTGTTTTCCCTAAAGGCAACCTTTCCAATAGGATAATTTCTAAGTATATGCCCTGGATGACCATAATTGAAACACCTGTCCCTTGCCTTATCACAGATACGTTGATGCAATCTACCTTAAAACCCGTAGAAAGGATATGATGGATCTGACTGAGCCCTATTAGCTTGAGATTGGGCACCCTCTGCCCTAAAGTTGTCGCCACCTTAGAAACGTCTGTCACCTGATGGCTTTGCGTAGGAAGCACTAGCTATCGAGTAAGACCCATAATTTCTCTTCTTCTTTGGCCACTTTCCACCATCCCTGCCACTTTGCTATTGGTCACCACTCTGCTGAAAGTATCAAACCTTCTTTCCCTGCCTCTCTCCTAACTCAACCTTCTTTTTCTTTTCTTCATACATGTATTGCATGTACACAAATAACCTGGAGATATCCATGTACTTGATCAATAATGCAACTTTACTTTGCTAAATCAAGTCTCGGGACAAATCGAAAGCAAAATTCCTCATCCTCGCCTTCATACCAGAAACTAACACCGAAGCATACCGTGATAACTAGTGAAACTTCAAGGCATACTCCTTTACTGACATCTTACCTTGCTTCAGATTAATAAGCTATTCCGCTTTTGCTTTCCTCAACTCTTGAAGAAATAAGCAGTCCAGGAAAGCTTTAGAAAAATCCTTCCACAGGGATGACTCAGCATCGTCATCCCTTAACTGTTCCCATTCCTCGTACCATTGGTACGTCACATTTATAGCTGATAGGTGGAAAGCTCCACACCCTCCACATTCGAGGCATACATAACATGAAATATCTTTTCTACCTCATACAAAAAACCTTAAGGATCCTTCTCAACTTCAACACTCAAAAAGGTCAAAGAATTTAACGTCATGAATTGGCCAACCCTTGTGGTCTTAGAAGATGGAGTAACAGGAACACCACACTTTGACTGAGTAGCTACCAAATGTGCTAACATATGAATAGAATAATGAGACTCAACATTCATTACTCCAGCCTAAGGAGTTTGAGATAGACTTGAAAAAAATGGTGAAACTCCAGGACAATCAAGAACTGGACCCCTAAACTGGGTATGGATCATATGAGTAGAGCGTGTCCCATTAATATTTTCCCCAATTAGAGTGGAGGATTTTTTGTGAACTTCAGGTCATGGAGGCATGATATGAAAAGCAAATAAATGAGGATTAAAGGAGATTTCATACTTAGACTCTACAGCTTGAAAATAGAATACAAGAAAGAGAAATATTGCTAAATGTCTTATAGCCTCTACCGTATCAGTGTCGCGCATTATACATCCTTAAGAGACTCTATTTTACACAGATTTGTAGACTCCCAAGTGACTATTACCCTAGGGCTCTGATACCAATCTGAGATGAACCAAACCAAGGCCTAGTTATGTTCGTGCCCGAAGTCTAATCGAGACTGGAGACTACCCCTAATACACAACCATAACTGCCCTGTGCCCTATCTCGGATGAATTTCGAACATATAATAGGATAGAACAATTATAGGTGAAAAGTCATTTAATAAAGTTCATAATCATAATCAACTAAGTATCCAACCAAACATCCAATCAGTGTCGACCCCAATACCAATACCAATGCTAAGGTTGACACTAATACTGGCACCGCCCATACCTATAGTAGTTACACAAAGCCTATAAATTAAAAAAAAGAATATTCGGCTGGGATATGCCCCCGACCATAGCCAAAATCAAAGTCCAAGAAACAAAAAAAGTATGAAAAGATATCCGTATTATGAAATGGAGTCTTTCGGAGTATAGAAGCTCAGCACTTTAGTATGAAACAAATATTGTCTCGGAATCCAAGTCATTGAGAAGGAGTAGTAGTATGACTGGTTCTTACATCGCCTAGGGAGACAACTCCCGAAGATGGGTTAGTAGGTGAACACTAGTATGTACTTAGGAATAAGGATAATTTAAGTTCGTTATTCAAAACCAAAGTACATAATCATATGCAATCACATATATATATATATATACCATGCCGGGAAAGGGAATCAGGTTTAATATGCATTTAAGACTTTAGCATGAGGTATGTATCTTAATCGTCCTAAAACCATCCATGAGATATATGGGTCTAGTGTTACCCCATGAATGGGCCCAAGCGCATGTAGTCGAACGAACCGAAGATATCATAGGGGCTAGGGATTTTCGTGTATCCTTCACCCTCCATGATACATATATATAATTATAACTTAGGGGATTCCCGTGTACCCCACAAGTATATGGTCACCATGACCAACCCTCATGTTGGCAAACATGAGTTTTTAGTGTTCGTCCATCAGACTCACACTTTTACGGTCAATTATCACACCCCTCCATTATTGCCCAATTAAAACCTTTAGCACATAAACAAACCACTAATTTCAAGAGTTAATTACCAAGGCATTATTAAAACCTTTAGCACATAAACAAACCACCATTTAAACAAGTTTGGGTTCCATTGCCATATTATGCAAAGTAAGGTTTTCAATAAAAGTCAAACTATGTGACAAAACCATTCTCATAGGCATTTTAACAAATATGTTGAGGGCATATAGTTTCCAAAACCAAAATCTAGTACAAATTTACCATTCCCATGAAACCACATGTTCATACCACAATTATAACTTGAAAACCATAAAAAAACATAGGAAAAAATCATCCAACCAGGAACAATCAAAATCCCCAACACATATTTCAAAACCCAAACTAATATCACAATTATACCATGAAAACCATTAATTAAAACATGCTTTTAGTTTGAACTTACTATGAGGGAGGAGTAACATGCCTTAGATACCAAAGAAGACAAATAGAAACCACCCTTGAGAGCCTTATTGACCACCTTGAGGAAACCCTAGCCTCTTTTTGAACAAAGAGCTTGAGAGAGATGTAAGAGTGTTTGATTTGGGAATTGTAGGTTAATGAAGTTCAAATAGTGTTTTAAGTTGTGGGGTCTAAAGATGTTATGAGGGGAAATGTCTACTATACTCCAACTTAAACTATAAAAATTCCCGCAGGTGGATACAGTTGGACCCCTTTACTCGTACCCACATCATACAAATGGTGCCATCCAATCATACCGAGAATAGAAGGTTGGACATCCACACATTGTCCACCATATGGTTTACCTTTCCTACTCGTATCCATACCATAAGGTACTATCCAAGACAGAATCAAAGGGGTGGACACTGACTAACATACGGTTAAGACCCTACTTCTCATATCATCAACACACGACTCGTTACTACCAAGTCATAACCACAGCAGAATCTTGACAACCAAACACTGGACACTATATGAGTTGGGTGACCTAACCCTTACCCACACCATACAACTCTTATGGTGAGTCATATGATTAACAGAAGGCTCAAGACTCAAGAAATTTCCAAGGGCCAAAACCCAGGGTGTTTCAACGCCTACAAATTTTTTTGAAAGGAAGTAATTTATGTATGGTTTCCATCTTTTCCTTGGAATTTTTCCCCAAATAAGAACCCAATCTTGAAGAATTAGAAGATGGAATAATAATCCTTACAGTAGAGAAGAGTAGAGGCTTTGCTCTCTATGGAGGCTTTCCATTATAATAAAGTTATTTCGAAAAAAATTCCACCACCAATAACTTATATCCAAACTTATGGGCGTTTAAAATTCAAATAAAACATTGCTCTTATCGATATAGGCCATGAATTCTCTATTGTTTATTTGATTTAGAGGAAAGCCAAAGAAAAACTCTTCAAGAGGGACCATGATTGACTGTGAGACATTTTCTTTCGGTCAGAAAATGGGAACCAAATTTTTCCCTTAACAATTCCCAAATTCAATCCAAACAATTGGGGTTCGATTGCCTTAACTCCCTTCTAGATACTACGACAAATTAATACTAGAGAAAATTAGGAGAAAAATCGACAAACTTTGTGTACTTCTTCAACTCTTCTAAGGAGATACGTGAGAATATGTGTTAAGATTCCCCTAGAAAACTTGTGAGAACATCTATAATCATTCAAAATCACTCGCAAACAATTTTTTATTAATGGGAAGTAATCCTCTGCAAGGGATGCAGACAGATTGATCAAACTCTGGTAAATTTCTCATACTACTGCATATCCAAAGTGCTCTATACCCATAACCAACCCGATGAACCTCTCCAAGTGAAGGAGTGATGGAAAACGTTGACCTTTCCTATGAGAAACAAGCCTCACCAATTTAAAAAATCCGCTAGGATCGGAGGCCCAAGTAAGGCCATCCACAATATCAAGGTAAAAATACATGATGTGGTTTCAGGTATGTTCCTCGTATCTCGAAATTTTTATTATGGTCGATTAGAAATTTTTTCTAGGTTGTCTTCCAAGAATAAGTTAAAGGGGAAAAGAAACTTAGTACATAAGAAAACTAAGACCTCAAATTTGATCTACGAAACTAAAGAGTTAGTCACCTTTCAAAAAGCCCTAAATTCTTTCCTCTTAAGTCGAGAATTAATGAGAACCTCAACTGACATTAAATTGGTCCATTGCTCTTTCGCCTAACCACATTCCCCACCTATTCTCGTAATATTAACACTAAGACTAATTTGACTAACCTTAAAGGAAAGTTAACTAAAATCAGTTTAGTGCTAGTGGAGATACCATCTCAAGGAGGGAAAAATCTTTTTTCTCTACTTCTATATCTCTCCTTCTAAGATCCAAATGTCACTTATCCTCTCAAATATTATGTCGGTTGTTGTCAATTAGAGCGTTAAAGCTCTTGCAATTGACATAGCTGAGGGTGTCATCTGAAGAGTCATCATTAATTGTTATTGCTAGCCTCAATAATGACCCAAAAGAGAGCCCCCATAATAATCTCATGCTTTACTCTCCCACTCTAAACTCTTCTCTACTAATACATTGAATTCTACTCTTAATTGACTCATACAACCAACACTTAGAAGTAAAAATACCAATAGACTTCACAACAACACCTCTACTTCCAGATCACTAACCAACTTCCTGGTTGTAGATAGAACTGCACATCTAAACTCTAATCCTTAGGTTAGAGGTAAAGAGGACATTTGTAAATATCACATTGCAGGACCTAGTGTACTTAGACCAAGTTATTATATAAGGTTTGAACCAGGGCTTAAAGAATTTGGGACAAAAAATTTGGATGGTAACCTAGATTAAGGTGTATCACAATCCAAAAATGAGGTAATGATGGCACTCATCGTGGACCAAACCTTGATAAGTAAGCCAATCACCCAAAAATAAAGAAAAATTAGAAACAATAATAAAATGAAATAAATTGAGACTTCTAGAATGAAGTTAGGCCATAATATAGATAAATTCAGAAGTTTGAACAAAATACATAACCATCCCAAAACCTAATATCATAAGTATAAGAGTATCTAAACATGACCGAATCCAAAAATACATAGTCTATCTCTAAAATTGAAATAAAGATATAACACTATATAGAATAAGTCCCGGGGTCAACTTTGATAACCTAGAGAGTTTTAGTACCTCAAAATTACTAAATCCTCATGCATGAACTCAGCTACCACACATCGTATTTGTACTAGTATCTGCACTAAAAGAGCAAGTAGGAGTGAGTACGGTATACTTGTACTCAATAGGTATCATAAGGTGAATGAACAAAGTTAAAAATAACATAAGTAAAGAAAATACTATGAGTATGCAACCTGCAAGTAGAAAAGTTTTCAAATGGTATCTTACACCGCCTTTACTAATAGTTCATATATATATATATATATATATCAACAAAAAGGGCAAGCATTTTCCAAAGTATGGATAGGAGCTGAATACAAAACAAGTAACACGTAAAAACAACATATGATGTGCAAATGCAATACAATGCAATGGATAATGAGGTGAAAAATTGAAAGTCATTGCATGACTTTTTGTACACACCTATCTAGCCTCGATGCTCCTAAAATAGGATCCATGAGGGAGGGGGGGGGGGGGTTTGCAACCCATATACATCTCAAATTTTTGCCAATCTCAATCTCATGTCTTAATCTACTCAACTGACACTTTCCTCAGTCTAGGCATTTAAAAAATAACTCATTTTCTTTCAAAAATCAATGTCCTCAATGGTACTGATATATCAAAAATGTATATGTATGTAATGAGGATATAATTCTAACAATCAAATCAGTATAAAGATATCCCATCCATTCAATACGTATACATATGAGCTCAAAAATTAATTCAATAACTCAATAATTCATGATATCAGTTCTAGTTGAGCACCGTTGGAATAATCACACATGTAAGACATCATAAATCTCATATAAACCTATAACTGAACTTTTCTATCTTGATAAAAGTAAAAAATGCTCAATATGGTCTGTAATATCTATTCAATCCTCTGCATGGGCATCATGATAAGAAATAAGGCAGTCAAATGCATAAATAGAGCCAATGATGCAAATAAAGTCCCCATACCGGCAACACGCAATGTATATAAGCATAAGTCAATAAAAATAGAAACCAAGCCTCCACAAGGGCATCACACAATATATAATATTTAAAAAATCACATACCATCATTATTTTGCTCAACCCATAGCATGCTTTACTTATTTGTTAACTACTCAACCCAATCTGAAGTAAATTAAGCCGTAACGTACCTTAAAATGACGAATCCAAGCCTAAAGTCCTTCAATATGAAGCCTTCCCCTTTCAAACAACCTCAAAATCGACTACTATCAGTAAATATAAAATCTACGCATTAAAAGAAAGCTAATGATACCCATATTACCCATATTACCCATATTTAAGTCGGGTCCAAAATGAGTTCGAAAAATGAGTTCCAAAATAAAAGGATAAAGCTGAAATTTTTAGAAATACATTCCCCAAGATTAAAGGAATATACAATTGAAAAACATGCAAAATTAAAGATGAGGTCTAAATCGAAGAAACACTATTTTAAACATTTAAAAAAGAAATCTCAAAATCCCACGTTAATACCATGATTAAAGAGTATTTTGATGTTATGATTCAATGTAAAGTAATGGAAATAAGGTTTTGGATCATACACAAGCTCAAATGGTGATGAAAACCCTAAAATATGTCAAATCCGATGCCCTAAGTCCAAAAACGATAAAAAAAATGCAAAATGGAGCTTATATATAATGGTGGCCTCTTAAGCAACTACAATTAAAGTGGCACTAGTCCACTAAAGAGAAAACTACGTAAGAGGTCTTGCAGCTCTAACGTGGCTACCAGTTAAGTAGTCCTTGGCCACTTAAGCGGCTACACCAGATATCAACAACTGCTAATTTTGGTGCAAGTTAATAGTGCTTCGGATGGACCTCGAGATTTGATCAGGACTCCGAAGAAACAAACCATATATGTTATTAGGCTTATTTCAAAGTTTTGAACTCAATGGATGCATCAACTTTTCATAAAAAAGTTTGTTTTAAAAAAATTAGCCTGTGGGACCCCTTTAAGATATATATTACTTGATTTTCAAATAGAGGGTCGAAATGCAAACTAAAACCTCCAAACTCGAACCAATCCTGCTAATAATACAGATTTGATATTTTGGATCTAATGAAATTATCAAAATCACCATTGGACATCCAAAATATCAAATTTGACCGAATCAACTATTGAAATTGTAAAGCTTTGAGGCATCTTAAGCTCTCGCAAAACTCTCCCGAAGGCATTGAGAACTGTGCCAGCCATCCCCATACCTCTAAATAAACATCTCACAACTATGGGGATGCGAAAAATAGTCTAATTAGAAAAAAGCAATATTGCACACTTAAAGTCATTGAAGTATCCACCACTAAGACTCTAGTTTGTCCTCAAACTAAAAGACAAGGAAATACCTAAATTGATAAAGAATAGAGGATAACTACTATGCATGTTAGATTCGACCTCCCAAGTAGCCTCCTCAATAGGACACTGACTCTTCTACAAAGGTCAACTTCTCATCCAACTGAATCGAGTCCCAACGAAGCATGTGATACTTATCTAGAATATTGTCGAAGCATATATACATAAAAGACTGGATGAACGACTGAAAAGTCTAAAGGTAAGGTCAACTCATAAGCATCCTCCAATGGTCTGAAGAATCTCAAATACCTTGATATACCTAGGGCTAAGATTCCTCTTTTCCCAAACGTCATTACAATCTTCTTGGGTGACACACAAGGAAAGACTCGATCACTAATACCAAACTTTAAATCACAAAGACAACAATCTATATGACTACTCTAGGTTACCCAAAACCTATCTTGAATTACCCAAACCCTATCCAACGACCTACGAAGCTAGTTAGTACCACGGGGTCTAACCTTTGAAGTCTCAAACCAACCAAAATAAGATCAAGAATGCCTGTCATAGAACGCCTTAAAAAATGCCATCTCAATACTTGAGTGGTAGTTATTATTATAAGCAAACTCAATTAAGGTTAAATACTGTTCCCACCGACCTCTGAAGTCTATAACACAAGTGTAGAGGTTATCTTTCAAAACCTAAATAGTCCGTTCTGACTGACTGTAGGTCGAGAGGGGAGAGTTGTGCTAAGATCAACTTGAGTACCTAACCCCTCCTAATTATTCATCAAAATCTAAAAGTTTACACTGATCCTTTGTCTAAAATAACTATTTCACAAACATAGATACGAGCCAACCTCTCAGCACTGAAGGAATAACGAATAGGTATGAAGTGGGCCAATTCGATCAATCATCCATGCTAAACGAAAGCCTTTAGAACCATGAGAAGTATGAGGCAATCTACTCATGAAGTCCATAATGATCTGGCCTACTTTTACTAAAAAATAGGTAATCTCTGAAGCAAACCACCTATCTTAAATACTCAGCCTTCATTAGTCGATAACACAATAAAATAGCTATAAAGTCCATTACATCCTTCTTCATACCACCCTAATAGTAATGATGCTACAAGTCACGATACATCTCAGTCACCTATGGATGAATAGAATATCTAGAACAATGTACCTACTCCAAAGTCAAACTCACCCATCCTTTGATATTTGGCACATAAACATGACCTCCAATCCTTAAAACACCATCATAATCAAGAGATGCCACCTTAGACTCGCCACTTAACACATTATATAGAATCATCCCCAAACTAACATCATCAAATTAGTGAGCTCGAATATGCTCCATCAAGAAAGATGTAGCATCAACAAAGGCTAGAACACATTCGAATGGTGAAATATTGAGCCCAATTATTTGATTGACTAAACACTGAACCCTAAGGCTAAAGGCCACTCCTGGGTCAAGAGATAGGCTAAACTCTCCATACTAACTGTCTTTCAGCTCATGGTACCTGTAATCTTATTAGACTTACCTAGATGATACAGAATAGTGTTACTATAATCCTTAAGCAACTCAAGCTAATGACAATGTCTCATATTAAGATCCAATTGACTTAAGAAATACTTAAAGCTATGATGATCCAAGAAACTATCCAAAGAAACTCCATACGAGTAATGTCACCACAATTATAACACAAATGCTATGGCTGCTAACTCCAAATCATGGGTAGGGTAATTCCTCTCATGAGGTTTAAACTAAGGAGAGGCATAGGCAATCACCTTACCCTCCTACATTAGTACTGCACCTAAACAAATGCTAGAAGTATCGCAAAACACCATAAAACCCATTCCTATTTTGGACACACTCAAATTAAAGGCCGAAGTCAATAGATCCTTGAGCTTTTAGAAGCTCTTCTCACAAGCATCTGGCCATTGAAATACCACTTTTTTCTGAGTTAACTTGGTAAAAAAATCCTCAATAGATGAGAAACCATCTACAAAATGCAAATAATAACCCACAAGCCAATGAAACTTCAAATCTCGATAGAAGAAGTAGGTCTAGCCCAATTATGAATTGTCGCTGTCTTGACTAGATCAACCATAATACCATCCTTGGTCTCTACATGACCCAAGAAAAAGATAGAATCCAACCAACATTCGCACTTTGAAAACTTAGCAAACAACTTTTCATTGTGCAACCTCTGAAGTACAATCCTCTAATACTTTACCTAATCGACCTCATTAATGGAATAAACCAAGATGTCATCTATAAATATAATAAAAAAGAGTATAGATACAACCGAAATACTCGATTTATCAACTCTATGAGTGTTTAAGGGGCATTGGTCAATCCAAAATACATGACCAAAAACTCATAATAACATATCAAGTTTGTAAAGCAATCTTCAGAATGTTCAAAGCTCTAATCTTCAATTGGTGATACCCAAATCTTAAATCAACCTTGGAAAACACCGTATCACCCTAAATCTAATATGAAAGATCATCAATGTAAGGAATAAAAATGTTGTTATTAGCCGTTACTTTGTTTAATTGCCTATAATCAGTATACATGTCCTTTTTTTTCACAAATAAGATAGGCTCATCCCAAGGAGATACACTAGGTCTAATAACCCTCTTACCCAACAAATCATGTAACTGCTCTTTTGAGTTTTTTTTAACTCTGCTGGGGCTATCCTATAAGAAGATATAGAAATGGGCTTTATGCTTGGCTCCACATCAATAGCAAAATCATTATCACGATCTAGAGGCATACTAGGAAAATTCATATAAAACACATTTATAAATTGGCAAACAACCCAAATAGAATCCATGAAAAGTGGTGACGCAACAATTATATCATAGACATAGGACAAATAAGTCAAACACCCTTTATCAACCATGAGATGAGCATGTGTAAAAGAGATAACTCCCTTTACACCCAAATTAAGTTTATCCTTTCAAGCTTACCTTGGCATACCCGACATAGCTAAGGTCATGGTCAAGGCATAATCGTCCAAAATAACTTGATAGGGGGATAGCCAGTCCATACCCAAAATAACATCAAAATCAACCATGTCTAGGATAATCAAGTCTAACCAAGTCTCATGACCTACAAAGGTAACCACACAAGATTGTTACACTCGATCCAGCACTAAATAATCTCCTATAGAGGTAGAAACACAAAGAAAAATAGTAAGAGGCTTACATATGATGTCAAAAATAAAATAAAAATATGTGGGCACATCGAAGAAAATAGACCCAGAGTCAAATAACATGAAAACAGATCTATAGTAAACTAGGACGATACCAATAATAATTATATCAGAAGCCTTCGCTCAGTTATCCTAGGTATAACGTAACACTAACTACATTTGCTTCTAGATTGAGTAACCTTATAGCCTCCACCACGATATGCCCTACTCTAACTCTAGCACTTCTAGCACCACCCCTACCAGTCTTTGAACTACTTCTCACTGCAAATATTAGAGAAAGCGCAAAGCTAAAACTAAGAACCCTATTATGTGGGTCCATATACATGTCACAGATAATCTTTGGCTAGATGAACAACCTTATTACATAGAAAACACTCTTTATGACCCGACTTAATTTAAAGAGAACCAACAAACTAAGATAACTACCCTAAATAGGCCTACCATGATAGCCATAAGAACCTCTACTCTAGAAATCCCTATTGAAGAAGGTATGACCACAAAACTTGGCCTGACTATGTACATTCTTGGTGCCTTATTGAGTAGCCTAGGAAATAGACTCGATCAACTGGGCATGCTCAATAATACTCTGAAAAGTAGCCCCTGAAACATTCATCTAGGCATTAGCCAATTTATAAAGACTGTCTTACCCCTAATAATCTTATAAAATCTCTTTGACTTAGTTGAAATATTAGCGACTAAATACCTGGATAAAGCATGAAAGCATGCCTCATATTTGACAATAGACATGGATCCCTACTTGAAGTAATAAAACTTATCACGAATTGAACTCTTAAGCTATGTGGCACAAACCTTTCCATAAAATCCTAAAGACTTAGGCCCAAGTCATAGAAGGCAAACCCAAAGGCCTACGCCTTGATAAGGACCTCCAATAATCCCTAGTGATATTTTTCAACTAATAGGTAGTATATGTAACTCGATGAGACTCAAATGGATCCAAGATTATGTAACTTCTTATTACAGTCAATCAGAAACTCAAACTCATCCTCACTTGTTGCTCCATTGATCTTGGGAGAAGTCAAACCAATAAACCTCTCAAACTTTTTTAATCATTTGAAGACATCATTGTACCCAAAGAAAATGGAGGAATAGTGATGTTCCATGAATTTATGATATTTAAAACATTTAAAACTATGAGTATTTGCAAGGAGAAAGGGATTTTTTTGTGGATATGATGGATTTTTCCATGATTACAAGATAAAAAGGCTCGAAGAATAATAATAATGATTATTAGATAAAAAGGGCATTAAACGATCAATGATAAGATTGTGGGATCCAACCATGGTCGTGCCAGGGCTATCGTAACATGATCTGAAAGATGAGTCTCTAGTGTTGCTTAGATAATAAGTTCCAATGATCGTAAATCGATCATACCATTGTACCATCAGATCATGGTAATATTGATTGGAAACAGGGTTATAGAAGTTAAGGATCGAGAATCAAATAGAAGCATTCCATAATATACATTAAAGTAATGATCATATCATAAGGTAGTGGGTAGGAAATATTGATTTATAAGTTTTAGAGGTAGAAATAGATGATGATCAAATGACAACATAGTATGGTCGTAGGTTGATACCACGGAGCCATACTGTGAACTAAACTAATGAAGATTTGAAGATGAAAATCCAAGAGCCAAACCACAACCATGAAAGGACAATCATGAGTTCTAACCGCGATCGTACTTCATGTCATCTAAGGTCACCGATCCAGATTTTTTATTTTATTTAGGATAAAATTTATTTTTTTAATAAATACTCTTATAGGTTTATTTTTATGAGTTTACACTACTTAATATTTTACAATATTATATTGTGAGATTCTAAGGCATATTTTTGAAATTTTCCGAACATCGTTTCTATGATTTAATTCAAGTTGAGATTTTAGGATTTTATTTTTACTTTAAGTTCATAATAATGTTTTCATATATGAATTCTTCTTGTGTTCTTGCAATCATGAGTAGATAAATACCATAACAAGGATTGTGGGAATCAAGATGAATTAACAAAATGGGTTAAGTGTGAAGCTATTCTAAACTATTGTACCCACATTATTGGCATTTCCTTTGTTATGATTGCTCTTCCAATAGTTGAAAATACCAGAACTCGTCTGTATACTAGTCTTACTTGAGAGAGATGTAGAGACTAGAAAAAAGAAGTGACAAAGAGATTTAAAGCTGTCAACCTTCATCTAATAATTTAAGCCGTAACAAAGATAGTTAATCTGAGATCAAGAATAAGAGTTAGTAGTGTGACACTCAGAGTCCAAAAAAAGGAGAGTGAAATTTATCTAACCAAGGTCAAGAGACATTTAGATAAAATTATCTTATTAGATTTTGCATGAAATGCATCAAGATAGTTTGTTAGAATGAGAAACCCATGAAGTTATGTAGTCATGGGGAACACAATCCTAGTGCCTCCTCATACCAATCAAAACACCAACAATCAATAATTGTTACTGTTAGTCTTTTATTTCACAAAATCCTCCTCTTTTACTTATTTGCCAATTACCTAGACAAATACTTAATCAAATTTGTCCTATTCCCTATAGGCTCGACCCTAGCCTTGTTGGATTTTATATTTGATTCAGTGACTAGTTTATACATTTTAGGAGGTGTAATTTGTGTGACATTAAATTTTAACATTATTGTACGGGAATATGGTTATGGACTTGAGTGATTGTGTTTATCAGGCTGTTGGTTTTGTTTGCTAATTTTAGTTTTCTACCATTTTTAGGGAACACACTGGTGTATAAACTATACTTGTAGTAAGGAAATCCTTTTTGCATCCTAGTGCACATGCATGTGTGCGTGGTCACCCAAGTAGTAAAGTGGCCTTTAAAAGTCAAGTATCATTCCCATAGGGACTTGTGTTTAGTAACAATCTAATTTTAGCATCTTTAAAAAGATTAAACAAGTGCTAATTGTAACCAAGAGAGTTTTATATTTGAAAACTTAAAAGTAACCGTAAGAAATTTGGAATTATTACGCGTTGGAGACAATAATGGGGAAGAATCCAGGGTCAAGGAACTCCGAACGATCCTAATAATCTATTCAATTTTGTTGGTTTACTTAATTATCTTAGTTATTTATTTACGTGGTTGATAACATAATTAGGAAATGGTCATCCTCTAATTCTCTATCTAACTTATCCCCACAACTACATCATTGTGCATGATGTGAGAACTAAGCTAAACTCAAATACTAATGTTGATTTCTCAAAGTATAGGATCCCACTCCATATATCCCATGATCTAATCTATTGTTTTTTCTTTTGGATTACAATAGTGATCTTGGGTGTATTTATACGCCTAAGCACCATAATTTATCCATATTTTAGCTATGTTTAGATAACAAAGTCCCTAGTTTATTATGTTTTTACTCTACTTCTATGTAATTGAGCTAACCGATGTGATTAGCATGATTTCAGGTATTAATGAGGTAGATGAAGACATTATGGGACTATGGAATGCGGATGGCATATGACACAAGAGAGAGTAGCAACTTGGACCAAATGTGGCGCCTAGAAACTACAATTTGGACCAAATGTGATGCATGGGAACTTTCTCCTGGTCAAATTTTCCATTTATAATAAGTTGAGGACTTAGAAGGAAATTATGAGATAGAAGGCTATTAAAAGACTTGTTTCTGAATTTTTATTGAGGATTCACATTCTGTATTATTTTGGAAAACAAGAGAAAGCGGCTTAGCTTAAGGAGAGAGAGAGAAACATTTTTCTCTCTTATTTTCGCTATTCATCTTCTCCACCAAGATCGTTCTAAGTTTTGGTATGATGAATATTTCTATTGTGACTTCCGTTTTATTCATGAGTAGCTAAATTTATTTGTTAGGGTTATGGAAACCTTGTAGTATACTCTCTATTGGTATGGGTTTTTGAATTTATGTTGTGTTAATCCACTTATATCATTACTCTCTTCGTTATGACTGAATTCTTGTGGTTGCAAACATAGGGAATGTGCCATTATAGCAATAACTTGTTTGATAGAAAAGTTACTGTTTGGAAAAAAAAGTAGTGACAAGAAAATAGGGTTTCCAACCTCTATTTTACACGTTAATGCCTTAGCCGGATTAACTACTTGAGAGTTCGTATGATTGGTTGTGCACTTTGGATTTGAGAGAACTAAGGTGAATAAATCCTTGATGGTTGAGAAACACTTGGATTTAGAATTAGAATACATCTCTCTATAAGTGCATGCATGTATAAATCCTTATTACTCATAGTTAATAGAGAAGTAAAAGCTACAAGGTGGAAATAACCCTAACTTGTCATTCTCTGTGATCAAATATTAATACACATATTGCTTCATTGTTATATTATAACTGTCATTTCAAATTTAAACCAAAACCCCCCATTCAGGAACCTCTGACCAAAAGTACAGTAACAACTACAATACTTAGTCACACAGTATTCCCTCTGGGATTCGATACCCAACCCGATTGGGTTCTATATTTGACAGCGACCGCTTACTCTCTCGTAAGAGAGGTGTAATTTGGGCGTATCAAATAGAAATAAGGTTAATACAAAAGGCCGCAAATACTTAGACTAGTAATAACAAGGATATATGAGAAAGAAAAAACGATATTCAACTTAAACAAACTCAATTGAAATCATAATTATTCATTTTCTTGGCCTCAACCTGAGGACGAGGGTGTTTAGCATAATGATGAAATTTATGTATGAAAATCAAAATTAAACTAAAGTAAAGATAAATAACCCTAATACCAACCTTAATTATCTATTTTACAACCCCAAAGTCGTCCAAGGTGTGTACAACAAGACTAAGCGTCCTATTTATACTATGAAGAAGTTTGCTCATTTTGTGCCCATTGCGTGTCACGCTCTTGCATTGGAGAGATTAAGGGAGTGACATGCCATAATTGTGGGTGAACAATATTTTGGAATTTTTATTTTGTGTCTTGGGGCATGGAACACTCTTATTTCGGAGGCTAGAGGTTGTGGCACACCCATGGCCTAAAAAATTCCAGATTTTGCCATTGTTTAGTCCTTCCTTTTGCCTTTGCTTTCCTCACTTGATGGGTGTCTAACATCATTTGAACTTGTTACGATCCCAAAAATTGCTCCTGACATCTCACTTGGCATCCTTTATCATCAAACACTATGAATTAGTGCATACAACACAATAGAATCCACCGAGATACACTAGAACAACACATAACTCAAGCTAGTAATACTAGTTTTCTCGTTTAAAGTTAAGTGATAATTTTGATTTCAAACTTGCTTTGAACACAAATTAAACACAAAAAAAATGTAGTTTAACACATAGAGGCTCACTTATACCATTAACAACTCATTACACACACAAAAAGTCCTTATAACTAGGCTAAAATCGTATAGATAATGACATTTAGATGCATAAATCCACCTAAGATCATCACCGCATACTAAATCCCTTGTTTGTCCTCGAACAACTCTTTACATTAAATACTATCCAAGAAATAATCCACTATAACTACTACAAGTAAGATACTCAAGATAACACTACAACGACTGCACAAATAGCAAGTTCCATATTAAGCTTGTCATATACATTTGAAATCTTATGAACGGTACTTCAAAACATCCTAGCCTCAAGAATTGAATCTACCAACTTGGAAAACTCATTCTTATTAATCAATAATGAGATCATACAAATCACCTAACTATCATCAAACATGCGCCCTCACTAAAAGTGTGTTACCCATATCCACTCACAAATATGTAATTTATCACAATAATGAGTATAAGAATAAAATTAAACTCACTCTTGCAAAGAATTAACATGCCACATAATATGAAAATTAGGATTTCCCTTAGTGTAGTACTCTACTAGTATTAGAACATCAAGGATCAGGAGCAAATAGGACGTCAGGGTTGTAATGTAGGCTAAGGGATGGGTAGGAATAATTCTGGCTAGTAGTAGCGACTATTTTCCCGAAGAGATTTAATACATCACATTATACATTGAACTCTTCTCTAACAAACCACTTTCACCCCTTCTATCTTCCTATTTCATTTTTGTTTTGCCTTATTACTTTTATGCTAGTTTGTACAACTTAAGGAGGGAGTGTTTTCTATCAACAAATAATTTAAGTTTGATTAATTTTTCAATTCTCATTACATCACTCCCAACCATAACATGTAAAATGTTTAACATTAATATCTACTATTTCTTGGGGATTCAGTTTCACTTCTTTCCTTCTTAACATTTACACTCAACCAGATTAATTTTCAACTAAAGTGCTAAGAGCTTTGTATAACTCTACCAAAGAATCGGCTAAAGGATCAATGGGGGTTAACTAAGATCATGCAATATGAGTAGGCAAAGAGAGTATGAATATGGCTATAAACTAAATGCCCTATATCTTCTCCTAATTTCTTTATTCCTTATTTCACTTTGCACACACACCAGACAAGTTCTAGACATCAATATGCAACTCAAAATACAATAAAATACCTTACATCACACATAGTGCATGCTTAAATAATGTTGGATTCCTATAGACTCTAAACCAAGCAATATCAAGAATTCACTATTAAGCCCACATTGCACAAGAGTCATAAACTGTAATACCCGACATTTTTAGTCTATAATTCAAATCGTAATTCGTACGTGTATAAACCTAAAACCAATGATTTACATATAGATTTAAGTTTTAAGATCATTTAACTTGTGTGTAAAGTGTATTCGATAT
This sequence comes from Capsicum baccatum var. pendulum, assembly GCA_030864225.1. Taxonomy (NCBI): domain Eukaryota; kingdom Viridiplantae; phylum Streptophyta; class Magnoliopsida; order Solanales; family Solanaceae; genus Capsicum; species Capsicum baccatum. The sequence continues at coordinate 218,963,122 of CM061557.1, read as the reverse complement.
GAAAAATGTTCATAGATACACTTAGAGTGAAGTTGAGTTAAGAGCTATTGTTATTGACTAAATTTTGGAATTTGATCCTACAAGTGTCAAATTTTAACATTTATAACTTCTTGAATATATGGAAATTAGGCTCAAGTCCCACTAAATTAAAGATAATTGAGTCCTTTTTCCAATGCTACCAACTTTGCCTTAATCCAACACCCGAGCGAAAAGTTATAATCATTTTCTTGAGGAAGCAATGAGGGTACGTGATAAGGGCATGGCATACCCTTTAAGCTCCGCATAAGAGCGTGGCATGCCCTGTATGCTCCAAGTTAAAGGAGTGACACACCCCTATTCCTAGAGACGCTAAAACCTGCATTTCTCTTTAATTTTTTAAGGACAAACTAGTTATTTACACCCTAAATGGTCCTATAACTAATACTAACTGTAGTAACCCATAATACTTTCTAGCTCAGTTTTTCTCCTGGAATGTCAAGGGTTTGCTTTGAAAATTAATAACTCTTGATACATATAGAATTTTCCAGCTCTAGACCCACTAGTGTGCAGATAATCGACTCAGCTTTCCAACAATACTAATTTTGCCTTAATCCGATACTCAGTTGAGAAGTTATGAAATTTTTAGTAAAATCGTATGGCATTTTGACAGGTTCCGCATCACAGTGAAGGAAAATTTTGCAATCATCAAATTCCAATGGAGCACCACGATTACATTGCATTGCAGTGAAAGTCTAGTTCTCACTCATGCCTTTTCCAGTGAGGTGATGCAATTTTAGAGTGTCCCGATGATGGAAAAAATGGGACTTGTCCCTTTTTCAGTAGCCCAATGTGATAGCCCTGCATTGCATTGATGGGAAAAACTGGGCTCTTCCCTTTTCCAGTGAACAACCATTATAGTGGTGCGTCGCGATGGGTAGCCAAACTGGAATTTTTCTAGTTTTCGAGTTAAATTTTAAAAAGGGCAATTTAGTTAATTCCCAAGCCCCAAGTCGTGAATAACATAGAATTAAACCTATTCTAAGCATTCTATGCTCATTTTTCATCAATTTTGTCTCAAGAAAACCCTATAACCTCAAAACTTAACCTCTAAAAAATCAAATTTCCTCCATTCTTTTTCCAAGATAGCTCAAAATTAAGGATTTCTAATTCAAGAGATTCAAGAATTCATCTTCAAGAGAACAATTAGGACTCCAAAATCTAGTGTTCTTATAAATTACATCAATTAGGGTATGTGAGATTTATGAACAAGGATCCTCTTTAATCCTTGTGCCCAAAACTAGATTTACTTACAAATTTACATGATTTTGTATGATTATTCATGAAATTTAAATTAGGGTTCATACCCAATATTGCTAATTGAAGGATTTTGAGCGTTGAAGTGAGTTAGATGATGAATTTCATGTTTACTTTTGTATTTTCATGCGTAGTATAGTAATTTCCAGATTTTGTGTTGAATTATTAATACCTTCATTATCAAGGATGACTATTATTATATTTTGACATGAATTTGATGCATGGGTGTTAAGACCTAGTTGAATATTGTTATTTCAAGATTGATTATGCTATGAGCACCCTATGACTAGAGTGTTTTCAAATTTTTGATAAAGATTTGATCTTTTGATCTCAGCTTAGATATGATATCCACTTTACAGTTTCAGACTATTTTTTAAATTAACAAATATATAGTTGGTTTTCATAATGAACTATTACACTAGATTTTAAAGTGGATTTTTCCAATAGAATGAACATACAGATTAAACGGAGTAGTATTTAGCACCGAGTTGGGTATGTTCACATGCCCCAAAACTATGAGCCAACTAGGTTTAGATTATCAGATTATTCATATTTCTATATGAATGACAGATACAGATTTGATCACTTAGATTAATACTCCTTTGCAAGACTATGACACCTCTCCCCAACGTGAGATTTTCCCATAAGGGAACTAGATGTTGGACTCCATGATAGCTTACATGGTTTATGTTGGTTTGAAGAAACTCCCTTATATAAAGCTTTTAAAAGAATTTCCTGTGTCCTAACAGTAAAGACTTTTCAAATAGTTTTTAAAAGTATTTCCTTACTAGTAAAACCTTACAGAATATAAAAATTTTAACAGAACAACTTTTAGAAACTAAGTGTAAAGGCTTACAGTTTTATTCAGATATTGCTTTAGATATGGCTTTAGCTATAAGATTTCAAATTTCAGTTTACAGATACAGAAGTGAGTCCTTTCTACACTTAGACAGTATGATTTAAAGACAAAATACCAGTACAACTTTTATAAACTAAATGTTATGACTCACTAGATTTATGAAACATGTTTTGTTATTCTTGATTATAATTTATAGTTTTCAGATATTCCAGCTTATATGAGTCATTTACGTTTAGCATGCATTATTTTATAAATTGTAATGAGGTTGTGATATTATTTTACTTATGCATTTACCCCATATACTCATTACATTCTCAAAGTACTGATCCACATATACGTCTATGTGCTACACTGTCTCATAATGTAGGTTCAGGTGCTCAGTTTCAGCAGTGTGAGTAATTTCAACCATCTCCATCTACATCCCGATAGTTGGTGAGTCCTCATAGTTTGGGGACTTAGTCATTTAGTTTTTTAGCTTATTAGTATAGATGATTCTGTAGTTTTAGACAGTTTGAGTCAGCTGGGAGTTTGTCCCAGTGACTCTCTAGTATTAGTTGTAGAGGCTTGTCAAACTAATAGATTATGATTTAGATTTTCAGTGTTGATTGATCAGACTCTCTAGTCTAGTATTTTCAGAGATTATATTCAGATATTCTCAGTTAGCTCAGACAGAGTTTGGCATTCTAGTTTTGATGTTGTATCTATATTTCCTTATTATGAGATTTAGACTCAGTAAACGACAGACAGGGTTAGATTGAGGCTACTCGTAGTCTTGATAACCATATGACATCCCGGGACCCATTTTTGGGGCGTTACACTAACGTGATTTCATCATCCTATAAAACCAATACACAATTTCTTTCCTCCCAAATTTTTCAGAACATCAATTAAGGGTTCTTCTCCAAAAGTTCAACTTTCAAGGCTGTAAATTTAAGTTTCTTTGTTATGTTTTTTCACCAATTTCATCATCACGGGTGTGGGAAACGAATTCAAGTGTTCAATGGTTCAAGCTTCAAAGTTTAGAATTCAAGCTTTTATTAAAATGTCTTTTGTCAAAAAAACATGTATCTCTTTCTTAAATTGATTTCATATAAAAGCATGTATTTAATTATTATCCATATGATTTGATTGCTGGATTTTGAATGATAGTTTGAGGGTTTTGAATGAATGATACACGGTTAGTTTTCCTATGGTTTTGGAATTATGATTTGTGCTTTATTGATAGATTTTAAAACTCATTGGGTGCATGGGCATGGTGAATGAGATCGGGATCATGGATCCTCCTAAGTTGATTTAATAAATAATGGGTTTCATGGATTTCCCTAATAAACATATTTTGATATTGGAATTAGTAATAACCTCAATGTACCTTATGATTTGGCTTTGGAACATTGATATATACATAACTTATTTTAGAACTGTTGCATTACACAAAAGGTTAATGGACTATAAATGGTTTTGAAAGGCCTGGTGGTCATTATTTGATTTGAAATTAGAGCTTAGGGTCATAGATTACCCCAAGTTGATGGAATTAGATTGACATAATGAATTTTTGTTTGCAAGCTCTTAATTAGTACGGTGATACCATTGATAATGCCTTTTTGGATGATTCCTTGGTTAAATGGATGGTTTTATGTGCAAATATTTTAATTGGAATTAAAGGGGGTTGTGTATTTCATCATGAAGTTAGAGGTCCTGGGGGTACCAATACTGGAAACCATATTTGTCGGTGTGAGGGTATATAGGACTGTGTGCATAGTTCACACTTTGTACATATATTTTTGATTGATCGAGGTATGATGGACTCCCATTCCCTTACTTAGATTTATCTAATTTGTGTGGCTACACATAATGGGTCCCTTTCAACAGGGGGAGCTAAATCCATATAGCCCATGGGTGCCTTTAGGATGGACAAAGCTGCACAGTCCAAGTTAATAATTTAAAATCTCATGCTAAACCTTTTTCCTTATCCTAACATTATATATATATGCATGTATGTGAACATGTATATTGAATTTTGGATTGATTTTGAATGGCATTATTTTATCCCTATCTCGAGTCACACGCTAGTGCTCACCTCGCTATTCATTCTAGGATGTTCATTATGTAGGGTCCGAATATACTTGTTTTACTCTTGTATAGTGTTAAGGTGGATTAGCATGTCTGTTGAGTTATTGTGAAGTGGTGAACTTCCATCCGTTAGAACGAATTATTATTTCATTGTTCTTTTATTATTGATTTAGTGCCTATGGATTCCTTTTGGACATGGTCGAGGGCATATCCCCACCTATGCAGTATTTATTTCTCAGAGGATTTTCTGGACATTTGTAGGATTGGTTAATGTTTTATCTCTTATATGTTATTTGAGTTATGTCATCTATCTTATTATGGTTTTTCTATCTTTCACTATTTATAATTATTTTTATGCTCATGAGGTTAGGCGATGGGGTAGTCTCCGATCCATGGTGGGCTTGAGATACCCATCATGGCCAAGCCCTAGTTTGAGTCATGACAAGCATGGTATAAGATCACGATTCAGGATCGTTGGGTATCTACAAAGCCATGTCTAGTAGAGTATTTCTTATGGGTGTGTTGTGCACCACACTTATTATCAGGAGGCTACGAGGAATTTAGGAAATATTTCTTATTCTTTCACACTCTAGATCGTGCAATTGTGTTATCCTATGAAAGTTATCCAAATTCCTTCCTTTCTTTAATTTTGTTACCTATGTCTCATCATCGAGGTGATAAAAGTGGAAAGTTTAGCTTCCTAATAGTGTGGTCCTTTCTAAAGGAGTTATGAAAAGTCATAAAATGGCATAAGGTTTTGAAAAGAGTTCATTAGTTCATCAAGGTGTATTGATTCAAGTGTATACCTTTAAGTTCTTGACTAGTGCTTTTCAGCCCGAGGTAAGATGTGTAAGTTTTCTCTTTCATGAACTTTAATAAAAACGTCTCTCTTATGGGGAGGGAATTATTTCTGAATATTGGGATAGTATTTCTACCTTAGAGGTTGTATAAATTGGGGTGTTTTGACATATGAGTAGTAAGATGATCCTGAGGTTAGTGATATGAAGTTTTATATTTTGAAGTCAGGGTGAGGGTAACTATTTAGTAAAAATGCATAGTTGTAATTGCATGATATTTAAGTGAGTTTTGGGGCGGTATGTTTTTATGGTGTAGGTTAAGGTGCACCAAAAAAAATTAGCAAACATGTGGTAGTAGGTAAAAGAGAGTGATTAGGTACAATGTTTACATCTTTAGTTCAAATAAGAAAAGAGCTCATGAGGACTAGATATTCTAGTAGTGAAATAAATCATAGGTTGTGAATTTAAGGATTGGTCGTCTTGTAATTTATGAATTTAACTTTCACTTGGTGAGATCTTTGAAGGGGGGGGGGGGGCTCCATGGTGTTTATAGAATCTTGAAGGTAGTTGGGATGTATGCATGGGTAAGTGGATGTGATGTGAGAGAGGTGAATATTTTATGGACCATACTGGGTTATATTATAAGATAGATATCAACTATCTTTATTATGTAGCTATACCCACTGATAGTTTTTTTCGAGTAGTTGTATACTAGAATAGTATGTGAGAAGACGTGTAATGAATATTAAGGTGTTGTAGTAATGTTGTGAAGAAGAATGTGCTTGTGGTCCATAGTTAAGTTAAATAAGGAATTTAGGTGGATATTTCTATTTGATGGACTAGTATATAATGCGAGATATTTCATTGGTGGTACATGATTGTTTCTAGACACTACGTTTGACTTTAGATATTGATTGTGGTGATAAGAATGTTAGCTTGAGGATAGTGATGCAATATTTGTGGGAGTGAAATTAGTAGGCTTGATATAATTTGTGAAAGAGCTTAGGTTGATGTTATGAAATATTGGAGTGGGTAATTATGATATATGTGTGAAGTCTAGTGTTGAAGTAGAAATGGTGGCTAAATCATTAAATGGATAAGAGCCTTAATTTGTAAGAATAAATTATACTTGGTTTTGAGTTATGAGTGCCATGTATATCTAGTTTATGTTCTTAAATTTCTTGGTATGGAGAAGTCTAGGGAGTTGTTATATGGTGTTATGCAGAGTTTAATTCAGGGTAAAATAGATAGACTATGTGAACTCTTGGTATAGTCTTAAAATTTTGTTAAATTACTAGATTATGCTATTAGAGGTGTAACTCTAGTATTCTAAGGAGTTTAAGATTGTGTGTTATGTGTTTACAAGCATAGATATCTATGCCCTTGAAAATATAGTTATAAGATAATGACATAAGCGGGTGGAGTGAGTTATGATTAGTATCCCCAACATGGATGTCCTAGAAAGAATTTAGTGTCTTCATATTATAGTTATTGAGGGGAGTTTGGAATTCATGTGCATAGTGATACCTCCATGGTGCGGAGTGTTGTGCTTATAGATTTAATGAGGGGATATATTTTCATTATTGGTATAGTAAACTTTGAGCTAAGGGGGAGATAATACAAATCTTGAATTTTCTCATGGTGGTGAGTTTTAGGGATGAGTCATGATAAATTTATTCTTACTCTAGCAAACTTCTCCTATTTTTGTAGCTCTTACTCTAGTCCTTCAGTTACTCTCCTTATGTCAGGATGATAGTGGTTATGGAGGCATAGTAATGTTTTAGATAAGAGAGTGGATGATCGTTACTGTAAAATTTTGGTGTGGCTACTTGAACTAAGGATATAGATGAAGCGGGAAGAGTAAGATGAAACTTTTGTTATTGAAATGGTTAGGAAGGAAGTATGTGGTGAAAATCTTTGTGAAAGTGATTTAAGTTGTTGGGTCCGTAAAATGGGTGTAGTAAAGATAGGCTTGAATATTATGACTGATAGATTCACAAACCATTATGTTATGTGGCTATTACTCATTAATTAAGACATAATGTTATTTGATTATAGTAATAATACGAAGTAGTATTCTTGAATGAATGTAAGGTATAAAGACTTGCAACTTAAGTAAGCACCTTTTAACTCCAGATCAGGATTTAATATGGAAGAAATGTATAGTTAGACCCAGGCTCTTGTAGTGATGTGTTTTGTGAGGAAATTGTAAGATTGAAATGGTGAAGTGTGATATTCATATTGGAATTCATAGTTGAGAGGTATTTCTATATTTGAGGACTATTAGACATATCATTAGAGGTGGAGGATACGTCTATTCTTATGTCCCACTAAATCTTGTTTTGTAACTTGGATCAATCTTAATCAAGTTGAGTATTCCTTGAAAAAAGAATATCATGCCTTATGTTCTTATGATCATGTTTTATGTAACTTATGACCATTTGGGATGTTAAAAGGGTGTCTTGGAAAAGTTTTAGAATTTTCGAAAGGGGTTCGGCGCTATTTTTGGATTCTGAGACAGCGTGCCTTCGTGATAAGGATGTGTTACGGAGGTTAACCTCTGTGATATTGGCGTGGCACGGAGGCTAACCTCCACAATATTGGCGTACCACACCAGTATTTTAATTTCGTCCAGTTTTTTATTTTTTCACTTAGGCTGAGGGGCTTTTGGTATTTTTACCCTTTATACGGTCTTAGTCTTGTTATCTCATGATTCACACTTACATGTTTTACTTGGTGACGCTATGAAGCCCTTTTCTTTTGATGCCTATATGTGTTTTGTTGAGGGAGAATTCCTAATGTGAAGTACTTTGTTCCATATTTTTGAAGCTTCAATAAGTTTCCACCCATCATTCAAGTACGAATGATTCCAAGGAGGAGAAAATGTAACACCCTGCATTTTTTTGGCTTGAATTCAAATCGTTATTCCTAAATGTATAGACCCAAAACTAATGATTTCTGTCACACCCTTTTTTTTCACTCCAAAAACAGATATCGTTTTTAGTTCGAAAGGGTTTTATTATTAAAGTTACAAAATGAAGATTTTTTGTTTCGAAAAAGGATTATTTATATTTTTTGTTTAGAGTCACCACTTGGCATAATCCAGTGTGCCAAGTCACCTTCGGAAATCCTTTTCAAAACTGTTTGACTCTTTAAAACTAGTTTGCGAACAGAGATTCCGGTTAAGCAATTCTGTTGACCAAGAGGAAGGTGTTAGGCACCCCTCGATCCCATGGTTCAACCACGATCGCTTGTCGGAGTATATCAGCTAATTTGACACTATAGAATGTATAAACCACACAGAAAACACACAAACCAATCAATCAAACAAATAAACAAAAATTGAAAACCAAAATAATGTAGGGTCCAAATTATATAGTCCAAAATAAAAATGTACGGTAAAGTAAAACCTATCCTATTCTAAACTAATCCTGAACTAAACTCCAACCCGCTACTTTGGGCCTTCGTCACGAACGTCCTCCGAGTACAAAATACTTCGGGGCATTCCCCGACAAATAAACACAAATACCTCAGGGCATTCCCCGACCAAATAAGTACATCCAAATTAATTAAGATAACTAGAAAAACATTCAAAACACATATTTAAACATTCAAAACATTCAATCAACACATCGCTCCTAAATTTTGCCTACCCGAACCTATATTTCCTATCCATTTCAACATATCATAAATCTATCACATTCACACTTATTCTAAATTAAACAAAAGATAACAAATTAGAATTAATCTACGTTCAACTTTTATTAATTACTCCATTCTTGCCCATATTCATTATCAATCTCAAAACTCCGTCAATCCTTAAGTATTCGATTTTGAGATAAAGATAAGACAATAATAATCAACATGGCTCAAACAAGCTCACAAACACTCCACACAACCACAACATTTAAACACATTTTGAGATAATAATAAGATTTGTAGAGTTGAGGGATGGACCTTAATGCCGCTTTTGATGAATATTATTCGACGAAATAAAGAAAATCCACCTCCGATAACTTCAACTTAAGCCTCAATGACGATTCTATCCAGCTCGGTATAGAGAGACTGAAACCCAAAACTAAACTCAATGAACGAGTCAAGACAAACCAAAACCTAGAGGCCCAAACCAGTAACGAATACCGCAGAACCTGAGATGAAAATCGCAACAGCATAAAAACAGTCCCGTACATAAAATTATCACAAAAAATTGATACGAAATGGGACCACCCATAGTGAAGGATCCCGACTGTTTTAGGTTTTTAGAAGAAACTCAATGTTTCATCTAGATCCACTCCGAAATCAGAAGAAAAATGAAGAATTTTTGAGATTTATGGAAGTAGGTCGACCGGATGACGAACCCAAGACCTATTCCGGGGGAGTTTCAGGTAAAAAAAATCTAGAAATGAGATTGATTCTCTTACCCGTTCATTGTTCAGATCATTTTCTTCCCCTTTTTAGTTCATTTTTTTTTTTGCTTTTCTTTTCTGATTTTGGCTTTCTTCAATCTGTTCTCCCTCTCGATCACTCACTCTCGACCCCTCTTTCCCTTTATATGAGTGTCGTGTGTGAATCGTGAGAAATGGTTGTGTGTGTTTATTTGTGATTGTGCCCAGAAGAAGATAAGGAGAAAAAAAGATGGATTCTCTCCATTCTTCTCTTGTCTCTACTTCTTTAAATATAGCACAGTGATTGTATTTATATAAAAAATGGGAATTGAGCTCCTCTTTCTGGTAGGAATAGGACAATTCTAAGAATATTCTCTCCTGGGTCCCACACTTTTGTTTCCTTTATGAAATGGTTTCAAATTGGGAAAAAATGTGAGGGTGGAAAATTGGGGCGATGGTGTCATTTTTAATTGGAAGGGTAAGGGTTAGATGTCTATTTTTGATTGGGTGAGTTGTTGGAATCTTTAAGATAAGAGAAAATTAGTTAGGGTTTGTTATTTGGATAAAAACAAAAGGGAATAAAGAAATAAGTAAAAGATGAGGTGGTTATTCATTTGTTTTTCTGGAAGAAAATTATAAGATGGGATCAAAGTGCGTGATAACGGAGTAAGGATTATTTTCGACGGGACAAAATTACGTGTCTACATCATGCCCCATTTGAATGTAAACACTGAGTGTTTTCATACAAAGAAGTAGAAAACGAGACAGAATTTTGTCCTAATCATTATTTGAGGAAAGAAACAGAAAGATGAAGGAGGACTGAGTCTTGACGGACATCCTACCTACCCAAGCTATGAAGGAAACCTATTACAGGTACCTCCAAAGGAAGGAGAAGGACTATACCGAGCTGGAGAGTCGAGTGAGGCTCCATCGAGGTTACGGTCCGCGACTCTGTCATTACATCAAAAAATGAAAATTACAAGTTAAAACATAAATGAAATTACAAAAATCCTATCTATGCAGCTTTCCTTGACTCTTTACTTGAGTTTTATCGCCCTATTCTTCAGGAGGGCTCCTAACTTGCAATTTCTTTCAACTTGTTGCTTGGTTTTCCATTACTTCACTTCGTTGTTCGACTTTTATTTATTCGCCCTACTCTTCAAGCGGACTTCTGACTTGTCAGTTTTGTCCTTCAATTTCATTACCCTGTTCTTCAGGAGGGTTCCTGACTTACAGTTTCCTCAATTTCTCATTTCATCACCCTATTCTTTGGTGGGCTCCTGACTTACAGATTCATCACCCTGTTCTTCAGGCGGGCTCCTGAAATCGAAATAAAAACTAGAAATGAAATTACCCCAAACAAATATTATAGTAAAACAGTATTTCATTTTTAAAAATGTGGTCCCATTTTCCAGGAGGGTCTTGAACAGAAAGTAAAATCCCATTTTTCAGGAGGGTCCTGAGCTGAAAGTAAAGTCCCATTTTCCAGAAGGGTCCTAAACAGAAAGTAAAGTGCCTTTTTTCAGGAGAGTCCTGAACATAAAGTAAATTCCCATTTTTCAGGAGGGCCCTGAACAGAAAGTAAAATCCTATTTTTAGGAGGGCCCTGAACATAAAGTAAAATCCCATTTTTCAGGAGGGTCCTGAACATAAAGTAAATTCCCATTTTTTAGAAAGGTCCTAAACAAAAGTAAAATCCCATTTTTCAGGAGGGTCCTGAACATAAAGTAAAATGTCATTTTCCAGTAGGGTCCTGAACATAAAGTAAAATCCCATTTTTCAGGCGGGTCGTAAACATAAAGTAAAATCCCATTTTTCAGGAGGGTCCTAAACATAAAGTAAAATCCCATTTTTCAGGAGGGTCCTGAACAAAAGTAAATTCCCATTTTTCAGGAAGGTCCTGAACATAAAGTAAAATCCCATTTTTTAGCAGGGTCCTGAACATAAAGTAACATCCCATTTTTCAAGAGTGTCCTGAATAGAAAGTAAAATCCCATTTTTCAGGAGGGTCCTGAGCAAAAGTAAATTCTCATTTTTCAGGAGGGTCCTGAAGATAAAGTAAAATCCCATTTTTCAAGAGGGTCCTGAACATAAAGTAAAATCCCATTTTTTAGGAGGGTCCTGAACAGAAAGTAAAATACCCTTGGACATGCTTTCCAATGACAGCTGAACTCAATGAACAAAACTTTGCCCCTGTTTCATCAAAGAAAAATTTTTTAGTTGAAAACTTAGTAGTAGTTTGCATCACTTGGCTTTCTAGGTATCTTCTCCAGCAGTTGTTCCTTTCATCTTTGTTTCAAATTGCTGACACTTGCCCCTGTCTTTTTGCATCATTGACCTAGACCAAATCGGGGAAATGCCTTTGACTCAAATATCGAGCTTCTATTATACCATGCCTCTGAGATGCACCCTTTGACATCTGATACTCCCATGAATCTAGAAACCTGTCGGTTGATAAACTTTCTTTTATTTGTGTTGAATTACGATCCTATTTCTTTCATGTACTGGTCCTTGGCTTTTCCTCATACAATTGGAAATTTAGGTAGCAAGTTTTGAAATTCTTTCTTACTTGTTTTAACACAGCATAAACTCAAAGAGTGTAGAGAAACGATGGTGACTTTTCTTTTGATAAAAAACATAAAAGGACAAAAAATATAAATGTATAAATGAAAGAAAAAACGCAATGTCCCTCTTTTTAACAAAGAAGAAAACTTATCTGAATATGGAAATCAACTCCAATGACTATGACATGCATTTTGGATTAAGCTGCCTAATCTTTCTATCCAAAATTCCCATTTGTTGTTGAGTTCGTGCCTTTGCCACTGAGCCGCTTCTTCCAATCCATTGAATTCATACATATCATTCAATTGACGACATCTTAAAAGACTTTTGCCAATAAATCTCTTTCCTTTTTACTTTTCCCTCTAACTCGCCATCGCCTTATGGTGCCCATAAGGGTTTTCACCAACAAGACTCTCATTTTTATTTCTTTCTTAAATTCTTATGTTGAGGAAGACAAGTAGTACCCTATAATGTATCATCATATCCATTGCATATTTATCCTTAACATTATCAAAGATTGATCTAAAGGACTTTCTTTGGTTGGAGCTTGGCTTTTGTATAAGGTTAGAAAAGGACGGTAAGAGGCTCAAACGACACTTGAAGTAGGGGTGGGACTTACAATTTTTGGAATCGACTCAACAACATGTTAGCTCATGCCCTAGTTTTTTGTTAACTGGGTGACTCTAAAATCTTTATTTTGTTGGACCGAGCCCTGAATAGGGAAACCTACATATCTCACTCCCAAGAGAGGAGAATCAGGTCGAACGAAGTTCCATCAGTTTGTTCTTTATTTTGATTTGGTTTTCTTTTTTCTTTATTTTTTCTTTTATTTTCGAACTCTTTCTTTTATTCTTATTTTCTTGACATTTATCTTTGACTCTATTTTGATTCCAAAAGAGGGATATGAAAGAAAAATAAAACTAAGCTCAAACGGGTAAATAAAGGATGACATAATATTTGGATAGAAGAATAAAATGCTTTCATCATATCAATCTTCAAAAATGCAAGTACTAAATATGCAATAAAATCAACAAAGGATAAAATATCATACATAATATCTTTTAACCGCATAGCATTGATAGCTATTTCTGCCATTTTGCCTTCAATATCTATCAAATATAAGGCTTCATTGGGAAACACTTTCTTCACAATGAAGGGACCTTGCTAGTTTGGGGAGAACTTGCCTTTCACTTCAACCTGGTGAGGAAGGATATACTTCAATACCAACTGACCAACTTTAAAATACCTGGGTCTTACCTTTTTATTATACGCTCGAGCCATTGTCTTCTGATATAATTGGCCATGACATAGCGACGTTAGCCTTTTTTCCCCAATCAAACTCAATTTTTCCAGTCGAGTTTTGACCCACTCGTCATCATTAATCTCTGCTTCCACAAGGACTCAAAGAGAGGGAATTTCAACTTTTACAAGGATGACTGCTTCTTTCCCATACACCAATAAATATGGAGTTACTCCTGTTGAAGTGTGAACAGTAGTGCGATAACCTAGCAATGCAAACAACAACTTCTCATGCCATTGTCTAGACCCTTGTACCATTTTATGTAGTATCTTTTTGATATTCTTATTGGCGGCTTCTACAACGCCATTAGCGTTCGGACGATATGGAGTGGAATTTTGATGTGCGATCTTAAACTGTTGACACACTTCTTGCATTAAATGACTATTGGGATTGGCAGCATTGTCTGTAATGATCAAGTTAGGAATTCCAAACCTACAAATAATGTTGGCATGAACAAAGTCTACTACCGCCTTCTTTGTTACTGACTTGAAAGTTACTGCTTCTACCTATTTTGTGAAGTAATCAATGGCCACCAAAATAAATCTATGCCCATTTGACGCTTTCGGCTCAATCGGCCCAATCACGTCCATCCCCCAAGTTACAAAAGGCCATGGAGCTAACATTGTATGTAATTCAGCAGGAGGAGAATGTATCAAATCATCGTGTACCTGACATTGATGATATTTTCGAACAAAAAAAATGGAATCCCTCTCCATAGTAAGACAATAATAACCTGCTCTAAGAATCTTCTTAGACTAGACATAACCGTTCATATGCGGCCCGCATACTCTGAAATGAACTTCAACCCTAATTGACGAAGCTTCTTTTGCATCAACATACCTCAAAAGTCCCAGATCCGGGGTTCTCTTGTATAAGATTCCCCCACTTAGGATAAATACACTAGCCAAACGCCTAATAGTCCTCTTTTGATCATTGGTGGCATGTGTTGGGTATTCTCTTGACTGGATGTACTTCTTGATATCAAAGAACTAAGGTTCTACATTGAGATCTTCTTTAACTACATTATAATAAGCGTGTTGATCACAACTCTGTATATGCACTGGATCGATGTAGGCCTTATCAGGGTGTTGGAGCATTGAAGACAAAGTGGCCAAAGCATCAGCAATCTCATTACGAATTCTTGGGATATGTCTAAACTTTGCAGACATAAACCGTTGACATAGATCCTTCAAGCATTATTGATACGGTATTAGATTTAAATCTCGTGTCTCCCAATCACCTTAAATCTGATGGACGAGCAAATCTGAATCCCCCAATACTAATAGTTCTTGGACTCCCATATCAACAGCTAGCCTCAAACCCAGAATGCAAGCTTCATATTCTGCCATGTTATTGGTATAATAAAATCTAAGTTGCGCTGTTACCGAAAAATATTGTCCCACCTCAGAGATAAGAATTGCACCTATTCCAATTCCTTTCATGTTGACAGCTCCATTGAAGAACAAGTTCCAACCTGGATCAGCATCTATAACGAATTCATCGACACACAACACTTCTTCATTAGGAAAATATGTCTTTAATGGCTCGTACTCTTCATCAATGGGATTCTCAGCAAGATGATCTTCCAAGGATTGGGCTTTCATGGTGTTTTGAGTTATATATACGATGTCAAACTCGATAAGCAATATTTTCCACTTTGCCAAATGGCTGGTTGGCATAGGCTTCTGAAAGATATACTTTAAAGGATCCATACGGGAGATGTGATAAGTAGTGTAGGATGAAAGATAGTGCTTAAACTTCTGTCCTACCCAAGTTAGGGAACAACATGTCCTTTCAAGAAGAGTGTATGTCCTCATATGTTGTGAACTTCTTGCTAAGATAATAAATAACCTGCTCCTTTTTGCCTGTGACATCATGTTGACCTAGGAAACAACTGAAAGAATTATCCATGACCAATAAATATAAGATTAAAGGCCTACCAGGCTCTGGTGGTATCAGCATGGGCAAATTTGACAGATATCTTTTGATTTTGTAAAATGCTTTCTGACATTCTTTAGTCCACTCTATCGCAACACTCTTTTTCAGCAACTTGTAAATAGGCTCACATGTGGTTGTGAGTTGAGCAATAAACCTACTACTTTAGTTCAGTCTACCAAGAAAACTCATCACCTCTGTCCTATTATTGGGCGAGGGCAAATCTTGAATGGCTTTGATTTTTAAGGGATCCAATTAAATTCCCTGACGGCTGACTACAAACCCCATAGCTTTCTAGACGGAACTCCAAACACACATTTTGCCAGTTTGAGCTTGAGATTACACCTGCGAAGCCTTTTAAAGAACTTTCTTAAATCTTTAACATGGTCAGCCTGACTTTTTGACTTAATAATCACATCATCTACATAGACCTCAATCTCCTTATGCATTATATCATGAAACATAGGGGTCATGGATCTCATGTATGTTGCTCCAACATTCTTCAAACCAAACGACATTACTCGATAGCAATAAGTCACCCATGGTGTGATAAAAGATGTCTTTTCCACATATTCATCATCCATAATAATCTGGTGGTATCCGGCATAGCAATCCACAAAAGAGGAAACCTCATATTTAGCATAATTGTCCAGCAAAATATGGATATTGAGCAATGGATAATCATCATTCGGACTTGCTCTATTCAAATCACGGTAATCAATACATACTCAAATTTTGCCATCTTTCTTTAGGATAGGGCTTTAAGTTGTTTCATAATTTCCTCTTTGATTTTGATACTTACATCAGTTTTGAACTTCCTCAACTTCTATTTCACAAGGGGGAATGCAGGATCAGTTGGCAATTTATGGGCCACTAATTTGGTGCTTAGACCAGGTATATCATCATAAGACCATGCAAAAACATCCTTATAATCAATTAATACTTGAATCATTCAATCTTTTAGCTGTGGAAAAGCATTTACATAGATTTTAGTTTTCCTAAAATCTTCTTGATTCCATAGATTTATTGGCTCAGTTTCATTTAAATTAGGATTCGGCTTATCTTCAAACTGTTCCAACTCTTTGCTTATTTCCTCTAGTGCCTCTTCTTCATCATATTCCCCCTCTTGATTTATTATATCTTAAATTAGTTTGGATTTTAAGATTAGGTTGAAAATTTTGCATGCATGTCATGTCATTAGAATCAGCACAAAGAGAACTGTATAAAGAAAAAGACAAAAATGAAATATATTAGACACGAAACAAAAGGGACATTGCATTTCATTAAAAGAAAAGATAGGAGGGTTTAAACATAAATGCTAACATAACATAAACAAACTAAAATCTGAATTACACCCCTGAAATAACTCAGATAAACAAAAAGAAAAACAAAACAAACTACCAAAACTCCCTCCTGACGGGGACGGGAGTGACTTCCCAATTGTTGAGCTAGACAGCTGAACCTCTGATTTACACGTCTGCCTTACTGGTACCTTCTCTTGCTATAACCATGTCAACTTCGATCAACAAGTTCTGGAAGTCATAAACCAATTCAGCTCCAAACTCTATTGGTGTCATGACACTGACCTTGATGAATGACTTACTGAGTAGGGGAACTAGGCGAGGGAGTGACCATGTTTCCTTTTTGCTTCCCTTGGCCTTCTTCAGATCTTCAGCCATAGGTTTACATCCCAAACCAAAAGTGCCCATGTTCTCATTCGGACATATGAGATGAACCATACTGTGCAGAGACACTCCCAAATCCCTTCTTGGCTTGACTCCATAATTTAACATTTCATTTATCATCATGACTGAAGCGGGAGACAATTGTGGCCCTGGAATAACCTGCTCTTCAATGATATGATTCACCGACACTGTATCAAAAGTTTGATAGACAAATATCTCCTCTACATTATTTTCTTCAATAAGGGACAAGGGAGAATCTTCGTAGGTGGAAAAACCCCCTTCACCATGAATTACCACTTCTTGCCTGTCATGCTCAAACTTGATCATTTGGTGCAATGTAGATGCAACCGCCTTGGCCTTGTGGATCCACGTTTTACCCAACAACAAATTGTAAGAAGAGTCTATATTCAATACTTGAAACTCTATGGCAAACTCAACAGGCCCTATAATCAACATTAATTCTATTTCACCAATAAAGTTTGATTTTGCACCATCGAAAGCCTTGACACATACATTGTTGGGCCTGATCTTCTCAACATCAATATTCAATTTCTGCATAGTAGAAATAGCACAGATATTTACACCTGAACCTCTATCAATCATGACATGAGTGACGTAGAAATCTTCGTATTTCACTGTAATGTAAAGACCCCGGTTATGCCCCATACCTTCAACAGGCAGTTTATCGTCAGAGAAGCTGATCTGATTGACCTCAATGATTTTTTCAACCATTTTCTCAAGTTGATTTACTATAATCTCCCTAGGAACATATAATTCATTTAATACCTTCAATATAATATCACGATGTTCCTTGGAATGCAACAACAAAGATAAGAGGGAAATTTGAGCAGGGGTTCTCTTCAACTGATCTATTATTAAATACTCTGGAAACTTCATCTTTTTCAAAAATTCTTTGGCTTCTTCTTTGGTGACAGACTTTTTGATAGATGAAGGTCCACTCACAATTGGCTTGGACTTCCTTAAACTGTTGGGCACGAAGCATTTTCCTGATCGAGTCAAACCCCCTACCTTATCTACATCTTCCACTACTTCCTTCCCCTGATAGGTCATCACAGTCCACTTATAATTCCAGGGAACCTTTTTCATATCAACTATCAGAGGTTGGGTCACCGGTTTGTGATTTATTTGATCAGTTACAGGGCGCCAAGTGCTTTTCTAAGATTGATTTGAGGTCAGGTTACCACCAAGTGAGGGTCAAAGAGAAGGATATACCCAAGACAGCTTTTCGAATACGGTATGGTCATTATGAGTTTCTAGTTATGTCATTTGTCCTAACAAATGCGCCCACAGCTTTTATGGATTTGATGAATAGGGTGTTTAAGCCATTCCTAGATGTATTTGTGATAGTTTTTATAGATGATATTCTAGTTTATTCTAGATCAGAAGAGGACTAAGGCAATCACTTACGACAGGCATTGCTGACTCTTTGTGATTGTAAGCTTTATGTAAAGTTCTCTAAATGTGAGTTTTGGTTAAAGTCGGTGGCATTTTTGGGTCATATTATTTCTAGTGAAGGGATAAAGGTTGATGCTTTAAAGATAGAAGATGTGAAGAACTGGCCAAGGCCCACAACGCCTATGGAGATTCGTAGTTTTCTCGGGTTGTCCGGTTATTATAGAAGGTTTGTTAAAGGCTTTTCTTCTATTTCAGCACCCTTAACCAAGCTAACCCATAAAGCATCCAAATTCCAATGGAATGATGCCTGTGAGAAGAGTTTTCAAGATTTAAAGAACAAGTTGATTTCTACACCCGTGTTGGTACTTCCAGAAGGCACTGAAGGGTATACAGTGTATTTTGATACTTTTAGAATTGGTTTAGGATGTGTATTGATGCAGCATGGTAAGGTAATAGCATATGCTTCTAGACAGTTACGACCACATGAGAAAAATTATCCTACACACGATCTTGAGCTGGAAGTAGTTATTTTTGCTTTAAAGATATGGCACCACTACTTATATGGGGTTCATGTTGATATATATACTGACCATAAGAGCTTGCAATATATTTTTAATCAGAAGGATCTAAATTTAAGGCAGCGGAGATGGCTTGAACTATTAAAGGACTACGATGTTGATATCTTGTACCATCCAGGGAAAGCAAATGTGGTAGCTGATTCATTAAGTTGTAAGGCTATGATGGCACCTATAGAAAGGCAAGGGATGATTAAAGATCTTCACCAGTTAGCTAGTTTGGGAGTTCTCCTTCTTGAAACTCCGAATAAAGAGCTTATCGTACATAATGCTGCGGAATCTTCATTAGTAGCTGAAGTGAAAGAGAAGCAATATGCAGATCCTATTTTATTATAGCTTAAGGAGAACGTTCAGAGTAGTGCGACCAAGGCATTTGAGCTTACGCGAGAAGGAGTACTTTAGTGCCAAAATCAATTGTGTGTGCCGGATGTAGACGGTCTAAGAAAGAAGATAATGATAGAGGCACATTGTTCAAGATATTCCATTCATCCAGGATCAACCAAAATGTATCAAGATTTGAAAGATATATATTGGTGGAATGACATGAAGAAGAGCATTGCAGAATTTGTAGCTGAATGTCCAAATTATCAAAGAGTTAAAGTTGAGCACCAAAAATCCAGAGGTTATATGCAATGGATTGATTTTCCAAGATGGAAGTCGGACATGATCAACATGGATTTCTTTATTGGTTTGCCTCGTACATCCCAAAAGTTTGATTCTATATGGGTGATTGTTGATAGGCTTACTCAATCCGCATATTTCCTACCAATTAGGACCACTTACACAGTTGAAGAGTATGCGAAGCTGTACATTAAACAGATAGTCTGATTACATGGAGTGCCAATCTCTATTATATCAGATCGGGGAACCCAATTTATCGCAAACTTTTGGAAGTCTTTTCAGAGGTGTTTAGGAACACAAATGAAGTTGAGTACAACTTTTCACCCTCAAACAGATGGACAAGCAGAACGTACCATCCAAATACTTGAACATATGCTACGAGCTTGTGTAATAGATTTTAAGGGCAACTAGGATGATCATTTACCTCTTATTGAGTTTGTCTACAATAATAGCTATCATTCAAGTATCAAAATGGCACCATATGAAGCTTTATATGGAAGGAAGTGTAGATCACCAATAGGATGGTTCGAAGTGGGTGAAATATTTTGTTTTGGACCGGATCTTGTTTATCAATCCATAGAGAAGGTTAAAGTAGAAGGAGAGGGCTAGAGTCTTCTTTAGGTGATTGGGTATTTTTGAAGGTATCACCAATAAAAGGAGTAATGAGATTTGGCAAGAAAGGGAAGTTGAGTCCACGTTATATAGGCCCGTATAGGATCACTCGAAGGTTTGGACAAGTTGCATATGAATTAGAGCTACCCCAAGAACTCTCATCAATACATCCGGTATTTCATGTGTCAATGATTCGAAAGTGCATCGGAGATCCATCACATATCACTTCTACTGAGGATGTGCAAATTGCGGAAGATCTTACCTATGAGGAAGTGCCTATTGCTATTCTAGATCGCCAAGTAAAGAAGATGAGAAATAAAGAGATAGCATCGGTGAAAGTACGTTGGAGAAATCATCAAAGGGAAGAGATTACATGGGAAGCTGAGGAAGCAATGAAATCTAAGTACCCTCATTTTTTCAAAGATGTAGAGGAAGTTCAAGAAACGGAGTTAGAACATTAAAGAGTAAGTTTTTTTTTTATATATGCATAGTATTTATGTGATGATGTGAATGTTAATGATGAACTTGAACTTGTTTTGGTTGAATAACTACGCTAACATTCGAGGATGAATGTACTAAAGGGGGGTAGGATGTAACACCCCGTATTCAAGTACGTGTATTGGCGTATTCAAGTACGTGTATTGGTCTTATTTATATGAAATTAATTTTTTTTATTTTATTTATACCGGAATTTGCCCGTCGATGGTTCCATGTGAAGGTTATTGAATAAGCTTTCCAACGATATAAATATTTCCAAAAAAGGATAGGTTTCGGATATAATCGAGAACTTTCGAAACTATAAAACGGTGGCCGGGATATTTGGGAATAGTAAATGTGCAGGAAAATTTCCTGCACACAAACTACTGAGGCCAGCCAAATTTTTGGGTCAACTTCGAACGATCATAACTCCCTTAATATAATGAACTGGGAGAGCTGCGACCTATGAAAAGAAATATATTTGAGTCTTATTTCCAATTCAATTGGTTTCATCCAAATCCAACGTCTGAGTAAGGAGTTATACTTGTTTTACTTCAGCCTCTCAAAACTGATTTTTAGGTTCAACTTCAAACGACCATAACTCCTTGTACAGGACGAACTGGGTGGCCTACTTTATATGACATGAAATCCCTTTGAAATATATTTCCAATGATACCAATTTCACCCAAATACGATATCGGAGAAAAGAGTTATGGTCGATATGCTTTAGCTTATCAAAACAGTCCACCAAAGGACAAATTTGACATTATTTAAATTTTAAAGGCATTTTGGTCATTTTCTATTATATTGTGGAAGGTAATATGTGTATATGTACATGTATATGAGTTCAAAAACTTATTTTCATCATCAATCATTGAGAAAGAATAAACCCTAGCCAAATTTGACCTTTAAATTACTTTTGATTCAACCGTAGAAATTCCAAAGTAATCCGATAACTGCGTTTGTCATCTCGAGAGCTTCGAACGACACAATTGTTCAAATAGGATTGCATAATCAAGAGGTGAATTCTAAGATATGAATATTATTTGCATTTGTTCTTTTCCATATGTATATGTGTGATAGAGGATTATATGTATTGGTTGTTATTGAAAGGTAATGAAAATAGGGTTATGGATTATTTTGCATGGTTTGGTTGTATTGAATTATGGAAGGTGGATATGCTAATTGAGTTATGGAAGGTGGATATGGTGATATACTATTTAATTGATGATTATTTATGTCTATGGCTCAATTTGGTTTAATGGATTGGTTGGAAGGATAAATGAATCCAAACTTGATATTGGAGGATGTTGTATGTATATGCATGGCATATGAATGTAATTGGAGTATAAGAGGGTTAAAGTGACACCCTTTATGGTGTAATTAAGGCTTACTACTTAACCACTAGTTTGATGAATTCAAATAATTGAATTGTGATGTTTGGTTGCTAATACTAGATTGCTATATATGTTCATTGTAGATAAGTAATCTGAAAAGACGGGAAGTCCATTTGGGACTAGTATTGAAGGTTGACAGTCAGGTATGTAAAGCATACTCTATACCATGTCTTTGTCATGAAAGTGAACAATTGTTCTATTAAGAAAGTTTCCAAAGTTATTTAGTAACATGTGATCCATAATGATTTTGTATGATGTTCTACGTTACCAATGAACTTGTTTCCACCCTACAAGATGTCAAGACATTCCAATACTTACTTGTTTTCCAAATCTTACATGTTTATTGCACTAATGAATGTCAGAAGGTATCTGGTTACTCAAACAAGATCCATGTGCTATTAATGACTCCAAAACGTTTCATTGATATACCAATAAGTTCCTACTTCATTGTTATGGCATTGATGACTCCAAAACACTTCATTGATGTGCCAATGAGTTCTTACTTCATTGTTATTGCATTGATGGTCTATTTATATGTCTCTTATTGATGTATTATTGTTTCAAAGCATCAAAAATGCGGTGGCGGCCGAAATAACAATCTTAAAGATTAATTGAACTAAGTGATGGAAGTTCTCTCTTATCGGGTGGTATCCCAGGGGCATAAGCCTATCATGGGTCGATCCCTATTTATGTGTTTATGGGTGGTATCCCAGGGGCATAAGCCTATCATGGGTCGATCCCAGTTGATATGTATTGGAGGAAGCGTAATGGTCACAGTACAGTACAATAATGATTACAAAGATGATAAGAACGAAGGTAATGTGATTGAATAAATACAATGTACAGGTTGTCACAAGTTCTAGTAAGTGTGGTCCACTCCTATTACGATTTATTCACATGTTTTTGATTTTTGTTGAGATCCTATATCATATGTGATTTTCTACAGCTTTACATACTCAATACATATTTCGTACTGACGTCCCCCACGGGGGACCTGCATTTCATGCTATAGGCACGGGTACCTCAGCTCATACACCGCACAAGTAGAAGCCAGGATATCTAACTGCTTTTGGTGAGCTCCAATTTGCTTCGGGGTTTTCCGTGTCATATCCAGTCACTTTTGGTATTGTATAGAAGTTAGTTATATGGCGGGGTATGTCCCGACCTTAGTTAAACTCTGTGTATTTTCTAGAGGCTTTGTAGTCCTAATGTACTGTCAAGGTGGTGTTTTGTTAATAGACGTGATGGCTCCAACGGCCAAGTATTGTATATACATATATATGTGTGCTCGAGCTTATACAGGTGATTATTTACTTTTATATACGACATGATGCTGTCTGAATTTCGGGTTGTCATAGAGGTATGCATGGGAAGTATAAGGTTATGAGCTGGTTCTCCCGGGCCTCCTCGGTTATGGGTGCCAGTCCGCCCCAATAGGATTTGGGGCGTGACAAGGGGTTTCTGAACTAAAGTTCTGGACTCGAATGAGTTGGTAGACACATCCCTTAGATATCATTTTTATCACCCAAAGGTAAGAAATAAGCTGACCCCTAAGTGCTGAAGTACTACCCCTCCACTCTAGGATGGGTTCATTTGGAAACTAAAACTGCACAATTCTATTTCTGCAGTCGACTGAGGTATAACAGGAATGAAGCTAATCCATGCCGAGAATGACATCAAAATTACTCATATCTAATTCGACTAAGTCTGCTGAAGTAACTTTCTAAGATATCATAACTGGACAGTTCTTGTATACCTGATGGGCTATGATAGATTTACC
The DNA here is from genome assembly GCA_030864225.1 of Capsicum baccatum var. pendulum. Classification (NCBI taxonomy): domain Eukaryota; kingdom Viridiplantae; phylum Streptophyta; class Magnoliopsida; order Solanales; family Solanaceae; genus Capsicum; species Capsicum baccatum. The sequence goes on along the minus strand of CM061557.1, from coordinate 218,939,358 downwards.
CACTGGGGTAGAGACTGAGAAAGGCTCTGCAAGAATTTTAGGACTAACTCCAAAATCAACGGCTATATATGGAGTAACAAAGGTCAATAAAGCTCCTGGATCTAATAAAGCATAAATATGTAAATGGAAAACTTGTAACATACCAGTGACCATATCAGCAAAACTTTCCTGATCCTGTCGGGACTGAAAAGTATAGAGTCTGTTTGGGTGCTGCCCACTGGTGGCACTGGATGCAACACCCTGCTGATTCGAGTAACTGGACTGAGTTGGGTGACAGTTATGCTGATTTTGACAACTACCTGAGGACACTGTCTTACCCTATGGCCTGGCTTTCCATATCTAAAACACACATTACTGTCAGCTCTGCAGATACCCTGGTTGTTTCTGTCTCACTTCTGATAAAGGAGATTGGTTTGGGTATTGCTAACACTACCCTAGGGTTTAAGGCCTGACGCCTTATCTCTGTTTCCATCTCTGAATTTTAGCACAGGAGCACTGGTTAAGGATGGAGTTGGAACTGAGGATTTTGGGTAGAACTAAGAACGATTCTCACCCTCTGAGTTAGACTGAGTAAAACTAAAACTACTTGTTCTCGCTCTTTTGTTCTCCCTATCTCTCTCTCTTTATTCTTGGCCTCTTTTATTTGCTGAGCATGGAGAATGAGCCTGGATATGTCCATATCCTTAATCAATATTGCGGTCCTACACTCCTTGACCACACTACTAGATATGCCAGACACAAACTTACTCATCTTAGACCTGCTGTCTGCTACTACATGTGGGGCATATCTGGCTAACTGAGTAAACTTAATGAGAATACTTTTGTACCTTCACGTTGCCCTTATTCAGAGTTATAAACTCCAAAGCCTCCATTTCTCTCAACTCTAGCGAGATAAACCTATCCTAAAATTCAACTACAAACTCCTCCCATTCTATGGGCCCTGCATCTGTGACCCTCTCTGCTTTTCACTATTTAAACCATGAGTGTGCCATATTATGTAACTGATATGTGGCTAACTGAACACTCTTAATAGCAGTCACCCCCATAATATCAGTAACTTTCTACACCTGATCAAAAAATTTCTAAGGATCCTCATCTAACTTAGACCCTGTAAAAGATGGAGGGTTTATTAGGGTGAAGTCCTGAATCTTAGCAACAGATGTGTTGGCCACTAGGTTGGCTAGAATAGCAGTTGGACGTTCATTCTGGGATTCCACAAAATGAGTTAGGGTGGTAAAAGTTTCTCTGAACTCAGCATGGAAGACGTGTTCATCCAGAGAATCTGGCTGGACGATCAGGGGTTGTGGCTGGTCTCCCATTCCTCTTTCCTTAGTCCTCATTGGAGGCATATTCTGTAAATGAATGAGAAACTTTGATTAGACAGGGAGTTAAACTGGAGCTCATGCTCACTCGCACAACATAAATATTGAAAGAAGAGAAACTTTTCCTAAAATATCTTGTAGCCTCCCGTCCATAAGTGTGGCACGCAACACACCCATGCATAAGATTCTACTAGATATGGATTTCAGACTTCCTAGGACTCTTTTGAACCTTAGACTCTGATACCAAGTTTGTAATGGTCCAAGTCTATACCCCGGATGCTACAGGTGCTCATAAACTCGAAGGACCACAAGCTAACCCTTGACTAGTACCTGCTGCAATAGCTAAATAATAATACTATAAATATATTTAAATTAGGCAGAAACTTGCCATAAGGTTCAATACTGAAATAAAAATCAATACGGTATAACAATACAAAAACTAAAACATCTGTCTGAAAATACTCTAGTCAGAAAAAGCCTCTAAACTGTCTAAAATATAGAGTTGATGTGACAAGTCCCCAACTAACTCCGAACTACTGAAATAAACTGAAATGCTGAAATAATAATCATGTCCTCAAACTATAAGGACTCACCACTAACTTTGACTACTGAAGTTCTGAACTGCTAAGGGTGCTCGGGAGCCCGCGCGTCTGAACCTCTAATATAAAACTTCATAGTGCAAGAGAAAAGTATGCATCAAAAGAATATACTGGTATGCTAAATAAGGCAGGCTGAAATGTATGGGTTCATATGCATGAACAATACTAACTGAATGACATGAATGTAACTTAGTGAAAGTACATGCATGGATATGTAAACTATAACTGAGATCATGATAACACTGAATAATGAGTCGGAATATTGATTAACTGATATTTAAGTATACTGAAACTGAATTACTAATAATGAAATGACTGTATCTAACAGTCTTGATTCTGTGGAACTATACTTCGTTTCGTTATAAGCTGAGTGACTGTAACTGACAGTCCTGAATCTGTAGAACTGAATTGAGTTCTATTCTTAGACTGGAACTGAAACTGAGACTTAGGAGGTAATCATCTAACCAAGATGCCCCTTTCTACAAAGATTGGGGTCCAACTTGTAACTCCAGTTGGAAGGGTATCAATACCGTGCCACAGATAAAGACAAGCTATGAGTTAACCTTCTCTGACAGGAAGCTCTTTCATCAACCCTCCACTACTAAAAAAAATGCTAAAAAGAGACGGCTAGTGTTGCTTTTTTGGGGAAAAGCAACGAAAATCTGTCGCTTTTTTTTCATCTCAAAAAGAGGCGTTGTTTTTTTAAAAACGATGGCATGCGTCGCTTTTTGAAAAAAAAAATTTAGTTACTTTTTTAGAAAAAGCGATGTTGTGCGTTGTTTTTTATTCTTCATGTGAAAAACACATGATGAACAAAAAATGACGCATAGCGTCATTTTATTGAAGGAAAAACAATTCAGAAAAAACGACATTGCCCGTCGTATTTTGAGAAAAAATAAAATCATTTTTTCATAATTAAGATAAAAAGTTACGTTGGCCATTGCTTTTTGTTCTTCATAATGAAGACAAAAAGCGACGTTTCTTCATAATGAAGAAAAAATGCGACGCATTTTGTTCTTCATAATAAAGAAAAAAAGTGACGTTGGCCGTTGTATTTTGTTCTTCATAATGAAGACAAAAAGCGACGTTGGCCGTTGCTTTCTGTTCTCCATAATGAAGACAAAAAGAGACGTTGGCCGTCGGTTTTTTTAAATTTTCTTTTCAAAAATTTCAGAAAAGCGACAGACAAAAGGGACAATGTTCGTCGCTTTTCTGCATTTTTTTATGCAAAAATCTGTATTTTTTGCATCCCACCTGCCAAATAAAAATGTAATTCAATATATACAGCCTCATGCAACACACATTTCTAAAATAATCATACAACACACAACATTATCAAAACATTTAGGCAATTCAAATCAACAACACTTAAACAATCAAATCCAAAATACAAAACACTTAATAATTAATCCAACAACCACCAAAACACTTAAACAATCCTAAAGTTTTTTCATTCGAGTCTACAAGTGTTCGATATTTCTTGTTAGCAGTTGACTTCAAACTCTTATCAGGACGAGGCCAATCACCGTCACCACCGGATTTCATCTGTATTCAAGTTTACATCAAAACATATAAAAATTAAGTCATTAGTTCATATTTCATTTGACTACACTTACTATTTTCAAGTTACTAGTACACGTTTCAAGATACTACACTCAAACCTTTTTTAAATATCTAATTGACATTTTATTTCACTACACTTAACCATTTTCAAATAACTAGTAGACATTTCAAGTAACTACACTTAACCATTTTCAAGTCACTACTACACGTTTAAGTCACTATACTTAACTATTTTCAAATAACTAATTCACATTGCATGTCGCCACACTTAGAATATTTTCAAGTTACTAGTACATATTTCAAATCACTACACTTAACTATTGTCAATTAGCTAAATCACATTTCAAGTCAATATACTTAATCATTTTCAAGTGACTATACTTTATTATTTTAAAGTAATTAGTACACATTTCACGTGACTACATTTAACCATTTTCATGCATCAAGTTCACAATTTCAAGTAACTACACTTAACCATTTTCAAGCCACAAGTTCACAATTTCAAGTAACTACACTTAATCATTTTCAAGTCACTACAATTAATAATTTTCAAATAACTTATTCACTAGTACACATTTCAAGTCACTACACTCAAACCATTTTCAAATTGCTAATTAATATTTCAAGTCACTATACTTAAGCATTTTCAAGTAACTACACTTAACCATTTTCAAGTCACTAGTACATATTTCAAGTCACCACACTTAACCATTTTCAAATAACTAGTAGAAGTTTTAAGTCACTAAACTTAACCATTTTCAAATAACTAATTCACATTTCAAGTCACTACATTTAACCATTTTCAAATAATTAATTCACATTTCTTCAATAACTCATTTCAAGAATCACCATTACAACTAAAAAAAGATCCAATCTTTAACCTCATAAAGCCTCCATATTTTCATATGACAAATTTTCAATAACCTGACACTTAGTACATATGCAATAATGATGTGTCGCAAATCCACCAGAAAACAAAAAAAAGTACTAAATTCATCCAAATAAAAAAAAGAAAAAAAACTTTATTTTCAAGAAAGTAACAGAACTCCTCAATTAAACAATATCAAGAAACAACTCTTACTCCTGCCACTTTTATTTTACATAAAAATTCTGATCCTTTAAGACTTTATTTTAATATAAAGAAAAGGACATATCTTGTAGTTAGCATAGAGAGAACAAACAAACAAACAAAGAAAAGGTGCTAGCTTTCATCTAATAGTAAAATGCCTATGGTACGGTGGCTGCTGGTAGCGTGGTGGCACTTGTCTTGATGGCAGGGTCGAGAGAAGAGAAGGAGGGAGGCAGTGGTGTGGCACTCATTTTTTGCCAGATCTGGACGGGTTTGTTGATGGGTGGAGGACGCCGGTGGGTAGAGGATTGGAGTAGAGGTGGGGTCTGCTGTCTGATAGCGTGAAGGCTACGATATCGTCACTTAACTGATGATAGAGAGAAGGTTTATGAAGAGAGAGAGATTGTAGAGAGAAGAGGAGAAAAGATATGGCTGTTTGTGGAAATGGATTAGGGTTCCCTCTTTTTTGTGTATAAAAGGAAAGGAGGCAAGATCTTGATCTCAACCGTTGGATCAATTATGAGCAACGACTGAGATTAGAATAATTTTAAACAAAATGAGTTAAAATATTAGAATTAATATCGAATTGGCTAAAAATTGAATACAAATTGGCTAGAATTGTAATAATTTGGATAAAATTGAATAGTAAGTGGCTAGAATTTAAATGAATAATGAACTTGAATTGAATTAGGCTACTATGTAATAATGACGAGAACAAAATAATAAGGCGCATGTAAAATTATATAAATTATTGATATTGATAATAATAAAGACAATGCATTTTTGAGTGTGCATATTTATGAAAAATAATTTAATAAATATTAAAAAAAGTACAAAAAATGTTATATATGAACTAATAAATTGTAAAAATGATATCAATAGTTAGCAAAATAATTTTAAATTTTGAATGTGACACGTCAAAAATCTGTTTGATGCGAGAAAAATGTGTAAAAAATACTAACATTTAAAATTGATAATTTTGCAAAAATAACAGCCTAAAAATAGTGTTGGGAGGTCAAAATTAGGTTTCAACATCAACCGTTGGATCAATTTTGATCAACGATTGAGATTAAAATTACTTTAAAATGGATCAAAAATGAAATTAATATCAATTTGGTTAAAATTGACATTAATTGTGTACAAGATGGCTAGAAAATAAATACATTGAGAAATTTAATTGAATTAGGCCCGCTATTTTAATAAATGTGATAATGATGAAAAAAATAATAAGACATCGATATCAAAATAAACTAAGCATGTAAAGATTATTGTTATATAAAATTATCGATAGTAGTAATAATAAAGACAATGCATTTGTAAATTATGAGTGTGCACGTTTACGTAAAAATAAATAAAAATTATGTAAAATGTTGGATTTGAATTAATAAATTGTGAAAAATAATAATTTAATAAATGTGAAAATGACGAGAAAAATAGTAAGACGTCGATATTAAGATAAACTAAGCATGTAAGAATTAATGTTATGTAAAATTACTATATAAAATAGCAGCCTGAGAGGGGTATCGTGAGGTCAAAATTGGATGTCAACACAATTAAATCAATCTAGTCCCATAAATTAGATCTGTGGAGGGTACAGTGTACGCAGACCTTCTCGAAAATCTATTCAAGTTTGAAGATTCTTGTAAAATAAAACACATCATGTAGGATTTTTGTTGCAATTAAGATTTTATTTTTTGCTTGTTAATTAGTTGCTACTATTTCTATTTTATGCATATTTTCTTATTGGTTAAATCAAAAATCGAACTGTTAAGGACTAAAAATTGATAAATCAAAAATTGATAAAAAATACCTTATTGATTTGATTATTGGTTTAACTTATTTAAAAATCAATAAACGATTAAAAAAATCGATAATATATAAAATCAAGCCGAACCAACCGATGCACACCCCTAATTTAAAAAAAAAATAGTGAAAATTAATTTTAATATTGACCGTTGATGAAATATGATGAACGGTTAAGATTAAAATTGAGGAGATGAGTCAAATTGGGATTAGGAATTGGGTTAAAAAAGATTGAATTAGAGATTTCGATTACGTTAATACAACGTATTAAGATGATGAATTGTCGGTTAATTGGATTCATTATTATAACTTCAATAGTGTATTATTACTTCGATCATATGATGTTAATGTGTTATTCAAAATATTTGAATATATAGATTCAGCTAGCTAGCTTTTAACTACTATATACATCACTATACGAGAGATACGTATATATATATATATATATATATATATATATTTGATTGACTACCAACTTTGTAATATGTACTATATACATCACATACACGAGTATATTACCTTGTAATACAACGTATTTTATTTCTACTCAGATGAATTATCGTTTAATTTATTAGTTTATATTATTATATTATAACTTCAACAATATATTATTACCTCGATCAATCGATCGTATGATATCAATGTATTCAATATATATAGTTAATTGACTATAAAATTCACAGTATGTACTAGATACATTACATACACATGTAAATTACCTCGTAATACAACGTTTTGTATACATACAATGATAAATTATCGTTTAATCTAGCTTATATTATTATATTATAACTTCAGCAGTATATTATTTTTTGATCAATCGATCGTATGATATCAATATATTCAATATATAATTGAATACATTTAAATTTTTTAAATATATAAATTATTTATTTAATAGTAAATTAAAAATATCAAATATCGACGGATAGTATCGTTTACATAAAGTTAATTTTTATTAAGTTTTAACAAAAGTGACGCTGTCCGTCGCTTTTTGTAAAAAATAAAAAAAATTAAAAATATTTACAAATTGCGACGAACAGTGTCGCTTTGCTAGAATTAATATTTTAAAAATTAAAAATTATAGCGACGTTGTCCATCACTTTTAATAAAAATAAACAAAAATTAAAATTAAATTTAAAAACTGACAGACAACGTCGCTTTTCAAGAAATTATTTTTTATTTAGTTTTAAAAAAAAGCGACGCTGTCCGTCTCTTTTTGTATAAATAAATAAAATTAAAAATAATTATAAATCACGACGGACAACGTCACTTTTCTAGAATTAATATTTTAAAAAATAAAAATTATAGCGACGTTGTCCATCGCTTTTAATAAAAATAAATAAAAATAAAAATTAAATTAAAAAAGCGACGGACAAGGTTGCTTTTCAAAAAATTAATCTTTATACAAAAGTGACACTGTCCGTCGCTTTTTGTAAAAATAAAGAAAAATTAAAATAATTAAAAATTGCGACGGACAATGCCACTTTTCTAGAATTAATATTCTTAAAAATAAAAATTATAGCTAAGTTGTCCGCCGCTTTTAATAAAAATAAATAAAAATAAAAATAAAATTAAAACAGCGACGGACAATGTTGATTTTCAAAAAATTAATTTTTATACATAAGAGACGCTGTCCGTCGCCTTTTTAAAAATAAAAAAATTAAAATAATTAAAAAGTACGACGGACAACGTCGCTTTTCTAGAATCAATATTTTAAAAAAATAAAAATTATAGCGACATTGTTCGTCGCTTTTAATAAAAATAAATAAAAATAAAAATTAAATTTAAAAAGCGATGGGCAACGTCACTTTTCTAAAGATTAATTTTTATTTAGTTTAAACAAAAGTGACGTTGTCCGTCGTTTTTTGTAAAAAATAAAAAAATAAAAATAATTACAAATTGCGACAGACAACATTGTTTTTCTAGAATTAATATTTTAAAAATAAAAATTATAGCGACGTTGTCCTTTGCTTTTAATAAAAATAAAAATTAAATCTCAAAATCGATGGACTACGTCTCTTTTCAACAACTAATTATTATTATTTGTAAATAAATTATGATGTTATCCGTCGCATTTATTAAAAATAAATTATAAATTATTTTTTAATTAGTCGACATAATAATCCGTGAAAAAAATGAAGGATATTAAGATGTTGGCCGTCAATTTTAATAAAAAATATATAGAAATTAAAATTAAACTAAAAAAGTGACGGATAGTGTTGCTTTTCTCGTCGCTTTTTTTAAAGAGACATAGTTCATCGCTTTTTTGCCCTTTTTTAGTAGTGCTCGCTGGCAGGAAAATTCGAATGAGATGTATCAACCCTTATAATATCTGGCAGGAAGATATCTCAACCTACGCTAGCTATGTAGTTCTCTAGCGCAGGGATTGCTACTAAGGGTCAAACCCTCTGCTGATTGGAATGCCCACTATCCCTGGATTAACTCGATGCTGAATCCTACTCCCATCTGAATAGACACTGAACTAATTTCCTAGTTTATACTAGGCTTGAATGGATAATTACTGCTTGTACTGTCTAACTGAACTGAACTGAGTTCACTGAGTTTCGTTGACAGATGGACTACTACTGAATTCTGCTAACTGACTGAATACTGAACTGAACTGGACTGATACAGAGTCTACTGAGTTCTTCCTGAGTTCTATTACTGACTAGAGTACTACTGATCGAGACATAACTAACACTATCCTGAGACTAACCATGGCTCTAGCTAATCAACTAATTTGTCGGGTATTAAATACCTCCTGGACTCGATAACATAAATTATAAGACATGGCACCATCTTGAAACATGATAAATAACTACTTGATCATCATTCATTAATTGGGACATTCTAGAAAACACTTGCATGACATAAACTTGAATACATGCTAAAATGATATAATTTCATTATTTACTTCTCATGAACAACTCATCAAACACTTGGAAGGCATTGTATATGCACATAGTACTAATCAACCCATGAGCACCACAATTTCAAGGCTTTAACATGATTTCACATGATAATACATACATAATAGTTCTTTTTACATAAATCCTGCACTTAATCATGGAATAGAAATCCAATCAACAATATAATCATGAATACATTTGAATCCAAATCATGGAAAGCATGAAATCAAGCTACTTGAAATTTAAAAGGGTTTCTTGGACTCCAAGAATGGAAAGAACCCTTGGATGGACACTTGACATACCTTGGTTACTAAATTCCTGAAGATTAATGGTGGAATCTTGAGCCTTGAATTTGAAATTTAATCTCTTAGGGTTTTTGTTTTTGAGTATTTTGAGAAAGAATGAATATAATTTGCTAAATGAGGGTTAAATCTCGTGTTATGGAGGCTGAAGAACGTTGGGAAAATACCCAATTACCCCCAACCACGCGGCTTTTTAATGACTAAAAATTGAACTATCGACGTGTAGAGCGATGCGCTGCATCGTTGACATCGACACGATAGCCAACGCGCCACATTGAGTCCACATTGGTTCACTGGAAATTGCCACTGGAAGCTAAGAAAACTATTGATCGACACGATGGCCGATGCACCACGCTAAGATTGCGTCAATACACTGTTTTGGATTCCCAAACGTGATTCAAACAAGGTTCAAAAAATATGAAACTCGTCCGGGACACTTACTAACATTCCTAATCATGAATTAACCTAAAAATTGACATTTTAAGGTCATAGAGGACATAAAATAGAGTTGCTGACTTACAATGGCCAAAATAACAGTAAGTTTTAATACTTAGCTAAAATTTTCTAAGTCTGGGACCCCTTTGCAACCTCGAAAGACTGAGTTAAGATTAGAATTTTGTATGGTCTTACATCAATGTCTAAGGAAAGCAGACATAAACTTCCAATGATGACTATTTTTGAGCTCCGATTGTTTAAATTATGAGGTATTGACTTTATGGTCCCATTTAAATAATAAAGGTTAGAGCATAACCGCCATTCTATAGAAGAACATTTTCTATAGATTTGGTACCCCCAAGCTTTCATTTGTGATGGAGGATCACAATTCTGCAATCGTCTCTTTAAAACCTTACTTGATAAATATGGTGTCAAACACAAGGTGGGAACAACTTACCATCCTCAAATGATTGGGCAGTTTGAGGTTTCCAATGGAGAAATCAAGTTTATATTGGCAAAGACTATGAATGCCTGTATAACAGACTGGGCTAGAAGTTTGGATGATGCATTATGGGTCTACCAAACAATATTGAAAACCACTATAGGCGCATCTCCATATCAACTTATGTACGACAAAGCATGCCACTTGCCCATTAAACTTGAGCATAAGACATTATGGCTAATGAAGAGGCTTACTATAGAATAGAGTAATGTGGAGAAATTGAGATCGGAGCAGATAAATGAGATAGATGAATTCCATCTTCTTGTCTATGAGAGTTTCACGTTAGACAAAGTAAAGATGAAATTGTACCAGGATTAGAAGATTGAGTGTTGCTCCAAAGCGCAGACACAAGTGCTCGTGGTTCACCAAGTAGAAAAATGGCCTTTTACAAGCCAAGTATTAATCCCATAGGGACTTGTGTTAAACAAAAATTCAATTCTAGTCTCACTAATAAGATTAAACAAGTGCAAATGTAACCCAAAATTAATTGAGAGTTAAAGATTAAAAGTAAACTTAAAAATAATGTAATGTAAATATCTTGAACAATATGGAGAGAAACCCAGGTTAAGGCACTACAAATAATCCTACTTACCTATATAACTTTGTTGGTTTAGTTAATTATCTTGGTTGTTGGTTTTCAGGGTTGATAACATCATTATGGTCTTCCGAAGCTCTAATCAACTATCTAACTAAGCCTTACAACTACATTGTTGGGAGGGTATGCAAGTACTCAGCTAAACACAATTGTATTTCTTCTTGTTTATGAACCAAATAGGGTGTATTAGGTATATTTCTATCCTAAACACAGATTATAACTTCAATCGAATGAACGGTTACAATCCTATTCCCTATATCTCACATTCTATCCTATTGTTCCTCTTTCCAGGCTCACAATAGAATTAAGCATTTATCCTATGGGTCACAAATCCATAACATAGTTAAAATAGGGATATAAGAACAACCAAAAATTATAATAACAATAACTAACTTAATTAATCAAGCAAAGTAATCATCTTCTTGTCTTTAACACTAGAAAAGGGCTTTTAGCCACTCATGGACGTAACAAGAATTATAAGAGAATAATCCACGTAAAAATCCAAGAGAAAAATAAATTAAGGGAATAAAAACCCTATTTTCAGCCTTCTCAATCGTGTTTTAGTGCACCAAGGTTGTCCAAGGTGAATTAATAACAATTGAGGTGTCCCATTTATAATAGCACCAATCCACCCAATTTTGACATGGGAACGTGTCACGCCAATATCGTGTGGGCTAGGGGATGTCTCACAATGAAATTTTGGAGGGATACTAGAAAAAACATTGTAGAATGCATCCAAGGGCGTGCCATGCCCTTACAGTGGTGCTTAGGCAATCTGGTACACCCCTAAGTCTACAAAATCCAGCTTTGAACGTTGTTTACTCCATGGTGCTTTGTGACCGTGTTTTCTCTTAACTTCTAGCTTTCATATCATCTATAAATAACCATAATAATCACACCAAGCTTCCTACAATAATACACAAAGAGAATTAGGCCCTTAACAATACTAGAATCAAGCAAGATGAACTAGAATCATGCATAGCTCAAGCTAAGAGTACTAGTTATCTCGCTTGAGTTCTAATTGTACATTTTTATTTTAGCTTAAGTTTGAACATATCTTAAACATTAACAATACACAACTTGTATCTAAGATCCTCATATCATAAAGATTAAGTCATCACGCACATGACAAGTCCTCAAAACTAAGCTCAATAAGGCCGGATTACAACACTTAGGTGCATAAATCTACCTAAGATCACCAACCCACACTTAAAGCCTTGTTCAACCTCAAACAACTTTCTACTCTAATCATCCCATAAACAAAATAATCAATACTGCTACTATAAGCAATACACTTAAGCTAGTACTACAATGACTACACAGATAGCAAGTTTTACACTAACCATGTTATATATACAATTGAAAGCTCATGAACCCTACTCCAAAACCTCCTAGCCTCGTGAATTGACTCACCCAACTATCATCAAACATGTCCCCTCTCCATAAGAGATTTACCCATAATCACTCACATAGATGTAATTTATCCCAAGAATGGGTATAAGAATCAAATTATACTTACTCTCACAAAGAATTCACAAGTTACAAATAATGAACCACATTCTTTCTCTTAGTGTATTACTCTACTAATATCATAATATCAAGATTTAGTATCAAATAGGACTTTAAGAGTTATAATGTAGGCTAAGGGATGGGTAGAAACTATTCTGTTCAGTAAAAGTGACTATCTTTCTAAGCACTTTAATACATCACCTTACAATATTGAGATCAATCTATAACCAACCCATTCCACCACCTCTTTTTATTTTGCCCCATCACATTAAGCTATCTCATATTTATTATGGAGGGAGTAATTTTCATCAACTCAGGATCAAATTTAGCACAACTTTTCTCTTTTTTCATTACACAACCCCAACCACAACATAAATAAGTTTTACAACACCAATAGGTACTTTTTAGGGCCTCAATTTTACCTCTTTTATTCTTATTTTCATATTTCTTAACTTCATTAATGTTTCACTAAAGCTCTTAAGATCTTTGGATCAAATTAAGGTCAATCAAAGAAAGGAAATTTGTCTACAGATGAGGCTACCAAAGGATAGACTAAAGGCTCAATAGGGCTAACTAAGATTATACATAAGGGTAGGTAAATGAGGGTATGAAATATGTCTATCAAAGAAATTCCTATATCATCTCTTAAACCCACACTCTATATTTTGCTTTGTACACACACCAGGAAAGTTCTGGAAATCAATATGCAATAAGAAATACTCAAAATTTAACTCACACATGAAACATGCTCAAATTATGTAGGATCATTACAGACTCTCATCCAAGCAACAACATTAAGTCAAAATTAAGCAAACAATGTATAAGAGTCATAAACAAGAGCTTAGATATTTCAAAAGTAGTCATTCACACAACCAGAATAACACCAACAAGAATATCTCACTTATTCGTAACACAAAAATATTAAAATGTACTCCTAAAAAGAAAAGGGATACTAGTTCAAAGGGCGCCCCCATGGAAAAGAACTGAAAAGAACAACCACGAGGTGGGTGAAGCGCACACCTACTAAACTGACACCCACAAATAAAAACAAAAAGATTTTTGTAATTTTTCAAATTTACCCAAAAACCAGAAAGCAAAAGAACTAAGATCCTATTGGATCACTTCACCCGAAACTATGAGAATTTCCCCACCCCACACTTAAAAAATATACTTTGTCTCCAAATTATATTCAAAAGTTAGGATAGAAATATTCTCTGAGGCCTCTAGGCCTAGCTAACAATATATTTTTTATGTTAGTGAAGTCGGGTGGATCCCATATCCAGTCTTTACCATGCTCCTCAGCTTAAGTTTCTGGTACTCAGACATCCCATCACCCTGTGACTCAACAAAAACAAAAACTACGTCAAGTAAAAAATAAAAATACAAAAATAAAATACCTACATTAAATTGGGTCACCTCTCAAGCAACAACTGATTTAGTGTTGCAGCACGACCATCATCACTACTTATCAACCATTTCCCTTCATTCTTTTTCTTCTACCCGGAGGCCATCTCCTCACTCATTTCCAACCTCTTGAGTGTGTACTCTCAAGGTTAATATCTTTCTCAATAATACACTTTTTAGTCTCCTCAATCATCATTATTTCAAGCTTAGGTGGTGACTTGGATAACTTAATGAGATGGTCCGAGGAGGTTTTTGGTGCTTTGCACTCCACCACCCCATACTCATACACTTCCATCACTATAATCATACACAAATATTTATAATGGAAATGTGGATTGAGTATTTTATAGACTTTAAACACCACCTCATCATTATCCAATCTTATTTTGAGGGTGCCCTCTCTCACATCTATTAGTGCTCCTTTCATCACTAAAAATAGATGTCCAAATTTAATCGATACCCTGTCATCTGCTTCATAATCTAAAACAATAAAGTCAGTATTAAACACTGATAATGGAATCAAGCTTATACTTTCCCCCAAATCACTCAGATCATGGACCATATTGTTGTCACCAATTTGTATATGGAGGGTGAAACTTCATGGGTCCTTTAGCTTTTGGGGGATTTTTCTCATCACCATAGAGTTTCACTCCTTATTAAGTGGCACCATCTCAATATCCTGTAACTTTACCTTGTTAGTCATCACATCCTTTAAGTACTTAGAGTATTTGGGCATACCCTGTAAAATATCTAAGAGATACAGGTTAGTGTGAAGTTCTATGAACGTGTCAAAGAACTTCTTGAAATAAGAATCTTCCTTGGACTTTTTAAGACTTGACTAGAATGGTGGTGATGGTCTCTCATTCTCAACAACTTTAGATTTTGGGTACTCAGGCTTCTCCAAATTAACTACATTTTTCACTAAAACCTTTTATGGAACCAAATCTTTATCCTCCTCCTTATTTATCTTTAGAGGCCAGTCACTAAGCTTTTTACCACTTCTCAAGGCATTTTATGCTTGGTCTAGTTTCCCCAACTACTTCTCTATCTGCTTCTATGTAATTTGTTGATTTTTAATATCACCAACCATCTATTCTTTATTTGCCAGGATCTTCCTTACAGTTTTTTTAATATTGCTGGCTTGTGTATTGTGCTACTACTGCTGAAATTACTGGGTTGATTTGTGCCCCAAGAATAATTAGGATGGCTATCACTTATAGTTGTAAGCATTACTATAATTTGAATTTGAGCACTATCCACAAAGTCACAGACTCTGAATTTGCTCCACACAAGTTTTTAGAGTGACCGTTGTTTCCATAAATACCATATTATGATGGATCCTACTGTACCATATTCACCTTAGCTTGAGACTGTTGCACACCCAAATTACTAAATTAAGTCATCATCTAATTCTGCATAGCTATCATTGGGCAGCTAAGGCTGTGAAACTATCCATTTCAAACATACTAGAAGAATTTATCATTGCACCTCAGGATATGTCACCATACCAGTCAGGATTTCCTTGTTCAACATGTTTAAACAGGGTATGCAACTCATCATATGTTTTCTCTAGTGCCTTACTACCTACAGCTAAATCTAAAAAGATTTTTATATTGTGGCTAAGAGCTTCTATAAAGATGTGAGCTAATGCCTTAATTGACTGCTGGTGATATAGGCAATCCCAAAGAAGATATTTAAACCTCTTCCAAGAATGATGTAGATTCTCATTCCATTTTTTTTATGCTTAAAGTCTCACTAAGTAACCTCGTAGTCTTGCCAGATGGAAAAACAAATGAGGAATTTCTGGGCCAAGTCATCCCAAGTTATGATAAAATCTGCCCGCTCAATATTCAACCACTTCTTTGCTTCCCTCAAAACTAAGAAGGGGAAGAGTGTTAGCCTTACAAAATCATTAGACACTCAGTAAGGATGAATGTGTCACTAATCTTCAAGAATTTTGTAAGTGAACTTGAGGATCTTCACCTGACAACCCTATAAACTGCCCACTATAGTGCAAAAGCTGTACCATATTCTATTTCAATTTAAATTTGCCTCTGGAGCTGGTCTGTGAATAGTAAAGGTCACATTAGTCATAAGTGTGATTTCCACTTTGCAAACTAATTTGTGGGCTTGTGGATCATCATCCATGGGTGTAGGAATAACTTTTTCATTGTGAATTTATGAAATCCAATATATAAGGACTATTTTTCTCCTCAACTGGTGTAAGTGATGCTCAGGCTTGGGATATGGCTCAGCCAATTCCCTACCCCCTATGAGCTTACTAGATTTATAAATATGTGCCTACATATTCAGAAGTGAAGATCATGTAATTCACACTTAAGAAATAATAAATCAAAACTAAAACTAAGAGAGTTGCCAATCTACAAGTCCCCAGCAACGGCGCTAAACACTTGTTGCACCCAAACACACATGCAAGTGTATGTGGTCTACCAAGTATTAAAATGGCCTTTTACAAGCCAAGTATCAATCCCAAGGGTACTAGTGTTAAATAAATGTCTAATTCTAGTCTTAGTAATAAGATTAAATAAGTGCAAACATAACCCAAAAGCAATTATGAGTTACAGATAAAAAGTAAACTTAATAATACTATAACATAAATGTCTTGAACGATATGAAGTTAAACCAGGGTTAAGGCACTACGAGCAATCCTACTTAGCTATATAAATTCTTCGGTTTAGTTAATTGTATTGGTTGTTGGTTCACGGGGTTGATAATATGATTATGATCTTTCAAACCTCTAATCAACTACCTAGCTTAGCCTTACAACTACATCATTGAGCAGAGATGCAAGTACTAAGAGAAACACCACTGTATTTTTTCCCATTTATGAACCAAATAGTGTGTATTAGGTATATTCCTATCCTAAACACAAATTATAACTTCAATCAAATAAATGGTTACAATCCTATTCCCTATATCCCACGTTCTATCCTATCGTTCCCCTTTTCGGGCTCACAATTGAATTAAGAGTTTATCCTACGGGTCATAAATCCATAATATAGTTAAAACAAGGATATAGTAACAAAAAAATAATAATAACAATAACCAACTTAATTAATCAAGCAAAGTAATCATGTTCTTAGCCTTAACCCCCAAAAAGGGCTTTTAGCCATCTATGGACATAACAAGAATCATAAGAGGTTATGCCATTTAAAAATCCAAGAGAAAATAATACTAAAGGAATAAAACCTTTATTTTTTTCCTTCTAAATAGTGGTTCAATTCTCCAAGATCGTCCAAGATGAATACATAGCAGTTGAAGTGTCCTATTTAGAGTAGGACCAAGTAGCCCGATTTTGACATAACAACGTGCCACACTAATATTGCACGGACTAAGGGACATGGCACATTGAAATCATGTAGGGATACTATAAACAACATATTAGAATTCTTCCAAGGTCATTCCATACCCTTATATTTATGCTTAGAAAACGTGGCATGCTTTTAAGTCCACAAAATCCACCTTTGAATGTTGTTAAGTCCATGGGTTTTCTGTTTTAGTCCTTGATTTGTGGTTGTGTTTCCTCTTAACTTCCTGATTTTATATCAGATATAAATCACCTTAATAATAACACAAATCTTCCAATAGTAATACACACCATGAGTTAGGCCCTTAACCACACTAGAATCAAGAAAGATGAACTAGAATAGTGCACAGCTCAAGCTGAGAGTACTAGTTATCTCGTTTGAATTTTAATTTTACATTTTGATTTCAACATTGGTTTAAACACACCATAAACATTAAAAAAACATAATTTAACACTAATATGCTTATTATAATAAAGATTAAGTCATTACTTATACCAGAAGTCCTTAAAACTAAGCTCAATAAGTCCGGATAACAATACTTAGGTGAATAAATAAACCTAAGATCATTAATAAAATAGAATCCTACTTGGTTGACTTGGTTCTTCTTTATAATTTATGGATTTTCCTATTTCCTAGAAAGAATTGAAACACCCTGGGTTTTGACCCTTGAAAAAATTCATTAGCTTTAATCTCACTGTCTTATTGACGACTTAACCATACGAGTCATATGGTGTAGGTATGGGTTGGGTGACTCTAGTTGTGTGAAGTCTAGTGTATGGTGGTTGGGGTTTTGTTATGGTAACAATTTGATGGTACGATTCATTAGGGGTAGTGATTGGTCATTACGGTGATCCCTAACCAAATTAATGACTTGACTTGGCTCTGAGTGCAAGTGACAAACTAAGATCTGTAAGGATAGGTTAGAGTGGTAAGGTTGGGTCGTGTGTTGTTCAGTTTCTAATCCTTTGAGTTTTGTCTTGGAAACAACTAAACCGTATGAGTCATATGGTCTGGTAATGAGTAGGGTCATAAAGTCATATGTTGGATAGTGTATGGGTGTCCAAATCACTATTTTCGTGATTTCTCAAGGGTATAAGTCATATCTTATGTTCATGAGTCATGGGGTCGAATCGTAGTCACCTACGATCTTTTTACAGTTTTAAGTTGGGGGCACTTTAGACATTTCTCTCTCAAAACCTTTAAGACCCTACGTCCCTATAACATTTTTTGGTCATTCATTCAAAACTTTACAATATTAAACATCCTCTTTACTCTCTCAAAATTCTCTTAAGAAATATTAGCTAGGGTTTCTCCAAAGTGGTCATCTAAAGGATTAAGGATTAATTTCTCTCTGTGAATCTTTGTAATTCAGGCATGTGACTCTTCCCTTATTGTTATTTTACTAAATTCATATATTTTAATGTATGGTTAATGGTACTATTATAGTTTTGAAATAAAGATTGAAGGTTCTGGTTGGTTATGATGAATATTGTTTCATATGGTTTAATTATGGTTTTCCTTATTTTAATTATGGTTTTCCATATGTGGGTGCATGGGAATAGTGATTTAATTGAGGAGTCATGGTTGAGCCCTAAAATTAAAGATTTTGGCTTTGATAATGCTATTCCCTCTACTTGTTTGTGAAATTATCAATGAGAATGATTATTGTCACATAGTTTAATTATTTTTTGAATTTTTCATAGCATAAATGGTTAAAGAAATAAGAATTGGTTTTAGTTGGTTTCATATGGTTTTGGAAAGGCCTTGGTGGACATGCTTTGATTATAAATAGTTTTGGTTAATTTGAAATGGTGGAGTCTAATTTGCTTAAATAGTTTATATGGCATAAGGTAATAGACTTGCAAGCTCTAATTTTTGGTATGACGATACCAATTGTTAATGACTGATTAAAAGACTCCTTCTTAAATGATTTGGAATGTGTAAATGGTTTTAATAAGGGCTTAAAGAGCGTAAGTAGCAAAGCCACTGAAGGTGGGAGTCTCGAGGGGACCAACACTGGAAACTCACATTTTTCGATGTGAGGGTGGTCTTGTTAATCATGTACATGATGTTATACTATATTTTTGGAGATGTACTAGTCATCTTAGGTTCTTTTTCTTAGGTCGTGTATCTAACATGCACTGGGGACCTTTAAGTAGGGGGAGTTGAACCTATATAGCCCGCGGGTAGTTTTAGGATGGTCAACCTACTCAACCTAAGTTATGGTTTTAAATGTAGCTAAACATTTTTCCCTATGCCGACATGATATATATGTACATATGTGATTGGATATGGTTAATTGATTTGGTTTTAAAAATAATGGAATTATCTTATCTTGATCCCTAAGATACATTCTAGCGTTCACTTTTCTAATCATTTTCGAGCGCTGTATCCCCAAGTGAAGTAGGAACTGGCCGTATTATCATTCCTCCTGCTCAGTGACTTGGATTTGGGGATAAAGTTTGAGTCATATTGAAGTTGGGAGCTTTCATACTCTGAAAGACTCCATTTCATGCCATGAACTTCTTTTCATTATTATTATTTCTTTGGTTATGATTTTGGCTATGGTCGAGGGCATGTACTGATCGAATATTCTTTGATTATGGTTAGAGGATTTGTCAGACTCCTATAGGCATGGGTGGCATCAGTATTAGTGTTAGCCTTGGTATTGGTATTGGAATTAGGATTGGTATTGGTTAGATATTTGGTTGTGGTTATTTGGTTATGATTATAGACTTACTTTATCATCTTTCTATTATTATTGTTTTATATATTTATATATTCAAAATTCATCCTACATAAGATGTAGGGTGGTTAAATATAGGGTATTGGGGGTGGTCTTCGGTCCTAGCTAGACTTGAGATACCCGACACAACTAGGATCTTGTTTGGGTCATGTCATATTGGTATAAAAGACCTAGGTTCATGGTCCACTAGGTGTCCAACAAATCCGTGTTGAGTAGAGTCTTATTTAAGGGTGTGTTGCGTGCCACACTCTTAAGCGATAGGCTACAAGGCTTTTAGGAATGTTTCTCTTTCTTGCATTTTTTTTAAAGCTGTATAGACTAAGGTCCTAAAATCTTTTTTAATACCTATTTGTTCACTTTTCAGATCATGACTCCCAAATGATTTAAAGACTATGGATACTCCTCTGTCCCACCTTGGGACAATATTGATGGAACCTATCCTACTTATGGGGTTTAGACTCGGTCTAGGGGCCTAGTTCTTGATTGACCTCCTGGAGTTCCACCGGTCCTCTCCAATCCTTCTTGAGCTTCTTAGGCTGATGTGTCGAATGCTAAGTTTCATCAGTCTATTTATATATTGACACAGTTGGTATCTTCTCAACTGGAAGATGTAGCATACCAATGGTAGGAGGAATTACTACATTCTAGGGGTGACGATGCTGAGTCAGCCCTATGGAATGATTTCTCTAGTGCTTTTCTAGACCACTTCTTTCCTTAGAAATTGAGGAAGGCAAAGGCGGAAGAATTTGCTAACCTGAAGCAGGGAAACATGTCAGTTAAGGAGTATGCCTTAAATTTTCACCAGTATTCTTGGTATACTCTCGAGCTGGTTTCTGGCATAAGGACTAGAATGAGAAAGTTTGCTTTCAGGTTATCTCGATACTTGATTTTTAGGAGTAAGGCTTCCTTGTTGAACAAGTACATGTATATCTCTAGGTTGGTTGTGTATATGCAACAGGTTGAGAAAGAGGAAAAAAAGAAAGATGAAATGAGGGAGAGGTAGAGCAAAAAGTCTAGATTTTCTAAGCTGGTTGGTGGCCAACAACAGAGTGGTAGGGATAGTGGAAAGTGATCCAAAATAAAGTTGCATAATTTGGGGTCATATTTGGCAACTAGTGCTCCCTACCCAAAGTTATCAGTATTTTGCATTGTGGCAATAATTATAGGGAACAGGGTGCCCAATCTTAGGCTAATAGGGCCCAATCAACTCCATCCTATCCTCCCTATAGATTTTATGGTCGGTCGCGTTGGGGATTTTATAATAAAGGAAAGGACAAGTGCTTTAACTGTGGTCATCTAGGGCATATGATTAGGATCAGTCCTATTAGTAAGGTTTTTTATGGGGAAAACAAGGTTCTTGTTGCCTCTTCTTCAGCTCTGACACCAAAGGGTGATCCACCTGGCTCCGGTATTAGCCGAAATAGACTTTATGCTCTCACTACTCGTCAAGAGTCTAAGGCATCACCTGTTTTCATTACTAGTATATTAAAACTATTTTTCGTGATATGTAATGTTTACTTGATTTGGGGTTCACTCTTTCATATGTGACTCCATTTGTGGCTGTGCATTTTGGTTTTGATCTTGAGTGGGTTTCAGACCTCTTTTCTGTTTTTACCTTTGTGGGTGACTCTATGGATGCTAGGCGAGTCTATAGGGTTTTTTGGTCTCTGCGAATGGTCAAGATACTCTGGTGGATCTGTTTGAGTTAGAAATGGTTGATTTTGATATAATATTCGGGATGGATTAGTTACACTCATGCTACATGTCTTTAGACCGTCAGACCCATAAGGTCGTCTTTGAAATCCCTAATGAAGTGGTTATTAAATGGGAGGGTGGTTTCCATCTCCTAATAGGAGGTTCATATCGTATCTTATAGCCCGAAGATTAATCTCCAAGGGGTGTGTCTATCACCTGGTCCGAGTTAAGAATTCTAACTCAGAGGTTTCTTTATTATATTCCATCCTGGTGGTGAATGAATTTCCTGAGGTCTTCCCTAATGAACTTTTTGGTGTTTCTCCCTATAGGGAGATTGATTTTAGGATTGATTTTTTTCTGGATACTTGTCATATTTCTATTCCCCCATAGAATGGCTTCAGCTGAGTTAAAAGAGCTTAAGGAGCAACTAAAGGATCTTTTAGACAAGGGTATGCATCCTAGTGTGACTCCGTGGCGTGCACCGATGTTGTTTGTGTTTAAGAAGGATGGTTCCTTTTGTATGTGTATTGATTATCGACAGTTGAATAAGGTAATGTTAAAAAATAAGTACGCTCTTCCAAGGGTAAATAAATTGTTTGATCAGCTTTAGGGTGCTAAACTTTTCTCCAAGATTGATCTTCGGTCTGGGTATCATCAACTAAAGATTAGTAAGGTAGATGTTCCTAAGACTGCCTTTTGTACCTGATATAGGCATTTCAAGTTCTTAGTCATGTCTTTGGGTTGATTAATGCCCCAGCGGTATATATGTTCTTGATAAATAGTCTTTTGTCAATTTTTGGATTTGTTCATGATTGTTTTCATTAATGATATTCTGGTGTACTCTATAAGTGAGCTGGATCATGCCGATCACCTCCACATATGCAACAGTTGTATGCCAAATTTTTTTGAATGCTATCACTTTTTGGGTTATGTCAATTTTAGTGAAGGGGTTATGATGGATCCGTAGAAAGTTATAGTGGTTAAGAAGTGTCCTAGACCGGTGAATCCTATTGATATCAGAGCTTTGTACGTTTAGCTGGTTACTACATGAGGTTTGTGAAAAGTTTGTCTTCTATAGCTGCCCAATTGATTAAGCTAACTCTGAAGAAGGTGAAGTTTTTGTAGTTTGATGCATGTCAGGGTAGTTTTGAGAAGCTGAAGGATAAGCTGACTTAGGCTCTAGTCTTTACTTTGTCCAAGGGAATAGATGGATTTATGGTCTATTATAATGCATCTCGTGTGGGGCTTGGTTTCATCTTGATGCGGCATAACAAGGTGATAGTTTTTTCCTCCAGATAATTAAAGGTGTATGAGAAGAATTATCCAACTCATGACTTGAAGCTATTGGATGTGGTGTTCGTATTGAAATTTGGCATCACATTTGTATGGAGTTCATGTAGATATCTTTTAAGATCATAAGAGCCTGAAATATATGTTTACTCAGAAGGAGCTGAACCTTAGGAAAAGGAGATAGCTTGAGCTGCTCAAGAATTAGGACATGTGTCTTTACTACCATCCAGGTAAAACTAATGTGGTTGATAATGCTCTTAGCAGATTATCCATGGGTAGTATAGCTCATGTGGATGAAGGGAAGTAGGAATTGGTGAAAGATATTCATCGTTTGTATAACCTTGGAGTTCGCCTCTTGGACTCTAAGGATGGTGGGGTATTTGTCCAAAAGGTGGCGCAGTCATCCCTGGGTGCTGAGGTGATGGAGAAACAAGTGTTAGATCCTATCCAAATGAGGATCAAGGGTGATGTATGTGGGTAGAAAGTAATGGCTTTTGAGATTAGTGGTGATGGTACTTTGTGGTATAAAGAAAGATTGTGCATTCCAGATATGGATGGATTGCGAGAGAGGATCTTTGTTGAGGTGCATGAGTCTCTCTATGCTATTCATCCTTGTTAGATAAAAATGTATCATGACCTTAAGGAGATGTATTGGTAGAATCATACAAAACAGGATATGGCTAGTTTTGTAGCTAAAGTCATGGTGTGTCAGCAAGTGAAACTTGAGAACTTGAGGCCCGGAGGATTGTATCAAGAAATTGGGCTGCCTGTGTGTAAGTAGGATGTGATCAATATGGATTTAATTATCATTCTTCCTCGATCTTGGAATTAGTTTGATTCCATTTGGGTCATCGTGGATAGGATGACAATGTTTGCTCATTTATTGCCAGTAAAGACTATTTTTTTGGTAAAGGATTATGCGAGGTTGTACCTCCAACATATTTGAAGTTCATGGGGTGCCTGATTCTATTATCTTGGATCGTGGTATGCAGCTTTTATCTCACTTTTGGTAGTTATTTCAGAAAGGTTTGGAAACCAAGGTGAGTCTTAGTACTGCTTTCCACCCACAGTCAGATGAGCAAGCAGAAAGAACTATTCAGACATTGGGGTATATTCTTCTAGCTTGTGTGATTGAATTTGGTGGTAGTTGGGTTGAGCATTTTCCCCATATAGAGTTAGTGTGCAGTAATAGCTACCACTCTAGCATTTGGATAGGTTTGTTTGAGGCCTTGTATGGTAGGAGGTGTAGGTCTTCTATTGGGTTGTTTGAGGTTGGTGAGGTAGAAATATTTGGTCCAAACTTGGTTCACCAGGCTATAGAGAAGATGAAGGTTATTCGGGATAGGCTTAAAGCCATCCAAAGATACCAAAAGTCCTATGCAGATATGAGGAATAGGGAGTTAGAGTTTGAGGTTGGGGATAGGGTGTTCTTGAAGGTGTCTCCCATAAAGAGAGTGATGCAATTTGGGAAGAAGAGGATGTTTAGTCCCCGGTATGTTGATCCATACATGGTTTTGAGAAGGGTTGATAAATACTGCATATGAGTTGGAGTTTCTTTCTAGTTTAAGCTCCATTCACCCGTTGTTCCATGTGTCTATGTTGAGGAAGTATGTGGGTGAATCATCATAAATTATGCCTATCAAAGATATTGGTATCTCAGATTTCTTGTCTTATGAGGAGGTCCCAATTGAAATCTTTGATCGACAAGTTCATTGGTTGTAGATGAAAGACGTAGCTTTGGTAAAGGTTCTATGAAGGAACCAGAGATTCCTTGGGAAGCTGAAGCGGACATTAAGTTCAAGTATCCATTCTTGTTTTCTGCTCCAAAAGATTGTGCATAAGGTATGTGTTATTCTTAACATCTTTATTTTTTAACTTAGTTAAAGGTAGGAGTAGATATGTTTGGGGGTCCAATCGTGCTAGTTACTATTTTGTCCTATTATTCGAGGATGAATGATCCAAGTGGGGGAGAATTGAAACCCCTTAGGTTTTGGCCCTTTGAAAATTACTAAGCTTTGAGCTTACTATCCTATTGATGACTTAACCATATAAGTCGTATGGTGTGGGTACAGGTCAGGTGACCCTAGTCGTGAGGAGTACAGTGTAAAGTGGTTGGGATTCTATTATGGTAACGGTTTGATAGTACGAGTCGTTAGGGGTGTTGACGGGTTATTAGGGTGATCCTTAACCAAATTATTTACTTAGTGACTTACTTGTCTCTTAGTACGAGTGGCTCACTAAGAGACATAAGGATAGATTACGATTGGTTCAGTGTCCAATCCTTTGAGTTCTGTCTTGGAAACAACTAGACCATACGAGTCGAATAGTTTTGTAACGAGTGGGGTCATAGAGTTGTAGGGTGGATAGTGTATGGGTGTCCAACTCACTATCCTGGTGATTACTCAAGGGTATGAGTCATATGTTGTAGTCACGAGTCAAGGGGTCGACTTGTAACCACCCGCGGTCTTTTAATATATTTAAGCTAAGGGCACTTTAGACATTTCTCTCTCAAAACCCTTAAGACTCCATGCCTATATAACACTTTTTGGTCATTTATTCCACACTTTACAAGATTAAGCATCCTCTCTACTCTCTCAAAATCCTCTCAAGCGAAATTGGCTAGAGTTTCTCCAAAGTGGTCTTTAAAGGGCTTAAGGATCAGTTTCTCTCAGTGAATCTTTGTAATTCAGGCATGTGACTCTTTCCTCATTGTTATTTTAAAAAAAGGCATATGTTTTAGTGTATGGTTTTCATAGTATTGTTATGGGTTTGAAATAAAGGTTGCGGGTTTTGGTTGGTCATGGATGAATATTTTTTCTTATAGTTTAATTATGGTTTTCCATACGTGGGTGCATGGTAATGGTGATTTAATTAAGGGGTCATGGTTGAGCCCCAAATGAGATGATTTTGGCCTTGATAATGGCATCCCCTCAACCTGTTTGTGAAATTCTCAATGAGAATGATTTTTGTCACATAGTTTGATTATTCTGTGAATCTTTGCATTGCATAAATGGTTAAAGAAACATGAATTGGTTGGTTTCATATGGTTTTGGAAAGGCCTTGGTTGCCTTGGTTTGATTATAAATAGTTTTGGTTAGTTGGAAATAGTGGAGTCTAATTTGGTTAGATGGTTTAATAGCATAAGGTAATAGACTTGTAAGCTCTAATTTTTGGTATGACGATACCAATGGTTAATGCCCAATTAAAAGTCCCCTTGGTAAATGGTTAGGAATGTGTAAATATTTCTAATATGGGCTTAAAGGGGGTGAGTAGAAAAGCCATGGAAGGTAGGGGTCTCAGAGGGACCAACACTAAAAATTCACGATTACCGATGTAAGGGTGGTCTTAGTGACCGTGTGCATGATGTCACACTTTATATTTTTGGAGATGTACTAGTCTTCCTAGGTTCTTTTCCTCTAGTCGTGTAGCTAACACAAACTGGTGCCCTTTCAGCAGGGGGATCTGAACCCATATAGCACGTGGGTGGTTTAAGGACAATCAACCTACTCAGTCTAGGTTAAGGTTTTAAATGCATGCTAAACCTTGTTCCCTATCTCGACACAATATATATGTATATATGTGATTTCATATGGTTAATTTATTTGGTTTTGAAAATAATGGTGTTATCTTATCTTTATCCTTGAGTTACATGCTAGCGTACACTCCTCTAACCATCTTCGGGCGCTGTATCCTCACTTCTTGAGTTACTTGGATTTTGGGACAGCTTTTGAGTCATATTGAAATGGTGATCTTCCACAATCCGGAAAACTCCATTTTATGCCATAGACTTCTTTTCATTGTTTTTGTTTCTTTGGTTACAGTTTTGGCTATGGCCCGGGGCATGTCCCAACCGGATGTTCTATTATTCTGGTTAGAGGCTTTGTCACACTACTATGGTCATAATCGAAGTCGGTATTAGTGTTAGCGTTGGTATTGGTATTGGCATTAGTATTGGTACAAGTTGGATATTTGGTTGTAGTTGTTTGGTTATGATGATAGACTTACTTTATTGTCTTTAGATTTTTATTATTTTATCTTATTATATGTTCAAAATTCATCTGACATTGGATGTAGGGAGGTTAAAGGTGGGGTATTGGGTTTAGTCTTATCTTGTATAGAATTGAGATACCTGACATGACTAAGCCCTGGTTCGGGTTATGTCACTAAGGTCCAAACGGTTTGGACCATTCACTCTGGTGAGGGTATTTCTGCATCGTGTAATAGAGCTAAAATGGGATGGTGGTGTCCCATTTAAGGTAAATGGATTACGCATGAAGAATTATATTGGAACTATAGAGGATATAAGGTCATGTGAGAAGCTGGACCTTGATAAAGTCTAAGTTGTCAATGGAGCTGGGTCGTGCTGCAATGTTAAGTTAGGCGCTTCATGAGAGGCATCCTATGGGTTAGTTGGTGAAGTCTGAGTAACTAACTTGCCACGTCATGCCGCGACATTAAATCGAGTGATTATGAGGAGGAAACCCATATTTTGTACTATATATTTTATAAGGTAATGTTTTCTAGTGGTGAAGGGATTATAAAGGAAAGAGGAAATGATGAATTGGACTCTAGACTGAACCCATAAGAGAATTGTAAGATCATGGTCAAATACCATGGCCGTGGGTTCAGTCGACTGAGTAATATGGTTGAAAGTCCTGCTAGTTGTACAATTGGGAGTTATCTTATGCTAGGTTGTCATGATTGTACTTGGATGTCACGATTATGCTAGTACCCATCATCTTATCAAACTCCTGTAAGCCATCAATATAGGCATCGGAGCTACAAGTTTAAGAAGGATCGTGGTTAGATATCCCGATAATCCTTGAGCTTCATAAGTTCTCGGGTAAGTTCTCCTAAATAATAATGGCATAGTAGGAATACAAGATCGTGGTTTAATTCCACGATTGTAGGTTGAGGTCATTTGTTGGGTCCTTAAGTTTAATAAAATCGTGACTCGACACTATTGAAATCTAAAATGTAAATACTATACCTAGGACCCAATTTCCATTTTCCTCATTCATACTTAAAATCCATAAGTTTAAATTGATTAAAAGCATAAAAGCAATGAAATTTCACTATGTGATTCGTCAAAAGTTGGCTACTCAGTGATTCACACTCACCATTTCTAAGCAGTCTCGAATTTTGAAGAATAAAGTAAGTGTGCTTGAAATTGCTGTGTTTTTCATATATTAGAACTAAATAAAACATTCATATAGAGAAATCTCTTGTAGGGTTAACTTTGACTGATTATGAACAATAAAAAAGTCTTGAGTACCCAATATTGTTAAAATCATGGTCAATAAGGGCCAGACTGAGTCAAATTCTAATTTTGTGACCTATTAAGTGGCAGTGAACGCCATGAAACAACCAATGATCATGGTTTCAACATATAATCATATGTTGGATTATTCTGGGGTACCATAATCAATGTATAAGTGCTCATCATATGAGCACATCCCATGATAATCCTATCTGGGTACAATCGTGGTATGTACTCATCTAATATGGCATATCCATAGTAATTTGTAGATGATCCTATGATTAGAAGGTACGATCATGCCTTTATTGCATGATCATAAAATCTAATCGTCTGAGGGCATGTCATCTAGTACTTTTGGGGAACCTTTTCTATGACAGGAAGGGATGATTGTTCCTTCATTACACATTCACAGGAAGGCTTGTCGATTTATTTGCTGAACCTATTTAAATTTTTTAAATGTTTATAGTATCTTTTTACCATATAGGTACAATGGTACCAAAGGCACGGACAAAGCTACAAACAGAGATCTCGAAGAAGAGGGAACCTAAAGACATACTTTTGGCCTCAGTGAGTGAGTTTGATAACTCAACTAGGATCGAGGTGAACTTCTCCAGTAGTTTCACAGAAGAACAATATTCCCATTGGACCATGAGGGTTAAGGGAAAAGAGAGGGAGTAATCAAAGTCTATGAAATCTACAACCTTGTTAAGTTTGCAAACCCGATAAACCTTCCCCAATTTGAAAAGAAAGGGACTAAGAGGTAAATATAAGGATGATGAAGAAGAAAGTTCCTGTAGAGGAGGATGAATCCAATCCCATATCATCCAATGGTGTTGCTGCTACCACACCTCAAAGTGCACAGATTTGAGATGATGGATAATCCCAAACTTTAGGGACTCTTACATTGATAAGGTCTCAATGACAGATCAAGGGAATAAGAAGAGGATCAATCAAGAAGAACCTGAGACCCTACCAGAGTCCCTCTAAAAAATTCCATCATTAGTTCAGGGATTTGAGCGGTATAAGCTGAGGTAGATGATAAGACCCTTATAAACTTATATGCCAGATTCGGTGGATGAGTTTTATGCATACTACAAGGCTATGTTGATGAATATGACTCCTTCGAGGAAGGATAAAGACATGAAGAAATAACCTAGACTTGACATTATCCTGGTCGAGGACATTGAAGTGGACATCTCTATTAGGGCTATATGTAGAGCCTTGTTCGAAGGAACAATTAAGCCAACTATGGAATAGAGTCTGACTTCTAAATGAGTAATTTAAAGCAGTTTAAAATTTTGAGTGTGGATGATAAGATGATGCACTAAAGGTGGCTAGCGGGGCACATTATTGAAGTGGGTAGAATTCCCCATCGATCCATTAGGCCCAAATCAACAAACACAGTCTAAAGTTTATCGCTTAAGTCTGGTGGTTAAGGGTTAGGCAACAGATTACACCTACAACTAATGATAATACATTGGGTGCGAGCAATACTTGCTTGTAGCTGCGTTTATTTCTAGAATAGAGTTGAACATCTCATAGATCACCATAGAGGCAATATAATATAATGTTATCTTATTTAGCACCATATTACCTTTCATCTATCTCGTTACTCAATTTATGAGAAATGCATGGGTTTTGAATTTTTGTGTAGTGAACTGAGTAATTCAACCAACTAAGTTTGCTGACATGGGCACTGATAAAGTATATAACAACTTGATTGCCCCAGATGTATTTGAGGGTTCCCCAACTAGTGACTTACCGATGTTTTATGTCGGAGCCTTTTTCTCTTTTGCACCACTAGTATCCATTCATAGTTAACCATTAGTTCCAACTGGTTATAGAATGATTTTACCTTATAGTTAGAGAAGACCATATAAAGCCTACTTTTACACGATGCCAGGATTAAGAAGTTAGAGGTTGGGGATAAGACCTATGTCGCTGATAAAATTTGAGGTGCAGTTTGAACAGTGCAGACCTGAGAAAATATGTTTGAGAGACAGATGATGATAGGCGAATTTACACGCCTATAGTGCTATATTTTACCCATATTTTAGCAATGTTTTGAGAACAAATTATATATTTCATGCACTTTTAGTCCTTTTTCCTGTAAGTGAGCTAACGAACATGATTAGCAAGTTTTCAGGTATAAATGATGCAGAATTCAACATTTTATGGATTACTTGACGCCAAAGAACGCTTCACGAAAGGATAAAAGGAAGTTTGGACGCCTAAGGACGAAAAGTGACGCATGGAAAATATGTCCCGGGCAAAAATAGCAATTCTGAAGACTTTGGGGACTACCAGTAACTTAGTAGGATTAGGATAATAATACATTAACCTAGTACAATTGGGTTAAGTATTTCATTAGCTTAGTAGGATTTGGTTAAGTATTTCATTAGCTTAGTAGGAATAGAATATGGGTATTATAAATACCCTATTTTGCTAGAGAGAGAGAGAGAGGGAGAGAGAGAGAGATTCTACTTAACAACAACTCTCATCTTACCTTACAACTCTTCTAATCTTTCCATTAATTCTACTTTTTATTCTTCTTCTATTAATCTACTCTTAATTTCCGCAACAAGAGAAACGTTACTTGCAAGAAATCACACCTAACGCCTACCACACTTGTGCTACACGAAATTCTTATTGTGGTATAATAACAATGTCAATTGTGATTTCCTTCGCACTCATGGGTAACTAAACTTCTCTGTTGGGGTTATGGAAGCCGAATGAGATACTATCTATTACTATGAGTTTGTGAGTTCGTGACACGTATGCTGCTTATATCATTATCCTCTTCATCTTAACCTAAATTCTTTGTGGTTGCAAACGCAAGAATACGCCAGTATAACATTTAAATTGTTCGAAAGAAAGGTTATCTGACTGGAAAAGAGATAATGTCAAGGTAGTAGGGTCCCATCCCCTATTAAAAAGTTAGTGCCGTAACTGGATTAACCTCTTGGAGAATTCGTACCGTTAGACACACTTTAAGATCGAAAGAGTTAAAGTGAAATAATCCTCAAATAGGTCGAAAGATGCCTGGATTTACCATCGAATACAATTCTCTATAAGCACATACATGTCGGAATTCAGCACACTCATAGCCAATAGAGACGTACAACTCATAAGGTGGACATAACCCCAACTTCTCAATTCTCATTGTTTTACAACCTACTAAACATTCTTTCTTTTTACGTTGTTATTTTTAGTTTTTACTTTAATATTTTGGTTACACATTACAATCCCCCCTTTTTTACGAGACTTGCACTAAAATTCTAGTAATTGTTGCTTACTTGTTGACCAAGCTATTCCCTGAGGGATCGATACCCAACCCAGTTGGGTTCTATATTTGACAGCGACCACTTTTCACTCCTACGAGAGCTGTAGATTGAGCGTTATCAAAAATTGGCGCCATTGCCGGGGAATACGAGTGTCAATTAAGTTTGTGATAATTACTAGACCCTTTGGTCAAAGATTCTCGTACTTTTACTTTTAGTTGTTGTTTTTGTTTACTGCAGTTTTTTATTCAGTGCATGCCCCATACTCGAAGTTCTGGTCAACCGTTATTACCTATAAATCCTGACCCACAACGTATTGGCAGAATGGAGGCACAACACGAAATCGAAAGAATGGATGCTCAACAGGAGCAG
Source organism: Capsicum baccatum var. pendulum (assembly GCA_030864225.1). NCBI lineage: Eukaryota > Viridiplantae > Streptophyta > Magnoliopsida > Solanales > Solanaceae > Capsicum > Capsicum baccatum. The sequence continues at coordinate 218,907,370 of CM061557.1, read as the reverse complement.
GCGAGATTAGCTGCTCTTGCCGCCGCCCAAGTACACCAACAAAACATTGATAAACCTGGGCGAGCAACAAATCCTGACGATGAGGATTTAGGCGATGACGAGTTACTAAACCCAAGGCATGATGCTGAAATCGCAACACCTGCCAATAGAAGAGGTCGTCAAGCTCGGTTTAGGTATGATCGCCAACCCATGCAACCAGCTTTTGATGACGATGATGATGATCTTGATGGAGCCGGAGCCACAGGAGCCATTATTCCTCCACCATTAGCGCCCGGAGCCAAGTTCAACATCACATGCACCATGATTCAGTTATTGCAACTCAAGGGATTATTTGGTGGACTAGCAGGCGATGATCCGAATATGCATCTCATCAACTTTATTTCTACATGCAAGTCGTTTGACAATCCTGGTGTTGGTCAGAATGCAATTCGATTATGTCTATTTCCATTGTCTCTGTCTGGGGAGGCAACTCTATGGTTTAATGGGCTGACTCCTGATTCTATTACAAATTGGAGGCAATTGAGAGACGCTTTCCTAGAAAGATTCTTTCCGCCATCCAAAAGAGCAAAATTGAGAGATGAAATCAGCAACTTCCGTCAGCTTCCAACTGAAGCCCTTCATGAAACATGGGAGAGGTTCAATACAAAGCTAACGAGATGCCCAAACCATCATATGACTTATGTTCACCTAATGGAGATATTATACAGAGCCTTGAATTCAATAACTAAACCAGTGGTGGATAATGCGACTGGAGGATCTTTTATGGACCTTACCTTTGGTCAAGCAAGCAATATGCTAGATCGTATGACGAAGCAAAGTAGAGCTTGGCATACCAGGGATTCTGAGGTAGCAAGCCCCACTTTATCTATTGGCATGACTGTAGACCAAAGAAGAAGAGAAGAAGAACGTTATCAAGATATGGCGCACATGAAAACACAAGTAGATCTTCTTACAAAGCATTTATTATCAGGGAAGACCGAAAAAGTCAAAGCTATTGCGTCAAAAGGAAGAGACGAATCTGATTCGGAAGAAGAGGCCAACTACTTGAACAATCAGGGGGGTTTCTGAGGGAATACCCAAGGAAACCAAGGTCAGAACTATTATGATAAATCTGGAAACAAAGACCAAGGTAGTTGGAAGAACAAGAATGAAAAGAGTGGTTTGTACGTTCCCCCTGGAAGACGTGACGCCACCACATCTAGTTCTGGAAGTATGGAAGACATGCTGGCTAAAATATTGAAAGGAGTGGAAGCAACAAACGCTGCAGTGACGGAGGTAGTTAATGATTTGTCCTCTATGAAACAAATAGTTGATTCTCATTCCACTTCAATCAAGCAAATAGAGCAGCAATTGAGCCAACTTTCAGCAGCACTCAATCAAAGAAAGGCTGGCACTTTACCTAGCGATACTGTGCAAAACCCAAGGAATGATGGGTCATGCATGGACATTACTACCCGAAGTGGTAAGGTGCTGGAAACTTTAGCAAAAAGCAAGCAAGTGGTTGACGAAGTAGTGGACATTGATGATAAGGCAAAAGGAGAAGATGCCGCTGCAACTAATCCTATCGTCAACGACGTCAACCCCAACAATTTGCAACCTAAAAAAGCTGAAAAACGGAAGCAAGAGGAGAAGAAAGCCGTGGAGAGAACAATTCCATACCCACCACCACCTTTCCCTCAAAGATTGAAGAAGGTGGAGGATGACACGAAGTTCAGCAAATTCATGACTATGTTAAAGCAGCTGACCATTAATGTTCCATTGGTGGAGGCACTTGAACAAATGCCTGGGTATGCGAAATTTATGAAGGATCTTTTGACAAAAAAGCGGGCAGCAAGTTATGAGTTGAAAGATGATGTTCATCACTACAGCGCAATCGCTACCCGATCAATAGTTCAGAAGAAGGCCGACCCCGGAGCTTTCACTATTCCTTGCATCGTTGGGTCTTTGAATTTTGCCAAAGCATTATGTGATTTAGGAGCCAGAATCAATTTGATGCCATTATCTATCTATAAGAAGTTGGGGTTGGGTGATCCTACTCCAACTAATATGAGGCTCGTCATGGCGGATAGGTCGGTAAAATGACCTGTGGGAATTCTATGTGATGTCTTGGTAAAGGTTTCTTCATTTATTTTTCCGGCAGACTTCGTTATTTTGGATTGTGAGGAAAACTCAGAAGTTCCTATAATCTTGGGGCGTCCTTTCCTTGCTACGGGAAGCATGCTTATTGATTTGAGAGCTAATGAGCTTTCGTTCCAAATAAATGACGAAGTAGTTCACTTTGATGTGTGCAAATCAATGAAGCAACCCAAAGATCTGAGTGTATTTTCGGTGGCTGATGTTTTCTTTGATGATGAGAAAGAATTACTTGAATATGAGCAACTTATTGATGACCCTTTGGCGGTTGTGCTCATGCATGGAGAGAATGAAGATGCTGAAAATTGTGAAGAAACTATTTGTGCTCTATCAGGATTAGGGACATATCGTTATGCTCCCAAGAAGCTGGACCTTGATCTCAAGAATCGAGCCACACCACCAGCTAAGTCATTTATTGAAGAGCCACCCACATTTGAATTGAAGGAGCTGCCAAGACATTTAAAGTATGCATTCCTAGTGGTATTGCATGCTATACTTCTCTATTCGCATCTATGTTTGTTTGCTTTTGTTTCATTTTTGTTTCGTTTTGTTTCGTTTTATTTTTTTAGTAGTTAAAATTTTTTAGCTTCGCTTGAAATTATTTTGATAGGAAGCAAGAGATTATAACAAGAGTATGTGCTACAATTGTGACTATTGAGACGTTTAGGCTCTAGTTGTGACTCATTATGTGATATTGTGTGGTTCAATTCCTTCACTTGTTGGGTCAAGAGTCTATATTACCTCCAATAAAGTCGACCATGTGCCTTGTGTGTGTGAGATTAATAGTATCTTCTATGTTTGTGGCTGATGCTAGAACTTGCCTGGTATGTATGCAAAGCGAAAATAAGGAGTGTAAGTTAGGATATGATTTAGGCATTTCTTTGGCAACCTATATTTGTTTACCTTCAGTTTTACCTACCCATGGACATCATCCCTAGTTAAACCCTTTTGAGCCTTTAGCCTATTTCTTTGACAACCTTGTATGTAAGCCTAATCCATTTTTTTCAAGACCTAATTTGATCCAAATTCCTAAGTGCTTTAAATTAAAAAAGTCATGTGACAACATAAGAAGAAATTGGGTAAGTATGATGCTTTAAATTGTAAATGGTGCTTGAATGTGTTATGAAAAAGAAAGTGCTATCATAAGAGGTATGTTGTGAAAAGAAAAAGGAAAAGAAAGCTGAAAAGTGAGTTGTTCTTAAAATTGAAAAACAAAAGAGGAGAACAAGGGTGGTAGAATAAAAGAAAGAAGAAAGGTTGAAAGAAAAAAGTGTCAATGATACAATGTGATGTATTAAAGCGCTTAGGAGCTTAGTCACTATTCCTGGCCAAAATAGTCCTACCCGTCCCTTAGCCTACATTACAACCATCAAAAGACCTACTTGATCCTAATCTTAACATTCTGACATTTAGTGGAGTACTACACTAAGGGCAAGCCTATGGTCATCAGTTGCTACATATGAATTCTTTGTGAGAGCGAGAGCAAGGATATTGTTGATACCCATGTTTGAAAAATATGCTATACTTGTGAGTGATTATGGGTAATATATTGTGAGACACACATGGTTGATGAGTTTTGGGTAGTTATATATGATTCCTTGTACCTTAACGTTTGCATGCGAGTTGACCACCATCACGAGTCTATGCTAGAGGTTAAACTGTTTCTACTTATAATCGGTAAGTACTCATTGTTGATAATCGTTGTGCTTGTCTTGCCGAATGTTTTGTGATTACTGTGAAACCTTAAGTCGACGCTTAGAAGGACATGATATTTCGTTCGAGGACGAACAAAACTTCAAGTGTGGGGTGTTGATGATAGGCGAATTTACACGCCAATATCAATATATTTTGCCCATATTTTAGCCTAGTTTTGAGAACGAACTATATATTTCATGCACTTTTAGTCCTTTTTCCTATAAATAAGCTAACGAACATGATTAGTAAAGTTTCAGGTATAAATGATGCAGAATTCAACATTTTATGGCTTACTTGACACAAAAGAAAGCTCACGAAGGAAGGAAAGGGAGTTTGGACGCCTAAGGACCAAAACTGTTGCATGGAAAATTTGTCCCGAGCTAAAACAGCATTTCTGAAGACTTTGGGGACCTGGACCAAAACTGCTGCATGGAAAATCTATCCCGGGCTAAAACAACATTTCTGAAGACTTTGGGGACCTGCAGTAACTAATTAGGATTTGGATAATGATACATTAACCTAGTTCAATTGGGTTAAGTATTTCATTAGTTTATTTGGATTAGGAGAATGTTACATTAACCTAGTACAATTGGGTTAAGTATTTCATTAGCCTAGTAGGATTTGGTTAGATATTTCATTTACCTAGTAGGATTAGGATATGGGTATTATAAATACCCTATCATGCTAGAGATTTTTATTCATCCCTCACCACCATACATTCTTCCATCCCTCTCTTCTTCCACCACAACAATTCTACAACTCTTCTAATCTTCCCATTAATTCTATTTTTCTTCTTCTATTCATCTATTCAATTATTAATTTCCGCAACAAGAGAAACGTTACTTTTCTAAGGAATTCACGCCTAACGCCTATCACTTGATCTACACGTCATTACTCAATATTGTGATATAATAACAATGTCAATCGTGATCTCCTTCGCATTCATGGGTAACTAAACCTCTCTGTTGGGGTTATGGAAGCCGAATGAGTTACTATCTATTGCTGTGAGTTTGTGAGTTCATGACACGTATATTGCTTATATCATTATTCTCTTCATCTTAATCTACATTCTTTGCGGTTGCAAACGCAAGAATACGCCAGTCTAACATTTAACTTGTTCGAGAGAAAGGTTATTTGTCTGGAAAAGAGATAATGTCAAGGTAGTAGGACACCCTTTCCTATTAAAAAGCTAGTGCCGTAACTGGACTAACCTCTTGGAGAATTCATACCGTTAGACACGCTTTAAGCTCGAGAGAGTTAAAGTGAAATAGTCCTTGTTGAGGTCGAGAGACGCTTGGATTTACCATAGAATACAATTCTCTATAAGCACATGCATGTCACAATTCTACACACTCATAGGCAATAGAGACGTATACCTCAGAAGGTGGACATAACCCCAACGCTTCAATTCTCATTGTTTACAACTTACGTAACAATCTTTCTCTCTTTACTTTGCTATTTTCAGCTTTTACTTTATTGTTTTCGTTACACATTACAATCCCCCCTTTTATGAGACTTGCACCAAAAGTTTAGTAATTTTGCTTACTTGTTGGCCAAGCTATTCCCTGTGGGATCGACGCCCAACCCAGGTTGGGTTCTATATTTGCTAACGACCGCTTTACACTCCTGCGAGAGCTGTAGATTGAGCGTTATCAAAAATTGGCGCCGTTGTCGGGGAATACGAGTGTCAATTAAGTTCGTGATAATTACTAGACCCTTTGGTCAAAGATTCTCGTACTTTTACTTTTAGTTTTTGTTTTTGTTTCTTGCAGGTTTTTACTTTAGTGCATGCCCCATACTAGAAGTTCTGGTCAACCGTTATTACCAATCAATCCTGAACCACAACGAATTAGAAGAATGGAAGCACAACGTGAAATTGATAGGATGGCTGCTCAAGTGCATCAACAGAATATTGATAACCGTAGGTGAGCAACAAATCCTGACGATGAGGATCTGGGCGATGAAGAGCTACTAAACCCATGGCATACTACTGAGATGGCGGAACCCATGCAGAGAAGAGATCGTCAAGCGCGATTGAGACCTGATCGTCGAACTGTGCAAATTCCTTTTGATGATGATGATGATGATTTGGATGAAGCTGGTGCCACAGGAGCCATTATTCTGCCACCCTTGGCACCTGGAGCAAAGTTCAATATCACTAGCGCCATGATTCAGCTTTTGCAACTCAAGGGATTATTTGGTGGACTAGCAGGCGATGATCCGAATATGCATCTGATCAATAGATAGTATCTCATTCTGCTTCACACCCCACACTTGAAGCTTTGTTCGTCCTCGAACGAAATATCATGTCCTTCTAAGCGTCGACTTAAGGTTTCACAGTAATCACAAAACATTCGTCAAGACAAGCACAACGATTATCAACAAAGAGTACTTCCCGATTATAAGTAGAAACAGTTTAACCTCTAGCATAGACTCGTGATGGTGGTCAACTCGCATGCAAACGTTAAGGTACAAGGAATCATATATAACTACCCAAAAATCATCAACCATGTGTGTCTCACAATATATTACCCATAATCACTCACAAGTATAGCATATTTTTCAAACATGGGTATCAACAATATCCTTGCTCTCGCTCTCACAAAGAATTCATATGTAGCAACTGATGACCATAGGCTTGCCCTTAGTGTAGTACTCCACTAAATGTCAGAATGTTAAGATTAGGATCAAGTAGGTCTTTTGATGGTTGTAATGTATGCTAAGGGACGGGTAGGACTATTTTGGCCAGGAATAGTGACTAAGCTCCTAAGCGCTTTAATACATCACATTGTATCATTAACACTTTTTTCTTTCAACCTTTCTTCTTTCTTTTATTCTGCCACCTTTGTTCTCCTCTTTTGTTTTTCAATTTTAAGAACAACTCACTTTTCAGCTTTCTTTTCCTTTTTCTTTTCACAACATACCTCTTATGATAGCACTTTCTTTTCCATAACACATTCAAGCACCATTTACAATTTAAAGCATCATACTTACCCAATTTCCTCTTATGTTGTCACATGACTTTTTTAATTTAAAGCACTTAGGAATTTGGATTAAATTAGGTCTTGAAAAAAATGGATTAGGCTTACATACAAGGTTGTCAAAGAAATAGGCTAAAGGCTCAAAAGGGTTTAACTTGGGATGATGTCCATGGGTAGGTAAAACTGAAGGTAAACAAATATAGGTTGCCAAAGAAATGTCTAAATCATATCCTAACTTACACTCCTTATTTTCGCTTTGCATACATACCAGGCAAGTTCTAGCATCAGCCACAAACATAGAAGATACTATTAATCTCACACACACAAGGCACATGGTCGACTTTATTGGAGGTAATATAGACTCTTGACCAACAAGTGAAGGAATTGAACCACACAATATCACATAATGAGTCACAACTGGAGCCTAAACGTCTCAATAGTCACAATTGTAGCACATACTCTTGTTATAATCTCATGCTGCCTATCAAAATAATTTCATGCGAAGCTAAAAAATTTTAACTACTAAAAAAACAAAACGAAATAAAACGAAACAAAAATGAAAAAAAAGCAAACAAACATAGATGCGAATAGAGAAGTATAGCATGCAATACCACCACCCCACACTTAGTCGGGATACTGTCCTCAGTGGAAAATAAATACGAGGAACCTGGTTCGTCGGACTTATCCTCTATGTCTGGGGTCATACCCCTTGCATTGGAATCATCATCAGAGTCGTCATCCTTAGAAGTTCCTCATAAGTATCCGACTTAATTCCAAGCGTGAGTCAAGGTGTTTGCAGCGGGGAGGGTTCTCCTTTCTCCTTGCGGCCTCTTTTCTTGCCCCTTTGGGAAGTGGTAGCCTTCTCCTTGCCTTGTCTCTCTTTAGGTGCCATTGTACCTGAGACTTGAAATAGTGTTAATGGTAGCTCAATCTCAATGGATACAATCTATACATAAGCAGTAGGGGTACCACCCCACACTTAATTTTGTTAACACAAATCAGTGAAGCGAAAGTGGTCGATTACTCAGATTTCGTCGACATACGTTTTAGGATTGTATTCCGACAAGAAATCAGCAATGCATCACTTACTTGCAGCCATTGGACTACTTTCATGGTAGATATAGCAACACTACTACATAGGGGTTACCACATGGAATAGTTATCCTTACAACAATCACAACCTCTTATGTCGGTAGGCACTATAAGTCTTATCCCGATGGCCGGGATAGTCTAACATGTAAGTATCCAAACAACAATATTAAGCACTATTCATAGCCATAGTAATTCCGCAAATAATTTAACAATGCTATTAAAACCAATTTCAAGTCGGAAACAAGTCAAGATTTTCCTACGTACATGTTCACTCACATGATTTTGTATCAACAATCCAAACACATGAACATCACCAACAATCTTATACGATTTAGCAATTCATAATAGACATAGCAACATAGCACTTACGAGAAATAAATGAAGAATAAGAGAGTACTTACTTGCTTGAAGCCTTTGGAGATGTTCTTGTGAATTGGAAGAGCAAAAAGAGAAGTTTTGAGATGATTTGGATGGATGTGCGGCGCCTTTGGGTCAATTTTTAGTGTGGTTATATTTCAAGACTAAGTACCCTTTATATAGTAAGAGAATGGGTCGGGTTATGACCCATTTACAATCGGTTTTGGAGACAAAAATGCTACATATGCGGCGCATAATGCTTGGCATAGTCATGACATATGCGGCGCATTGTCTATAGCATAATGGGACATATGCGCCGTATAGTCTATGGCATTTGTAGACATATGCGCCGCATAGTCTATGGCATATGAGATACTGAGACCAAATGCCATAGCATAGGCGGCGCATAGTCAAAAGCATACCTAGGAATAGGCGGCGCATAGTGTATAGCACACTAGATTCCGAGACCTTAGGCTATAGGATAGGTTGTGCATTGTTCGTGGCCTAGTTTTACCAAGGCCTAGCCTTTCTCGATGCCTATTTTGGCGTGAGAAATGCTCAATCCATAGCCTTATGCATCACCATTCCTAACTTACCAACTTTACCATACAATGTGATGATAGGCGAATCATGTGAGATTGGTGGTGATGTTCATGTGTTTGGATAATTGTTACAAGATCGTGTGATTGAATATATACGTAGGGAATTCTTGACTTGTTTCCGACTTGAATTTTGTTTCGATAGCATTGTTATGATAATTGCTGAATTGATATGGCTATGAATATTGCTTAAGATTGTTGGTTGGATGATTACATGATAGACTATCCCGGCCATCGGGATAAGGTTATAGTGCCTATCGACTTAGGAGGCTGTGCTTGTTGTAAGAATAATAATTCCATGTGGTAACCCCTAGGCTGTAGTGTTGCTATATCCACCATGAAAGTAGTCCAATGGCTGCAAATAAGTGATGTAATGCTGATTTTCTTGTCGGAATACAATCCTAAAACGTATGTCGACGAAATCTGAGTACTCGACCACTTTTACTTCACTGATTTGTGCTAACAAGATTAAGTGTGGGGTGGTACCCCTAATGCTTGCATATAGATTGTATAAAGTGAGATTGTGCTGCACCTAACATTATTTCTAGTCTCAGGTACAATGGCACCTAAAGCGAAGCAAGGCAAGGAGAAGGCTACCACGGCCCGAAAGGACAAGAAGAGAAGTCGAAAAGACCAAGGAGAATCATCTTCAGCACACCTACCACACAGAATGTTCGGAATAAAATGGGTTCTTGAGGAAGAAGCCAAAGCATGGTACAGCAGCAACAAAGAAAAGAAATATGTGCACGTCGAATTAATCAACAAGGAGACCTTAGCAAAGAAGGAGCCGCAAATGTTGGCTAAAATAATGGCTTTGAAGCTAGATTTCATCTTCCGCGACATGGGAGAGTGTAATCTTGACTTAACAAGAGAGTTTTATGCCAACTGGTCGCCGAACACAAAAGGCAATGAAGTAAAAATTCGGGGCCAAGTGTTACAGCTTACAGCGGAATGGATCAACTCTTTTCTTGGCCTACCTTCGGTCGACCCTGCACCATACAAAGAGCTGTACAGCAGGCCTCCTTACAGAGCGATAAGACACACACTTTGTGGAAGCAGATCGATGGCAAGATGGGGCAGACATAAGGAAACAGGCCATCACAACACCTTCCCCTATGCTCCACTAAATAGGGAAGCAAGAATCTGGATGCGCATTGTCAACTCATGCCTTATTCCTGGGACGCAATACACCAAGATATCAAGAGATAGAGTGTGTTTGGTTTATGCGTTGATGACGAATGTCCCTATCAACTTTGGGGCAATCATTCGATCTACCATAAGGAAGGACAGACTCCACCGAAGGTCCCATTTCACATTTGGCAATTTGTTGACAGCAATGTTGCGAAAAGAGGATATAGAAGAGGAACCAGCTGACCACAAACTCCCACATAACCCAAAGAAGGTTGACCTCACAAAGGTCAAAGATGCTGAAACAACTCATGGAGTCAACCTTACTACTGCGGAGAGACATGCTCGTGATGAGAGTTTCTTCCGTCATCTCTATGGCATGACACGATTCACTATGATGAGTGGTGGACGTATTCCAACTGCTGAAGAGCTCCAAAAGCTGGACCACGACTACCCAATGAACAGGCATGCCCGGGAGATGTGTGGAGTGGGCGTATATTTTGAGGAACCTCTTGACGATGACGTACCAACTGATGATGATGGACGCTTGCCTGATTCTGATGATGAGGAGAACTCTGACGATGACTCATATGATAATTCAGACGAAGGGGGTATGACCCCCAACATTGATGAGGAGTCCGACTAAACCAGGTTCTTCGCATTTATTTTCCACTGAGGGCAGTGTCCCGTCTAAGTGTGGGGTGGCAGAATCTGCATGCTATACTTCCTTGTTCGCACCTATGTTTGCTTGTTTACTTTGTTTTTTTTTGAGTCCATCCATTTTTTTTGTTTTTTTTCGTTCAAACGTTTTTTTTATTTTTTAGGAGTCAACTTTTTCTAGCTACGCATGAAACTATTTTGATAGTCAGTATGAGATTAGAACAAGAGTATGTGCTACAATTGTGACTATTGAGACGTTTAGGCTCTAGTTGTGACTTATTATGAGATATTGTGTGATTAAATTCCTTCACTTGTTGGGTCGAGAGTCTATATTACTTCCAATCAAGTCGACCATGTGCCTTGTGTGTGCGAGATAATAGTATATTCTATGTTTGTAGCTGATGCTAGAACTTGCCTGGTATGTATGCAAAGCGAAAATAAGGAATGTAAGTTTAGGATATGATTTAGGCATTTCTTTGGCAACCCATACATGTTTACCTTCAGTTTTTCCTACCCATGTAAATCATCCTAGTTAAACCCTTTTGAGCCTTTAGCCTATTTCCTTGACAACCTCGTATGTAAGCCTAATCCATTTTTTCAAGACCGTAATTTGATCCAAATTCCTAAGTGCTTTAAAGTGAAAGTCATGTGACAACATAAGAGGAAATTGGGTGAGTATGGTGCTTGAATGTGTTATGAAAAAGAAAGTGCTATCATAAGAGGTATGTTGTGAAAAGAAAAAGGAAAAGAAAGCTGAAAAGTGAGTTGTGCTTAAAATTGAAAAACAAAAGATGAGAACAAGGGTGGAAGAATAAAATAAAGAAAGGTTGAAAGAAAAAAGTGTCAATGATACAAAGTGATGTATTAAAAGCGCTTAGGAACCTAGTCACTATTCTTGGCCAAAATAGTCCTACCCGTCCCTTAGCCTACATTACAACCATTAAAAGACCTACTTGATCCTAATCTTAACATTCTGACATTTAGTGGAGTACTACATTAAGGGCAAGCCTATGGTCATTAGTTGCTACATATGAATTCTTTGTGAGAGTGAGAGCAAGGACATTTTGATACCCATGTTTGAAAAATATGCTATACTTGTGAGTGATTATGGGTACTATATTGTGAGACACACATGGTTGATGAGTTTTTGGATAGTTGTATATGATTCTATGTACCTTAACGTTTGCATGCGAGTTGATCACCATCATGAGTCTATACTTGAGGTTAAATTGTTTCTACTTATGATCAGAAAGCTACTCTTTGTTGATAATTGTTGTGCTTGTCTTGAAGAATGTTTTGTGTTGTTGCTGTAAAAACCCTAAGTTGATGTTTAGAAGGACATGATATGTTGTTCGAGGACGAACAAAGCTTCAAGTGTGGGGTGTTGATGATAGGCGAATTTACGTGCCTATATCAATATATTTTGCCCATATTTTAGCCTAGTTTTGAGAACTAATTATATATTTCATGCACTTTTAGTCCTTTTTCCTGTAAATGAGCTGATAAACATGATTAGGAAAGTTTCAGGTATAAATGATGCAAAATACAGCATTTTACGGCTTACTTAACGCAAAAGAAAGCTCACAAACGAAGTAGAAAGGAGCTGGACGCCTAAAGGACCAAATCTGCTGCATGGAAACTCTGTCCCGGGCTAAAACAGCAATTCTGAAGACTTTGGGGACTTACAGACACAAAGCTGGATTGTTACCAAGATACATTAACCTAGTGCAATTAGGTTATGTGTTTCACTAATCTATTTGGATTATGATATTGTAACCTTACCCTAGTACATTTGGGTCAAGGATTTCATTAGTATATTAGGATTTGGTTAATTATTTCATTAGCTTAGTAGGAGTAGGATAGGAGTATTATAAATACTCTATCATGCTAGAGATTTTTATTCATCTTCTTACAATACAATTCTTCCATCCCTCTCTTCTTCCACTACAACACTTCTATTCACTCTTCTAATCTTTCCATTAATTCTATTATTTCTCTATTCATCTATTCCACAATAAGAGAATCGTTACTTGCTACGGAATCACCAAAACCACACACCTATCACCTACTTTTCACGCCATCCACCATGCAAAACGTGATATCCTTCGCATTCATGGGTAACTAAACCTCTTAGTTGGGGTTATGGAAGCCGAATGAGTTACTATCTACTGCTGTGAGTTGTGAGTTCAAGACACGTATATTGCTTATATCATTACGCTCTTCATATTAATCTACATTCTTTGCGGTTGCAAACGCAAGAATAACGCCAGTCTAACATTTAACTTGTTCGAGAGAAAGGTTATTTGTCTGGAAAAGAGATAATGTCAAGGTAGTAGGACACCCTTTCCTATTAAAAAGCTAGTGCCGTAACTGGACTAACCTCTTGGAGAATTCGTACCGTTAGACACGCTTTAAGCTCGAGAGAGTTAAAGTGAAATAGTCCTTGTTCAGGTCGAGAAAAGCTTGGATTTACCATCGACTACAATTCTCTATAAGCAATTGCATGTCAAGACTCTACACACTCATAGCCGATAGAGACGTATACCTCAGAAGGTGGACATAACCCCAACGCTTCAATTCTCATTGTTTCACAACCTACGAAATACTCTCTTTTTACTTTGCTATTTTCAGCTTTTACTTTATTGTTTCGGTTACATATTACAATCCCCCCTTTTTACGAGACTTGCACCAAAAGTTTAGTAATTTTGCTTACTTGTTGGCCAAGCTATTCCCTGTGGGATCGACACCCAACCCAGGTTGGGTTCTATATTTGCTAACGACCGCTTTACACTCCTACGAGAGCTGTAGATTGAGCGTTATCACAATGCGTCCAAATCATCTATTGAAATCAATCTCCTCGTTGAATAATTCTTGCACCTATTTTTGCTCAAAACAAATGAAAACGATTAGTACGATGGGTTGCCTCCCACCAAGTGCCTTAGTTTTGGTCGTGGCACGACTCTTATTTTTGGATTTTCATTTATCAAGTACTAGAACGAAAGAAAAATGATGAAACGATAAAACGATAAAATGATAAAACAATAAAACTATGGGTTGCCTCCCATCTAGCGCCTTATTTATTGTCGTGGCTCGACATAGTTACCTCGAGTACTCAGACTTTGTCGAGGTAAGTGATGGATCATTTTCTGATAGGATTTAGACGACAATGAGGCTTACCTGTGGGCATGCGATCTTCTTCAAGATGGTTCTTACATTTTCCCGGAGAATCTCCAATTATATCATCAATAGTCCAACCCATAGCTCTCTTTTATCTCTTCAGAGCAGAGATGAGAGCTTCTACGTGCTGTTCACTTAAATCATCTGTACTCTCCGGAAGTATATTTCTACTTTCCAAGAACACATACCTTAGATAATCGGGAAGCTCTTGCGATTCTAGCATTGGTGGCTCATCAAAGGGAGTCTTCGCTTTTGGTTGATTCTTGAGACCACAATCTGGTTGCTTAGAAGTATAAGGCTCTATTTCTGTTAGAGCACTCATAAGTCCTTCATAACCTTCATTATCTTCATGCTCAACTTTCAGTGGCACAAAAGACAATGGCTCAATAGTAGGCTGTTTCTCTATAGATAATGCTTTCGTATCCTCATGATGAACATCAGCTACAGATAACTCATTCATAGTGCTGGGCTGCTTCATTGTTTGGCATATATCAAACCGTACCACTTCGTCATTAATTCGAAACAAAAGCTCATTATCTTTCATGTCAATAAGCACATTTCCAGTTGCAAGGAAGGGACGTCCCAAGATGATGGGAACTTCAGAATCCTCCTTACAATCCAGAATAACGAAGTCTGCAGGAAATATAAATGAAGAAACTTTCACCAACACATCATTCAAGATACCCACAGGTCATTTTACCGACCTATCAGCCATCACGAGCCTCATATTGGTTGGTGTCGGATCGCCTAGCCCCAACTTCTTGTAGATAGATAGTGGCATCAAATTGATGCTAGCACCTAGATCGCACAATTCCTTGGCAAAATCCAACGATCCAATTGTGCAAGGAATAGTGAAAGCTCCAGGATCTGCCTTCTTTTGAACTAACGACCTTGTAGCGATTGCACTACAATGATGAACATTATCCGCCAACTCATAACTTTCTTCCCGCTTCTTTGTCAATAGGTCCTTCATAAACTTTGCATATCTAGGCATTTGTTCAAGTGCCTCCACCAATGGAACATTAATGGTCAGCTGCTTGAGCATAGTCATAAATTTGCTGAACATAGTGTCATCCGCCACCTTCTTCAATCTTTTGGGAAAAGGTGGTGGTGGGTATGGAAGTGTTCTCTCCGCGGTTTTCTTCTCCTCTTGCTTCCATTTTCCCAATTTTTCAGGCTGCACAGTGCTGGATGTGGCATTGTTGACGTCAGGAGTAGTAGCTGCAGCATCTTCTCCTTTTGCGTTGTCATTCATGTCCGCAACTTCGTCAATCACTTGCTTGCCTTTTTCTGAAGTTTCCAGCACCTTACCACTTCTGGTAGTGATGGCCATGCATGACCCATCATTCCTTGGGTTTTGCACAGTATCGCTAGGTAAAGTGCCGGCCTTTCTTTGGTTGAGTGCTGCTGAAAGTTGACTGAATTGCTGCTCTAGTTGTCTAATTGAAGTGGAATGTCAATCTACTAATTGTTTCATGGCGGACAAATCATTAATTACCTTCGTAACTCCCGAGCTCGTTGCTTTCACTCCTTTCAATAATTTAGCCATCATGTCTTCCATACTTCCAGAATTAGATATGGTGGTATCACGTCTGCCAGGGGGAACGTACAAACCACTCTTTTCATTCTTGTTCTTCCAACTACCTTGGTCTTTGTTTCCAGATTTATCATAATAGTTCCGACCTTGGTTTCCTTGGGCATTTCCTCGGAAACCCCCTTGATTATTCAAGTAGTTGGCTTCTTTTTTAGAGTCGGATTCCTCTCTTCCTTTTGACGCAACAGCTTTGACATTTTCGGTCTTCCCTGATAATAAATGCTTTGTAAGAAGATCCATTTGTGTTTTCATATGCGCTATATCTTGATCGAGCTCCTCTTCTCTTCTCCTTTGTTCTGCAGTCATGCTAATAGATAAAGTGGGGCTTGCTACCTCAGAATCCCTGGTGTGCCAAGCTCTACTTTGCTTTGTCATCCGGTCTAGCATATTGCTTGCCTGAACAAAGGTGAGGTCCATAAATGATCCTCCAGCCGCATTATCAACCACTGGCTTAGTCCCCGAATTCAAAGCTCTGTATAATATCTCCATCAAGTGGACATTGGTCATATGATGGTTTGGGCACTGCATTAGCTTCGTCTTAAACCTCTCCCATGTAACATGGAGAGCTTCAGTTGGAAGCTGTCGAAAATTGGTGATCTCATCTCTCAACTGTGCTCTTTTGGATGGCGGAAAGAATCTTTCTAGGAAAGCGTCTTTCAATTGCCTCCAATTAGTAATCGAATCAGGAGTCAGCCCATTCAACCATAGAGTTGCCTCCCCAGACAGAGACAATGGAAACAAGCGTAGTCGAATTGCATTCTGTCCAACGCCAGGATTGTCGAATGACTTGCATGTAGAAATAAAGTTGATCAGATGCATATTCGGATCATCGCCTGCTAGTCCACCAAATAATCCCTTGAGTTGCAAAAGCTGAATCATGGCGCTAGTGATATTGAACTTTGCTCCAGGTGCCAAGGGTGGCAGAACAATGGCTCCTGTGGCACCAGCTTCATCCAAATCGTCATCATCATCATCAAAAGGAATTTGCACAGTTTGACGATCAGGTCTCAATCGCACTTGACGATCTCTTCTCTGCATGGGTTTCGCCATCTCAGCAGTATGCCGTGGGATTAGTAGCTCTTCATCGCCCAGATCCTCATCGTCAGGATTTGTTTCTCGCCTACGGTTATCAATATTCTGTTGATGCACTTGAGCAGCCATCCTATCAATTTCACGTTGTGCTTCCATTCTTCTAATTCGTTGTGGTTCAGGATTGATTGGTAATAACGGTTGACCAGAACTTCTAGTATGGGGCATACACTAAAGTAAAAATCTGCAAGAAACAAAAACAAAAACTAAAAGTAAAAGTACGAGAATCTTTGACCAAAGGGTCTAGTAATTATCACGAACTTGATTGACACTCGTATTCCCCGGCAACGGCGCCAATTTTTGATAACGCTCAATCTACAGCTCTCGCAGGAGTGCAAAGTGGTCATTAGCAAATATAGAACCCAACCTGGGTTGGGTGTCGATTCCACAGGGAATAGCTTGGCCAACAAGTAAGCAAAATTACTAAACTTTTGGTGCAAGTCTCGTAAAAGGGGGGATTGTAATGTGTAATGAAAACAATAAAGTAAAAGCTGAAAATAGCAAAGTAAAGAGAGAAAGATTGTTACATAAGTTGCAAACAATGAGAATTGAAGCGTTGGGGTTATGTCCACCTTCTGAGGTATACGTCTTTATTGCCTATGAGTGTGTAGAATTGTGACATGCATGTGCTTATAGAGAATTGTATTCTAAGGTAAATCCAAGCGTCTCTCGACCTCAACAAGGACTATTTCACTTTAACTCTCTCGAGCTTAAAGCGTGTCTAACGGTACGAATTCTCCAAGAGGTTAGTCCAGTTACGGCACTAGCTTTTTAATAGGAAAGGGTGTCCTACTACCTTGACATTATCTCTTTTCCAGACAAATAACCTTTCTCTCGAACAAGTTAAATGTTAGACTGGCGTATTCTTGCGTTTGCAACCGCAAAGAATGTAGATTAAGATGAAGAGAATAATGATATAAGCAATATACGTGTCATGAACTCACAGCAATAGATAGTAACTCATTCGGCTTCCATAAGCCCAACAGAGAGGTTTAGTTACCCATGAATGCGAAGATGATCACGATTGACATTGTTATTATATCACAATATTGAGTAATGGCGTGTAGATCAAGTGATAGGCGTTAGGCGTGAATTCCTTAGCAAAGTAACGTTTCTCTTGTTGTGGAAATTAAGAATTGAATAGGTGAATAGAAGAAGAAAAATAGAATTAATGGGAAGATTAGAAGAGTTGTAGAATTGTTGTGGTGGAAGAAGAGAGGGATGGAAGAATGTATGGTGGTGAGGGATGAATAAAAATCTCTAGCATGATAGGGTATTTATAATACCCATATCCTAATCCTACTAGGTAAATGAAATATCTAACCAAATCCTACTAGGCTAATGAAATACTTAACCCAATTGTACTAGGTTAATGTAACATTCTCCTAATCCAAATAAACTAATGAAATACTTAACCCAATTGTACTAGGTTAATGTATCATTATCCAAATCCTAATTAGTTACAGAAGGTCCCCAAAGTCTTCAGAAATGCTGTTTTATCCCGGGAAAGATTTTCCATGCAGCAGTTTTGGTCCAGGTCCCCAAAGTCTTCAGAAATGCTGTTTTAGCCCGGGACAGATTTTCCATGCAGCAGTTTTGGTCCTTAGGCGTCCAAACTCCCTTTCCTTCCTTCCTGAGATTTCTTTTGCATCAAGTAAGCCATAAAATGTTGAATTCTGCATCATTTATACCTGAAACTTTACTAATCATGTTCGTTAGCTCATTTATAGGAAAAAGGACTAAAAGTGCACGAAATATATAGTTTGTTCTTAAAACTAGGCTAAAATATGGGCAAAATATATTGATATAGGCATGTAAATTTGCCTATCATCACCTAGGAAGCGGAAACACGCTTCCAGTCATTGTTGCAGCAGATTTGGGTGAGCAACAAGTTGCAGCTCTCATTGCTATTCTACGAAATTATATTAGAGCCATTGGATGGACCATTGCGGATATTATTGGTATTCCACCTGGGATTTGTACACATAAAATTCATCTTGAAGAGAATTGCACACCCACCATTGAGCATCAAAGGTGTCTAAACCCACCTATGCAAGAAATGGTGAAGAAAGAAATAATTAAGTGGTTAGACGCAAGAGTTGTGTGTCCAATCTCTGACAGTACATGGGTAAGCCCAATACAATGTGTTCCCAAGAAAGGAGGCATGACGGTGGTCGCGAATGCAAAGAATGAGCTTATTCCACTCAGACCCATCACTGGATGGAGAGTTTACATGGACTACCGAAAGCTAAATTCATGGACACTCAAAGATCACTTCCCAATGCCATTTATGGACCAAATGCTAGATCGATTAGCGGGGAAAGGATGGTTTTTCTTCTTAGACAGTTATTCAGGCTATAATCAGATTTGTATTGCACCCGAAGACCAAGAGAAGACAACGTTTACATGCCCATATGGTACGTTTGCCTTCAAATGCATGCTATTCGGGCTATGTAATACACCAGCCACCTTTCAACGTTGTATGATGTCAATTTTTTCTGATATGGTTGAAGACACTTTGGAGGTATTTATGGACGATTTTTCAGTTGTTGGTAAGACTTTAAAGCGTGCTTGGCAAACCTAAGTATGGCGTTGCAAAGATGTGTAGAATTCTACCTAGTGCTGAATTGGGAGATGTGCCACTTCATGGTAAAATAAGGAATCGTTCTTGGGCACAAAATCTCCGAAAGAGGAATTAAGGTTGATCGAGCAAAAATCAAAGTCATTGAGAAGCTACCGCCTCCAATTTCGGTGAAGGGAGTTCGTAGTTTTCTCGGCTATGCAGGTTTCTATCGTCGGTTCATCAAAGACTTCTCCAAAATTGCTAGTCCATTGTGCAAACTCTGGGAGAAAGATACGAAGTTTGACTTTAATGAAGATTGCTTAAAGGCATTCGAATGCCTCAAAGGAAAACTCATTGAAGCCCCTATCATGGTAGCACTAGATTGGTCTCTCCCGTTCGAAGTCATGTGTGATGCTAGTGGTGTAGCCGTTGGAGCTGTGGTTGGACAGAGAAAGGAGAAAATATTTCATCCTATCTACTATGCGAGTAAGGTCCTAAATGAAGCCCAAAGGAACTACACTGTGATAGAACAAGAGCTCCTAACGGTTGTGTATGCGTTTGAGAAGTTCCGTGCCTATCTATTGGGTACTAAGGTGATCGTTCATACAGACCATGCAACTCTTAGGTATCTAATGACAAAGAAGGATGCAAAACCAAGATTAATTCGATGGGTATTGCTGCTGCAAGAGTTTGATTTCGAAGTTAAAGATAGAAGAGGTTGCGAGAACCAAGTGGCCGACCATCTATCTAGACTCAAGAATGAGCATGTGGCGTAGCCTGATATCGAGATTGATGATGCATTCCCTGACGAGGAGATCCTAGCGACGATAACAGAAAAGTTACCATGGTATGCCGACTTTGCAAATTTTGTGGTGAGTAATGTAATACCTGCCAATTTATCATACCATCAAAAGAGGAAGTTTATGCATGACGTACAACACTACTATTAGGATGAGCCATATTTGTTTCGACGATGTGCGGATGGTATTATTCGACGATGTATATCCCATGTAGAGGTGCCTACGATATTGGAAGCATGCCACACTTCCCAAGTTGGAGGAAATCACGCAGGCAATCGGACGGCAAGAAAAGTATTGCAAAGTGGATATTATTGGCCTTCGATATTTAGAGATGCCTACGACTTTGTTAGAAGATGCGACCAATGCCAAAGACAAGGTGCTATTTCGAAACACCATGAGATGCCCATGTCGAAAATTCTTGAGGTAGAACTCTTTGATGTGTGGGGCATTGATTTCATGGGTCCATTCGTGAATTCGTTTGGAATGAAGTACATCTTAGTTGCTGTAGATTATGTCTCGAAATGGGTTGAAGCTGTAGCGTTGGCCGACAACGAGGGAAAATGTGTTGTAGCATTTTTGAAGAGGAATATCTTCTCTCGCTTTGGAGTACCACGTACTATCATAAGTGATGGAGGATCTCACTTTTGCAACAAGCTTTTTAAATCCATGTTGGCCAAGTATGGTGTCAAGCAACATAAGGTAGCCACGCCTTATCACCCACAAACGAGTGGAAAAGTAGAGGTTTCCAATCGGGAGATCAAGCAAATCCTTGCGAAGACGGTAAATGCTAATAGGAAGGATTGGTCTCGGAAGCTAGATGATGCACAATGGGCGTATAGGACTGCATTCAAAACACCCATCGGCATGTCCCCTTATCAACTAGTTTATGGGAAGGCTTGTCATTTACCCATTGAGCTCGAACATAAGGCATTGTGGGCGTTGAAGAAATTGAATTTGAATTGGGATGATGCGATGAATCTGAGGTTGGAGCAGCTGAACGAATTAGATGAGTTCCATCTCCACGCATATGAAAGGTCAGACCTATACAAGGAGCGGATAAAAAGGTATCATGATCAGCGGATTGTTCAACGAAACTTCCAAAAGAATGATATGGTACTTCTCTTCAACTCTAGATTGAAGCTGTTCCCAGGTAAGTTAAAGTCTAAGTGGTCTGGTCCATACAAAGTTATCCAAGTCTACTCGTCTGGAGTAGTTGAATTGGAAGACAATAATGGTGTTGTCTTCAAGGTGAATGGCCAACGTGTTAAACCTTATATCGGTCCTCTTGATTCGATAAGTAATATGTCCATCACCTATCTCGACGAAGTCTAAGTACTCGAGGTAACCATGTCGTGCCACGACAATAAATAAGGCGCTAGATGGGAGGCAACCCATCATTTATAGTTTATCGTATTTTGTTTTTTTTCGTGTTTTGCTTTGGATAAATGAAAATCCAAAAATAAGAGTCATGCCGCGACCAAAACTAAGGCGCTTGATGGGAGGCAACCCATCGTACTAATCGTTTCCATTGGTTTTGAGCAAATGTAGGTGCAAGAGGTATTCAACGAGGAGATTGGTTTCAAATGACGATTTGGACGTATTGCATGGTAAAGGTGGTAAGTTTGGAATTAAGATGCATAAGGCTATGGATTGAGCATTTCTCATGACAAAATAGGCATCGAGCAAGGCTAGGCCTAGGTAAAACTAAGCCACGAACAAGGCAACGCCTATACTATAGCCTAAGGTCTCGGAATCTAGTGTGCAAAGGCATAGGCGCCGCCCATGCTCAAGTATGCTATAGCATAGGCGCCGCCTATGCTAAAGCATTTGGTCTCAGAATCTCATATGCCATGCTTAAGGCGCCGCCTAAGGTCACTAAAGGCATTGCACTAGGCGCCGCCTATGCTAGCAAATGCTTTGCATTAGGCGCCGCCTATGCCAAGCATAGGCGAAGCTAAAGGCGTCGCCTATGGTCACTTTTTGTCTCCAAAACCGATTTTAAATGGGTCAAAACCCGACCCATTCTTTTCCTATATAAAGGGGACTTAGTCTTGCAACATAAACACATTGGAAACTTGACCTAGGCGCCGCACATACTCTCCAAAACATCTCAAAATTTTTCTTTTTGCTCTCCCACTTCACAAGAACATCTCCAAAGGCTTCAATCATGTAAGTACTCTTTTATTCTTCAGCTATTTTTCATAAGTACTACGTTGCTATGTCTATTATAAATTGCTACATCTTGAAGAAATATTGGTGATGTTAATGTGTTTGAATTGTTGATACAAAACCATGTGAGTGAACATATATGTTAGGATGATCTTAAACTATTTCCGACTTGAATTTGATTTTGATACATTGTTATACTAATTGCGGAATTGTTATAGTCATGAACATTGCATAACCTTGTCACTTGAATACCAACATGTTAGAAGATCCCGTTCATCGGGATATGACTTATAGTTGCCTACCGACATAGAATGTTGTGATTATTGATAAAAACTATACCAGGATGTAATCCCTATGTAGTAGTCTTGCTATATCCATCATAAAAGTATTGCAAAGATTACAAGAAGGCTGACATCTCTGATTTGATTGTTGGACTTTAGCACCTCAAACGTATGTCGATGAAGTCTAAGTAATCGACCACTTTTACTTCACTAATTTGTATCAACAATCTAAGTGTGGGGTGGTACCCCTATTGCTTGTATAGATTGTATCCATTGAAATGATGCTAACATGAACATTGTTCTAAGTCTCAGGTACAATGGCACCCAAAGCAAGACAAGGCAAAGATAAGGCTACCACTTCCCAAAAAGGCAAGAAAAGAGGCCGCAAAGAGCAAGGAGAATCATCCTCAATGCAATTACCACGCCGCATGTTTGGAATAAAATGGGTTCTTGAGGAGGAAGCCAAGGAATGGTATAGGAACAACAAGGAAAGAAAATATGTTCATGTCGACTTGATCAACAAGGACAGCCTAGCGAAGAAGGAGCCGCGCATGTTGGCGAAAATCATGGCACTAAATCTGGATTTCAACTTCCGCGACATGGGAGAATGCAATCTTGATTTGACACGAGAATTCTATGCCAACTGGTCCCCAAAAATCACAGGCAGCGAAGTCAAGATTCGGGGCCAAGTTCTACAACTCAATGCGGATTTGATCAACTCCTTTCTTGGCTTACCTTCAGTCGATCCAGCACCATTCAAAGAGCTGTACAGCAGACCTCCTTATAGAGCAATGCGACACACACTTTGTGGAAGTAGATCCATGGCAAGGTGGAGCAGACATAAAGACACCGGACGACACAACACCTTCCCCTATGCTCCTTTGAATAGGGAAGTAAGAATATGATTGCGTATTGTCAACTCTTGCCTTATTCCTGGGACCCAGTACACCAAAATAACAAGAGATAGAGTGTGTTTGGTCTATGCATTAATGACGAATGTCCCTATCAACATTGGGGCAATCATTCGTTCTACAATGCAGAAGGCCAGACTACACAAGCGGTCCCACTTCACCTTTGGCAACCTGTTGACAGCAATCTTGCGGAAGGAGGACATCGAAGAGGAACCAGCTGATCACAAACTCCCACATAACCCGAAGAAGGTTGACCTCACAAAGGTCAAAGATGCTGAAACAACACATGGCGTCAACCTTACTACTGCGGAGAGACATGCTCGAGATGAGAGTTTCTTCCATCATCTTTATGGCATGACACGGTTCACTATGATGAGCGGAGGTCGTGTTCCAACTGCTGCAGAGCTCCAACATCTGGACCATGACTATCCAATGAATATGCATGCGAGGGAGATGTGTGGAGTAGGTACATACTTTGAGGAACCTCTTGATGATGATGTACCGACCGATGATGATCGACGCATGCCAGACTCCGACGTGGAAGAGAATTCTGATGACGACGACTCCTATAATGATTCCGACGAAGGGGGTATGACCCCCGACACAGAGGAGGAGTCTGACTGACCAGGTTTTTCATATTTATTTTCCACTGAGGGCAGTGTCCCATTTAAAGTGTGGGGTGGTGGTATTTGCATGCTTTACTTCTCTATCCGCATTTGCATTTATTTATGTTTGTTTGCTTAGTTTGTTGTTTTTCGAAATTGTTTTTTTTGTTTTTTTTTCAATTTTTTTAGTAGTAAAATATTTCTTACTTAGCTTTACACAAAATCATTCTAATAGGCAGTTATAACAAGAGTTGGTGCTAACATCATGACTATTGAGACGTATAGGCTCTAATTGTGACTCA
This sequence comes from Capsicum baccatum var. pendulum, assembly GCA_030864225.1. Taxonomy (NCBI): domain Eukaryota; kingdom Viridiplantae; phylum Streptophyta; class Magnoliopsida; order Solanales; family Solanaceae; genus Capsicum; species Capsicum baccatum. Next base: position 218,883,234 of record CM061557.1, on the reverse strand, counting down.
CTATGTGATATTGTGTGGTTCAATTCCTTCATTTGTTGGGTCAAGAGTCTATACTACTCCCAATAAAGCCGACCATGTGCCTTGTGTGTGTGAGGATATTGTATATTCTATGTTTGTGGCTGATGCTAGAACTTGCCTGGTATGTATGTAAAGCGAAAATAAAGAGTGCAAGTTTAGGAGATGATTTAGGCATTTCTTTGGCAACCTGTAATTATTTACCCTCATTCTAACCTACCCATGGACATCATCCTAGTTAAACCCTTTTGAGCCTTTAGCCTATGTTCTTTGACAACCTCATATGTAAGCCTAGTCCATTTTTTTTTCAAGACCATAATTTGATCCAAATTCCTAAGTGCTTTAAAGTGTAAAGTCATGTGACAAAATAAGAGAACGTTGGGTAAGTATGATGCATTAGAATGTAATGGTGCTTGAATTTGTTATGAAAAAGAATTGCTATCATAAGAGGTATGTTATGAAAAGAAAAAGGAAAGGAAAGCTGAAAAGTTGCTTAAAATTGAAAAACAAAAGAGGAGAAAAGGGGTGGTAGAATAAAAGAAGGTAGAAAGGTTGTTTGAAAGAAAAGGGTTAATGATACAATGTGATGTATTAAAGCGCTTAGGAACATAGTCACTATTTCTGACCAAAATAGTCCTACCTGTCCCTTAGCCTACATTACAACCCATAAAAGACCTAGTTGATCCTAAGCTTAGCATTCTGACATTTAGTGGAGCATTACACTAAGGGCAAGCCTATGGTCATCAGTTGCTGCATATGAATTCTTTGTGAGAGCGAGAGCAAGGATACTTTTATACCCATGTTTGAAAAAGATGCTATACTTGTGAGTGATTATGGGTAAGATATTGTGAGACACACATGGTTGATGAGTTTTGGGTAGTTGTGTATGATTCTTTGTACCTTAACTTTTGAATATGAGTTGACCACCATCACGAGTCTATGTTGGAGGTTGAATTGTTTCTACTGATGATTGAAAAACTACTCTTTGTTGGTAATTGTTGTGCTTGTCTTGACGAATATTTTGTGTTGTTGCTGTGAAACCTTAAGTTAATGTTTAGAGGGACATGATATTTTGTTCGAGGACGAACAAAGCTTTAAGTGTGGGGTGTTGATGATAGGCGAATTTACACGCCTATAGTGCTATATTTTACCCATATTTTAGCAATGTTTTGAGAACAAATTATATATTTCATGCACTTTTAGTCCTTTTTCCTGTAAGTGAGCTAACGAACATGATTAGCAAGTTTTCAGGTATAAATAATGCAGAATTCAGCATTTTATAGATTACTTGACGCCAAAGAAAGCTTCACAAATGGAGAAAAGGAAGCTTGGACGCCTAAGGACCAAAAGTGACGCATGGAAAATATGTCCCGGGCAAAAACAGCAATTCTGAAGACTTTGGGGACTAGCAGTAACTTAGTAGGATTAGGATAATGATACATTAACCTAGTGTAATTGGGTTAAGTATTTCATTAGCTTAGTAGGATTTGGTTAAGTATTTCATTAGCTTAGTAGGAATAGGATATGGGTATTATAAATACCCTATTTTGCTAGAGAGAGAGAGAGAGAGGGAGAGAGAGAGATTCTACTTAACAACAACTCTCATATTACCTTACAACTCTTCTAATCTTTCCATTAATTCTACTTTTTATTCTTCTTCTACTCATCTATTCTTAATTTCCGCGACAAGAGAAACGTTACTTGCAAGAAATCACGCCTAACGCCTACCACACTTATGCTACACGAAATTCTTATTGTGGTATAATAACAATGTCAATTGTGATTTCCTTCGAACTCATGGGTAACTAAACTTCTCTGTTGGGGTTATGGAAGCCGAATGAGATACTATCTATTACTATGAGTTTGTGAGTTCGTGACACGTATGCTGCTTATATCATTATCCTCTTCATCTTAACCAAAATTCTTTGTGGTTGCAAACGCAAGAATACGCCAGTATAACATTTAAATTGTTCGAAAGAAAGGTTATCTAACTGGAAAAGAGATAATGTCAAGGTAGTAGGGTCCCATCCCCTATTAAAAAGTTAGTGCCGTAACTGGATTAACCTCTTGGAGAATTCGTACCGTTAGACACGCTTTAAGCTTGAAAGAGTTAAAGTGAAATAATCCTCGAATAGGTCGAAAGACGCCTGGATTTACCATCAAATACAATTCTCTATAAGAACATGCATGTCGGAATTCAGCACACTCATAGCCAATAGAGACGTACAACTCATAAGGTGGACATAACCCCAACTTCTCAATTCTCATTGTTTTACAACCTACTAAACATTCTTTCTTTTTACGTTGCTATTTTCAGTTTTTACTTTAATATTTTGGTTACACATTACAATCCCCCCTTTTTACGAGACTTGCACTAAAAGTCTAGTAATTGTTGCTTACTTGTTGACCAAGCTATTCCCTGAGGGATCGATACCCAACCCAGTTGGGTTCTATATTTGACAGCGATCGCTTTACACTCCTACGAGAGCTGTAGATTGAGCGTTATCAATAGATGACGACTAGGATAAGATGTAGTCCAGCACCAAATTTGATAGATTTAGGGCAGACCTGACTGAGAGTGAGGAAACATTTATGGTATTGACTAAGAAGGTTGATGTTGAACCTTCTCTACCAACACGTATGCCTTCATTGACAGATCTTATGGTGGACGTAGACTCATTGGTTCCTAACTCTTATACTCCCACCCCGAATATTCAGAAGATGGGTGGAGATTTGGAGCCACAAAAGAGGAGGAGAGTGCTAAGATTAATAAAGAGGAAGTCAGATAAGAACAGAAAAAAGACAAGAGATAGCAGTTGAGAAGACCACTGAGGCAGTAATTTTGGAGAAAGATGAGATACACCTGCCACGAGATGGTTGCACAGACTAGAAGGGGTATAGAGCTTTCCCCCAATTTGAGTACTTTGAGTGCACCGGTTGCCACTGGTGCCAACTTATCAATAAATTCCATAGCTATAGTCGAGGCCACCTAAGTGGAGTAGACCATTCACCTGCATCCCCATATGATCATAGTTTGATCGGCTCCTAGAGTTCCACAGGTATGACCCTACCCTAGCTTTTAAAGTTCTATGATTTCGTGCGCTATCATAGTTAGAATCAACGTGTTTAAGGGTTTTTATTATTTTTATGTTGTTTTGTTGTTTTCTGTGTAACCTAAAGCAGGTTGAGAAAACCTTATGCAGTCATATTTAATCAAGCATGTGAACCTGTTTTTGAATTTTTTGACAATGATACCCCTAAAAATTTGTTGGGTGAGGTTGTGTGATTGCATATTGTTGGTGATGTTGGGCGTTTGCATATTGTTGGGTGATGTTATGTGTTTGTATATACTATAACTAATGTTACAATCTATATTTGCCATTATTATTGTTAATAGGATAACTTAGCCGACTTTGCATGAACTGAGTAGGTTTTAACTTAGATGAAAGCCTCAAGCCATGAGTAAGTAAGGTTTGTACCTAGTCGGTGTGTGTGTGCAATTTAGAACTTGCTTGGTTAGTCTCCCTAAAATTTGTAGGATAAGAGGTTAGGAAAGTATCATCGATCATGTTTGAAAAAAGTCCATTATAGCCTAAATGACCTATCAAATAATTATGTATCTTTCGAACCCAACCTTTGAGCCTTAATAGACCTTTTCTTTGAACTACCTGATTCACCTATCCAATTTTTAGAATGAACCTTCTTTGGCCTTGGTACCTCCTTAGAAACTGTGTATCTCAACTCAGGTAAACTACCTAAGTTGAGGGTGGCTGTTATATAAGGGTGCATAGAAAGTGGGTAAGAATGATTATTAGTAAAAGAAAAAAAGAGTTGGGTGCGGTATGCACAAAACACATAAAAGAGAAAAAAATAAAAAGAAAAAAAAACAGAAAAGGAGAAAAAATATATAGTGATTTGTTGTGAACATAAAATCGCTCCTGAGGTCCAAATAAAATTAAAATATTAAAAACGGAGAACAATGCAAAAAAGTACGAAAGTGGAGACAAAAGTAGTGTAGTGCCAAAGAGGATTAAGTCACTATGCCAATTGTACTATACCTGTCCCCAAGCCTACATTATAAGCCGAGAAAAGACTTATAGTGATCTTAAATAGATTGTCTGAGAGCTAAAAGCATAGAAAATAAGAGCAAGCCTATGGTGTCAAACATATATAACTTGACTTCTTTGTAAGAGTGAGTGATTTGAGTGAATCCAAATTAACAAATTCCATTGCATATACTGAACGATTAGGGACTTTTCTTATATGAGGGGGTAGGAGCTGTAGTTTATTTATTTCTGAGTTAGGTAGTGTATTTGTGAATAAGCTAGGTTGTCTATTCGCAATGTAATTTCATGTCCTGATCCCATTGTGTTAGGGTACCTTGTTTTGCATACACACTGCATTAGTTGATTTTTGCTAAAAGTGGAGAATGTTGAAAATGTTTATGTGGTTTGAATGTGTGAAAATGGTTTTTTAAAAGTGATTGCCATAGTTATCTTGGTTTTTCTCAAGGTTAAGAGTCTTACTAAATTTAGTTTATTTTGTTTGAATAAGGACATGTAAATGTTCTAAGTTAAGGTCATTGATATGCCGTGGATTTCCAGCACTTAAGATGCTTAAGACTATTAATATTTGCAAGTATGAGGGTATTTTTGTAAATATTATGGATTTTTACGTGATTGCAGGATAAAATGTCTCGGAGAAGAAAAGTTTTGACTATTGGACAAAAACTGCATCAGATCATCAAAGATATGACTGTGGGATCTGACCACATTTGTGTTAGGGTTGTCGTAGCATAATCAATAGGATAAGTCTCAGATATTGCTCAGATAAGAAGTTATCATGATCATATATCAATCATATGATCGTACCATATAATAGTGTGAAGGGTGAACGGAAACAGGATTGCAGAAGTTAAGGAAAAAGGATTAGACGAAAGCATCCCATGATCGTACTTTGAAGAAACGATTGTCATATGAGGTAGTGGATAGGAAATCTAGATTTGCAAGTATTAGAGGTTGAAGTAGATGATGATCAGACGAAAATATAGTACTGTCGTAGGTTGATACCATAGAACCATAGTACGAACCGTACCAGTAAAGATCTAAAGATGAAAATCCAAAATCCAAACCACGAGCACCAAAGGATGATCATCGATTCTAACTACAATCTTACCTTCCTGTCGTCCGAGGCCACTGACCCATATTATGAGATTTTCTGTTTTATTTATGATGGGATTTATTTTGTCTATAGATAATCTTATAGGGTTATTTCTATGAGTTTACACTACTTTATGTTCTACAACAATATATTGTGAGATTTTATGGCATATTCGTGGAATTTTACGAACATTATTTCTAGGGTTTAATTCAAGTTGAGACTTTAGGGTATTACTCTTATTGTAATTTCATAATAAAATTTTCATCTATGAATTCTTCTTTTATTCTTTCAATCATGAGTAGCATAACACCACAACCTAGGTTGTGGGAATCATGATGAATTAATGATATGGGTTAAGTTCGCAGCTATTCTAAACTTTTGTGCTTGCATGTATTGGTATTTCCTTCATTGTGATAGCTCTTCTACTGGTTGTAAATGTTAGGAACTTGACTATATTCTAGACCTTCTCGATAGAGAGGTAGAGAATAGGAAAAGGAAATAGCAATAAAGATTTAAAGCTATCAACCTTTATCTAATAACTTAAGTCGTAACGGGGATAGTTAATCTGAAATCAAGAACAATAGTTAGTAGTGCGACACTCGGAGTCCAAGAGGAGAAGAGTGAAATTCATCTAAACAAGGTCGATTGATGCTTATCTTGTTGGATTTTACATGTAACGCATCAGGATAGTTTGGTAGCATGAGAAACCCGTGTATTTATGAAGTCATAGGGAATACAATCCTAGTGCCTCCTTATATTGATTACAACTCATGCAACCAATGTCTTTTAATAGTTCTCTTTTTTTTCACAAAAACCTCTTTTTTCATTTATTTGCTAATTACCTAGACAAACACTTAATTGGATTTTGTCCTATTCCATGTGGGTTCAACCCCAGCCTTGTTGGGTTTTATATTTGATTCCATGGGTGATTTGTACTTTTTGGGAGGTATAGTTTGGGCAACATCAAATAGTAAGTCTATTAGGCACTGAACCCACACACGGGGTACTGTAGCTAGTGGTTGTACCCCTAAAGAAGGAACACTATCAGCAGATGCAGGCATAGATGGCGGAGCACCACTCAAAATATGAGAAATACCAAATACACTCAATGAAACACCCTTAAGGTGACTCAAAATGCGAATCAACAAGTCCTAAAGAACTGGCGAATCAACTGAACTCTATGGAACATGAGCTGACGCCGCATCCCTTTATGATAATCATCTCTAGTAAACACAACCTCAGGCTAGGGAAGGCATCCCTAGCACGTCCTTTAGTTGGGGAATCTCCTTGCCCTCATCCTCTGCCTTTAGGTCTACCATGACCCTTTTCTCACCCTTTAATCAAGTCTTTCATATCGGGTGTCGGCTAAGTATCCTTAGCATCTCTGGACTAATTCCTCACTATCTTCTCATAAAAGGATGGAATACAAGTTTAGAACATTGGATATGACCAACCCGCACGATATGTAATCAAATTAGAGAAGTTTTTTTCTAAAGATATCTTATAGCCTATCAAAGATAGATACGAATGCCTATGTACCGATCCACGAGACACTACTAGACATCCTTCTCTTATACTTATGAGACCGATGAACCTACTGCTCTAATACCAATTTGTCACAATCTAAAAATAAGCCATGATGAGTGTTATCATGGCCTAGCCTTGATAAGCAAGCCAATCAACCAAAATGAAGAAAAATAAAGAAATGATAGTAAAATAAAACAAGGCGGGACTTCTAGAATGATGTCATGCCATAATATAGATAAATACAGAAGTTTGAACAAAATACATAACCATCCCAAAATTTGATGTCATATGTGTAAGAGCATCTAATATATAACTTAATCTAAAAATACATAGTATGTCTTTTAAACTTAAAAAAAGACATATCACTAGATAGGATGAGCGTTGGGGTCAACTCTGATAACCTAGAGCATGCCAGTACCTAGAAATCACCAAATTCACATGCACGAACTCAACCACCACATGTCCTACTCGTACTAGGATCTACATGAAAAGGGCATCGTAGGAGTGAGTACGATCCACTTGTACTTAGTAAATATCATAGGCCGACTGAGCAAGCTAGAAAATAATATAAGAAAAGAAAATACTATGAGCACGCAACCTAAAATCATAAAAGTTTCCAAATGGTCGCTTACATAGTCTATAATAGCAGTTCTAATATATATATAACAATAAAAAGGACAAGTATCTATGAAAGTATATATAGAAGTTTAACAGACAACAAATAACATGTACAAATAACACATGATGAGCAAATGTAATGCAATACAACGGATAATGAAGTGATTAATTGGAAGTCATTGATACTCTCAAAACACCTCAAACTCATGTCATTGGTAACTATCACGACCAACCCTGGGCCTGGCTGTGATGGGTATCTCAAGCCCACCGAGGGTTGGAAACCCCCCCAAACCTATACAGTTCAATCATAATCCCAATAATAACAAAGTAAAAGATAACCAGAGAATAAAGATTAAATGGTTAATGTGACTCAAGAATAAGCTCTAAGAGTCAATAACAACATCCAACCCTTACATGTCCACAAAAGCCTCTAACCAATTCGAATATGAAACTAGGGCAGGATAGCCCCCGACCATGACAGTAAAAATGACAATGATAATGTTAATATGAACTCTTCAACTCCAAAAATGGAAAGAAATCAATGGAATGACTAATCTTTCCATAGAATAGAAGCTCACCACTTCACCGCGAACCAACGACGAGCCCGATCACCTAATCACTGCACAAGTTAAAAAAGAACCCCTAGAACCCTACATCATGAAAGAATGTAGCATACGGGGATGGTTTGAAGGGTGAGTGCTAACATATAACTCAACAAAGGGATAAAATAGTGTCATTTAAATACCAAGTCCAAAACTAATGTACATGTTCACATATATGATGCTGGGATAAAGTACTAGGTTTAGCATGAAGTTTAAAATCATTAACCTGGACTGTATTTCTCTGTCAATACTAAAGACACCCACGATCTATTGGGTCTGGATCCCCCCACCGGAAGAGCCCCACTGCGGTGTAGCCGTATGAACCAGAGATATCCAAGGAAGGTCAAAAAATGCCCTAACTCACGCCATTTCAGGATACATACATACATATATATCAATGTATGAACTATGCACGTGGTTATCCTGACCCCACATCGGCAAATATGGTTTCAAGTATTGGAAACCTTGGGACCTCCACCTTCAAGGAGAGCTACACAACCCCCTTTAAACCTAATTAAAATATTTGCACATAACCCATCCATTAAACCAACAAATATACCGTTGGTATCATCATTCTAATTACAGTTTCAAGCTTATATAATTATGCCATTCCAATTATCCATAGACCTGGGGGAATACCATAACCCCAAGCTCCAATTTAAAACCAATCCATGACCACAAGGACCTTTCAAAACCAATTTTGTTCCATTAACCATTTAGGAAATGCAATAGTTTAGACAAGTGGGCAAAAACATATTTCAATGCCAATTATGCAAGTGGGTTGAGGTTAATATCAATTCCAAATCAAGTTTCATAAATTGGGGGAATGCTTCAACCCTCTTTCAAAATCAATTCCATAAAATTAGGGGAATGCCACAACCCTAATCCTAATTTCCATACCCATGTACATATTTAGTTTAAAACCATGAAATAAAGCATGATAAAAAATTCCAAAACCATGGGAAATACAACCAAGTAACATTCAGTCAAAACCCTTGACCCATTATTCAAACCAACAATTTAAATCCACATACTCTATAATAAACACATGCTTTTTTATATAAACTGGGTTAGGGAAGAGAAACATGCCTAAGACACCAAGAATTTTTAAGAAGAAACACACCTTGAGTCCCTAGATGGCCAATTCTTGAAAACCCTTATTGTTCTTGACTTGGGGATTTTAGACACAAAAGAGTGTATTTCATTTGTTTTTAGGATAATACTGACATCCTAAGGATGTTTTATGGACGTAGGGTATTATCGGGGAGAGAGGGAAATAACAAAAGTACCCTTAAGTAAAGTGCAAAAAACTATCATCAGTCATTATAGGTCATATCACGACCCATGACGATTGGATATGAGTCATTGCTTAGACTCGTAATATGGGTAGTGACTCAGGGCAATCTTCCTCTAGGGTCACGAGTCACACCCTATAACTCGTGGACATACCTTAGAACTCATAGGTTCTAGTCATTGCCAAGACAGCAACCTTGGTCCATCACTCTAATTTGATCACGAGTCCCACCCGATGGCTCGTGGCCTCTTCTTACGACTCGTGATGTCCAAGTTATGACCTCAGCAAAAACCATGGACAAATTATTGGTCAGGCAAGCATTTACATATTATAACTCATCACTTTAGTCATACCTTGGACAGTGAGCTCAAAACTCAGAGATTTTTAAAGTCCAAACCTAGGGTATACGGTAACTGTGTCAACAGTTCCCACACCCTAAAATCAATATCACAACTACAGGGAAGGAATAAATGGTTAAATCACATAAAGAGAAAGACTTTACACTTTATGTCATTACAAAGTGTTAGGAGAGACCTCACATAACAAGCTAACTATAGAGAGATTATCAACAACAATGACTTAAGTAAGCCAAAAGCCTATGTTTTTTTCTAATGGCAATCCCTATCCTCTTAGCCAAGGGACTAATTTTTGTTACAGAGAATGGGTGACCCCTTCACTAATCACTCCCAAATTATCTCAAGTGATGACCTCATACCCTCCAGTAGAAATAAAATTTCTAGAGAGAGTAAAATAATGAAACATCTTAAAAAGAGTAACAAAATACTTAAATCCATTCTGGATGCACTGAAATTCCCAAATTTGAATGCAAAGGTGCTAGACACCATTCTAAATCTATGAACCATTTCCTATTCCTCAACTAGCGCGTCTTCATTTTAGAGCATCCTATTAGGGGGGATGACGATCTTTGCCTTACTAGTTCTTCAGCTGCATGAGATCCACCCCCGACAGGTGTTGTGTTCCATACTCCCCTTCTAGATTTTCACCTAACTCGAGATCTATCCCAGATCGTGTCCCCAGCAGTCGATGCGGGTATAGTTGTTACGGCTACTGTTGCTCTAATCGAACGAGTATTCACCATCTATGAAAAAATGTAAAGGATTAGATATCAATTTGGATCACTAGATACCAATTGAAATCCAGTAATAACATGAAAAAAAAAAGAAATAAGGGAATTCATTCCTAAAGCTATAGATCCTCTTGAAGAAAAACATGGTCTCTACTATTCTATATGCGTCTACTATACTGATTCTTATATGATAAGATCTACGAATCCAGTGCTTTGGTATTATCTTTGTCACGACCCAAATGGTCATAATTGGCACTCACTTTAACCTATAATGGAAGAACCATGCTTAACTCAAACCCTAAAGTAACTAAATAACACATTTACATTCATATTACCCTACTTCATCATTAAACAAGTCTAGATATTATTTAATAAATTATAGAGTAATCAACATTAAACTAATAAAATAATCCAATCACTAATAGAATATGAAAATCTTTATTTATTACAATTCTTGTGACTTGAAGTTTCCGTACAAGAACATCTAGAAGAAAATCAAGTCTAAATCTAAATGATTATCTAAAATAAGGAATGAATAAGAATGTCTTAGTCTCAAACCAAGACAAGTGTATAGTGATAAGAAGATCAAAAAGTTGTCCGGTCATGGTGCTCACCCTTGAAACCTAGTCTGGTACTACTAGATAAAGGCGGGGTCTTGTTTCAAATATTGGAACAAGCTCTGCACTCAACAAAAAAAAAAGAGCACATATAGCATCAGTACAACAATACATACTGGTAGGCATCATCGATTGAGTCAACCCGACATCATACAAATAAGTAAATCAAATAGATGCAAACGATCATCATAGAACTCATAATCAAAGACAAGTAGGAAATTATGGCATTTCACTTTAAGGAAAAATATAAACTCACACCATGTAATTTTACATTTAGTCAAATTCAGCAAAATGTTGCAACACACAAAATAGTTATAAGTGTCCATTCAATGCACATGAATGTAAGATGCGTGCATCATCTCTTTTTTTCTCATTTTTATCAACATCAACATCATCATCATCTATCAACATTACCATGATTACCGATCTCATAAACATTATGGGTTTCATATCAACATCATCATCCTCACCATCAACTCAACAATATCAATATGAATAAATATATATTGTAGTCATTTATCATAAGTTGAGCTCGATAAACATCAAAACATTCAATTCACACAAAAAGTAAAGTCAAGCAAGTGTAATTGCTATAATAAATTATAATCTACCTTGAATCATGGCTCAAGGTCACCTTTAAGTTACATGTTTTCCTTTTCCTTCCCATGTCACTCGTTCTTAATCTATAACAACAAGATTACACACTTATTTCATTAATTCATACCTTTTATACCACTAAGGATTAAAACCCTTTGATTTTAACCATAAACTTGCTCTATTTCATCCTCTTAGGGGTTTCTACCCATTAAACCTTATAAATTCCACTTTAATATGATGAACCAACCCCTCATAAATTCTACACACCTTAGTATTTTCTCAACCATTGGGATCATTATATATTGATTTTACTCTCATTCCCACAACTTTAATCCAATTTCATGAATTAGGGTTAAACCTCAAATTCCATCCTGAATTTATTTTCTAGTACTTTTCAAATTTTATGAGAAGAAATCCAAACTTAGAATGTAATAACTTACCTGCAAAGATGAAAAAATCTCAATTTCTATCAAAATCACCTTCCTCGGAGCTCCTTTGCATTTAAAAAATAAGGAATGAGAAACGTTAATGAATTTTAAAATTGTCAGATACTGTGTGTTACCATTGTAATGATTAATCTACCATTGCAGCAGTTTGCGACTTAAATTGGTGTCCACTATGGTGGTAACTTTTTCTTTTGTAGCGGCCTGAGGTAGAAACTTGATACCTATTTTTAGCTATATCTATTTTATAAAACGTTCTACGAATTATGGCATCGCAAACTAATTCCTCCACGGTAAGCTCTATAACTGGAGTTTTATAACTTTATTTCAGGTGTAAAAAGTTGCTTCGACTTTCTAAACTCGTTATCTTTCTAAAATTTAAGTCAAACATCACCACCAATACTCACATTAGTAACAAATCTTCCCAAATAAGAACAACTTCAAAATTTTTCCAATACTACACTAGCCCTAAAGTTCTCAAAAATAGCTTAAGGAAGGACTAGGTACAATTTTTACCTCCTAATTCAGCGTAACAACAAATTTGGATCATTAAAGATTTTGAAAAGCCTGATTTTGGTTATATAAAATAGGCAAAATGACATTCTGGATCTTTGTTCTATGTCGGTTTTGTAAGTTGGACACTTCTATTTACATGTTTGTCATCTGGACCCTTGAACCCATTAAAAAGCAACATTTTGCACCCTTTGACCATTGACCTTGCCCATGTGGTATTGAAATGGTGACTAGGACAAAGAGAGTGTAGCCACTCGTCTGGGGGTGCGAGTGAGGGTCAATTTTTGGCCAATTTTACATTAAAATAATTAAAAATAAAATAAAAATAATAAAATTTTTTAAAAAGAGTCCTTTTTTTCCTCTATCTTTTTAAAATTTTAAATTTTTTTTAAAAATTTTAAAATAATTTTAAAATATTTTTAAAAATTTAAAAATAATTTTAAAATATTTTTAAAAGTTTTAAAAAAATAAAAATATTTTTTCCTCCCCACCCCACTCCAGCTTGTCCTCACCCCCACACCCCACCCAACCCCGTTCCACCCCACCCCAATACCCGTCTAGCCCCTCCTCAGCCCGTCTCCATCGTCCACACCCTACCAGCCTCATCCCACCCCACCCCCAGCCTCTTCCAGCCCCTCCACCCCACACTAGCCCCTTTCTCTCCCTCACACCTCACCAGCCTCGTCCTGTCTCTTCCTACCCTAGCCCCCTACCCCTTCCATCCCCCTCCCCACCCCAGCCCCTTCCAGCCCCCCCACTCTACCCCCCCACTCTTCCAGCCCTCTTCCCCCACCACCTTCACTTTTTATTTTTATTTAAATTTTCCCTCAATTTAATTCTTTTCATTTTTTTGAATAAAAATTTAAATTGAAATCTTTTTTTTTGGTGGGGGGGGGGGGGGTTAAAATTTAAATTTGAATTGAAAGTGAGTGATAGTAAATATTGAAAAAAATTAGTGAATTTCGCTCAAAAAAATTAAACTTTTTGTGAATTTTTTAAAGATATTCAAATTTAAAAATAAAAAATTTATTATGTTTGTACATATGAATTTATAGTTAAAATCTAAATTAGTTGGAGAAGAATTTTAATTATTTGGAATGAATTTGATGTTTAATTTGTGAGCAAAAATAAAAACATGATTATTCAAATTTCTCCACAATTATAAATTTTTCTTATTTAATTAAATTAATTTTAATATTTAATTTGTTATTTAGCATTTTTAAAATGACTTAGGACTTTAATATTATAGTTTTTTTAATTTTTTTAATTATTTTTGTAAATGATGTGGCAGATGACGTGGCAGATGAGGCAGACGTGGTAGCTGACGTGGGGAGAGTGTGTTACACTTCTCAAAAAAGGGTTTAAATTGTTGCTTTTTAGTGGGTTCAGGGGTCCAGATGATAAACATGTAAGTAGAAGTATCCAACTTACAAAATCGACATAATATAAGGGTCCAGAAGGTCATTTTGCCTATAAAATAAAGGGCAAAATTCAGAAATAACATATTTATCCCCTTAATTATGAGTTTTATAGCAATAGTTTCATAATTACATAATATAGCAAATTATATTTTGTATTTTTGCAAGCTATTGATACAAAAATACAAATACATATGATTTTTACTGCCCTTATGATTGATATGTATTTTGTATTTTTGAAAACTGTTGCTACAAAAATAAAAATGCATACGAATACGTATGCTACAAAATATAATTTGATAAAAGTGTTATTATTTTTTGTACTTTAATACTTAAGTATGCTACTTTATGTATTTTGGTACGATATAAATATTACTCTCTCTGTCCCAAATTTTGTGTCATCATTTCCTTTTTAATCCGTCCCAAAATAAGTGTCGCCTTTTCTTATTAGGCAACTTTTTAAAGACACAATTACCCTTTTACTCTTATTAATCCCACTTAATTAAAAAAAAGATATTGACATATTTTTTGATAAAGGATAATTTGACAAACTTTACCAAGTCTTTCCTTTTTTCTTAAATTTCGTACCCGATCAAATAGCGACAAATAAAATAGGACGGGGGAGTATAAAATAGTCACACGAACCGTACCATTGACACCCTAGTTTCAAGAGGGGAGCATAGGTTCATGTGCACTCAATCACATCACATAAATCCACCTCTGAGTCTTTTACTTTTTTCTTCCACTTCATTTCTTATGAATTTAATTTATTTAGTGTATAATTCATGTGTTATTCATTTTGAATTTGAAATGTAATTATTAATCTTTCTATATATACACTTCAAACAAGACAATAAACACTGAGTTGAGATTTGACATCACAATTTATTAGCTTCCCTAGCTAGCCATGTTAATTTCTTTTTTATCTCCTATGTACGACTAACCTAGTAAAATTTCATTAAAGTTGGAATGTGTAACATAAATATTTTTGGACAAAGTGTGAGCATGTTTTGAATCCTACTTTCAAAATTTTAAGTTCAAATATGAAATAATATGTTAAAAGATGAACAACTATGAAAAAAATTTAAGAAATATTAATAAATGACATTACAACAAATATATTTATGTACAAAATATTTTTAAAAATTATATACATGTAATGTCAAGTTGGTTCAATTCAGCTGGTGTAAATTTTCTTAATTCAATCCAATTATGGTAAGATTTTGTTGCAACACCAAACCAATTAAGTGAAACCATGAGTCAGTAGCAAAGTTTTTTTATCGATTTGACTCATATTGTCGATTTAGTGGGTTTATGATTTTCGTGGTACGCCCTTATCATATGTTATTCCTTACATCTTTGTCCTATGAAATTCCGTTCACCCGCTCCACCTAACTCAAATTTTATGTATTCAGTTTCTTGTGTCAAAGAAGAACAAGATGGAGCACTTAGTTTTGAAGGACAAAGTCTTGTTTTTTCAAGTTTTCTTGCTTACGTTGTTTTGGAATTTGGTTTTCTTTCACTTGAATTCTACTTAAAATACAGTGTTAATTCGCGAATAATAATTTCCAATTACCACGCTACATAACACCTCAAGTGCGTAAGTCATAACGTACATTCCTACCTACATGAAGCTGCAACAAAAATTTATTAAGTTGAATTAATGAAATAACATCACACGGGTCATGTTGAGCAAACTTCAAATGACACCGTCCCGGGGTGTGTAGGGTACATTGGGGTCAATAGTATGCCATCAAGGTCAATAGCATATGGAATGCAGAAAGGGGAAACACATGCTTATGTATGCATGATTTTGTAGCAATGGCTTAGCGTTTGTCCTTCCAAAATCTATTTATTACCTACTGAACATTATTATCGTAATCAGTAACATTAAATATATTAATATATCAATTTTTTGGCATCTCTATTCATTGGTAACTCCTCATAACAAATTAGACGCTCATCTTGGATAAGTTTATAGAGCATAGATCGCCAGCTTTCCATTGAATCATAGTGAATTCATGCGAGAAGTGGAGTGTATATGGTGAATGTTATATATATTTCAAATAATTTAAGGACTGAAAATAGCAGAACGAAACCAAAAGATTGAATATCTATATCTATAATCTATAATATATTAAAAGTGTGAAACCCTTAGAAAAGTGATTTGAACTTTTTACCCTTCATTAAAAATTAAGTTTGTACTTTAGACAAAATCATCTTTTTACTATTTCTTCAATTATTATATCATTATATTATAATATTTAAAATTAAAAATTCCTATAATATATGATAAAAAATATCTTTTGAAAATTCTCTTCTTTAAAAAACACAGCCAAAAAATTACCCTAGACTTCCAAAAAAAAGAAAAAAACACAGCCAAAAAATTACTCTAGACTTCACCCAAAAAAAAAAGTTATAAGGAAAAAAAAAACACGTTACTTTAAAATTTTGAGGAAAAAAATTCAATTTCCTAATATTGTGTTGTAGTATTAATTGATACCAATTACCCTAGACTTCCAAAAAGAATATAAAGCCAAAAAATTACCCTAAACTTCAAAAAAAAAAGTTATTTTAATTTTTTAAGGAAAAGAAACACACGTTATTTTAAATTTTTGAGGAAAAAAAATCAATTTCCTAAAGTTGTGTTGCAGTATTAATTTGATACCATAATTAATATTTTTTCCTTTCGTAACATAAAAATAAAAATCTTCCATATTTAGATAATCCTTTTTTGTAGGAAAAACTATTCGAGAATTTTTTTTTTCTACTATAATATAATAACATCCATAATGTAAATAGAGATATTCTAATAACTGTTTTTTTGTGAGCTCTAAAGGTGTCATTTACAATCACAAAAGGTTAGATTTAATCGTAATATTCTAATATCTCGATTATCGTATTATTTTATTGTATTTTCTGTTAAGTTTGAGTCAGTGTTGTAGATCAATGTTTCGTTGGACTTTGAGAAATTTGCATTATGGTTAGATTTGATGATATCGTTGTAATATTCTCGAATACTGTAGATTATGTTCTGTTACTATTTATTATTTTTTCAAGTGATAGATTAACGTTTGGTCAGGCTTTAAAGATTTTTCTTAATGTTTAACCGCATTGTTATGATATCTCGATCATTGTATTATTTTGTTGAGTTTACGGTGGTAGATGAATATTCGGTCATGCTTTGAGGAATTTTTGTGTAAAAGTTAGGTTTAATCAATTTGTTTTATTGTAATTTCTCATTTATTACTGTCTATTTTTTTTTATTATTCGTAATGTGATAATGCACGGTGTAGGAGATGATCAAGATATTAATACTTCATATATGACTTGACATGAAGCACACATGCAAAGCACGTACATTTGACTAGTATATATATAACATTGTAATGTTCTTAATTTGTGAACTTTTTTATTTCTATATGTTTTGACCATTTTACCCTTTCACTTAGTTGCTACATGTTGATTTTGAGGTTTGGGGAAGTGTTGACATGATTTTGATGCGATTAGGAATGAGTTGTACAAGTTTGTGTTTTTAGAGGCATGAGAATCATATAGTTGACTTCGGTCAGTATTTGTTGCTCTAAGTATTGAATAGCAAAACGGACTACGTCAGCAGATTTGAATGTTAAATTTGGGTTAGTAGCAGGGTTGATTTGGTTTTAGGACTTTTATATCTCATTTTTACCTTTCATTTCGAAAATAGTGAAATAGGGTCTCAAGGGTTAGTATTAATAATGACTATTTCTAAAAAAAATTAAACTACCATTCAGTGCGTAACATCGAAATTAGCCTAGTAGTATATATGATTTACTTCTATCGATCCTGAATGAATCTCAAGGGTTAGTTCGAAACATTCAAAACTACGCAAAATCAGTTGGTGCACAACTGAAATATGGTGCATGGATCTTTCTTTGCAAATGCAGGCCCTTGGCTTCTAATACAGAGAAGGAATTCACGCTTCATAGCGATCGTAAGGTGGTGTCCATGATCACAAAGTAAATGGGATCCTTATTCATGAACACGATGAGGCTGCCACAAATGCAAAGTTTTGATTCATCAGCTTTCGCGTGAATGCGAAGGACAATTTAATGGTATGGTCAACATTGATCCTCGCGAATGTAAAGGGTTGGCCATATTTGCGAGGTATTGTTCATATAAATACACCATTTTTGTGATTTTACTCAATTTTTGGACCTCCAAGCTTTAAGAATGGCAATTTCCAAGGATTTCAATGTTGATTTTCAAGTGGGTAACTTCTAAACTTATAATCCCACTATTTCTTAATGATTTAATCTTCAGTAACACCTTTAAATCGTGATTTTAAAGTGCAAAAGATGGGTTTTCACAATTTAAACTTGAAAAGAAGGTTTTCTTCATTTTAAACCTCAACCACTCATTTTCGTGTGGGTTTTCTCCTGTAGACTCCTTTAACCTTGGGGAATGTGTTTCAAAAATAAAATTTTGACTTTACCCCTTTTATTATTGAACTCGTTTTTGCCCCAACCCAAATATAGACAATGTGGATATTGTTAGATCTCTTTTAATGTATATATGTTTTATTTGAATATTGTAGTTGGTTTTGAGGGCATTCGTGAGGGGACGGCTCCGTGTTGAAGCACTTTAGATCAAAATTTCATTGTTTTGAGGTAGGTTGATTTAACTTCTTTCAAATTGAGATGGATAGTTAATGAATAAGTAAAGCATGCTATGGGTTGGAAAAAATAACTGTAGAGTTAATATTTTAAGGTTGTTTTAACTATTGTGTGCTTATTTGGGGGCTTATATCCTGTTGTGATTGATTTGTGATTTGATATTGTGTGTTGCCTGTGTGAGGGCTTTATTTGACATCATTGGTCCTTTTTGTGCATCTAAATGTCTTTATTCAGGATATAATGCCTGTATGGGGGATTATTTTGCTAATCTAGGCCTTAATTGAGCATTGGTTGCTTTTAGCATGATAGAATACCCGAGTTAGTGATTGATATGGTATTAATGATGTCTTGTATGCATATTTATATTGATGGTGCCTAATTAGAGTTGAAAATAATGAATTATGGACATATTGAGTTTATCTCTGGGCTCGGTTGTATATATATTCCATGTTGGATGGATTGGATATCATTATTTTAGTTGATTGTGAGTATTACATCCTTATTCCATACATATACATTTATGAGATACCGGTACTACTAGAAAAATACTATTTTTGAAAGAAAATGAGATATCTTTATGAAAATTCTCTTCAAGAACACGAGTCGGAGAGGAGAGTTGAGATTGAGATTAAGATATGAGATATAGTATATTGGTTGTGAACTCCCATGGTTCCTACATGGTAGGTGCGAGCTTGGTGGGTCTATACCAAAAGTCACTCAATGAATTTCATCATTCATCCCATCCACATTGAATTGCATTACATTTGCATATGCATCTTGATTTATTTTCCTCAACTTGTGCTTAGTATATTTTATTTATCTAATTTTCTACTTTGTTTAGTCGACTTGTGATATCTATTAAGTACAAGTGGAATGTACTCAACCCTACTGTATATATATATATATTCGAACTATTAGTGAAAATGGTGTTAGCTACCATTTGGGACTTTTCTGCTTGAGGTGACGTGCTCATAGTATATTTTACTTATCTAATTTTCTACTTTGCTCAGTCGACCTGTTATACCTACTGAGTACAAGTGGAATGTACTCAACCCTATTGTGTCATTTTGGAGTAGATCCTAGAATGAATACAAAATGTGGAGACAGAGATCGTCTTGTTTGTTGGTGATATTCATGGTACTCGACCACTCTAGTGTTTAGGGCAAATTTTTGGATCTCACTCTAGGTTTTGGGTAGTGTATTTTATTTCTTCAGACTTTCTTATATATATATATATATACATATATATTTCATGATTGTCCTTAATTTATTCTAGAAGTCCCACTTGGGTTCAGTTATTATCAATTTTTATTTTTATTTTATCAATTTGGGTGATTGGCTTACTTATCAAAACTCAGTCATGATACGTGTCATCATGACTCTTTTTGGGTCATGACAAATTAGTATCAGAGCAACAAGGTTCACCGTCTTATAAGTATAAGAGCAGGATGTCTAGCAGAGTCCTGTAGATTGGTGCGTACGCGTCTATATCTATCTTTGAGTGGATATAAGATGTTTTTAGGAAACAAAGAAAACTAAAGATAGATTTGTAAAACAAAAACAAAGTACTAAAAATGAAAGATAATAAAGAAAATAAAAAATAGACAGATAGATACACAAAGAGGAAATTGTAAGCAAACCAAAGGTATATTAAATAAATGATCCTTAAGCAATAAATCCTACAATAGCACCTAACTCGTTCGAATACCCTGAGTAAAATTAATCCACTCACAACCAACATTTCTCAAATATCAATAAAGCTCCCACAAGCTCAAAAACACTAGCAAGTGTATTTCTCATTATCATTCATCAACTAAGGAAGAAAATGGGAAAATCCTAGATATTTGTAGCCATGGGCTATTTATTACAAAAAGTAATCATCTTGTATTATCCTCTCCTTCTTGAAGAAAATTTGTCCTCAAATTCAATAGATCAACGTTTTCAAGATCAAGATTCTTGGAAAAATCCTTGGAATCGGTAGGATTCATATCTTTGTTGGCAAGCATATTTGGAATGGTGACATCCTAATCACATAGGTCTTTTAGCAACATATCTCCCACATTCCAAGCTATCATACACACATGATATTGATGTTTTGGAAGATCTTTCCAAGCATGCTCATTTTTTAGTTTCATGTCTCCATTCCCATCAACTACCAAGCTTCTAAAATTGCATTTAACCAATAAATCTTCCAATTCCTCAGCCTGACTTTATTTATAAGTATAAGATATATCTTGAATTGTATCAACGGTGGTTTAGATTGCATTAGTTCTAACCTTTTTTTATATCATCCTCTATTTCTTGAAAAGGATTCAACCTTGAATCCAATATTTTATCAGTTTTACCATCACATCTTCCACATTTAGAATCCTTTGGTAAGAACTCCGTTAGCCCTTTAAGCATATGTTCATGGGGAACTCTTCTTGCATTCTCCTATAGAAGTTCTTATTCATGATCTTGCATAAGGGAATGAATGATACTAGGTAAAATGCTAGTATCACGGTTAATGGGCACAATGTGGAAGGAATCATTGCATAATTAGATTTGGAATGGTCGTACAATATTTTGTGGGTCATGGTTTATATTGGTTTTGGTTGAGAGAATATGTTCTTGGGGGCTTGAAGCATAATTTTGGTGGTTGATCCCTCGGGTAATGATAGTGGAAGTGTTTTGTCCACTTGAGGTGTTTTAGGGAGTAAGACACCTCAAATTGGCCATCCTATATTTCATGTGTGATTAATGCCCAATCAATCCATTCATATTTTGTTGCAACACCATGATGACCTGCACTAAGGTATCAAAGGTTGTTGCACCTATGGTAGGTATGATTTCATCTCCCAAAGCCATGGTACACTTGAGAAATGAATTTAAGTAAGTATGTACTTGACTTAAAAAATAACTATGAAATAAATCTAGAAAAACACATAAAGAAATGGGATGAAGAATGAAATGGAATCAAGCACTAATCAACTACTAGGTAGGTTAATTACTACAAGAAAATTAGTTTATGAATCAAAGAAAGTGACTAGAAATCAAATAAATGAAACTACGATGTTTGAACCTGAGAAAATAGCACTTTGGTTGGTTAAGATGTGTTCTAGTGAGATATGGATGCATGTCATAAACTACCCTCGGATGTGGCATTCGCAGGCCAAAATAGAATGCTGGTAAGTCACCTGCAAAGTCATCTACCCATGCAGATGGTGGCACAGATTCCTCAGACACCTATTTATAGCCTCCAAATTTTAAGCTTCTATGGGGTCTTTTTGTACTTCTTTCCTTTGAATTTTTCCTTTTTTGGAATATTCATTTAGCATAAACAAGTACACCTTGTTTTTGACCTTTATTTTTGGATTAAACCTCACCTTTATGAATGTTCTTCTTCAACAAGATAAGAATATCATGAAGAACACATGAACATTCCAAAATTTACCTTCGATCAAACGAGCTATAAATTTGATGAAATTTAATCCACAAACTCCTTTTGAGATCCCGAACAAGATTCAAACTTTTTTAGGCCGCAATTCCCAACCAATTGCTCTCAAAAATTAAACCCATTTCAAAATTTGAAGAACACCATGGAGATGGTGAGATTTCAAATTAATTCTATCGTTTTAACTCGCAATCACTTCAAATTTTAGATTCTGGATCCTTTTTATATAGGGAATACTTCCAACTACTTTTGATCTCCAAATCCAAGCCAACATTCCCAAAACTAGAAACCCCACTTTACTTTCCTTAAAATTCAACAATGGTAGAACCCTCAAATCAACTCAGCTTAAGCTCAAGTTTCAAATTTAGACTCAAATAATAGGAGAGAACGTGATTCTAGTATTAGAAATGTAAGAAAACTCAAAAATAAAAAAGTTAAAATTTGGAATTTTTCTTACAAATGCTATTTTTATTTTATTTTAATACCACAATCCAAGACTAGAATTGTGTGAACGATCCTAAGCATGGCTCTAATATCAAAATAATATGGATCAAAACTATGAAAACAAAAATAAAGTACGAAAAATGAAAGATAACAAGGAAAATGATAGATAGATAGGTTGGTAGGTAGTAGATAGATAGATAGATAGATAGATAGACAGGTAGATATATATATATATATATATATATATATAGATAGATAGATAGATAGATAGATACGTAGATAGATAAATAAAGAGGAAATCGTAAGCAAACTAAAGGTACATAAAATTAATAACCCTTAAATGATAAATCCTATAATATCACCTAAGTCTTATAAAGACCCTAGTGAAATTAATCCACTCAAAAATCATGTTTCTCAAATATTAGCAAAGTTTCTAACAAGCTCAAACACTCACAAGTGTATCTTTCATCATCATCATCAACTAAGGAAGAAAAGAAGGAAATCCCAGCTATATATAGCCATGGCCTATTTATTATAAAATGAACCCAAAAGTGATCCAAAATACAAAACAGGTCCAAGAGTGACCCCTAAATGCCAATGGCCAAAAAGGGTGATACTACATCATTGCTACTTCCAACACAGTGGATCATAAAACTCCTCTACATCTCTAAATCATCATCAATTACCTTGAGTGAGAATCTTTTGGGTAGTCCAGCTTGTATCAATGACCAAGACTTTTGTTCCAAATACAAGGATCTTCAGATATGTGATGTGCTATAGAAATATAGCACTTACGATTCTTAAACTTAGAGAATATGTATGCACTTAAGGCTATTTTGTTAGATTTGATGTATTTTTTTGGAGTGGTTGGCAAGAAATTATATTTCGGATGCTAAATTCAAGAAAAAAATAAAAAGTAATGTTTTGGCTGCTTAATTGATCAATTTAGGGTATTCATGACACTTTCCGGATGTACGTGACCAAAGTATGTTATGAAAGTTGAAGACTTGAAGCTTGGTTGTAAGTATTGGAAGGGCCTAACACTTACCTTTGTCTATATGTGGAACACATGTGACATATGTAGTTTATATAAGACTAAGGTAAGTACTGAAATTGAAGATCCAAATTGTGAAAGAGCTGAAAATGAACTTTCGGCACTTACTGTAAGATCCCGTAAAATTCTTAGCTTAATTTAGTCCTTTAAGCTTGTTAAAGGGGTCCCAGACTTAGAAAATTCTAGCTAAGTATTCAAACTTAGTGTTATTTTATCCTTCAAAAGTTGGCAATCTTATTTTGTAACCTTTTCGTCCATTAAATATTGATATTTGCGTTAGTTCAGGTCAATACGTGTTTCCAGATAAGTTTTGGATATTTTGGACCTCATTTAGACCATATTTGAGTGACCAAAATAGTGAGTCAATGCGATATCGACGCGTCGAATCGTCCATCGTATCTACAGATAATTTTTCCCTCAGCTCAATGCAAATTTTAGTGAACCGACGCGGCGCATTGGTCATTGCATTGATGCCAACGATGCGGTGCATCGGTCTGCGCATCGATAACATAGTTTCCAATTATTAAAAGGTTGCATCCTTAGAGTTAATTAAGTCTTTTTCCCACGTCCTTCAGTTCCTATAACACAAAATTTATCCCTCTTTTAGCAAGTTATATTCATTCTTTCACAAATTGCTCAAGAATAAAAATGCTAGGTAAATTAAATTCAAATTCAAGGCTTCAGATTCCATCATTAATTTTCAAGAATTCACCCACTAAGGTATGTGAAGTGTTCATCCAAGGGTTCCTTCCACCCTTGGAGTCCAAGAAACTATTTTTAAACTTCAAGTGTAACAATTTCATGAATTTCATGTTGGGTTTGATTATATTCATGTCTATAATGGTTAATTGGGATTGTAATCCATGTTTTATGATAGGTTTCATATGGGATTAATTGATATATATGTAATAACATGTGAATCCATGTTGAACCCTTGAAATTGTGAAATTGGAGTTGAATTATGATGTTTACTTGTATTTAATGTTATGTATATGTATCATGCTCATTAAGTGCTGGATGAATTAATCATGTGAACCAATAAGAGAAGGAAATCATGTCATGTCAGCTTATGTGTGAATTGTATCATGCAAGTGTTTGATAAAATGCCTCTATGAATGAGTTGTGACCAAGTGCACATGATTATTCTTTTCAAGACTATGTTATGATTTACTTTCATGATACCCGATAATTTAGTTGTGTACTTAGATCCAGTGTCAGTTACAATATAATCTCAGTCATGTCATGATCAGTAGTACACTCAGTCAGTCATAGAACTCAAGAAAAACTCAGTAGACTCGGTACTAGTCCAATCTAGTTCAGCAATCAGTTTGGACCATAGTAAACTCATTCAGTGGCATTTCGTTAGTCAACAGAACTCCATAAATTCAGTAACAGTTTAGTCCAGCCTTGTACAAACTAGAAATTAGATCAGTTTTTATTCAGTTAGGAGTAGGATTCAGCACCGATCAAGCCCAGGGATGAGGGTATTCCTATCAGCAGAGGGTTTGACACTTAGTAGCAATCCCTGCGTTATAGAGCTATGTAGCCAGCATAGGTTAAGATATCTTCCTTCCAGATATTATGAGGGTTGATATATCTCATTCAAGTTTTCCTGCCAGCGAGGGTTGACGAAAGAACTTTCTATCAGAGAGAGTTAACTTACAACTTGTCTCTACCCATGGCACGGTATTAACACCCTTTAAACTGGGGTTATAGGTTGGACCCTAATCTATTTAGAAAAGAGCATGTTGGTTAGATGATTACCTCCCATAGTCTCAATTTTAGATTCAGTCTTAGTATAGAACTCAGTTTAGTTCTACAGATTTGGGACTGTCAGTTATAGTCAGTCAGCTCAGTACAGAACACAGTATAGTTCCACAGAATCAAGATTGTTAGATACAGTCATTCCGTTATCAGTAATGTAGTATCAGTAAACTCAGATATTAGTAAATCAGTATTAAGATTCAGTATTCAGTGTTATCACGATCTCAGTTACAGTCTATGTATTCATAAATGTACTTTTATTCAGTTATACTCATGTTATTTAGTTAGTATTGTTCATGCATATGAACCCATGCATTTCAACCTACCTTACTGAGCATACCAGTACATTCAAAGTACTGACGCATGCTTTTGTTTTGTGCTATGATGTCTTATATCATAGGTTCAAACGCACGGGCTTCAGAGCACCCTTAGCTGCTCAGATTCTCAGCAGACAGAGTTAGTGGTGAGTCCTTATAGTTTGAGGACATGATTGTTTTTTAGCATTTGAGTTTATTTTTAGTAGTCTGAGTTAGTTGGGTCTTGTCTCATAAACATCACAGTTGATACAATTTAGAGGCTTTCCAGACTAGAGTATTTTCAGATATCTGTTCATTTTTCTGTATTGATGTTCAATTTTGGTATTGTGATACCATATTCAGTATTTATCTCATAATTGAACCTTATGGGAAATTTTCATCTATTTCTACAAAGTTACAATATTATTATTTAGTTACTGCAGCAGGTACCAGATACGGGTTAGCTTGTGGTCCTTCGAG
Source organism: Capsicum baccatum var. pendulum (assembly GCA_030864225.1). Taxonomy (NCBI): domain Eukaryota; kingdom Viridiplantae; phylum Streptophyta; class Magnoliopsida; order Solanales; family Solanaceae; genus Capsicum; species Capsicum baccatum. Next base: position 218,857,217 of record CM061557.1, on the reverse strand, counting down.
ATTATGAGCACCATGTAGCATTCGGGGTATAGACTCGGGGCATTACAAACTTGGTATCAGAGCCTAAGGTTCAATAAAGTCTTAGGAATTCTGAAATTTGTATTAAGTAGAATCTTGTGCATGGGTGTATAGCACACCATACTTATGGACATGAGGCTACGAGTTGTTTTAGGAAAAGTTTTTCATATGGGTTAGCTTGTGGTTCTCCGAGATTATGGGCACCATGTAGCATTTGGGGTATAGACTCGGGGCATTACAAACTTGGTATCAGAGCCTAAGGTTCAATAAAGTCTTAGGAAGTCTGAAATTCGTATCAAGTAGAGTCTTGTGCATGGGTGTATAGCACACCATACTTATGGACAGGAGGTTACGAGTTGTTTTAGGAAAAGTTTTTCTTCTTTCAGCACTCATGTCATGCGAGTGAGCATTATCTCCTGTTAAATTCTCAGTCTAATCCAAGTTTCTTTTTTGTTTACAGAATATGCCTCCAAAGAGGACTCAAAAAAGAGGAATGGGAGACCAGTTAGACCCTCAACCTATCCATCCAGATCCTCTGGGAGAGCATGTCTCCCACGCTGAGTTCAGAGTAGAATTCACCACCCTAGATCATTCTGTGGCATCCCAGAATGAACATTTGACTGCTATTTTGGCCAACCCAGTAGCCAATACTACTGCTGCCAGGATTTGGGATTTTACCCGAATGAACCCTCTATCATTTACCGGGTCTAAGTCAGATGAGGACCCTTAGAAATTTCTTAATTAGGTACAGAGAGATACAAATATTATAGGGGTGACGACCTTTCAGAGCACTGGGTTAGCTGCATATCAGTTACAACATGTGGTAAAATCATAGTTTAAATAGTGGAAAGCAGAGAGGGCCGTAGATGCAGGGTCCATAGAATAGGAGGAGTTTGCAGTTGCTTTTTTGGATAGGTTCTTTCCGCTAGAGTTAATAAAAGTGAAGGTTTTAGAGTTTATAAACTTGAAGTAGGGCAATATGATAGTACAAAAGTATTCTCTTAAGTTTACTCAGTTAGACAGATATCCCCCGTATGTAGTAGTAGATAGCAGAGCGAAGATAAGTAAGTTTGTGTCAGGAGTGTCTAGCAGTGTGGTCAAAGAGTGTAGAACCATGATGTTGATTAAGGAGATGGACATATCCAAGCTCATGGCCCATGCTTAGCAGATAGAGATAGCCAAGAATAAAGATAAGGAGAGGGAAAACATGAGAGTGAGAATAGATAGTTTCAATTTTCCTCAGCCTAAGTCAGAGGATGGGAATCTTTCTTAGTTCCACCCAAAATCCTTAGTTCCAACTCTGTCTTCAGCCAGTGCTCCTGTACCTAAGTTTAGAGACAGCAATAGGGATAGGGCGTTAGGCCCTAAACCCCAGGGTAGTATCCGCAGTGCTCGAATCAATTCTCTTTGTCAAAAGTATGGCAGAAACCACTAGAGTATCTGTAGAGCTGGCAGTGACGTGTGTTTTGGATATGGCAATCTAGGCCATAGGGTTAGGCATCATGCTCAGGTGGGTTATTAGAGTTAGCATAATCGTCCCCCAGTTCAGTCTGGTCGCTCGAATCAGTAGGGTGCTGCATCTAGTGACACCAGTGGGCAGCGCCCAAATAGAATCTATGCTCTTCAGTCCCAATGGGATCAAGAAAGTTCTCATGATATGGTCACTAGTACGTTACAAGTTTTCCATTTACATATCTATGCTTTGCTAGATCCAGGATTTTCCTTGTCCTTTATTACTCCATATATAGCAGTTGATTTTGGAGTCAATCCTAAAATTCTAGCAGAGCCTTTCTCAGTATCTACCATAGTGGGTAAATTCATCATAGCCAGAAGGGTATACAAGAACTGCCCGGCTATGATATCTCAGAAAGTCACTTCAGCAGACTTAGTCGAATTGGAGATGACCGATTTCGATGTCATTCTCAGCATAGATTAGCTTCATTCCTACTATGCCTCAGTCGACTACAGAAATAGAACTGTCTAGTTTCAGTTTCTTAGTGAACCCATCCTAAAGTGGAGGGGTAGTACTTCAACACTTAGGGGTCAGCTTGTTTTTTACCTTCAGGGGAGAAAGATAATATGTAAGGAATGTGTCTACCATCTCGTTTGAGTCCAGGAATCTAGTTCAGAAACCCTTACTCTTGAATCAGTGTCAGTAGCATGTGAATTCCCAGATGTGTTTCCCGAAGATCTTCTCGGAGTTCCTCTTGAAAGGAAAATCAACTTCGGAATAGACGTTCTTCCAGATACTCAATCCATATCTATTTTTCCATACAGAATGGCAACTGTAAAACTTAGAAAATTAAAAAAATAGTTGAAGGTCTCCTAGATAAGGGATTCATTAGACACAGTATGTCCCCATGGGGCGCACCAGTTTTATTCGTATGTAAGAAAGACGGTTCTCTTAGAATGTGCATTGACTACCGTTAGCTAAACAAAGTCACGATAAAAACCAAGTATCTACTTCCCAGAATCGATGACTTGTTCGACTAACTTCAAGGTGCCAATTACTTCTCTAGGATAAACCTCAGATCAGGCTATCGTCATCTCAGGGTTAGGGAATATGACATCCCGAAGATAGCCTTTAGAACACGATATGGTCTCTTTGAATTCTTAGTTATGTCCTTCGGTCTTACCAATGCCCCAATAACCTTCATAGACTTGATGAACTATGTGTTCAAGCAGTACTTGGACATGCTTGTCATAGTCTTCATAGATGACATTCTTGTCTACTCCCGCAGTGAGCACGATCATGCAGACCATCTCAGAATAGTATTACAGACTCTCAAAAATAATCAGTTATTCACCAAATTCAATAAGTACAAATTTTGGCTAAGGTTATTAGTTTTCCTCAGCCATATCATTTTCGATGATGGCATTAGAGTTGATGCCCAAAAGACCGAGGCAGTGCAAAATTGGCCCAGACCCATCTCTCCTTTAGATATTAGGAGTTTCTTGGGCTTGGATGGCTATTACCGAAGGTTTATTGAGGGATTTCTATCTATTGCATCCCCTATGTCCAAACTGACTCAGAAAAAGGTCAAATTCTAGTGGTCAGATTTTTGTGAAAAGAGTTTTCAGGAGTTGAAGACTCGACTCACTAAAACTTAAGTTTTGACCCTACCAGATGGTTTAGATGGATTTGTTGTATATTATGATACCTCCAGAGTTGGCTTGGGGAGTGCCTATGCCTCTAAACAACTTAAACCTTATGAGAAGAATTGTCCTACTCATGATCTTGAGTTAGCAGCAGTAGTATTTTCTTTAAAGATTTGGAGGCACTATTTGTATGGTGTGCACGTTAATGTGTTCACTGATCATAAAAGCTTTCAGTATATATTCTCTTAAAAAGACTTGAACCTCCATCAGAGAAGGTGGTTTGAATTATTGAAACGCTACGACATGAGTATTTTGTATCATCCGGGCAAGGCCAATGTAGTGGCCAACACTCTTAGTAGAATGTCTATGGGTAGTGTTGCCCATGTTGAAGACGGTAAGAAGAAGTTAGCTCGGAAAGTTCATCAGCTATCCCGACTAGGTGTTTTCTTAGTCGATTCAACAAAAGGTAGTGTGTGGGTACAAATTAGTTTAGAATCATCCCTAGTTCCGAGGTGAAGGAAAAGCAGGATAGGGATCCCAATCTATTCAAGTTGAAAAAATCGATCAGAAATCAGAAAGTAGAGGTTTTCTCCCAAGGGGAAATGGTGTGTTTCTCTGCCAGGGTCGGCTATATGTGCCAGGTGTAGATGACTTAAGGTAGAGAATCCTTATAGAAGCGGATGGTGCGCGCTACTCTATTCATCCAAGGGCTACTAAGATGTACCATGATTTGTGGGAGATCTATTGGTGGAGTAGGATAAAAAGAGATATTGCAGAGTTTGTGGCTAAGAGCTCAACATGCCAGCAGGTTAAAATTGAGCATCAGAATCCTAGTGGGTCTATGCAGGAGTTCAACATTCCCACCTGGAAATGGGAAGAAGTGAACAGAGACTTTGAGACGGGTTTGCCTCGTACTCATCATCAACATAATTTAGTTTTGGGTCATTGTTGACAGAATGACCAAATCATCTTATTTCCTACCAGTCCATACCTATTACTCAGTTGAGGATTAAGCCAAACTCTATATCAGGGAGTTAGTCAGATTGTACGGTGTTCCGTTGTCGATTATCTCATATAGAGGTAGCCACTTTACCTCTTATTTCTGGAAGACATTCCAAAAAGGGTTTTGGTACCCGAGTTTATCTTATTACGGCCTTTCATCATCAGATAGATGGTAAGCAGAGAGGACCATTCAGACTCTAGAAAATATGCTACGAGCGTGTGTGATAGACTTTAAAGGTACTTAGGATGACCAATTGCCTTTGATTGAGTTCACATACAACAACAACTATCATTCTAGTATTCAAATGGCTTCGTTTGAAGTGCTTTATGGGAGAGGGTATAGATATCCCATTGGTGGGTTTGAAGTGGAGGAGGCCGTAGTGATAGGGCCTGACTTGGTATTTGATGCCTTAGAGAAAGTTCAGTTGATCAGGGAAAGGCTTAAGACAGCTCAGGGCTGACAGAATTCGTACGCTGATGTGTGAAGAAAAGATCTCGAGTTCAAGATTGGTGATTTTGTATACTTGAAAATCTCTACTATGAAAGGAGTGAAGCAATTTGGAAAGAAGGGGAAACTCAGTCCCCGATATGTCAGTCCTTACCGAATTCTTAGTGGTTTCAGAAAGGTAGCGTACAAGCTTGAGTTGCCTTCAGATCTATCTTCAGTTCATCCAGTGTTTCATATATCCTTGCTAAAGAAATTCATAGGTAACCCATCACCGTAGTCCCCGTAGGGGCATAGATGTCCAGATCAACCGCTCTTATGAAAAGATTCCAGTCAAAATCCTTGACTATTAGATTCGCAGACTGAGGAACAAAGAAGTTCCTCTGGTTAAAGTACTTTTGTAGAATCAGTCCGTTGAGGGAGCTACTTGGGAAGCAAAAGCAAATATGTGGACCAAGTATCCTCACCTCTTCTCCGCAAACTCACACTCAACCCAAGGTAATAGTTTTCTTTAAGCTTATTCAGTTTTATGCCTTGATTTCCATTACAAACTTGGTATCATTTACCATTGCATATTCAGTCATGTATTCATGCATCAGATATGCATGTTCCGTATGAGGAACTCAGCGTATCACTAATCCTAGTTTGGCATTCATAAAACAACTCAGTCATGTACTCATGCATCAGATATGCATGTTCAGTATGAAATTCAGTATGTTAATAATGTTAGTCAGATGTTCATGTCCAGTAAGTAAGTTTAATCTACCAGTATTCTCAGCTTATTCAGTCTCATTCCAGGATGAATGTTCCCAAGGGAGAGATAATGTAAGATCCCGCAAAATTTTTAGATTAATTCAGTCCTTTAAGCTTGTTAAGGGGGTCCCAGACTTAGAAAGTTCTAGCTAAATATTCAGACTTAGTGTTATTTTAGCCTTCGAAAGTTGGTAATCTTATTTTGCGACCTTTTCGTCTATTAAATGTTGATATTTGAGTTAGTTCATGATCAGGAAGGTCAATATGTGTTTTCGGACAAGTTTTAAATTTTTTTAAACTCGTTTAGACCATGTTCGAGTGACCAAAATAGTGAGTCGATGCGATATCGACACGTCGCATCATCCATTGCATCGACAAATAATTTTTTCCTTAGCTTAGTGCAAATTCCAGTGAACTGATATGGCGCATTGGTCATCGCATCGATACCAACAATATGGCACGTCGATTTATGTATAGATATAATAGTTTCTAGTCATTAAAAAGCCGCGTCCTCAGGGTTAATTAAATATTTTTTCCACACCCTTCAGCCCCCATAACACGAAATTTATCCCTCTGTTAGCAAGTTATATTCATTCTTTCATAAATTGATCAAGAAATAAAACCCTAGGTAAATTAAATTCAAATTCAAATTCAAGGCTTCAGATTCCACCATTAATTTTCAAGAATTCACCAACTAAGGTATGTGAAGTGTTCATCCAAGGGTTCCTTCCACCTTTGGAGTCCAAGAAACTATTTTTAAACTTCAAGTGTATGGATTTCATGAATTTCATGCTGGGTTTGAGTATATTCATGTTTATAATTGTTAATTGGGATTCTAATCCATGTTTATTGATAAGTTTCATGTGGGATTAATTGATATATATGTAATATCATGTGAATCTATGTTGAACCCTTGAAATTGTGAAGTTGGAGTTGAATTATGATGTTTAGTTGTGTTTAATGTTATGTAAATGTATCATTCTCATTAAGTGCTTGATGAATTGCTCATCTGAACCAATAAGAGAAGGAAATCATGTCATATCAGCTTATGTGCGAATTCTCTTATGCAAGTGTTTGATAAAATGCCTCCATGAATGAGTTGTGATCAAGTGCACATGATTATGCTTTTCAAGACTATGTTATGATTTACTTTCATGCTATTGAGTCCTGGGGGTATTTAATACCCGACAATTTAGCTGTGTACTTAGAGCCAGTGTCAGTTACAAGAAAATCTCAGTTATTTCACGATCAACAATACTCTCAGTCAGTCACAGGACTCAGGAATAACTCAATAGACTCAGTACTAGTCCAGTTTAGTTCAGTAATCAGTTCAAACCATAGTAAACTCATTCAGTGGTATTCTGTTAGTCAATTGAAATATGTAAATTCAATAAAAATTCAGTCCAGCATCGTACAAACTAGAAATAAGCTTAGTTTTTATTCTGTTAGGAGTAGGATTCAACACCGAGCGAACCTAGGGATGGGGGCATTCCTGCCTGCAGAGGGTTTGACCCTTAGTAGCAATCCCTGCATTACAGAACTACGTAGCCAACGTAGGTTGAGATATCTTATTTGATTTTTTCTGCCAGTGAGGAATGATGAAAGAGCTTTGTGTCAGTGAGGGTTAACTCACAGCTTGTCTCTACCCGTGGCACAGTATTGACACCCTTCCAACTAAGGTTATAGGTTGGACCCTAATCTATTTAGAAAAGGGCATGTTAGTTAGATGATTACCTCCCACAGTGTCAGTTTCAGATTCAATCTTAATATAAAACTCAGTTCAGTTCTACAGACTCAGGACTGTCAGTCATAGTCATCAGCTCAGTACAAAACTCAGTATAGTTCCATAAAATCAAAACTATCAGATACAGTCATCCAGTTATTAGTAATACAGTATTAGTAAACTCAGATATCAGTAAATCAGTATTCAGACTCAAAATTCAGTGTTATCATGATCTCAGTTACAGTCTACGTATTCATGCATGTACTCTCATTCAGTAATACTCATGTTATTTAGTTAGTATTGTTCATCATATGAACCCATGCATTTCATCCTACCTCACTGAGCATACCAGTACATTCAAAGTACCAACGCATGCTTTTTTTTATGCTATGATATCTTATATCATAGGTTCAAACGCACGGGATCCAGAGTACCCTTAGCTGCTTAGATTCTCAGCAGACAGAGTTAGTGGTAAGTCCTCAGAGTTTGAGGACATGATTATTTTTCAGTATTTTAGTTCATTTTCAATAGTCAAAGTTAGTTGGGGGCTTATCCCATCAACTCCATAGTTGAGATAGTTTAGAGGATTTTCAGGCTAGAGTATTTTTGACAGTTGTTTAGTTTTCAGTATTGATGTTCAATTTTGGTATTGTGATACCATATTTGATATTTATTTCATATTTAAACCTTATGGTAAATTTCTTCCTATTTTTGAAAATTTACAGTATTATTATTTAGTTATTGCAGGAACCACAAGACATGAATTAGCTTATGGTCCTTCGGCATTATGAGCACCGTGTAGTATTCGGGGTACAGAATCGGGGCGTTACACTTACCTATGTCAATATGTGGACCACATGTCGCACATGTGGCAAAGCATTTGTATCCTGATAGCAGAAGCTATATGGAATTTTCATACACATATGGTGGCTACATGCACTCTACCCTAGGCTGCATGTGGCACATACGCCCAAGGCTAGGCCATATAGGACACCACATGTGGCCACTGACATTAACTTTTTCAGATCATTCTGAAATCATTTCCTAGGATTTCCATGTATCCCAATTACACTCCTATGATGTTTTAGGGTCCTATTATATATGGTTAATTAAGTTTTTCTATTTTAATTAGGATTTGATTTCTAGGGTTTCTTGTAATCTATAAATATCCTTTATGCTTTGTTTAGTTTATCCATTCATGCATTCACATATTGTTTGATTTAGAAGGAGGCCCTTTGTGGTGAAGTTCACAAACATGTTATTGTTTTTAGGTTGTTATTCAATTTAACACTTTGAATCAATTCTTTTATTATTGTGAGATTAATTTTGTAATTTTGTTTGTGTATTCCATGATTGATCTTATAACTATGAGTGGCTAATTCCCCTAACTAGGGTTGTGGGAACCTAGTAGATTAATGAAGTAGAGGAAGTGCCAAGTCATTCTAGATAAAGATTCTTGAATGTATTGGATTTTCTTCAATCTTATTGATTTTTTAGCGATGGCCAATGTTAAGATCCCGTCTATATTATTACTGCATACTCCAAAAAAGGAGTAGTGACTAAGAAAAGAAGATCACAATAGTAATTTGAAGATTAATGGTCGATCCACATTAATAGGTATTATCTAAGTAAGATCGTTAACTATCATCTAATAACTAGAGACCAAAGAGGTAATAGTTAACTGGGATCTGATGACGTCCAAGAAACACCTCCGTTACGGTGATGATACGATCGCTGTCAAGCTATAGTAACCCAACTAAGGTTGGGGTTGAGTCCCAAGGGAACACGTGGAATTATAGTTATCAACAGTTGTAGTCTACAGGCAGCACTGGAAAGTAAATAGAGGGATTTATTTGTAGTATTATTGAGCAAGTAACAATATTAACTTTGGTTGAAATCAATTATAGTGAACACTAGGATTGTGTTCCCCCTGGATTTCCTAACTCTGTATGTTTATCATGCTATGTTGAACCAACCTAATTCCTTGCATGCAGAATCGATAAGTTACGTACCTCCTACAGTCTTTTGGACGAGTAGGAGAATTTCACTATTTACCTATTGAGTATCAGGATGTCGCATTACTAACCATTATCTTGATCCTAGTTCATAATTACCTTTTGAGACTCAAGTTATTAGATATTTTGGTGTGCTGTAATGGATTGACAATTAACTTACAAGTTACTACTATCATTATCTTTTCCTAGTCACTACTACTCATTTGGAGTAAGTAGCAATATCCAAGCGGGATCCAATTGTTTGCAATCGTTAAGACAACTATTATAATTAATATAATGCAATTCATGCCATGGGTATTGGTTTAATTCAACACTCACACTTTCCCTACTTTGTCAATCAGCCAGGGTTCGCACAACCCTAGCTATGAGTTTTAGCCGCTCATGATTATGAAGAAATAATATCATTCATAGTTGAAAGCTAAGATGAAATCATAATGATAAGATGAATAAAAAACCACAACCGTAAATTGAATAATCAATCAAAGCCAAGACAATGAAACCCTAAGATTAAAGATGGATCTTGAAATCAAATATGTTTCTAAGTGTTAGAAGTGTGTAATTTCTACTAAAACGTAATAAGGGGTATTTATAGTACAAGAGAAAACCCTAAAAACTAAGCCCGAATGAAATAGGAGAAAACAAGGTCGGTGGCTGCATGTGGTCTGTACATGTGATTTGGGCATGGGCGCAGGTTGTACTTGAGGTCTGCTCTGGGTGCAGGTACGGACCACAGGTATCGGATGGAAACAATTCCTATTATGTAGCACTTGGGATTTTGGCTTTCTGTTACCCGCTTTGTGTACCTACGGTCTGTAGGTCCTACCTTCGGTTTGTGGGTTAACTTAGTAGGTGTTGGGAGTTAGTTTTTAGCTCTTTTTCGATTCTCAAATATGCTTTGATCACGATCAAGCTGGAAAAACTTCCCGATCATCCATAATCAATCCAAAAGTAGACAAAAATACCTTTTTCACCATTCTCATGAACTTATCATCCAAAACATAGTTTTCTGCAAAACATGCCAAAAACAGATCATGTCTAACAAAAAGGCCTCATAAACTTACATATTTTCCTCATTTTAAGTGTCGAAAGTGTTATATTTCTATAGCACATCCACACCCTCAACTTAGAACGTTTTTATGTCCTCAGGCAATAAAAACACAACAAAACAAAAACGACGCTTAACTAAGAGAATTTAAGATATTCAAGGCAAGCATTCATCACATTAAGTTCAAATAACCACATCCCTTTCTATATCTCTCTTCGAAACCAATTGTGTGAATATGAAGCACAACAATATGACACAAAGGAATCGAGCTATGGCAATTACATTAGAAATAAACAACCACTCATATGTACAAATGACATTATCCAAAACAAGCAAATAGCTAGCAATATGACTCAAGTGCTCTCACAATAAAGATGTCCTACTCACTCATATAAAATATACATGTCAATTCAGGGACAATCAAGAGACACTTATACATAAAAAAGAAGTTCCAGTCAATGCATGTAAAATACCATAGGCTTGCCCTTATTTTCTTTACCTTAGCATTCAGATAGTTATGTTAGGATCACTATAGGACTTTTCTCAGCTTGTAATGTAGGCTTGGGGCTGGTATAATAGATATAGATATTTAAAGTGACTAAGCCTCTGTTTGACTACACTAACTTTGGGGTCTCATGTACTAGCCAATTTTCTTTTATGCCACCATTATTTCTCCCTTTTATTCTTTTATGCACATTCAGGCTGGGTCTGGTCTTTTATTATTTCTTTTTTATTTTTCACACAATTTTTCTTTTTTTTTCTTTTGCTACCACACCCAACCCTACTTTCTTTTTCTCCTAGTTTAGCCTTCTTCGTACCCATTTTACACTATACACCCCTATGATAACTACCCTCAACTTAGGATTTTTTTGAGTGTTGAGGTGTATACTGTCCAAGGAGGAACAGGGCCAAAATAGGTAAATTGTCATACAAATGGGAAGGTGAATTGTGAAATTAAGAAAAATAGGCTAACAAGGCTCAAAACAAGGATCAAGAGATATAATTCACACATGAAAGGTCATTTAGGCTAAAAGTAAACTATCATAAAAACGGCCTATGATACTTTCCTAATCGACTGTCCTTCAACCTAGGCAAGACAAACCAGGCAAGTTCTGAATTTAACATACAAAGGGAACTAAGTAGTATCTTACATTCACATAGCACAGAGCCAATATACCAACTACTACCTATCCATTTCATGCAATTATCAGCAAACGGTTATTATGTCCCTAATTCTAATTCCATTACAAGATCCACAAAGTTCACACATATGTACATCAACACAGTTCTTAAAACACACATTTTTTAGGGGTATCAAAAATTAGTAAATATATGTCTACTTCCCTAAATACTTGAAATATCCTAATCACACAAAACATCACGAAACAAAACATAATATACATAAATATGTTGGCTTTACTAGGAACAAAACTCTGGAGAAAAGAGGCACGCCAACAAAAACCCCAAAAGGATATTAAGACCCACAAGTAATCCCACCATCAACAGAAAACCATGCATTATCCCTAATGCATCAAACCAAAATGAGAAAGTTAGAAACATACCAGTGGCATAGTAGGTGTAAAGATCTGATGCCAATCACGCAATACAAATACACACAAAATAATACCTTAGGTTTCCTCCTTAGAAGAGTATGATTTACAATTGTAGCACGACTCAGTTCCCTTGACTACTCAGACTTCATCCAGGTCCATCTCAACATAAATTCTAACTTCTTCCAAGTTTCCCATGTAATGATTCACACACATCCCATTTACATTAAACGGAACATCACCATCACGGTTTACCTCAATAGCACCATATGGGAATACCTTAACTATAGTGAATGGTTCGAACCTTCTTGACCTCAACTTTCCAGGAAACAAGTGTAGTCTTAATTTGTATAGCAAGACCAAATTACTTGGTTTGAACATTCTCTTCACAATCTTCTTATCATGGTACAAATTCATTCTCTCTTTATATATGGTCGAGCACTCATAAGCACAGAGTGGGAACTTGTATAACTCATTTACCTAGATCATTCTTAAATTTATTGCATCACGCCTTTCAAAATTCAGCCTTTTCAATGCCCAAAGTGCCTTATGCTCTAGCTCAATCGGTAAGTGGCATGCTTTTCGATATACAAGTTGATATAGAGAGGCCCCTATGGGAGTCTTATAAGCTATTTGGTAGTCCCACAACGTATCATATAGTTTTATCTACCACTCAGTCTTGTTAGTATTTATAGTTTTTGTCAATATGGACTTTATTTCTCTGTTGGAGACTTCTACTTGCCCGCTAGTCTGTGGATGGTAAGGTGTTTCCACCTTATTCCTCAAACCATATCTACCAAGTAGGGCCTTAAACAACCAATTACAAAAGTAAGAACTAGCATTACTAATAAATTACACATGGGGTGCTAAATCTGGAAAAGATGTTTCTCTTTAGAAAAATAGTGACACTTCTGCCTTCGTTGTCTAGAAGTGAAACTGCCTCAACCTATTTGGATACATAGTCTACCACTACCAGAATGTACCTCATGCCATAGAATCTCACAAATGTACCCATGAAATCAATTTCCTACATATTAAATAGCTCTAACTCCGAGATAGGCGTCATAGAGAGTGTATGGCATCAAGAAATATTGCCTTGATGCTGACATTGGTCATAGGCCTATGCAAATACATAAGCATCCTTGTAGATTGTGGGCCAATAAAACCCACATTATTGAATCTTATGGGTTATTCGTTTACCACTATGATGACCCCTAACTAGTGATGAATAATAAGCCTCTAGAATGCTCATCATCTCCACCTCTAGTATACATCTTTAAATTACTCCATCGACATAAACCCTTAACATATATGGCTCATCCCGAAAGAATTTCCTTACCTCATGCATAACTATCCATCCCTGCTGAAAGAATCAACCTTCTGGAATGAGATCACTTGATTAGTAGTTGGCAAAATCATCAAACCAGGGAGTCAGATAATGAGAGGCTTCTAGAACAAACTCATCTGGAAAATAATCATCTATCTTAAGTTCATCCCCTAGTTTCTAGATCATCTTCTCTTCGAGTCTGGATAAGTGGTTCGCGACTTGATTCTCTTTTTCTTTTTGGTCCTTGGCCTCAAAATCAAACTCTTACAGCAAAGGTATCTAATGAATCAATTGAGGTTTGCCATATTTATTCATCATCAAGTATCTCAATATTGCATGGTCAATGTGAACTATCACCTTGGCCTCAATCAAGTAAGAACAAAACTTCTTAAAAGCGAAAACCATTACAAGTAAATCATGTTCTGTAACAGTATTACTCTTTTGTGTGAGGTGTGGAGTTTTTCTTGCATAATAGATGGAATGCAAGATATTCTCTATTATTTCGCCTAGAACAACACCTAAGGCCACTCTGCTCGGATCACACATCACATCAAAAGGTTCAGTCTAGTCTTGTGACACAATAATAGGCACTAAAATCAACTACTCCATTAGGTATTTTAAAGCCTTGAGACACTCATCATCAAAAGAAATTTCACCTTATTCTCTAAAATTTTGCATAGAGGAGTTGCAATTTTAGAGAAGTCCCTCATGAATCTTCTATAAAAACCTGTGTAATCGCATACCTCTAACTGATACTGGTGGCAACAATTTTCCAATCATCTCTATCTTTTCTTCGTCTACTTCAATTCCATTCTTGGAGATTTTATGCCCTAGCACTATACCTTCTCTCACCATGAAGTGACATTTTTCCTAATTTAGCACCAGATTGCACTTTTCACATCTCTGCAGTGCACTAGTTAGATGAGCTAAACAATCATCAAAAGAATCTTTGACAACTAAAAATTAATCCATGAATACCTTGATCGTATATTAAAACATATCGAAAAATATAGACCTCATACACCTCTAAAAATTGGCAGGTGTATTGCAAAGTCTAAACGACATCCTCTTGAATGTAAAAGTCCTATAGGGGCAAGTAAAGGTAGTCTTTTCTTGGTCATCGAGAGCAATCATGATTTGATTGTATTCTGAATACCCATCAAGAAAATAGTACCAACCCCTGCCTATAAACCTTTCCAGCATCTGATCCATATACGACATCTGGAAGTGGTCCTTTTGTATCCACCTATTTAGCTTTCTATAATTCATGCATACTCTCCATCAGGTCACTGGGCCCATTGGTACTAACTCATTATTTTCATTTGGAACCACTATGATTCCTCCTTTCTTTGGCATGCATTGAACCAGTATAACCCACTTGCTGTCTACAATAGAGAAAACCACCCCAATGTCTAACCACTTAATTATCTCCTTTTTCACTACTTTTTACATAAGAGGGTTAAGTTGTCTCTGATGCTCAGTACTGGGAATATTGTTTGGCTAAAGATATATTTTATATGTGCATATGCCTGGTAGGATCCCATAATATTAGCAATGGTCCATACAATAGCATTCTTAAACTTCTGTAATACTAATATCAAAGCCTCTACCTATGCTCTTGCCAAATCTGCCACAATAATCACCGGTAAGGTATTATTGGCCCCCAAGAATGCATACTGTAGGTGAGAAGGGAGGACCTTCAATACCAATACTAGCAGTTTTTTAATTGATGGTCTTACAAGAGGTGTGGTTCTGTTCTTCAAGTCAAGATCGAGCTTCTTAGGGGCATACTTGTAAGAGTATGTGCCATGTAAAACATTAACCACCTCATCATAGTTATTTATTCCATTATTCTCAAAGTTCATGATTACTACAGCCAATGCTTCTACCTCTTATATTTCCTTAATAGGTACATTAACTGTGATCTTGTCATCATCCACCGCATCTATCACTGCCACAACTCTTATATCAGCTGATTGTCGTACTGTCATGCATAAGTTCAACACAAGTTGCTCGTCATTCCACTTTAAAGTGATATCTTCTAAGTCCGTGCCCATCAATACTTTGCCAGTAGCTAGGAAGGGTCTACCCAATATGATTGGAGAATGGGTATCCACTTCACAACCTAAAATCATAAAATCTGATGGATAGATGAATGATGTAACTTTTATCTCTACATCATGCATAATACCCATTGGATCCTTTACAGATAAGCCAATATCAACAACCTTGCAGAAGTAGGCTTGAGTTTTCCTAATTCTAGCACCTTGTATATCACTGGTGGCATAATATTTATTCCTGCTCCTGAATCACATAGGGCCTAGTAAATATCGTAAGGCCCAATAAAATATGGGATAGTATTGCACCTGGATCCCCTTTCTTTTCAACTGAATTTGTGTGAAAGCTTTAGCTAAATTCATTAAATATGTTTTGGAGCTCTTT
This sequence comes from Capsicum baccatum var. pendulum, assembly GCA_030864225.1. NCBI lineage: Eukaryota > Viridiplantae > Streptophyta > Magnoliopsida > Solanales > Solanaceae > Capsicum > Capsicum baccatum. Next base: position 218,841,798 of record CM061557.1, on the reverse strand, counting down.
GCCAATCCAGTTATTATTACAGTCACTATCGAAATCAGTATTAGTACAGCTCAACTTCTCAAACTCTACCTCAAATGGCTTATTTGCATTAACATCTTTCTTTTTTGGCTTATTAGCAGAAGGCAAATAGTGCTCCTTTGGTGAGGAGTTATCCTAAGCATCAATGTCCATACAGTGAACAAGTGTCTGTGGGTTCTGCACATTATCATCAAGTACTTCTTCTGATTGTGTCTCCACCAAAGTGATTGAGATTTTCCTATATTGTTGCTCCTACTACTTAATAGCAGTTTTATGTCACTCAACCTTTTGGGTTAGTCCTAAAATTTCAGATTTAATTTCATTTAAGTAAGTGGATTGGCTCTCTTGACCCTTAATCAACATAGTCAACATCTCTTATATTATAGACTCTGCCTCATGTCTGCTAGGTGGAATGTACTTATCTTCTTATCATGATAGTTTTGACCTTGATTTATTTGCCCTTGGTATCGAAAACCCTCCAACTAATGATCCACATACTTTGCCTCTACAGATATCCTATATTCATGTACTTTAAAAGAATTGATAGTTGAAACTTGTTTTACTAACTCACCAATTTCCGTTTGTAATAATAAAATCTCCTGAGCTACAACATTCTCAGTTTCTCCCTGTTTGCCGAAAACTACAATGTCATATATATCAAAACCTTTCTCCACATCCTAAGTTTTCCACTCTCGGTTAGTTAATAAGATCAAATCCATAATACCAGCAGCTATCTCCCATCGCAATCTCATAAAGGCTCCTTCGGAAATAGTGTCTTCCATTACTCTGGAACTGGTAATCACGACTCTATAGAATATCTCTTACAAGCTTATCCCTGATATCCGATAGTTGTGCACCATACTAAGACTCTTCTTAAACCAAAACCATGCCTCATACATAGACTCTGACTGCAACTAATTGAAATTGTATATCTCATCCTTGAGCTGCAATACCTAAGATAGAGGAAAGAACCTATTCAATAATTGTCCATGTAACTCCTTCCATAAAGTAATAGACCCTCTTAGCAGTTCCCCAAGCCATAATGATGCTTACCCAGTAAGCGATAAAGGTAACAACCTTAGTCTCAGTTCCTCCTGATCTACCCCTAGTATAGTAGATGAAGTACATATCTCAGTAAAATTTTCTAGGTACATATTTGTGTCATCTATCGGTAACCCCACAAACACGCCTTTCAAGTACAAAAGCTAAATCATAGCACTAGATATATTGAACTTGACATCAAGAGATAAAATAAGAGGAATAATGGGTTCCGTCTCAGCCAACTCATCGTATCCCAAATCTTCTTCATCATCAATATATGGCTGAGCAAACTAATATACTGGGATAGCTTGAGGTCAATTTCTATTCTGATCTCCATCGAGTGCTGCTCGGTGGTTTGCTATCTTTATATACTTAGCTAACTCTATCTGAGCTAGCCTTTCATCAGTCTATCTATCAACACCACCCTCAACTCCGTCTTCAGAGAGATTGCTCCTCCTTGGCTTTGACATCCTAATATATCTTTGTAGGATCTTCTTTGCAGTTAGTGAGAGTAAGGAATTTCCTCTACTCGTGTGCTACGAATACACCGGCATATGCTTAACTAACAACAAAAAAAATAAAAATTGTAATAACTTTAATCCACAAGTCAACATCATGTTACCCGGTAATGGTGCTAATTTATTGATGACATCTAAGCAACACTTATTTTCAAATAATGATACGGTCGCTATCAAGATATAGTAACCTAACTAATATTGGGGTTGATTCCCAAAGGAACACATGGAATTGCAATTATCAGCAATTGTAGTCTACAGGTGTTATTGGAAAGTAAATGGGGGGATTTGTTTGAAGTAGTCTCGAGCAAGTAAAAATATTAACTTTGGTTGAAATCAGTTATAGGTGAACATTAAGATTATGTTTCCCCTGGCTTTCTCAACTCCGTAGGTTTATCATACTATGTTGAACCAACCCAATACCTTGCTTGTAGAATCGTTAAGTTAAGTACCTCCCACAGTCTTTTGAATGAGTAGGAAGATTTCACCCTTTACCTATTGAGTCTTAGGATATTACATTACTAACCCTTTTCTTGATCCCAATTAACTATTACCTTTTGAGTATCAAGTTATTAGATGAAATCTAATGGTCATTCACTATATTTTGTTGAGCTGCAATGAATCGATAATTAACTTTTAAATTACTATTGTCATTATATTTTTCTAGTCACTACTCCTCTTTTGGAGTAAGTAGCAATATCTAGGCGGGACCCTAATGTTTGTAACCACTGAGACAACTATTGTAATGAATATAATCCAATGTATGCCATGGGTATTGGTTTAATTCAACACTCGCACTTTCCTTACTTCGCCAATCCGCCAGCGTTTGCAGAACCCTAGCTATGAGTTTTAGCCACTCATGATTGTGAAGAAATCAATATCATTCATAGTGGAAAGCAAAGATTAAATCACAATGATAAGATGAATAAAAATCCACAACCGTAAACTGAATAATCAACCATAGTCGATACAACGAAATCCCAATATCAAAGATGAATCTTGATATCAAAATATGTTTCCAAGTGTTAAAAAGTGTGTAACTTCTACTAAAAAGTACATAAGGGGTATTTATAGTACAAAATAAAACCCTAAAAACAAAGCCCAGACGAAATAGGAGAAAACCGGGGCAGTGGCCACATGTGGTTTGCACATGTGGTTTGGGCATGGGCGCAGGTTGTACCTACGGTCCACTCTAAGAATAGGTATGGACCGCAGGTACCGGATAGGAAAAATTTCTTCAATTCAACTGTTAGGATTTTGGCTTTCTGGCACTCACTTTGTGTACCTGCGGTCTATAGGTTCTACCTGTGGTCCGTGAGTTAACTTAGTAGGTGTTGGGAGTCAATTTTTTTGCTCTTCTTTGATTCTCGAACATGATTTGATCACAATTAAGTCAAAAACAACTCGATCATCCATAATCAATCCAGAAGAAGCAAAAACACCTTTTTCACCATTTTCACGAACTTATCATCCAAAATATGATTTTCGACAAAACATACCTAAAATAGATCATATCTAACAAAAGGGCCTCGAAAAAATGAAAATTTTCCTCTTTTTAAGTGTCAAAAGTGTTGTACTTCTATAGCACATCAGGATCCAGGATAAGTATAATACCCCATACTTTTCTTAGTTCAGTTTAGCTTCTAGTGTATCAGGGGTTAGCTTTGAAAGTGTATAATCTTGGTACATGTAGAATTTTCTAGATCTAGACCCACTAATGTGTAGATAATTGAATTAGCTTTCCAACGTTACCACTTTTGCCTTAATTCAATACTCAGTTAAGAAGTTATGGCAATTTTTGTGAAAGCAGTAGGGCATTACGATAAGCATCGCGTCGCGATCATGGACAAATTTGCAATTGCCCATTTTCCAGTGGAGCGCCATAATTAGCCCGCGTCATAGTGAAGTTTTAGTTCCCATTCATCCCTTTTCAGTAACTCACCACGATTTGCCCATATCACATCAAAATCCTTAATTGGACAGGCATCACAATATGGTGGAGCGCAAAATAGCACTCGTCCTTTTCCAGTGATGCGATGCAATTTCACTACATTATGTCAAAAGCCAAAATGACAGTCATCTATTTTTTAATAAGCCACCACGATAGCGGCACGTCGTGGTGGTGTGCCAAATGGAGATTTTCTAATTCCGAGTTAAATTTTGCAAAGGGTAATCTAGTCATTTCCCCAATCCCCAAATCATGTAAAACACAAAATCTAGCCTATTCTAATCATATTATGCATGCTTTTCATCAACTCTCTCAAAGAAACCCTAGAACATCAAACATTAATCCCCAAAAAATCCAAATTCCACCATTCTTTTTCCAAGATAACTCAAAATTAAGGATTTCCAATTCAAGAACTTCAAGAATAAATCTTCAAGAGTACAACAAGAAATTCAAAGTTCAAATTTCTTCATCTAGTCATCAATTAAGGTATGTGGGGTTCTTCAAAAAGGATAATCCTTTTATCCTTGTGTACAAAACTAGTTTTAAAGTTGATTTTTTAATATGAAATTACATGAATTTCAGTTTAGGGTTTGTACCCACTTATCACTAATTGAAGATTTTGAGATTTCAAATAATGTAGATGTTGAATTACATGTCTTCTTCCATATTTTTATGCGTATTGTAGTAATTTCTAGATTTTGAATTGAATCACCAATATTTACATTATCAAGCACGAACATTATGATATTTTGACATAAATTTGAAGCATGGGTTATGATGCCCTAGTTTTTTTCTTGATATTTCAAGAATGACTATGCTTTAAGCATCCCATGACTAGTTATTTTTAGATTTTAGTAAAGATTTGATCTTTTGACCTCAGTTTAGACATGGAATCCACTTTACAGTTTTTGTTACAGTTTAAATTAACAGATATGCAGTTGGTTTTCATTATATACCTTTATAATAGTTTTGAAGTGGATTTCCAACAAAATGAGCATATAGATTAAAAGGAGTAGTATTTAGCTTTGAGTTCGGTATGTTCACATGTCCCAGAACTACAATCCAATGTAGGTTCAAATTATCAGATTATTCCTATTTCTATATGGATGACAGATATAGATTTGATCACTTAGATTAGGTTATACTCCTTGGCAAGTGTATGACACCTCTCCCCAATGTGAGGTGTTCCCATAAGAAAACTAGACGTTAGACACTATGATAGCTCCTATAGTGTATGTTTGTTATAAGAACCTTCTACAGCCTAAAGACTACAACTATAAATTTTAGAACAAAATAATCCTAACAAAAAAGCTTTTTAGAAATGAAGTGTAAAGGTTCACAAATTTATTCATGCATTTTTTAACAAAAGACATTAGCTATGAGATTTTAGATTTACAGATATAGAAGTGAGTCCTTCTACACTTAGTCAACATAATTTAAAGATAGATATCAGTAATACTTTTAGAAACTAAATTTTATCACTCACTAGATTTATGCAGTATGTTTTGCTATTCATGATCATGATTTTTAGTATACAGATATTCCAGCTTATGTGAGTTATCTACATTTAGGATGCATTCTTTTACAAATTTATAGTACTATTGAGTTATTGATTTATATGTACATTTACCCCCCTATACTCAGTACAATCTAGAAGTACTGATCCATATATACGCATTTATGTTACGTTGTATCATATTGTAGGCTCAGGTGCTCAGTTTCCGCAGTGTGAGTAATTTCGAGCATCTTCATCTATATCTTGATAGTTGGTGAGTCACATAAATATCATAACTATGATGGAGATGCTCAAAATCACTCACGCTGTAGAACAACACATAAATATCAAGATGAAAGACACGAAGCATACCAGTAACAACATCTGGTGAATCATCCTACTCCTGATAGGATGGTAAAGCATAAAATTAATTCTAGCACTGACTACCACCTGTACTGGATGATGCACGCTAAGAAGGGACTAGAGGGGCTGATGCACTAGTAGCCTGAGTTTGGAGACGAACATCCCTTTTTCCCTGCTTAGCACGCAAAAACTCTTTGATTGCATGACCCAACTTGCCACAACCATAACAACCTTTCTGTCCTAACAAACACTTTTCAAGATGATTCTTACCAGACTTAGCACATGGAGGATAACTGGGTTTTCCACTTATACTATTCTGAGATCTGGACATAGAAGTATTACCCCACAGCTTTTGCCTAGTTTGGGGGGTGGGATAACTGGTTGAAGATGGCGCTGGCATAGATGTGCAACTCTAAAACTGTGAACAATTTCCCCCTTCAAACTTTGTCTGTCCATAATCAAAATGCCCAGTTTTATCTTTTTTTTTCATCTCTCTCCCCTTGGACTTTTATACCTTAATCTATTAAGCATAAATCATCATCCTAGCAAGATCCTTGTCCCTAATAGGCATGACAGTACTATGCTCCTTGACTACTAAACCAGATACTCCAGTAACAAACTTTCTTATACTTGACCTAGGGTCAGCCATCATATCAGGGGCATATTTACACAGCTGGTTGAACTTAATTCAGTACTCTGATACTATTACCGAGCCCTGCATCAGGTTCACAAACTCCTCAACCTTATCTTTCCTCAGTTTACATGGAAAGAACCTATCTAGAAATGCATCTTAAAACACCTGCCAATTCATAGGAATTGTATTCTCACCTCTACCATTCTTCCACATAACCTCCCAATCATTCAGCCTATAAAATGCTAACTCTATATTTTTCTCCTCAGTAATATGCATAATCGGGGTGATCTTTCTTATCTCATCTAAGTAAAGTTGTGGGTTCTCACCTACTTTTAACATAAAAAACTCTAGCGGATTTATTCTCATGAAGTCACAAATTCTGGCTGCTGCTAAATTCTAATTCTGCTGAAGTGGGACTTCTGCTTGATGGTTGTCCTGAACATTAGCAGTCACAGCTTGGGCTAAAGCCTGAAAGACATCCCGATATTCAGTATGAGAAATATTCTCATTCAAAGGTTCAACAGGCTGGGGTGGTTGGTTATAATTTTTGCGTGCATTACCTCAGCGAGGAGGCATATTCAACTACCACATAAGAGCATGAGTTAAAAGCAGATAGAGACACTGTAATCACGATAGATCATGAAAGAAATAGATGATTTTCTAAAATTCCCTGTAGCCTCTTGCTCATAAATGTGGTGCGCTTTACACCCATGATCGAGACTCTATGTAACACGACTTATTTGACTCCCTAGGATTCTTATAACCTTAGGCTCTGATACCAAGTTTGTAACGCCTTGAAATGGGTCCCAAGACATCACACGATGCTCAATGCTATGAGTAGCCTCAAGTTAACCCTGTAAACCTTCTACTAAATTTGAAGCTCATAATAAAGAAATATCGATATATAATTAAAGCTAAAATATGGAATTTTGTCTGATCTAAGTTGATCTGAACATGATATCTAAAAATATTAGACATAAAAGACTGAACAATTAACACAAAAAATCTGAATCATAACTAGCAGTCTGACAAGCCTCTACTACTAACAACTAGAGAACAACTGGGAGAAGACCCCAGCTAACTCAAACTGATTGAAAATACTGAATCAACTACTATAATAAGCTAGAAAATCTGAATGCCTGGGTCCCCAAACTATGAGGAATCACCAACTATCGGGATGTAGATGAAGATGCTCAAAATCACCGACGCTGCTAAAACTAAGCACCTGAACCTACATTATGAGATAATAAAACACATAGACGTATATGTGGATCAGTACTTCTGGAACGTACTGAGTATATGGGGTTAATGCATAAGTAAAATAGCAAGGAACTATAAACATTTTTCCCATAAATAATGCATGCTAAGTAATAATGACTTACTTAAGCTTGAGTAATTAAAAACTGCAATCATAAATCATGAATGATAAAACATGTTATAGGAATATTGTGAGCCACCACACTTAGTTCTAAATCAATACTTGAAGTTTATTTTCAAATCATACATGCTAAGTGTAAAAGGACTCACCTCTATATCTGTAAGCTGAAAGCTAAAATCTAGTAACTAATGTCTTATGTAAAATAGTATCTGAATAAATTCCTGAGTCTTTACACTTAGTTTCTAAAAGCTTTTTTGTTATGATTACTCTTGTCTGTAGGGAGGTTCTTCTAACCGACATACACTATGTGAGCTATCATAGTGTCCAATGTCTAGCTCTCTTATGGAAAAACCTCATATTGGGGAGAAGTGTCGAACTCTTGCCAAGGAGTATAACCTAAGCTAAGTGATCACATTTGTAACTGTCTTCCATATAGAAATGGGAATAACCTAATAATCTGAATCTACGTTGGCTTATAGTTTTGGGGCATAAAAGCTTACCCAACTCGGTGCTAAATACTACCCCCTTTAATTTGTTTGCTCATTCTGTAGGAAATCCACTTTTAAAACTAGTATAAGGGGTTACAATGAAACCAATCATACATTTGTTTACTATATACTATAATGAAACTATAAAGTGGATTCTGTATCTAAGTTAAGGATCAAAAGATCAAATATCTGAATATAAACTAATCATGGGATGCTTAAAAGCATAATCTTCTTTAAATATTAATATTCAAACTAGGGCAAATAACCCATGCATCCATTTCATGTCAAATCATTATAAAGTTCATACTAAATAATCAAAATCTTGATAATTCGATTCTAAGTATGAGAATTAATGTCATACATTTAAAAATACAAAAGTAGACATATAATGCAACATCTAAATCACTTGTAGGATCATAATATTCAAATAACAATATTTGGGTGTGAATCCTAATTTGAAACTCATGTAAATTCATGTGAAATTAACTTCAAAAACTACTTTTGGGCACAAGGATGAAAGAATTATCCTTGTTGAACACCCCACATACCTTAATTGATGAATAAATAAAGAAGCTTGAACATTGAGTTCCTATTTGTGCTCTTGAAGATTGATTATTGAAGATCTTGAATTGTGAATCTTGCATTTTGGGGTATCTTGGAAAAAGAATGGTGGAATTTGGATTTCTTGAGGCTTAAGATTTGAAGTTCTAGGGTATCTTGGAGTGTAATTTTGGTGAAAGTGAGCGTATAATGCTTAGAACAGGTTTAATTCCTTATTTTTTCACGATTTGGGGGCTTAGGAAATGACTAGATTGCCCTTTGGAAAATTTAATTTAGAACTGGAAATCCCAAATTGGCACTCCACCGCGATGTGGCACCATCGCCACATCGTGGTGACTTACTGAAAAAGGAACAATTGCCATTTTAGGCTCTGGTATGACACGACATAATCGCGTTGCGTCACTAGAAAAAAATGAGTGACACTTTGCACTCCACTACGATGTAGTGTTTGTTCCATCAGGAATTCTAGTGCGATACTGGAAAATTGCGGTGAGATGCTATAAAGGGATGAGTGCTATTTTAGACTTCACCGTGATGCGGTACTTTACTTGGAATGAACAATTGTGAATCTGCCCTCCACCGCGATGCACTGCTATTGCGTTGAACTACTGATTTTCACTAAAAATGCTATAACTTCTCACTCGAGTATTGAATTTAGGCAAAATTAGTATAGTTGGAAAGCTGATTCAATTATCTACAATTTGGTGGTTCTAAAGATGGAAAAATTTTACATGTATAAACCTTTGACATACTAGGAGCTAAACGGGACAAAGAAAAGTATGGGGTATTACAGTCTGACAAGGGAAGTACTCTGACTGGTGCTGATCTATTTCTAATGGAAATATTGATTAAATATAAGAAATTTAGCCTACCATCCATTGTTATTGTACATATGAACACTATCATCATTGCCAAAGTTGGAAGGTATGGACTACACTATGGTTTTTGGATGAATAGGGTGTTTTCTTACTTCAACATTGAGTGTGGGAAAGTGAAAACTGATTCAGTGAAGGGAGTGTTTAGCATCTCAACTCTTTAGGAGGATAAACGCATTCTCAAAATGAGTGATAAAAAGCCCAAGTCTTTGGTGGCTGACCCTTGGATGAACAAAAGTGATTGAAGGAGGAAATAAAGACTCTAATAGCTCTACTTACTCTACGAGATGCAGAGATAGATGTGTTGAAGGTTTCTCTTGCAAAAATAATGTGAAGAGGGAACAACCTCAGGATAGGAAGTGTGTCCTACAAATTCCACCCTACAAAAAAGGGTGGAGGAGTCAGAAACTCAGAATATTTGCCTAAAGCTCATCTCTGAATCATCTTCTACCTAGTTTTCTCCTCCTTTCTCCTAGTTATCTATACTAGTCCTCTCAACTGTTGTTTTCTTAAAAAGGCCTTGTTATTTTTTTGACTCTTATTCCTATTTCGGGATGTAACTGTTTTGTGAAACTCTGTCCTCCCTATCCCTATTTTATTTCTGATGAATAACTGGCATAGTTTGAATATTTAGTGGTTGTCATTTTTGTAAATGGTTTTTGGTACTAACTTATCCGTGAATGAATGAAATCACTTCTTGTTCTATTACTTCTCCTACTTCTATCTAATTTTTTCTTACTCATATATGTGTTGCCTCGATGGCCATGAATTAACAAGTATGACTTATCTATACCTATTTTACTACTTAACCTCTTTGATGATGCCAAAAGGGGGAAAATGTGATATATAGCCTGTATGTGTAGATATGTAGTCTGACAGGTGGGGTTGAAGTGTTGCTGCAACTGGGGCTGAATCTACATGTGCTCTGTCATTTGTGTTGATAAACATAGAAGTTATCTCACTCAGAGGGAACTTACTGCTTATTGTAAGGGGAAATAAGGTAGAGAATGTTTCTATTCTTGTGGTTTATATTGTGTTGCTGAGGTGTTGGTTGTGCTATATAGAAGCTGATTGAAGATGCTGAGTATGCTGAATTATTTGTAATAGGTTTGTCATAATCAAAAAGGGGGAAATTGTTAAGTTCTTAGTTTTGATGATTGACAAATTTATAGTTTGGGACCTGTTCGCTGGATTTTTTGTGATGAAAAAAGTTTCTACGCATTAGGAAAAAGGTTGGGCTAACCATTCATTGTCACAGCCAACAGTCCAACTAACACAAGGTATAAAAGTTGGTGAAAAGTTGTCTACCACCTTTTTGCCTTAACCAATGTGATCTCTCGTAGGTTTTCTTGTGTCATAATATATATTGCTCATCTTCCTTAACAAGAAAACGAATACTTCCATATACTCACAATTGAATATCTCTCTAAAATGTTGCATAAAAGGTTGGAACTGTAATAGGGAACCTGTTGTTTATCGAGTTGTATCTTTATTTCTTGTTATAGCTGAGTCTTTGTATTTTGTACTTAAATTCATGCCTACTTTTTCTTATGATTGTCGGTAGGTTTTAAGGTGAAAACATTCATTATGTAATCATTTAGAGTTAGGTGATTATGTCAAGCTAGAGTTATCTTGTGAAGTCCAGTTAGAGTTAGCTGGAGGTGAGAAGCAGTAGAGTTATTGCTTAGGTTTTCTTGTAATAGAGTTATTCTTAGGAAACAAAGGATTATGAGGTTAATCCTTGGAGTCTGTATTCAAGAACTTTCTTGGATATGGTGGACCTTAAAAATCCTGAAGGCAAGTCGTGATTTTTTTCTCTTGAGCAAGGAGTTTTCATGTAAAAACCTTATGTCCTTTATTTTACTGTACTCCTACACTTCTTACCTTACATATATCTCCTAGTTCTTGTTGTGTGAGTGCATCTAAGAATAATTTCCTGAGTTGAGGAGCAATCCACCCCAACCTTTCAATTATACTAGCTCTTCTTTTGTAAATTGAAATGTTAAAAGATTTGAGTTAAGTTTTTTGTCATTAACTCACATTCTTTTCTTTTTTTCTCTTTGATACAAAAGCCTCACCAACTATGTGTTTCTTTTTTCTCTTTTTGAATACATAGTAAACTACTAGGAGAATGCGATGCTTGAATAAAGTAGAGCAAAGAGCTACAGAAGGTTGAGACAAAAAGTATATCCCTTTCTTAGTCTTTCATCCTTTAAATAGTAGTGATTGGACTAGTACTAGGCGTTTGAATAATTTAAAATACAAGACAGCCTGAGAGATTTGATCCTTGAAAATTAGATGTGACATATCCTCTTTTCAAAAATAAGTTTGGATAATAAATAGTCTCTTTACAGCCTCTAAGGGCCTGCGATACTTGATCCCTAAAATAGGGATTCTTGAGATCTTGAATGAGTCTTTTTTCCTTATGTAAAGATCCTATATTAATACTGAGATCTTCATAGATGATTCTTTCCTTTTGGACTCCTTTGAAGAATATCATTTCTTTGACTGGTTCTTATTTCCTTTTAATATAGAGCTTGAGATACCTTTTTTTTTTTTTACTTTTTCTGCAAGTTGTCAGACATAATTAGACACTATCACATAACAAATATGTGACAATTATGTTAGGCTAAACACATGGTCAGATCCTAAACTTGATACGAACTTTACACTTTGGCACTTCAACTATACATTGTTCATTTTAGACACCTTATGTAGGCCTTTGCTATGTTATTTTGACTCCTTTCACTGATATAACATGGTAGGTGTAATATAATCCAAATCAAGCACACGAAGGCTTATTTAGCCCCTTTTTATACTTTATTATTCTCTTCTTCTTTTCCAATTTTTAACCCTCTATCTTCCATCATTTTTTCAAGCTCAAACTTCTTCATTGATACTCCAAACCTCTTTTATCTCTTATAAAAAAAATTATTTGAAATTTTTTAATCTCAGTTCTAACAATAGTCTTAAAAGTGATAAAATAAATTTTTTATTTGAAAACATATGTACGAAAAAATAATTAAAAAATAAAGTTGAGGTTCTCAATACTTCTTTGGGTGGAATATTCTTCTTAATGTGTTGTTCAACTTCTCCATCTTATTTTATTAATGATTCTGGTTTAAAAATAAATAAATTATGGAAGAATTTTAAAATTTCTTGAAAGAAACGGACGAAAAAATTAATGAATGTTGATGTCGGCATTAAGAATTTCTTTATATGGGATGAAATTGTTGAAATTTCAATCTGATATTCTTGATTTCACAAGAAATAAAGGACACTTAATGTACGTAGATTTCTTTTCCTGGTGTTGAAGCGTCTTTTATAGAGGGGATTCTTGGGGGGAATAGTTAGAAATCAGATAGGGGAGGGAGGTTGGGTAGTTTAGGATTCAAATTTTGAAATCTTTTTTTTCTAGGATAATGATCTCCCTTTTATTTTTAAAAAATAATTAAATTATATATAAATAAATAATAATAATAAAATAATATTAACTAATTAATTTTTTATAATTAAGAAAAATATAATAAAATATAACTAACGTAAAAATAAAATATAATTGAGAGAAAATAAAATTACTATCATATTTATAAAAATCTAAATTAAAAGAAAATATTTTTTAAAAGTTTTTTGTATTATTTAAAAAAATAAAAAATATATATATAAAAAATGTAACTTTATTTATTGTTATTTTTTATTTATTTTCAACCAAAATTTATTAAAAATATAATAACAACTAAGACAAATATTGGACAAAATAAAAATATTTAATGCTAGAAAATGTATTAAACTCGGAGTGGGTCAAAAATCACGGGTCTACATTTTGCCCCTCTTTGTATGAAATCTCGAAGAGTTTTCATACAAAGAAGTAAATAATGTGACGATTTTTTATCCTCTGATTATTAAAAAAAATGAAAATAAAATAAAATAAAAGGTGTGATCGAGTCCTGATTTTGGACCGCCTACATATTTCGGGTTGTAAGGGAATCAGGTCACATGTAATTCAAAGGTTAAATGGTGAGAGAACGAGTTAGAGGTTGAGTCAGGTTCCGTCGAGTCTCTGGTTCATGACATTTTGCTTTTACAATGAAATGAATAACAATAAATAAAATGAAAATAAAGTGAAAGATCCTATCTAAGCTGCTTTTTTTTGGAATCTTGACTTAAATCTTCATGACTTCTCAAATGGAAAGATAGTCGTTATTTTGATTTGAACTTGAAACGTGAAATGTTCCTCCTCGTTGACTTTTGGCATTAGAGAGGAACTTGACAATTGATTTATTCTTCAGATTTTCTTCTGGCTTGGACTTGAAATCTTCACCCTATTCTTCAGGCGGACTTCTGACTTGCAACTGATAATGTTCACCCTATTCTTCAGGCGAGCTCCTGATTTGCAACTGATAATGTTCACCCTATTCTTCAGGTGGGCTCCTGGACTTCTTTCTTTCTTCACCCTGTTCTTCAGGAGGGCTCCTGGACTTATAATTTCTTCACCCTGTTCTTCAGGTGGGCTCCTGTACATCTAATTTCTTCACCTTGTTCTTCAGGCGAGCTCTTGCACTTCCTTTTTTCTTCACCCTATTCTTCAGGCGGGCTCTTGGACTTACAATTTCTTTACCCTGTTCTTCAGGCGGGCTCCTAGAATTATAATTTCTTCACCCTGTTCTTTAGGCGGGCTCTTGGACTTTCTTTTTTATTCACCCATTTCTTCAAACGGGCTCCTGGACTTATAATTTCTTCACCCTGTTCTTCAGGCGGGCTCCTGGACTTACTTTTTCTTCACCCTGCTCTTCAGGCGGGGCTCCTGGACTTTCTTTTTCTTCACCCTGTTCTTCAGGCGGGCTCCTAGACTTACAATTTCTTCCCCTTTTCTTTAGGAGGGCTCCTGGACTTTTTCTTTACTTCACCCTGTTCTTTAGGTGGGCTTCTGGACTTTCTCATTTCCTTACCTTGTTCTTCAGGAGGGGTCCTAGACTTACAATTTCTTCACCCTGTTCTTCAGGCAGGCTCCTGGACTCTTTCTTTTCTTCACTCTATTCTTCAGGTGGGCTTCTGGACTTTCTTTATTCTTTACCCTGTTCTTCAGGCGGGCTCCTAGACTTACAATTTCTTCACCCTGTTCTTCAGGCGGGCTCCTAGACTTACAATTTCTTCACCCTATTCTTCAGGAGGGCTCCTGGACTTTCTTTTATCTTTACCCTATTCTTCAGGCGAGCTCCTGGACTTATTTTTTCTTCACTCTGTTCTTCAAGCGGGCTCCTGGATTTTCTTTTCAAATATATTCCTAAACTAAAAATAAAAGGTGAAATAGAAAAATAACATCCCATTGTTCAGGAGGGTCCTGGTATAAAATAAATTCTCATTCTTTAGGAAGGTCATGTCCCATTCTTTAGGTGGGTCCTGAACAAAAAATAAATTCCCATTCTTCAGGAGGGTCCTGTCCCATTCTTTAGGGGGGTCCTGAGCAAAAACTAAATTCCCATTCCTCAGGTGGATCCTGAAAAAAAATTCTCATTCTTCAGGAGAGTTCTGTGCATAAAAATAAATTTCCGTAAACACGAACAAAATTTTTGCCCCAGTTTGCACTAGAAAATTTTGTGAGTGTCATCCGATCGTAACTTTTGAAAAGTAAAATAAAGAATGTGAATCAAAGCCCTGCTAAAGAAATGCATCTCTTCAGAGTAAAACTGATGACCAAAATTAGGAAGTGCGTCTCCTAACACATCAAACTTAAATCACCCAGACAAGAAAGTTTGTCTCCTAGGGATTGAATGAAATAACTCAACTAGAAAGTGTTTCTTCTAGGAGTGGATGTTCAAACTAGGAAGTGCAGTATCTAACTAACAAAACTTGAATTATTCAGACTAGAAAGTGCGTCTCCTAGGGATTAAATGAAATGACTTGACTAGAAAATACGTCTTCTAGGAGTAATGATTCAAGCTAGGAAGTGTGTTACCTAACACATGAAAACTGACATACCCTGAATAAGAAGTGTGTCTCCTAGGGATTAAATTAACTGACTCGACTAGAAAGTGCGTCTTCTGGGAGTGAATGTTCAAGTTGGGAAGTGCATTGCCTAACACATGAAAACTGACATACCCTGACTAGGAAGTGCGTCTCCTAGGGGTTAAAGGAAATGACTCAACTAGAAAGTGTGTCTGCTAGGAGTGACTGTTAGAGTTAGAAAGTGTGTTACCTAACACATGAAAACTGACATACCCTTACTAGGAAGTGCGTCTCCTAGGGATTAAATTAAATGACTCAACTAGAAAGTGCGTCTTCTAGGACTGAATGTTCAAGTTAGGAAGTGCGTTACCTAACAAATGAAAAACTGACATACCTTGACTAGGAAGTGCATCTCCTAGGGATTAAATTAAATGACTCAACTAGAAAGTGCATCTTCTAGGAGTAAATGTTCAAGTTAGGAAGTGCGTTACCTAACAAATGAAAAACTAACATACCCTGACTAGGATGTGCATCACCTAGGGATTAATTAAATTACTTGACTAGAAAGTGTTTCTTCTTAGAGTGAATGTTCAAGTTAGGAAGTGTGTCTCCTAGGGATTAAATTAAATGACTCGACTAGAAAGTGCATCTTCTAGGAGTGAATGTTCAAGTTAGGAAGTGTGTTACCTAACACATAAAAAACTGACATACCCTGACTAGGAAGTGTGTCTCCTAGAGGTTAAAGGAAATGACTCGACTAGAAAGTGCATCTTCTAGGAGTGAATGTTCAAGTTAGGAAGTGTGTTACCTAACACATAAAAACTGACATAACATAACAAGGAAGTGTGTCTCCTAGGGATATAGTATGATGAGTTTTCACTATGATTGTGATTACTAAATATGTGTAGAAATATTGCCTCTTGCATTTGCAAAAGTGAGGAATTTCATCTTATTGATATCTAAACTTTAAAGCATTTGAATTGAAGGCAAATTCCTCTCTATTTCAAATAAAGACCAATTATGATTTAAAAATATGGTGGTTGATTTGTGGCATATGGCTATTGAGGTGACCACTCTTGCATTTGTCATACTTAGCTCTATTTTAATCATTGATAAGTATTGATGACTTGTATTTTTTACCCCTAAATTCTTTCTGCTAGATTTTTTTGACTCAAATCATATTTATCCTGCATGATGCTTCTGGGTTTAACTTCAAATACACCCCTTATACTTTTATGAGTCCAAAAACTGTTGGGTGACAAGCATTCTTGAATATCCTTACTTTATTTTGAAGCATGTTAACTTGGTGCATCAGCCCTTTGTCATGCTTTGTGAAATTGAGGAAGTTGGTAAGGGTTTTGAAGTTCTTTCTCACTTGTCTTGACATAAATTTGACTCAAAATATGTGAAAATGACGATATTGATTTTTCATTAAAATAAAAATACAATAGACATCTCTTTTAAAAAACGTCAAAAAAATGAAAACTTATCTGAGTGTGGCAGGTGATTCTAGTGATAATGACATGCATTTTGAATTACACAATCAGATCTACCATACTAATCATTTTAAAGTTTTACCCATTTATTGAATTTAAAATGGAGTCATTCTTGAACATGCTCCCTCTAGATATCCATCCTCCTTCAGCTAGTGACACCTCATGGATTTTTGCCATCAAGCCGATCTCATTTTCATTTCTTTCTCAACTCACCGTCGTCTTATGGTGACCATGAGGGTTTTCACCCATAAGACTCTCTCATTTTTATTGATATCACATCTCACTGTCGCCCTATGGTGCCCAAGAGGGTTTTCACAAATAAGACTCTCATTTTTTATTGTTCTCACTTTTTTTTTGTCGATAAAGGAAAATGGCACCCAAAATATAAAACATCATATACCCATAGTATGCTTAGCCTTGACAATCTCAAAAATTGATCAGAAGGTCTTTCTTTGGTTGTAACTTGGATTTTGGAAAGGGTTAGAAAGAATGAACGACATGAGGCTAAAAAAAAATACATACTATCGGGTGAGATTTACAACTTTTCGAATCGACTCATATAAGTATAATTTTTTGCCCCAGTTTTATTTCATACTGGTTAACTTAGATTTTTATTTGATTAGACTGAACCCTAGAGTAGGGCTTCCTACGTATATTGTCATAGCAAAAATCAGGTCAAACGTAGTTCAGACAAGTCATTCTTTTGCTTTTTGCTCCTTTTTTTAATCAAACTTTGGCTGTCTTGTTTTTCTTTTCTTTGATTCTTCTTTTTTTGGGATTTTTCCAACTCTATTTTTTTTACTCCATTTTCTTCTTGACATTTTTTTTTATGACTCCATTTTTCTTGACACTTTTTTTTTTCAAATTCTATTTTGATTCCTAAAGAGGGGTATGAAAGAAAATAACAGTAAAGCTTAAAAGGGGTAACAAAGGATGACACAAGATTTGGGTAGCAGAATGAAATGCCTTCGTCATATCAATCCTTACAATCACAAGTACATAACATGTAATCTACGAGTAGAACATAAATATCATACGCATCTTTTGTAACATTGATCATGACTAAGATCATGCACGTGCGTCACTTCTTTTAAGCTTGTGAACTATACATGTCCACTTATATTGTACTTTTCTCTCGATGGATGACTCATGCCATTTTGGAGCTAACTTCTTTTTGCTTTTTCTGATAGTGGATACTATATATCCTCTGATCGACCCCATTCAAAATTCTCGAATTGAATCTTCTAATCGATGATCAAGTTATATTCTGATTCACAAAGTGATTGCCTCAATACATTTAAGTGAGACTGTAACTATCTTCTCAAATACCTGAATACTTTACTTATTTTCTTATATATTTTTTTTCTTTCAACTCTATCTTCTGGGTCAAATGTTTTAGGATTAGATTGGATTTAAAGATCAGTGTGTGAATTCAACATGCATATCACATCACTAGAATCATCATAGAAAGAACTCTCTAAAGAAAAGAAAGACAATCAAACAATATGTAATGAGAAATAAAATAAAATAAAAAGGACATACATTTGTTCATAGAAAGATAGAAAGATTTGAATAGAAATGATAACAAAATAAGACAATATAGATTTTGAACTACAGCCTTAAAATAATTCGGGTAGTAGAAAGAAAAACAAAACAAAATACCAAAACGCCTTCCTCATGGGGAGTAGAGTGACATCCAAATTGCCGAACATAATATTTTAGCTACTTATTTGCACATTGGCCTTAATGGAGTCTCCACACTCATTGCGACATCATCTTTTTTTTGCCCCAACCATTCTGAATTTATCACCATTAAACTCTCTCCAAAGTAAGCTGTCAGCAGTTTCTCTTTCTCCTTACTCCTCTTAATTGATTACAAAATTTTTTCATATGAGTCAAAGGATCACCATGAATCTCGTACATGTTCAACTTTGATGTTTTAGAGTTTAGAGGCAAGTGAACATTGAAACATGTAAAAATCCTTGTGAGAACTCTCCTTTGCTCTCTCAGTATTTGCATGTTTCTCATATTTTGCTCCAAATTTCTGACTTTTCAGGTCATCTCTTCTTATTCCTCATTTCTAACAATCTACACCAACTTATCTCAGACCCTATATCATTTTTTGTGGGTTATCTTACCCATTCTTTGGACATTATGTTGTATAGGTGAGATGCCAATTTAGCCACAAACCAACCACTAAATATTATTTTGATTTTGGAGAAAACTAATGTTTCATAGTTCAAAATTTTCTTTTAATACCACTAAATCCATGAAGGACTGCCTACGTATCTCATTAAAGATGAGAATCAGGTATGCGTAGTTCTTGAAACATATGTCGTACAAACCTTACAGATTCAAGGCTGTTAAGATTTATATATATTTTTTTGTTTTGTAAAAACTTAGCCCCATGATCCCTAAAGATTCAGGGCTATTAAGATATATATACAAAAATTGAACTTGAGGATAAGAAAAATAATTATGAAGGTAATCATATTTTCAAAATATTTCCCAATAAATCTATGAATAATTTTTCAAAAGATAGGGTCGTATACTCGAAAGGACTTCCTACGTATCCCCTAAGATGAAAATCAGACCCTCGTAGTTCATGAAGACCGTAAAACTATGTTACTAAAGAATTTTCTTTCTTTTTAAAAATAAAATTTTTCTTTGAAAAATGATTCACTAAATGTGAGGATAATTTAATCTTTTGCATTTTAAAGTTGCCTAAAGTCGGTCAACAA
This sequence comes from Capsicum baccatum var. pendulum, assembly GCA_030864225.1. Lineage (NCBI taxonomy): Eukaryota > Viridiplantae > Streptophyta > Magnoliopsida > Solanales > Solanaceae > Capsicum > Capsicum baccatum. The sequence continues at coordinate 218,822,299 of CM061557.1, read as the reverse complement.
ACAAATAGCCCTCCAAACAAAATGTCAAAGTGCACGTAGGATACATATGTTGGTCTTTAAAAAGTAGGTCACCTGTCCTAGACGGACCCAACCACTGTGCCGAGTCCCGGTAAGTCAAATGCATATGATGCAAATAAAGCGGTACCTAATAGGGATAACTAGATTATGAGGTTTTAGTTCTTCTAAGTTTAATCCTAATAGGGATAGGTGTCTAGACTGGCTTACCCGAGCGGACACTAGAGCAGAGGAGGGACAACTTGGTCGATAGCAGGAAAACACCACCTTCGTTGCTGATCTGAACCCTGCCTAACATATGTGACTATAATCCTTCACCAGGTACCTTGACACTCCAGCTATCTCAAATAGAAAGAAGGATGCATGCACTACATTCCTTCTATGCTATTTTAGAGACTCAGAGGGGGTCGCAAGACAAGACAGTATAAAATATAGTTCAATCAATATCAAAGCTTTAAATAAGCGACAAATAGCACATAAGGCCAACAAACACAATATCAACAATAATTAAAGAAAGTATAAGTCAATATAAAAAGCTCAAATTCTTATTATTCCCTAGCGGAGTCGCCAGAGATGTCACACCCTTTTTTCGCTCGAGGGATCGAGGTCGAAGGATTTTTCCAATTAAAGTGACGATATTGAATAGGGATTAATTTAATTGAAGTGATGATATTGAGTTATGGTGTTCCAAGTCAGTTTTTTGAATCCCTAATCAAAAGGAAATGACTCTTTTTATTGGTCTGCAAAAATAGAAGACCAGGTAAGAAATTTTGTTGACCGAGGGAAAGGTGTGAGGCACCTCTCGAGTCCCGTGGTTCAAGCACGATCTCTTTATTAACTTATCTTGACTTAAACTATTTTGATGAATTGTGTTAAGGCCAAAATTCGCTCATTTTTATAATGCTGAAAATATTTATCTACGCCTCTTATATTAAATTAGTGAAAATTAATTTTAGAAAATATTTGTCAGGGTGTATTATTAAATCCTTGAATTTTTAAATATTTCATAAAGATGCGTACGCTGCATTCTTAATTGAGACAAATATTTAAAATGTGCCTAAAATTTGCCTAAAATCTTAAGAATAAAGTAAAGAAAAATTCATTTAACACAACTAATAAAATCAATAAATAATTATTAAGTTATAATAATGAAAATAATAAAATAAGTAAAATACACAATTCTACCTATATTATGATAAATTTAGTATTATCTCTAAAATTTAACATCTTTAAATTAAATAAACTCAAATCATATGTTATACACAAATCAAACATGAAAATCTCCAAAATATAATTCGAACATAAATTCCAAAAATAGATATATAAATAAATAAATAACTTGAAATATACGATACCCCACTCTAAGCAAAATATAAATAATAATAAATTTTATTAGTATCAAATTTATTCATGATTCATTATCACTAATTATTAAATAAAATATGTTTTTATTATATTCAAATATGGAGACTTGGGTATTTATTCAAAAAGGAAACAATAATTAAGAAAAATATAAAAATCCTTTTTCTCCCACATACACATTCAGTATTCAATTTTCTCTCTCTAACCTTTACATTTATGGTAACAGAAAAGGATAAAGAGCAATGATAATCAACAGGGAATAGCAATTGGACGGAGAGACGACGACTGCTCGTCGATGGTGAAGCAGTGGCGTTAAAACTGGCATGAAGGGGAGTGGTTTTTGGGTCGCCAATTGTTGATTTGCAGCAGGGAGGTATGGTTGTGCTAGGTTCGCAGGCCGGTGGCGCAAATCCGATGAAAGATTGACCGGATCTGAGAGAGATAATGGTGGCTGGTGACTTGGAGGGAGATTTGGTCGGCGTTTAAGCCATTGGGGGTGTCGCTGGAAGCGTTGGCCATTTCATCGGTGGCTATTACCAGTGTTTTTTATGACGGAAAGGGAAAGAAAAGGGGGGCGCAACTTTTGATGATGGTTTTTTATGGTGGTGTGATAATTTTTTTGGTGATTTCCCGATATGATTTTGGAGATGGATAACACGTTTTGATGAGGAAATAATTCCGACAAGGATGGTTTCGTGACTGATTTCCCATTTTTATATTTTTTCATTTTTTTCATTTTGGATTTCACTAATTGTTTCTTTTCTCTACACTGGTTTTCTATCAACTTTATGTGTTTATTACTATGTTTATGCATACGTATTGTTATTCGTGTATTTCTCCTTTGTATTATATCATTATTCTATGTGAATCCAAATGTGTGAGGTGTGTGCAAGAATTATATTTGTGATTTGACGAGCAGAGTATGTTTCCAGTGAATGTGAATATGCAGGGAACAATATGTGAAATTGTAACATACTTATTTTTATTTTTGTCTTCTATTTTCTCTGTTCTGAATTTAACTTAGCAGTATGTAAATAGACACTTAGTAATCTAATCTGCAATGTAATAACATATGCATTCAACCAATGAATCAACAACACATTATAAACAATATATTAAAATTACATAAACAACTTTATTCATATTTTGATTCATAATAAAGTTTATGCAATAAATTACATAGGATTATAATGAAACCTGTGTTAAGTTGAATAGAAATATGAAGTTGTCACCAAAATCTGTAATGGAACTCTAACTTTCGAATCTTCACCTTCTCCTCTTCACCTATTTTTCTTACTTTTTCTGTTTCTCACTTTTTCTTGCTCTCTATTTTTCTCTGTTTCTCTGATGTTTTTGATTTTTTGATACAGTCTGATGATGTTAGAATGTACGTAGAATTCTTTTCCTGGTGTTGAAGAGTTTTTTATAGAAGGGATTCTTGGGGGAGGGGGGGATATTTAGAAATCAGATAAGGGAGGGAGGTTGGGTAGTGTAGGATTCAAATTTTGAAATCCTTTTTTAGGATAATGACCTCCCTTTTATTTTAATAAATAAATAAATTATATATAAAATAAATAATAATAAAAAAATATTAACTAATTAATTTTTTTTACTTAAGAAAAATATAATAAAATATAAGTAGCTTAAAAATAAAATATAATTGAGAGAAAATAAAATTACTAGCTTATTTATAAAAATCTAAATTAAAAGAAAATATTTTTTGAAAAGTTTTTCATATTATTTAAAAAAAATAAAAAAATAAAAAAATATATCAAAAATGTAACTTTATTTATTATTATTTTTTATTTATTTTCAACCAAAATTTATTAAAAATATAATAAAAGCTAAAATAAATATTGGACAAAATAAAAATATTTAATGCCGAAAAATATATTAAACTCAGAGAGGGTCAAAAATCACGTGTCTACAATCATCACCAATAATAATAATTAAATAATATATACCAATATACTCGTAACCATAACCATACCACCATATAGGTACATATCTCGTCATTATACCCTATTCACTCGTTATTAGCTAGCCAACGCTTTTTACTAAACTAATTACTTACTAGTCATCATATAACCTCTGATTATCGCCCATCCACTATTTATCACTTAGTCACTATTCATGGATCAACGACTAACCATTATTTACTCACTGGCCAAAATCAATATCTACTCAAGATTTGCCACTAGACCGTATTCTCTTATAAACTAATATTCATTTCTAGTCAACATAATCCCACTAGTCACCATTTAATAAAAGACCACTAATCACCATGAGTACACTTATTCATCTCTCAACTAATATTTCTTATTAACTAGCATCATTAATCTACAAATCCTCATCAAACAATTAATCAATATCATAAACTTATTCATCCATAGAAACTATTCATCACCATCGCTAAACCCCTTATCATTAACCACCATAATAAAATAATCATCCCTATTAATAGCCATCAATGCCACTAGTCCCATTTGCCACTAAGGTTTACAAATCCACTAGTCACTATTATCCACTTAAGTAATATCCACCACTAAGCATCTTTCATTCTTAAATCAACAACTATACCACTTTATACCTCAACCCATTAGAAGACTATAACTGACACCTCTAATATCAATATTATAGCCAACTAAAAAAGAACATAAATAAACATATAATTGCCATACATAAGGCTAGCTATAATCAACCAGTAGGTGCACACATAGGCACATCAATAATCATATCAATTGGCCTTGACAGGCATCATCATAATATCCTCTACACTCGAACTGGGTATCAATATATCATCATAATATCCTTCATCCTTGTCGGGTATCAATATATCATCATAATATCCTACGGCCTTACCGAGTATCAATATATCAGCATACTATCCTCCAGACTTGAATCGGGTATAAATATCATTAACATATCCTCCGAACTTGAATCGGGTATCAATATCATTAACATATCCTTTGGACTTAAATCGGGTATCAATATTATAAACATATCCCCCAGACTCAAACTAGATATCAATATCATCAACATATCATTCGGCCTTGTCGGGTATCAATATCATCAACATATCCTCTGGCCTTGCCGTGTATCATCATATCATCATAATAGGCCATCAATATTAATAATAAAGAAAAAGGCCCACAAGGGCTATAGGAAATGACAAGCCCCACAAGGATTAAAGTAAAGTGTAAGCTCCACAAGGGCTAAATTAATGACAAGGTCTACAAGGGATAAAGTAAAGTTCATGCCCCATGAGGGATAAAGTAAAAGAGAAATAAGGAGAAGTGTACCTTTATATCTCATCATTCATAATCGAGGACAATTTATCCATAAATATGTGAATATATATAGCATGAATATTACAAAGTATTAACGGGTTCAAAATGGTTAGTAGCATAGCTTCTCATGTAATTAATAAATATACCTTTTAGAACTCTTAGTATCATGACTCATAATATTAGCAACAAGAAGGTTTTCTAACATAATCACTAGTTGGGTTACTAGACAAAGAATAACATGAGTCTAACATAATATATAGAGTATCTTTATGCATAGTCAATGAGCATGACTTATCACACCATTAACTTCATCATTTACAATATAGATAATAAGGAAGATTTCCAATATGATTTATTAGCATAATTATTAAGCATGATCATAACTTGAGTAATAGTATTGTTAACATCCCAAACAATAGCCTAAATGATGGCTTAATCAAGAGTATAGTCAAGGAATCATCATTACAAAATCCATAATTTAGTCATTTAGACCTTGGGTATAACCATAAGCAATATCATGAACAATGACTCATTAGTAGCATATTTATTGGACTACTATCAGGTTAAAGATATTTCATCATTAGTATGAACAATGGCTGAAGCATTACATGATCCATAATTTATTCATAGTGAGGTCAATAATATCATTTATTAATTAGACCATATTATAGACAAGGGCTCATTTAATAGCACATTTATCATCCCAACCAGTAGATAATCGTAATAACATAATAACTTGACATAAGCTTTAGCCAATAAGGCATACAAAGTCATAATTACTTGGGAAGCATTCTCAATGCCATTCCACATAACCAACAAGTACCAAGAATCATCAATATTTCCTCAAAAGGGTACTCTTTAGTCAATTACTAGGCATAAGGGTTCAAGAGAACTAATCACAAGTCTTGTATTAAGGTGGGTCAAAAATCCCACATCTAAATCCCAAAAATGCATTCTAAGTCAATTTTTACCCAGTAATAGGCTAAGGTATCTAAATCAGCTCTTAGATGTATATCAACCCACCATAAGACCTAAGGTAGATATTCTACTCAAGCACATTTACTAAGTCCAATGGAACCAAGGAAACTTTTCTTAGTATAAGCAACTAAAGCCCATTTATTCTAAGTATGATAAATTAGAACATTATATCTAAGATTGAGTATTCTAAGGCATTCTCATACTAAACATGAGTAATGAAGTCTATTTCACCTAAAATAATGGGAAACAAGTCAAGCTTTCTAAATTCTAAAATTCATATAGCTTAATTGGTCCAACTAACCCAAGTCTTGCATTTCATCAATCCAATAATTCAAACCCATCCCAATATAATAATATATAACAATTATATCAAAACATAGCTCAATCTAACAAGGACTAAGCCTAACCTACCTCAAATTCAAAGAAAGCCCACAGACCACTAAACCTTTGCTTTTCTTTACTGAGAAGCTTCCTAAAGGTACCAAGCTATCAAAAACATAATCTACACATCATTATGAGAATTTTAATATCCATATTGCATCATTATGCTTCGAGTCTAAAAACAACACCAAAAACCTCAAGTGGGTCCCACATATGGAAAATACATTTTTGAGATCAATCCAATGTTCATGCACCACCAATAAATCATAACCGTCAAGGATTAGGTGAAAACCAAGAATATTTGGGATAAAATCAAGCCCTCAAGCAATTTGAGGTTTTGATCAAAATTCAAGAAATTAAAGCTTGAAAAAGGAAGGATCCATACCTTTAATTCGTTGTTAATCATGAAAAATATGTTAATCAAGCTTCTAAATCACCCCCTAGAATTTATTTGAAGTTAATCTATCATTTAGGGCTTGTAGGGCTCAAAGGGGAGTGAAAATAGATAATTTCGCGACCGTCACAGTTAATGGAGTCCGCGAGGTCAAAACTTGTTTTTGACCTTCTAGATTCATTTGGACTCCGTTTTTTGAAAACAAACTATGTAACCCCACTAAATTTGTATAAAAAATGCACTAGTAAAGTTTTATTTCCATGGAGGTCATTTAGTCCAATCCACACCCATGTTTACCAATTTTCTTACTTTTCATCCAATTGATTAAAATAAACACGGGTGTCTTGGGACCCAAATCAAGGGTATTTCTAGCCTAAAACAAATATTCTAGATCCGTTGGTGCATTCAAAATTTGCATTGAAGGTCATTTGACTGAAGTGTTTGCTCGGCAACAATTTAGAACCAACAAAGACTTCTAAATGGAGAATTGGTTCTAAATAACCAAACGAACTGCCCGATAACCAAACTATCAGTTCCAACAAGTCATAATTGACTTGTGAAAGCTATGGAAAATCTCTAACAGCAAAAATAAGTAGGATTACAGAAAATGGCCTGAAGGGTCATTTTTATTAGCAGAGTCTTTCTCAGTGTCTACCCCAGTGGGTAGTTCTATTGTGGCCAGATGGGTATATAGAAACTGCCCGATCATAGTGTCTTAGAAATTTACATCAGTTGATATTGTGGAGTTAGAGATGATTGATTTTGATGTCATTCTCAACATAGATTGGCTCTACCCGTTCTATGTCTTATTTGATTATAGAAATAGAATTATCCAGTTCTAGTTTCCCAATGAGTCCGTCAATGAATGGAGGGGTAGTACTTCAGTGCCTAAAGGTTAGTTTATCTTCTATATTAAGGAAAGAAAGATGATATCCAAGGGATATTCTTACCATCTCGTCTGAGTCAAGGACTCAAATTCTGAAACTTTAAGTCTTGAGTCAGTTCTAGTAGTGAATGAGTTTCCATAAGTGTTCCCTGATGATCTTCCTGGAATTTCTCTCAAAAGGGAAATTAAATTCGGAATTGATCTCATCCTAGATACCTAGTATATCTCAATTCCACCTTACAAAATCGCTTCAGATGAGCTTAAGGAATTGAAGGAATAGTTAAAATATCTTTTAGATAAGGGTTTCATCAGGCCTAGTGTTTCTCCATAGGGTGCTCCAGTTTTCTTTTTGTGTAAGAAAGATGGTTCTCTCAGAATGTCCATTGATTACCACTATTTGAATAAAGACACAATCAAGAATAAGTATCCTCTCCCCAGAATTGATGACTTATTCGACCACCTTTATCGTGCAAGCCATTTATCTAAGATAGACCATTGATTCGGCTACCATAAGCTTAGATTCAGAGAATGTGACATCCCAAAGATAACCTTCAGAAATCAGTATGGTCACTTTGAATTCCTAGTTATGTCCTTTGGACTATCGAATGCTCTTGCTGCTTGTATGGACTTGATGAACAGCGTGTTCAAGCCGTATTTGGACATGTTCATCATAGTTTTCAAGATGATATCCTTCTTTATTCCCATAGTGAGAGCGATCATGAAGACTATTTGAGGATTGTATTGTGATAACAATCAACTCACTGCTATGTTTAAGGGGAGAGACGGTTGTTGTCAATAACCCAACTTGCGTTGGGGTCGTCGAATCCACAAGGAACAAAATATAACTTCAAATCCTATGGGTGTTATAATTACTATAAGGTCACCCAAAATGCTAACAAACATAATATATAAATTGAAGTGCGGAAATTGGTTTGAAATTTGTTTGTAACAGTCTTAATGTAGCACTTTTAACTTACAAAAAATTGAGAAGAAGTTGGGATTATGTCTACCTAAAGGTAAAACATGTGTAGGTTGTTGAATGTTTAACTTGAAACTTAGTTGTTAAGTTAGAGATAGGCTAGGTCGAAAGTCTTAGTGGTTAGCCTTTCAACAAAACCACAAGGATTTCACTCATTCGCTCTGTTGAGCACCTAATGAGTGTGCAATTAATAGTCACCTAAACCCTCAATTGGGCATTCCTATTTCTAGGAAAGTTCCCTTGATGTAATTTACACTCCAATCATACTTATTTCTAAGATTGCAAAAATTAGTAAACCCTAGGCTTGATTGTCCACCACTATCTTGTCACCCTATATCCCTCTTCCAAGGATACTATGGGTTCCTATAACTTCACTTTTATCCCTCTTTCAAGGATGATGAAGGGTTTCGAGAGTTTGGAGTTTTCACCCGTAAAACCATTTGAAAATTTGGGGTTTTCACCCATAAATTCCAACTATTAAGCTCAAGCAATGGTGGAATCCATAATCAACAACTAAAAATCATACAAACCAACCAACACCCACACACAAATATACTTTAGTTCAACATAATCCTAAGACTAAATTACTTAGCTACTCATGAAGAAACTAAAGAGAGATATACCATGAGAATTATCCAAGGCATTCATTCTTCCCAAAAGACTAAGAATTTAATTCTCCAAAATTAGTTACAATCTTGCCCAATTAGGGTTTTTTCTTAAAAGTCAAAATTGTCTATGAGGTAAGTAGTACCCAAAGAAGAAAGAGTTTTTGCCTATATAAGGTTTGGGATTCGTCCATGTGAATTTACAAAATTGCCCTGGGAAACATTCCCACTTAGTCGCAATTGCATGAGGATGTGTGCGATCGAGGCCAATGCGACCGCGGTTATGCTCCACGATCACATTTTTTGACCATCATGACTGACCATGACCGCGGCTTATGGCCCATGATCACGGTAAATGAGGCTGGTGACTGCTCCAGATTTTCAGTTGCACTTCTTTGCTTCCATTTGATTCCTTTTAGCTCTAATCCACATCATTGCATCTCACCAATTATATACATTCACAATGTGGATATTAATGCATTAAATCATGGTTATATCTCATTTTATTCTACAAAACATGGTAGTGAGCATAAATATTTAGAGTGAATGAGTGGTTAAATCACCACTTATCAACTCCCAACTTAAGATTTTGCTTGTCCTTAGGCAACACCACCCTTTACTATGAAACTATTTCACACATATTTCCAAATTTAATTTCCAAATGATCATGATGACTCCAACTTTATTACTACCACAAAAAGCTCTTCACACATGGGAAGAATGATTTTCAATGACACCCTTCAACATAAAATGGAGTAATAGAGAGCGCGATAGACTTTGAGGAGCAACCATGCAATGACTACTACTCACTCTAGAATGGCTCACTTTTTGACCTCAACCATATTATACCTCTTATTATCTCATTTTACGGAAGATCACAAAGTGACCCACCTCAATTTGTTCACATGCCTCCTCACAAAAAAGAAAATTTTACACACCTAGTTACCAATCATGCAACAAAGATTTTAAAAGCAAACACTTTCTCTCTCTTAAGAAATTTTTAATGCTAATAAGTACAATGCCATAGGCTTGCCCCTATTTTCAATCGCCACTACAATGACCACACTTGGTTGGGAATCGCAAAGGACTTTGTGAGATTATAATGTAGGCTTAGGATAGGGTAGGATAGTAACTTAGGATATCTAGGCTAAACTCTCCTTCAACTTCTATATCACACTCATTTCATTTTTGCTATTAGGCTACTTCTCTTCTTTCATTATTTCCTACTTAAGCTTTTCTTGATTTATCCACTTCTTTTTTTACCTCATTTTCTTCTCTCTCCCCATTTTTAATAGCATAAGATTTCATGCATTTCTTTCCCTTGATGGAGCTTTCCTTTCTGATAATCAATATGCTTCATTTTCTTAGGCACGTATGCACTTTTTTATGAATTCACGGCTCAACTATAACTCTTTCAATTTTCACCACCCACAACTTAGGCTTTATCCTTAATTTGTATTATTAAGTTCAAGAAGGATAGGGTTCAAGGAAGGAGAAATAGAAGGGTCACGACTTGTAATGTGTTTGCCAAAGAAAAGTCCAAAGGTTCCACGAGGGTGACTAGGGGTAACTCCTATGTATTGGTAGGCTATTTAGGCTAAAGTGGGCTTCCCAAGTTACAAGATAGCCTATTATCATTTTATAAATAAAGAACAATAAAAATTTAGTCTTGAGAGACTAATGGGGCAAGTTCTAGATGGTACAAGTACACATGAGATAAAGACAAATAGGCTCTCACACATGGCATGCGAATCTAATCAAGGGGGTTCAATTGTTCCTTCCTCTCGAGACAAAAATGGAGTACCAACTAATTTTTCGAAGTCAATTTTTGGAGTCATAAAAAATGTGAAGTTTCGTCTCAAGGTTACTCAAGTCCATGCCATCAAAAGTTGCAAAAGAAATTCGAAAGAAGGGGTGTTTACTTTGCATCGCCACCACACATAATGTGTTGATCATGGCAACGACCCAAGCTATTGTCTCACATTGTGGCTCTAATATGGGTGAATCACCTATATAGCTACTCAAACTTAGCCAATAGGTATGAATAAAATCCCAAATCATCAATGCCACAAGTACTCAGACTTCTCTTGCACTGACCATGATGCCACAAGTACTTAGACTTCCCCTGTAATCCATGGCTAAAAACCCACTTACAACGCTTTCCCCTTAAGAATTTCGTCACTCAGTCTATCATAGGAAAAAGCTTGTCAAATAGAAATAAAATAAAGTAACAAACTACGAATAAAATAACTAATCCATGCAAAGGTGGGCACCATCAGAGTGCCCGAATATTACAACCCCCCAAAAATAAGAATCATCCAAAGGAGCAGAGAAATATGTAGGACTATCAATAATACAGGACCAAATCAAATAAATACAGAGGCACCCCCAACCAAAAAGGTAGCAGTGGCCCTACTGCATAAATAAGCAAGGATAAAAGAGATAAGGGCTTCCTATAAAAATATCAAGGGCGGCTATCGCTCTCCGACACTACATCATCATCATTCTTCTCAAGGCCAGACCACTCGGAGGGGGCCTCATCATCACTCTCTACCAAAGAGGAAGAAAGTCGATCTCGAGGTTTTAGGACCTTCCATAGGCCCTTCACCCTTTTCCATATCTTAATGAAGAACTCATCCCTCTTCTTCTCTCTTATGACCATCTTTTAATGTGCATTATGGAGGTCACAATATGACTCCACCAAAGAGAAGTAGGCTTTCTCAAGCCTAGCAATGGTGGCTTCTTGCTTCTTGTGGTCCTTCCTGTACTTGAAAGAATTGGCCTGTGACACATATGTGGATGGCCTATGAGACTCATATGTGTCACGGGTCAATTATTTCAAGTACATAATTAGGGAAAACTAGACACAAGATCTTTGATGGCTATAATATCAACTCCAATCTAATCAAGAGGTCCTGTAGTGGATGGCCTATGAGACTCAGGCTCAATATATACCAACTTTCCCAGGTCGATCTTTCTCTTCTTGCCTTTGCCTTATGAGCCCTCTCCTCGATCCTCATGGGATAGAAAGGAGCACCAGGATGCACCCATGTGTCTCCAACATTCACTTCAACCCCCGCTCTCTTACAAAGATCAGTAATCAAAAGAGGAGAAAAAGATATTTATACCACCTTGATTCTTTAAATGATCCAGGTCATTAACCATATGCTAACCAACTTCCAAAGCTATGTCGTCTAAAATTCAAGCAACCATCTGAGCATGCAAATCTAGGACTGCTATCATGTGGGGACAAGGAGAGACTCAACTACAAATAATGTGAAACCATATCTAAGCCTCGGAAGTGAAATTATTCATGGATATGTAACTTTTAGACTTTGCCCAAGATACTTTCTTTTTGGGATATAGTCGTTGCGCTAACCAACTCTCTAATTTACACCTCTTAGCTTTGAACTCACCCATGTATGCATGTTGGAGCCTATAAATATCATTAATTTGATCCACCCCAACTCTCATTGATTTTCTCCGAATCTAAAAAGTCACATTGAATGGGCCCGAGAAAGACAACTGATGTTGGAATAAAATTCACAGACCCATTGTTCATTTGCAATATACAGCTCTGGGGAAAAGCACCGCCACCCTGTGGCCTCAAATTTGTCATGAAATGCTGGTAGTTTTTCTGCCACATTCTCTAAGCAACTTTCTCTTTTCAGAAGTAGCTTTTTCCTCAAAAGATCACTGTAGTAGTGAGTGTGGCACTGTCGTGAATCAGATATGATCATATTTGTCCATGAGGTTGTCCTGAAAGCACTAGGCACACATATTATAAATCAACGACAATTTAAAATGCAAAATACATTACATTCTTCTCTAAAGCTCATTAGAATGGGTGCTCGATGGTGCTTGGATAAAAGTTGGGAGTGTAGGATTTTTGGCATGGCAGGAAACTAGCCTCGGTTACTGTGATCACGGGTCAAGACCATGTTTGTATTGCCGCGATCGTGGATCATGACTGCAGTTGTGATACATGAGGCTAGTTTTGTACCAGTTTTTCATGTTCAAAACTCTTCCAAATTTTTAGGCCACTAGCATGCTCTGTAAAATGGAATCACATGAAAACCAATTGAACAATGCTAATAGATTTTTGAGTGTGCCCTTTCATATGCAAAAATCATTATTGAGAGTTCATTTAGGCAATGTATCGAATACTTGGTATGCACACCTTATTTGTCTACATTTTTTCACATATTTTTGGGTACTCAATATTTCCCCTCTTTTGTGCACACGTTACTCAAACAGCCAACACCACACAAATACCAAGTATGATAACATAGAAGCATAATAATCAAAACTCTAGGCCTTCTCTTAATCATGTATTCTTAGGCCTATTTTTAAAAATAAGAAAATAGATTCATGACACCTACTGGATTGGTAATGCATGAGGGATGCAAGGATGTTGCTGGAGAGATCACAAATTTGATCAGAATTTGGTCCAATGAAAGAGTAAAACTTGAAAGAAAGTGTGAGGGAATAAAGGGAAATTAGTGATTAAAAAGGCTGAAGTGGTCGTGACCGCGGTTATGTTTCCGTAATAGTGGACATGCAGGTGACTGCGATCGTGCCTAGTATCCATGATCATGGTAACTGAGAACATTTCTGCTCCCTTATTTTCCCCTGTTCAATTCTTTTTTCAATTTTTACAAAATTTTCCCCTGTTCAGTTTTCAATGCAAATTTGCAAACCTCTCCCTCTTTAAGATCATCCAATGTACTCCATAGTTCCATAAATGCATGATTTATTCATTTACAAGAACTAACATCTATGCTACAAAAATATAAGAAAAAAATGCAAGCCACTTTCATGGCATTTGTGGGTTGCCTCCCACCTAGAACCTTAGTTATTATCACGGCATGCCGTCTTCCTTCTTCTATTCCTTAAGATAGGTATTCAATATCCTCCTCATCTACCTTCTCACTCTCAACATCCACCACAGACACAACTTGTAGTTTCACCATTTATTTCTTTGTCTTGCAAATTTTGAAAGAGACCTTATCCTCTTGCACCCTAAACCTCATTTCCTATATCTCTAAATTAACATTGTCTCTTTCAGTGTCCAAAAAAGGGTGACCAAGGATGATAAGTACCTCTTGGTCTATTTCACAATCCAATACCACAAAGTCCGCTAGAAGTATAAACTTGTCCACTTTAACGAGGACATCAAACAAAACTCCCACTAGCCTTTTGATAGACCGGCATGCCATTAAAAGTCGTATAGAGGTTGGTGTAGGGGATTTTAATTCAATCTTCTCATAGATGACAAAAGGCATTAAGTTAATTCCCACATCAAGGCCATATAAAGCTTTTGCAAACTCATGCATCCCGATTGTGCAAGGAATGGTAAACGCTCTGGAGTCATCTTTCTTTTTTGCAACCTTACTATCCATGATATCACTACACCCATGAGTGACCTCAATGATGTAACCTTCGATAAGCTTAATTTTGGACATCAACTTTTCCATTAACTTAGCATATCCTGGGATCTCTTGGACGCCTGAGATATTTATCGATAGATTTTTAAGTCTTTCCATAAACTTCCTCAATTTGTCACCCTCCTCTTTTTTATGCAATCATTGAGGGGGTGAGGGTGGAACTTGGATGTGGGCATTGATGCACTTTGTGGCTTTTGAACCTCAACCACTTCTTCGTCACTTTCCTTGATCTCTTTCTCATCATTTTCTTCTCAACTTTGAGGTAACACCACCTTTGCTTTAGTATTTGGAATTTTCTCACTCAAGTCTCCTTTAAATGGATCATCAAGTGTCTTTCCACTCCTTGTGACAATTTCTAGGACTTAAGCATTATTTTTTAGATTAGAAATCCTGTCTCTGGGGGGTTTGCCTCTAGACCTAGCATTTAATTGTGTGGAGATTTGCCAAATTTGTGTCTCTAATTTCTTGATAGAGGTAGAGTGAGACACCATGGTTAGAGAGAGTTGAGAGAAGTTACCTTTCAACACATGGACCATTTTGTCTGTATCTTACACTCTATTCAAGATTCCTGGTAACACATCCTCAGTCTTGAACTTTTCGGGTGGTATTAGCTCGATCATGAGAAGGAACATAATGGTCATAATCATGCTTCCTATATCTCCAATCTCTATCCCGCTCGTGATTCATCCAACCTTGCCTTTGATAGGCGAGGCGAGAACCCCCCGAGTAGTTGGCTAAATACCAAATTTCCTCGTGAAACTTCCTTGCTTCTTCATCATTTTCATAAAATTTTAATGCTATATCATTTACCACTTTTGTGGGTGCACCCATAATATGCTTTGTCAAGAGTTCAAGTTGGGTCATCATTTTTCCATGTTCTCTTGAAGGGATCTTAGGATCTCCAGTGTCTCGGGTATGCCTTCCTTGGTTTTTCTTTGATACTTCTCCTATCAATAAAAAGGTTGCATGGTGGTGCATCTCCACTATAGAGCCACCTTCTGCATTATCCACTACCATTTTCTTTAATGGATCAAGGGCCTGATATAAGATCTCGAGAAGCATCTTCTTCGAGACCTCATGATTTGGGCATTGGGCTAATTTTCCATTAAACCTTTCCCAAGCTTCAAATAATGGCTCTCCATTTATTTGCTAAAAATTCCCAATCCCATTCCACTTTTGAAGCATTTTATATGGTGGGAAGTATATATTAAGAAACACGGTGGTAAACTCTTCTAGAGATGTAATTGAGCTAGTTGGAAGAGAGCGGAGCCATAAAACTGCATCGCCTATCAGTGAGAATGGGAAGAGGTGAAGTTGAATGGATTCTTGATTAATGTGTACAATGTTGAATGGAGCAGACACTTCTAAAAAATTCTTCAAATGGACATTTGGGTCCTTATACGCTTGACCCCCATACAACTTTGTCATTTGTAACATATGTAGCATGACACTAGTCATATAGAAGACTCTGTTCCCATGGGTTGGTGGGATTCAAATTGCACTAGTTTGAACCGCTTCATTTATTTAGCCCTCATAATCAATGGGACTATCAAAGGGACCCATATTACTCGTGTTATAACCCATTGTTCCTTTAACACTTTGATCAGCTATAAAGATCCAAAAATAACAAATAGTGTAAATTACACCACCCCGGGTATTTCCAAATAAGAATCCTACCACACAAGTGAAATCTATATTCCACTCCCTAGAAACGATGCTAATTTGATAATTCTCAAGTAACTCCCATGTTTGAGGGGTGAGACAGTCATTATCAATAACCCAACTCGTGTTTGGGTTGAATTCAAAAGAAGCAAAATATAACTTCAAATCCTATGGGTGTTCTAATTACTATAAGGTCACGCTGAATGCTAACAAGCACAACATGTATATTAAAGTAGGGGAATTAGTTTGAAATTTATTTGTAAAAATCTTTGGTGAACAACACACTAATGTAGCACTTTTGACTTAAAACAATATTTGAGAAGATCTTAGGATTCTGTATACCTAAAGGTAAAACATGTGTAGGTTGTTGATTATTTAACATGAAACTTAGTTGTTGAGTGAGAGATAAGCTAGGTTGAAAGTCCTAGTGGTTATCCTTTCAACAAAACCACAAGGATTTAACTCATTGGCTCTTTCGAGAACCTAATGAGTGTGCAATTAATAATCACCCAAAACCTCAATCGAGTATCCCTAATTCTAGGAAGATACACTTGGCATGATTTACACTCTAATCATATGTAATACCCCATGTTTTCATGCTAGAATTCTAAACATCGTTCCTATGCATATAAGCTTTAATTCAAATGATTTCCATGTGAATATAAGTTTCACGATCATTATCATAGTCTACGAAGTGGTTTATAGGTGAAAAATGTCCATAGCAATGACTTAGAACAAAATTGAGCTAAGATCATTTCATTCATCTAACTTTTGGTGTCTGATTCTAAAATGGTCTACTTGAAACATCTATAACTATTTATATACATGGAATTTTCCATCTTAAATACCAACCAAATTGTATAATTGAATTATCTTTCTAACGATACCAATTTTGCAAAAATCCGACAACCGAGTAAAAAGTTATGCAGTTTTTTATGTGAGGTAGTAAGCCAATGCGATAGATACGTAATACGTCGAGATCGCATCACGTCACTTTTTCAGATGATAATTCAGTTTGTTTTATGGTTCTAGGGTCATTTTGGTCAATCCCCCTCACCCTAATCCATTTATAACAAATAATTTCTGCCCCTAGAAGCAAAAACATTCTCCAAAGCTTTAATTTTGATCAAATGATTTTGTGTTTTTCGCAAGTGGGTTGTACCCAATTTACTTTAAATTGAAATTATGAAGTTGTAAAGTGTTCAAGTTTTGAATCGTATGATATTTCACCTGTGTTATATTTTGAATTGAGAATTTATGTTATAAATTGCATATTACCACCATGAATTGATTTTTTCAAGTGTTTCTAAGATTTATGTCCTGATCTAAGCTTCATTGTGAAATTGATATTATTTGAGCATGTGTATAAACTTTACCAAGTATGAGTTTTAGTGTTTTCTTGAATTTATTCATTAATAAGAGGAGAATACAGAACCTTGAGTTTGTATCTGTATTCTCCTCTTATTAATGAATAATAAGGTTCATTTCAATATAGACCCTTGAGTTTATTTAGAGTGGATTTTCCTAAAAGTTTGGAGCTGAGTATGGGAGTAGTATTTAGCATCGAGTTGGGTATGATTTCAATATTTTTTGCCCCAGCACTACATGCCACCGTAGGTTGAGATACTTATCCCCACTATATGTGGATGACTGAGATAGTGATCACTAAAATTAAGGTTTTTTTCCGATGGCAAGGGTAGAATAGCTCTCCCTAACATGGGTGAGACGTTGGACTCCATGTAGCTCACATGGTTTATGTCGGTTAGAAAAACCTCCCAAAGATTACCCCCACTCTTGAAATAGTTTTATGGATTTCAAGTATTGAGATAAAGAGTTTACTATACAGAATGAGTTTTGGATTTTATCTAGCTTACAAGTTTTGTGAATAAGAGGAGAATACAGATTTTAGAAGCAAGTGAAATGACTCATGGGACTTATACTACATATTTCATTATTCATTAATAAGAGGAGAATACAGATTTTAGAAGCAAGTGAAATGACTCACGAGATTTATACTACATGTTTCATTATTCATGATTTATGAGATTTATATTTCACATTTTTATTCAAGCTATGTGAGTCATTTATGTCAGCATGGATGATTTTATAAAGAGTAATGAGATTGTCTATGTAAATGCATACACCCCCATATACTCAGTATATCCTCAAAGTACTGATCCACATATATGTCTATATGCTACATTGTCCCATAATGTAGGTACAAGTCATAGCAGACATATTAAAATTAGATAGGTTGCAACTCTCAGTCAGCAGATGAGGAGCCCTTTTGATTCAAGGGCCCAAGTTAGTTAGAGTTTGTATAGCATTGAATTTTATTCATTTATTCGTATTGAGTTAGGATAGTTGGAAGTCATGAACTGACTATCTATAGTCAATACTAGTAGATGCTTCATAGACAGTCAGTAGAGTTAGTGTATTTAATTTCAGTTTTGTTTGTAAAAGTAGAGTTGTAATCTTATATATTCAGTCTTTTGTTGATCATATTTAGAAAAGAGTTATATTTTTCCTCTTTTACTGATTTGTACTGATTTATGCATTTTATTTCTTATGAGTTATGCCAGTAAAAGGGTTAGCTTGGGGTCACTTATGACCCTAAGCACCGTGTGACATCTCGGGACCCATTTTTGAGGCATTGAAAAATTGGTATCAGAGCACAGAGTTCAAGAGTCCTAGGCTGTCTGTGAAGCCATATCTAGTAGAGTCTTGCGGAATGGTACGAAGAAGTCTATACTTTTCTTCGAGAGACTACAAGGCATTTAGGAGATGTCTCTATTCATTCAAGTCAGATCGTGCTATAAAATGATTTTCTTAGAAATTTATATAGATTTTTATCTTACTTTATTCAGACCATCTCTGCCTTATTTTCAAGGAATTAGAAATAGTCAAGCTTAAGTCTTTACTAATAAAGCTTTCTCAGACAGTCTCTACAAATAGTTATGGGATTGTAAGCAGAGCAAAAAGTATCTCATCAATGCTTTTAAATTCCAAAGTTTGAAGAGCTTTATTCATGTTCTTAAAAATCGTGCACTAAGCTAAGCCTAAGTCATATGTGCTTTCAGATTCCTCCTTAGAATCCATAATGATAATCTATACTTCTCTGTCTATGTACTATTCTTGAGGTAACATGATTGGCAAGTTCCAATTTCCTCCCCTGATAACGCTCTTATACTTGCTAGCAAGAAGTTTCAGAAGTCTCATCAAGCAGTTTGAGAGGATCCTTCTAGTGTGTTATAGGCCCCTTAAGTTTAAAGTTACGCCCTCATTCTTATGAGCCGTTCAGTTAAGACAGAGTAAGATGTATATTCTTAGATCATTGAATATTATGTGCTAAGTTTCTATCTTTTGTAATCTTGTTATCATTATGTTGTTGAAACTAAAAGTCTAGTGAAGCCGTGTGGGGCTCTTTCAATTCACTAGCATAGTTTCTTTATTATTCATCTCATGTTCTTGTTCAAAAGACAAAAATCAAAGTCTAGTGAAGCTGTGTGAGACCTATTTTGATTCACTAGCAACTTGTTGTTCATCTTGTTGTTCTTGTGTTAGTTAGAAGTGTGGTGACAAGAAAGATGGTAAGGGCAATTTATTGAATATATATATATATGTGTGTGTGTGTGTGTGTATGTGTGTGTGTATAGCTGAATTTTTGCACATGATTGGGCTAGTAATGAAGTGATATGTCCTTGTTTGTTAGTTGGTGAAAGGTAGAGAAGAAATTATTAGTTAAGGAGAATTGTTGTTTGCTTAAAGTATGAAAAGTCATTGATGATCATTGTTGTGTTAGGAAAATATAGGTTATTGATGAAAGTACTTGGTG
Organism: Capsicum baccatum var. pendulum; assembly: GCA_030864225.1. Classification (NCBI taxonomy): domain Eukaryota; kingdom Viridiplantae; phylum Streptophyta; class Magnoliopsida; order Solanales; family Solanaceae; genus Capsicum; species Capsicum baccatum. The sequence continues at coordinate 218,802,465 of CM061557.1, read as the reverse complement.
GTTGAGTGTTGTTCCCCTGAGGTTAAAAAAAGGAGTTTAGCTAAAATTTATAGAGCTATGAAAGTAATTTAGGTGCAAAGATGGGTAAATAGTAAGGATGTGATGAAGGAGGATGTGTTAACGGATTGTGAATAAGATAGGCCATATGATCATGATCCATTATTGTTGTTATAAAATTTTAGTAGACTAGTATTTCTTGATAGTTTATTTTATAGTTTCCAAGTGAGAACTATGTGTGAGGTGGGGTTATAGATCATGTTGAGCACTAGACACTAAGTTTGAACAGTTGGTGTTCAGGAAGGTAGATGTGACAATTTCTTGGTTAATGATACTAGTTATAGGGAAGTGATCTAATAGGCTTGAATAGTGTATGCAAGAGCTTAAGTTTATTTGATTCATAATCATAAATTATGTTATATGTATGATGTAAAAGTACACCCAAGGTGCTAAAGGGTTGCATTATTTTTCGAGAATTATTGCATGTTGTGTGGTTAGTAGTACCGTTGAGTTACTAACTAGAGAAAAACTAGTTAGATGATATATGGTGTTCTTGATAGCTAAGTTAAGGAGTTATGATTAAAGGTGTTGAGCTTTTAAGTAGGATACTAGGTCTCATGGTTTTGAAATATAAGTTTACAGGTGTGATATTGGTAGGCTATGACACAATTAGTATACTCCGTCAAAGGTTTGGAGATATTCAAGTTAAGCGTTTGAATCTAAGATTGAAATTTTGAAATTTAGCTAATAGAAATAAGAGTTGAAGCACTGGATGGTGTACACTCTGACTATGGGGATGCTAATATAGATTCGAAGTTAGTAAGTGTTTAAGTATTACATGATGACCATTAGGTCTATAGAAAGACAGGGTGTAACTCAGAAGGTAGTATTAGAAGTTGGTTTTATGCTTTCAGGTGTATTCATTCAGGCTAAGTTCTATTATTCATGTGTATTGTTATATCTCAGACTCTAAAATAAAGTGATTTCAGTTTAGAGTAGAGTGTATATAGTAGTTCTCAGAATTAGAGTGATGGCTTAAATCTAAGGGGGGATGATAGAACGAGTAACCGAGTCAGGGTTTCAGATTCTAGTAGATGTGCCAGTAAGATGTGGAATAGCCGTGAGAAAGAAGGATGCTCAATCTATTCTTATTTCAGCAATTTACTTCAGTTATTCCGATACCTATTCATGCCTTACATTTCATTTCCATGATCATAATTCATGTTCAAGCATATGATAGAGAATCATGTACTCTTTTAGTTCCTAAAATGAGGAGTTCCAGTTCTTCCAGCAATTGTAATCACATTCCATAAGTTATGAACTCCAAATTTAGATCATGCAGATCATGACTTATGTACTCATGCTTTATAGTATGATCAGTTCTCATAACTCCTTCTATGCCCCTAATAATTGATGAGATTCATCTTATAGCCATGTATGCCCTCAATTCAGATCACTTTGATGAGTCTATGATGTTGATTCTCTATCCTCAGGCCTAAGTTAAGCGTCAATTTTCATATAGTATCCTTCCATGCTTCAAGGTCTCATGTTCTAATTTTTTAGTGACTTCTCCTTATGTAATAATAATGGTGATGAGTAAGTGTTTCTTGCTGATGAAAGATCAGTGTATGCTTGTTTTAGCTAAGGACATAAGTGTGAAGTAAGATTTAGGCCAAGACTTTGATACATGTTGTGGTTAATTGAAATTTGTGTGTAGAGGTTCTTGGGGTAGTGCGAGGGAGTTGTTGTGATAGAGGTTTAGAGAATACGAGAAGTATGTATTATGTGTGTTTGTTTAGATGCTCATATGTGGTTATAACAATAGGCTTGAAGGTCATGTTGGTGTATAAGTAGATGAATGTGGTGCGCGTTAGTTTCCAACCTTCCCAACCTTAGAATGTAAATCCTTAAGTGAATTCATAATCGGGTTTGTCAATGGTAAATCTTGTGTAAGTTTTATATTTTTTGGGCGAGGTTTGATGGTAAAAATAGTGAGGCAACGCGATATGGCTGCGGCGCGTCGTATATCATGTTGGTTGGGACCAACGCGATGCGTCGCATATCGCAGCAGTATCCCAGTTCTGTTATGATATTATATGTAGTACCCCATGATTTTGAGTTAGGCATAACCATGGTGAGAGGATTTAGTTTAGTTTGGCCCTTAGTAGATAGGTATATTAATGCCCATGTGAGAATTAGAAGTTGAATCAAGTAAGTATGGTATTTAAGGGGAATGGTATAGTTGAGGGAGTATCCGAGAAGAGTTGCTAAGCTTGATAGTAAAAAGTTGCATTTCCTAAGGCCTAGAAATTCTAACCTAGATTATAATCTATATGTCTATGTTCCAAGCTATAGAATTGTATCTATGTTGTGATTCCCTTAGTCAGATGTCTTGTTCAGATCATGCCCAAAATTCTCCGATCCCTAATATCATTAGAAATTTCTTGGGAAGAGTGTTAAAGAAATACCCTATTAGGGTGAGAGCATTCAGCATGATTCACAATCCGTGCAACAAGAAATCCAGTTTAACAGTCAGACAAACAAATCTCTATAGTTTTTCTATCTTCCAATTTATTCTAGTCTCACTAGCTATAATTTTGTAAGTATGGCCATCTCAAGATATAGTTTGTTTGAATTCAAGTAAATTGTGAAATTCAGCTCAGTACATGCATCATGCATCAGTTTGAGTTTCGGATATTAAAGTCATGATTCAGTTCATGAATGTCCTGTGTATCATCTTAGTCTTTTCCTAGTATTTCAACCAAATCAGTATCATTGAGGGACAATCCCAAGAAGGGGATATTGTAATACCCCTAGTTTTCATGTTATAAACCTCTCATCTTTTCTCATGAGATCAGATCTAGTATAGAGTAATGGTTACTCATAATTTGACACTCTCGTTTCTATCTTAGCCATATAGCTATTTTCATGAGAATTCATGAACCCACAGATCAGTTTAGTATCTCATTATGTTCAAGCTTCAGTGATTTAGTTTATTTTAGTTGTGCATAATAGAGTATAGCCTCAAATTCCTCAGTGTTTACGACTTTATTAGCCATATTCAAGGACGAATATTTCTAAGGGAGAGATAATGTAATACCCCGTGTTTTCATGTTGAAATTCTAAACATTGTTCCTACGCATATAAGATTCAATTCAAATGATTTCCATGTGAACATAAGTTTCACAATCATTATCATAGTCTATGAAGTGGTTTAGAGGTGAAAAATGTTCGTAGCAATGACTTAGAGAAAAGTTGACCTAAAATCATTTGATTCGTCTAACTTTTGGTGTCTGATTCTACAAGGGTCTAATTTAAACGTGTATAACTATGTATATACATGGAATTTTCCATCTCAAAGACCCACTAAATTATAGATAATTGAATTAGCTTTCACACGATACCAATTTTGCAAAAATTCGATAACCGAGTTAAAAGTTATGCAGTTTTCCATGTGAGACAGTAAGCCGACGCAATAGCGACGTGACGCGATGCATCGATATCATGTCATGTCACTGATTCAGATGCTAATTCATTTTTTTTATGGGTCTAGGGATATTTTGGTCATTTCTCCTCACCCTAAACCATTATAACATATAATTTCCACCCCTAAAAGCATAAAATTGCTCCTTTGCTCAATTCTCTGAAGAACAAATATTAGGGTTTCAACCCAAAGTTCAAGAAATCTCAAGATTCCACCGCCACTTTTCAAAATTGATTCAAGAATTAGGTTTCCCAAACCAAATGATACAAAAATCATCCTTCAAAAGTACAAATCTCATCCCAAAAGCAAGTGTTCATCAAAAGTTCATCATCTATGGTATGTGGGTTTGAACAAGAACAATCCTTTCGTTCTTGTGCCCAAAGCTTTAATTTTTATCAAATGATTTCATGTTTTTCGCTAGTGGGTTGTACCCAATTTACTTTAAATTGAATTTATGAAGTTGTAAAGTGTTCAAGTCTTTAATTGTGTGATATTTCACCTAAGTTATGTTTTGAATTGAGAATTTATGCTATAAATTGCATGTTACCACCATGAATTGATGTTTTCTAGTGTTTCCAAGATTTATGTCATGATCTAAGCTTCATTGTAAAATTGAGATTATTTGAGCATGTGTATAAACTTTAAATCAACTACGAGTTTTGGTGTTTTCTTGAAGATTTTGTCATTTAGCATGATTCAATAAGCAAGCATTTTGACTTTAAAGAAAGATTGCTTTGAGCCTGAGTTAAGAAAAGGAATCCACATTAAATATAATTTAAAGCAAAGATAAACATGATTTTGGTCTTCATTATAGACCCTTGAGTTAATTTGAAGTGAATTTTCTTAAAAGTTCTGAGCTGAGTATGGGAGTAGTATTTAGCACCGAGTTGGGTATGATTCTAAGGTTTTATGCCCTAGAACTACGTGCCACTGTAGGTTGAGATACTCATCCCCACTATATTTGGATGACTGAGATAGTGATCACTAAAGTTAAGGTTCTATTCTAATAGCAAGGGTAGAACAGCTCTCCCCAACATGGTCGAGACGTTGGACTCTATGTAGCTCACATGGTTTATGTCGGTTAGAAAAACCTCCCAAAGATGTCCCCCACTCTTGAAATAGTTTTAAGGATTTAAAGTATTGAGATATAGAGTTTACTATACAGAATGAGTTTTAGATTTCATCTAGCTTACAAGTTTTGAGAATAAGAGGAGAATACAGATTTTAGAAGCAAGTGAAATGACTCAAGAGATTTATACTACATGTTTCATTATTCATGATTTATGAGATTTATATTTCATATTTTTATTCAAGCTATTTGAGTCATTTATGTCAGTATGCATGATTTAGTAATGAGATTGTTTATGTAAATGCATACACCCCCATATACTTAGTACATCCTCAAAGTACTAATCCACATATATGTCTATGTGCTACATTGTCTCATAATATAGGTACAAGTCATAGCACACATATTAAAATCAGATAGGTTGTAGCTTCCAGTTAGCAGATGAGGAGCCCTTTTGAGTCAAGGGCCCAAGTCATTTAGAGTTTGTGTAGCATTGTATTTTCTTCATTCATTCGTATTGAGTTAGGATAGTTGAGAGTCATGACCCGGATATCTACAGTCAATACTAGTAGAGGGTTCATAGACAGTCAGTAGAGTTAGCGTATTTACTCTCAGTTTTTTTTGTAAAAGTAGAGTTGTAATCTTGTATATTCAGTTTTTGTATTGATCAGATTCAGAAAAGAGTGATATTTTATTTTCTTTTGCAGATTTTATCAATTTATGCATTTTATTCAATTGCTTATGAGTTATGCTAGTAGAAGGGTTAACTTGGGGTCACTTGTGACCTTAAGCACCGTGTGACGTCTCCGGTCCCATTTTCGGGGCGTTACATCATACTTATTTCTGAGATTACAAAAGGTAGTAAACCCTAGGCTTGATTGTACACCATTGCCTTGTCACCCTGTATCCCTCTTTCAATGATGCTATGGGTTCTCATAACTTCACCTTTACCTCTTTCAAGAATGATAAAGGGTTTCTTGAGTTTGGAGTTTTCACCCATCAAACCCATTTGGAGATTTGGGGTTTTCACCCACAAACTCCACCTATTAAGCTCAAGCAAAGGTGGAATCCATAATCAACAACTAAAAATCATGCAAACCCATCAACACCCACACACAAATACACTTTATTTCAACATAATCCTAAGACTAAATTACTTTGCCACTCATGAAGAAAGTAAAGAAAGATAGAGAATGAGGAGTATCCAAGGCATTTATTCTTCATAAAACACTAGGAATTTAATCCTCCAAAATTATTTACAATCTTTCCCAATTAGGGTTCTTGCTTGAAATTCAAAATAATGTATGAGGTAAGCAATACCCAAAGAAGAAAGGGTTTTTTCCTATCTAAGGTTTGGGATTCATCCATGTGAATTTACAAAACTACCCTGGACAATATTACCGCTTAGCTGAGATTGTGTGATGATATTCACAATCATGGGCAATATAACTACAGTTCTGCTCCACGATCGCATTCCTCTGACTATCTTGACTGACTGTGATGATGGCCTGTGGCTCATGATTGCGGTAACTGAGGCTGGTGACTGCTCCAGGTCTTCAACTACACTTTTTTGCTTCCATTTGATCCCTTTCTAGCTCCAATCCATATCATTCCATCTCACCAAATATATACCTACACAATGTGGATACTAGTGCATTAAATCACAGTTATATCTCATTTAATTTTACTAAACGTGATAGTGCGCATAAATATTTAGTGAAAATGAATGGTAAAATCACCACTCCACACATTACAGAACCTTAAGGAATACCAGTTATTTGCTAAGTTCAGTAATTATGAATTCTAGTTGAGATCAATAGCTTTTCTCAATCACGTTATTTCTGGTGATGGCATTTGAGTTAATCCTTAGAAGACCAAAGTAGTGAGATACTGACCTAGACCCATATCTTCATCATATATCAGTAGTTTCGTAGGTTTATCTAGTTACTACAAACGGTTTGATGAAGGGTTTTCTTCTACTATTTTTGCTATGTTTCAATTACCCTAAAAGAAAATTAAATTTCAGTGGTCAGATTCCTGTGAGAAGAGTTATCAGGAGTTGAAGACTCGACTCACTTACGCTCCAATCTTAACTTTACCAAATAGCACAAATAGGTTTTGTAGTATATTGTGATGTTTCTAGAGTTGGGTTTGGTTGTGTGTTAATCCAGAGAGGTAAGGTCATTGTCTATGCCTCTAGAAAACTTAAACCCAATGAGAAGAACTACCCGACCAATGACCTTAAGTTGGTAGCAGTTATCTTTTCCTTACAGATTTAAACGCATTACCTTTATGGGGTTCATGTTGATGTGTTCATGGATTGTAAGAGTTTATAGTATGTGTTCACTCAAAAGAATCTAAATCTTTATCAGAGAAGGTGGCTTTAATTATTGAAAGACTATGATATGAGTGTGTTGTACCATCCGAGTAATGACAATATAGTGGTTGATGCCTTTAATAGTCTATCAATGGGAAGTGTTATCCATGTTGAGGAGGATAAGAAGGAGTTAGTCTGTGAGATCATCATCTTAACATTCTGACATTTAGTGGAGTACTACACTAAGGGCAAGCCTATGGTCATCAGTTGCTACATATGAATTCTTTGTGAGAGCGAGAGCAAGGATATTGTTGATACCCATGTTTGAAAAATATGCTATACTTATGAGTGATTATGGGTACTATATTGTGAGACACACAAGGTTGATGAGCTTTGGATAGTTGTATATGATTCTATGCACCTTAATGTTTGCATGCAAGTTGACCACCATCACGAGTCTATGCTAGAGGTTAAATTGTTTCTACTTATAATCGAAAAGCTACTCTTTGTTGATAATTATTGTGCTTGTCTTGAAGAATGTTTTGTGTTGTTGCTGTAAAAACCCTAAGTTGATGTTTAGAAGGACATGATATTTTGTTCGAGGACGAACAAAGCTGCAAGTGTGGGGTGTTGATGATAGGCGAAATTACGCGCCTATATCAATATATTTTGCCCATATTTTAGCCTAGTTTTGAGAACAAATTATATATTTCATGCACTTTTAGTCCTTTTTCCTATAAATGAGCTAACGAACATGATTAGTAAAGTTTCAGGTATAAATGATGCAAAATACAGCATTTTATGGCTTACTTGACGCAAAAGAAAGCTCACAAAGGAAGGGAAGAAAGTCTACACGCCTAAGGACCAAAACTGCTGCATGGAAAATCTGTCCCGGGCTAAAACAGCAATTCTGAAGACTTTGGGGACTTACAGACACAAAGCTGGATTTTGATAATGATACATTAACCTAGTACAATTGGGTTAAGTATTTCATTAGTTTATTTGGATTAGGAGAATGTTACATTAACCTAGTACAATTGGGTTAAGTATTTCCCTAGTTTAGTAGGATTTGGTTAAATATTTCATTAGCTTAGTAGGATTAGGATATGGGTATTATAAATACCCTATCATGCTAGAGATTTTTAATTAAGTCCTCCCTTAGTGGAGAGACACATTCTACTTCTCAATTACAACTCTTCTAATCTTTCCATTAATTCTATTCTTCTTCTATTCTTAAATTCCACAACAAGAGAATCGTTACCAAGCCAAGGAAACACGCCACACGCCACACGCCTATCACTTGATCTACACGCCATTACTCAATATCGTGATATAATAACAATGTCAATCGTGATCTCCTTCGCATTCATGGGTAACTAAACCTCTCTGTTGGGGTTATGGAAGCCGAATAAGATACTATCTATTGCTGTGAGTTTGTGAGTTCATGACACGTATATTGCTTATATCATTATTCTCTTCATCTTAATCCACATTCTTTGCGGTTGCAAACGCAAGAATACGCCAGTCTAACATTTAACTTGTTCGAGAGAAAGGTTATTTGTCTCGAAAAGAGATAATGTCAAGGTAGTAGGACACCCTTTCCTATTAAAAAGCTAGTGCCGTAACTGGACTAACCACTTGGAGAATTCGTACCGTTAGACACGCTTTAAGCTCGAGAGAGTTAAAGTGAAATAGTCCTTGTTTAGGTCGAGAGACGCTTGGATTTACCATCGACTACAATTCTCTATAAGCAATTGCATGTCAGAATTCTACACACTCATAGCCAATAGAGACGTATACCTCAGAAGGTGGACATAACCCCAACGCTTCAATTCTCATTGTTTACAACCAACGTAACAATCTCTTTCTCTCTTTACTTTATTATTTTCAGCTTTTGTTTACATTACTTGCACGACAAGACTCCCCCCTTCTTACGAGACTTGCACCAAAAGTTTAGTAATTTTGCTTACTTGTTGGCCAAGCTATTCCCTGTGGGATCGACACCCAACCCAGGTTGGGTTCTATATTTGCTAACGACCGCTTTACACTCCAACGAGAGATGTAGATTGAGCGTTATCAAAAATTGGTGCCGTTGCCAGGGAACACGAGTGTCAATCAAGTTCGTGATAATTACTAGACCCTTTGGTCAAAGATTCTCGTACTTTTACGTTTAGTGTTTGTTTTTGTTTATTGCAGGTTTTTACTTTAGTGCATGCCCCATACTAGAAGTTCTGGTCAACCGTTATTACCAATCAATCCTGAACCACAACGAATTAGAAGAATGGAAGCACAAGCTGAAATCGACAGGATGGCTGCTCAACACGAGCAAGCAAGATTAGCTGCTCTTGCCACTGCTCAAGTCCAACAACAAAACATTGATAATACTGGGCGAGCAACAAATCTTGACGATGAAGATTTAGGTGATGACGAGTTACTAAACCCTAGGAGTGATGCTGAAATTATAACACCTGCCAACAGAAGAGGTCGACAAGCTCGGTATAGGTATGATCGCCAACCTTTGCAGCCAGCTTTCGACGATGATGATGATGATCTTGATGGTGCCGGAGCCACTGGAGCAATAATTCGACCACCATTAGCGCCCGGAGCCAAGTTCAACATCACAAGCACCATGATTCAGTTATTGCAACTCAAGGGATTGTTTGGTGGACTAGCAGGCGACGATCCGAATATGCATCTCATCAACTTTATTTCTACATGCAAGTCCTTTGACAATCCAGGTGTTGGTCAGAATGCTATTCGATTACGCCTATTTCCATTGTCTCTGTCTGGGGAGGCAACACTATGGTTGAATGGGATGACTGCTGATTCAATTACAAATTGGAGGCAATTGAGAGACGCTTTCCTAGAAAGATTCTTCCCGCCATCCAAAAGGGCTCAATTGAGAGATGAAATCAGCAACTTTCATCAGCTTCCCGCTGAAGCTCTTCATGAAACATGGGAGAGGTTCAAGACCAAGCTAGCGAGATGCCCAAACCATCACATGACTAATGTTCACCTCATGGAGATCTTGTATAGAGTCTTGAATTCAATAACTAAACCAGTGGTGGACAACGCAGCTGGAGGTTCTTTTATGGACCTCACCTTTGGTCAAGCAAGCAATATGCTAGATCGCATGACAAAACAAAGTAGAGCTTGGCATACCAGGGATTCTGAGGTAGCAAGCCCCACTTTATCTATTGGCATGACTGCAGACCAAAGAAGAAGAGAAGAAGAACGTGATCAAGACATGGCGCACATGAAAACACAAGTGGATCTTCTGACAAAGCATTTATTATCAGGGAAGACCGAAAAAGTGAAAGCTGTAGCGCTAAAAGGAAGAGACGAATCTGATTCTGAAGAGGAGGCCAACTACTTGAACAATCAGGGGGGTTTCCACGGGAATGCCCAAGGAAACCAAGGTCGGAACTATTATGAGAAATCTGGAAGCAAAGACCAAGGTAGTTGGAAGAAAAATAATGAAAAGAGTGGTTTGTACGTTCCCCCTGGTAGACGTGACACCACCACATCTAATTCTGGAAGTATGGAAGACATGATGGCTAAGTTATTGAAAGGAGTGGAAGCAACGAGCGTGGGAGTTACGGAGGTGATTAATGATTTGTCCTCCATGAAGCAAATAGTTGATTCTCATTCCACTTCTATCAAGCAAATAGAGCAGCAATTAAGCCAACTTTCAGCAGCATTCAATCAAAGAAATGATGGCACCTTACCGAGCAACACGGTGCAAAACCCAAGGAATGATGGGTCATGCATGGCCATCACTACCAGAAGTGGTAAGGTGCTGGAAACTTCAGCAACAGGCAAGCAAGTGGTTGACGAAATTGCGGACATGGACGTTACACCTAGTGACGTTGCAAAAGGAGATGATGCCACAACAACTACTTCCAACGTCAAAGACGTTACACCTAGTGACGTGCAGCCTGAAAAAAGGGAAAAACGGAAGCAAGAGGAGAAGAAATCCATGGAGAGAACACTTCCACACCCACCACCACCTTTTCCCCAAAGATTAAAGAAGGTGGCGGATGACACTAAGTTCAGCAAATTTATGACTATATTGAAGCAGCTGACCATTAATGTTCCACTGGTAGAGGCACTTGAACAAATGACAGGGTATGCGAAGTTTATGAAAGATCTTTTGACTAAGAAGAGGGCAGCAAGTTATGAGCTGAAGGATGATGTGCATCATTGTAGTGCAATTGCTACCCGATCGATAGTTCAGAAGAAGGCCGACCCCGGAGCTTTCACTATTCCTTGCACCGTCGGATCTTTGAACTTTGCCAAAGCATTATGTGATTTAGGAGCCAGCATCAACTTGATGCCATTATCGATCTACAAGAAGTTGGGGTTAGGAGATCCTACACCAACCAATATGAGGCTTGTCATGGCGGATAGGTCGGTAAAATGACCTGTTGGTATTTTATGCGATGTCTTGGTAAAGGTTTCTTCATTTATCTTCCCAGCAGACTTTGTCATCTTGGATTGTGAAGCAGATTCTGAGGTTCCCATAATCTTGGGGCGCCCTTTCCTTGCTACAGGAAGTGTGCTCATTGATTTGAGAGCTAATGAGCTTTCATTCCGAATAAATGACGAAGTGGTTCGTTTTGATGTTTGCAAATCAATGAAGCAACCCAAAGATCTGAGTGTATTTTCTGTGGCTGATGTTGTCCTTGATGATGAGAAAGAACGACTTGAAGAATAGCAATTCTTGATGAACCTTTGGAGGTTTTGCTCATGAAAGGAGAGATTGAGGATGCTGAAATTTCTGAAGAAGCTATTTGTGCTCTATCGGGATTAGGGACCTATCGCTATACTCCCAAGAAGTTGGATCTTGATCTCAAGAATCGACCCACACCACCAGCTAAGCCATCTATTGAAGAACCACCCACGTTAGAATTAAAGGAGCTGCCAAGTCATTTAAAGTACGCATTCTTAGGAAGCGAAAACACTCTTCCAGTCATAGTGGCAGTCGATTTGGGTGAGCAACAAGTTGCAGCTCTTATTGCAATCTTACGCAAGCATATTAGAGCCATTGGATGGACCATTGCGGATATTATTGGTATTCCACCTGGGATTTGCACACATAAAATTCAGCTTCAAGAAAAGTGCACGCCCACCATTGAACATCAAAGGCGTTTAAACCCACCTATGCAAGAAGTGGTGAAGAAGGAGATAATCAAGTGGTTAGACGCAGGAGTTGTATATCCTATCTCTGATAGCACATGGGTAAGTCCTGTGCAATGTGTTCCCAAGAAAGGAGGTATGACGGTGGTCACAAATGCGAAGAATGAGCTTATTCCACTCAGGCCTGTTACTGTATGGAGAGTATGCATGGATTACCGCAAGCTAAATTCTTGGACACTCAAGGATCACTTCCCCATGCCATTTATGGACCAAATGCTAGATCGATTAGCGGGGAAAGGATGGTTTTGCTTCTTGGATGGTTATTCAGGTTATAATCAGATTTGTATTGCTCCCGAAGACCAAGAGAAGACAACGTTTACATGCCCATATGGGACGTTTGCCTTCAAACGTATGTCATTCGGGTTATGTAACGCACCAGCCACCTTTCAACGTTGTATGATGTCTATTTTCTCTGATATGGTTGAAGACACTTTGGAGGTATTTATGGATGACTTTTCAGTTATTGGTGAGTTTTTTGAAGCGTGTTTGGCAAACTTGAGCATGGCATTGCAAAGATGTGTAGAGTTCAACCTTGTGCTGAATTGGGAGAAGTGCCACTTCATGGTAAAAGAAGGAATCGTTCTTGGGCACAAGATCTCCGAAAGAGGAATAGAGGTTGATCGAGCAAAAATTGAGGTTATTGAGAAGCTACCGCCTCCAATTTCGGTGAAGGGAGTTTGTAGTTTTCTTGGTCATGCTGGGTTCTATCGTAGATTCATCAAAGACTTTTCCAAAATTTCTAGTCCATTGTGCAAACTACTGGAGAAAGATGCGAAGTTTGACTTTAATGAAGATTGCTTAAAGGCATTTGAATGCCTTAAAGGAAAACTCATTGAAGCCCCTATCATGGTAGCACCAGATTGGACGCTCCCGTTCGAAGTCATGTGTGATGCTAGTGGTGTAGCCGTTGGTGCTGTTCTTGGACAGAGAAAGGAGAGACTATTTCATCCTATCTACTATGCGAGTAAGGTCCTAAATGAAGCCCAAAGGAACTACACTGTTACTGAACAAGAGCTCCTAGCGGTTGTGTATGCATTTGAGAAGTTTCATGCCTACCTATTGGGTACTAAGGTGATCGTCCATACAGACCATGCAGCTCTTAGGTATCTAATGACGAAGAAGGATGCAAAACCAAGGTTGATTCGATGGGTATTGCTGCTGCAAGAGTTCGATTTTGAGGTCAAAGATAGAAGAGGTCGCGAGAACCAAGTGGCCGATCATCTATCTCGACTTGAGAATGAACATGTGGCACAACCTGAAATTCAGATTGATGATGCATTCCCTGACGAGGGGATATTAGCAATAACAATGGAGAAACTACCATGGTATGCTGATTTTGCAAATTTCGTGGTGAGTAATATGCTACCTGCCAATTTATCCTACCATCAAAGAAGGAAGTTTATGCATGACGTTCAACACTACTATTGGGATGAGACTTATTTGTTTCGAAGATGCGCGGATGGTATCATTCGACGATGTATATCCCATGAAGAAGTGCCCACTATATTAGAAGCATGCCACACTTCGCAAGTTGGAGGACATCATGCAGGCAATCGAACGGCAAGAAAAGTTTTGCAAAGTGGTTATTATTGGCCTTCAATATTCAGAGATGCATACGACTATGTTAGAAGGTGTGACCAATGCCAACGTCAAGGTGTTATTTCAAAACACCATGAAATGCCCCTGTCCAAAATTCTGGAGGTAGAACTCTTTGATGTGTGGGGTATTGATTTCATGGGTCCATTCGTGAATTCGTTTGGAATGAAATACATCTTGGTTGCGGTGGATTATGTTTCGAAATGGGTTGAAGCTGTAGCATTGGCCGACAATGAAGGAAAGCGTGTTGTAGCGTTCTTAAAGAAGAATATCTTCTCTCGCTTTAGAGTACCTCGTACTATCATAAGTGATGGAGGATCGCACTTTTGCAATAAGCTATTCAAATCTGTATTGGCTAAGTATGGTGTCAAGCAACATAAGGTGGCTACGCCTTATCATCCCCAAACTAGTGGACAAGTAAAGGTTTCCGATCGTGAGATCAAGCAAATCCTTGCAAAGACGGTTAATGCTAATAGGAAGGATTGGTCTAGGAAGCTAGATGATGCACTATGGGTGTATAGGACTGCATTCAAGACACCCATTGGTATGTCACCTTATCAGCTAGTTTATGGGAAGGCTTGTCATCTACCCATTGAGCTCGAGCACAAGGCATTGTGGGCATTGAAGCAATTGAACTTGAATTGGGATGATGTGAAGAATCTGAGGTTGGAGCAGTTGAACGAACTAGATGAATTCCGTCTCCATGCATATGAACGATCAGATTTATATAAGGAGCGGATGAAGAAGTATCATGATCAGCGGATTGTTCTACGGAACTTCCAAAAAGGTGACATGGTACTACTCTTTAACTCCAGATTTAAGCTCTTCCCAGGTAAGTTAAAATCGAAGTGGTCTGGTCCATTTAAAGTCATCCAAGTCTACTCGTCTGGAGTAGTCGAATTGGAAGGCAATAAGGGTGTTGTTTTTAAAGTGAATGGCCAACGTGTTAAGCCTTATATCGGTCCTCTTAACTCGATGAATGACATGGCCATCACTTATCTCGATGAAGTCTAAGTAATCAAGATTATTACGTCGAGCCACGACAATAAATAAGGCGCTAGATGGGAGGCAACCCATCGTTTTATCGTTTTATCGTTTTATCGTTTTATCGTTTTATCATTTTATCGTTTTGTCGTTTTGGTACTTGTTTTGTTTTTGATAAATGAAAATCCAAAAATAAGAGTCGTGCCACGACCAAAACTAAGGCGCTTGGTGGGAGGCAACCTATCGTACTAATCATTTTTATTTGTTTTGAGCAAAAATAGGTGCAAGAAGTATTCAACGAGGAGATTGATTTCAATTGACGATTTGGACACATTATATGGTAAAGTTGGTAAGTTAGGAATAGTGATGCATAAGGCTATGGATTGAGCATTTCTCATGCCCAAATAGGCATCGAGGAAGGCTAGGCCTTGGAAAAACTAGGCCACGAATGATGCACAACCTATCCTATAGCCTAAGGTCTCAGAATCTAGTGTGCTATACACTATGCGCCGCCTATTCCTAAGTGTGCTTTTGACTATGCGCCGCCTATGCTATGGCATTTGGTCTCAGTATCTCATATTCCATAGACTATGTGGCGCATATGTCTACAAATGTCATAGACTATGCGGCGCATATGTCCCATTATGCCATAGACAATGCGTCGCATATGTCATGTCTATGCCAAGCATTATGCGCCGCATATGTGGTATTTTTGTCTCCAAAACCGATTGTAAATGGGTCAAAACCCGACCCATTCTCTTCCTATATAAAGGGGACTTAGTTTTATAACACAACCACACTAGAATATACCCTAAAGGCGCCGCATACTTTTCCAAATCTTCTCAAAATTTTCTTCTTTTGCTCCTCCAATTCACAAAACCATCTCCACAAGCTTCAAGCAAGTAAGTACTCTCTTATTCTTCATTTATTTCTCGTAAGTACTACGTTGCTATGTCTATTATGAATTGCTAAATCGTATAAAGATTGTTGGTGATGTTCATGTGTTTGGATAGTTGATACAAAATCATGTGAGTGAACATATACGTAGGAAAATCTTGACTTGTTTCTGACTCGAATTCGGTTTCAATAGCATTGTTATGATATTTACGGAATTACTTTGGATATGAACATTGCTTAAAATTGTTGTTTGAATACTTACATGTTAGACTATCCCGGCCGTCGGGATAAGACTTATAGGGCCTACCGACTTAGGAGGTTGTGATTGTTGTATGAATAACGATTCCATATGGTAACCCCTATGTAGTAGTGTTGCTATATCTACCATGAAAGTAGTCCAATAGCTGCAAGTAAGTGATGCATTGCTGATTTTCTTGCCGGAATACAATCCTAAAACGTATGTCGACGAAATCTGAGTAACTCGACTACTTTCACCTCACTGATTTGTGTTAACAAAACTAAGTCTGGGGTGGTACCCCTATTGCTTGCTTATAGATTGTATCAAGTGAGATTGTGCTGCAACTAACACTAATTCTAGTCTCAGGTACAATGGCACCTAAAGCAAGGCAAGGCAAGGAGAAGGCTACCACGTCCCAAAAGGGCAAGAAGAGAGGTCGCAAGGACCAAGGAGAATCATCCTCAGCACACCTACCGCGCAGAATGTTTGGAATAAAATGGGTTCTTGAGGAAGAAGCCAAAGCATGGTACAGCAACAACAAAGAAAGAAAATATGTGGACGTCGACTTGATCAACAAGGAGACCTTATCAAAGAAGGAGCCGCGTATGTTGGCAAAAATAATGGCATTGAAGCTGGATTTCATCTTCCGCGACATGGGAGAATGCAACCTTGATTTAACAAGAGAATTTTATGCCAACTGGTCGCCGAACACAACAGGCAATGAAGTCAAAATTCGGGGCCAAGTGCTACAGCTCACTGCGGATTGGATCAACTCTTTTCTTGGCTTACCTTCGGTCGATACAGCACCATTCAAAGAGCTGTACAGCAGGACTCCTTATATAGAAATACGACACACACTTTGTGGAAGCAGATCGATGGCAAGGTGGGGCAGACATAAAGAAACAGGCCGACACAACACCTTTCCCTATGCTCCACTAAATAGGGAAGCAAGAATCTGGATGCGCATTGTCAACTCATGCCTTATTCCTGGGACTCAATACACCAAGATATCAAGAGATAGAGTGTGTTTGGTCTATGCTTTGATGACGAATGTCCCTATCAACTTTGGGGCAATAATTCAATCTACCATGAGGAAGGCCAGACTCCACAAAAGGTCCCACTTCACATTTGGAAATTTGTTGACAGCAATCTTGCGGAAGGAGGATATCGAAGAGGAACCAGCTGACCACAAACTCCCACATAACCCAAAGAAGGTTGACCTCACCAAGGTCAAAGAGGCTGAAACAACTCATGGTGTCAACCTTACTACTGCGGAGAGACATGCTCGTGATGAGAGTTTCTTCCGTCATCTCTATGGCATGACAGGATTTACTATGATGAGTGGTGGACGTATTCCAACTGCTGAAGAGCTCCAACAGCTGAACCACGACTACCCAATGAACATGCATGCATGGGAGATGTGTGGAGTGGGCGTATACTTTGAGGAACCTCTAGATGATGATGTGCCGACTGATGACGATCGACGCTTGCCTGATTCTGACAAGGAGGAGAACTCTGACGATGACTCTTATGATGATTCAGACGAAGGGGGTATGACCCCCGACATTGAGGAAGAGTCCAACTAACTAGGTTCTTCGTATTTATTTTCCACTGAGGGCAGTGTCCCGTTTAAGTGTGGGATGGCAGTATCGCATGCTATACTTCTCTATTTGCATCTATGTTTGTCTACTTTTTTTGTGTGTTTTCGATTTTTTTTTAGTTAAGTTAAGTTTTTTTTTAGGAGTAAATTTTTTCTAGCTTCGCATAAAATTATTTTGATAGGCAGCATGAGATTATAACAAGAGTATGTGTTACAATTATGACTATTGAGACGTTTAGACTCTAGTTGTGACTCATTATGTGATATTTTGTGGTTCAATTCCTTCACTTGTTGGGTCGAGAGTCTATATTACTTCCAATCAAGTCGACCATGTGCCTTGTGTGTGTGAGATTAATAGTATCTTCTATGTATGTGGCTGATGCTAGAACTTGCCTGGTATGTATGCAAAGCGAAAATAAGGAGTGTAAGTTTAGGAGATGATTTAGGCATTTCTTTGGCAACCTATATTTGTTTACCTTCAGTTTTACCTACCCATGGACATCATCCTAGTTAAACCCTTTTGAGCCTTTAGCCTATTTCTTTGACAACCTTGTATGTAAGCCTAATCCATTTTTTTCAAGACCATAATTTGATCCAAATTCCTAAGTGCTTTAAAGTGAAAAAGTCATGTGACAACATAAGAGGAAATTGGGTAAGTATGATGCTTTAAATTGTAAATGGTTCTTGAATGTGTTATGGAAAAGAAAGTGCTATCATAAGAGGTATGTTGTGAAAAGAAAAAGGAAAAGAAAGATGAAAAGTGAGTTGTTCTTAAAATTGAAAAACAAAAGAGGAGAACAAGGGTGGTAGAATAAAAGAAAGAAGAAAGGTTGAAAGAAAAAAATGTCAATGATACAATGTGATGTATTAAAGCGCTTAGGAGCTTAGTCACTATTCCTGGCCAAAATAGTCCTACCCGTCCCTTAGCCTACATTACAACCATCAAAAGACCTACTTGATCCTAATCTTAACATTCTGACATTTAGTGGAGTACTACACTAAGGGCAAGCCTATGGTCATCAGTTGCTACATATGAATTCTTTGTGAGAGCGAGAGCAAGGATATTGTTGATACCCATGTTTGAAAAATATGCTATACTTATGAGTGATTATGGGTACTATATTGTGAGACACACAAGGTTGATGAGCTTTGGATAGTTGTATATGATTCTATGCACCTTAATGTTTGCATGCAAGTTGACCACCATCACGAGTCTATGCTAGAGGTTAAATTGTTTCTACTTATAATCGAAAAGCTACTCTTTGTTGATAATTATTGTGCTTGTCTTGAAGAATGTTTTGTGTTGTTGCTGTAAAAACCCTAAGTTGATGTTTAGAAGGACATGATATTTTGTTCGAGGACGAACAAAGCTGCAAGTGTGGGGTGTTGATGATAGGCGAAATTACGCGCCTATATCAATATATTTTGCCTATATTTTAGCCTAGTTTTGAGAACAAATTATATATTTCATGCACTTTTAGTCCTTTTTCCTATAAATGAGCTAACGAACGTGATTAGTAAAGTTTCAGGTATAAATGATGCAAAATAAAGCATTTTATGGCTTACTTGACGCAAAAGAAAGCTCACAAAGGAAGGGAAGAAAGTCTACACGCCTAAGGACCAAAACTGCTGCATGGAAAATCTGTCCCGGGCTAAAACAACAATTCTGAAGACTTTGGGGACTTACAGACACAAAGCTGGATTTTGATAATGATACATTTACCTAGTACAATTGGGTTAAGTATTTCATTAGTTTATTTGGATTAGGAGAATGTTACATTAACCTAGTACAATTGGGTTAAGTATTTCCCTAGTTTAGTAGGATTTGGTTAAATATTTCATTAGCTTAGTAGGATTAGGATATGGGTATTATAAATACCCTATCATGCTAGAGATTTTTAATTAAGTCCTCCCTTAGTGGAGAGACACATTCTACTTCTCAATTACAACTCTTCTAATCTTTCCATTAATTCTATTCTTCTTCTATTCATAAATTCCACAACAAGAGAATCGTTACCAAGCCAATGAAACACGCCACACGCCACACGCCTATCACTTGATCTACACGCCATTACTCAATATCGTGATATAATAACAATGTCAATCGTGATCTCCTTCGCATTCATGGGTAACTAAACCTCTCTGTTGGGGTTATGGAAGCCGAATAAGATACTATCTATTGCTGTGAGTTTGTGAGTTCATGACACGTATATTGCTTATATCATTATTCTCTTCATCTTAATCCACATTCTTTGCGGTTGCAAATGCAAGAATACGCCAGTCTAACATTTAACTTGTTCGAGAGAAAGGTTATTTGTCTGGAAAAGAGATAATGTCAAGGTAGTAGGACACCCTTTCCTATTAAAAAGCTAGTGCCGTAACTGGACTAACCTCTTGGAGAATTCGTACCATTAGACACGCTTTAATCTCGAGAGAGTTAAAGTGAAATAGTCCTTGTTTAGGTCGAGAGACGCTTGGATTTACCATCGACTACAATTCTCTATAAGCAATTGCATGTCAGAATTCTACACACTCATAGCCAATAGAGACGTATACCTCAGAAGGTGGACATAACCCCAACGCTTCAATTCTCATTGTTTACAACCAACGTAACAATCTCTTTCTCTCTTTACTTTATTATTTTCTGCTTTTGTTTACAGTACTTGCACGACAAGACTCCCCCTTCTTACGAGACTTGCGCCAAAAGTTTAGTAATTTTGCTTACTTGTTGGCCACGCTATTCCCTGTGGGATCGACACCCAACCCAGGTTGGGCTCTATATTTGCTAACGACCGCTTTACACTCCCACGAGAGCTGTAGATTGAGCGTTATCAGTTAGGTATTCGGTTGGTTGATGCGACCGAAGTTAGCATATAGGTTCAGAATGGTTTGGAATCCTCATTGGTTGCTGAATTGAAAGAAAATCAAGATAGAGATCCTATTTTGGTCAAGTTAAATAAGGCAATTAGAGATCAAAATGTAGAGGTTTTCTCCCACGGGGGAGATGGTGTACTTCATTGTTAAGGAAGGTTATGTGTTTTGTGTGTTAATAGTTTGAGATTGCTACTATTAGCTTAAATGCATGGTGCACAATATTCTATTCATCTAGGAGCCACTAAGATGTATCGTGATTTGCGAGAAATCTATGGGTGGAGTTATACGAAGAAAAATATTACAAAATTTGTCGCTAAGTGTTCTAATTGTCAGTAGGTTAAGGTTGAGCACCAAAGTCCTAGTGGTACACTTTAGAAGTTCAGCATCCCCACTTAGAAGTGGGAGGTGATGAACATAGATTTTGTGATAGGGTTACCTTATATATGTCGTCTGCATGATTCAATTTGGGTCATTGTAGATTGAATAACCAAGTTAGCCTATTTCTTGTCAGTTCATACTTTCTATTCAACTAACGATTATTCTAGACTCTATCTTAGGGAATTGGTAAAGTTGCATAGGGTTCCGTTGACCATTATTTTAGATAGAGATACACAATTTACCTCACAATTTTAGAAGGCTTTTCAGAAGGGTCTTGGTACCTAAGTTTATCTCAGTATAGTTTTTATCCTCAGACAGATGGTCAGTCAGAACGAACCACTCAGACTTTAGTGGATATACTGAGGGCTTGTGTTATCGACTTTAAGGGTATTTCAGATGACCACTTACCTTTGTTTGAGTTTGCCTGCAACAACAGTTATTGCTCTAGTATTCAGATGGCTCCATTTGAGGCTCTATATGGAAGGAGGTATAGATCCCCTAATGGTTGGTTTGAAATAGATTAGGCTTCCTTGATAGGGCCAGATTCACTTTATGAGGTGATGGAGAAAGTTCATCTAATCCGCAAAAGGCTGAAGATATCTTAAAGCTAACAGAAATCTTATATATATGTGAGGAGAAGAGATCTTGATTTTGATGTTGGTGACTTGGTTTATTTGAAAATTTCTCGCATAAAAAAGGTGAAAAGATTTGGAAAGAAGGGGAAGGTCAGTCGTCACTATGCTGGCCCATTAGAATTTTGAACCATTTTGGAAAGGTATCTTATGAGTTAGAGTTGCCTGTAGATTTGGCATCATTACATCCAATGTTGCATGTCTCTATTCTAAGGAAATATATTGGTGACTTAGCTACAGTTTTTCCTTTGGAGAGTGTGGATGTGAAAGATAGTCTCTCCTACGAAGAAAACTAGTTGATATCCTTGACCGTCAGATTCGTAGTTTGGGGAATAAAGAAGTTCCCTTGGTTAAGGTGCTATGGAGAAATCAGTCCATTGAGGGAGCTCTTAGTAAATAGAAGCAGATATGTGAGCCAAGTATCCCTATATTTTCTCTACGAATTCAGATTCAGCTTGAGGTAATGGTTTCTCTTAAATTAATTCTCCCATATTCTATCTCAGCTATCCAACCATCCTCATGTCATTGCATGCATTCACGAATTTAGTTCAGTCCATTTATCATATTTTAGATTTAGTTATTTAATCTTGATTCACCTCATAAGTAGTTAGTGTACGATCTTAGTTTTCTTAGTATCTCAGTGTACACAGTTTCATTTGGGGACGAATGATCCCAATGAGAGATATTGTAATACCCCGCAAGATTCTAGACATGTTTCCAGCTCCTAGACACATGTTTAAAGGGGTCCAAGGCATTAATTTCATACTAAGTATAAAAGACAGCCATTTTAAGACCCCAAGAATGTGAACATTTTATTATTGGCATTTCCAAGTCCGAACATTGATTTTTGAGTTGAAATATGTTTAAGGATGTTAAAAAGGTCATTCGGGAGTGTATCAGAATTTTTGGAAAAGGTTCAGGGTATTTTTGGACCATAGAGCCAGAATGCCTCCAAAATTTGGGCGTGTCACAGAGGCAGGACCTCCGCGATTCATGGCATGTCACGGAGGTTAGCCTCAGTGATCACGTCATGTGATGATAGGCGATATTACGCGCCTATATCACTATATTTTCCCATATTTGTGCCATGTTTTGAGAACAAATTATATATTTCATGCACTTTTAGTCCTTTTTCCTATAAGTGAGCTAACGAACATGATTAGCAAAGTTTCAGGTATAAATGATGCAGAATTCAGCATTTTATGGATAAGTTGACGCCAAAGAAAGCTTCACGAAAGGAGAAAAGGGAGTCTTGGACGCCTAAGGACCAAAAGTGATGCATGGAAAATTTGTCCCGGGCTAAAACAACATTTCTGAAGACTTTGGGGACTAGCAATAACTTATTTGGATTAGGATAATGATACATTAACCTAGTACAATTGGGTTAAGTATTTCATTAGCTTATTAGGATTTGGATAATGATACATTAACCTAGTACAATTGGGTTAAGTATTTCATTAGCTTAGTAGGATTTGGTTAGATATTTCGTTAGCCTAGTAGGATTAGGATATGGGTATTATAAATACCCTATCATGCTAGAGATTTTTATTCATCTTCTTAAATTCCTCTCTTATTCTTCTATTCTTCTCTTATTCTTCTACAACAATTTTCATTAATTCTATTTTTCTTCTTCTATTCATCTATTCTTAAATTCCTCAACAAGAGAAACGTTACTTTGCAAGGGATTCACGCCTAACGCCTACCACACCATATTACACGTGAAATCTTTATTGTGGTATAATAACAATGTCCATTGTGATTTCCTTCGCACTCATGGGTAACTAAACTTCTCTGTTGGGGTTATGGAAGCCGTATGAGATACTATCTAAAGCTATGAGTTTGTGAATTCGTGACACGTGTGTTGCTTATATCATTATTCTCTTCATCTTAATCTAAATTCTTTGTGTCTGCAGACACATAGAATAACGCCAGTATAATATTTAACTTGTTCGAAAGAAAGGTTATTTGTCTGGAAAAGAGATAATGTCAAGGTAGTAGGGTCCCATCCCCTATTAAAAAGTTAGTGCCATAACTGGATTAACCTCTTGGAGAATTTGTACCGTTAGACAAACTTTAAGCTCGAAAGAGTTAAAGTGATATAGTCCTTGTTGAGGTCGAAAGACGCTTGGATTTACCATAGAATACAATTATCTATAAGCACATGCATGTCTGAATTCCACATAACTCATAGCCAATAGAGACGTACAACTCATAAGGCGGACATACCCACAACTCCTCAATTCTCATTGTTTCACAACCTACTAAACATTTTTTCTTTTTACTTTGCTATTTTCAGTTTTGCTTTAATAATTTGGTTACACATTGCAATCCCCCCTCATTATGAGACTTGCACTAACAGTCTAGTAACCGTTGCTTACTTGTTGGCCAAGCTATTCCCTGTGGGATCGACACCCAACCCAGGTTGGGTTCAATATTTGCTAACGACCGCTTTACACTCCTACGAGAGCTGTAGATTGAGCGTTATCAAAAATTGGCACCGTTGCCAGGGAATACAAGTGTCAATTAAGTTTGTGATAGTTACTAGACCCTGTGGTCAAAGATTCTGGTACTTTTACTTTTAGCTGTTGTTTTTGTTTTATTCAGGTTTGTTCAGTGCATCAATGGATGCACAACGTGAAATTGAAAGGATGGCTGCTCAAGTGCATCAACAGAATATTGATAACCCTGGGCGATCAACAAATCCGGACGATGAGGATCTGGGCGATGAAGAGCTACTAAACCCACGGCATACTGCTGAGATGGTGGCACCCATGCAGAGGAGAGATCGTCAAGCAAGATTGAGGCCTGATCGCCGAGCTATGCAAATTACTTTTGATGACGATGAGGATGATCTGGACGGACCTGGTGCCACCGGAGCTATTATTCTTCCGCCATTAGCACCTGGAGCAAAGTTCAATATCAGTAGCACCATGATTCAGCTTTTGCAACTCAAGGGATTATTTGGTGGACTAGCAGGCGATGATCCAAATATGCATCTGATCAACTTTATTTCTACATACAAGTCATTCGACAATCCTGGCGTTGGAAAGAATGCAATTCGACTGCGCTTATTTCCATTGTCTCTATCTGGGGAGGCAACTCTATGGTTGAATGGGCTGACTCCTGATTCTATTACAAATTGGAGGCAATTGAAAGACGCTTTCCTAGAAAAATTCTTTCCGCCATCCAAAAGAGCACAGTTGAGAGATGAGATCACGAATTTTTGACAGCTTCCAACTGAAGCTCTCCACGAAACATGAGAGAGGTTCAAGACAAAGCTAATGCAGTGCCCAAACCATCATATGACCAATGTCCACTTGATGGAGATATTATACAGAGCTTTGAATTCGGTGACTAAGCCAATGGTTGATAATGCGGCTGGAGGATCATTCATGGACCTCACCTTTGGTCAGGCAAGCAATATGCTAGATCGGATGACGAAGCAAAGTAGAGCTTGGCATGCCAGGGATTCTAAGGTAGCAAGCCCCACTTTATCTATTCGCATGACTGCAGACCAAAGGAGACGAGAAGAAGAATGCGATCAAGATTTGGCGCACATGAAAACACAAGTGGATCTTCTTACAAAGCATCTATTATCAGGGAAGACCGAAAAAGTTAAAGCTGTTGTGTCAAAAGGAAGAAACGAATCTGATTCGGAAGAAGAAGCCAACTACTTGAATAATCATGGGGGTTTTCGAGGAAATGCCCAAGGAAACCAAGGTCGGAACTATTATGATGAATCTGGATACAAGGACCGCGATCAAGGTAGTTGGAAGAATAATTCAGACAGGAGTGGTTTGTATATTCCTCCTAGAAATCATGAGGCTGAGGCGTCTGATTCCGAAAAGATGTCTATGGAAGATATGATGGCCAAGCTGCTGAAAGGAGTGGATCCAACCAATATGGGCGTAACTGAGGTGAAGAACGATTTGTATTCAATGAATCAGTTGGTTGACTCACATTCCATTGCAATAAGACAACTAGAGCAGCAATTGAGTCAACTTTCAGCAGCAATTAATCAAAGAAAAGCCGGCACACTACCCAGCGACACTGTGCCAAATCCAAGGAACGAAGGATCATGCATGGCTATCACTACCCGAAGTGGTAAGGTGCTGGAAACTTCAGCAAAAGGCAAGCAAGTGGTTGACGAAGTAGTGGACATTGATGATAAGGCGACAGAAGAAGCATCTGCAAAAAAAGGCCACAACGGCCATGACATCGACACCAACAGATTGCAACCTGAAAAAGCTGAAAAATGGAAGAAAGAGGAGAAGAAAGCCATGGAGAGAATAATTCCATACCCACCACCACCTTTTCCTCAAAGATTGAAGAAGGTGGCGGATGACACGAAGTTTAGCAAATTCATGACTATGTTGAAACAGCTGACCATTAATGTTCCATTGGTGGAGGCACTTGAAAAAATGCCTGGGTATGCGAAATTTATGAAGGATCTTTTGACAAAGAAGCGGGCAGCAAGTTATGAGTTGAAAGATGATGTTCATCACTGCAGCGCAATTGCTACAAGACCGCTAGTTCAGAAAAAGGCCAACCCCGGTGCTTTCACTATTCCTTGCACAGTTGGATCTATGAATTTTTCTAAGGCATTGTGTGACCTGGGTGCTAGCATCAATTTGATGCCATTATCCGTCTACAGAAAGTTGGGGTTAGGTGATCCGACCCCAACTAATATGAGGCTCGTGATGGCTGATAGGTCGGTAAAACGACCTGTAGGTATCTTGAATGATGTGTTGGTGAAGGTTTATTCATTCATATTTCCTGCAGACTTCGTTATTCTGGATTGTGAGGTGGATTCTGAAGTTCCTATAATCTTAGGACGTCCCTTCCTTGCAACTGGAAGTGTGCTTATTGACATGAGAGCTAATGAGCTTTTGTTTCGGTTGAATGACGAAGTGGTCTGCTTTGATATATGCAAAGCAATGAAGTATCCGAGCAATATGAATGTTCTCTCTGTAGCTGATATTCATCATGAGGATAAGAAAGCATTATCTGTAAAGAAACAGCTTACTGTTGAGCCATTGTCTGCTGCGCCACTGAATGTTGAGCATAAGGACAATGAAGATTATGAAGAACTTATGGGTGCTCTAACAGAAATAGAGTCCTATTCCCATACTCCTAAGCAACCAGACCGTGATCTTAAGAATCAACCGTCACCAACAGTGAAGACTTCCCTTGAAGATCCACCAATGCTAGAATTGAAAGAGCTCCCCAATTATCTATGGTATAAGTTCTTGGGATATGTAAATACACTTCTGGAGAGTGTTGCGGATGATTCAAGTGAACAGCATGTAGAGTCTCTCATCTCTGCTCTGAAGAGATACAAGAGAGCTATGGGTTGGACTATTGATGATATAATTGGTTACCCGCCGGGGAGATGTATGAGTCATCTTGAAGAAGATTGCATGCCTACGAGTAAGCCTCATTGTCGTCTGAATCCATTCAGAAAATGATCCACCATCTATCTCGATGAAGTCTAAGTACTCGAGGTAACTATGTCGTGCCACGACAATAAATAAGGCGCTAGATGGGAGGCAACCCATCGATTATCATTTCTCGTTTTACATTTTTTGTCTTTCTTTCATTCTAGTACGTATTTTACTTTTGATAAATGAAAAATCCAAAAATAAGAGTCGTGCCACGACCAAAACTAAGGCGCTTGGTGGGAGGCAACCCATCGTACTAATCGTTTTTATTTGTTTTTAGCAAATATAGGTGCAAGAGGTATTCAAAGAGGAGATTGGTTTCAAACAACGATTTGGACGTATTGTATGGTAAAGGTGGTAAGTTAGGAATAATGATGCATAAGGCTATGGATTGAGCATTGCTCATGCCAAAATAGGCATCGAGGAAGGCTAGGCCTAGGTAAAACTAGGCCACGAACAATGCAAAACCTATCCTATAGCCCAAGGTCTCGGAATCTAGTGTGCAAAGACATAGGCGCCGCCCACGCTTAAGTATGCTATAGCATAGGCGCCGCCCATGCTATAGCATTTGGTCTCAGTATCTCATATGCTATACACTATGCGCCGCGTATTCTAGCTTATGCTTTGCATTAGGCGCTGCATATACCATGCTTATGCAAAGCACTATGCGCCGCATATGGACCCTTTTTGTCTCCAAAACCATTTTTAAATGGGTCAAAACCCGACCCATTCTTTTCCTATATAAAGGGGACTTGGTCTTGAAACATAACCACATTGAAACCTGACCTAAAGGCGCAGCACATCAAACCAAATCATCTCAAAATTTTTCTTTTTTGCTCTTCCAATTCACAAGAACATCTCCAAAGGCTTCAATCACATAAGTACTCTTTTATTCTTCATCTATTTCTCATAAGTACTACGTTTCTATGTCTATTATGAATTGCTACATCTTGAAAGAATATTGGTGATGTTAATGTGTTTGGATTGTTGATACAAAACCATATGAGTGACCACATACGTTAGGATTATCTTAACTTGTTTCCGACTTTAATTTGATTTTGGTGCATTGTCATACTACTTGCGGAATTGCTATAGTCATGAACATTGCATAATCTTGTCACTTGAATACTTACATGTTAGAATGTCCCATTTAGCGGAATAAGACTTATAGTTGCCTACCGACATAGGAGGTTGTGATAGATACTATACCTTGATGTAATCCCTATGTAGTAGTCTTGCTATATCTAACATGAAAGTATTGCAAGGATTACAAGAAGTGTGACATCTCTCACTTTATTGTTGGAATATAGCACCTAAAACGTATGTCGATGAATTCTGAGTAATCGACCACTTTCACTTCACTAGTTGGTGCCAACAACCTAAGTGTGGGGTGGTACCTCTACTGCTTGTTTATAGATTGTATCCATTGAGATGATGCTAACATGACTCTATTGAGATCTCAGGTACAATGGCACCAAAAGACAAGGCAAAGATAAGGCTACCACGTCACAAAACGTCAAGAAAAGAGGCCAAAAAAAGCAAGGAGAACCCTCCTCGCTGCAAACACCTCGACTCACTCTTGGAATTAAGTGGGATACTTATGAGGAACTTCTAAGGGTGATGACTCTGATGATGATTCCGATGCAAGGGGTATAACCCCAGACATAGAGAATGAGTCCGACTAACCAGGTTCTTCTTATTTATTTTCCACTGAGGACAGTGTGTCCCGTCTAAGTGTGGGGTGATGGTATTTGCATGCTATACTTCTCTATCCGCATTTGCATTTATTCATGTTTGTTTGCTTAGTATTTTTCACATTTTGTTTTTTTAGTAGTAATTTTTTTTAACGTAGCTTCGCATGAAATTATTCTAATAGGCAGCATGAGATTATAACAAGAGTTTGCGCTACAATCATGACTATTGAGATGTTTAGGCTCTAATTGTGACTCACTATGTGATAATTGTGTGGTTCAATTCCTTCACCTGTTGGGGCGAGAGTCTATACTACTCCCAATAAAGTCGACCATGTGCCTTGTGTGTGTGAGATAATAGTATATTCTATGTTTGGGGCTGATGCTAGAACTTGCCTGGTATGTATGCAAAGTGAAAATAAGAAGTGTAAGTTTAGGAGATAATTGAGGCATTTCTTTGGCAACCTATATATGTTTACCTTCGTTTTACCTACCCATGGACATCATCCTAGTTAAACCCTTTTGAGCTTTTAGCCTATTTTCTTTGACAAACCTCATATGTAAGCCTAATCCAATTTTTTTCAAGACCATAATTTGATCCAAATTCCTAAGCGCTTTAAAGTGAAAAAGTCATGTGACGAAATAAGAGGAAATTGGGTGAGTATGATGCTCTAAATTGTAGTGGTGCTTGAAGGTGTTATGAAAAAGAAAGTGCTATCATAAGAGGTATGTTATGAAAAGAAAAAGGAAAAGAAAGATGAAAAGTGAGTTATGCTTAAAATTGCAAAACAAAAGAGGAGAACAAGGGTGGTAGTATAAAAGAAAGAAAGGTTGAAAGAAAAGTGTCAATGATACAATGTGATGTATTAAAGCGCTTAGGAACTTAGTCACTATTTCTGGCCAAAATAGTCCTACCCGTCCCTTAGCCTACATTACAACCATCAAAAGACCTATTTGATCCTAAGCATAGCATTCTGACATTTAGTGGAGTATTACACTAAGGGCAAGCCTATGGTCATCAGTTGCTGCATATGAATTCTTTGTGAGAGTAAGAGCAAGGATATTTTGATACCCATGTTTGAAAAATATGCTATACTTGTGAGTGATTATGGGTAATATATTGTGAGACACACATGGTTGATGAGTTTTGTGTAGTTGTATATGATTCTGTGTGCCTTAACTTTTGAATATGAGTTGACCACCATCACGAGTCTATGCTAGAGGTTAAATGGTTTCTATTAATGATCGGAAAACTACTCTTTTTGATAATTGTTGTGCTTGTCTTGATGAATATTTTGTGTTGTTGCTGTGAAACCCTAAGTTGATGTTTAGAGGGACATGATATTTTGTTCGAGGACGAACAAAGCTTCAAGTGTGGGGTGTTGATGATAGGCGATATTACGCGCCTATATCACTATATTTTGCCCATATTTGTGCCATGTTTTGAGAACAAATTATATATTTCATGCACTTTTAGTCCTTTTTCCTATAAGTGAGCTAACAAACATGATTAGCAAAGTTTCAGGTATAAATGATGCAGAATTCAGCATTTTATGGATAACTTGATGCCAAAGAAAGCTTCACGAAAGGAGAAAGGGGAGTCTTGGACGCCTAAGGACCAAAAGTGATGCATGGAAAATTTATCCCGGGCTAAAACAATATTTCTGAAGACTTTGGGGACTAGCAGTAACTTATTTGGATTAGGATAATGATACATTAACCTAGTACTATTGGGTTAAGTATTTCATTAGCTTATTAGGATTTGGATAATGATACATTAACCTAGTACAATTGGGTTAAGTATTTCATTAGCTTAGTAGGATTTGGTTAGATATTATAAATACCCTATCATGCTAGAGATTTTTATTCATCTTCTTAAATTCCTCTCTTATTCTTCTATTCTTCTCTTATTCTTCTACAACAATTTTCATTAATTCTATTTTTCTTCTTCTATTCATCTATTCTAAAATTCCGCAACAAGAGAAACGTTACTTTGCAAGGGATTCACGCCTAACGCCTACCACACCATATTACACGTGAAATCTTTATTGTGGTATAATAACAATGTCCATTGTGATTTCCTTCGCACTCATGGGTAACTAAACTTCTCTGTTGGGGTTATGGAAGCCATATGAGATACTATCTAAAGCTATGAGTTTGTGAATTCGTGACACGTGTGTTGCTTATATCATTATTCTCTTCATCTTAATCTAAATTCTTTGTGGCTGCAGACACATAGAATAATGCCAGTATAACATTTAACTTGTTCGAAAGAAAGTTTATTTGTCTGGAAAAGAGATAATGTCAAGGTAGTAGGGTCCCATCCCCTATTAAAAAGTTAGTGCCGTAACTAGATTAACCTCTTGGAGAATTTGTACCGTTAGACACGCTTTAAGCTCGAAAGAGTTAAAGTGAAATAGTCCTTGTTGAGGTCGAAAGACGCTTGGATTTACCATAGAATACAATTCTCTATAAGCACATGCATGTCTGAATTCCACATAACTCATAGCCAATAGAGACGTACAACTCATAAGGTGGACATACCCCCAACTCCTCAATTCTCATTGTTTCACAACCTACTAAACATTCTTTCTTTTTACTTTGCTATTTTCAGTTTTGCTTTAATAATTTGGTTAGACATTGCAATCCCCCCTCTTTACGAGACTTGCACTAAAAGTCTAGTAACCGTTGCTTACTTGTTGGCCAAGCTATTCACTGTGGGATCGACACCCAACCCAGGTTGGGTTCTATATTTGCTAACGACCGCTTTACACTCCTACGAGAGCTGTAGATTGAGCGTTATCATCATGTCATCGAGGCCAGCCTCAGCAATAGTTTCCATTCCATAGAGGCTGGTTTTTCCTACTTTATTTTTTAAAAGTCTAAGGGGGCATTGTGGTCTTTTCCCCTCTCCCAAATCAGCCAATACATGAATTAAAAACCCAAGAGGGGCATTATTTTCCCTATTCCCCGTCAGTAACCCATGTAAAACTCATCCCTATTCTCAAGAACATAAAATCAAGCCTCTTTCTAAGGATTCACCATTCAAGGTTCAAATTCCATATTTTTTATGACCAAATTCCAAATATTAAGGTATGCGGGGTATTCATCAACGGGCTCCTTCCACCCATTAAGTCCCAAAATTCCTTTTTGGTCTAAGTATGAACTTCCTATCCTCTTTTATGAAAATATCATTGTTAATTATGAATTTAATCCATGTTTTTCTTAGTACTTTTGAATTCAAGCCATGCCAATATGTTTTCCCATGTGAATTATATTATTACATGCTTTGAATTTTAGTTACTCACATTATATTTAGTTGATACCATGTGAATTTATCAAGTTATGAATTAAATCATGTGAGCATGTTGTCTTCATAAGTTCAACAAATCCCCATACTCAAATTCATGGATTTCATCGGTTTAGTCAAGTGTATTATGTTTTGGGTCTACTAATCATTAATTTTCTTTCAAGTTTCTGATGATGTTATTGTATTTAAAATATTTTTAGTGTTGAAGGGTTATGAACACTGGATATCTATATGTTTATACATGTGTCTATTTTCAAGTAACATGTCAGTCAGATCATAATTTTTTATCATCACATTCAGGTTATTATATTCATGATGAGCACTTATCCATTGTGATGTCCAGTTAACATTAATCATTACCACTGGCAGTTCAGCTGGGAGTAAGATTTAACACCGAGCAAAGCTAGGGATGAAATCTCACCCGCCAGTAGAGGACTGAAAACTTTAGTAGCAATCCCTAAGTTCCATAACTACATAGCCAACTTAGGTTATCAGATGTCACCCAGTAGTATAGGACTAACATTCTCTCAAGGGTCACTCGCCAGTAGAGGACTGACACCCTAGTACTTTGGGACGCCAGTTTAGTGGATCCACATGGTCAGTGTTAGTGCCCGTGGCAAGGTACTAACACCCATCCAACTAAGGTTACAGGTTGGACCCTAAATAGGTCAGATTGGGGCCTGTCAGTTACATGATAGCTCCCTCAGTTTCAGTCCAGTACTAAGGTATATCAGTACAGGTTTGCATAACCAAGATTTCAAGTTATCAGCAATTCAGTCAGTCAGTTTTATAGTTTATTTCAGTACATGTTTTATTTGGTCTTGCATTCTCTTTAGTATGTTCATGCATTCTTGTTCATTATCCATATGTATTTTAGTTAGTCCCTATCTTACGTACCAGTACATTCAAAGTACTGATCGCGTACTCTCTTTTGTACTATGCTATCTTAAGAAATAGGTTTGAACACTCAGTTCCCTGATCGCCCCTAGTCAGTTCAGTATCACTCAGCAGCAGTTGTGGTGATCCTCATTCATCAAGGACAAGTTATTGCAGTTCTTTCACTATTTCTTTATTTTCTGTCAGTCAGAGTTAGATAGGGGTTTTTCTATCAACTACTTATGTCTTAAAGGATTTCAGATGTTTAGATATTTAGACTAGATATTCAGATATACAGATTTTTTTCAGTTTCTTTGTTAGTAATTCAGACATGTTGGTATTTTTTTCAGTATCCCACTTTGATAGTATTTATATCACTTCAGCTTCTGCATATGATACTTTATCATTATTTTATTCAGTGCTTACAACCGGTACCAGATCATGGGTTAGCTTGAGGTCACTTATAGCCTTAAGCACCGTGTCGCGACTAGGGGTAGCCTGGAGTCGTAACAGTACCAATAATCATAACTTCAAGTGAACAATAGTGAGACAATACCTAAGATTCTCTTCAAACCATAATGATGGTCTTGAACCGAAACCAAAGAGCAATATCATCAAAATAATGTCATACAAGGGTAATAAATTCGGACTCAAATCAAAACTAGAGTATCGTACCATCATATCAAAGTATCACATATGAATCACAATTTGCTGGACTTGAACCGAAACTAGTAAACAAGTACAAGGTGACTAGTTTAACCAAAGGTCGAAAAGGTATCTACATCATTCTAAGGGTCAAGAACTACTTTAGGATAATTAAATAAGACCTCTCATGTCTACAAGGGGCTAATAAAAATATTTGACCTAAAAGAGAGTCGGTAGGGCCTGCTATTAATCCTAAAAGTATATAGTAAGGCAATTTTCTAACTAAAACTACTCTAAGGCTCTAATGGTTTAGAACTAATTATTAAATAAGTAAAAACTAGACTTGAGATGACATCCTAACACAAAGGATGAGGAATGAGCCGAAACTCTACCTAAAATGGCTCTCTAAGCGGCTAAATAATGCTAGTCACTAAACATACAACTAAGACATAAGACCTAACCCATCACTAGCATAAGACTAATACCACAATAAAGTTCAATAAGAGAGAAGTAAGCCTAGCCTGCCTGAACGCTGCTGAAAGCTCGTAAAGCCCACTAGATTAGAGTTTTCCCTTCCTAGAAATCTTTGAATGATGCCACACTATCAAAAAATAATCTACACATTAGCACAATAATAACAATACCCATAATACATGTAAAAGCTTTGGGTCCAAAATCGAGCTAAAATTCTCATGCAGGGCCCACTTATGGAATTACAACTTTAATCGTCAAAATGTCCCTCCAAGCACAAAGATTGTTTGCCCTAAAAATAGGTGAAATTTGAGCACAAACAAACCCTAAATCATCCTATAAATTAAACTAGGGATTTGTGTTTAACTTAGAAAATTAGTAAAGAATTTAATAGAAACTTATGAAAATAGAGGTGAGAAAATATAAAAATGACATCTCCAAATCACCCTGGATGCCCAAGGATAGATGTCCACACTTTTTTATCTCTCACTTATGAAAAATAGAGAAAAATTAGGTCCTACAACATTTAATACTACCAAGGGTCCTTCATCGCAATTGCGAGGACCCTGTCATGAATGCATTGCCTGACCCAACTTACCCTTTGCAAATGTGATTAGTCCACCACAAATGCGAAGAAGGACGTTTTACCGGTCAATTAAATGAATCTTCATAAACATGAAGGCCAGGTAAATTCGATGGCCAATAACCTTGGCCTTTGCGATTGCGAAGGTCATTTTTGGCCTGCAACAGCTAAAGCTACACTAAAAACATGGCAAATTTTCCTACTTTCTGATTAGACCCTCGGGATTCATTTGAAATCCCATGAATGCAAAAAACCTATGCTATTTTATGAAATTCAATATTCCACAATCAAATCCATCAAAGTTTCCATTTGAGGTTGTTTCAATGAAACGTGAGTTCGATACCTAAGAATTATTTTTACCAAAATCTACCCAATAGCCCAAAATGAGTTCAGAAGCCTTGGAACCCCAGTCAAGGGTCATCCTAGCCTAAAATTGATATCTCGGATCTTATGGATTTATCAAAATTGAAATATGAGTTTGTTTACCTATAGTTTAGGTACGATACCTAATTCTTAACATTAATACTTCAAAATAGGAAATTGAGTCTAAAAATCAAATGGACTACCCGATAATTGAATTGTTAGCTACTAGAAGTCAAACATAACTTAGGATAGATATGGAAAGATCTAAATGCCAAAATGCCATAGAAATATAGAAAATGACTAAGAGGTCATTACAATATCCACTACTAAAAGAACTTTCATTCGCAAAAGTAAAAGATCAAGATGTATTTGAAGGCTTGAACAAGTAGGGATACTGGGGCTGTATTTCACTCTCGATCTCCCAGGTAACCTCCTCGATTGGGTGGTGTCACCACTAGACGTTTAATGAATCTAATCTCTCAAGAGAGCAACCGCCTGACATCCATGGCCAATATAGAGACTAGTTTCTCTACGAACGTCAACCTCTCATCTAACTTAACTGAGTCCCACCAAAGTATGTACGACTTATTAGGAATGTAGTGTTGCAACATAGATACATGGAAAATTGGGTGAATAACTGAAAAGTTTAGGATCAATGTTAAATCTTAGGCCACCTTTCCAATGGTCCAAATTATCTCAAATGGCTAAATACCTAAGGCTAAGCTTCCCCCTCTTCTCGAACCTCATCATGCCCTTTATAATGATTTAAAGGAAAACCCAATCACCAACTCCAAACTTCAAAGCATGAAGTGTGCATTCAGCATAACTCTTCTGCCTACTCTAAGCTAAACGTTACCTGTCCTGAATCACCCGCACCTATCTAAAGACTCACAAAGCATGTCAGTTCCATAGGGAATAACATTAGAAGTCTCAAACCAGAAAACTAAATATCAATAATGTTTTCCATAAAATGCCTCAATTGGTGCCATCTCAATACTCAAGTGGTATCTATTATTATAGGTAAATTCCGCTAAGGCTAAGTGTTGCTCCCATTGACCTTCAAATTCCATCACATATATACAAAGTATATCCTCCAAAACATGAATAGTCCACCATGATTGAGCATTATTTTGTGGTGGAATAAGGTGCTAAAATCAACCTGAGTACCTACCTCCTCCTGAAATATCCTGAGAAGCTAGAAATAAGCACTGAGCCTCTAATTAAAATAATAGGCATAGGTACTCCATGAAGGCGAACTATATATTGAACATAGATACAGGCCAACCTCTTAGCACTGAAAGAAATCTAAATCGAGATAAAATAAGCAGATTTTGTTAATTAGTCAATAATGACCTACTGTTGGAACCATAAGAATTATGAGGCAAACTACTCACGAAGT
Source organism: Capsicum baccatum var. pendulum (assembly GCA_030864225.1). Classification (NCBI taxonomy): domain Eukaryota; kingdom Viridiplantae; phylum Streptophyta; class Magnoliopsida; order Solanales; family Solanaceae; genus Capsicum; species Capsicum baccatum. The sequence goes on along the minus strand of CM061557.1, from coordinate 218,766,421 downwards.
CCATAGTAATCCGCTCCCATTTAAACTTAGGAGTGGGTAACCTTTGAAGCAATCAAGCCAGTCTTTGATGCTCGGCCTTTACTTGCTAACAACATAAATATCGAGCTACAAAGTCCGCTACATCCTTCTTTATCCTACTCTACCATTAATGTTGCCTTAAATCTCTATAAATCTTAGCTACCCCAGGGTGAATAGAATATCAGGAGCTATGAGCCTATTTTAATATTAACTAAATCATGTCTCCAATCCTCAAAACATAAATATGACCATTAAAGATCAGGATACCCTCAAAATCCAAGGTATCCCAACTGGACTCATCTCTAAACACCTAATTACAAATACCATAAAGTCTACTATCCTCAAACCAATGATCTCAAATCTACTCCATCAAGGTAGATCTAACCTTAACATTGGGTAGAATCATCTTAGGGTCTGAAATATCAAGTATAACCATCAAGTTGCCTAAGGACTGAATGTCCCCAGCCAATAGCTACCCCAAAACTAAAATGAAAGCGAAGCTACTCATACTCATTTCCTTTCAGCTAAAGGCATTCACTATGACTTCACCTTGCCTGGGTGGTCTAGAATAGAGATAGCATAGTCATTTAGCACTTAATCCAGCTGCATTGTCTCGAATTATGCTCCTGTTGGATCATAAACTACTGTAGACAATGATAGTCAGTACGGATCACACAAAAAACATTATACAAGTATGTCTCCAAATCTTAAGTGCAAAAGCTACTGCTGCCAACTTCAAATCATGAGTAGGGTAGTTACGCTCAGCACCTTTAGCTGCCTCAATGCATATGCAATAACTCAGCCCTACTATATCAAAAAATAACTTAAACCAACACCAGAAGCAACTCGTATTCATCATACCACAAAAAGGAACCTCTTCTGAGTTATCTATTTATAGGTGTTGTAATAGTAGCAAATCTTTTAACAAATTGACTATAATAGACTGTCAGACTAATAAACTACAAACCTTAGTTGGAGATATAAGTTTGGCCCAATATTGAATAGCCTCAATCTTTGTTGGTTCCACCACAATCCCATCTTTAGACACCACGTGTCCTAAGAATATCATAGACTCTAACCAAGACTAACACTTTGAGAATTATGAAAAAGCCTATGATCTCTCGAATTTAGAGTACAATCATTAAATTTTGCTTATGCTCCTCTCCAAACCTTGAATAGACAAGGATATCATTGATGAATATGATCATAAAAAATTCCAACTAGGGTCTGAAAACATAATTCATCAAGTCCATGAATGTTGTTATGGCATTGGGAAACCCAAAAGATATCACAAGAGCTTATAGTGGCCATATTGAGTCTTGAAGTCTTTCTTAGGGATGCCTTTAGCTCGAATCCTAAACTGATGGTAACCAAATCTCAAGTCAATCTTTGAGAATGTTGCCATTTCTTGAAGCTGGTCAAATAAATCATCAATACAAGGCATAGGATACCTATTCTTTACTGCCACCTTTTTTAGTTGTTTGTTGTCGATATACAAATGCATGGAACCATCTTTTTTATTTATGAAAGAAGATAGGAGCACCTAAGGTGGTATACTTAGACTAATAAAACCATTACCTAAGAGATACTAGAGCAGAGAATTTAGCTACTGAAGCTTAGTAGGAACCATAAGATAGGGTACCATAGAAATAGTTCAGGTGTATAGCTCAAGATCAATAACTAACATAATATCACACTCAGGAGGAAGGCCAGGTAGGTCAGTAGGCAAAACATCAGAAAACTCATGATTAATAGGAACAAAATCAAGCAAAGGACTCTTGACACTAATATCATGAACATAAGTATCATAAGACTCACAAAGCCTCAACACCATTCTCCTAGCCCAAACATAAGAAATAATCCCCATCAATTCACTTTGAAAAGAACCCTACCCTTCAATTGGTAGTATGTTAATCACGGCTAGGTAATAGTCCTGGCAAAGTAATTCAAAACTGCATGATAGAGAGATAACTAGTCCATGCCTAGAATCATATCAACATCCAGAATATCTAGCATAATAAGGTCGGCTTGAGTATTAAAATCTTAAATGATCTTTAAACTCGATCCATATCTAAAGAATCACCCACAAAAGTAGATACATACAACGGCACCGACAAAGGTTCCATAGACAACTCTAACTGTAGTGCATAATAAATAAAAACATATGAAAAAGTGGATCTCAGATTAAATAAAGTAGTAGCAAACTAACGACATACTAAAATTATACCTTTAATAATAGCATACAAAGATTCCACCTCTAGCCTACCATGTACAATATAAAACTGACCCCTTCCACCTCTAGATTGGGTAATTGACTAACCATATATCCTACATACCTAAGGACCTCCTCTAGAACCCTAGAGGCCACTCCCACACCCTAAACACTACCCTTCACTATTCGTGACACTAATATGATTATTCAAATACTCTATGCTATAGGTTGAGTCATCCTATGTTAGGGATACTCTTTGGAGAAATAATCAAGAACCCCATAATCTTAACAAGCCGTAAGCACTTGGCTTTATCCAAAATATTTAAGTGACTAAGAATGGCTACCTTAGCTTAAAGACCCTAACGGTGCACCTCTCAAAATCTAACCACTACCCTATCTACAATAGTCACTTTAACTAGACTGATCTCTGTTTGTTATTTGGAGTGCTGCATAAACGATCCTACTAGACTAGCCTTGGTGCTGATAAGACTGATGTGGAGGGTACCTACCCTGAGAACCTCTACCTCTAAAGTGTGAGATATTATGGCTTTACTGAAGTTGCCCTATTGATGATTCCTCTTGTTGCCGCCCCCTTAGGCCTTATGATACATCTCTTTATAGTCTAGGCATAGTAAAAAAATATTAATAAAGGACCAAACAGTGGAAACTAAACTTTGAATAGCCATGTGAAGAAGAAATCCCATTCTTCTAACAAAATACTGAATTTGCTCATACTCGATAGGTAAGATCGTAGTAGCATGTCTGGATAACTCATGGAATTTTTCCTAATATTCACAATTATCATAGAACCGTGCTCTAAGTTAGTAAACTAATCTCTCAGGCATTATTAAAGACTTCGAGGCATATACTTCTCCAAAAAAGACTAAAAGAACTGAGTCTATATTATAGAGAATTAGTGGGCCTATAATCAACATAACCTCTTCACCAATGTCTAGCTACCAAGTCCAACTAAAAATTAATATAGTTAAATCCCACACATCTCAATTAGGCATAAATTATGGAATATTTCTTCACTAAAAGTTAGAAACTCAAATAAATTCTTGTCTGGGCCTATGAAAATATAGGTAGAGGCAATCTAAAGAATTGGCCCAACATTTTCTATACCTCGACTTTCATAGCTTGCTGAGCAACTGCCAATTGTGAAACTATCGATGCTAGAGGAATCTAAACTCTTGAAGCCACAACTACAAGTTGTGCTTCTAAATTAATACAACTCTGATTTAATTACCGAGCACCATCAGACGGTGAACCACCTACCAATCCCAATAACTGAAGCAAGGCATCTTTGAGCACTAAAGAAGAAATAAACCCCGATGGAGCTTAGGCTTTCCCCTGGACCACCAATGTCTGGGTGGAAGAATCTCTAGATCAGGAGAAATAATAGGGTCTGATGAAGGCTCCCTATCATAATCTCTAGCTGAGATTCTACCCCTAGCATGGCCTTGGCCTTTGGGTCGGTTAAAACTTCTTGCGAGTGCCCTAGCTACAGACTTCGGGTCCTCATCTCTAGTCACTATATCTGATATCCAAACCATCTATAACCTAACTGGAACCCCACAATCCTTGAAGGTATAAATAACAAGGAAAATCTAACAAAACCCCCTTAATCCCGATGGACGAAAACAAGAAGGAGAGTACCGATAATCATAACTTCAAGTGAACAATGGTGAGACCATGACTGATACCCCCGCTTAACCATAATGTGGACCTGAAATGGAAATGACATGGGATATCATCATAATAACGTCATCCACAGATCATAAATGTCAAACTCAAACCAAAACTAAAGAATCATACCATAATATTAAAGTATCACACATGAATTGCAACTTAAACCAAAACTAGTAAACAAGTACAATTTAATGAAAGGTCGAAAATATGTCTAAATCATTCTAAGGGTAAGGAACTATCCTAGGATAACTAAAGAATACCTCCCATGTATACAAAGGACTAATATAGACATTTGACCTAAAAGAGGGTCGGGTCGACAAGCCTCGCTACCAATCCTAAAAGTACATACTAATGCAAGTTTCTACCTAAAACTACTCTAAGGCTAATGTTTCACAACTAATTATTAAATAAGTCAAAACTAGGCTTAAGATAACATCCTAGCACAAAGAATGATGAATAAGCCTAAGCTCTACCTAAATTGGCCCTCTAAGCGGCTAAATAATCCGAAAGTCACTAAATATACAACCAAATCATAAAACCCTACCCATCATAATAAATCTCAATATAAGAGGAAAGTAAGCCATCCTATCTGAACGCCGCCAAAAGCACGTAAAGTCCACTAGATAAAAGCTTTTCCTTTTTCGGGAAGTCTTCCCATGACGCCATACTATTAAAATAATAATTTAATTGTTAATGCAAGAATAACAATACTCATATTACATATAAATGCTCTAGATAAAAAATTAAGCTAAAATTCCCATGCGGGAACAACTACAGAATCACGACTTTGAAACCATTAAAATATCCCTTCAAGCTCAAGGATCATTTATACTAAAAATAGGTGAAATCCAAGCACAAAAAACACTAAATCAGCCCATAAAGTAAACTATAGACTTGGATTTAAATCAAAAAATTAGGCAAGAATTTAATGAAAACTTATAGAAAGAGAGGTGAGAAAATAATCAAAATGACATGTCCAAATCACCCCGAATACCCAAGGATTAATCTCCACACTTTCTTAGCTCTTTAGGATTCTTAATGGACTTGGGACTTAAGACAATTGGAGTGAAATTGGGTTCCATATCCTTTAATATTGCAAGGGGTCCCTTTACCATGATCGCGAGGACCCCATTGCAAATGTGATGCCTGACCTGGCTTACCTTTTGCGAACACGGTCAGTTCACTATGAACGTGAAGGAGAAATCCAGACCAGTCAACCAAATGACTCTTTGGCCTCATGAAATTGGACCCTCAAGATTTATTCAAAATCTAGTGAATTCCAAAGAACTATGCTACCCTAACCAAATTTTCTATTTCAGACTCAACACCATCAAAATTTTCATCCAAAGTTGTCTTGATGAAATATGGGTCCCACACCCAAGGGCTATTTTAACCAAAAGTCATCCAAAAGCCCAAAATGAGTCTGAAAGCCTTGGGACCTAAATCAAGGGTCTCTCTAGCCTAAAATCAACAATTCAGATCTAATAAAACTGTTATAATTATCATACGAGGCCGTAAACCTATAGTTTAGGTTTGATAACTAATTCTTAATAGCAAAATATTTAAAATAGGAAATTATCTCTAAGAAGCAAATTGTAAGACCCCGCAAAAATTCTAAGCTTAATTTAGTCCTTTAAGCTTGTCAAGGGGATCCAGACTTAGAAAATTCTAACCAAGTTCCTAAAATTAACCTATTTTGGCCTTCAAAAGTTGGAAATCTCATATCTCCATCTTAATGTCCTTTAATGGCCCGTATTTTCATTAATTCATGATCAGGAAGGTCAATAGGTGTTCCCAAACAAGTTTTGAATTTTTTAGAACACGTTTAGATCATGTTCGGAGTCCCAAAATAGTGGACCAACGCGATCTTGGTGCTCCGCGTCACCAATCACATTGGCCAACATCTGTACAGGATTTTAGAGCCAAATATATTAAGGCTCAACGTGACCATGGCGCGACGCGTTGAGTATCGCATCGCAGCCATCAACGTGCTACGTTGCTTGTAGCGTTAGCACCCAATTTTTAGTTAAATGATCGTGTCCTCAAGGGCAAAAGGGTTAATTTCCCACTCTTATATAAGCCCTAAAACATGTAATTCATCCCTATTTCACCCAAATTATAGTGGTTTCTCTCCATTACTCTCAAGAACAAGTTAGGGTTTTCAATTTGGGGATTCAATTTCAAGAATTTCACCGTTAGTTTTCAAGAATCTTCCATCCAAGGTATGTATAGTTTTGATTTATGGATTCCTTTCATCCATAAAGATCAAGAACCCTATTTCAAATTATAAATTATGATGTTTATTTTATGGGTTGTTTTGTAACCATGTTTATCTTGTTGTACGACTCCCAAGTTGGAATCTTTATGTGTTGTTCCTGAAACCACGTTAGCATACAAGTTAAAATCCATGAACTAAGTTGTTTATGATATGTAATTTGATGATTTCACCTATGCCCTAAGTTGTACATGTAAGGTGTTTGATAAAATGCCTAAGAGGATAGAAAATTATATATTACAGCTTAATTTTAACCCATATTATAAATGCATGTCTTACCCTTATGTTCAAATAACTCCCATGCAATTGATGTACAATGTAGATGGTTGTTGGAATGCTCATGATGTTTGAGTATGAAATTATGATACTACTATATGTATTCCTACCATGTACAAGTTTATGATAACCATGTGCTTCATGAAATCCTCAACTTATTATATTGTGAATTGTTGATGTTGGTTATGTATTCAAGAATGTCATACCTTTTCAGTTTCCTTCTATCGAGTCCTGGGGGTACTTGTACCCAACAACTTAGTTGTGCTCCTAGAGCCAGTGTTATGTTTTCACGATACTCTCAGTCAAGCCATGATCAATAGAACTCAGTCAGTCATATGACTCAGGAAAGCTCAGTAATTTAGTAATCTCAGTAGTATTCCATCAGTCAATAAAACTTAATTAACTCAGTCCAGTTCAGTTCAGTTAATCATGTTCAGTGTTTATTTAGATGGGAGTAGGATTTAGCATCGAGTGAACCCGAGGATAGGAATTCACCTTCCAGTAGAGGGTGTGATTCTTAGAAGCAATCCTTCCATTCCAGAACTACATAGCCAGCCCAGGTTAAGATATCTAACCTTCCAGTAGAGGGTTGATGAGGTAGCTTACCTACTAGTTGAGGGTTCCCACCATTCTCATTTGAGTACCTGGCAGTTGAGGGTCATTCACAGCTTATCCTAACTAGTGGTGCGGTATTGACACCCTTTTAATTGGGATTACAGGTTGGACCCCAACTCAGCTATATTGCTTTATTTGGGGCATGTCGGTTAGATGACTATTTCCCACAGTTGCAGTTTTAGACTCAGTCTCAGTATTAGAACTCAACTAGTTCTACAAAATTCAAGACTGTTAGATATAGTCGCTCAGTATCAGTTATTAGTACTCATATTATTAGTATTCAGACTCAGTAGCTAGTATCATCACAAATTCAGTTATAGTCATTTACTCATGCATGTATTCTCGCATTCATGTTATACAGTCAATTAGCATAGTTCATGCATATAAACTCTTGCATTCATCCTACCTCACTTGTATACCAGTATATTCAATCGTACTAACACATTTGCTCTAAAGCATCAGTCGCATTCCAATCTCAGTAGTCAGAGTTAGCAATAAGTCCTTATCCTTCGAGGACATGATAATTACTTTATTATTTCATTACTTAGTTTATTTCAGTAGTTGGAGTTAGTTGGGGGCATATCCCATCAACTCTTTATTCAGACAGTTCAGTTTTAGAGGCTTCCAGACTACAGTATATCTAGACAGTTTATTTCAGTTCATATTTTGGTATTGATATACCGTACTCTCAGATATTATGTTTTATCCATTTTGATCCTTATGGCATGTTTCAATCTATTATTTCTGTATTTTACATGATGTTATACAGTATATAGGTACAAATATCAGTCATGGGTTATCTTGTGGTCCTTCGGGGTCATGAGCACCGTGTAGAATTCTGGGTACCAGATTTGTTGCGTTACAACTTAGTATCAGAGCCTAAGGTTCAATAATGTCCTAGGAAGTCTGAAATCCACATCTAGTAGAGTGTTTTACCTGGGTGTGTTGCGCGCCACACTTATGTGCAGGAGGCCATAAGATGTTTAGGGATAGTTTCCTATTTTTCAGTATTCATGTTATGCCAGTGAGCATAATCTCAAGTTAATCTCTCAGTTTAACCCCTTTCTCTTTCATTTACAGAACATGCCTCCCAAAAACAGAACTGATATTAGTCAGCCCTTTAGCCCGAAGATCCTTTGGGTGAGCATGTCTCTCATACAGAGTTTAGAGTTGCATTCACTACTCTTGCTCAGCCAGTTGCTGCTTAGAATGAATGACTAGTTGTTGTTCCGACCAACCCAGTGGCCAATTCTGCTGCATCCTAGATTCTGGACTTCACCCGAATGAATTCTCCATCCTTTTTCGAGTCTAAGACAGACGAGGACCCTTAGTAATTCCTTGAACAGATTCAGAAGGCTATAGACATCATGGGCGTGTCAGTTGTTGAGAGTGCTAAGCTAGTTTCATATCAGTTACAAGATGCTGCTCATACTTGGTTCAAATAGTAGAAGTCAGAAAGGTTAGTTGATGCAGGATCCATAGAATGGGAGGAGTTTTTCACCGTATTCTTAGATAGATTCTTTCCCCAACAGCTTAGGGAAGTAAAGGTGTTAGAATTTATCAACCTCAGGCAGGGCAACATGATGGTGAAAGAGTATTCTCTTAAGTCTACTCAACTAGCCAGATATGCTCCCCATGTAGTGGCAGATAGCAGGGCCAAGATGAGTAAGTTTTTCTCTGGGGTGAACGATAGTGTGGTCAATGAGTGCAGGTCCGCAATATTGAATAGTGACATAAACATAGCCAGGCTTATGACACATGCTCAGTAGATAGAAGAGCAAAATATTAAGATGAGGGAGAAGTAGAATAAGAGAGCAAGGACGGGTAGTTTCAACTTTGCGCAGTCTAAGTCAGAGGGAGGAAACCATTCTTAGTTTTATCCTAAGTCATCAGTTCTAGCTCCTTCAGCCAGTTCTCCAGCTCTTAAGTTCATGGATGGTAATAAAGATAGGGCATCAGAATTTAAGTCTCAGGGCAGCATTAGCAATGCCCAAACTAATCCTCTTTGTCAGACTTATGGAAAACACCATCAGGGTATTTGTAGAGATGGTAGTTATATTTGTTTGGGATATGGCAAGCCAAGCTATAGAATTAAAAACTATCCTCAGATAGATTCTCAGAGTCAGCAGAACTGTTCCTCATCTCAGTCTGATCACCCAAATTAGAAAGGTGCCACTTTCAGTGCTATTAGTAGGCAATGCCCAAATAGACTTTATTCTCTCCAGTCCTGGCAAAATCAAGAAAATTCTCCTAATGTGGCTACTGGTACGTTATAGATCTTTCACTTGCATGTTTACGCTTTGCTAAATCCAGGAGCTTCCTTGTCTTTCATTACTCTTTATATAGCAGTTGATTTTAGAGTAAGTTCTAAGATTCTAGAAGAGCCCTTCTTAGTATCTACCTCAGTGGGTAAAACCATCATAGCCCAATGGGTATACAGGAACTATTCAGTTATGATATTCCAGAAAGTCATCTCAGTAGATTTAGTTGAATTAGAGATAACTAATTTTGATGTCATTCTCGACATGGATTGGCTTCATTTCTTCTATGCTACAGTCGACTACAAAAATAGAATTGTCCATTTTCAATTTTCGAACGAACCCATCCTAGAATGGAGGGGTAATACTTTAGCTTTTCGAGGTCATCTTGTTTCCTACCTTTAGGCATAGAAAATGATATCTAAGAACTCTAGTTTCAAAACTCCCAGCCTTGAATCAGTCCCAGTCATGAATGAATATTTAGATGTCTTTCCCAAAGATCTTCCAGGAATTCCTCCCAAAAGGGAAATAGACTTCGACTATGATCTTCTTCCAGATACTCAGCATATATCTATTCTGCCATACAGAATAGCACCAGCAAAACTCAAAGAACTGAATGATTAGTTGAAGGATCTCCTGGATAAGGGATTCATTAGACCTAGTGTGTCCCCGTAGGGTGCACCAGTCAGATTCGTGCAAAAAAAAAGGTTCTCTCACAATATGCATTGATTATTGTCAGCTCAAAAAAGTCACGGTCAAGAACAAGTATCCACATCCCAGAATCGATGACTTGTTTGACCAACTTTAGGGTGCCAGATATTTCTCTAAGATAGACCTCAGATCAAGCTATCATTAGCTCAGCGTCATAGAATATGATATTTCAAAAATAATCTTTCGTACTAGGTATGGTCACTTCAAATTCCTAGTCATGTATTTTGGTCTTACCAACACCTCAACAGCTTTTAAAGACTTGATGAACCATGTATTCAAGCGGTACTTAGACATGTTCATCATAGTCTTCATAGATGATATTTTTGTCTATTCCTACAGTGAGCGTGATCATACAGACTATCTCAGAATCATACTTCAGACTCTCATAGATCATCAGTTGTTCGCCAAATTAAGTAAGTACAAATTTTGGATAAGGTCAATAGCATTCCTTGGTCATATCATTTCCGGTGATGGCATTAGGGTTGATCCTCAAAAGACCGAAGTAGTGAAAAACTAGTCCAGACCTATCTCTCCATCAGATATCAGGAGTATCTTGGGTTTGGTTGTCTATTACAAATGGTTTTTTGAGGTATTTTATTCTATTGTATCCCCTATGTCCAGATTGACTTAGAAGAAAGTTAAGTTTGAATAGTCAGATCCTTGCGAGAAAAGTTTTCAAGAGTTGAAGACTCGACTCAACTCAGCTCCAGTCTTAGCTCTTCCAGATGGTTCAGATGGATTCGTAGTATGCTGTGATGCATCCAGAGTAGATTTGGGTTGTGTCCTCATACATCATGGTAAGGTCATAGCCTAAGCTTCCAGGTAGCTTAAAACTCATGAGAAGAATTATCTGACTCATGATCTTGAGTTAGCAGCCGTAGTTTTTGCCTTAAAGATTTAGAGGCATTACTTATACGGAGTTCATGTAGATCTAGTCACAAATCACAAGAGCCTTCAGTACGTATTCTCTTAGAAATATCTTAACCTCCGTCAGAGAAGGTGGTTAGAGCTCTTGAAATATTATGGTATGAGTGTCCTTTATCTTCCAACCAAGACCAACATAGTCGTTGATGCTCTCAGTAGAATGTCTATAGGTAGTGTTTCTCATGTTGAGGATAGTAAGAAAAAGCTAGCTCAGGAAGTCCATCATCTTTCCAAACAAGGTATTTGCTTAATCGATACAGAAGAGGGTGATATATGGGTTCAGATTAGTTCCGAATCATCTTTAGTTTTTGAGGTAAAAGAAAAGCAAGAAAGAGGTCCCAGTCTAGTCAAGTTAAAGGAGTCGGTCAAGGATCAAAAGATTGAGGTTTTCTCCCAAGGGGGAGATAATATTTTGCATTGTCAGGGTCGTCTGTGTGTTCCAGGTGTAGATGACTTAAGGCAATGAATTCTTGTAAAAGCACATGGTGCGCGCTACTCTTTCATCCTGGGCCACAAAGATGTACCGTAACTTGCGGGAGATCTATTGGTGGAGTGAGATAAAGAGAGATGTTGCAGAGTTTGTGGCCAAGTTTTCAACATGTCAGCAAGTTAAGATTGAGCATCAGAAGCCTAGTGGGTCCATGCAGTAGTTCAATATTCCCACTTGGAAGTGGGATAAAGTGAACATGGACTTTGTAACGGGTTTGCCTCATACTCATCATCAGCATGATTTAGTTTGGGTCATTATAGACAGGATGACCAAATTATCTCATTTCCTTCCAGTCCATACCTCTAATTTAGCCGATAATTACGCCAAAATCTACGTCAGGAAGTTGGTTAGATTGCACTGTGTTCCATTATCTATTATCTCTGACAGAGTTACCCAGTTTAGCTCTCATCTTTGGAAAGCATTCCAAAAGAGTCTTGGTACCAAAGTTTATCTCAGTACAGCCTTTCATTCTCAGATAGATAATTAAGTAGAAAGGACCATTCAGACTTTGGAAGATATGCTAAGGGCGTATGCAATTGATTTCAAGGGTAGTTGGGATGACCACTTACCTATGATTGAGTTTGCATACAATAATAGCTAACATTCCAGTATTAATATGGCATCGTTCTAAGCTCTCTATGGTAGGAGATGTAGATTTCCAATCGGTTGGTTCGAAGTTAGTGAGGCCACAGTCCTAAGGCCTGACTTAATATTTGATGCCTTAGAAAAAGTCTTGTTGATCAGAGAAAGACTTTGAGCTGCTCAGAGACGACAGAAGTTGTATGCAGATGTGCCCAAAAAGGATCTTGAGGTTGAGATTGGTGATTATGTTTTTCTAAAGATCTCTCCCATAAAGGGAGTGAAGAGATTCTGCAAGAAGGGAAAGCTCAGTCCCCGATATGTCGGTCCCTTCAAAATTCTCAGTCGCTTCAGCAAGGTAGCTTATGAGCTCTAATTGCCTTTAGATCTAGCCATAGTTCATCCAGTCTTCCATGTATATTTGCTCAAGAATTGCATAGGTGATCCAGTAGTTGTACTCCTTATTCAGAGCATTGATTGTCTGAACAGCCTCTCTTATGAAGAGATTTCAGTCAAAATTCTTGACTATCAGACTCACAGACTGAGGAATAAATAAGTCCCTCTAGTTAAAGTTCTTTGGCGGAATCAGTCCGTTGAGGGAGCTACTTAGGAAGCAGAAGTAGATATGTGAACCAAGTACCCTCACCTCTTTTCTACTAACTCAGATCTAGCCCAAGGTAACAGTTCTCCTTAATCTTTGAAGTTTCATGTTCAGATTTTAGTTACAACTTGGTATCCAATTCATGTTCAGAATTCTATTATAAACTTGGTAGTAAATACTATTGCATACTCAGTTATGCATTCATGTATCAGTTTAGTCATATAATCATGAATCAGATATTCATTCTCATTTTTAAGAAACTCAGTTCATCAAAACACTCGATCATGCATTCATGAATCAGTTACACATGCATCATATATGCATGCTCAATATGGTGTATTCCGTTATTAGTCAAGTTAGTCATGGAATCATGTTTCAGTTGTCATGTTCAATATTTATGTCAGTTTATATCTTCTCCCTTCTCAGTATATCTCATTCGAGAATGAATGTTCTCAATGTGGAGATATTGTAAGACCCCATAAAACTTCTAAGCTTAATTTAGTCCTTTAAGCTTGTCAAGGGGGTCCCAGACTTAGAAAATTCTAACCAAGTTCCCAGACTTAGCCTATTTTGGCCTTTGAAAGTTGTAAATCTCATATCGCCATCTTAATGTCCTTTAATGGCCTGTATTTTCATTAATTCATGATCAAAAAGGTCAATATATGTACCCAGACAAGCTTTGGATTTTTCAAAACACATTTAGATCATGTTCGGAGTCCCAAAATAGTGGACAAATGTGATCTTGGTGCGCCGCATCGCCGATTGCGTTGGTCAATATTTATGTAGGCTGTCAGAGCAAAAACTCCTAAGGCTCAATGCGATCATGGCCTGACGCATCAAGTATCACATCACAGCCATGAATACGCTGCATCTCTTGTAGCGTCGGCACCCAATTTTTAGTCATTAAATGACCACATCCTTAAGGGAAAAAGTTTCCATTTCCCACTTTTGTATAAGCCTAAAAACACATAATTCATCCCTATTTCACCCAAGTTATAGTGGTTTCTCTCCATTACTCTCAAGAACAAGTTAGGGTTTTCAATTCAGGAATTTAATATCAAGAATTTCATCGTTAGATTTCAAGAATCTTCCATCGAAGGTATGCGCAGTGTTGATTTATGGATTCCTTTCATCCATAAAGCTCAAGAACCCTATTTCAAATTATAAATTATGATGTTTATGTTGTGGGTTGTTTTGTAACCATGTTTATCTTGTTATACAACTCCCACGTTAGAATTTTTATGTGTTATTCCTGAAACCACATTACTAAGTTAAAATCCACGGATTGAGTTGTTTATGATATTTAATTTGATGATTTCACCTATGCCCTAAGTTATGCATGTAAGTTATTTGATAAAATTCCTAAGAGGATAGAAAATTGTGTATTATAGCTCAATTAAAACCCATATGATAAATGCATGTTTTACCCTTATGTTCAAATGACTCCCATGATATTGATGTGCAATGTAGATGTTTGTTGGAATGCTTATGATGTTAGAGTATTAAATTATAATACTATTATATGCATTCCTACCATGTACAAGCTTATGATAACCATGTGCTTCATGTAATCCCCAACTTATTATATTGTGATTGTTGATGTTGGTTATGTCTTCAAGAATATCATGCTTTGTTAGTTTCCTTCTATCGAGTCCTGGGGGTACTTCTACCCAATAACTTAGTTGTGCGCCTAGAGCTAGTGTAATGTTTTCACGATACTCTCAGTTAATCCATGATCAATAGAACTCAGTCAATCATATGACTCAGGAAAGCTCAATAATTCAGTAATCTCAGTAGTATTCCATCAGTCAACGAAACTTAATTAACTCAATCCAGTTTAGTTCAGTTAATCATGTTTAGTGTCTATTCAGATGGGAGTAGGATTAGCACCGAGTGAACCCGAGAATGGGAACTCACCTGCCAGTAGAGGGTGTGATTCTTAGAAGCAATCCTTGCATTCTAGAACTACGCAACCAATGTGGGTTAAGACATCTAACCTTCCAGTTGAGTGTTGATGAGGTGGCTTACCTACTAGTTGAGGGTTCCCACCATTCTCATTTGAGTACCTGCCAGTTGAGGGTCATTCACAGCTTGTCCTTATCAGTGGTGTGGTATTTACACCCTTCCAATTGGGGTTACAGGTTGGACCCCAACTTAGCTATATTTCTTTATTTGGGGTATGTCGATTAGATGACTATTTCCCACAGTTACAGTTTTAGTCTCAATCTCAGTATTAGAACTCATATAGTTCTACAAAATTTAGGACTTTTAGATACAGTCGCTCAGTATCAGTTATTAGTACTCATATTATTACTACTCATATTATTAGTACTTGGACTCAGTAGTCAGTATCATCACGAATTAAGTTATAGTCATTTACTATACATGTATTCTTACATTAATGTTATACAGTCGGCTAGCATAGTTTATGCATATAAACTCTTGCATTCAACCTACCTCATTTGCATACCATTATATTGAATTGTACTGATGCATTTGTGCTATGGTGTTTTATACCATAGGTTTTGAAGCACGACCTCCATAGCATCAGCCGCATTCCAGTCTCAGCAGTCAGAGTTAGCAGTGAGTCCTTATCCTTCGAGGACATGATCATTACTTTATTATTTCATTACTTAGTTTATTTCATTAGTTAGAGTTAGTTGGGGACATGTCCCATCAACTCCTTATTCAGACAGTTCAGCTTTAGAGACTTCCATACTACAGTATGTCCCAAATAATTTATTTCAGTTCATGTTTTGGTATTGATAAACCAAACTCTCAGATATTATGTTTTATCTAGTTTGAACCTTATGGTATATTTCAGCCTATTATTTCCATATTTTACATGATGTTATATAGTATACAGGTACAGATATCAATCATGGGTTAGCTCGTGGTCCTTCAGGGTTATGAGAACCATGTAGTGTTTTAGGTACCAGATTCGGGGCGTTACACAAATGAACTACCTGATAATGGAACTGTCTACTCCAGCAAGTCATAAATAACTTGGCACGGGTATGAAAAGGATCTAAATATGAAAGTAGTGCGGAAATATAGAAAATGACCTGGAGAGTCATTACATTTTGGGTGCTTTAGCCTTGTTTAAGTAAAATAAGTCAATGAAAAGATTCATATTAGCTTTAAAGATTGAAAATTTTATTTCAAAAATTCTAAAGTGTCATGCATAAATTATAGGATTATCTAGAAAGCTTGGTGTAGTTTCGTCAAGGTGAGACCGAGTCTTTATTGTAGAACATGATATAATTCTTTAACAAGAAAAAATAATATCTATTTGGGAAAGTATGAACATAATTAAGTTCTAGCAAAAGGAGTATATTCGTGTTTATAGGGAAAAAAGTAGTGTATTTCTCTATCGTATGAGGAGTTTATGGCTATTTAGTGAAAACGAAAGTTCTTGGTGCAAAGGTTGCTGGTGCATACCCGTAGTGATGAAAATAGACTTTTAGCAACGAAAAATGGGATTTAGTCACCTAAACATATTATAAATTTCAGACTTTATTCTTTCACTATAATTGTCTATGGAGATCTAGGAAGCACTGTTTGAGGCGATTCTCAATGTGTTTTTCTCATATAATCATTGAGTAATCATACCTTCATTTTATTTATTTTCCAAGATTATCCAACTCAATTTTCATGATTTTGATTCATAATATGTAGATTTAAATCCAAATTTTATGAAACTAAAAGTTCATGATTAGAAAGTAGTTTTGGAATGAGTTTTCACTGATTTTTGAAATGTAAGGTCCTTTATCATGGGTAAACTGATTTTAATAAATATTTTCAATGATTTTTCATTTAAATCGATTTTGACAATGGAGATTTGGGTTTTTAAAGGTAAAGTAAAATATTGATATTTTGTTGATTTTCCATCCGATTTGTACTCGATTTTCATTAGATTTTTAGATTTAGAATACTTAAAGTATGAGAAAGACAATTCTTAAATAAAATCCCGAGTCTACCCTTTTATGTTCAATACTAATTTTAGACCCGAATCAAAGTATATTAATATGGGTATTAATGTAATCCTTTTGTGTTATAAATGACATATCTAATTAGATTGGACATGTTTGATGATGATTTGAGTGATTAGGGCTTTACGATTGATGCTTCGAACTATATTTTGACATACAAATCCCTTTTAAAGGGAAATTGAGATGTACCTTGACTTTTTCTGAGGTGTTTATGTGATATATGTTTATTTGCTTGTGTTTTGTGAATTGTTTAGGATTGATAGTCCCGCTTACATGAAATGAAGAGTATATTTAGAAATATCAGAGCCATTTGATGGATTATAGTTAAATAGTAGTTTAGCTTAGTTATTCTAGCCACTTGTGATTATGTTTAGAATATATTATAGATAGATAACTTACGGATCTAGAGTAAACTGATAGTGAATACCTATTTTAGAGTTTGAATAGAGTTAAGTAGATATTATTGTGATGATCTAGATTAGTGACTTTATAAGGTATAATTATGTTATTATTGATATTCTATGGAATGATTAAGGATTAGGAATTACTTAGAGTATAAATAGACTTGTAATAGTTGATGGAATTATCAGGGTTTAGTAATGTAATACCCTGTATTATCGTTAGTTCTTTTTAGCTCCTAGTGTATGCATAAGAGGTTTCAAACCTAAAAATTTAGATAATTATTGAAGATTTAGCCTTATTTTGACTTCTTAACTTTGAGGATTTTAAGTTGACCTTCTAGGATCTGAGATGATGGTTTTGAGTTAATTCATGTTCAGGGGTGTAAGGAGCATGTCTCGAGGAAGTTTTGGAGCTTTTGAACAAGGATTGGGTCATGTTTAGATTACGGTTCCAGTAGCTCATCGCGATAAGACTGCGTCATGGTTGTAATAGCAATGGTACACTCATTGTGTCGCGCCAAGCCCCCAAATAGCATTCCATTTGCGACTTTAATCTCCAGAGGGGCAATTAGGTCATTTACCATCACCCCAAGTCGTAAAAACATAAGATTGAACATCTGTTTAAGCATTATACACCCATTCTCCATCAATTTTCTCTCTAAGAAACTCTAACCTAATTCCAAAAACTCCAAAACTCCTTCACATCCTCTTTAAGATAATTAAGAATTTAAGGATCTTAACAAAGAAACTTCAAGAAAGAGCCTTCAAGAAAATCTCAAAGAGTTCAAAGTCAAACTTCTATATTAAATTAAGCGTAAAAAGGTATATGTGGTTATGAACAAGGGTATCCTTTAACCCTTGTGCCCAAATTGCATGATTTTAAGATTCAAGTTACTTATTTTGAAGTAGGGTTAATACCCAAGTATGTATATTCTTGAATTATGTGATTTTCATGAGATTTAAAGCTTTAAGTATATCAAGAAGTGCTTATGTGTATGTTTTAACTTACATGTCTAGTAGAGTCTTGCAAAATGGTATGGAGACGTCTATACTTTTGTTTGAGAGGCTACAAGGCATTTAAGAAATATTTCCCTTCTTCATGCTCTAGGTCATGCTATAAAGTTGTTCTCTCAAAAACTTTTGTCAATTTATTTATTACTCCATAATCCTTCATCTATGACTTATTCTTGAGATAACATGATTAGTAAGTTCCAATTCCTACCAAGATGTTGCTCTCAGATTTACTATCAGTAACTTCAAAAATCACGCAAGGGACTTGGGAGAAGCTCACTAGTATATTATAAGTTCCTCATGTTGAAAGCTATTTCCTCATGCTTATGAGTTCTTTAGTTAAGACAGAATAAAATATGTATTTAGATTTCTCATTAGCTCTTCAATACAGATAGTGCTCATGACAGGAGATAGTGTGAACCTAGATTGTTAAATAAAGTTTACATTTGAGGAATAATGCAACCTAGAGTGTTACGATTTGTAAGTATTAGAACCTTATTATAGTTGGAAGTATGGGTTCAGAAGTGTAGTGACAAGAAAGGTGGGAATGGCGATTGATCGAAAGTATATATATGAATTTGTGCATGCTATCGAGTTTGTGTTAAGGTAATACACCCTTGTGTGTCAACTTAGGGGTAATGATTGTAGTACTATTTTCCTGGTGGAAGGTAGAGAAAGAGTTATTAGTTAAGGTTAATTGTGGTCTTCTTAACATAGGAAAGGAGATCTTGATGGTATGTTATTGTATTAGAAAACTATAGGTCTTTAATTAAGGTATTAAGTTGTTAAGGATTGTTAATGTAAGGTTCCTTGTGTGGTTGAGAAAAAGAAATTGGTTGTGGTTTGTAAAGCTAGGGGTATAATTTAAATATATGGAAGGATAAGTACTAGATATGTATGAAAGAGGGATATGCTTATGTACTGTAATTAGATAGACTATAAGATTATGATCAAATATCATTATTATAAGGTTTTAGTAGACTAGTGTTTCTTGGTGTTTTGACATGTATGAATGGTGTGTAAGGTTGTGGTTAATCATGGCTAGCACTAGACACTAAGTTTGAACAGTGGAGGATCATAAAGATGGAAATAATGATTGCTTGGGTAGTGATGCTAGTTATATGGATGTGCTCTAATAGGTTTGAACAATGTATGCAAGAGTTTAAGTTTATTTATTCATAATTAAGTATGATGTTATAGGTATGATTAAAGATGTGCCCAAGGTGATATGGGATTGAATTATTTTCTAAGATTATTAAGTGTCATGTGTGCTTAGATAATGCCCATGAGCTTCTAAGTGTGAGTAAGGCTAGTCATATAGTGTCATATAGTATATAGTATTCTTGATGGCTATGTTAAGGAGCTAGGGATAGAGGATGCTAAGCCTTTTGGTGTGATTTGAGTTAGTGAGGCAGATTATATGCTTAGTGAGGTAGGTATGTTTGTCGAGTTAATAAAGTGTAAGTCTATGATGATGACTATTGAAGCTAAAGGAAGTTAAGGGTGATATGTACTAAGAGAGTGACCAAGAATAAAGTTCGTATTGTTTATATATAGTTTATTTAGGTGAGTGAACATTCATGTGTAGACTGTTAGAGCAAAGAAATTATGGTTCAGTCTCAAGGATATGGAGTAGACCTATAAGCTTAGAATGTCATCTTTGATCTAAGGAGGATATGGTAGAGTGAAGAACCAAATCATGTTTTGAGAATTAGATTATGATACATGTCAATAAGAGTTGTGATGAGATAGTGATCCTTTCTTAATATAGAGTGTTCCTTGGATTTCAATCATTATCACACCAAATTCATGTATTGCATGATAGATCCATGCCAAAGGCCAATGCTTATACATTTCAAGCGTATTCAAGTGCATTCTCATCTTCTAGTAAGTAAGTAACAGCTTCACTCTGTGATTCAAGTCATCCCTCATAAATCTATGAAACTCCAGTCGTATGTTGAATAACTTATGATAAGTATGAACTCATGTTTCAGAGTATGATTAGTTTTCAGAGCTCATGATCCTAGTGAAATTTGCATTATATCATGTACATCCTCAGTTTTGATCTCTTTAATGAATCCATGCCTTTTACATTCTATTCCTCAAGCATCAATTAAGTGTAAAAGTTATGTATAGTATTCTTTCGTGCTTCAGGACCTTATGCGTTAGCCCTTTGATGACCTCTTTCTATGTTGAGATATGGTGATGATAATGGAAAATTAAGGATTTAGATGAAAGGGAGTCGATGACCCTCCTTAAGAAAGATTATTTATGCTTTTCTATCTAAGGCTAAAGGATGAAGGAATATTGAGGTAAATATTTGGTATATGTCATAGTTAGTTGAGAATTTCGGGTATACCATCTTAAGCATAGTACAAGAAAGTTGTTGTTGATAGAGGTTTAGAGAATATGGGAATTATGCCTTTATGGGTGTTTGCCTTGAAGTTCATATGTGGTTATAATGATAGGCTTGAATGCCATGTTGGGATGTAAATGGAGGAATGAAATATGAGTTAGTGAATCCATAGTAAGAGATCAGAATTAGTCATTAAAGTGGTAAGGAATATTATGCTCAGGGTGAGAGCTTTGGAAGAGACATAGAAGATTGAATCATGTGGTTTAGACTAGTATTATGGTATAGCATGTTATATCTTATGATTTCGAGTTAGGCTTGATCATGGTGAGAGAATTTAGTTTAGTTTAGACTTTAATAGATGGATTTATCAATACCCATGTATAAATTTTAAGTTGAATCAAATGAATATGGTATTTAAGGGGAATAGTAGAGTTGAGGGAGTATTTGAGAAGTGTTGCTAAGATTTAAAATAAGAAGTTGCATTTCCTAAGGCCTAGTACTTATATCCTAGCTTATGACTTATATGTCTATGTTCCATGCTATAGAGTTGTATCAATGTTGTGATTCCTTAGTCAGATTTCTTGTTCAGATCATACACAAAATTCTTTGCTCCATAACATTATTAGAATTTCTTAGAAGAGTGTTTAAGAAATACTCCATTTGAGTATGGGCAGTCTGTATGGTCCAGGTTATAGAGCTTGTGATCCAGTTTAGCAATCAAGCAGATAAGATCCTATAGATTTCTAACTTTCCATTTAGTCTTACTACCAAAAGCTTTTTGAGTAAGTCCATTCCATGAGGTAAAACGTCCACATTCATCCAAATTATGAATTCAGCTCAATTCATGCGTTATGCATTAGTTTTATATTCAAATATTAAGTTAGGATTCAGCTCATGAGTGTCCCGTGCATCATCTCAGTCTTTTCTTAGAATTTCAGCCAAGTCAGTATCATTCGGGGGACGAACTATCACATAGGGGAGATGTTGTAATACCTCGAGTATTTATGTCCTGAACCTCTCAATTTTTCTTCATGAAACTAGATCGATCCTGAGGCAATGGTTACTAATAAGTTGACTCTCTTATTTCTATCTCATCCTTATAACTATTCTCATGTCATTGCATGGATTAAATAAATCAGTTCAGTCATGATATTCAGTTCAGGTGTCATGTTTTAGACCCAGTTAAGCATTCATGTTCCAAGTCATGCATGTTCAGTATATGATCTTAGTTACCTTATACAACACTCTCTGTCTAACTAGTCTCATTTGAGAATGAATGTTCCCAAGGGGAAGATATTAATACCCCGTATTAACCTTAGTTCAGTTCAACTCGTAATGAATGCATAAGAGGCTTAGAACCTAAAAATTTAGCCAAGTGTTAAAGACTTAGCCTTATTTTGACTTCTTAACTTTAAGTATTTTTAAGTTGACTTTTTGGTCTCCAAGATGATGTTTTTTGAGTTAATTCATGTTCAGGGGTGTAAGGAGCATGTCTCAGGGAAGTTTTGGATTTATTGGATGAGGATTGGATCATGTTTGGATCACGATAGTGGCAGCTCATCGTGATAGAACTGTGTTGCAATCGTAATAGTGATGGCATACTCATCGCGTTATGCCAATCCCCTAAACGGCATTCCAATTGCGACTTTAATTTCTAGAGGGGAAATTAGGTCATTTACCATCACCCAAGTCATAAAAACATAAGATTGAACTTCGGTTTAAGAATTATACACCCATTCTCTATCAATTTTCTCTCCAAGAAACCCTATCCAAATTCTAAGAACTCCAAAACTCCTTTACTTCCTCTTTAAGATAACCAAGAATTTAAGTCTCTTAATCAAATAACTTTAAGAAAGAGCCCTCAAGAATATCTCAAGGATTTCAAAATCAAGCTTCTACATCAAATTAAGCCTAAAAAGGTATGCAGGGTTATGAACAACGGTATCCTTTCTCCCTTATGCCCAAATTTTGTGATCTTAAGATTCACACTACTTGTTTTAAAGTAGGGTTTATACCAAAGTATGTATATTCTTGAAGCATGTGATTTTCATGAGATTTTAAGATTTAAGTATATCAAGAAGTGCTTATGTTTATGTTTTAACTTACATGATTTATAATAGGAATGAGATTGCACTATCTTGACTTTTTATTGTTGAAGTATTTCAAGATTGTTATAGGGCATGAAGTTTTATTATGAATTGACATGAGTTTAAAGCATGAGTTTTAAGCCCTAAGTTTAAGCATTGAGATTTCAAGAATATTATGCTTTTAAGCATTCTTTGATTAACTTATATCAAGATTTAAAGAATGAATTGACATTTTGATCATAAGATAAGATATGAAATCCACATTTGTTCATTTTGATTATAGTTTAAAGCAAAGAGAAGTGTAACTAGTTTTCATTATAAAATCCTTATACTAAGTTAAGGTAGATTTCCTAAAGTATGAGCATATAAGAAAGGGAGTAGTATTTAGCACCGAGTTGGGTATGCGTCCAAGGTCACATACCCCAAAACTATATGCCACTGTAGGTTTAAGCGCCCATAGTGGGATAAGTATAGTGATCACTTAAGTTAAGGTCCTATTCTGATGGAAAGGGTAGGAAAGCTTTTCCCCCGCATGAGCTCTCCCCTCTATGGGTAAGACGCTGGACTCTATAGTAGCTCACATAGTGTATGTCGGTTAGAAGAACCTACCTAAGAAATAATAAATAGAAAGCTTTTAGAAATGAAGTGTTATGGATCACAAAGATTGTATTTATGATTTATTACTCATGTTTATGATTTTACAACCTTTGTTTTATTCAAGCCCAAGGTGAGTCATTTAAACTTAGCATCCATTATTTAAAGGTTTATATGTACATTAAGTTATTGTTTTTACTTATTCATTCACCCTCACACACTCAGTACATTCCAGAAGTACTGATCCACATATATATCTATGTGCTACATTATCTCATAATGTAGGTACAAGTTGTAGCGCGCGCATCATAATCAGATAGCTTCTAGCTTCCACTCTATAGATGATGAGTGCTTTTGATTTGTCGAATTGATTCAATCATAGTTCGAGTAGTATCTTATTTAATTTATTCAATCGTATTAATTTGGGATAGCGTGGGGTCATGTCCCGGTTACCTATAGTCAATACTAGTAAAGGCTTCATAGATAGTTAGTAGAGTTGATGTATTTGATTTTAGTTTTATTTTGTATAACCAGAGTTGTAAATGTTTTAATAGTTTTGTTTGAAGATGTTCAGCTAAAGACTTTTCTTCTGCTATGTATCTTATTTAGTTGCTCACGAGTTATGATAGTACAAGGGTTAACTTTGGATCACTTGTGGTCCTAAGATCCATGTGACATCCAGGGAGTAGTATCGGGGCATTACAAGTATCTCATGTTAGAACATAATGTTAACTAGCGTAGTTTTTCTTTTAGTTATTTAGTGTTATGATGTCATCTTTGTAAAAGGTGAGACTTATTGCATTAGGCGAGCTAGGTTTGGATAAGTTTTGTTATATATTTTTATTTGAATTATATACTATTTTTGTGTTGCCAATGTGGAGGTTTATATCAATGATATCATTGACTTAAAATATTTCATCATTTCATCCGTACATATTTATGAGATTTGATACAATTGATTAAAAGCAATTTTAAAAGAAAATGAAATGCCTTACAAATCCCTCGATCGGAGAATATGCCGGCAAGGTTGTTGATATCTGAGATTTGTGATTGTGAAAGTATATGGTCCTATTGTAGCAATGATTAGGCTATAAATGTTTATATGATACTTGAGATTGAGATTGTGAAGGTATATGACCCTATCCTAGAAGCGAGTAGCCTTGAAAGGTATATACGAGAGCTTTCTTTGATCATATTATCATAACCCCACCATTATTGCATTGCATTACATTTCTTGGTATGATTAAATATTGCATTTAATTATTTACTTTTGTATTGAATTATAGCAATTGAACCCTATTTCTAATATTGTGTATTCTATATTTATTTTACTACATTACATAATATTATTCTACATCATAGTTGATTTGAAAGTTGAGATATTTATGAGACGTGGGGTATGACTATGACTTAATCAGTGAGACATGTAGTGTCACACATATTGGTAGTTACACATAATTATAAAATTTCACTACTTTATCCTAGTAATTCTGTTGAACATAATAATTATGCTTGATATACTATGTTAATGAGTCTCTCTCATAATTATTCTTTTTGCATATTGATCGAAAGATTACTAGTGTTGGCTTACCTAGGTTAATTTTCCTTCTCTGTATATTAACATTCCTATGACTATTTTATTAGGTTACCCCATTAGGATAAAGTAGTGTATTTTTTGGTTGTAGATTGTTTGAGTGATTTGGCTTGTTGGGGGTAGTGGTTCTCGCCATCGCTTTGAATTAGAAAAGGTTATCAATGATGCTTGTTGAGTACATGTGTTTCATACTTACCCTTACTTTTCCTTTTATTTTGCACCCCATGCAGGTATTAGTTTGAGTAGCAAATCATAGATTTTATTTCCCTCAGTGCTGACATTGAAGAGATCGAGGAATGGTTAATGGAACTCAAAGCTTATCTAGATCTCTCTTCTTTTATCTTATTCTTTATTTGAATAAATATTTTAGACTAATCAATATTATTCTGTATTAGGTGATTGTACTAGTGATAACTATCCCTATGTTGAATCTTGAATTATTATTTCTTCATTAATTATTTTGAGATTATTTTATTCTTCTTTTGCTTTTTATTTACTTTGAGTATTGAGTTGGGTTGGAATAGGCTTTCCTGTTCCAGAGAGTGTGACGGGCACCATAACATACTTTGTTTTGGATCATGATGAATTAATACTAGTGCTCTAGGTTCATTAATCTCATTAGTATAAACTGAATCTAGTAGTGTTCTATGGATCATTATGGACACATTTTTTATCCATCTTTGAGATACTATATTACCTTAGGAGAAATCCACTTATTTATTCCATGTTGTGTGTTCATAGCTTAATGTGATTCAAAAACCTCTTATTCAATTAGAGCTCGAAAGCCTGTGTATTTAGTGCATGATAAATGCAAAGGTTGGATTGCAACATTTAACAAGCTAGAGGTTAGGTTGGGATTGCCTTTTCATATTCTAGAGTTTCTAGTGAGGATGGGTTTACTGGGATAAAGAGGTTAAGCTTGGCGCAGGCACCACTTATGATAATGTCCATACCTATGCTTAAGGATCGTTTGGTACAGGTATTGGGTTTTCTCAAGATGATGGATCCTACTTTTGCTTAGCATACTATTTCAAGGCTTCAAACTCCAAATACATAATTGGCTACTGCTACAAATCTTTCTAGTGTTGATAATTTATTGCTAGGTACTACCCCTGATCTAGTATGTTTATTATTATATGTATAGAGGGAAAAAACAGGTTAATAATATTCAGAAGAAAAGATTCCCATAATTTAATTAGGATCCAGTGTTGATGGTTGTGAGTGTCTGATTGTGGTTCAACATCCTCCTATATGCTTACTTAGTCTGCATTGTGTCTTGATATGATTTATGAGTTTTTTCCTATATCTATTCATATTTCCACCCCAATAAATGATTCTTTAGTGATAGATCAAGTGTGTAGATCCTATGTTTTGACTCATTTGGAATATGTTACTTAAACTCAACTTCTTTGGATATTATGAATTTTAATTGTTTGATTATAATCTTTTCAACAACTATGTTGTGGGATAGTGGTGGATCGATGGTAGGCATTGGTATATTTAGATTATATGACGTAATTAAAAGTTTTACTTAAGGGTTGTGATATCAGTTGGGATCTAGAAAGTAATTCAATTATTGGGATGGAGAGTTGTGATTAAAAAAAGCTTACAACTAGTAGACTAGTATGGAATTATCTACAAGTGTTAGCGAGTGTGCGTGCATAAGTTAGTTTGTTTTATAGGATCACATCGATATATGGTTTGGGTTAAAGCATTGATGACGAGATCGACTGCATAGAATAACTAGTGATACTAATCAGATTGGGCAAGAAAACTTTTTGATAGATCAAATTTATGATATAACTAACTTGAAAATATTTCACTTAAGGATTCTAGTTGGATAACAAAAGATTTTTATGCATTAGGACTTGCAATTTCTTACTTCCATAGTGATTAGCTTTTCTTGCATGAAAAGACTTTTAATTGTTGAAACACTCCTCGGTTAGACTTGAAGGGATTTACCTTATAAGGATACTTGCTTTTGATTTGGAAGGATTTTTGGATGGAACAGCACCTAGTTTGTAGAATTCATTACTTTGGAAGTTAGATAGCTTAATGAAATATTTTTCTCATGAGTTTTTGATTTACAGTATATGTTATTATCACGTGATTCTTATGTTAAAGAATATTAAGTGAGAATTAAGTTGGTAATAAGATAAGAAACTTATATGTAGAGAATTTAGATATATTCAAAAGTGAGCTATGGATATGAGTTGGAAATTTGAAGACCTGATAGTATGATTCATTAGTGACTTATGAAGAGATTAATGGTGGCTTTACTTAGATTCAATTTGTGGTTTGCGCATCAATCAGTGATATATAGTAATCTTGCATTTTTCTATAGAAAGAAGTACTGATATGAAGGGTTTCTAATGTGTGTATGATAGAGAGGGATTTTCATTCTATCAAATCTTTGAGGATTTTTGGTTGATTGACACTGCATGGGTGTTAAAACTACATAAATTATTGTGATGGGTTGCATAAAAATTTGGTTACATTTCGAGCGTTTATATTTATGGTATATCGAGTCTGATGATGATTTTTGGGTGCCCCAAAAGGTTGAGCATAAAGATATGACTATATGAATAGTGATATAAGTATGTTAAGTGTGACTTTGAGGTTTTGTATGACACTGATATCAGTTTCTAGATTAGTTGCTTTACCTTAAAAATGTAGTGTTATCCAATTTGATAGTTATGGTATTGGCCTTGAGTAGGTTGATTTAGTATTTTGTTAACTAGACATGTGATTTCATATTTTCCTTGACATTTTGTGGGTTTGGGAATGATTTTTCATTTTTTGGTATAGTCAGTGACTTGTGGTTTCCTTGATAAATTTGGGTTAATTGGGTATGTTCGAAGCTTCTTTTGAGAGCCACTCAATTTTTGGGTCTAGAGAAAGTTTGAAAATAGAGAAACTCGGCTTCAATAGGAATCTAGATTTTGATGCTAGTTCTATGAATTTGTAAGTCATTGAGTAAAGAGCTTTTGGTTACTATAGTAAGACCGGTAGTTCTACGGAATACCACTTTACTTGAGAGTTCTTACATGAGGTTTACAATGATACTTTTAGTTGCATGTCAATTTTTGGTATCTTTCTTATCTTAATGTTTGAGGATGAATGTGTATTTTTGTGGTGGATAATGTTGTAACCTTCGTGGTGACTTTTTAGCTCTTTCTATATTTTGATAATTGCCTTTTTGCATGGTTGCTTTATATAACATCCTGGGTTTTGAACCTTAGAAAATTTCTTGGAATTCTAGTCTTTGGACCTAATATGACTCATGGGTATGAGCCATATGATGGGGTACAAATGGCATGGTCCTATCGTATGCTGACCAATGTTGGTTAGTGGGATGGATTTTGTTTACTGGAATAGATACGAATAAGGGGTACGAGTTGTATTTTAGGGTATGGATCATTTGGATCCTTAACTTAATCTTAGACTTAGTTACTTAGGTTAGATCTGAGTACGAGTGGCTCACCATGAGCTGCAAGGTAGGGTATAAGTCGTACCATGGACTTGTAAGGTGGACAGTGTCTAAATCTTCCTTGGGTTAAATCTGCCAGAGGTACGGATGAAAGGTATGGATCATATGCATCAGATACGACTTAGTTGGATAAGTTGTATGCTGGACAGTGTTGGATCCAAAGGTTGAGTCTAGGATACGAGTGGGAGGGTACCAATCGTATTAGAGGGTATGATTCGTGAGGGTCAGTCGTACCCCTGTGATGGGATTTTGTGAAACTTTACTTGGGGTATTCTAGATATTTTCCCACTGATCCTAATAAGGTTTCACAACTTCTAACCTACTTGGGAGGTTATTTACCCTATTATTCCATTCATTAACACTTAGAAACTCTTTTAAAACACTCTATAATTCTCTCAGAAGCTTTTGGGAAAGGAAAGCTAGGGTTTCAACTAAAGGATTAATTTTGGGCTTGTCTTGGTGATGTCTTTCCCTCATCATCTTGGTTTAAGCAATGTTCTCTTCCCTCAATCTTAATTCTAACTAGAATTATGGTTTTTATGAATGTTTTCATGACTTCATTGATTGTATGATTTTTGTTTTCAAATCTGAATTAGGGGTTTTGATACTAAATGGTTGGTTATGGTTTTCCATGGTTTTAATTATGCTTTATGGGCATTAATGGTTGTTTTGGATAATTGGATTGCATTGGAATGATTTAATGGTAATTGGAATTGGTTTTGGTTATATTATGCCCCCAATGTGTTTGACAGAATGACTATAACAATGTTTTCATTGCACTGAGTACTTTTAATAGAACTCTTGCTTATTTTAAAACTTGGTAAAGGAATTATGCATGGTTTAAATAGCTTGGAAAGGTAAATGGCTAAATGGTTATGCTTGTGGGGTACATGGAATACCCCAAGTGGTTTAATATGGTAAATGGACGGGCACTTGGAAATCCCCTAAAACCTACATATGGTTGGCTAAGGATAGTACTTGCAAGTATGGTCGGTATGATAATACCACCACTAAATAGCCTTGGTTAATAAATGGTAAATGGATTGGTTGGTTGCTTGGTAATGGTTTTAACTGGGCAATAATGGCGGGATATGTTGCAAAGTCGTAGAAGGTGGAGGTCCCGGGGGACCAGAACTAAAAACTAATACTTGTTGTTGTGAGGTTGGTCTTGGTGACCATGTGCATAATGTCACACTTTATATTTGGGGGATGTACTACTCATCCTAGTTTTTCTTCCCTGGTCATGCGGCTACACGCACTGGGCCCTTTCAGCAGGGGGATCTGAACGCATATAGCCTATGGGTGGTTTAGGATAGCAAAGCTACACAGCCTAGGTAAAGGTTTTAATGACATACTAAACTCGATCTCCTTTCCCGGTATAGTCATATATATATATATGTATGGTTGTGTGCATATGGATTGTTTTACTTGGATTTATAAATGGCATTATTTTATCCTTATCCTAAAATCATGCTAGCATTCACCTTCTAATCTATCCACTGGTTGTTGTATACCGATGCTATGCAGGAATCGGCCGTTCTACTCCTCCTACATAGTGATTGACTCGGGGATCAACATTTGGACTGAAGTGGTGGGCTTTCATCCTTTAAGAAGGCTCCATTTCATGTTATGGATATTTCTAGACACTTTGATTTTGTTTTGGATACTGGTTTTAGCCATGGTTAGGGCATGTCCCAACCAGATTTTACTACTCTTTTAGTTAAAGGCTTTGTCGTACTGCTATGGGTTAGAATGGGTGAGATCGGTATTCGTGTTAGCCTTATTATTGGTATTGACATTAGGGTTGACACCAGTCGACGGGATTGTTGGTTATTCCATCGTATTTTATTTTGAAATTAATTATAGTATGTTTTGGATCTTATTTGCTTATGCCTAGTTTATGGCCTTTAGAACTATTTGGTATGGTTGGGAAGTTGGTGTGGGATGGTTGGACTCGGTTGGGTCGGTCTCGATTATGATCCTATCCTAGAGTCTTCATGTGAGTTGTTACACTATCTTGTTATATGCTCAAAATTCAGCCAACTTAAGGCAAGTGGCTGGAGGTTGGATTGGGTAACGGGGGTGGTCTCCGGTCTCAGTTGGACCTGGGATGGCCATTACAACAAGGCCACCGATTATGTCATGTCAAGTTGGTATCAGATCCTAGGTTCATGGTCAATAGGGTCCACAAAGTTGTATCAAGTAGAGTCTCTTTTAGGAGTGTGTAGCGCGCCACACTCATAAGGAAGAGGCTACAAGGAATTTGGAATGTCTCAGTTTCTTGGTATTCAATTTTTAAGATTGGAGTCTCAGTCCTAGAATTTTCTCTAATCATTGTTTGTTCGTCTTTCAGATCATGCCTCGTAGATCTAAAACACAAGAAAATGCTTCCATCTCATCTAGGGTAATGCTAAAGGGGTGCATCCTACCTCTGGGGTTCATCTTCAATCTCATGGTCCTATTCCTGATAGTTTTAGAGTTCTACCGATTTCTACTAGTCCTCCTCAAGGTGAGGTGACTAATGCTAAATTTTGTCAGTTTATTCGTGTTATTGCTCAAATGTCGTTGCTCAGGCAGAGAAAGGTGTGACTGGTGCTTTGTCTGCTGAGGCCACAAGGGTTGGCCAATTTATGAAAATGGGTCCTCCCACTTTTTTGGAGTAAAGGTAAAGGAGGATCCACAGGGATTTTTGGATAAAATGGAAAAGATATTTTGGGTAAGGCAGACTACTAATATAGAGGGGATAAACTTTACAGCTTATCAGCTCAAAGATGTTGCATATCAGTGATATGCAGGTGGGACAAGGATAGGGGTGATGTGGAAGAATCAGTCTTGTGGGATACTTTTTATAAGGCCTTCTTAGATTATTTCTTCCCCCAAGAGTTGAGGAAACCAAAGATGGAAGAGTTTTTAAACCTCAAGCTAGGGAGGATGTCTGTCAAGAAATATGCCTTGAAGTTTCACCAATTTTCAAGGTATGCTCCTAATTTAGTGGCTGACATGTGGGCAAGAATGAGAAAGTTTGCTTCTGGGTTAAGTCAAGATTTGATTTTGGAGAGAAAGATTGCCTTGCTGATTAAAGATATGGACATCTCTAGGTTGACTATTCATATACAACAGGTAGAGAATGAAAAGAGAAAATAGGCAGAATTTGGAGATAGATAGGGAAAGAGGAGCAGGTTTTCCGACCAGGGAGGTGCTCAGTCTTAGGGTGGTCGGGATGGTGGCAAATGGCAGAAAAAGAAGTGTGTGAGTTCTGGTTCCTTCTCTTCTGCTAGTGCTTCTACCAGTCGAGCGACAGGCGCCATCAAGGTGGTGATAATTTCTAGGAATAGGGTACCCAATCTCAGGCAAGCAAAGGTCAGTTAGTTTTTTATGCCTTCCTTACTGGTTCTATGGTCATCCTCATTGTGGTTATTGGGATGAAGAAAGGGAAAAATGCTTCGAGTGTGGCTAGTCACGCCATCGAATCAGGGATTGTTCGATTAATAAGGTTGCAACAGGGGCAAATAAGATTCCTGTGGCTGCATATTCTGCTCCTACACCTGGTGGTGTTACATCTATTTTTGTTACTGCTCCTGGTTCTAGTATTGGTCGGAACAGGTTGTATGCTTTGGCTTCCCGATAGGAATCTGAGGCATCACCTAATATCATTACTGGTACATTACAGCTTTTCTCTCATGACGTATATTATTTACTTGATCTAGGGTTCACTCTCTCCTATGTGATTCCTTATATAGATGTATATTTTGGTTTTGATCTGAAAGTTATTTAGGATCCTTTTTCTATTTCTACCTTAGTAGGTGACTCGGTTATTGCTAAGAGTATCCATAAGGGGGTGTGGTAGTTATTGGTGGCAAACAGACCTTGGTGGATCTATTTGAGTTGGGTATGGTGGATTTCAATATCATTCTGAGTATGGATTGGTTGCACTCTTGTTACGCATCCTTGGATTGTCAGACTCGTATGGTTACCATTAGGTTTCCTGGTGAGCCGATTATAGAATGGAAGGATGGTTCTTTAGCTCCTAGGAGGAGATTTATTTCTTATATTCGAAGGTTAATCTCTAAAGGTTGTCTTTCTCACGTGGTCTGGGTTAAAGATTCTAACTCGCGAGGTCCTTCTTTTCAGTCATTTCCAGTGGTTAATGAGTTTCCAGAGGTCTTTCAGGATGATCTTCCTGGTGTTCCTCAAGATAGTGAAATCAATTTTGGTATTGATCTAGTTTCGGACACTCATCCAATTTTTATTCCTCCGTATAGAATGGCTCTGGCTGACTTAGGGAACTCAAGGAGAAACTTAAGGATCTTCTGGATAAGGGGTTTATTTATCCTAGTCTATCTCTGTGGGATGCACCAGTGTTTGCTCACAAGAAGAATAGTTCCCTTCGGATGTGCATTGACAATAGGCAGTTGAATAAGGTGACGGTAAAAAACAAGTATCCTCTTCTAAAGATAGATAATCTGTTTGACCAGTTGTAAGATGCCAAGTTTTTCCTATGATAGATCTTTGGTCTGAGTACCATCAGCTAAAGATTAAGGAGGTGGATATCCCTAAGACGGCTTTTTGTACTCAGTATAGGCACTTTGAGTTTTTGGTAATTTAATTTGGGTTGACTAGTTCTCTAGTGGCATTTATGGATCTGATGGATAGGCTTTTTTGTCAGTATTTAGATTTTTTCATTATTGTGTTTATTGATGACATTCTGGTTTATTTAAAGAGAGAGGTGGATCATGCTAATCACCTCTGTTTCGTGTTGTAGACTTTACAGGAACAACTATTGTATGTCAAGTTCTCTAAATATGAGTTTTGGTTGAATGATGTAACTTTATTGGGTTATATTATTTCTAGTAAGGGGATCATGGTGGATTCGCAAAAGGTTGTTGTGGTGATGAGGTGGCCTAGACCCACAACTCCATCTAACATTCAAAGTTTCTTGGGTTTAGCTAGGTATTATAGGCAGTTTGTGGAAAGCTTTTCATCGATAGCTTCTCCTTTGACTAAGTTGACTCAGAACAAGGTTAAGTTTTCTTGGTCGGATACTTATGAAGGGAGTTTTGAGAAGTTGAAGTATAAGCTAACTTCGGCTCCAATTCTGAATTTTCCTGAAGGCAATGATAGGTTTGTGGTTTATTGTGCTGCATCGCAGGTAGGGCTTGGTTGTATGTTGATGCAACATGGGAAGGTAATTTCCTATTCTTCCAGGCAGTTTAAAGTTCATGAGAGAAATTATCCTACTCATGATTTGGAGTTGTTGGTGGTTGTGTCAGGTTGATATCTTTACTAATCATAAGAGTCTACAATATGTGTTCACTCAAAAGGAGCTTAATCTCAGGCAGAGAAGATGGCTTGAGCTTCTCGAGGACTATATATGAGTCTTCACTATTACCCATGTAAGGCTAACGTGGTTGCTGATGCTCTTTGCAGGTTGTCCATAGGGGTTTGGCTTATTTGGAGAAAGGAAAGCGGGAATTGGTGAAGGATTTTCACCGCTAGTCTAATCTTGGAGTTTGCCTCTTGGACTCCAAGGATAGTGGTGTGATAGTGCAAGAAGTAGTTCAATCGTCTCTTGGTGCGGAGATTAAGGAGAAGCAAGTACTAGATCCTATCTTGATGAAAATCAAGAGTGGCATTGGTCGGCAAAAGGTAGTGGTGTTTGAGATCAATGGTGATGGTACTTTACGGTACCAAGGGAGGTTATACATTCCTGATATCGACTGATTGCGACAAAGGATTTTGGCAGCAGTGCATGAATTGCTCTATGTTGTTCATCCCGACTCGACTAAGATGTATCATGATCTCAAGGAGATCTATTGGTGGAATTGCATGAAGATGGATGTAGCTAATTTTGTGGCCAACTACAAGTTGTGTCAACAGGTTAAGGTTTAGCACATGAGGTCAGGAGGGGTGTATCAAGAAATTGATTTTCCCAAATAGAAATGGGAAGTGATTAATATGGACTTCTTTACTGGTCTTCCTTAGTCTTGGAATCAATACGTGTAATACCCCATATTAGACTTAACTCAGTTCATCTCATAGTGCACACATAAGAGGCTTAGAACCTGAAAATTTAGCTAAGCATTGGGGACTTAGTTTTATTTTGGCCTCTTAACTTCGATGATTTATAAAGTGACCTTCCTGACCCTGAGACATAAGTTTTTGAGTTAATTCATGTTCAGGGGTATAAGTACCATGTTTTAGGAAAGTTTTGTATTTTTCGGACAAGGGTTAAGGCACGTTCGGATTTCAATTCTAGAATCTCATCGCGATTACAGCGCGTCGCGGTGGGTATACCGATGAAGACGTCATCGCATTGTGGTGGAGCTCAATTTTGCATTCCAGTTACAAATTTAAATTGTAGAAGTGCAGTCTTGTCTTTTCCCATCACCCCAATCCTTATTAACATGAGATTTAGCTTTAGTTAAGGCATATTATGCCAAAAATCCCTAATTTTACTCTCAAATAAACCCTAAACCCTTCCCTAGTTCATCAAATTAAACTCCTTTTCTTTAAACAGAGATCAAGAAAACAAGTTCCCAAATTCAAGAATCGCTAAGAAAGCTTAAGAAATTATGTTTTTTTTCAGGGATTTAAGCTTTTATGGTATGTTAGATGTTCACTCATGGATCATTTTCACCCATGAAGTCCAAGAACCTATTTTCAAGATTAAAGTTATGATTATTACTTGTTATTGTGAGTTATCTTCATGAAGCTATTATGAACTTGGATTTCAAATTATGTTTATCATGTTGTTTCATTGTGAATTAGCCTTGACACGTTTGAATGGTGCTTATTCGCTTGTTAAAATCTTAATCCATGATTTTAGTATTGCAATTATGCTATTATTACATGTTTAAACTATTCCCATGCTTAAGCCCATGAATTCCAAGTGTTTGATGAAATGCCTAAATGAATAAGTTTGAACAATGAATACTTATTACGGTTCTCGAAGCTTTAGTATGTCCTATTGTTATTATTATTGAGTTCTGGGGGGTATGAATACCTGAAATTTAGTTGTTTATCTAGTTTTCAGTATCTATAAAATGATTTCATTCATACGACAAGCAATATCATCGAGTCAGTTAGTACTGTCAGTTTTGGGTTCAGTTAAGCTTAGTCTCGTCTAGTGATCAGTGTCAGTTCAGTTGGGAGTAGGATTCAGCATTGAGCAAACCCAGCGATGGGGGCATTCCTACCAGATTAGGGTGTGACCCTTAGGTGCAATACCTGAGTTACAGAACTATGTAGCCAGCATAGGTTGAGATGTTTACCTGCCAGTTTAGGGTTGACTCCAATCTCATGAATACTCTTGCCAGATTAGGATGACTCTTTACTCCTTTAGGACACCATTTTAGTGGATTTACACAACTATTATTAGTACTCGTGGCACGATACTTACACCCTTTCAACTGGAGTTACAGGTTAGACCCCGATTAGCTCAGATTGGGGCATGTCGGTTAGATGATACCTCCCACAGTCTTAGTCCAGTATTCAGTATGATTCAATATAGGTTTGCATTGACCATAGCATACAATTATCAGTTATTCATCTATCAGGTTCCAGTATTTTAGTTACAGGCTATTTTAGAATGATGTTATATGCTTGTGTCATCCATTCTCAGATTTTACAGCATTCACGCATTCATATCACTAATTCAGTTACCTCATGCTATTCATTCAGTAAGTTATTACTCATGCGCATAACCCATGCATATTAGCCTAACCTCATCTAGCATATCAGTACATTCAAAGTACTGATCGCATACTCGTTTCTTGTGCAATAATGTCTTATATCATAGGTTTGGACACTCAGATTCCCGACCATATTTAGACAATTCCAGTGCATCAGCAGTAGAAGCAGTGGTGAGTCCTCATATATCGAGGAGCATTTCTATCTATTTCAGTTCAGTAGTCAGTCAGAGTTAGTTAGGGACTCATCCCATTAACTTCTTAGTCAGCTAGAGGCTTTCAAATACTTTCAAATAGTTAGTCAGTTTATCAGTTGTTATTGACAGTCTTTTTTTGCATTATTTTTGGACATTTTTAGAACTATGATTTAAATAGCATGTTTTCTTCATTTAAAACCTTATGGCGATCGTCAGTTAAATTTTGCACATATTCCTTTATTATTAGTTTTATTCAGTGTTCATAGCAGGTACTAGCTCATGGGTTAGCTTATGGTCTCTCGGGATTGTAAGCACCGTTGTCGTGACTAGGGTAGCCTCGGGTCGTGATAATACTTGTAATCAAATCCTAAGGTTTTACAGTGTCCTAGGGAGTCTGAAAGCCGAGTTAAGTAGAGTCTTGTGCATGGATGTGAAGCGCACCACAATTATGGACAAGAGGCTATAAGACGTTTTAGGAAAATCTTCCCTTCTTTAAATATTCATGTCGTACGAATGAGCATGATCTCTATTTAAACTCTCTCTCTAATTTAATCTTCCTTCCATTTACATAACATGCCTCACCAAAAGACTAACAGAAGAGGAAACAAAAATCAGCCCGCACCTCCGTCCATTCAGGGAGATCCCCTGAATAAGCATGTCTATTATACCGAGTTTAGAGCTGCATTCACCACTTTAGATTACTCTGTAATAGCTTAGAATAATTAGCAGGTTGTTGTCCCAGCTATTTAAGTGATTAATATTGCTGCAGCTAGGATTTAGGACTTCACCCGAATGGATCTTCCTTTGTTTTTTGGGATCCAAGTCTGATGAGGATCCACTGGAGTTCCTTGATATGGTGCACAAGGTGACAGATATCATGGGTGTCACATTTAATGAGAGTGTAGAGTTGGTTTTTTACTAGTTGTAGAATGTAGCTCATACCTGGTTTAAGCAGTGGAAAGGGGATAGAGGCACAGATGTAGGGCCTATTGAATATGAGGAATTTTCTACCACCTTCTTAGATAGATTATTTCCCTTAGAGTTGAGGGAAGCTAAGGTGTTGGGTTTTATTAATTTAAAGCAAGGTAGTATTAGTGTGAAGGAGTAATCTTTTAATTTTATTCAGCTGGCAAGGTATGCTCCTCAAGTGGTGGCTGATAACAGGTCTAGGATAAGCAAGTTTATGTTTGGTATATCTAATAGTGAGGTTAAGGAGTGTAGGACCACAATTTTAATTAAGGTGATGCACTTATCTAGGCTTATGGTCCATGCTCAACTAATTGATGAGAAGAAGGTTAAGGAGAAAGAAAGAGAGAATAAAAGGGCTAGGATAGGTAGTTTTAACTTTGCTCAGCCATGGTCAGAGGGTGAAAATCGTCCTCAGTTCTTCCTGAAATCTTCAGCTCCATCTCTGTCTTCAGCTAGTGCGCCTGTACCAAAGTAGAGAAATGATAATAGGGATAGGGTTCTAGGATCTAAATCCTTGGTTAGCATAAATAGTAGTCGTATCAATCCCCTTTGCCGGAAATATGGTAGAAATCATCTTGGTGTTTGTAGGGCTAGTAGTGATGTATGTTTTGGGTGTGGCAAGCCAATCCATAAAATCAGGAAATATCCCATGGTGAGGGCCGAAAACTCAGCATAGTTGTCCTTCAGCTCCAGTCGGTCACCCGACTCAGTAGGGTGATGCATCCAGTGCAACCAGTGGTTAGTGACCAAACTGATTGTTTGCACTCCAGTGTAACAAGATCAGAAAAGTTCTCCTGATGTGGTTACGGGTACATTACAGGTCTTCCATTTACATGCTTATGCTTTGTTAGTTCCTAGAGCTACTCTTTCTTTTATAACCCCTTATATAGCTGTCAACTTTAAAGTCAGTCCCGAAACCTTAACAGATCATTTCTCAGTGTCTACCCCAGTAGGTAAGTCTATCATAGCTCGAACAAGGGTTGAGGCACGTTTGGATTTCAATTCCAAAATCTCATCGCAATTACAGCGCGTCGCGGTGGGTATACCGATGAAGACGTCATCGCATTGCGATGGAGCTCAATTTCGTATTCCAGTTACGAATTTAAATTGTAGAAGTCCGGTCTTGTCTTTTCCTATCACCCCAATCCATATTAACATAAGATTTGGTTAAGGCATATTATTCCCAAAATCCCTAATGTTACTCTCAAATAAACCCTAAACCCTTTCCTAGTTCATAAAATTAAACTCCTTTCCTTTAAA
Organism: Capsicum baccatum var. pendulum; assembly: GCA_030864225.1. NCBI lineage: Eukaryota > Viridiplantae > Streptophyta > Magnoliopsida > Solanales > Solanaceae > Capsicum > Capsicum baccatum. Next base: position 218,728,131 of record CM061557.1, on the reverse strand, counting down.
CAAAGATCAAGAAAACAAGTTCCCAAATTCAAGAATCGCTAAGGAAGCTTAAGGAATTGTGTTTCTTTTCAGGGATTTAAGGTTTTATGGTATGTTAGATGTTCACTCATGGGTCCTTTTCACCTATGAAGTCCAAGAACCTATTTTCAAGATTAAAGTTATAATATTTACTTGTTATTGTGAGTTATCTTCATGAAGCTATTATGAACTTGGATTTCAAATTATGTTTATCATATGGTTTCATTGGAAATTAGCCTTGACACATTTGAATGGTTCTTATTCAATTGTTAAATCTTAATCCATGATTTTAGTATTGCAATTATGCTATTATTACATGTTTAAACTATTCCTATGCTTAAGCCCATGATATGTTTGAAGAAATGCCTAAATGATTAAGCTTGAACGATGGCTACTTATTATAGTTCTCGAAGCTTTAGTATGTCCTATTGTTATTATTATCGAGTTCTGGGGGTTATGAATACCTAAAATTTAGTTGTTGACCTAGTTTTCAGTATCTACAGAATGATTTCAGTCATACTATGAGCAATGTCATTCAGTTAATAAATACGATCAGTTGTGGGTTTAGTTAAGCTTAGTCCCATCTAGTGATTAGTGTTAGTTCAGTTGGGGGTAGAATTCAGCACCGAGCGAACCTAAGGATGGGGGCATTCCTTCCAGATTAGGGTGTGACCCTTAGTAGTAATCCCTGAGTTACAGAACTACATAGCCAGCATAGTTTGAGATGTCTTTCTGCCAGTTTAGGGTTGACTTGAATCTCGTGAGTACTCCTCCCAGATTAGGGTGACTCTTTAGTCCTTTCAGATACCAGTTTAGTGGATTCACACAACCATTGTTGTACCCGTGGCATGGTACTGACACCCTTTTAATTGGGGTTATAGGTTAGACCCCGATTAGCTCTGATTGGGGCATGTCGGCTAGATGAGACCTCCTAGTGTCTCAGTCCAGTATTCGATATAGTTTAGTTCAGGCTTGCATTACCATAGCATAAAATTATCTGTTATTCAACTATCAGGTTCCAGTATTTCAGTTTACAAACTATTTTAGAATCATGTTATATACTTGGTCATGCATTATCAGATTTTACAGCATTTATGCATCCATATCAGTAATTTAGTTACCTCATGTTATTAATTCAGTTAGTTATTACTCATGCACATAACCCATGCATATTTGCCTAACCTCATCTAACACTGATCAGTGTTAGTTCAGTTGGGAGTAGGATTCAGCACCGAGCGAACCCAGGGATAGGGGCATTCCTGCTAGCTTAGGGTATGGCCCTTAGTGGCAGTCCCTGAGTTACAGAATAACATAGCCAATGTAAGTTGAAATATCTTCCTGTCAGATTAGGGTTGACATACATTTATATTCCATGAGTCTTCCTGCCAGATTAGGGTTGACTTAACCATTGTTAGTACCCGTGGCACGGTATTAACACCCTTCTAACTGGGGGTACAGGTTGGTCCCCAATCAATCTTTATTGGGGCATGTCAGTTAAATAATAGCTCCCACAATCTCAGTTTCAGTATTCAGTACAAAACTCAGTCTAGCTTTGCGTGACTGCAGCTTTCAAATATTAGTTATTCAGTTACAGAATTTACTATCCCAGTTTCCTCCTACCTCAGCGACCGATATATGTTTGGCCTTGCATGGTCAGTACTTTACAGTAGTCTTAGTTTTGCATGAACTGTCATATGTTTACTCCATGTTATTCAGTCAGTTATCATTGCATGCACATGAACCTCTATATATTAGCCTAACCTCATCTAGCAGACTAGTATATTCAAAGTGCTGATCGTATAATCGTTTCTTGCGTTATGATATTTAATGTCATAAGTTTAGACGCACGGGCTCCTGAATGTACTTAGATAGATTAGTATATTAGTTGCAGCGATTGGTGAGTCCTCATCTATCGAGGGCATGGGTTCCATTTAGTTCTTATAGTATTTCAGTACATCCCTTATTATTAGACAGTTTTGGAGTTAGTTGGGGCCTGTCCCATCAACTCTTTTATTTTAGGTATTTTAGAGTCTTTCAGACACTATCAATCAGTTAGTTGATTTTAGTTGTTATCATTTTTCAGATAGTTATATTTAATATTATTTTCCATATTTAGAACCTTATGGCGATTTTGGTTAATTTCGCATATGTTCTTTATTACAATTATTCAGTACGAATAGCAGGTACTAGTTTATGGGTTAGCTTTTAGCCCTTTGGGGTTGTAAGCACTGTGTGACGCCCAAGGTGTACTCTCGAGTCATTACAATCTTCGCATCAGATCCTAAGGTTTTAAAGTATCCTAAGGAGTCTGAAAGCCACGTTGAGTAGAGTCTTGTGCATGGGTGTGAAGCGCACCACACTTATGGACAAGAGACTACAAGACGTTTTAGGAAAAGTTTCCTTTCTTTTAGTGTTAATATCGTGCGAATGAGCATGAGCTCAAGTTAAACTCTCTATCTAATCCAATCTTTCTTTCATTTACAGAATATGCCTCCCGGAAAGACTTACGAAAGAAGGAATGGAAATCATCCAGCACCACCGCCCATTCAGGAAGATCCCCTGAATGAGCATGTTTCTCTAGTAGAGTTTAAAGATGCATTTACTACTCCAGCTCACTCTGCAGCAACTCATAACAATCAGCTAACTTCTATCCCAACCAACCCAATGGCTAATGCCGCCATAGCTAGGATTCGAGACTTTACCCTAATGAATCCTCCTTCATTTTTAGGATCCAAGTCTGATGAGGGTCCGTAAGAATTCCTTGACATAATTCAGAAGGTGACTGACATTATGGGTATGACTTTTAGTGAGAGTGCTGAACTGGCTTCTTACAAGTTACAGGATGTATCTCACACCTGGTTTAAGTAGTGGAAAGAAGATAGGGGCGTAGATGTAGGGGCTTTAGAATGGGAGGAGTTTACTTCAGTCTTCTTACATAGATTTTTCCCTTTGGAGTTGAGGGAAACTTAGGTGTTGGGGTTTATTAACTTGAAGTAGGGCAATATGAGTCTGAAGGACCCCACAAAACTCTAGTCATTTCAGTCCTAGTTAACATGCCAAAAAGAGGTCCCAGACTTAGAAAATTTCAGCGAAGGGTTTAACACTTAGTTTATTCTTTTTGGGGCTCGATATTTCAATGACTTTATTTTTTATATTTCCAGACTTGCATTGTCAATTTTTCAATTGATTCATGATCAGGGATGTTAATAGGTCATATCGGGGGAGTTTTAAAATTTTTGGATTTGTGTAAGGGTGAGTTTGGATGCCCAAAATAGTGAAGTCTCGCGATAAGCTCGCGATGCAAGATTTATTTTCCATTTCTAGGAGTCGCATCGCGAGATTCATTTCCCATTTTTGGGAGTCACGTTGTGAGATTTATTCCCCATTCCTTGGAGTCACGATGCAAAGTCCATTTATTACATGGGAGAGAGGCTGAGAGGGCAGTTTTGTCCTTTTTCCCTCACCCAAGTCAGCTATAAAACGAAATCAATCATTCTATAGGGCAAAATTTCATTCGTTATTCATAAACTCTCTCAAGAATAAGCCCTAGCTTCATCAAGTTCAAGAATAAAGTCTCAAGAACTCACCTTAATCTTTATGAAATTTACAATCAAGGTATGTTAGGTGTTCGTTCTTAGGTTCCTTTCACCCATGGAGTCCAAGAACTCTATTTAAACATACAAGTTTATAGATTTATGATTTCCATGCTTGAAATTTATTTTATTCATGTTCATGATATTAATTGTGTTTCAATCCATGATTAGATTGCAAGTTTTATGAAATTAAATAGCTTGTGTAATGAACAGGTGATTATCATGATAAACCCTTGAATTTACCATTGATTATTATACACATGATGTTCATGTGTTAACTATTATTTTGTGAAATAATCATGCTCCTTAAGTGTTTGATAAAATGTTTATGTGAATTGAATAGTGAAGACATAACATGTTATTATGAGGTCTCATTCGTGTATAAGCTCATGTATATCAAGTGTTGGACAAAATGTCTAAATGAGTGCATTGTTAACAAGCGAGTATTATCATGCTTTCAAGATTATGTCATACTTTATTTTCAATGCTATCGAGTTCTGGGGGTATTCGATACCTAAACAATCTAGCTATTTACCTAGAGCTACAGTGGTTACAAGATAGTCTCAGAAGTGTCATGATCAGTAGCACTAAGTCAGTTACAGAACCCAGTTAAACTCAGCTTGGTCCAGTTCAGTTTAATAATCAGTGTCTATTCAGTTAGGAGTAGGATTCAGCACCGAGTGAACCCAGGGATAGGGGCTCACCTGCCAGTAGAGGGTGTGATCCTTAGAAGTAGTCTTTGCATTCCAAAACTACACAGCCAGCGTAGGTTGAGATATCAACCAGCCAGTTGAGGGTTGATAAGGTGTTTTACCTGCCAGTTGAGGGTACCGTCATTCTCATTCAGGACACCTTCCAGATGAGGGTAACTCTTTAGCAAGTCTTTACCCGTGGTACGGTACTGACACCCTTCCAACTGGGGTTACGGGTTGGACCTTAATCCACTCAGAGAGGGGCATATCGGTTAGATGATTACCTCTCACAATTTAGTTTCAGTCTTAAGTATAGAACTCAGTTCAGTTCTATAGAATCAGGACTATCAGAAATACTCACTTAGTATGAGTAATTCAGTTATCAATAATCATAGATATCAGTTACTTAGTATCAGAAATCAGTACTCAGCTTTAATAAAGGCTCAGATACAGTATAAATATATATATGCACAGTATTGCATACTCAGTATTTTACAGTAGTTTTAGTTATCCATATACTCTTATTCAGTTACTCAATATCATTCAATCAGTTATTGTTCATGCATAGGAACCCTTGCATTCAGCCTTACCCCATCCAACATACCAGTACATTCTACGTACTGACACATGTTTTCTCTTTGCGCTATGATGTCTCATATCATAGATTCGGATGCTCAGGTTCCCGACAATACTTAGATTTAGATAGCAGTAGCAGATTCAATAATGAGTCCTCGTCTATCAAGGATATGCTTTTATTTCAACATTTTAGTAGCTTCAATATTTCAGTAGTCAGATTTAGTTATGGGCTTATCCCATCAACTCCACTTTCAGACAATTTAGATAGAGGCTTTTTAGACTAGACTAGTGCAGACAGTATTCAGTTTTTAGATGTTATTTTAGCATTATACTTATCAGTATTCAGATTATGAACCTTATGGCATTTTATCCAACTTTTCACATTATTTCAGTATTTTTTTATTCAGTGCTCACAGAAGGTACCAGTCATGGGTTAGCTTATGGTCCTTTTGGGTCGTAAGCACCATATGGCATTCGGGGTGCAGACTTAAAGTGTTATAAGAACCTTATGAAAATTTTGGTTAATTCTGCATATGTTCTTTATTACTATTATTCAGTGCTCACAGCAGGTACCAGTTCATGGGTTAGCTTGTAGCCCTTTAAGGTTGTAAGCATCGTAAAATACCTAGGGTGTATTGTCGAGGCGTTATAGATATACTAGTTATCCCAGTTTTTCTTTCCTGGTCGTGCGGCTACATATGCTGGGGCCCTTTCAGCAGGGGAAGCTAAGCCCATATAGCCCATGGGTGGTTTTGGACAGTAAAGATACACAACCCAGGTAAAGGTTTTAATAACATACTAAACCAGGTCCCCTTTCCCAGTATAGTTATATATATATATGTGTATGTGTGTATGTGTGTATGTGTGTGTGTATGGTTGTGTGCATATGGATGGTTTTACTTAGCTTTATAAATGGCATTATTTTATCCATATCCTGAGATCATGCTAGCGTTCACCCGCTAACCCGTCTACTGGCGGTTGTATACCTATTCTATGTAGGAACCGGTCGTTCTACTCCTTCTATATAGTGATTGACTCGGAGATCATCATTTGGACTGAAGTGGTAAGTTTACATCTTTCGGTAGTCTCCATTTCATGTTATGGATATTTCTAGACACTTTGATTTTATTTTGGATATTTGTTTTGGCCAGGGTTAGGGGCATGTCCCAACTGGATTTTATTACTCTTTTTGTTAGAGGCTTTGTGGTACTGCTATGGGTTGGAATGGGAGAGTCATTCTTATTATTGGTATTGACATTGGGGTCGACTCCAGTCAACGAGATTGTTGGTTATTCTATCATATTTTATTTTGGGATTAATTATAGTATGTTTTGGAACTTATTTGGTTATGGCCTGGTTTATGGCCTTTGGAATGGTTTAGTATGATTGGGCGGTTGGTATGGGATGGTTAGACTCGGTTGGGTCGGTCATGGTTGTGATCCTATCCTAGAGTCTTTATGTGAGCTATTACACTATCTTGTTATATGCTTAAAATTTACCCAATTCAGGGCAGGCGACTGGAGGTTGAGTTGGGTAACAGGGGTGGTCTTCGGTCCTGATCGGACCTGAAATGCCCATTATGACAAGGCCGCCAATCGAGTTGGGTCACTTTATGTCATTTATGAGTAATGAGAATGGTTGGTAGGGTCTACAAAGCATTCGAGGGTGATTTATGTGAGTTTATGGTTTTGAGTAGCCTTTGAGAGGTATAGTTGACTTATAGTCAATATTTTATGATCCGACCAATGGATGAGAGTTCCATCAATCTTACTATATCTGAGATATTAATTTTGGATTAGTAGCGTGGTTGGTTTGGAATTTAAGGTTTCTAGATTGATTTTGACTCTTTAGACAAGAAGTTGGTTTTAAGTTACCTAAAGTTGATTTCGGGGATAATTTCTTGATAATGATTTCTGTTAGAAATTCTAACTATACTTTGAGTCCAAAATGTCATTTCAATCTATAAGTAGATTTGGTTTATGTTTGAGAGGTTTTGGGCGAGTTTTTGAACATTTTGGATGTTTTAGCCCTGTTTAAGTGAAATTGATTGACAAAATGGTTCATTATTAGTTTTAAAGATCGATTTTTTTTGAAACTTTTAAAATGTCATGCATAAATTATAGGATTGATCTAGAAAGTTTGGTGTAATTTTGATAAGTCGAGATTGAGCTTTTTCTGTGGAACATGAAATACTTCTTTAAGAAACAAAAATAATATTTTACTAAGCAAACGTTCATGAAATTGAGTTCCGTATCATTGTTTAGAAATTATAGGAAGAAGAATCAATATATTTTTCAATTGTACGAGAAATTTATAGCCATTTTGGTGAAAACAAAAGTTCTTTTTGCACACACCTTTATAGACTTTTAGCGTCGAAAAATGAACTTTAGTGACAGAAACTGCACCCAAACATATTACAAGTTTCAGACTTCATTCTTTCACTAAAAAATTACTTTTGGGAGCACGGAAGCTCCATTTTAGGCGATTCTCAATATATTTTTCTTGTATAATAATTGGGTATATGATTCTACCTTCATTTTATTTATTTTCCAAGATTATTCATCTTATTTTTCATAATTTTGATTCATAATATTGAGATTTAAATTTTTAAGTTATGAAATCAAAAGTTCTTGATTGTAAGGTCCATTTGGAATGGGTTTTAACTGATTTTTGAGATTTAAGGTCCTTGTATCATGGATAAACTAATTTTAGCAAAAAAATTCTAAAATTTTTGATTTTAAACCACATTTTGATAATGGAGATTTGGGGTTTTACCGATAAAGTGAAATCTTAATATTTTAGTGATTTTTCACTTGATTTCTACTCGATTCTCATTGGATTTTTGGATTTATAATCCTTAAAGTATAGAAAACATGATTCTTAAATAAAATCTTGAGTTTATCCTTATATTTTTAAAATCTACTTTTGAAGTGATTTTATACCTGAAAATAATATATATCGATATGGGTATCGATGAACTCTCCTTGACTTGTAGACATCATCTTTGATTGGATTGGACGTGTTTGATCATAATTTGAGGGAATAGAGCTTTCGATTGATGCTTCAAATTTTATTTAGCTTGCAAATCTTCTTAAAAGGCAAGTTGAGATGTACCTTGACTTTTTATGAGGTGTTTATATGATATATGCTATTTGTTTGTGTATTGGTGAATCATTTAGGATCAGGGGTCCTGCTTAGATAAAATGGATAGCATCTTCACGGGAATCAGGTTCATTTGATGGATTATAGTTATATAATGATTTATCTTAGTTATTCTATCCACTTGTGGTTATATTTAGAATAGATTGTAGATAAATAACTTATAGACCTAGAGTAAATTAATTGCGGGTACCTATTATTTTAGAGCTTGAATCATGTTTAGTGGATCTTATTGTGTTGACATGTGCTTTGTGACCTTTTAGTGGGATAATTATATTATTATTGTTATTTGATGGAATGATTGAGGTTTAAAAAATACTTAGAGTATAAATAAATTTGTAATAGCTTATGGAATTATTGGGGTTTAGTATCTCTTATTAAAATATATTGTTTACTAGCGTAGTTCTCCTTTTAGTTATTTAGTCGAATGATGTCATCTTTGAAAAATATGAGACATTGCATGAGACAAGCTAGGTTTGAGTAAGTTTCACTATATATTGTTATTCAGATTGTTTATTATTTTCGTGTTGTCCGTGTGGGGGGTGGACGCGGGGGGCTTATGTGAATGATATTATTGACTTAAGAGATTATTATTATTGTGATGCCTGAGTGAGGACTTCAATTGATTTTATTAGCTTGATTTGTGCATTAATTATCTTATTATTATCATGAGGTCGGAGTGAGGGATTAAATTGATATTTTAATTTGAGCATTAGATTGCCTTATCATTATCATGATTTCTGATAGAGGGATTGAATTTAAATGATATTATTGATGTCATATATGATTATTTTACTCCAGCAGTGTTAGACGATGACTTATATCATGAATTATTGACTTGCTAAATAGACATTGCGCTCATTTATACCTGTATTGAATTGATTAATATTTTCATACTGATTGGTGGTTAGTATTACATCCCCATTCCATTCATACGTATTTATGAGATTTAGTATCACTAAGAAATATTAATTTTGAAAGAAAATTAAATACTTTACAAAATTCTTGATTGAAGAATGTGCTAACAAGGTGATTGATATATGAAATTTGAGATGGTGAAAGAATATGGTCCTATCCTGAAAGAAAGTACGTCCTTCCTTATACGATACTTGAGATTGAGATTGTGAAAGTATATGATCCAATCCTAGAAGCGAGTAGGCTAAGAAGGCATATACGAGAGCTCTGCGATGGTTCATATTATCATCATCCCACCATCATTGCATAGAATTATTTGCATTGTATTGTATTTCTTGGTATGATTTAATATTGCATTGAATTATTTATTTTTTGTATTGAATTACCGCGAATGAATTTTGTTTGTAATATTGAGCGTCTGCATTCATTTAACCATATTATATTATATTATACTACCTCTTGATTGATTTGTGAGTTGAAATATTTATGAAATGTGGAGTATGGCTATTGCTTGATCAGTGAGACATGTAGTGTCACATCTATTGATAGTTTGATATACACATAATTATACACTCTCATTATTTTTTTCCAGGTAATTGGTTGAACATAATAATTATGGTTGATATACTATGTTAGTGAGCCTCCCTTATAAATAACTTCTTTTTACTTGTTGATCATAATGATAACTAGTCTTGACTCACTTGATTTAATTTGCCTGCCTTATATATTAACATTGTCATGACTGTTGTGTTGGATTATCCCATTAGGATGAAATGTTGTAGATGTTTGGGTAGTTAGTGGTGGTGGTACTCACCATTATTTTGGATTAGCGTCGATTACTGTTGATGTTTGCTGAGTAGACGTGTTTTATACTTACATAACTTTTTCTTTCCTTATGCACCTCGTGCAGGTATTAGTTCGAGTAGTAGATCATATATTATATTTTTCTTAGTGTTGACATTGCGGAGATTGTGACAGTAGCTGATGGGCCTCAAACCTTATCTGGAGGCAGTATCTAATGGGCCTCAGAGCTTATCTGTATCTCTCATCTTTTATCTTTTGCTTTATTCATATTTAAGATATTTTAGACTAATTAATATGATTCTGCATTAGAGGCTTGTACCAATGACAACCCATTTTAGGATGAATCTTGAATTATTACTTATCATTAATTATTTTGGATTATTCAATTCTTCTTATTGTGCTTTTGATTTACTTTGGATATTGAGTTGCATTGGGATCAGTTTACCTATATTGGAGGGTGTGATAGGTGCCATAACATTGTCACACCCTATTTTAAATCAAAATGCGTTTGTGATATCCAAGTTTTCTATCCGATTTTGAAAAGGTTTAGAGTTGCCACCTAATTTTTATGAAAAATTAGAAAAATTATTTTTCATAATGTAAAACTTTATTTTTGATTATTTAATACATATGAAAATTTGAATAAGAATTTTGGTTACTCTAGGAGGAAGGTGTTAAGTACCCCTCAAAGTCTATGTGGAGATAATTTTAAAATTTACTTTTAAAAAAATATTTAAAAAAAAGTATTTGCTTTGTTATTGCATATTGAAAGTATTTAAGTGGATGTGATTTCAACTAAGTTGTGAAAAAAGGAAGTAAAATAATCTAAAATCATTGTTTTTGTTTAAAAACAAGCATTATGTATATAAAAAGTAAAATAAATGCATACATGAACGTAGGAGCAGTACATGAGGTAAATATGGTGTAAAAATATAATTTCTACTATATAAAAACATCACTAATGGAACGACCAAGGGTAATTTTATCTTCTTATTCTTAATAATTTCTTCCAATGTGGCAGTGCCCCTCCACAATTAGTGTTTTCTACTAATACTTTCTAGAATCATTGTTTGCACCAACCTGCTTAGCTTGTTTGTATTGCATCTTCAGGTTTGCAATTTTTTCTCTTATTCTTTCCTTTGCTTTGCTTTTTCAAAATTTCTTTATACTTTCCAATTTCTTCCTCTTCTCTTCTCTTCTCTTATCTTACTTCACCATCGACAGATCTTCAATTCCTTCACAGATCTTCTTTATACACTGTAGCCCACAATTGTTGCAGTGTATGTTGTAAGCCACACAACTCACCCAAACTCAACTGGATATTTTTGCTTTGTTGACATTGAAGTGGTAATTTGGAATTCTGGGTGTATGATTGAGTAGTCTTGTGGTTTAGGGTTTAAGATTTTTTTCTTTTTGCTGGATTGGGAGTTTATTGATCGCGTAGAAGCTTGTGGGTGTTAGTACTACTCAGAGCTGGAAAGATATGTACAGAAGCATGTCATCTAATAATATTAAAGGATTGGTTCTTGCATTCTCTTCAAGTGTCTTTATTGGTGCTAGCTTCATCATTAAGAAAAAGGGATTAAAGAAAGTTGTTGCTTCTAGTGTCACAGCTGGTAACTGTTGCCTCCACCCTACGGATATTAAATTCTTGAAAATAAAACTACTTGATTTATGTTTAATTTTGTATGTGCTGATGTTTTTATTCGGTCTCATGAATATTTTAGCATAGTTGTTATTGCTATAATGGTTTTTCTTAGCTAAGATCATGAGTAATCATGTACATGTGTGAAATAAAGTGACATTTTCAGGTTTTATTATTAATCACTGTAATGGAATGGGTCAATTTGAGGAATGAATATTATAGCTATCAACAAATAGTTTGGGATGTGAATGATATGCGCGCACCTCGACCAATTTCATAAGATACTAGCCCCCTTCCACCAACAATATTGCCCCATAACTCTGTCCAAGGCTAGATTAAATGGGAAGAAATACTTAGTGTTATGTCTTTGATAGGATTGAACCCGAGATCTCATGGTGCTCAGCCCACTTTATTGACCGCGAGGCCACACCCTTGGCGGTGGGATTGGTGCATTTACTACAAAAGTTTCTTGGTACAAATTGTTTGCCTACAACATTTGTTTGGATGATTGTATATTACTATGTACTGATTTGAGTAATAATTGGTCGCGAACCACTTAATATTAATGGCCCGTAACCATTTGGGTTGCCGTTCTTTCTCTCAAAGAAAATTCACTTGAGTATTCATCGGGAACTTGGTTTTGTCTACTGAATCTTAGAGTGAAATATACTTGTTCTACTCCAAATGATAGAGAACCCAGTTCATTATTTTCTAGGTAAGTTTGATGGATATCTCTTTAGAATTTTATACTCTCGAATTCTCTCAATGTATTACTTTATATACTTCAACGATTGAGTTACATTCATAGGCTACAATTTAATTAGTTAATGTAGTGTAATTCAATGTGTTCCAAAATATCAAGTCAATTTATGATTTAACATAATTATTTTTGAAAATCTTGGATTTTAAGGTATACGATATTACAAAATGTTACTACTAACAAGGAGAAGAGGACATGGTGCTAACTATTGCCTTTTCCACTTGACGGGAAACTATATTCGGCTAACTGCTAACCTTCCACACTAATTCTCAACCTTCATGCCTTATTATCTAAGGTCATAAAAGGGAGAGGAAGACAAGATAAGTAGCACTTCGAACCAAAAAAAAGGTAAATTAAAAACTTTTATTGTAGATAGCTATTTTGTTTATGACTATTTTCGGTAATTCTTGACTAACTAACTGTCTAATTGTATGAAATTCTTGATTATGTTTGATGCATCTTAAATTTATATGTTGTTTTTTGGGTACCTTCAAGTCTCAGTAGAACATATGGTAAATGCCAGTTAAGAATGTACTCAGTTTCAATTTGTTTGGCCTACTTTGACATTGCACAAAATTTAAAAAATAAAGAAATTTCTTAATCTTCTACCTCCCCGGGGTAGTGATAAGGTTTTTGTATGCTCTACCCTCCTCAGACAGACTCATTTGTATGATTACATAGGGTATGTTGTTGTTCTTATTGGAGAGAACGGCTGTGTATGCAAACAATCTATAGACAATATGTTATCTAAATAGTATGATTTGCCTTCTTATTATGAAAAGGGGAAAAAGAAAGAAAAAGGAATATTTTTCATACTCATGATTGAAGTTTGTCATTGTTTACCATTTAACATTTAGCTTCATGTGTTTTCCTTCAACTTTGTAGTTTTCTCTTCTTCTTTTCTCTAGAGAAAGTTAATGTGGGGAGTGTGTTGTAGCAACACCTACGTTGAAGTATAAAGTGCTCTTACCAACTAGAATTATATTTTCTAAAGCTGAAGGCAGTTTGAACAACTTATATAGCATAATAGCTCTAACCCATGATCAACTTTGTGAACTCCCTTAAGCTGCGGAAGTTCACATTTTTCATTCTTTCGCAGTTTTGGATAAGACGATTGTTACATTGAAATGTACGTATAGAACATTTTACTTGATCATTTTCGTGATATATCTCAACAATATTTTGTGGCCATTAAATGTCACTTCCATTTGAATTTCAGGGAACAACTGTGGCTGACAATTTGCTTAGTAGTGATGATATTCATTACATGCTTGGTGCCTTGAAACTGTAAATAGAATATGACAATGGAAACGAACTAGTTGTTGTTGAAGGTTGTGGTGGGATGTTCCCTATTAGTAAAGAATCCAAGGAAGAAATTCAACTTTTCCATGGAAATTCAGGAACTGCAATGCGGCCACTAACAGAAGCGGTTGCTGTAGCTGGTGGAAATTCAAGGTCTGATAGCATCCCTTAATTCCATTTTACTGTTTTAGGTGGAAGACTATTTGAATGTAACAAGCCTAAATAGAGTGAAATTATTAGAGATTATTCATTAAGTCAACCTGACTAGCTTGGTTTTGAAGTATAATAATTGATTTATGTTAAAGATATTCTACCATACTTCATGAATTGTCTTTGCAGTATTTATGACTAACTTTTCTCTACATAGATAACTGAATTTGAGTTCCTGTCAGGTATTTGTCAGCAACGTGAGGTTTTGAGAGCATGAATGATTAGATGTCTACTAGATCTTGAAAAGTTTGTATGATGCATACCACTGTATGTACATTGTTGTAACTTCTTTCTCAATGTTTCTTTATTGGTAGGTATTTTTACTGATTTAAACAAATGTTACCAATCTTTAACATTTCGTTCTCTTTTTTCAGGTTTGTACTTAATGGAGTTTCTCGGATGAGAGAGAGACCAATTAGTGATTTGGTTGATGGTCTTAAATGTCTTGGTGCAGAGGTTGATTATTTCCTTGGTACGAAATGTCCTCCTATTCGAATTGTCAACAAAGGGGGTCTTCCACGAGGGAAGGCGAGGATTAAAAAATCTATTATGCCATATTTATAATTTTTTTAAAAAGTCTTAAATTGTAATATGAACAAGTAACTAGGTTGCAGAAGCAGAGAAGACTTTGCTTATAAAGTTAAAGTAATCTATGGCCGGAAGAAATTGACATAGTCTAACCTATTTTCTAGGACATATTTGATCATTAGTTGCAAAAGTTTATTGCTAACTGAAGTTCAATTCCTTAAGATGTGGGTTAATTGGCATGGACTCAAGTAAAGGCAATCTTGGATGGTCAGCTTGGAGAGTGAAGGAAATGGTGAAAGTAGGAGTTGTTCAGGAAATGACCATAATTCACCCAGCCATTATTTCTTTTTCCACCATCCTTTCAAGTAAGTCAAGTTACAATGTTTCAATTCTTTCAATGATGGGAAATACATTGAAGATCCTTTTTGTGGTTCCATTCCAAGTTGAGATCCATTGTAGGAAGCATGTTCAATGTAATCTAGCAAGGTCAAACTTTCAAGTTTAAGGTACTGGAGAGAAGGAAGACACCCAAATGGTGAAAGACTTTTGCATACCCATCATCCATTTTGTGAAACTTTGGCCTCTGTATCTTTCTATGAAAAGTACCTTCAAATTTTCATGTGGTTGAAGGCTTTCCAACAGCAGCTCATTATATTCATCACCGACGACTTCTTCTGTCCATTCTAATCTCAGTGATTGTAAGTATTCCTTATTCTTAGAACTACTACATCAATTTTAGGACATAAACACTCTATGCAGCCCAAATTTCTAAGTGTTAATTTTCCTTCGAGCTTGACAAGACCATTCAACTCAGTTAAAATTGCATTGGCTTTAGAAATCGTAGAGGTTTCTTGACCTATGACAAACTGAGATAAAGTCCCAAGAGAATTTAATTTTCCATTCCCGCATGGCATTTTGGACAAATTCAAATAACCATCAAGCTCTAGATGTCATATGTTTACCATTTTGTGAATATCTTCCGGCAGTTCACAAGGGTCAAAATAATAAGACAGCTTCAGAGTTTGCAAATTCAGCATTTTTCTCATTGATTTTGCAGGAGTCACAAAATTATTCTCAGATAGGTCGATGTATCTTTGATGCTTCAGCATGCTCACAGAACCTAGCACTTCATTGATTCCCAAATCATGTAGACCCAATATTCTTAGGCTCGTGAAATTTGATATAACAGCATCCACAACTGATTTACTTTGTTTCAAGAAAATTCCAAACCCAATAAGTCTTCCCGACTTTAGGGAATCCCTTGACGTAATTGGAGTAAAAAATATGTGTACAATTTTTTCTTTGAGCAAGGAGTGAGGGAGAACCCATGTTGAATCATGAATGGGACCAACTGACAAATGGCAAATATTAACACCAGATTTATTTCCTGTAGAAGTCAACCGGAGATGAATCCAAGGATGTTTGTTTTTTGTTGGTTTATTATCATTAAATAGTTTACAATTACAATTCCTATACTGATTAGTCAAAATACTTTTGTCATTATAATTCTTGGAGTTATGATGAGCATCTCCTTTGAGAATTACTTGCTGTTGAAGGGTCTACTTTGTTTAAAAAAATATCTTACTTTCTTAATTAAATTGTCTATTCAAACTTGGAGAGTTTATCCAATTTGAAACAATCGTAGTACCGTTATGTTAGTGAAGTTGCGTTTTAATATCCCCAAAAAGAATAGTATTTCTTTTTTGGGGTACATTGAAATATCTGTAATTTCTTGATATTAGTGCTTATCTTTAATTGTATTTTTGATATTAGTGTTTTTGCTTGCAGCAAAATGAAAATTCATTTTCATTGAGGACAATCGATGATGATGAGGTGCTTTGACACAGAGTTAAGTATTCTACGTCCTACAGAATAATCTATTTTAAATTTAATGACATTTACAAATGAATCTATTTATATGTTTTCTAATGTCTCGGGATCTTATATTAAACAATTTACTTATAAAAGACGAATCAGTGAAGAATGTTAGCATCTGATTTTACTTCTATGTGGACCATGTGTTGTACGACAATGAAAACAATAAAAGATAGAGTAACTAGAACTCTAGATTGTTATTGAGGGGGAATTGTTCTTATATAATATTTATACGTACTGTAAGAAAAGAGCTATATAAATCATGTTGTATTAATCTCTCTTTTATTTATGGTTAATGATCTTTTATTTCAGTGCAAAGCATTGTGTTTACTATCATTGTTGGAGCCGTATTCGAAGTTACTCAAAAAGCACTCCATTCTTTGACGCTCCAGTGCAGAGACCAGTTGTAGAGTTGCCTGAGGTGACTGAAACACTGCTCCATTGATGAAGGTGATGTGTCCTGCACCACAAGAAAATTAAATCAGAAATAGCGTATATGATGACACGGTATGGTGTGCAGGTAAGTTGCTTAAAGTCTGTGAAACAATTGTAACTACAACAACAAATAGAAGTGAAAAAAAATCGAACAATAGTAGTAGGATTAATATGCAGGGAACTGAAAAAAATTTAATATTTGTGAACTCTTTAGTGATCTATTTTTTGAACTAAATAAATAAGGATAAAAAGCTAAACTTGATTTTCTATTACTTTAGTCACTCTTAAATACGGAAAGTGAATCACTTTAATGTGAGTTGCAACATACAATGAGGCGTGCTTGAATGTCCTAAGTTGAAGTTCTAATACTAAGTGCATGAACCTTAATATTTGAGGAGATTATAAGTTTACTAATTCGATAAAGGTCATTAATTTTTCCTAAATTATACATTACATGAACTGAGAATTTAGGTGTTAAGACGATTTGGTACACTTTGCTTATTCTATTAAAACAAGTTTGTTGCTCTGTTTATAACTTACAGAAGTTGAGAAGTAAAAGAAAATTGACTATTCAAATAATATGGTCTGGTGAAAACTCATGTCAACTACACGAGGTTTAAAAAATACACTACATAAAACAGTGTAGAAAAAGAATATGTTTTAGCTCATTGAGAGTATCTTTATTGAATGTTATTTTGGATCAGTTAGCTCAAGAGGCATTCACTAAATGTAAAACTTTATTTTTCTCTATTGAACGACAAATACAATTGTAACGCCCCAATTATGCACCATGGATGCCACACGATGCTTATGACCCCGAAGGACCATAAGCGAACTCATGACTGATAACTCCTGTGAGCACTGAGTAATAATACAGTAATAAATGTAGAAAAATAGGCTAAAATTTCATAAGGTTCAAAACCTGAAATATTGATAAAGAATACCAACTGTAATAATAATTTGTACAACTGAATTTTATCTGAAAGTCTAGTCTGAAAGCCTCTAGCTGTCTGAATATGGAGTTGATGGGACAAGTCCCCAACTAACTCTGACTACTGAAATAACCTAAATACTGAAATAATGAAATGATATGATAACTTTGTCCTCGAACTATGAGGATTCACCACTAGATCTGTTGCTGACAGTCTGGGATGCTAAGTACGGTCAGGAGCCCGTGCATTTGAACCTATGATATAAAATATCATAGCGCAAAAGAAAAGGTATGTGTTAGTACTTTGAATGTACTGATATGCTAAGTGAGGTAGGCTGATGTGCATAGGTTCATAAGCACGAACAATAACTGAATGAGAGTACATGTATACGTGAGACTACTGTATATATGATTATGCATTATTATGCATATAACTACGTATGTTGTAACTGAGACCATGTTAACACTAGGTACTGAGTTCTGATAATTGAATGACTGATATCTGAGTTTACTGATAACTGAATTACTATTAACTGAGAGACTGTTTTTGACAGTCCTGATTCTATAAAACTGCACTAAGTTTTATGCTGAGTTAGGTGACTATAGCTGACATTCCTGGTTCTGTAGAACTGAACTAGGTTCTATACTGAGACTGGAACTAAGACTGTGGGAGGTAATCATCTAACCGACGTGCCCCTCTCTAAAATGATTGGGGTCCAACCTGTAACCCCAGCAAGAAGGGTGTAGGTACCATGGCACGGTTAAAGACAAGTGCTGAGTCACCCTCATCGGGCAGATGCTCTGAATGAGAATGATGGTACCCTCAACTAGCAGGTAACATACTTCATCAACCCTCAATCTGGCAGGTTGATGTCTCAACCTATGCTGGATACATAATTTTGGAACACAAGGACTGCTTCTAAGGAGCACACCCTCTACAGGCAGGTGAGTCCCTATCCTTGGGTTTACTCAGTGCTGAATCCTACTCCCAGCTGAATAGACACTGAACTGATTTCTAAATTGTTCTATGCTAGACTAACTATTATTGATCGTGTTAACTGACTGAACTGGACTAAGCTCACTGATTACTGTAACTGATTGAGTGTTTTGAGTTTTGTTTGCTGATTGAATATACTGAGTTTTATTAACTGACTGAGTGCTACTATACGTGAAATTACTTAGACTATTCTGAAGCTACTATAATTCTAGGTAAACAGCTAGATTGTCGGGTATTAGATACCCCCAGGACTCGATAACATGAAGAGTAAAGCATAGCATGATCTTGAAAAGCATTACAACGTTTATAACTCATTCATAGAGACATTTTATCAAACACTTGTAAGATATAAGCTTGTACATTGCTAGCATGTCATGATTTCCCCATTTAATCTACATGAGCAATTTATCAAACACTTGGGAACATAATCTATGCACATAATACTAATCAACATGTAGGCATCATGATTTTCAATCCAAACTTATAAATTCAAGGGATTTAACATGAATTCACATAATACTACACATATGTCAAATAAATTTACATGAATCTTGTAATAAATCATGAATTAGAAACCCAATTAAAATCATTATCATGAATACATTCAGACCCAACATGGAATTCATGAAATCAATAAACTTGAAGTTTTAAAAAAGGTTCTTGAACTCCAAGGTTGGAAGGAAACCCTTGGATGAACACCTAACATACCTTGCTGTCTAAATTCATGGAGATTGATGGTGAATTTCTTGAATTTTGATCTTGTATTTGATTGGTTAGGGTTTGTTCTTGAGAGAATTTGAGAGAAAGTGATTGAATTTTGCCTTTTGGATGACTTAATTATGTCTTTTGGGGCTGATATGATGTGGGAAAATGACCCAATTACCCCTCTGGATGCGGAGTTTTAATGACTGAAAACATGCCCAGTGACGCGCAGACCGATGCTCTGCATCAATGGCATCGACGCGATGGCCAATGTGTCGAATCGAGTTCATCTTGGTTCACTAGAATTGCACTGAAAGCTTAGAAAATTATCAGTCGACGCAATGGACGATGCGGTGCGTCGAGATCGCGTTGACCCACTATTTTGGTCATCCAAACTCAATTCAAACGAGGTCCGAAAAATTCAAAACTCATCCGAAAACACTTACTGATATTTTTGATCATGAATCAACCTAAAGATCGATATTTTAAGGTCGTAAGGATAGTGAAAAATAGAGTCACCAACTTATAAAGGCTAAAATAATTTCTAAGTGTAAACACTTAGCTGAAATTTCTAAGTCTAGGACCTCTTTTCAAGCTTTAACGGATAGAGTTAAGCTTAGAATTTTGTGGGGTTTTATAATATCTTCACCTTGGAAACATTCGTCCTCGAATAAGACTAAGCTGAGAATATTGATTGACTAAATTTATATACTGAACACGCACAACTGAAATGTGATTACATGACTGAAAGTACTGATATACTAAGATTTTATACTGAACGTGCATAACTGGAGCATGACTGAGTTCTAAAAACATGGCACATGACTGAGCTATTTCAAGAAGGTGTGCATGATATGAAAATGCTATGCAACTGAACCGATACAGAGTTGTAAAGGTAATCTAAGCATGGAACTGAATGAATTCAAGGAAAACTGTTACCTTAAGTTGAATCTAAGTTTTCGGATAAGAGGTGAGGATACTTGGTCCGCATATCTGTTTCTGCTTCCCAAGTAGCTCCCTCAACGGACTGATTCCGCCAAAGAACTTTGACTTGAGGAACCTCTTTGTTCCTCAGTCTATGAATCCTGATGATCGAGGATTTATACTGGGATCTCTTCAAAAGAGATACTGTTCTGAACAACTATACTCCCTGTAGGGACTAAACTTCTGGGTCACCTATTCACTTCCTAATCAAGGAGACATGAAACACTGGATGTACTGAAGCTAAATCTGAAAGCAACTCAAGCTCGTAAGCTACCTTTTCAAAGCGACTGAGAATTTGATAAGGGCCGACATGTCGGGGACTGAGCTTTGTCTTCTTGCCAAACCTCTTTACCCCTTCATAGGAGAGATTTTTCAAGAATATGAAATTACCAATCTCAACTCAAGATCCTTTACTGAACATGCATGAATGGGAACATTAGAACATAATTGATCTTGAAACGTGATACATGAACTGAATATCATAAACCGAACTAAGCCTCTGAATACATGGCGTGCGGCTGAGATTGGATCTTGAGGGTTAATTTATGAGTACCCACTACTCCAAACTGAATTCATTACGTGAAGAGAAGATGGAAGGTTTAGGTCATAAAAGCTCGGGGGATTATAGTGCATCTCCTCTTTGGGATAATACGTCCCCTGAAGGATGCTGACTTGGCTGAGCTATTGAGGAAAGACTAGAACGTTGCACAGGGCACCTATGAACTAAATCATGACTGTATATCGGGGATCTAGAATTGAGTCATGATACATAAATTGAGCTAAATTCGAAACTACCTGGTTGCTCCGTCTTGGAATAGTTACATTCATGAGACTTCGGATTGTGCGATTAGATAGAAAGATGGAAAACCAAATGATATGAACTTGTCTGCCTGACTGCTAAACTGGATTGCTGGCTTTGCAGACTAACTCATGCTGGAAACTTATACTCGACCGGAGCCTTTCTTTGACACCCTTTCTATAGAGTTCTAATGGCTTTAGGGAGCAAGGAATCTTGGCATGGGCTGAATAAAACATCTGAATAAGAAATCACATCCTGACTAAAATTCTATAGTGTGAGGTGAGGCCTATGAAACATCATATAAAATAAGTGATTAAGCCTTATGCACTGCATCTACAAATTTTCAAGCTTAGACATATTCCTCGAATACCCTCTCAACTATATTCTCCACCTTAGTATGGCGTTTCACCTGAGACTACTGAAAATATTCACATGGGCACTAAGCACGAATGCATGAACATACTAACGTACCTGATTAACTGAATGGTTGATAGCTGAATACTGATCATGTAATATTAATTTATACTTAGTCTGGACTGAAACTGTAGAGTATTATGCATATAAGGTAAGGACTGACTAAGTAGCATAAGATAACTTAGCATGAATTCGTGAAAACTGTATTATTTAAGAATGTAAGACCAAGTGTATAGCATTATTCTAGAATAGTCTATAAACTGAGGTATTGAAATTCTGATAACTGAATAACTGATAATTGTACGCTATGGTCAAGCAAACCTAAAACTGAACTGAGTTACTGATCTGATTACTAAACTGGGATTGGGATTGAGACTTCACTAAGATGGTAACTAAGACTGTAATTGAGACTCATACTGGAACTAAATGATAAATTCTGATAACTACGTGATGGATACTAACATAAATCGAGGATCTGAATAGACACTCACACTCGGCATTTTCTCAACTTCTCATCTCATGAAAAATTCTGATTTCCCTCCCTTCAACAACTAAATACAACTTATTGCTAGCCATTTACTTATCACACTAACCTGACATTCAGTCCTATTTTCATAACTACAGCCTCGTGTAAAACAAGCATGCAAAAATCTTTCCTTATCATGAAACATTTACTCTCTCCCATCTAAGTAATTGTTCATCACTACATTATTTCATAAGGAGAGTTCACTATAAAGGGTTAAAACATGAGGACCTGAAGTGTGAATGAATACTATGCCGAACTCGACACTTAACTGAGGCCTGAGGAATAGAATATCAACACCATAGATTTATCTAGAGATCTAAACTGAGGATATACATGACATAATTTGAATTTAGTCGACCGTTAGGAGTGTAGCATGAGTCATGGGAACTGGATATACTGTTAAACATGACATGAGTACATGAGTCATGAGCTGCATGACCTGAGTCTAGTGTTTCTGTATACATGAAACATGATTCATAATACTGTGTGAACTGAAACTCCTTATAGGAATTGTAAGCGTACATGATTTTCACTAACGTGCACAAATATGAGCTATTATCTAGAGTTGACATGTAAGACATGAATAGATAAGATGCCATGATAACTGGTGGGGTTTGAGAGTCTTAAGTACGATTCTGAGATGATCTGCGGGTCCATCCTCATTATGGGAATAGACAAGAGTGTCATCTATGAAGACTATGATGATCATGTCCAAGTACTGCTTGAACACGTGGTTCATCAAGTCCATGAAGGCTGCTGGAGCATTGGTAAGACCATATGACATGACTAGGAATTCAAAGTTACCATACCGAGTTCTGAAAGCTATCTTTGGAATGTCACATTCTCTGACTCTGAGCTGGTGATAGCCTAATCTAAGGTCTACCTTAGAAAAGTAGCTAGCACCCTAAAGTTAGTCAAATAGGTCATCAATTCTGGGAAGTGGATACTTGTTCTTGATTGTGACTTTATTTAGCAAACGATAGTCAATACACATTCTAAGAGAACCGTCTTTCTTACTCACGAAAAAACTGGTGCACCCCAAAAAGATACGCTGGGTCTGATGAATCCCTTATCTAGGAGATCCTTCAACTGTTCTTTTAACTCTTTGAGTTCTACTGGGCCATTCTGTATGAAAAAATAGAGATAGCTTGAGTATCTGAAAGAATGTCTATTTCAAAGCCAATTTCCCACACGGGAGGGACTCTTGGAAGATCTTTGGGAAATACATCTGGGAATTCACATAGTACTGGAACTAACTCAAGATTAGGGGTCTCTGAACTAAAGTCTTTAACTCGAACGAGATGATAAACACACCCCCTAGATATCATTTTCCTCGTTCTAAGCTAGGAAATAAGCTAACCTCTAAGTATTGAAGTACTACCCCTCCACTCAAGGACAGGTTCATTCGAAAACTGAAAATGGACAACTCTGTTTCTACAATCAACTGAAGCATAGCATGAATGAAGCCAATCCATTCCGAGAATAACGTCAAAATCTGTCATCTCTAATTCTACTAAGTTTGCTGAAGTGACTTTTTGAGATACCATAACCGGACAGTTCCTGTATACCCGTCGGGCATCATAGATTTACCCACTGGGGTAGAGACTGAGAAGGGCTCTGTTAGGATTTTGGGACTAACTCCAAAGTCAATAACTATATAAGGAGTTACAAAGGACAAGGAAGCTCCTAGATCTAGCAAAGTATAAAAATGTAAATGATAAACTTGTAACGTACCAGTGATCAAATTAAGAAAACTTTCATGATCCTATCGGGACTGAAGTGCATAGAGTCTATTTGGGCATTGCCCACTGGTGGCACTGGAAGTAGCAGCCTGCTAATTCGGGCGATCAAACTGAGCTGAGGGACAGATATAATGACTCCGTGAACCTGACTGAGGACGATCTCTGATTCTGTGGCTTGGCTTGCCACATCCAAAACACAACCCACTACCAGCCCTACACACGCCCTAATGGTTTCTACCATATTTCTGGCAAGGAGGATTTGTTCGGCCACTCTTTGTCTTTGGCGTTCTGGCCCTCTTTTTCTTTCTCCCTCTTTTTCTACATCTCTTATCCTCACTCTACGAATCTTGAGTCATAAGCCTAGATAGTATTGTAGCCAGCTAATTATTTTGGGTTAGAATGGAATAAGCTAAGGCAGTGAAAGCAATCCTGAGTTCAGAGTGAGACACATGCTCATTCAGGGGATCTACCTGAATGGGTGAAGACGCTGGCTGGTTTCCAGTTCTCTTTTCGTTAGTCTTTTTGGGAGGCATGTGCTGTAAATGGAAGTAAAAAAGGATTAGACTGAGAGTTTAAATTAAGCTCATGCTCACTCTCATGATATGAACACTGAAAGAAGGGAATCTTTTCGTAAAATGCCTCATAGCCTCTTGTCCATAAGTGTGGTGCACTACACACCCATGCACAAGACTCTACTAGACTCGGCTTTTAGACTTTCTCGGACTCTGTTAAATCTTAGGCTCTGATACCAAGTTTGTAACACTCTGAGTCTACACCCCGAATGCCAATGGTGCTTACGACCCTGAAGAATCACAAGCTAACTCATGACTGATATCTGCCGTGAGCACTGAGTAATAATACTATAATAAATATGAAAAAATAGGCTGAAATACCATAAGGTTCAAAGCCTGAAATACTAATAAAGAATACCAACTGTAATAATAATTTGTACAACTAAATACTGCCTTAAATTCTAGTATGAATGCCTCTATCTGTCTAAATATGGAGTTGATAAAACAAGTCCCCAACTAACTCCGACTACTGAAATAACCTTAATACTGAAATAATGAAATAATATAATAACTTTGTCCTCGAACTATGAGGACTCACCACTAGGTTTACTGCTAATAGTCTAGGCTGCTAAGTACGGTCAAGAGCCTGTGGGCGTTTAAACCTATGATATAAAACATCATAGCGCAAAATAAAAGGTATGCATCAGTACTTTGAATACACTGGTATGCTAAGTGAGGTAGGCTGATATGCATGGGTTCATAAGCATGAATAATAACTGACTGAATGACATGAATATAACTGAATGAGAGTACACGTATACATGAGACTACTATATATACTAATTATGTGATACTATGCACATAACTACGTATGTTGTAATTGAGATCATGTTCATACTGGGTACTGAGTTCTGATAATTGAATGACTGATATCTGGGTTTACTGATAACGAATTATCATTAACTGAGAGGCTGTTTCTGACAGTCCTGATTCTATAAAACTGAACTGAGTTCAATGCTGAGCTGGGTGACTGTAGCTGACATTCCTGGTTCTGCAGAACTTAACTGAGTTCTATACTGAGACTGAAACTGAAACTGAGGGAGGTAATCATCTAACCGATATGCCTCTCTCTAAACTGATTGGGATCCAACCTGTAACCCCAGCTGGAAAGGTGTCAGTACCATGCCACGGGTAAAAACAAGTGTTGAGTGACCCTCATCTGGCAGATGCTCTGAATGAGAATGGCGGTACCCTCAACTGGCAGGTAAAACATCTCATCAACCCTCAATCTGGCTAGTTGATGTCTCAACCTACACTGGCTACGTAGTTCTGGAACACAAGGACTGTTTCTAAGAAGCACACCTTCTACTGGCGAGTGAGTCCTCATCCTTGGGTTCACTCGATATTAAATTCTACTCCCAACTGAATAGACACTAAACTGATTTCTAAACTATTCTAGGATAAACTGAATTGTTATTGATCGTGTTAACTAACTGAACTAGACTGAGTTCACTGAGTATTGTAATTGATTGAGTGTTCTGAGTTCTATTTGTTGACTGAATATACTGAGTTTTGTTAACTGACTGAGTGCTACTATACATGACATTACTGAGACTATTCTAAAACTACTATAATTTTGGGTAAACAACTAGATTGTTGGGTATTAGATACCCTAAGACTCGATAGCATGAAAAGTAAATAATAGCATGATCTTGTAAAGCATTACAACGTTCATAACTTATTCATAGAGACATTTTATCAAACACTTGTAAGATATAAGCTTGTACATATGCTAGCATGTCATAATTTTTCCATTTAATCCACATGAGCAATTTATCAAACACTTGGGGAACATAATCTATGCACATAATACTAATCAACATGTAGGCATCATGATTTCCAATCCCAACTTACAAATTCAAGGGCTTTAACATAAATTTACATAACATCATTATCATGAATACATTCAAACCCAACATGGAATTTATGAAATCAATAAACTTGATGTTTTAAAAGACGTTCTTGAACTCCAAGGGTGGAAATAAATCCTTGGATGAACACCTAACATACCTTGGTGCTTGAATTCGTGGAGATTGATGGTGAATTTCTTGAATCTTGATCTTGTCTTAGATGGGTTAGGGTTTGTTCTTAAGAGAATTTTAGAGAAAGTGAGTGAATTTTGCCTTTTGGATGACTTAATTAAATGTTTTGGGGATGATATAAGGTGGAAAAATGACCCAATTATACCTTTGGACGCAGAGTTTTAATGACTGAAAACGTGCCCAGTGATGCGCAAACCGACGCGTCGCGTCGATGGCTTCGACGCGATGGCCAACGCGTCGCATCGAGTTCGTGTTGGTTCACTGGAATTGCACTGAAAGCTGGGGAAAATTATTCGTCGATACGATGGGCGACGCGACGCATCGAGATCGCGTCGACCCACTGTTTTGGTCATCCAAACGAGGTCCTAAAAATTCAAAACTCATCCGAAAACACCGACTGACATTTTTGATCATGAATCAACCTAAAGATTGATATTTTAAGGTCGTAAGGACCATGAAAAATAGAGTTACCAACTTATGAAGGCTAAAATAATTTCTAAGTGTAAACACTTAGCTGAAATTTCTAAGTCTGGAACCTCTTTTCAAGCTTTAACGGACTGAGTTAAGCTTAAAATTTTGCGGGGTCTTACAACAATACTATTTTGTCCACTCTTTGTCTTCAATTTTTTTCATTACTTTGATTCAGCTTTATTTTATATATTGAGAGAGAAGTTACAGTATTTATAATTTAATCATCGTGGTCGTATACTACTAAATGAATGGTTATCTTTATACTTGAATTACACCGATTTAAACATTTCATAAAGCATTTGTTTAGATATATTATTATTTAATGCAAAATGTTTTTGTACTTATGAAAATCAAAACTTCCAGTTCGTCCTATTAATTACATTTTTTTGATATTTCATAAAATAATTCTCTTCGATATAAGTATACGGTTTTACGTAATTATCTACCTTCTATGTTTTAAAAGGATAACGTCCATGTAAATTATCATCGTATCCAATATACCCATCACTCTATCATATTATTTTGTAGATTCATGTTTTTTTATTTCATTATTTAATATAAACATAAGAATTCTATATCGGCTTTTACGTTGGGCCTGTGCAAAGCACCGGCATACTTATTTAGTAAATATAATATATGATAGATTGTATATAAAATGTGTTGCAGAATATTTGACGTGTATGCATACGTGAGTAATGTACTTGTGGTTTATTTTATATATATATACACGTAAAACAATTATGTTAAGTATATATTTGTATACAATGGTATAAATAATCGCAATAGAAATATATACGTGTGTAAAGTACTGTATAAGTAACATACACACACGTGTGCCAGCGCGCGCACACATATGAATATCCAACATTAGTAAGTGTATACAATAAATAATATGGAATATAATAGTATGCAACAAAAAATAACTATATTTCATAAGATAATAATATATACCTCATACTTGAGATTTTTTCTTGGGATAACGACATGACATAACAAACATAAATTCTTAATTGCCCTGGTTAACCTATACCTTAATTAATTACAATACATTGTCTCTCTTACCAATTAAATACAATCCATAACATTTGTCCTTTATTTTCTCTATTAATTTTCTCTCTTTATTTATCTTTTATTTCTCTTTATTTATTTTTTTCTTTTTTCTATTTTTTTCTTTTTATTTTGTTTTATCTTTTTTTTTCTCTTTTTCATTTTTTTAACCTTTTCATAAATTTCTCATTTTTTTATATTTTCTTTTTCACTTTTCCGTTTTTATCGTCTTTTTTTTTCGTTTTATTTCATTTTTCTAAGCAGTTTTTTTAATTTTTTTCCTTTTTCATTCTTGTTTCAATTTTTTCGTCATTTGGTCATTTTTTCATCCTTTGTTTTTAAAATTTTTTATTTTCTTTTTGTCTCTCATTTTTTTGTTGTTGTATTTTATATTTTTTATATTTTATATTTATTTGTCATATATTTTAAATAAATTTATTATCTATATTTGAATAGTTTAGCCGTGAATATGTACAAATTTATCATTTGTATATTTATACAAGCAAATATGGATTAATTGTATTTGCTTAGTCTAAAATATACAAATATACAATGTGTCATTCAATGCAAATGTATCGTTAGTATTTGTATGTCAAATCTATCATTTGTATTTATATATAAACAAATATCAATTGTATGTGTATGATCGAAGTTGATATAAACATGTATCATTTGATACAAATGTAGCGATTATATTTGTATAATTTATCATGTATATTATTGTTCAATATGTATCAATAAACTGCAATTCATATCAATATAAATACAAGTGTTCGTAGAAGGAAAAAATAATAATTTTTTATCTATTTAAAAATACAAATGATGTTGTCAATTACAAATTCAAATACAATCAAATGAAATAAATGAATGTACAAATACAATATGCGGTCAACTTACGTATGCAAATACAAAGTAGTTCTTTAAAAATACAAGTACAATAGCAAAAATAGAATACAAATACAAATACAACCACAAATAAAATGAAACCACAAAATACAAATATAATAAGAAGTTAACAATAACATACAAAAATAAAATAGTTCTTTAAAATACAAGTGCTAATTATATAAAACATAAATGATGATGCGAACAATAAAATACAGATACAAGTATGAACTATAAAATATAAATACAAATACGAACTATAAAATACAAATACAAGTATGAACAATAAAATACAAATTGAATTATATCAACGAATATAAAAATATAAACAATGGTGAGAATACAAATACAATTAACTACTATGATTTTCTAAAGTACGAAAATATAAGATAGAACAAAAAATGAGAAAGAAGAAAATACAAAAAATAAATAAAACACCAAATTAAAAAAAGATAAATAGAAGTTAGAGATAGAAGAGAGAAAGAAAAAAAGAAAAAAAAGGAGGAAAAAGAAGAAGAAAAAGAGACCAAAAAAGAAAAATGGAAAACACGAAAAAATTATAAAAGAAAAAGAAAATATAAAAGGAAAAAAAATAGAAGTTAGAGATAGAAGAGAGGAAAAAATGAAAATAAAAAAATAAAAAAAACGAAATAGAGAAAAAAAACTAAAAAGTAACAAAAGACATTAAAAAAAAATGATGGTGAATACAAACACAATGCGCTTGATGATGTTTTCGTGATCATTCATGGTCTGTACTCGATGTAGTCATATTTTTGTAAATTAAAAAAATAACATAAAATATAAAATACAATCAAAAAAAAATAAAAAAAAAACAGGAAAAAAAGAAGAAGGATAAGTAGAGACTAGAAATAAAAGAGAGAGAATAAAGAAACAAAAAAAAAAAAATAGAGGCTCGAGATAGAAGAGAGGAACAAAAGAAATTAAAAGGAAAAGAAGAAGGAAAAGATTGGTTGTATACAGTTTAACTTCATCTTTATATTCCCAATTAATTATGCATACGTAAAGGCAGTTACTACACGAGGAAAACAACCACAAAACATGATCAAAATGCATAGGCGGATATATACTACTTCCATAACTTTAAACAACATAGGTTTTGATACCAATTGTAGGGGGGGGATAATATAAATAGATCTATTATAACTCTAATGGATCTATTTTTATTGATGTTCATATGTTGGGGGGGGGGGGGGTGATTAAATGGTTTTTGATTAAATGCTTTACTGTAATATTCTTTAGTTTTTTATCTTAGTCTTTGTAATTCTTGTATATTATTTTGAAGGTATTCTATATCTTTTATTCTAAAATATTCAATTAAATTCTCTTTCATAAGTATTTCTGTTAATCTTATTTCTTCCATATCTTGTCTCCAATATTTTAAATATTCATAGTTTATCATTTTATCCTAAAGTAGTTGTAATACTACAAATTTCTTTGTAATAATTTATTCTAATTGTACTATATCTGATATTAAATTCTAGGTTATCTATTTCGTTAATTATCCTGTCTTTTTCTTCTATGAATAATTCTATGTCTAAATCATATTCTAAACTGTCTTTTAATTCTAGTTGTTTCATAGTTTTATCTATTCAAATTAATATTTCTTTCAATTGTTTTCTTCCTTTTCTAAGCTGGTTTCTATAATTAATTTCTTCGTATAGCCACCTTTGTTTTTCTCTAACACTTTTAATATATTCTAACATTTTTAATTTGCATAATATCCATCTGACTAATAACTATTATTATCTGAGTAATAACTATCTGAATAATATAAACTAAGATCATGCATATCTTCTAACCATTCTAGATTTAATGATTCTTCATGAAATATTTTTTCCCATATTATTTTCTTTATGTCTTCTATTTCTAAGTCTTTAATGATATATAAAACAAGTATCTTGATTTCATCAGATATATAGCTTGTCATATTGTTCATATGATGCTTAGGTTTCTATGAATAACTTGGATAACTTGGAATTGGATTTTAGTAATTTATGGTTTATTAAATGCTTTATCATAATATTTACTGGTTGTTTTGTTTTAATCTTAATAATTCTTGTATATTTTCATTAAGGAATTTCATATATTTTGTATCTTTAGTTCTCATATATTTTTCTAGATTTGTTTTCATTAGTCTTTCTATTAATTGTATATTTTTCTTGTCCATTTTTCAATATTCTAAATATACGTAATTTATCATGGTTGATGTGTAGGTTTGGCATGTAGATATTTGTAACAGTAGTTAGGTAGGTGTGGTATATAATATATTCTAGTCATAAAATATTTACCAAATATTTTTTCCCATATGATTTTTCTTAGGGATAATACCCACGAAAATACCTAAAGTTTAACCAAATTTCCAGTGGAGCATATTGAACTTTGCGGGAGTCCTATTACCCCCTATACTTTTTAAATTGGAATTAATTCCCCCCCCCCCCCCTCCCAGAATTTTTTAAAGTAGAATTAATCCCCCCTCAAAACGTATACCCAGTTTTTTCTGTGGAAAGTGTAGTACACGCGCCGTTTCTTCTCCATTTTATCACTTTTCAATATTTTTTCACAATTACAACCATATTAAATATTCCAAATGATTCCATTGAATTTATGAAGAAAGTTTTTTCAAATAGTTGAATGGAATCTTCCATTAATTTTCCATTGAAACTCGAAAGATTCAATTAGCGAGTTCCATTAATGGAAGATTCAATGAAACTCGCTAATTGAAAACTCAATGGTAGATTCAATTTCCATTAATGGAACTCAGAAGATTCGAAAAATTCATTAATGGAACTCAAAAGATTCAAAAAATTTAATTTCATGATTCAATTTCCATTAATGGAACTCGGAAGATTCGAAAAATTCATTAATGAAACTCGGAAGATTCGAAAAATTTAATTTCATGTATGAAGCTATTCAATCTTCCGTTAATGGAACTCGGAAGATTCAATTTCCATGAAGCTATTCAATCTTTCGTTAATGGAACTCGGAAAATTCAATTTCCATTAATGGAACTCGGAATTAAATTAGCGAGTTTTCGAGTTTGAATCTTCCAAATCATTCATTGAATTTCAATTAGCATGTTCCATTAAATTATAACCATTAAGGAATTTTTCGAGTTCCATACATGAAATTTAATTCAGAATCTTTCCATTAATTATAACCATTAATCTTTCCGAATTATAATTTCGAGTTTGAATCCATTTATAATTTCGAGTTCAAATTATAAATGGAACTCGAAAGATTCAAAAAAATCTTTCCATTAATTATAACCATTAATCTTTTCATTAATTCGGAAAGATTTCGAGTGCCATACATGAGAATTGTTTTCATAATTTTTTGAGTTCCATTAAGAAGAAAGAAGAATGAATAAATAAATAAAAATATAAAACTTTAAATAATTATAAAATTAAGGGGTTGTTTGGCAAAAAAAAGAGTTTTAAAACGTTTTTAACAATGTTCACGCGCTCAATGCGCGTGAATCACACGTTATGTGTCAAGTGGCAGATATATGCCATTAAAATATGAAAAAAAAGTCTGGGGGGGTGGG
Organism: Capsicum baccatum var. pendulum; assembly: GCA_030864225.1. NCBI lineage: Eukaryota > Viridiplantae > Streptophyta > Magnoliopsida > Solanales > Solanaceae > Capsicum > Capsicum baccatum. The sequence continues at coordinate 218,695,942 of CM061557.1, read as the reverse complement.
GGGTGGGTAATTAATCCGATCAAACTTCAGGTATTTTCGTGGGTATTATCCTTTTTTCTTATATCTATATTTTTTATATCCTTAAGTACATACAAAACAAGTATTTTAAATTTAACTACCATTTCTTCAGATAAATAAGTATTCATTTTTCATATGATGATATTTCAAAATATGCCCTTCAATCATACACATAACAAAATATGATCATTTTAGATTACTATATACTAGATTATTCTTAAATAACATGTTCTTTGGTCACTATTAGCATGGTAATCTGGATGTTTTTCCCTTAAACAGCGCCTCTACTCTGGCTACTCCCCTATCACGGTTTTCTTGCCTCACCGGTTTCACCTTTAGGATGGCATAGTTCTTAGGGATTTTTCTCCTTTTTCACTTTGCTAATAAACTTCTTAACATGGTATTCTTCGAATAACTCTACTACAAAGTAACTAACATGAACTTATTTTATCATATCATGATTGTCAGGAATTTATGAATTTAGCTATTCATAATCGTAAATAAATATACTTGTTCTGATAGGTTTGATAATTCTGGGCTTTGTTTATCCATAACTTTTCCTTAGAAATATATCTGTTTTTTATTAAATATTCAAAATGATTTTTGTGTACAAGAGGGAAGGCTTGCTTTCAACACATGAAAGTCTTGCCTTTAACTTGCCAAATGACTTACATATTTATAGCCTAAAAGAAAATGCATAAGCTGTTTTCTACTTTACACGTATCCTAAAGTAATAATTTACTTTTCCTATTGACAAGAACTAATAATACTAAAAAGTCAAAAAACCTATACCTATACAATAGGTCCTAAAAAGTTAAGACCAATAATGGCTTACTATATAACGTTTTACATAATGGCCTAACTTACGTAAATAAGTCAAGAAAAGCTATTTGTTCTTCCATATGTCGCTTTCTTCACTTTAATGTTTTTGTCTTCTTATCTTTCTATTATTGCTCAGTCTTCTTATCTTTCTATTATTGCTTCGTGTCTTTCTATCTTTTGTCGTGTATCTTCCAGCTGTTGTCCTTATCTTCTTCTATTCCAGTTGAACTTCTGGGATAGTATTATCTTCTCCATTACATCTTGAACATAGATGGTCTGGATATTTATGTCCTATCATTTTGGAATATCTTGTTAATAATTCTTCTGAAATAAATCCCTTCCTAATTGCTCTTGCAGTTGGTTGTTTCTCTGGGTTGAGTAATGTTAGAATCCATTGTCTGGCATCTTTCATATCTATTTGTCGTAGTTCTCTTGAATTTGAATAAATCATTTGATGATCTCTTGAATAATAGCTCCATATAGGGTTTCCATTGGTATAATTATTTGCTAATTCTTAAATAATTGTAGATATTCCAATAAATCATTTATTTGCATAAAAATGAGGTATCTCAATTTTAGGTATCTCTGGCTGCTGAACAATATCTTCCGATATAATCATATCTCTGGTTAATCCTATTTTTACAATTTTTATAACTGGTTTGATCTCGTTATATAATATCTGTGCTGGTGCAGTATAAAACTTTATAAAAAATAGATTTCCTTTGGTTATTCTTTTATAAATGGTGAATTCTCTATATAATTCTTGTATATCTGTTAGTTCATTTCCTTCATGGGTATATACGGTATTTAATAATTCATAGCTGAAACAAGTTTTAACTAAGCTTGGGTTGGTTTTTGGTAGTGCGATTAACTTATTGTAACCTTGTAATTTTTGGGTTATATAGTTTGTGTTTGGTTCTTGGATATCTGTGGCTCTGGGTTTAAGGTTTAGATGAGTCTATATTTTGTGGATATTTTCTATGTATGCTGGAGTTATGTGGTTATAGGCTTTTTTATCTTGGTTCAAACTTTCTCGATATGTGGTAATTTGTGGGGGTATGTTCAAGGGGTCTTTTTGTGTTTTTGGTATAAATGGTTTTTCAAATATCTTATTCATGTTCATGTTCTGATATCTTTGTCCACTAACTCCTTTGCTTGTACCTGCAATTGTAGATTGATAAACGTTATGGGTTTTATGGAGTGTCCCTACTCTCCTTTTAGCTCTGAAATTTTGATGTCTTTCGATCGACATAGCTCTGCACACTGCTGAGTTAGCTGACTCATAGCTTTAGACTTCAGTTTAACTTCATTAGTCTTTACCTTTTCTATTTTATTACCCATACTGTCCATTTTGATTAAAAGCGTAGTTAGGGCTTTAAGTATTTTTTCTAAAGCATCATCTTCTATTATATCAGTCTGTGTATCTTTGTCTTGATATTTAATCTACAATAACATTTTTGTTAGTACTTATTACTTAAATTGTAAATGTAAAATTTAATATATTTAATACTAGTCTCCGAATCTCTTTCGTTGTAACTGAATTTTGTATTTTCTCTGTTAACCACCAGCGTACCTGTGTATTATCTGTTCATACAATAATATTGTTATATACAATATATGGCTCAAATGCTAATTAACATTTATATAATGAACATAATTCTTTTCTATTTATTTCAGTTTCATTAAACGTACTTGAGTAGTATCTATAGTGATGTTCTAATTTTTCTTCTTCATATCTATATTTAAGTACTCCTCCATAACTATGTTCACTAGCATCTGCTTCTACTATATATATAAATTTTTTATTTTCGTCTGGGAATTATAATTTTGTTTACTCTTTACTAAGTATTTTTATTTTCTGAACTTGTTTTTTATCTTCTTCGTTGTAATTATATTTTATATCCTTTTTAAATTTTTTCTGTAATGGCTTTTGTTTTCTGCTAATTTTGGTATATATTCTCTTACTTGGTTTACTAATCCTAGTAATTTCTTTTTTGTATCTAATTCTTCTTTTGAATTTATTATTTTTTGTATTATATGTTGCTGCATTTTTACTCCATTTTTATCTATTTGTATTCCTAAAAACTCTATCTGGTTTTCATAATTTCGGCTTTCTTTTCATTTAAACTTATTCCCAATTTTTCTATTATATCTGTAAATTGTTCTAATAATTTTAAATGTTCCTCTTTAATTTTTGTATACAGTAGCATATCATCTATGTATACTATACAATTAGGTAATTGTTTAAAATAACTATCCATAAAGTGTTTATATCTACCTGATGCATTTTTATATCCAAATGGTAATACGTTCCATTCATAAAATCCTTGTGGTACCGTAAATGCGGTTAATTCCTTAGAATTTTCATCTAACTTTAAGTGGTAAAATTTCGATTTACAATCAAATTTACTAAAGTAGTTATATCCTTGTATTTGTCTTATTTTTAATATCTTATTTGGTATTGGATAATTGTATGTCATAGTTTTTGCATTTAAATTTCTATAGTCTATCACCATTCTACTTTTTCCTCTTTTTTGTTCATTATGTTTATTTACTATAAACGTTGGGCTATTATGTTTACTATTGCTTCTTTGTATATACTGTTTTTCTAATAATTCATCTATATGCATTTTAAATTCTTTAAAATTGTCAAAGTTATATGTTAATGATTTTTGAGTTATTATGTTATTTTTATCTATTAATTCAATTTTTATAGTAGTTTTATGTTTTTTTTTCATCCTTTTAATGGATCTTTACTGTATAATTGTCTTAATTTTTTCTTTACTATTTCTATCTTATCTATTGAAAATATAGTTATTTCTTCTTTATTTATCGAAAATATAACTAGTTCTACTGTGTTTTCTGTATTTTTTATATTTTCTAACTTTTGTGTAATTTTTTCACTTCCTTTTATCCAATCAGTTTTCTTTTTTATTTTATTAATAAATCTTTTTTGCTTTTACTTTTTATTTACATTGTGTTGTAAACAACCAATCTGTTTTAGTTATTATATATGGGTATAATTTATCTAAAAATAGCATTCTTAAAAGCATATCTTTTGATGTTAGTTCATAATTATAGATTCTTCTATCGTTATTATTTTATCCCATATCTGTATTTGTACATTTTTAGCTTTATATGTAATTAAACTTCCTTCATTATTAAATCCTTTGACTACTATTAGTATTTTTAATTTATCCCATTTACTTTCTGGTAAACAGTTGTATCTACATAAGTTTGCTTCTGCTCTGTATCTATCATAGTTGTATAATACCTATTATAATATCCTTCTATTATTATTTTTACAAGTAAATATATTTTCATATCATGTCAAAGATCTTTTTATTAATAATTTTTTTATTATATGTTATAGATAATTGTGTATGTTCTATATTGTATGGTTTTACTTATTCTAACCATTTTATTCCTAATATTATGTCTAATTTTTGCATTTCTTCCTTTATTTCAAATTCTATTTTTATTTTTCTTACTCCTGTTATTATTTTTTTCTGTCGTATCTTTAATTTTTATTAGACTCCTTGGTAGATCTGGCCATATATTACTATTAGATTTTATTTCTTCACTTTTTACTAGATATTTTGCTATATAATTTTCTTCTTGTCCTGTGTTTAAGAGTATTAAATATTCTTTTTCAGTTATTGTTCCTGTTATATAATATTGATTTAAATTAACTGTTGAAGTTGTTTCATAACTTGTTCTTTTTTATGAGCTTGATGATTCTGGTTTTTCATGAGCTATTCTTTTTGTTGTACTTATTCTATCATTTATTATTTTCAGATCTTCTTCTATATTTATGTCTTTGTAACTATAATCATTACTATCAATTGTTTTTACAAATTGTTCAAAAGGACTTTCTATTTGTATTTTATTAATTTTCTTTTTTCCTATTATTTTATGTCTTGTTGTTAATACGTATAGATTTTTATATCTTGCTGTAAATATTTTACTTCCTGGGGTTAGTTCTATTCCTGATATTTTCCAATATAATACTAATGATTTATCTATATTTTTATTTGTTATTGCTACTGAATAATTTGCACTTATTATAAATTTAAATTTTTGATATATTAAATTTCCTTTTATGGCAATTATTATACTTTTTTCTATAGGTTTTATAATTCTATCATCTGTTAAATATAATTCTATTGGTGTATCTATTGCTTCTCTAAAATATGCTCTTATCAATATCTCTGTTCCTCCAAGGTGTACATATTTTATTGGGTCTTTACTTTTTATATCGTTTGTTTCTTTATTAATTATTCTTTTTGTTACTAGTGGTATACTAGCTCTTCTTTTTGCATATTTACAGTCTATTACATGTTTTTTTTGGCTTACTACGTAGTATTCTTCCCTTTTTCTACTAAATATATTTTTTATTGTTGGTATTTTGAATATTTTTCTACACTTAGGTCTAACTCTTTTCCTTTTATTTCATCAAACATATTATCAAATATTATTTTTGATCAGTTCCTTCTTCGTTTAAATATTCTTCCTTTGTTAATATTTTTATATCTTCTTCGGTTATTTGGTTCATTTTTATATCTTCTTTAGTCATTTGATTCATCTAAATCACTATCTATTTCATTATCTGTTTCATTCTCCAAAATTTCATATATACTATCTTCACTTTCTAATTCATAATCTATATAATCTATCTGCATATATTCTGTATTTTCTATCTTTATTTCTGATATTTGTTTCTTTTTTGGATTTTTAGGCATTTTACAATCTCTAGCTAAATGTCCTAGTTTTCCACAATTATAACAAGTACATTCTTTTATAGATTTCTTTTTCCTATATGGTCTTTTATGTTTATAATGTTTTACATATTATCTTTTTCTTGGTTTCTTATATTTATATTTTGATTTTTTGTATTTCATATAATTCTTATGTTTTTTTCTTTTCTTATAATGTCTTTCTTCACATCCAAATTGAGTTGCTATTTTATCTTTGCAACATGCTAAATTTTTTATTAATGTTTTTTTCCATTTTTATTTCTTCTCTATATTTTTCACATAGATTTCTATACCATTGTTGTAAAAATTTTATTCTTGCTTCTAGGGTATCTACTATTTTGATTCATCCCAACTCTTTATTATTTTAGAACTAAATGGTTCAGGTAATTTGCTAAAATATAATCTTCTTATCTCTTTACTTTCTTCTGTATTATAGGTTCCCTTATAGTAGTATTCTTTAAATGCGCACGTATATTCATCTATATAGCACATATTACATATTTTTAATTTTAACATTAAATTCCTATTCGTATCTTTTTTTATTTTGTTCTTCTTCTTCTTCTTGTGTTGTTATACTGCTAAATTCATCTCTTATAGCTACTTCATATTTTTTCAATATTTCTGTTGGTGATATTTTAGTAGTTGTTGATGTTCCTTCTGTTTTATTATCAGATCTTAATACTTTTTTCACTTGCTTCGGCTAGGTTTAAAAACCATAATTTTACTGTTCCTATTAATGTCCTTTCCATATATTCTGGTGTATTTGTTGTATCTATATTATTATCTAATAATTATTTTGACATGTATCCTGTCCATAATTATATTATTTTATTTGTGTCTATTACACAGTCTAAATCTAAAAATTTATAATTTTTATTAATTATTTATTTTTGTGTCTATTTGTTATATTCATTTTTTAGGTTATATTTTTTAAACTTATCTTTATAATAATATGTAGGTTTTCTTATTTCTGATGTACTAGGTATTATATTTTCAGCGTCTTCTTTATTAAGAGTATTTATTTTTGTGTTTGTATATTCTAAGTTTTCTTTTTTAATTACTTCTTGTTTTTCATTAATTTTTAGTTTTCCTATGTTTTCTAGAATTTCTGTATATGTTTCACTACCTTCTGAATCATAATTATCCGTTTCTTCAGCATCTATTGTATTTATTTCTAATTCACTGGTTTCTAATTTTTTTTAAAATTAATTTATCTCGTTTGATAATTTTTGTTTTTATCTTTTTCTTTCTATTTTTTTTTCATATAGGTTTTTTAGTATTTGTAGTTCTTTTTCTAATTCAGCAATCCTATTATTTTTAGTTTCTTCTATTTTTCATATTTCTTCTGTGGTTTGTTGTTTTATTTTATCTATGTTTTTTCTATCTATTTCAAAGCACTTTTTATTAATAATTTTTCTTTATTAATAATGTTGGGCTATTGTGTTTACTATTACTTTTTTGTATATATTATTTTTCTAATAATTCATCTATATGCACTAGTAAAAATAATAGTAGAAGGATATTATAATAGGTATTATACAGCTATGATAGATACAGAGTAGAAGCAAACTTATGTAGATACAACTATTTACCAGAAAGTAAATAGGATAAATTAAAAACACCAATAGTAGTCAAAGGATTTAATAATGAAGGAAGTTTAATTACATATAAAGCTAAAAATGTACAAATACAGATATGGGATAAAATAATAACGATAGAAGAATCTATAATTATGAACTAACATCAAAAGATATGCTTTTAAGAATGTCATTTTTAGATAAATTATACCCATATATAATAACTAAAACAGATTGGTGGTTTACAACACCATGTAAACAAAAAGTAAAAGCAAAAAGAGTTATCAATAAAATAAGAAAGAAAACTGATTGTATAAAGGAAAGTGAAAAAATTATACAAAAGTTAGAAAATATACAAAAAAAAAAAGAAAACACAGTAGAACTAGTTACATTTTCGATAAATAAAGAAGAAATAACTATATTTTCAATAGATAAGATAGAAATAATAAAGAAAAAATTAAGACAATTATACAGTGAAGATCCATTAAAAGTCTGGGAAAAACATAAAACTACTATAAAAATTGAATTAATAAACAAAAATAACATAACTCAAAAATCATTAACATATAATTTTGACGATTTAAAAGAATTTAAAATACATATAGATGAATTTTTAGAAAAACAGTATATACAAAGAAGCAATAGTAAACATAATATCCCAGCCTTTATAGTAAATAAACATAGTGAACAAAAAAGAGGAAAAAGTAGAATGGTGATTGACTATAGAAATTTAAATGCAAAAACTATGACATACAATTATCCAATACCAAATAAGATATTAAAAATAAGACAAATACAAGGATATAACTACTTTAGTAAATTTGATTGTAAATCAGGATTTTACCACTTAAAGTTAGATGAAAATTCTAAGGAATTAAATGCATTTACGGTACCACAAGAATTTTATCAATGGAACGTATTACCATTTGAATATAAAAATGCACCAGGTAGATAACAACACTTTATGGATAGTTATTTTAAACAATTACCTAATTGTATAGTATACATAGATGATATACTACTATATACAAAAATTAAAGAGGAACATTTAAAATTATTAGAACAATTTACAGATCTAACAGAAAAATTAGGAATACGTTTAAGTTAAAAGAAAGCCAAAATTATGAAAAACCAGATAGAGTTTTTAGAAATACAAAATTCAGTTACAATGAAAGAGATTCGGAGACTAGTATTAAATATATTAAATTTTACATTTACAATTGAAGTAATAAGTACTAACAAAAATATTATTGTAGATTAAATATCAAGACAAAGATACACAGACTGATATAATAGAAGATGATGCTTTAGAAAAAATACTCAAAACCCTAACTACGCTTTCAATGAAAGTGGACAGTATGGGTAATGAAATAGAAAAGCTAAAGACTAATGAAGTTAAACTGAAGTCTAAAGCTGTGAATTAGCTAACTCAGCAGTGTGCAGAGCTATGTCGATCGGAAGACATCAAAATTCTAGAGCTAAAAGGAGACGTTAGGACACTCCATAAAACCCATAACGTTTATCAATCTACAATTGCAGGTACAAGCAAAGGAGTTAGTGGACAAAGATATCAGAACATGAACATGAATAAGATATTTGAAAAACCAATTATACCAAAAACACAAAAAGACCCCTTGTACATATCCCCACAAATTACCACATATCGAGAAAGTTTGAACCAAGATAAAAAAGCCTATAACCACATAACCCGAGCATACATGGAAAATATCCACAAAATATAGACTCATCTAAACCTTAAACCCAGAGCCACAGATATCCAAGAACCAAACACAAACTATATAACCCAAAAATTGCAAGGTTACAACAAGTTAATCGCACTACCAAAAATCAACCCAAGCTTAGTTAAAACTTGTTTCAGTTATGAATTATTGAATACCGTATATACCCATGAAGGAAATGAACTAACAGATATACAAGAATTATATAAAGCATTCACCACTTATAAAAGAATAATCAAAGAAAATCTATTTTTATAAAGTTTTATACTGTACCAGCAGAGATATTATATGACGAGATCAAACCAGTTATACAAATTGTAAAAATAGGATTAACCAGAGATATGATTATACTGGAAGACATTGTTCAGCAATCAGAGATACCTAAAATGAAGATACCTGATTTTTATGCAATAAACGACTTATTGGAATATCTACAATTGTTCAAGAATTAGCAAATAATTATATCAATGGAAACCCTATATAGAGCTATTATTCAAGAGATCATCAAATTACTTATTCAAATTCAAGAGAACTACGGCAAATAGATATGGAAGATGCTAGACAATGGATTCTGACATTACTCAACCCAGAGAAACAACCAACTGCAAGAGCAATTAGGAAGGGATTTATTTCAGAAGAATTATTAATAAGATATTCCAAAATGATAGGACACAAATATCCAGACCATCTATGTTCAATATGTAATGGAGAAGATAATATTATCCCAGAAGTTCAACTAGAATAAAAGAAGATAAGGATAACAGCTGGAAGATACACGACAAAAGATAGAAAGACACGGAGCAATAATAGAAAGATAAGAAGACGGAGCAATAATAGAAAGATAAGAAGACAAAAACATTAAAGTGAAGAAAGCGACATATAAAAGAACAAATAGCTTTTCTTGACTTATTTACGTAAGTTAGGCCATTATGTAAAACATTGTATAGTAAGCCATTATTGATCTTAACTTTTTAGGACCTATTGTATAGGTATAGGCTTTTTTACTTTTAGTATTATTAGTTCTTGTTAATAGGAAAAGTAAATTATTACTTTAGGATAAGTGTAAAGTAGAAAACAGTTTACGCGTTTTCTTTTAGGCTATAATTATGTAAGTCATTCGGCAAGTTAAAGGCAAGACTTTCATGTGTTGAAAGCAAGCCTTCCCTCTTGTACACAATTTTTTTTTGAATATATAATAAAAAATAGATATATTTATAAGAAAAATCTATGGATAAACAAAGTCCAGAATTATTAAACCTACCAGAACAAGTATATTTATTTACGATTATGAATAGCTAAATTCATAAATTCCTGACAATCATGATATGATAAAATAAGTTCATGTTAGTTACTTTATAGTAGAATTATTCGAAGAATAGCATGTTAAGAAGTTTATTAGCAAAGTGGAAAAGGAAAAAAAAATTTAAGAATTATGCCATCCTAAAGGTGAAACCGGTGAGATAAGGAAGCCATGATAGGAAAGTAGCCAGAGTAGAGGCGTTGTTTAAGAGAAAAGTATGAAGATTACCATGTTAATAGTGACCGAAAAAATGTTATTTAAGAATAATCTAGTATATAGTAATCTAAAATGATCATATTTTGTTATGTATGATTGAAGAAAATATTTTGAAATAACATTATATGAAAAATGAATACTTATTTATCTGACGAAATGGTAGATAAATTTAAAATACTTGTTTTGTATGTACTTAAGGATATAGAAAATATAGATATAAGAAAAATCATATGGAAAAAAATATTTGGTAAATATTTTATGACTAGGATAAATTATATACCATACCTACCTACCTACCTACTCTTACAAATATCTACATGCCAAACCTACACATCAATTATGATAAATTATGTATATTTAGAATATTGGAAAATGGATATGAAAAATATACAATTAATAGAAAAACTAATGAAAACAAATCTAGAAAAATATATGAGAACTGAAGATACAAAATATATAGAATTCCTTAATGAAAATATATAAGAATTATTAAGATTGAAACAAACAACCAGTAAATATTATGATAAAACATTTAATAAACCATAAATTACTAAAATCCAATTCCAAGTTATCCAAGTTATTCGTAGAAACCTAAGCATCATATTAATAATAGGACAAGCTATATATCTGATGAAATTAAGATATTTATTTTATACATCATTAAAGACTTAGAAATAGAAGACATAAAGAAAATAATATGGGAAAAAATATTTCATGAAGAATCATTAAGTCTAGAATGGTTAGAAGATATGCATGATCTTAGCTTATATTATTCAGATAGTCATTACTCAGATAATAATAGCTATTATTCAGATGGATATTATACAGATTAAAACTTTTAGAATATATTAAAAGAGTTAGAGAAAAACAAAGTTGGCTATACGAAGAAATTAATTATAGAAACCAACTTAGAAAAGGAAGAAAACAATTAAAAGAAAAATTAATTGGGATAGATAAAATCATGAAACAACTAGAATTTAAAAACAGTTTAGAATATGATTTAAACATAGAATTATTCATAGAAGAAAAAGATAGGATAATTAACGAAATAGATAACCTAGAATTTAATATCAGATATAGTACAAGTAGAATAAATTATTACAAAGAAATTTGCAGTATTACAACTACTTTAGGATAAAATGATAAACTATGAATATTTAAAATATTAGAGACAAGATATGAATATTTATCTGTTACTGCTACTAAATAATTTGCACTTATTATAAATTTAAATTTTAGGTATATTAAATTTCCTTTTATGACAGTTATTATGCTTTTTTCTATAGGTTTTATAATTCTATCATCTGCTAAATATAATTCTATTGGTGTATCTATTCCTTCTCTAAGACATGCTTTTATTAATATCTCTGTACCTCAAAGGTGTACATATTTTATTGGGTCTCCACTTTTTATATCGTTTATCACTTTATTAATTATTATTTTTGTTACTAGTGGTATACTAGCTTTACCTTTTGCATATCTACAGTCTATTACATGTTCCTTTTGGCTTACTACATAATATTCTTCTTTTTTCCTAGTAAATATATTTTTTATTGTTGGTATTTTAAATATTTTTTCTACACTTAAGTCTAATTCTTTTCCTTTTATTTCATCAAATATGTTACTGTCAAATATTATTTTTTGGTCTGTTCCTTCATCACTTAAATATTTTTCCTTTGTTATTATTTTTATATCTTCTTCAGTTATTTGATTCATCTATTTCATTATCTGTTTCATTTTCGGAAATTTCATATATACTATCCTCACTTTCTAATTCATAATCTATATAATCTATCTGCATATATTCGGTATTTTTTATTTTTATTTCTGATATTTGTTTATTTTTTGGATTTTTAGGTAATTTACAATCTCTAGCTAAATGTCCTAATTTTCCACAATTATAACAAGTACATTCTTTTATAGATTTCTTTTTTCTATATGGTCTTTTGTATTTATAATATTTTACATAATATCTTTTTCTTGGTTTCTTGTATTTATATTTTGATTTTTTATATTTCTTATATTTCTTATGTCTTTTTCTTTTCTTATAATATCTTTCTTCACATCCGAATTGGGGTGCTATTTTATCTTTGCAACATGCTAAATTTTTTATCAATGTTTTTTCCATTTTTAATTCTTCTCTATATTTTTCACATAAGTTTCTATACCATTGTTGTAAAAAATTTATTCTTGCTCCTAGAGTATCTACTATTTTTGCTTCTTCCCAACTCTTTATTATTTTTGAACTAAATGGTTCGGGTAATTTATTAAAATATAATTTTCTTATTTCTTTACTTTCTTCTATATTATATGCTCCTTTATAATAATATTCTTTAAATGCGCAAGTATATTCATCTATAAAACACATATTACATAATGCTAGTTTTAACATTAAATTTCTATTTGTCTCTTTGTCTTCATTTTGTTCTTCTTCTATTGTTGTCATACTACCAAATTCATCTTTTATAGTTGTTTCATATTTTTTTAATAATTCTATAGGTGTTAGTTTAGTTGTTGTTGATGATGTTCCTTCTATAGGTTTATTAGTTCTTAATACCTTCTTGCTATTTTCAGTTAAATTTGAAAATCATAATTTCACTGTTCCTATTAGTGTTCTTTCTATATATTCTGGTGCATCTGTTATGTTTATAATATTATCTAATAATTGTTTTGTCTTATATCCTATCCATAATTGTATTGTTTTTTCTGTATCTATTACACAGTCTAAGTCTAAAAAGTTATAATTTTTATTAACTATTTATTTTGGTGTCCATTTGTCATATTGATTCTTTAGATTATATCTTTTAAACTTATTCTTATAATATGTAGGTTTTCTTATTTCTGATGTTCTAGGTATTATATTTTCATCTTCTTTTTTATCAGGAGTATTTATTTCTGTGTTGATATTTTCTAAGTTTTCTTCATTAATTACTTCTTGTTTTTCATTGATTTCTAAATTTTTTGTATTTGTTAATATTTCTGTATATGTTTCATTATCTTCTGAATCATAATTATTTGTCTCTTCAACATCTATATTATTTATTTCTAATTCCTTGTTTTTTTATTTCTTTATTGTTTATTTCAAATTTTTCTTTAAATTGATTTATCCCGTTTAGTAATTTTTGTTCTTTATCTTTTTCTTTCTTTTCTTTTTGTCTTTTTTCATAAAAATCTTTTAACATTTGTAGTTCTTTTTCTAATTCAGCAATCCTACTATTTTTAGTTTCTTCTATTTTTCGTATTTCTTCTGTAGTTTGTTATTTTATTTTTTCTATTTCCTTTTTCCTATCTATTTCTTCATTTTTTCTTTCTATTCTTACCATAGCTGTCAATTTATCTTCTAATTTTAATTCTTCTTTTTCTAACATTAGATATAAATGTTCGCCTATTTTCTTATATCTTCTTCCTAGATTAGAAAATACTATTTTTATTTTTAATCATTCGTGATTTTCATATAGTTTTTCATCTATTATAAATTCTTCTTTGTTCATTTTATTGTAAATAGTTCATGTTGATTATATATTCTAAACTATCTATTTGTGATTCTAATTTTGATATTTCATTTTTTTGTGCATTTATTGAGTTTTCACTAACTCCGGCAAATATATTATAATATAGTCTTTCTATTCTTATTTTTAATTCTTTACGTTTTTCAGAAATAATTTGTTTTAGTTCTTTGTATTTTTGTACTTTATTCATTTAAACCATATTTATAATATTTTAGTGGATATCTAAATCTGATTTTATCATAATTAGGTGGTATGTGTCTCATTCTTCTAGATTTTAAATAGATTATTAATTTTGCTTCAATACTAGATATTAAGGTAATTAGGTAGGCTAATCTTTGTGGGTTTTCTTTTGTTTTATTTAGAATTATATATTCTGAATAATTACTAATTAAAGATTCTTTAATTTTTCTAAAAGCTTCTCTGTTTTTATATGGTCTTCTCATAATTAATTCAATCCAAATCTAAATTCAAACATATATGCTACTGCTGTATTTTTTAAATAACTGGGCTCTGATACCATTTGAGGTAAAACAAATAAAAAAACTAAAGCGGTGTTCAAACTTTAAAGTTGTGGAGGTAATTTTTCCTATTTATGACCAGAGGCGGATGAAGGTGGTGATAATAGCAATGAAGGAGGCGTCCAGTTGGATTAGATTAAGCTTAGTATTAAAATTAAATTTTATTTAGTTTATATTTATGTTTATAATGAATATTTTAACTAATCTATCATGTGTTCTTTTTTAATTGGTTATTTTGCCATATCAACACGTGTGAATTACACTCATTTTACACTTTTGGCTATTTGTTAGAAAAATGTCTAATAGGTACAAGTTTTGAGTTGTTAAGTGTTCAATAGGTATAAGGCTCAGTTGAGGGATCCAAGTGAAATCTCAAAACAAATTGAAGGATCTATCGATGAATTAAGACTTAAAATTAAAATACAACCATCAAAATTAAAATCAATATAGGAAATAGCACAAATTTTTAAAAAAGAGCAAAAAAATCAATGGGTTGCATCAAACAGTTAGGAAATTGAAAACATTCACGAAATACTTTATTTTGATGTAAACTACTATTTCTTCACTTACTAGATATCGACGAACTTGTGCTATATTATATTTTTATCTCAATTTATGTTACACAAATAGAATTCTGATAATCAATCATTAAAATAATTTAAATTTTTAATTATTGTGATTTGTAATACTTTTTCTTTTATTTCAATTTAAGTGACACTCATGCAATTTCGAGAGACAGTCAAATATTTTATATCTTTTAAATTTTTTAAGTTGTTAATTATGTGATTTATAATGCTTTTCATATAATTTTTCAATAAGATATGAATACGCTCTTCGTCGCAGCTTATGTGGCACAGATAAAATTTCGACAGTCAAGAAAATATATATATATATATATATATATATATATATATATATATATATATATATATATATATATATATATATAATGTGATTTACAATACGTTTTATCTCATTTCATATAATATATGTTATATGACCATAATAATTAATTAGACGTGATATAGTAAAATCACGATTTAAGAAGCGAAGTAGGCATGTCTTAAATGACTTATAATAATTGACTAGAAGTCATATAGGGAAATTATTATAAAAAAAATATTTGTGAAAAAAATTTAAGTGGGCTTCATATAAGAATCAAATTAATCTAAACATTAAAAATTAATTTATCATTTTTTTGTCTATTTTACCTTTATTATTATTATTATTATTATTATTATTATTATTATTATTATTATTATTATTATTTGAATACTTGTTGACTTATAATAATGAATTAAGAATGATATAATAAAGTTACGATTGAAGCAACTGAAGCAGACATGTCAATAACGTCTTTTTACTTTTTTCTATTAAATATTATTAATTTTCTAATACGTAAATGACTTATATTAGTTGATTAGGAATGATATAGTTAAATTTAACTAGATAATTGTTTAAAATAAAATACTGCCTATAATTTTAATGACCAAACTATCTTTATTTTTAAAATCATTGACCGGAAGTACACATGTTGAAAATTCCTTTTCTAATATCCTCTTCATTCTATTTTACTCGTCTCAAATTTTCTAATTTGATTTCTCATTTTACTTATTTTTTTCATTAATTAAGAAAAGATAAAAAAAAATCTTGTTTTATCCTTAGTATTAATTATTTTTCTCTAAATTAAAATAAAAATATTATTTAATAAGAGTATAATAGTAAAATAGTCATGCTATTAACTATATTTTTAATTAGTGTGACAAGTTAATTTGGGACAAGTAAAAGGGATAAAGGGAGTGTATAAATGTAACTCATAAATTTTGGGAAAAGGTAAATTCAAAAACAGTGGTTGAGGCACATATTTGAAGGCGATGGTCTATTTAAAACTGAAAGATATAACCTAACATTAAAGTGAGCAAAGTGGTAGTTTCTTGAGTTAGTTTAACTCTTAGGGAAGTGCTAAATGACCATAAGAATATGATTCAAATTTGATCATAATTATAAAAAAATTATCGTTTTTTTCTTTATATTTAATTACAAGGAGTTAAAGTTTGTTCTTCTCTAAACTTAAAAGTTAAAACTTTGTATTGGATGAATCATAATTATAATTATCATTAACAGAGTTATTGAAGTGATTTTATAAAGTGAGTTCTAACACATCATCTATTTAACTTCTATTTTTGTTTCCTTATCTCCTATTTCGTTTTCCCCCCCTCTTTAAATCAAATTTTAAGACTAATTCTATTATATATCCACAATAATTTACTAAGACTTTTTTTATTGTTATCTAATTTTGAAATCATAGAACTTTTTAATTATTATTTAATAACTTTTAATTCAAAATAGTAGTGGCAATCTTACTAGATCTATTTTACCACACAAGTTATCCGCACCCCCCTACAATTGGTATCAGAGCCTATATGCTGTTTAAAGTTACGGAAGTAGTATATATTTGGATTTATTTGATTAATTTATTAATCATGACTTATCTGATAAAACTAGATTTAGATATTCCCCAAAATATTATTTAGATGAATAACGTACAAAAATTACGAAAATATAAAGAATTAAAGCAAATAATATCTAAAAAATGTAAAGAATTAAAAATAAGGATAGAAAGACTACAATATAACATAATTGCCGGAGTTAATAAAAACTCAATAAATGCACAAAAAGAAGAAATATCAAATTTAGAATCAACAATAGATAGTCTAGAATATACATATCAACATGATCTATTAACAATTAAATAAAAAATGAACAAAGAAGAATTTATAATAGATGAAAAAATATATGAAAACCATGAAGGATTAAAAATAAAAATAGTATTTTCTAATCTAGGAAGAAGGTATAAAAAAATAGGTGAACATTTATATTTAATGTTAAAAAAAAAAAGAATTAAAATTAGAAGATAAATTGACAGCTATGGTAAGAATAGAAAAAGAAAATGAAGAAATGGATAGAAAAAAGGAAATATAAAAAATAAAACAACAAACTACAAAAGAAATATAAAAAATAGAAGAAACTAAAAATAGTAGGATTGCTGAATTAGAAAAAGAACTACAAATGCTAAAAGATCTGTATGAAAAAAGATAGAAAGAAAAAGATAAAGAACAAAAATTATTAAACGAGATAAATCAATTTAAAGAAAAATTAGAAATAAACAATAAAGAAATAGAAACTAGGGAATTAGAAATAAAAACAATAGATGTTGAAGAAACAGATAATTATGATTCAGAAGATAGTGAAACATATACAGAAATCTTAACAAATACAAAAAATTTAGAAATCAATGAAAAACAAGAAGTAATAATGAAGAAAACTTAGAAAATAGAAACACAGAAATAAATACTCTTGATAAAAAAGAAGCTGAAAATATAATACCTAGAACATCAGAAATAAGAAAATCTACATATTATAAGAATAAATTTAAAAGATATAATTTAAAGGATGAATGTGACAAATGGACACCAAAACAAATAGTTAATAAAAATTATAACTTTTTAGACTTAGATTGTGTAATAGATACTGAAAAAAATAATACAATTATGGATAGGATATATGACAAAATAATTATTAGATAATAATTATTAGATAATAATATAAATGTAACAGATGCACCCGAATATATAGAAAGAACACTAATAGGAACAGTGAAATTATGTTTTTCAAATCTAACTGAAAATAGTAAAAGGGTATTAAGAATTGACAAACCTATAGAAGAAACATCATCAACAACTACAACTAAATTAACACCTATAGAATTATTAAAAAAAATATGAAATAGCTATAAAATACGAATTTAACAGCATGACAACAATAGAAGAAGAACAAAATGAAGAGAAAGATACAAATAGGAATTTAATGTTAAAATTAGCAATATGTAATATGTGTTACATAGATGAATATACTTGCCCATTTAAAGAATATTATTATAAAGCAACGTATAATACAGAAGAAAGTAAAGAAATAAGAAAATCATATTTTAGTAAATTACCTGAATCATTTAGTTCAAAAATAATAAAAAGTTGGGATGAAGAAAAAATAGTAGATACTCTAGGAGCAACAATAAAATTTTTACAACAATGGTATAGAAACCTATGTGAAAAATATAAAGAAGAAATACAAATGGAAAAAACATTAATAAGAAATTTAGCATGTTGCAAAGATAAAATAACACCTCAATTTGGATGCGAAAAAAGATATTATAAGAAAAGAAAAAGACATAAGAAATATAAGAAATACAAAAAATCAAAATATAAATATAAGAAACCAAGAAAAAGATATTATATAAAAAATTACAAACATAAAACACCATATAGGAAAAAGAAATCTATAAAAGAATGTACTTGTTATAATTGCGGAAAATTAGGACATTTTGCTAGAGATTGTAAATTACCTAAAAACCCAAAAACTAAACAAATATCAGAAATAAAAATAGAAAATACAGAATATATGCAGATAGATTCTACAGATTACGAATTAGAAAGTGAAGATAGTATATATGAAATTTCAGAGAATGAAACAGATAATGAAATAGATAGTGAATTAGATGAATTAAATGACTGAAGAAGATATAAGAATAAACCAAATAATTGAAGAAGATATAAAAATAATAACAAAGGAAGAATATTTAAATGAAGAAGGAACAGATCAAAAAATAATATTTGATAGCCATATATTTGATGAAATAAAAGGAAAAGAATTAGATTTAAGTGTAAAAATAATATTTAAAATACCAACAATAAAAAACATATTTAGTGGAAGAAAATAAGAATACTACGTAGTGAGCCAAAAAGAACATGTAATAGATTGTAGATATGTTAAAGGAAGAGCTAGTATACCACTTGTAACAAAAAGAATAATTAATAAAGAAATAAACAATATAAAAAGTAAAGACCCAATAAAATATGTACACCTTAGAGGGACAGAGATATTAATAAAAGAATGTTTTAGAGAAGGAATAGATACACCAATAGAATTATACCTAGTAGATGATAGAATTATAAAACCTATAGAAAAAAGTATAATAACTGCCATAAAAGGAAATTTAATATACCAAAAATTTAAATTTATAATAAGTGCGAACTATTCAGTAGCAATAACAGATAAAAATATAGATAAATTATTAGTATTATATTGGAAAATATCAGGAATAGAACTAACCTCAGGAAGTAAAATATTTACAGCAAAATATAAAAATCTATATGTATTAACAACAAAACATAAAATAACGGGAAAAAAATAAAATTAACAAAATACAAATAGAAAGTCCTTTCGAACAATTTGTAAAAACAATTGATAATAATGATTATAGTTATAGAGACATAGATATAGAAGAAAATTTAGAAATAATAAATGATAGAATAAGTACAACAAAAAGAATAACTTATGAAAAATTAGAATCATCAAGTTCATCAAAAAGAACAAGTTATGAAACAAGTTCAACAACTAATTTAAACCAATATTACATAACAGGAACAATAAATGAAAAAAAATATTTAATACTCTTAAATACATGACAAGAAGAAAATTATATAGCAAGATATGTAGTAAAAAATGAGGAAATAAAATCTGACAATAATATATGCCCAGATCTACCAAGAAGACTAATAAACACTAAAAATATAGCAGAAAAAAAGAAATAACAATAGGAGTTAGAAAAATAAAAATAGAATTTGAAATAAAGGAAGAAATGCAAAAAGCAGACATAATATTAGGAATAAAATGGCTAGAACAAGTAAAACCATATAATATAGAGCATACACAATTATCTGTAACATATAACAAAGAGAAATTATTCTTAAGAAGAGCTTTAACATGATATGAAAATCTATGTATTAATGAAGATAGTAGTAGAAGGGTATTAAAGTAGATATTATACGCCTATGATAGATACAGGAACAGAAACTAATTTATGTAGATATAATTGTTTACCAGAAAGTAAATGAGATAAATTAAAAACACCAATAATAGTTAAAGGATTTAATAACGAAGGAAGCTTAATTACTTATAAAGCTAAGAATGTAAAAACACAAGTATGAGATAAAATATTAACAATAGAAGAAATCTATAATTATGAGCTAGCATCAAAAGATATACTTTTAGGAATGTCGTTTTTAGATAAATTATACCTACATATAATAACTAGAACGGATTGGTGGTTTACAGCACTATGTAAACAGAAAGTAAGAGCAAAAAGAGTTACTAATAAAATAAGAAAGAAAACTAATTGGATAGAGGGAAGTGAAAAAATTACACAAAAATTAAAAAATATAAAAAATACTGAAGATACAATAGAACTGGTCGTATTTTCAATAAATAAAAAGGAAATAACTATATTTTCAATAAATAAGATAGAAATAATTAAGAAAAAATTAGAACAATTATATAGTGAAGATCCGTTAAAAGGATGGAAAAAACATAAAACTACTATAAAAATTGAATTAATAGATAAAAATAACATAATAACTCAAAAACCATTAACATATAATTTTGACGATCTAAAAGAATTTAAAATGCATATAGATGAATTATTAGAAAAACAATATATACAAAAAAGTAATAGTAAATACAATAGCCCAACATTTATAGTAAATAAACATAGTGAACAAAAAAGAGGAAAAGGTAGAATGGTATTGATTATAGAAATCTAAATGCAAAAACTATGACATATAATTATCCAATACCAAACAAAATATTAAAAATAAGACAAATACAAGTATATAATTACTTTAGTAAATTGGATTGTAAATCAGGATTTTACCATTTAAAATTAGAAGAAGAATCTAAGGAATTAACCGCTTTTACGGTACCACAAGGATTTTATGAATGTAACGTATTACCATTTGGATATAAAAATGCACCAAGTAGATATCAACATTTTATGGATAGTTATTTTAAACAATTAGCTAAATGTATAGTATATATAGATGATATACTATTATATACAAAAACCAAAGAAGAACATTTAAAATTATTAGAATAATTTACAAATATAATAAAAAAATTGGGAATAAGTTTAAGTGAAAAGAAAGCTGAAATTATAAAAAACCAGATAGAATTTTTAGGAATACAAATAGATAAAAGTGGAGTAAAAATGCAACAACATATAGTGCAAAAAAAAAAAATTCGAAAGAAGAATTAGATACAAAAAAAGAAATTACAATCATTTTTGGGATTAGTAAACCAAGTAAGGGAATATATACCAAAATTAGCAGAAAATCTAAAGCCTTTACAGTAAAAATTTAAAAAGGATGTAGAATATAATTATAACGAAGAAGATAAAAAACAAGTCCAGAAAATAAAAAGAATTTGGTAAAGAATTACCAAAATTACAATTTCCAGACGAAAATAGAAAATTTATATATATAGTAGAAGCAGATGCTAGTGAATGTAGTTATGGAGGAGTACTTAAATATAGGTACGAAAATGAAAAAATAGAACATCATTGTAGATATTATTCAGGAACGTTTAATGAAACAAAAATAAAATGGGAAATAAATAGAAAAGAATTATGTTCATTATATAAATGCTTATTAGCATTTGAGCCATATATTGTATATAACAAGTTTATTGTACGAACAGATAATACACAGGTACGTTGGTGGCTAACAAAGAAAATACAAAATTCAGTTACAACAAAAGAGATTCGGAGACTAGTATTGAATTTATTAAATTTTACATTTACAATTGAAGTAATTAATACTAACAAAAATGTTATTGCAGATTACATATCAAGACAAAGATACACAGACTAATATAATAGAAGATGATACTTTAGAAAAGATATTCAAAACCCTAACTACGCTTTCAATGAAAGTAGACAGTATGGGTAATGAAATAGAAAAGCTAAAGACTAATGAAGTTAAACTGAAGTCTGCAGCTACAAATTAGCTAACTCAGCAGTGTGCAGAGCTATGTCGATCGAAAGACATTAAAATTTCAGAGCTAGAAGGAGACGTTGGGACACTCCGTAAAACCCATAACGTTTATCAATCTACAATTGCAAGTACAAGCAAAGCAGTTGTTGGACAAAGATACCAGAATATGAACTTAAATAAGATATTTGAAAAACCATTTACACCAAAAATACAAAAAGATCTCTTGAATATACCCCCACAAATTACCACATATCGAGATAGTCTGAACCAAGACGAAAAAGTTTATAACCATACAACCCAAAAATACATAGAAAATATCTACCGAGTACAAACGTTTCTAAACCTTAACCCCAGAGCTACAAATATCAAAGAACCCGACACAAACTATATAACCCAAAGATTACAAGGTCACAACAAGCTAATTGCACTACCCAAAACCAACCCAAGGTTGATAAAAACTTGTTTTGATTATGGATTATTAAATACCATATACACCCAAGATGGAGAAGAACTATCAGCTATGGAAGAATTACAAAAAATATTCAACACCTATAAAAGAGTAACCAAAGGAAATCTATTTTATATAAAGTGTTATACTGCACCAGCAGAGATATTATACGACGAGATAAAACTAGTTATACAAGTTGTAAAAATAGGATTAAACAAAGACATGATTATACCAGAAGATATTTTGCAGCAGCCAGAGATACCTAGAATCGAGATACCTAATTTTTATCCAAACAAATGACTTATTGGACTAGCTACAATTATTCAAGAACTAGTAAATAATTATACCAATGGAAACCGAATATGGAGCTATTATTCAAGAGACCATTAGATGATTTATTCAAATTCAAAAGAACTACGACAAGCAGATATGAAAGATGTTAGACAATGGATATTGACGTTACTTAACCCAGGAAGACAATCTACTACAAGAGCAATTAGGAGAGGATTTATTTCAGACGTATTATTGACCAGATATTGTAAGATAATTGGACACAAATATCCAGACCATCAATGTTCGAGATGTAATGGAGAAGATAATATTGTCCCAGATGTACATCTAGAATGAAGATAAGCACGCCAGCTAAAAAAAAGATAAAAAACAACAGATACGATAGAGACAACAAGGAAGGAAAATCAACTACGGATATAGAAAAGAAGACAAAAGTTATCAAAGTCATAAAAGATATGAAAAGGACATATGACTTATCGTTTTCAATATGTGAATTATTATAGCTTTTGATTCTTTTGCGTAAAAGACATTGTATAGTTAGTCTTTACTAGGTTAGGTAGATACCATTATTAGCCTACTATAGACTTTTTGACTTTTTTAAGTTTGTAAGACTTTGTGTAAAAGATTATTCTTTTCTAGGAATAGTATGTAGATAGGTGTAAATTTTTTAGGAACGGGTAAAACATTAGTATGAAAAACAATGTAGATCATCCAGTATAAATGAAGGCAAAAAAGGCAGAAAGAAGCAAGCCTTCATGTGTTGAAGCAAAATACTCTCTTTTGTCTACAACAAATAATTTGATTATTTAAAAAATAGGTATATTTCAATAAAAAAATCTATGGAGGAACAAAGCTTAGAATTATCAAAACTACCAGAACAGGTATATTCATTTACTATTATGAATAGCTAAATTCATAAACTCCTAACAATCATAATATGATAAAATAAGTTCATGTTAGTTGCTTTATAGAAGAATTATTCAAAAAATAGCATGTTAAGAAGTTTATTAGCAAAGTGGAGAAGGAGAAAAATCCCTAAGAACTATGCCGTCCTAAAGGTCAAACCGGTGAGGCAAGAAAATCGTGATAGGGAAGTAACCAGAGTAGAGGCACTGTTTAAGGAAAAAGTATCCAGATTACTATGCTAATAGTGACTGAAGAATATGTTATTTAAGAATAATCTAGTATATAACAATCTAAAGTGATCATATTTTGTTATGTGCATGATTGAAGGAAATATTTTGAAAAAGCACCATATGAAAAATGAATACTAATTTATCTGACGAAATGGTAGATAAATTTAAAATACTTGTTCTGTATCTACTTAAGGATATAGAAATTGTAGATATAAGAAAAATCATATTGGAAAAAATATTTGATAAATATTTTATGACTAGAATAAATTATATACCACACTTACCTGACTACTCTTACAAATACCCATATCAACCATGATAAATTATATATATTTAGAATTTTGGAAAATGGATATGAAAAATATACAATCAACAGAAAAACAAATGAAAACAAATTTAGATGAATATATGAGGACTAAAGATATAAATGTATACAATTTCTTAGTGAAAATATAGAAGAATTAATGGGATTAAAACAAACAACTAAAAAAATATTATAATAAAGTACTTAACCAATTTTAAATGACAGGTAATCTTAAAATATTAATCTTATATATACTTAGAGATATAGAAATCATAGATATTAAGAGAATAATATTAGAAAAAGTATTAAACTATGAAATTAAAATTATAAATTGGATAGAATAGTTATACCTGGATAATTAACCAGATGGATATTATTCAGATTAATAAATGTTAGAGTATAGTAGAAAAACTAGAGAAAATCAAGATAATCTAAATGAAGAAATTAATTATAGAAAGCGAATTAGAAAAATAATGGAGAAAAGAAAAATTAATATGGATGGAAGAAACCCTAGAAAATTTAGGAAAAAGTGCATGTGATAGTTTATATAATTTAAAAAACTCGCTACGAAAAGAACAACCCAAGATAATAAATAACATTGAAAATCTAGAATTAGATATACATTACAATACAATTAGGATAAATTATTATACAGAAATTTATAAATCTATAATTACTGTAGGATAAAATGATAGACTATGAATATTTAAAATATTGGAGAGAAAATATGGAAGAAATAATATTATTAGGAAAACTTATGAAAGACAATCTAATTGGATATTTTGAAACAAAAGATATAGAATATTTAGAATACCTTCAAAATAATATATAAGAATTACAAAAACTAAGAGAAAAAAAATAAAGAATACTATAGTAAAGCATTTAATCAATTACCATATAATCACCCCCCAAGATATGAATATCGATAAAATTAACATAAATAAACTAAAAATAAAAATAAAAATATTTAGAGAAGTTAAGAAATATCCATGCACAAATAAAGTACAATGGATCTATTTTACCACACAAGTTATCCGCACCCCCCTACAATCAGGTTCAAGCCTCGGAAACAACCTCTGATAGAAATACAAGGTAAGGCTGCGTACAATACACCTTTGTGGTGGGACCCTTTTTCGGACACCGCATATACTGATAGCTTTAGTGTACGGGGCTATTTTTTTTTTTGTAGTTATCAAATTGTACTTTATATTATACATTTAATTTTTTATTTATTTGTTGTGCATGTTCGATCTAATAAGTAGTTCTTTTAATGAATGTGTAAACTAATATATGAATGTAAAATTTCAATAATGACATTATGTTAGCATGTTAAAACCTTAGCTACATCACATAATTTTATAAATAGATTGCACTGCAATATACAATATATATTGCTACAAAATACGTGTAGCTATAAATTAAATTTTTTCCTTAGCATTCGTAATATATGTTGCTAAAAGTTAGTTTATTACAAATTTTATATGATTCATCACTAAGTACTTATATTTAGTGCTATTAAATTTTATTATGTTGTGTGTATTGATAACGCTCAAATTACACTCTTGAATGGGTGTAAGCGATCGTTGTCAATATAAAATCCAACTAGGTTGGGGTCGAATCCCACAGGGAATAAGGTGTGAACTCAAGTTGTTTACGATATAATTTACTGATAGTTTACTATTTCATGAAATGGGGGTTTAAGTTTTGCAGATAATTGTTTATCACTTTGAATTTAATGTTTGTAACCAATATTTTATGAGATGACCAGGATTATGTTCACTAAGGCTTAAGGAACATGACAGATGCTACCATTAACTCAAGGTTCTCACGGTGGTTAGGATGACAAGCTATATTTATCGATGATATGCTCAAATGTCTCTCAACCTATTCGAGCATCTAATTTCCTAATCCTCTCAGACTTAGGGAATCACAACTCTCTGCCCAGATTTTACCTAAGGTTAATCAACCTTGTTACAACGCTGATTATTAAACGAAGCCTTTCCGAGTCCCTATTGATAATTCACTTCCTACTGTTTATGATTTCTTTCTCAAGAAAACCAAAGTAGGTACGCCTATTGTTTACAACCAATAGACATAAATTCTAATCTCAGAATTACCAAGAAATCCTAACACCTATTAAACCTTGAGTAATTAATTACCACCTTATCATGACCTAACCCTAGATCCCACAATCCAGGTTAAGGGTGTTCATCCACTCATGATGCAAGAAATAAGCACACAAATTGAATTCATAATTCAGAAGATTAACTTACAATAATGAAGGAATCAAAAGTGAACTTGTAATTGAATCACAAAGCAAACACTGAAATATTGGTTTAGAGAGAGAGAGAAAAGTCCTATATTGTCAATATGTCAATGGATGATGGATAAAAATCCCCCTAAAAACCCTAAAAAAAGGTTTTAAATAGTTAACCCTAAATATAAAAATAAAATTAAAGTTTCTGATTTTCTTCAGATTAGATGACGGCGCCCGTGATGGCCTATTATGATCTTGATGGCCTGTCACGGATGTCGTCAACTTTTCTATAAATTTATCTCCTGCTGCCTAAGGTTGACGACGATGGTGATGCCCTATCTTCATCTTGACGGCGTGTCATGATTGCCGTCACAAAAACTTCCTACAGCTTTACATCTTTTGTTTAAGGTTGACGGCATATGTGACAACCTATCACCAGGCTGACGACGTGTCATGGATATCGTCAGCCACACTTAGCTCTCTATTTGCTTCCAATTTCATACTTTTTTCTTCCTTTATTTGTGGTTCCCCCTCTCCTGTACTTTTGCTGCCAAATCAAAGTAAAATAATCAAAAATGACTAAAGTTACTCAAGACCTTGCAATTATTTAGAGTTAAAAGCTTCAAATGTGTTAGCATGGGCTCACACATCAACACCCTCAACTTAAACAATTGCTTGTCCTCAAGCAACCATAACATAAATAAGAGTATTCAAAGTACAATTTGGTAGCTAAATACTCATATCAGTTTAGAATACATGCACTATCTCCAAGGTTAGTCAAAATAAGAGCAACTATGTCTATTATTGAAAACACCCATGCAACTCACAAGGATCAAGATATGGAAAAAATTCCAGCAATAACAACCCAAGACATACCCAAATCACACTTATCCGAACAAGACAGTGATTAGCAACATACCTAGTGTGCCCTCGCAACAAAGAAATCCCTTTTTCACTCATATCAGAATTTATAAACACAGGGATAAACACAAGACTCAGTCTCAGAATGAAGTTCCAACATTGTGCATCAAATGCCATAGGCTTTCCCTTATAGTCAGTACCCAAGTCTTTAGACAGGTCAGTTAGGATCACTATAGGTCTTTTCTTAAGCTTGTAACGTAGGCTAGGGGCTAGTATGATATTCATGGATATTTCATAGTGACTATGCCTCATTGACACTACATCAAACTCTCGGGGTTTCAACTCTTACCCCTTCTTTTCTTCCATTTGTTATTGATTATGCATGCTCTAGATGGATGCGGTCTTTTCAATTATCAAATTATCTTTTTATTATTTTTCACACAATTTTCTCTTTTCTTATTTTTTTTCACTGCACCTAACTTTTTATTCATCCTTCTTATTCTACCTCTCTTCGTACACAGATTGCATCTCGCACCCCTATAATAGCCACCCTCAACTTAGGTTATTTGCCTAAGTGAAGGTGCACAGTGTCAAAAGAGGACTAGGGCCAAGAGAAGTTTATTGTGATGTAAACGGGAAGGTGAAAAGTGTTAAAGAAAGAAATAGGCTATTGAGGCTCAAATAGGGATCAAGGGATATTATTCACATTGGGAAGGTCATTTAGGCTAAAATAGGATAACATGCAAAAATGGCCTATGATCCTTTCCTAACGCCTATCCTATGACTATGGCATGACTAACAGGGCAAGTTCTAGATTCAACGTACAATGGAAACTGAGTAGGACCTTACACATACATGGCACACAAGTATTTTGCACATCACTACTTATCCGATTCATGCACTTGTTTTAACACATTTCATTCATTTGCCATACTAACGCCACAAAAAGATACACAATGGTCACAATGGATGCAATTCACACAGTACACAATTGATCAAACCACTGGATAGGTACTCAAAAATCATAGAATAAGCTAACTGCCTCAAGTACTTGTACTACTCCTAATTATCTACAGAATATTTTACACAACAATTTACCCTACACCCTCAACTTAAAATCAAAAATAAAATGCACTAAGGGTTAGGGTATACCTAAAGACAGTCAAGCACATGGATCCTGGGTCTTTGACCCTGCTACTGCATCATCTACTGTCTTCTCCCCATCAGGAGCATCTGACATTATGGTGGTTGGATCCTAGCTAGATGAAGCCCTGCATCCCTAGCTCTGATGGCTGCCTCCCATTTCTCAGTATCAGCCAGGGACTCCAATCTTGCTTTCTTCACCTCTTCCTTCTCAGCCTTCTTTTTCATATTCTTTTTTGATTTTATTTCTTCCTTACTATTCGGCTCTTCTCTCTTATTCTTGCTCTTCTTTTCCCTCTTTTTATTCTTTTTCTTTGGGGAGTCTGTAGTGAGATCAAGTATAGGAATTTCTTCCTCCAATTCTTCCACAGTCGGACCTATTGGCATCATAATTTGGTGTTACTGCAGCACCCCAACATCTTCCTTTACTTTATTCAATGTATCCCTGAATGCAACAAGATCATCACCTATCATCTCCTTTGCCCGAGCATCAAATCTATTCTCCAAATCTGCAACTCTTGCAGGCAATGTCACAAAGGGCTCTAGTGCAGCCTTGATTTCTTTGTCCACAATAGCAGCAAACTGTTTGGCAAAGACATGTAGCTGTGCCTCGCACCAATTGTCTTACTTAGCCATTTTTTTGATATTAATCGGCTAAAATGCAGAACCTATTACTGTTGGAGGAACTGAGGGGTCGGTTTCAGTCTCAGGCACTGAAGCTGCCTATACGAAAGAATCCTTTACATCTACATGACGTGTTGCTCCTGTATCTATAACCGGAGGGTCCACTGCTACATCTGCACCCCTGTCAAGCCTAAGTCCTGGCTGCATCTCATCAAACTAAATAGGGTTGTGAGTCTACCGAGCACGAATATTTTCATCAACTCCTACAATCTTTGGCACCCCAGCAGCTCTGCATAATTTTTTAACAAGACAAGAAAAAGGATAAGTAGTGTCGGTCCTTGACATCCTTATCTTCATATCATCCACAATGATTTCCCCGAAGTTCAAGAGAATCTGCTGCACAAAACTTGCTACCAAAATATCCCGGTCATCGCCCAGAATATTATCTCCCTCAGTAGGCATTAGCCAGACTCGCACTATGCCCCACCAATAATTTTTCCTCCTGAGTCAACGAGGACTTACAGATTCTCTTATTTGGGTTTGTCACCCAAGATGGTTCTCCATCACCTATGATGTTGGCCAACCAAGGACGTTGTTTGTCCTTATTCTTTATCTGAGCATAAAATAATGGTGTGGTGGCCTGAGTCATGAAGTTGGGGCCATGCAAAAATCTATTGATGGTCCTGACCAAAACATCAACCATTATGCCCCTCACCCAAACTCTATCAAGAAGAGGCTAATCCGCTACTTTCTCACCTGATTTGCACATGTTCTCCAACCTAGCTTAGTAGTTTGCATAGAATACCCAAACTAGTGTGGGAAAAATGAACCTCCCCTTTCTGTAGTCCGTCCTAAGCCATATTCCTTGAATTTTTTCTCTACTTCAAGGTATCTGCTCAACCCTTTTGTGATGATCATCTTTTCTTCCTAGATTGGCCTCTTCGCATTTCTTCTATCAGTTCTTTGTAGCCTAGCAATGTAGATGTCCTCAGCTCTAAGGATTTTCCATCTAGCATTGTTCGTCACTTCTAGGTTCTTACACTTGATAAGAGTCCTCCGAGGTGGAGACTCTTCATCATTTTGTTGCTCAGTGGATGGGGACCCAGAAGCTGTTTCCTCGAACTCAAATTCTTCAGACTCTTCTTGATCCCCTTCATCAGAGTCAGCATATTCAGACCCATGCTATTTAGAATCACCCTTTTCAGAACCCTCTTGCTCAAAAGCTGTGGTCGACTCAGTATCATCAGTGTCCTCAACCTCAATTGGTGGAGTTTTCTTTGGACTTTGCTTCTTTTGCTTCTTGAGAAAGGGTTCCTCTCCCTCATAGTCAGATTCTTTGTCGATGAGCTTATGGCGTACATTATCTTTGGCCGCTTTCTTTGGTTATGTGGGACTCTTTCTTTTTGGTGCCATTTTAAAGTACCTGGAGACATTATAATATCATTAGTCAATCCTAAAGATCACAAACACAGGTACATTAATCATTTAAGCTCATTTATATTTCAGGCCCCAGGTGTGACGATATTTTGTGACAAGCCATCACGACCGTGATAGCTTATCACGGTTGTCGTCAACCTCAGACAGAACCCAAATTTTTTTTACACTTTCTGACGACCTTCATGATAGGCTGTCATAATTGTGATAGCCTGTCACGATTGTTGTCATCTCTATCTAGAACCAACTTCAGTTTTATCTACTTTTAAAGACATTCTTGATAAGCCCTCAAGATGGTGATAGCCTATCATGGATGTCGTCACACTTATTAGAACCTACTTTTGACTTTAACTAAATTTTTGGTCCCCATTCTTGCTCAAGATTTACTTGAATTCGAATCGTGAGCTATCTTTTCAACTCTTGGGCTTGTACGACAAAGCTTAGGTGCATTTTTAGCCACTTTCCAAGTTGAACTTGGTTCAAGAATCTTGGTGACATTGGGTTATCTTTCATTCATCATACATTATCAGAAAAGAGAAGAGTTAGATTAGAGTATACCTGATAGAGCTGTTAAACTAAAATCACGCACCAAAGGAAGAGTGATTTTCTGTTTATTGCTTTCTTTGTATGTTTTTGCGAAGGATGGGAAATATTTTAAATAAGGAAAGAAATACTAAAAAAAAAGAATTTAAAATCATTGGAAATTTGAAAAAGTTTGCGATTGGGCCAGGTCAGATCTGCTTAAATTTAGGCCCAATTTTTGGATTTTAAGGCACTGGGATGACGACAATTCGTGACGTCTTGTCATGATTGTGATAGCCTATCACAAACATCGTCACCCTTAGGCAAAGAATTCCCCAAGCCTGATCTAGATGATGGCATTCTTGATAGCTTGTCATAATTGTGAGGACTTGTCACGAATGTCGTCATGACCTTCCAGCTGACCTTTCCACTTTTCCACCTTTTCTATACTAAATCCTAATTGTAAAAATTAAAAACACTTGTTTAAACATAAAAAAACTTTGGGTTGCCTCCCTGTAGCGCCTGATTTACTATCGCGGCACGACTTGATTATCTTGACTACTCAGACTTTGCCAAGACAACCTGTTGATCCCCCTTTTCCATCATTATAGAAGACTTTAATGATCGAGAAGACATTCATATCATTTTGTTACGACATGGGTTGATGCATTTTGAATTTTTCCTCTTTCTTATTGAGCCTAAATTTAAGCTCATTCAACTCCATGTTGACTATTACTCTTCCTGTAACTAAGAATGGCCTACCCAAAATAATGGGTACCTCAAAGTCCACATCACAATCCAATACCACAAAATCAGCAGGAAGAACAAAGTCTTCTACTTTTACCAACACATCATGCAAAATTCCAACAGGCCTCTTTATTGACCTATCTGCCATCACCAGTCACATGTTAGTGGGTGTCGAAGCTTCTAAACCAAGCTTCTTGTATACATACAGGGGAATCAGATTCACGCTGGCACCCAATTGATATAATTCCCTTGAAATAACCAGAGACCCAACTTTGCATGGAATAGTGAACGCTTTAGGGTCATCCTTCTTTTGCACTAAAAATCATGTGAAAATTACACTGTAATGGTGGATATTGTCCACCTACTCACTGCTGACCTTTCTCTTCTTGGTGACGAGATCTTTCGTGAATTTTGCATAACCTGGTATTTGCTCAAGTGCCTCAAGCAAAGGCATATTAATTGTCAATTGCTTGAGCATTACCATGAACTTTCTAAATTTTGCATCATCGACCTTTTTCTTCAATCATTAAGGAAAGAGAGGTGGTGGTTTAGGGATATCCTTTAACACCACTTCCTCTTCCTTCCCGTTTTCCTTCTCTGGATTATCAGCAGAACTATCCAGCTTCTCAGACTCCACTGGATTACTTTCTTCGGGTTCATCAACCATTACCTCATCTTCTACAGATTTGCCCATAGAAGGGCCATATAACCTCTTACCACTCTGAGTGGTAATCGCCATACATGAGCCATCATTCCATGGATTCTGAATCGTATCACTAGGTAAAGTACCACTTTTTCTCTGGTTCTATGTAGCAAAAAGTTGACTCATCTGCTGCTCCAACTTCTTAATAAAAGTAGAGTGTGAGCTAACCAACTGATTGAGGATAGAGAATTCACTCTTCATAGTAGTTACCCCCGAGTTGGTAGCTTCCACTTCTTTCAACAACTTTTCCATCATATCCTCCATGGACATTTTGCCCGAGCTAGTTGTTACAGTATCCCAACTTCCAGGAAGAACATACAAACCACTCCTATCATTGTTTCTTCTCCAATGTCCCTCCTTTCTATCCTTGTAATCAGGTTTGTCATAAAACTTCCGACCTTGGTTCCCTTGGCTATTGCCTCGGAACCCCCCGATTACTTATATAGTTTGCTTCCGCATTAGCACTCATAGAAATAGTACCCTGAGATTCCACATCCTTAACTATTTTGGTCTTTACTAATAGCAAGTGCTTGGTCAGCAAGTCTATCTGTGTCTTTAAGTGGGCCATGTCCTGGTCATGCTCCTCATCCCTTTTGCGCTGTTCCGAAGTCATACTACTAGAAATAGTTGGGCTAGCCACCACAGAATCCCTGTTGTGCCAAGACCAACTCTGCTTCATCATTTTATTCAGCATATCTGAAGTATCCAGAAAAGAGAGGTCAATGAACGAACCACCTACAGTATTTTCTACAATTGTCTTTGTCATAGAGTTGAAGGATCTGTACAAAGTCTCTATCAAGTGTAAGTCCATCATGTTATGATTCGGACATTGAGCCAGCTTCTTCTTAAATCTCTCCCAGGTTTCGTGCAATACTTCAGTTGGAAGCTGTCTGAAGTTACTGATTTCATCCTTCAGCTGTACCCTCCTGGAGGGTGGAAAGAACCATTCTAGGAATACCTTTTTCAACTGTCTCCAGTTGGTTATAGAATCAGGATCTAGCTCGTTTAGCCACATTGTTGCCTCTCCATACAGAGACAATGGAAATAATCTCAACTTGATTGCATTTTGGCTCACTCCCGAATTGTCAAAAGATTTGCAAATAGTGATGAAGCTCACCAAATGCATGTTCGGATCATCACTAGGCAGGTCTCCAAACAACCACTTCAGATTTAGGAGTTGGATCATGGTGCTTGTTATGCTGAATTTTGCACTCGGTGCCAACGGTGGAAGAATGATAGCACTCGTTGCACCAGCTTCATCCATTCCTTCATCATCTTTATCAGCCTCATATTGAACAGGCTGTTGAGCATACCTTTCTCAGACTGGACAGTTTCTATTGGCATTTCAGTGCACTGGTGCAGCAATTTGCTTAGCTCGCCTTGGGTTTTAAGGATTCAGCAATGCCTTATCACCCAATTCTTCATCATCAGGGTTCTAGTGATGTAATTATTAACCTAAATTCTGTACATTCACCTGAGCCCTGGACAAAGTGGCTAGTCTGTCCGCGTCCTATTGTTTAGCCATTCTCTCTATCAGCTGAGGTTCCAAATTGATTGGTAATAACAGTTCTTCGGAACTTGTTGTTTTTGGCATAAATAACACAGTACTGACAATAGACAAAAAAAAAATAAACGTAAATCGAGGAAACTTAACTGACAGCAAATTAGCGCACACAAACTTCCAGTTTACAACCGTATTCCCCGACAATGACGCCATTTTTGATAACGCTCAAATTACACTCTTAAATGGGTGTAAGCGATTGTTGTCACTATAAAACCCAACTAGGTTGGGGTCGAATCCCACAGGGAATAAGGTGTGAACTCAAGTTGTTTACGATATAATTTACTGATAGTTTACTATTTCATGAAATGGGGGTTTAAGTTTTGCAGATAACTGTTTATCATGTTGAATTTAATGTTTGTAACCAATATTTTATGAGATGACCAGGATTATGTTCACTAGGGCTTACGGAACATGACAGATGCTACCATTAACTCAAGGTTCTCACGGTGGTTAGGATGACAAGCTATATTTATCGATGATATGCTCAAATGTCTCTCAACCTATTCGAGCATCTAATTTCCTAATCCTCTCAGACTTAGGGAATCGCAACTCTCTGCCCAGATTTTAACTTAGGTTAATCAACCTTGTTACAATGCTGATTATTAAACAAAGCCTTTCCGAGTCCCTGTTGATAATTCACTTCCTACTGTTTATGATTTGTTTCTCAAGCAAACCAAAGTAGGTACGCCTATTATTTGCAACCAACAGACATAAATTCTAATCTCAGAATTACCAAGAAATCCTAACACCTATTAAACCTTGAGTAATTAATTACCACCTTATCATGACCTAACCCTAGATCCCATAATCCAGGTTAAGGGTGTTCAACCATTCATGATGCAAGAAATAAGAACACAAATTGAATTCATAATTGAGAAGATTAACTTACAATAATGAAGGAAATCAAAAGTGAACTTGTAATTGAATCACAAAGCAAACACTAAAATATTGGTTTAGAGAGAGAGAGAGAAAAGTAATATATTGTCAATATGTCAATTGATGATGGATAAAAATCCCCCTAAAAACCCTAAAACAAGGTTTTAGATAGTTAATCCTAAATAAGGAAATAAAATTAAAGTTTCTGATTTTCTTCGGATTAGATGACGGCGTCCGTGATGGCCTATCATGATCTTGATAGCCTGTCATAGACGTCGTCAAATTCTCTGCAAATTCATCTCCTGCTACCTAAGGTTGACGACGATGGTGACACCCTAACATTATCTTGATGGCGTGTCTGATTTCCATCATAAAAACTTCCTTCAGCTTTACATCTTCTGTTTAAGGTTGACGACATCCGTGACAGTCGATCACCAGGCTGACAGTGTGTCATAGATGTCGTCAGCCACACTTAGCTCTCCATTTGCTTCCGAATTCATGCTTTTTGCTTCCTTTATTTATAGTTCCCCTTCTCCTCTACTTTTGCTGTCAAATCAAAGTAAAATAATAAAAAATGACTAAAGTTTCTCAAGACTTTACAATTATTTAGAGTTAAAAGCTTTAAATGTGTTAGCATGGGCTCACACATTATGTATGACGATAAAATATTTCTATCTTGAAAATATAATTATATCTTCATATAATTAGTGATATTTAGCTAAATTTAGTTCTAGCTCGACATAATCATAGAACTTATCACCAACTTTCCCACAAGAGAGTATGAAGGTTATAGTACTTCATAGAATCATTGAAAAATATCTCCAAACCTACATCATGAAATGATATAGTGTCCAGAGATGGTCAGTATGATGAATGCTGGCATAAAACCCAAAAAAGGGAATAAATATTTTATAAAGTAAATCATAAAACTCATTTCATCATTCATAATACAAAAATATGTGACATGGATGTAAACCATAAAGACTTGAACATTTAAAACTTAATCGGGAATTATGTAGCTATTCACCGACTTCACGTAATCTACATGCTATATGAGTTCGGTACTCCCCAACTGGTGGGGCCTTAATACTGTTTACTGTAAGTACTGAGATTAGGCTAATGTCATCAATAGTCTAAAGCCACTATTTTAGCCTCATGTTAAGGACATCATCCATCATCCAATTAAAGTATGACATCTTTATGTAGGCAAAACATAAGTGTACGACCTGAGCTAGGGCCTGGCCATGATGGGCATTCCCAGTCCACCGTGGATCGGAGACCACCCCCTTTGCTTAGTCACATAGAACGTAATACACTAACAGTGGCTGAATTCCAAATAGATAAAAGGATAGATAAAGGTAAATTGAAAAAGTCTAAGATACATCAACAACCAATACCCAGTCCAAAGTAATCCACAAAGCCTCTATGACAAAAATGAATCAACCCAATGTCAGGAAATGCCTCTGACGATAGCCAAAATAAGTCCAAAGAAAAGTCTATGATAAAATATAAACAAAGAAGTAACGAACTTCCATAAAAATGAGGCTCACCACTTTAAGTTGACTGCTGATAACCCAAAAATCCAATCACTGCTGAGAAAAAGCAAATAGATCTTCAGTTTTTGCATTACGTAGGGATACAATATTCGGAGACGGTTAGCAAATTAAGTGCTAGCATGTAACTCATTAAGGGGATAAAATAATACCATGATTAATAGTTTAAAATCATCCAAATCTACTGCACATAATCATATGCATATACATTTACATAAATATAACATGTCGAGATAAGAAGCAAGGCTTAGCATGAACTTTAAAACATTAGCCTAGACTATGTAGCTCAACCGTCATAAAAAGGCACCCACGGGATATATGGGCTCAGCTCTCCCCACTGAAATCCCCAACACAAATGTAGCCGCACGAACCAGAGAAATAATAATATTTACATATGTACCATAGGGGACTCGAACCACCTGGTCATATATCAAGGGTGACATGAACGCCTAGTTGTTTAACAATGGGGACTAGAACCACTCAATCATAAGCAAGGAGGCTTGAACTCCAGGCCTTTTAGACCCCACGACGAAAAACGCGATTTCTAGTATTGGTCCCTTGGGACCTCCACTTTCATGACTTAGCTACAAAACCCTCTTTAAGACTAGTTAAAAAATTTTTCACTCATACCCATTTAATTGAACAATAATATTCCTTAAGGAATACACTATTGGCATCATCATACCATTTATACTTGCAAAGTAACATCACCATGCCAGTGCAATTCCATTCACTTCGGGAAAATCACCCGTTTTGTTCATTGAATTGAACTAATGTGGGGGAATGCCACGATCCCTTTGTTAATTAAATTAAACCTTTATTTTTTAATAACCTTTTCATATCATGCAATGGTTTCCAAAAATAGTTTAATGCAAATATACTCATATTCGAAGCCAATTTCACAAATTGGGTTGGGGTTATACCAATTCAATTATTCATATTCATAAAATTAGGTAAAACCATGACACCCTAGTTTATTCACCTTGCCCATGCACCCCACATATTTGAAACTATCAATTCAAACCATACATGAGTCATAACATCCATGGGAAAAACAATTAACTCAATAATGTTCAATAACCGTCAACATACATTTAAAATTATCAATTAAATAATATAGGTACAATTATAAACACATGATTTTGATAAAATAAAACTTGGGTAAGAGTAACAAGCCTGAAAGTATAGAGAATTACAAAGAGAAATCAACCCTTGAACCCTTAGATGGCCAACTTTGAGAAACCCTACTTTGCTATTTGAATTAGGATTTTGATAGAGTAAAAAGAGTGTTTATGATTGATAAGGGTTGAAAATAATGGCCTGAAGGTGTTTTATGTACATGGGCTCTAAGTGGGTAAAGAGGAAAATGTCCAAAGTTCCCTTCATTAAAAGCTGAAAAATTATCGCCAATGACTACAGGTCATTATACGACTCATCACCATGAGTCATTGTCTGTACTGTAGCTGAGGGATCCCTCTATGGTGACCCATTACACATACCACATGGCTCATCAAGAGACCCTATGAATTGTAGGGTCCTAGTCATAACCAGGACAAAAATATTTGGGATACACACTGGTCACCCTATGATTTGGACACTATAACTCATAATGAGTCTTTACAAATCGTAACCTCTAGTCATAATCAAGATAGTAGCATAGACACTAATCACTAGTAAAAAGATAATTTGGATCCTATGGATAGTAAGGATGCCTTACAACTCGTAAGGTGAGTCATAAGTTGGGCAGTGAGTTCAAAAATATAAAACTTTTTAGGGATCAAAATTCGTGGTGTTACATCCCCCCCCCCAGGATCATTTATCCCCACATACCTTGGAACACACCCACACCTACCTTTAATAAAGACAAAAAAAGATATTAAGGAATACACATACCATTAGAAAGATTACCCCAAGAAAAAAGTAGGAATGGTTATTTGGACCTCATGTCCTCTTCAGCTTTCTAAGTAGCTTCTTCAACCTTGTGATTCCTTGTAATACCCCACATTTTGGGCTAGTATTTGAACCATCATTCCTGCATGTATAAGCTATGATCTAAAGTATTCCCATGTAAATATGAGTTTCATGATATTTTTCCTCATGTTTGATTTGCTTTTGAGGTGAAAAATGTTCATAAGAATCACTTAGAATAAATTTGAGATTAGAGCCTTTGATTTGTCCAAAGTTTAGCATTTGATTCTACAAGGATCTATTTTAAATGTATATAACTTTATATATATGTATAATTTTGCTGTTTAAGACCCATCAAATTGTAGATAATTGAATTAGCTTTTCAACAATATCAATTTTGCCAAAATCTGATACCCTAGAAAAAAGTTATGGCATTTTCCGTATGAGGTAGTAAACAAACATGATAGTGATGCGATGCATCGGCTAGCGCGTTACGGAACAATTTCACATGGTAAATCAGTTTTTAAAGGGTCTAGGGGCACTTTGGTCACTTCCCTTCATCCAAATCCACCCATAACACTTAATTTTAGCCCCCAAAAGCAGTGTACACTCAATTATTCATGTTTTCTCTCAAAGAAAAACCCTAGCCTCCTCAAGAACTCCAAGAACTTCATCAATTTTTATTCAAGAAAAGAAAGAACTCAAGTTTCCTAATTCAAGAATGCCTTCAAGATTGTGTTTTTCCTTCAAGATTAAAGCTTTAAGGTATGTAGGATTTCATCCATGGGTCCTCTTTCACCCATGGAGCTTAAAAACTCTTTTATTTTAATTAAAGAATGAATATTTCATTGCTATGGTATTTTGTATGTTCAAGAAAGATTGAATTTCATGTTTTCATGTTGTTTTTAATTCAATTCAGCCCATTCATGATTCCATGAAAGATTTTAAATTCCTCATGCTATGTATTTGAAATTTTTATGCTTTATTTAAGTAAATTCCATGATAGATCCTAAATTCGTGATGTTTAGCAATATTCTCATGTTTTAAATTCATGAACTCCACATGTTTGATGAAATTCCCATATAATATTAAGTCAATTTCAAGATAAATCCCGAAGCTATGAACTTTCCCATGTAACTCTATTGTTCCCTCATTTTTAAGACATTCCTACGTTCAAGCTATGAACTTTACATGTTTTAATGAAAGACTCATGTCCTATTTCAAGCGAATTACATGTGAATTTCCCAATTCATGATCTTAGTTATGTAATCATGCTATGGTCCCATGTTTAAGATATTCCCATGTCCAAGTTCATGATCCCTATGTGTTTGGCGAATTGCCCCATATTAAAGTATTAATCTCCACGTGCTTGATAGAATGCCCATGTGAATTGAATAGGGAAATCATGACACGTTACCATGTGTTCTCATTCATTTACAAGTCCATAACCTCTAAGTTTTTGATAAAATGTCTCAGTGAATAAATAGTAAGCAATTAACTATGGCTATGCTTTTCAAGATGATGCTATGCTTTACTTTTTATGCTATCGAGTCCTGGGGTATTCAATACCCTAAAATCTGGCTATTTACCTAGAGCTACAGTAGTTATAGGATAGTCTCAGAAATATCACAATCAATAGTATTAAGTCAGTACAAAACTTAATGTATTCAGTTAGACACTAGAACTCAGTGAACTCAATCCAGTTCAGTCAGTGAACACGATCAGTCACAGTTCAGTCCAGCCTAGTACAGTTTAGAAATTAGTTCAGTGTCTGTTTAGTTGGGAGTAGGATTCAGCACCAAGTGAACCCATGGATGGGGACTCACCTACCAGTAGGGGGTGTGATCCTTAGCAGCAGTCCTTGTGTTCCAAAACTACATAGCCAACGTAGGTAGAGACATCACCTACTAGATTGAGGGTTGATTAGGTATTTTACTTGCTAGCTTGAGGGTATCACCATTCTCATTCAGAGCACCTGCTAGATTGAGGGTGACTCTTTAGCTTATCTTTACTCGTGGTACGATACTGACACTCTTCCAACTGGGGTTACAAGTTAGACCTCAATCAGTTCAGAGAGGGGCATGTCAGTTAGATAATTACTTCTCGTAATTTCATTTTCAGACTTAGTATAGAACTCAGTTCAGTTCTACAGAATCAAGTTTATCTAAAATAGTCACCCAGTTATCAGTAATCGCAGCTATTAGTTACTCAGTTATCAGAACTCAATATTCATTTCTAGTTATAGTCTCAGTTACAATCTCAGTTATAGTCCCAGTTACAGTCTCAGTTACAATCTCATTTACCATCTTAGTTACAGTCTCAGTTGAGTAATCAGATTAGTAACTCAGTTTAATTTCAGATTTTCTGGACTATAGCATACAATTATCAGTTATTCAATTATCAATATTTTAATACAATAGTTCACAAACTATTTCAGAATCATGTTATACGTTTGGTCTTGCATTCTTAAATAATATAATTTTCATGAATTCATGCTCAGTTATCTCATGTTACTCAGTCAGTCCTTACTTCATATGCATAAGACTATAGTTTCAGTCCAGTTATTTAGACTAAGTACAGTTCAGTCTTACATGCCCAATATTTAGCTATTAGATATTTAGTTAATCATATAAGTTAGTATGTTTATACATTTGTTCTCAGTGTGATTGTATATTCAAATCCTCAGTTTATGTCAATCTCTATCACATAGTTTTAGACCCACTATTCATGCAGTATCTATGTCTTATTATATTTTAGCTTCAGTTATAATTATATCATTAAAGCAAGTTTACAAAAACTAAGTGTAGAGATTCACCATCTTATTGAAGAATATTTGTCACTCATGCTTTAAGATATTTTAGTTTTCAATTTATTCGAGCCTATTGGTGAGTCTACTTACACTTAGCATGCATGTTTTACGATTACATATGAAATCAGTTTTACTTATTGCATTCACCCCTACATACTTAGTACATTCCAAAAGTA
The DNA here is from genome assembly GCA_030864225.1 of Capsicum baccatum var. pendulum. Classification (NCBI taxonomy): domain Eukaryota; kingdom Viridiplantae; phylum Streptophyta; class Magnoliopsida; order Solanales; family Solanaceae; genus Capsicum; species Capsicum baccatum. The sequence goes on along the minus strand of CM061557.1, from coordinate 218,654,244 downwards.
CTAATCCATATATATGTCTATGTGCTACATTGTCTCATAATGTAGGTATCAGTTGTAGTCCACACATCATGATCAGACAGTTGTAGATTCCAGCTAGCAAGTGATGAGTTCTCTTACTTTGGGAACTCCAGACAGTTTTAGTTTATGTACAATACATTTAATTTCATGTGTATTGATTACTGGTAGTTGCAGGTATGTCCCAGCTATCTATAGTCAGTATAGCAGAGGGTTCATAGATGTCAGTCAGAGTCAGTCATGTAATTTCAGTTTCATCCTTCATATTTATCAAATTATAAAGCTTTATCAGTATTGTATCTATTTTATATTTTTAGTATGATTATTTTTCTGCATAGAAGAACAACTATTTATTATGTTATAATTCAATTGCTTAATAGTATGCGAGTTCATGGGTTAGCTTGGGATCATTTGTGGTTCCAAGCACCATGTGACGACTAGGGGTAGTGTCAGGTCGTTACAAACTTAGTATCAGAGCACAGAGTTCAAGTGTCCTAGGGTGTCTATGAAGCCGTGTCTAGTAGAGTCTTGTGGAATGGTACGAAGACGTCTGTACTTTTCTTTGAAAGTCTACAAGGCATTTAGGAAATATTTCTCTTCTTTTAAGTCTCAGATCATGCAGTAGAAGTATTATCTAAGAAATTTATGCAGTTCCTCATCTTTCTCGATTTGTGCTAACTCTACCTTAGTTTTGAGGCGATAGAAATAGTGAAGCCTAAGTCCTTATAGACAATGTTTCATCAACCAATCCCCACAGATATTTATGGGATTACATGTTGGCTTAGAAAGTATCCCATCGATACTCTTATGTCCTAAAGTTTGAAATATTTCATTCATGTTAATGAAAATTGTGCATTAATCCAAAGTTAAATGTGCTTTCATATTTCCTTCTCAAAATTCCCTTTACAGTATGTGATTTAGAGTTAGAAGTATAAACCCAAAAGTTTAGCAGTAGTAGAGTTGGGATAGCGTTATCCAGATTGAGTAAATTATATATTTATGGGGATAGTTGTATGAAAGGTGAATCAGTAGGCTTGAATAGTGTATGCAAGAATTTAAGTTTGTTGATTTGAGATTAAGTATGATGGTGTGGATTAGTTTATCATTCATGTGTATTATTATACCCTAGACTCTAGAGTAAAGTGATTGTAGTTCAGTTTAGAGTTTAGTAAAGTAGTCACAGACTTAAGATGATGGCATAAAGCTAAGGAGGAGATGATAGAACAAATAACCAAGTTAGGCTCTCAGATTATATTAGTAGTGCCAATATGTGTAAAAAAGTAGTAAAGGAGGACGATTACCAACCTATTCTTATCTCAGTATAAAGTTTTTCAGTATCACGATATCTACTCATACCTAACATGTCAGCTCCATCATCACAATTCATATTAATGCACTTTATAGAAAAACTATGTACGCTTTCAGTTTCTAGTATGAGGAGTTTTAGTTCACTCCGCAGTATGAATCATGTTCCATGAAATCATTAACTCCAAACTTAGGTCATGCAGCTGATAACTCATGTACCCATGCCTTATGGTATGTTCATTTCCAATGCTCACGCTACACTCCTAATGATTAGCAAAATTTAGATTATGTCATATATGTCCTCAGTTTAGCTCTCTTTGATGAATTCATGCTTTTGATACTCTATTTCTCAGGCCTCAGTTGAGTGTCAAAGTTATTCTTTCATGTTTCAAATCCTTCTGTTCTAACCTTTCAATGGCCTCTCCTTATGTCATTATTAGTTGAAATTCTATCTGTGTTTTTTGGCTAGTGCATGAAAGTTTCAAGTATAAAGGTTTAGAGGACAATGAGAAACATGCTTTTGTGGCTATTTGCCTACAAGTTTATGTGTGATAGTAAAGATAGGCTTGAATGTCATGTTGGTGTACAAGTGGAATGTATAGTTGAGTGTAAGATCTTGGTATAATTCAGTTTATATAGCCAGCAATCTAGTCTAGCAGTCAGACAGGCAAGTTCCTATCGGTTTTCATCTTTCCTATTCATGAGGTAATTCATGTTCATGCAAATTTTGAATGTAGACCAGTTTATGCATATGCATCAGTTTCGGGTCCCAGATATTCAGTCATGATTCAGTCCATAAGTTTTTTGTACATCATCTCAGTCTTTCCTTAGTATTTTAGCCAAGTCAGTATCATTTGGGGGACAAAGTATCCCAAGGGGGAGATGTATTGTAATACCCTGAGAATTTATGTCCTAAAACTTTAATTTCTCTTCATGAAATAGGATCTACTCTCTCATTTCTATCTCCGCCTTATAGCCATTCTTATGTCATTGCATTTATTTCAGAAGTCAATTCAGTTCATGTATCATGTTTCAGAATCAGTTATGCAATCATGTTCCAAGTCAGTCATGTTCATAATATGATCTCAGTTTCCTTCGTACAGTACTCTCAGTCTAATCAGTCTCATTTGAGGATGAATGTTCCCAAGGGGGAGATAATGTAATACCCCGCATTTTTGGGCTAGTCTTTGAACCGTAGTTCCTACTTGTATAAGCTATGATCTAAATGATTTCCATGCAAATATGAGTTTCATGATCTTTTTCCTTATTTTTTATTAGCTTTTGAGGTGAAAAATGTTCATAAGAATCACTTAGAATAAAGTTGAGATTAGAGCCCTTGATTCATCCAAAGTTTGGCATTCGATTCTAGAAGGGTCTAATTTAAATATATATAACTTTTATATACATAGAATTTTTCAGCTCAAGACCCACCAAATTGTAGATAATTGAATTAAATTTCCGACGATATTAATTTTACCAAAATTCGATACCCGAGCAAAAAGTTATGGCATTTTTTGTGTGAGGCAGTAAGCCGATGCGATAGTGATGCGATGCATCGGCCATCGCATTACAGAATTGTTTCAAATGCTAATTCAATTTGTAAAGGGTCTAGAGGCACTTTTTTCACTTCCCCTCACCCAAATCCGCCCATAACACTTGATTTCAGCTCCCAAAAGCAATATACACTCAATTATTCATCTTTTCTCTCAAAGAAAAACCCTAGCCTCCTCAAGAACACCAAGAACTTCATCAATTTTTTCTTCAAGAAAAACAAGAACTCAAGTTTCCTAATTCAAGAATGCTTTCAAGATTGTGTTTCCCCTTTAATATTAAATCTTTAAGGTATGTGAGAGCTCATCCATGGGTCCTCTTTCACCCATGGAGCCCAAAAATTCTTTTCTTTTAATTAAAGAATGAATCTTCCATTACTATGGTATTTTGTATGTTCAAGAAAGATTGAATTTCATGTTTTCATGATGTTTCTAATTCAATTTAGCCCAGGTATGATTCCATGAAAATTTTTAAATTCCTCATGCTATGAATTCGAATTTCCCATCCTTTATTCAAGTAAATTCCATGACAGATCCTAAATTCATGATGTTTAGCAATATTCTCATGTTTTAAATTCATGCCTTCCACATGTTTGATGAAATTCCCATATCATGTTAAGTCAATTTCAAGATGAATCCCCAAGCTCTGGACTTTGCCATGTAACTCTATTGTTCCGTCATGTTTATGACATTCCTACGTTCAAGCTATGAACTTTACATATTTTGATGAAACACTCATGTCCTATTTCAAGCGAATTACATGTTGATTCCCCAAATCATGATCTTAGTTATGTAATCATGCTATGCTCCCATGTTTAAGATATTTTCATGTCCAAGTTCATGATCCCTATATGTTTGGAAAATTGCCTATATTAAAGTATTAATCTTCATGTGCTTGATAGAATGCCCATGTGGATTGAATAGGGTAATCATGACATGTTACCATATGTTATCATTTATGTACAAGTCCATAACCTCCAAGTGTTTGATATAATGTCTTAGTGAATTAATTGTGAACAATTGAATATGGCTATGCTTTTCAATATCATGTTATGCTTTATTTTTCATGCTATTGAGTCCTAGGGGTATTCAATACCCGAAAATCTAGCTGTTGACCTAGAGCTACAGTTGTTCCAGGATAGTCTCATAAATATCATAATCAGTAGTATTCAGTCAGTACAGAACTCAATGTATTCAGTTGGACACCAGAACTTAGTGAACTCAGTCCAGTTCAGCTAGGGAACACGATCATTTACAGTTCAATCCAGCCTAGTACAGTTTAGAAATTAGTTCAGTATCGATTCAGTTAGGAGTAGGATTTAACACCAAGTGAACCCAGGGATGGTAACTCACCTGCCAGTAGAGGGTGTGATCCTTAGAAGTAATCCTTGTGTTCCTGAACTATGTAGCCAGCATAGGTTGAGACATTAACTAGCCACATTGAGGGTTGATGAGGTGTTTTACCTGCCAGATTGAGGGTGCCACCATTCTCTATCAAATCATCTGCTAGATTGAGGGTGACTCTTTAGCTTGTCTTTACCCGTGGCACGGTACTGACATCCTTCCAGCTGGGGTTATAGGTTGGACCCTAATTAGTTCAAAAAAGGGCATGTTAGTGATGTTGGACGTATTTATACGTCTAAGCACCATAACTTACCCATGTTTTAGCTAAGTTTTGAGAATAAAATACATAAGTCTTGCACTTTTAGTCCATTTTTAAGTAAGTGAGTTGACCTATGTGATTAGCATGCTTTTCAGGTACTAATGAGGAAGATTTCAGCACTTTGGGGACCTGTGGACAACAAAGAAAAACTTCACATAAAAGGGAAAGCAGCTTTTGGACTGAATGTGATGCATGGGAACTTTTTCTCAGGTAAACTCAGTATTTTTGAATAGTTAAGGATTGCAGTAGAAATTTATTAGAGAAGGATGTTATTAAAAAGCTTTATTGCTGTATTTTTAGGGATTATTGAATTATTGAGATTGTGGAATATTTTGGAAAATAGAGAAAACGGCTTAGTTGAGCGACGGAGAGAGGAAAATGTGCTTTCCTCTTATTTTCGTTAGCAATCTTTATCACGAAGATTCGTCTAAGTTTTGGTATGATGAAGATTTCTATTTTGACTTCCGTTTTATTCATGAGTAGCTAAGCTTATTTGTTAGGGTTATGGAAACCTTGTAGTATACTCTCTATTGCTATGAGTTTGTGAATTTATGATGTGTAATCTACTTATATCATTACTATATTCATTATAATTGAATTCTCGTGGTTGCAAACATAGGGATTACGCCATTATAGCAATAACTTGTTCGATAGAAAAGTTATTGTTTGGAAAAGAGAGTGTGATGAGAAAATAGGATTTCCAACCTCTATTTTACACGTTAATTCCCTAGCAGGATTAACTTCTTGGAGAGTTTGTATAATTTGTTGAACACTTTGGGTTCGAAAGAACTAAAGTGAATAAATCCTTGATGGTTGAAAAACACTTGGATTTAGAATTAGAATACGTCTCCCTATAAGTGCATGCATGCATAAACTCCGTATTACTCATAGTTAATAGAGAAGTAGAAACTACAAGGTGGACATAACCCTAACTTGTCATTCTCTTTGATTAAATATTATTACATATATCGTCTCATTTGTTACACTAATAGTATTATTGTGAACTTAAACCAAAACCCCCCTTATCTTGGAACCTTCGATCAACAGTCTAATAATAATCGCAATACTTAGTGACCATAGTATTCCCTGTGGGATTCGACACCCAACCCAGTTGGGTTCTATATTTGACAGCGACCGCTTACACTTTCTAACGAGAGTTGTAATTTGGGCGTATCAAATTTTGGCACCTTGCCGGGGAATACGGTTGTCAACTAAGTTTATGATAGTTAATAGACCCTTTGGTCAAAGATTCTCAAATTTTACTTTTTGCTTGTTGTTTTTTTTTTTTTCAGGTTTGGTAGAGTGCATGCCAAATACACGAAGATCTGGTCAGCCATTATTACCTATAAATCCTGAACCACAACTCATTGGCAGAATGGATGCACAACGAGACCTTGAAAGGAGGGCTGCTCAACAGGAGCAGGCTAGATTAGCTGCATTGGCAGCTGTGTAAGTGAATCAACAGAATGATGATAACCCAGGTCGGGTACCAAATCTTGAGGATGAGGACCTGGGTAATGATGGGTTATTAAATCCAAGGCGTGCAGATAATGTGGTAGCACCAGTAAACAGAAATGTCAGCAGAGATCGTCAAGCTAGATTGAGACCTGAACGCCGAGCTATGCAGGTTGCTTTTGATGATGATGATGACGACTTGGATGGGGATGGTGCCACAGGGGCTATTATTCCTCCGCCCTTGGCACCTGGATCCAAGTTCAATATCACTAGCACCATGATCCAACTATTGCAACTCATAGGGTTATTTGGTGGACTTGCAGGCGACGACCCGAATATGCATCTGATTAATTTTATCTCAACATGCAAATTGTTTGATAATCCAGGGGTTGAACAAAATGCAATCCGGCTGCACTTATTTCCATTGTCTCTATCTGGAGAGGTAACTCTATGGTTAAACGGGCTAACTCCTAACTCTATTACAAATTGGAGGCAACTGAAAGAGGCTTTCCTAGAAAGATTCTTTCTGCCTTCCAAGAGAGCATAATTAAGAGATGAAATAAGCAATTTCAGACAGCTACCAACTGAAGCTCTCTACGAGACATAGGAGAGGTTCAAGAAGAAGTTTATGCGGTGCCCAAATCATCAGATGACCAATGTCCACTTGATGGAAATATTTTATAGGGCTTTGAACTCGGTGACTAAGCCAGTGGTCGATAACGCTGTGGGTGGGTCATTCATGTACCTTACTTTTATTGAGGCATGTGATATGTTGGATCGTATGACAAAGCAGAGTAGAGCTTGGCATACCAGAGATTCTGAGGTAGCAAGCTCTATTGTATCTATTGGCATGACAGTAGAACAGAGGTGAAGAGAAGAGGAGCATGACCAGGATATGGCTCACATGAAAATGCAGATGGACCTTCTTTCCAAGCATTTATTATCAGAGAAGACAGAAAAGGTCAAGGTTGTTGTATCACAGGGAAGAGATGACTCCGATTCTGAGGAGAAAGAAAATTACTTGAATAATCAGGGGGGTTTCTAAGGCAATGTACAAGGAAACCAAGGTCGGAACTATTATGAAAAATCCGGATACAAGAACCGAGACCAAGGTAATTGGAAGAATAAGAATGACAGGAGCGGTTTGTATGTTCCTCCTGGAAATTGTGAAGTTACTGCATCTAGCTCTGGGAAGATATCCATAGAGGACATGATGACTAAGCTATTGAAGGGAGTGGAGGCAACCAACATGGGAGTAGCTGAGGTAAAAAATGATTTTTCCTCAATAAATCAATTGGTTGACTCGCATTCCACTGCAATAAAACAGCTAGAATAACAAATGAGTCAACTATCAGTGGCATTCAATCAAAGAAAAGCTGGCACTTTACCTAGTGACACTGTGCAAAATCCAAGGAAAGAGGGATCATGTATGGCTATTACCACCAGGAGTGGTAAGGTGTTAGAAAATCTATCCAAGGGTAAGACGGTGATTGATAGTATAGAGGAGAATGTTATTGAAGCAGATTTTGATGATTCTATAGAAGTTGAAGATCAGGATGAGAACGTTTATGACACTACACCTAGATGTCAACAGTCTGAAAAGATTGATAATGGGAAGCACAATAAAAAGGAAGTGGTGGAGAAAACTCTTCCAAATCCACCACCACCATTTCCTCAAAGACTGAAGAAGAAGGCTGATGACACCAGGTTCAGTAAATTCATGGCCATGCTGAAGCAGCTGACTATAAATGTGCCTTTGGTGGAGGCACTAGAGCAAATGCCAGGATACGCCAAATTCATGAAGGACCTTTTGACAAAGAAAAGGGCAGCAAGCTATGAACTGGCAGGTAATCTTCATCATTGCAGTGTAATTCCCATGAGGTCTCTGGTACAGAAGAAGGCAGATCCGGGTGCTTTCACTATTCCTTGCATGGTTGGATCCTTGGACTTTGCTAAGGCTTTATGTGATTTAGGGGATAGCATTAATTTGATGCCTCTAGCCATATATAGACAGTTGGGGTTGGGCGATCCTACACCAACCAACATGCGGCTTGTAATGGTAGATAGGTCGGTAAAACAACCTGTTGGTATCTTGTATGATGTATTAGTGAAGGTTTTTACCTTCATTTTTCCTGTAGACTTTGTTATTTTGGATTACGAGGTGGATTTTGAGGTGCCCATAATCTTGGGTCGACCTTTCCTCGCAACAGGAAGTGTGTTTATTGATCTATGAGCAAATGAGCTTTTATTTTGGATGAATGACGAAGTGGTGCATTTTGATGTATGCAAATCAATGAAGCAACCCAAAGATATAAATGTGTTTTCTATAGCTGATGTTTATTATGAGGATGATAAGGAATTATCTTTAGAGAAGCAGCTTACTGTTGAGCCATTGGCTGCTGTGATTTTGAACTTCGATCGTGAGGATGTTAAAGAGTACGAAAAAACTATCTGTGCTTTGACAGGAATGGGGTCTTATTCTTATGCCCCCAAGAAGCTGGACCTTAACCTTAAGAATTGACCTTCACCACCTGCGAATCCATCCATTTAAGATCCACCGGTGTTAGAATTGAAAGAGCTACCTAGTCATCTAAGGTATGTGTTCTTAGGTAGTGGAAATACACTACCGGTTATTATTGCTGCCGATTTAGGTGAACAACAGGTAGAGGCTCTCATCTCTGTTCTGAAGAGTTATAAGAGAGCTATTAGTTGGACTATTGCTGATATAATTGATATCCCTCCTGGGATATGTATGCATAAGATTCAGCTTGAGGAAGATTTCGTACCCACTATTGAGCATCAGCGTCGTTTGAATCCACCTATGCAAGAGGTAGTGAAGAAAGAAATTATAAAGTGGTTAGATGCAGGGGTGGTGTATCCAATATCAGACAGTAAATGGGTGAGTCCTGTATAATGTGTGCCCAAGAAAGGGGGCATGACAGTAGTAGCGAATGAAAAGAATGAGCTAATACCACTCAGGCCTGTCACAGGGTGGCGGGTATGCATGGATTACCGAAAGCTAAATTTGTAGACGTTAAAGGACCATTTCCCAATGCCATTCATGGATCAAATGCTTGATCGATTGGCAGGAAAGGGATTGTTCTATTTTTTGGATGGTTATTCCGGATATAATCAGATTTGCATTGCTCCTGAAGTTCAGGAGAAGACCACTTTTACATGCCCATATGGTACTTTTGCATTCAAACGAATGCCATTTGGGCTATGTAATGCACCTGCCACTTTTCAGCGGTGTATGATGTCCATTTTTTCTGATATGGTTGAAGACACCCTGGAGGTGTTTATGGATGACTTTTCAGTTGTAGGTGAGTCATTTGAATCATGCTTGGCAAATCTGAGTATGGCTTTGCAGAGATGTGTTGAATTCAATGTGGTGCTAAATTGGGAGAAGTGCCATTTTATGGTTAAGGAAGGCATTGCTCTCGGGCATAAGGTCTCTGAAAAGGGAATTGAGGTTGATCGAGCCAAGATTGAAGTTATCGAGAGACTACCACCTCTAGTTTCTGTAAAGGGGGTTCGTAGTTTTCTCGGTCATGCTGGTTTTTATCGGAGGTTTATTAAAGACTTCTCCAAAATTGCAAACCCATTATGCAAACTTTTGGAGAAGGAAGCCAAGTTTCACTTTGGTGAAGATTGCTTAAAGGCATTTGAATGCCTCAAGGGGAAGCTAGTTGAAGCCCCTATTATTGGAGCACCTGATTGGTCTCTACCTTTTGAAGTTATGTGTGATGCAAGTGGTGTAGCCTTGGGTGCTGTACTTGGTCAGAAAAGAGAAAAACTATTTTATCCAATATACTATGAAATCAAGGCCTTGAATGGAGCACAGAAGAACTATACCATTACTGAACAAGAGCTTTTTGTGGTGGTTTATGCTTTCGAGAAGTTCTGTGCTTACTTGTTGGGAACCAAGGTAGTGGTTCATACAGATCATGCGGCTCTAAGATATCTAATGGCAAAGAAGGATGCTAAGCCAAGGCTAATTAGGTGGGTGTTACTGCTTCAAGAATTCGATTTCGAGGTAAAGGATAGAAAAGATTGTGAAAATCAAGTAGCTGATCATCTATCTAGACTTGAGAGTGAGCACACAGTGCAAACCGACCTTGATATTGATGATGCATTCCCTGACGAAGAGATTCTAGCAACTATGGTGGAAAACTTACCGTGGTATGCAGATTTTGCTAACTACGTGGTGAGTGAAGTGATTCCTGAATATCTCTCCTTTCATCAAAAGAAAAAGTTCATGCATGATGTGAAACATTACTTCTGGGATGAGCCTTATCATTTTTGACGATGTGCTGATGGTATTATTAGGCGGTGCATCCGAGATGTAGAGGTGCCTAGCATACTGGAAACAAGCCACGCCTCCCAAGTTGGAGGTCACCATGCAGGTGATCGAACGGCCAAGAAGATGCTGCAAAGTGGCTACTATTGTCCTTCATTATTCAAGGATGCCTACGATTTTGTAAGAAGATGTGATCAGCGTCAGCGGCAAGGTTCTATCTCTAAGCACCATGAGATGACCATGTCCAAAATGCTTGAAGTAGAGTTATTCGATGTCTGGGGTATTGATTTCATGGGCCCATTTGAGATGAAATATATCTTAGTTCCTGTGGATTATGTATCCAAATGGGTCGAAGAAGTCGCGCTAGCTGATAATGAAGGTAAGAGTGTAGTGGCTTTCTTAAAGAGAAATATCTTGTCTCATTTTGGGGTACCTCGTACCATCATAAGCGATGGAGGATCACATTTCTGCAACAAGCTGTTCAGAGCCGTATTGGCAAAGTATGGGGTTAAGCAACATAAGGTAGCTACACCGTACCACCCACAAACTAGTGGGCAGGTAGAGGTTTCAAATCGAGAGATCAAGCTGATCCTTGCTAAAACTGTGAATGCCAGCAGGAAAGATTAGTCCAGAAAGCTGGACGATGCCTTGTGGGCATATAGGACCGCGTTTAAGACACCAATTGGCATGTCACTATACCAACTAGTTTATGGGAAGGCTTGTCACTTGCCAGTGAAGCTAGAACATAAAGCAATGTGGGCACTAAAGCAGCTTAACCTGAACTGGGATGATGCTATAAATATGAGATTGGGACAGCTGAATGAGATGGATGAATTCCGTCGAAATGCATATGAAAGAGCAGATCTCTACAAGGAAAGGATGAAAAAGTACCATGATCGGAGGATTATCCAACAAAACTTTCAAAAAGGTGATTTGGTACCTCTTTACAACTCTAGACTGAAGCTGTTTCCAGGTAAGTTGAAGTCTAAATGGTCTGGTCCATTCAGAATCAGCCAAGTTTACTCATCTGGAGTAGTGGAGTTAGAAAACAATGATGGTGGTGTCTTTAAGGTGAATGGCCAAAGAGTGAAGCTATATATCGGTCCAACCGACTCGATAAAATGTATAGCCACCATATATCTTGATGAAGTCTGAGTACTCGAGATAACTATGTCATGCCGCGACAATAAATCAAGCGCTACATGGGAGGCAACTCATCATTTTAATCATTTTTGTTTTACTAAGAGTTTGTTTTCAATAAATAAAAATCCAAAAAGAAGAGTCGAGCCACGACCAAAACTAAGGCGCTTGATGGGAGGCAACCCATCCTTCTAATCACTTTTGTTGTCTTTGATTAAGTGTAGGTGCAAGAAGTACAAACGAGGAGATTAGTCCTAATTTTGAGTCGGGAGTGAGTCATGTCAATGGTGGTAAGTCTAGGAATGATGGAACAACACAGGTAAGAGGGAGTAGTCAAATGTGTAAGGTTCAAGTCTGATTTGCATTAGAGTCGCGCCTCGAATTATGTAGATTCGACCAAGAGTGCACCGCCTTTCCAATTGCCTACGCCAACATAGGTAATAGACTAGGTGCCGCCTATGCGAACATAGGTAATAGGTTAGGCGCTGCCTATGCCTTTGCCTATGCTCACTGCCTCACATAGGCAATAGGCTAGGCGCCGCCTATGCCAACATAGGCAATAGGCTAGGCGCCTCCTATGCCAACATAGGCAATAGGCTAGGCGCTACCTATGCCAACATAGGCAATAGACTAGGCACCGCCTATGCCAACATAGGCAATATGTTAGGCGCCGCCTATGCCTTTGTCTATGCTTACTACCTCACATAGGCAATAGGCTAGGCGCCGCCTATGCCAACATAGGCAATAGGTTAGGCGCCGCCTACTTATGCTTAGGCAATGATATAGGCACTGCCTAATTACACTTTTTGCCTATTAACCCGTTTGTGAATTGACCAAACCGACCCATGGGTCATCCTTTAAATATATCCTCTACCTTTAAACACCACTAAAGTTTTCTTAAACCTAAGCGCCGCTCAACCTTGCCCTCTCCAAGTTTTTCTTTTTTCTCATCTAATCCTGCAGGCTCACCTTCCCAATTCATCACGAGTTTATCACCAAGTAAGTTGTTCTTTCATGTTCCGTAATTGCTTCAGTGCTACGCTTATAGTGGTTAACTTGATTTTGTAGTAGTACTTGATGATAAGAGTATGGTTAGTTTGTTATGATTTTTGAAAAATACATCTCATTGAGTGAAGCGATTCTTATGGGTATTCTTGATTTTACTCCGGTACGTATTGATTGGTATTCACTGTCATGATTTGTTATTATTATGGAGTTGAAATATTGAAGTTTAATGCATAATTTTGGGAGTTGTAAGCTTGACTATGTGAATGACTCGTTCATCGATGTAATGATCATGGTTAACCACAAGCATAAGATTGTGTGATTTTTTCTATGCAATAGCATAATAAGATTTCTATGTGGTAGTCTTTTTCAAAGATTGCATTGCCCCAATGAAATAAAGTCGGAAATGATAGTCAAGGTTACAAGACCATTGTGTGCTGCTTCCCTATATCAAACTGAGAAATTGTTATGTAAAGTGAAGGGTTGAAAGTGTGACTGCGCTAATAATGTTGTTGGCACATACCACCTAAATGTATGTCGATGAAGTCTGATGTAATCGACATCACTCACTCAATTAGTTTGTGCAAACGAATTAAGTGTGGGGTGGTGCCATCACTATTTTATTTTTCGATTATAGTGAATTTTACGTAATGAGACTAACATGACCCTACTATGATCTCAGGTAATATGGCTCCGAAAGGACGACAGGGAAAGGAGAAAGCATCCACCTCACAAAAGGGTCAAAAACGGTCAAGAAAGGACCAGGCTGATTCCTCCTCTCATCAAGTGCCTCAACACACTTTTGGAATTAAATGGGTTCTGGAGGAGGAAGGGAAGGAATGGTATCGAAACAATAAGGTGAAGAAATATGTCCATATGGATTTGATGCAGAAGAAAAGTTTAGCAAAGAACTGCCCTCGCATTTTGGCAAAGATTATGGCACTAAATCTTGACTTTATCTTCTGAGATATGGGCGAATGTAATCTTGATTTGACTCGAGAGTTTTATGCCAAATGGTCCCCAAGGACTACGGGAAATGAAGTAAAAATTCGGGGGCAAGTCTTGCAATTGAATGCTGATTTCTTCAACTCTTTCCTAGGAACTCTAAGTGTGGATCCATCACCACTCAAGGAGCTCTACAACAGACCTCCCTACAGAGCCATTAGATATACGTTGTGTGGATCAAGGTCCATGACCCGGTGGACCCGTCACAAAGATAATGGTCGTCACAATACTTACCTATATGCTTGTTTGAACAGATAAGCTCACATATGGTTAAGAATAGTCAATTCCTGCTTGATTCCTGGGACACAATACACTAAGGTCACGCGTGATTGAGTCTGTTTGGTATATGCTTTAATGATGAATGTTCCCGTCAACATTGGTGCAGTTATACGATCGTCGATGCGAAAAGCAAGGCTACACAAAAGGTCTCATTTCAGCTTCGGCAACTTGTTGACTGCAATTTTAAGAAAAGAGCACATTGAGGAGGAGCCAGCAGACCATAAGTTGCCACATAACCCGAAGAAGGTAGATCTCACAAAAATCAAAGATCCAGAAACTAGTCAAGGCATCAACCTTACCACTGCTGAGAGACATGCTCAGGATGAGAGTTTTTTCCACCATCTGTATGGCATGACTAGGTTTACTATGATGAATGGGGGTCGTGTGCCGACTGATGCAGAGCTTCGACAGTTGGACTATGACTACCCGCTAAATGAGCATGCTCGGGCCATGTGTGGAGTGGGGGTAAATTTTGAGGAACCTCTAGATGATGATGTGCCGACAGACGATGGTCACCGACTGCTAGACTCTGATGTGGAGGACAACTCTGATGATGAAGACTCTGATGATGATTCTGACGCAGGGGGTATGACCCCGGATATAGAGGAGGAGTCTGACTAACTAGGTTTTTGCTTATTTATTTACACTGAGGGCAGTGTGTTTGGTATAAGTATGGGGTGCGGGTATAAGTCTGCGGATTACCTACGTCTGCTGTATTGCGTACTACTTGCTTGCATTTATTCTGTAGTTGTTTTGATTTAGTCATAGTTAGTTAGTTGTAATTAGTCAGAGTTTTGCATGAAATTGTTCTTATAGACGGCATGGCATTATAATAGGAGTTTGTGCTGAATCACTACTATTGAAACATTTAGGCTCTAAGTTGTGACTCATTCTGTGATAATTGCTTATGGTTTAATTCATTCATCTGTTGGGTTAAGAATCTATAATGCTCTTAATTAAGTTGACCATGTGCCATGTGTGTGTAAGGTTATTGTATATTCTTTGTTGTGACTGATGCTAGAACTTGCCTGGTGTGTGTGTGTGAAGCGAAATAAAGATTGTGAGTTTAGGAGATGATTTAGGCATTTCTTTGGCAGCCCTGATTTTGTTTATCTTCCTTTTACCTACCTTTGTACATTGTCCTAGTGAACACCCTTTGAGCCTTTAGCTATTTTCTTTGGTAACCTCATATGTATCCTAATCCATTTTTTTTAAAAAGACCATAATTTGATCCAAAAGCTCCTAAGCGCTTTAAATTGTAGAATTAAGTTGAGTAAAGAGTGTGGCAAAATAAGAGGAAAATAGTGAAAGTGATGCCCCAAAGTTTAGTTATTGGTACATGAAAATAATATTGTGTTCAAGGGTGGCTATCATAGGGATGCTAAAAAAAATATAAATAATAAAAAAAGAAGGAAAGAAGAGAAAAAAAAAGAGAGAGCTGTATATTCCCATCATTGTGTTTCTGATTAAGTAACAAAATGGGTAAAAGGGGGTTGATAGATGAAAGGAAGGTAGAATGGTTATTAAAAGTTAGTGTAAATGGCATAATGTAGTGTATTAAAGCGCTTAGGGAACATAGTCACCATTTCTGGCCAAAATAGTCCTACCTGTCCCTTTAGCCTACATTACAACCCATAAAGACCTATTTGATCCTAACCTTAGCATTCTGATATTAGTGGAGCATTACACTAAGGTCAAGCCTATGGTCATCAGTTGTAATCTAAGAATTCTTTGTGAGAGTGAGAGCAAGCAAGTTCTTATACCCATATTTCTGAAAAATGCAAAACTATGAGTGATTATGGGTAACATTTCGAGTGAGCGCACATGGTTGATGATTCTTGGGTAGTTTTATCTGATTTTCTTTGGCTTAACTTGTGTATACGAATTAACCAACTTAATGAGTCTATGTTGGAGGGTGAGTTGTTTCTAGTAATGATCAAGAAATCTACTCTTTGTTAATAATTGTCGTATATGTCTTGTTGAAAATTTTGTGTTGCTCTTGTGAAGTTTAGTTAGGTATTCGCATGGATGCACTATTTTGTTCGAGGACAAACAAAGCGTTAAGTGTGGGGAGGTGATGTTGGGCGTATTTATACGTCTAAGCACCATAACTTACCAATGTTTTGAGAATAAAATACATAAGTCTTGCACTTTTAGTCCATTTTTAAGTAAGTGAGCTGACCTATGTGATTAGCATGCTTTTCAGGTACTAATGAGGAAGATTTCAGCACTTTGGGGACCTGTGGACAGCAAAGGAAAACTTCACATAAAAGGGAAAGCAGCTTTTGGACTGAATGAGATGCATGAGAACTTTTTCTCGGGCAAACTCAGTATTTTTAAATAGTTAAGGATTGCAGTAGAAATTGATTAGAAAAGGATGTTATTAAAAAGCTTTATTGCTGAATTTTTAGGGATTATTGAATTATTGAGATTGTGGAATATTTTGGAAAACAGAGAAAACGGCTTAGTTGAGCGACGAAGAGAGGAAAACGTGCTTTCCTCTTATTTTCGTTAGCAATCTTTATCACGAATATTTGTCTAAGTTTTGGTATGATGAAGATTTCTATTTTGACTTCCGTTTTATTCATGAGTAGCTAAGCTTATTTGTTAGGGTTATGGAAGCCTTGTAGTATACTCTCTATTGCTATGAGTTTGTGAATTTATGATGTGTAATCCACTTATATCATTACTATCTTCATTATAATTGAATTCTCGTGGTTGCAAACATAGGGAATACGCCATTATAGCAATAACTTGTTCGATAGAAAAGTTATTGTTTGGAAAAGAGAGTGTGATAAGAAAATAGGGTTTCCAACCTCTATTTTACACGTTAATGCCCTAGCAGGATTAACTTCTTGGAGAGTTTGTATAATTTGTTGAACACTTTGGGTTTGAAAGAACTGAAGTGAATAAATCCTTGATGGTTGAAAAACACTTGGATTTAGAATTAGAATACGTCTCTCTATAAGTTCATGCATGCATAAACTCCGTATTACTCATAGTTAATAGAGAAGTAGAAACTACAAGGTGGACATAACCCTAACTTGTCATTCTCTGTGATTAAATATTATTACATATATCGTCTCATTCGTTACACTAATAGTATTATTGTGCACTTAAACCAAACCCCCCTTATCTTGGAACCTTCGATCAACAGTCTAATAATAATCGCAATACTTAGTGACCAAAGTATTCCCTGTGGGATTACTTCCCACAGTTTCAGATTTAGAATTCGTATATAACTCAATTCAGTTCTACAGAACCAGGACTACCAAAAATAGTCACCAGTTATCAGTAACTCGGTTATTAGTAATCACAACTATCAGTTACTTAGTTATCAGAACTCAGTATTCAGTTCCAGTTATAGTCTCAATTATAGTCTCAATTATAGTCCCAGTTACAGTCTTAGTTACCGTCTTAGTTACAGTCTGAATCACAGTCTCAGATCAGTAACCCAGTTTAATTTTAGGTTTGCTTGACCATAGCGTACAATTATCAGTTATTCAGTTATCAGTATTTTAGTACCTCAGTTTATAGACTATTTTAGAATTATGTTATACATTTGGTCTTGCATTCTCAAATAATATAGTTTTCATGAATTAATGCTCAATTATCTTATGTCACTTAGTCAGTCCTTACCTCATATGCATAATACTCTATAGTTCCAGTCTAGTTATTTAGACTAAGTACAGTTCAGTCTTACATGCCAGTATTCAATTATAAGATATTTAGTTAATCAGATAAATTAGTATGTTTATGCATTCATGCTCAGTGTGATTGTTTATTCAAATCCTCAGTTTATGTCAGTCTCCATCACAAAGTTTCAGACACAGTATTCATACACTATCTATGTCTTATCATATTCCTGATTCAGTTATACTTATATCATTAAAGAAAGTTTATAGAAACTTAGTGTAGAGATTCACCATCATGTCAGAGAATATTTGTCACTCATGCTTTAAAATATTGTATTTTTTGTTTTTTCCAGCCTATTAGTGAGTCTACTTACACAATGCATACATGTTTTACAATTACGTATGAAATCAATTTTACTTATTGCATTCCCCCATGCATACTCAGTACATTCTACAAGTACTGATCCACATATCTGTCTATGTGCTACATTGTCTCATAATTTAGGTATTAGTTGTTGCTCGCACATCACAATCAGACCGTTGTAGATTCAAGCCAGTAGGTGATGAGTTCTCTTACTTTGGGAGCTCCAGAAAGTTTTAGTTTATGTACAGTTCATTTACTTTCATGTGTATTGATTAGTGGTCGTTGGAGGCATGTCCCAGCTATCTATAGTTAGTATAGTAGAGGCTTCATAGATGTCAGTCAGAGTCAGTTATGTAATTTTAGTTTCATCCTTCAGATTTATCAGATTATAAAGCTTTATCAGTATTGTATCTATTTTATATTTTTAGTATGAATATGTTTCCACACAGTAGAACAGTTATTTATTATGTTATAATTTAGTTGCTTAATAGTATGCGAGTTCATGGGTTAACTTGGGATCGCTTGTTGTTTCAAGCACCGTGTAATGACTAGGGGGTAGTCTCGGGTCGTTACATACTCCATAGAACCTTTACCGAAGCCACATCCTTGGTCCATAACCAATGGACTTGCCAATCCAAAATCTAAATCGGGACTTCCTCATAAGGCAAGGAATCCAAAACGCCAGAACTCTCCTAAAGGACAAGCAAGGCAGGATCACCCATGCATTTCTGCAAAATCAAAACATAAAACATTGGATAGAAAGAACCCACACTTAAAGGCAATTCCAACTCATAAGCAACATTTCTTACTCTTCTCAAAATCAAGTATGCGCTAACATATCGCGGACTGAGTTTCCCTTCTTTTCAAAACTCATAACTCCTTTCATGGGAGACACCTTCAAGAATACCTAATCACAACATCAAACTCCAACCCTCTTCGCCTTACATCTGTATAGTACTTTTGGAGAATTTGGGTGGTTTTAAGCCTATCCCTAATCACTTTCACCTTCTCCATTTCTTCATAAACAAATTCAGGACCAAATAACCTCGTCTCACCAACTTCGAACCACATAATAGGAGACCAACATATTTTACTATACAAAGCCTCAAACGGGGCCATCGAAATGTTGGAATGATAGATATTATTATATACAAACTCTATGAAAGGCAAATGATCAACCCAACTACCACTAAAGTCAATCATACAAGGCCTTAGCATATCCTCTAAGTTCTGAATGGTCCTGTACTCTTGTCCATCCATTTGAGGGGTGAAAGCAATTCTAAGGTTCACCTTAGTCCCCAAACCTTTCTGAAAAAAAATTCCAAAAGTGCAATGAGAACAGCCTACCTCGATCAGATATAATGGAAACTGTAGCACCATGTAACTTGATGATCTCCTGAATGAAAAGATTAGCATAGTCTTCTATGGAAAAATTAGTCCTCACAAGCAAGAAATGAGCAGACTTGGTTATACTATCCATGATGACCCTAATTGAATAAAACTGACTATGAGACTTTGGATGGTCGATAACAAAATCCATATTAATCACTTTCCATTTCTGTATAGGTAACTCAATCTCTTGAGATAATCCACTCTGTCTCAAGGTCTCAACCTTCACTTGCTGATAAACCATATACGTAGCCATGAAATTTGTCACATCTCTCTTCATGTTATTCCACCAATATATCTCTTTCAAGTCATGATACATCTCCATTAAACCAGGATAAATAGTATACCTTAACTCATGAGCCTTTGCCAAAATCCTTTCCCCCAACCTTAGACATCGGGAATGCACAAGCTACCCTGGTACCTTAGGATACCATCACCACCAATCTTAAAAGATAAGACTTTTTATTGACCTACCTCATTCTTAATTTGAATCAAGGTAGGATCCAAAACCTGCTTCTCCTTTACCTCAGTACTAAGAAAAGATTTCTCCACCTCCTGAACGATCACCCCTTTATCCTCAAAATTCAAAAAATAAACTCCATAATTATCTAAACAATGAATATCCTCCACCAACCCTTACTTCTCCTAATCAACATGATATAAGCTCCCCATGGATAACCTGCTAAGAGCATCAAAAACCATATTAGCTTGATGTGGATGATAAGGAAGACTCATATCATAATCCTTGAGCAACTTAAGCTCTATCCTTTGTCTGAGATTCAACTCCTTCTGAGTAAACACGTACTACAGGCTCTTGTGATGTGAATATATACAAACATGAACTCCATACAAGTAATGGTGCCAAATCTTTAAAGCAAAAACCACAAACAACAACTCTAAATCATGAGTCAAATAATACTTCTTATTCACCTTAAGCTTCCTAGAAGCATACGCCACCACCCTACTATGCTGCGTTAAAATACAATCAAGTCCCATACGGGTTGCATTACAATATACAACAAAACTATCAGTACCCTTAGGTAGGGTAAAAAATAGAGCCGAAGTCAAATTATCCTTCAACTTCTCAAAACTACCCTCACAAGCATCAAACTACAGGAACTTTACCTTCTTCTGAGTCAACTTAGTCAATGGGGCAACAATCGAAGATAAACTCTTTACAAACCTCTTTTAATAATTAGCTAAACCTAAGAAGCTCTGAATATCGATTGGAGTCATGGTTCTAGGACAATTCTTAACCACTATAACTTTTTTTGGAACCATCATGGTCCCCTTACTAAAAATAACATGACCCAAAAAAGTAACAACATTCAACTAAAACTCACACTTGGAAAATTTAGCATAGAAATATTGCTCTTTAAGGGTCCGTAATACTAAAAGAAGGTGATTGGAATGATCTTTCTCACTCTTTGTATATACCAAAATATTATCAATGAACACATTAAGAAACTAATGGAATATCCGATTCATAAGATCTGTGAAAGCCACTGAGGCATTAGTCAAATTGAAGGACATAACAAAAAACTAATAATAGCTATACCAGGTACAGAAGGAAGTCTTAGGGATTAAAGGTAAATCATAGAAACGTACTTAGCACCCTAAAGTTGGTCGAATAGTTCATCGATCCTAGGAAAATTATACTTATTCTTTACTATCACCTTATTTTACTGGAGGTAGTCTATACACATTCGAAGGGAACCATCCTTCTTAAGCACAAAAAGAATAAGAGCACCTCACGGGGAAACACTAGTGAAAATAAAACCCTTATAAAAATGATCTTTCAAGTAATTATTGAGTTCTTTCAAGTCATCTAAAGCCATTCTTTAAGGAAAGATAGTGATAGGATGGGTATCCTATAGAAGGTTAATCCCAAAATAAATTTCCCTATCTGGTAGAATATTGGGAAGATCGTCAAGAAACACTTCGAGAAACTCACTAACACGGGGACAGACTATAAAGAAAGACCTTCAAACCTAGAATCCTTAACTGGAACTAGATTGCACAGGCACCCCTTGGAAATAAATTTTTGGGATCTAAGAGAAAAAATGAACCTTACCTTAGGCGCTAAAGATCTCCCTTCCCACTTAATTATTGGTTTGTTCGACAATTAGAAATTGACCCTTCGGGTTCTACAATCAAGGGACGCATAACACAAATAGAGCCAATCTATCCCCGAGATAAGATCAAAATCTAGTAGATATAGTTCTATTAAATACACCAAGGACTCCCTACCATAGATACATACCACACAACCTATATAAACTCATCTAGTAACTATAGAATCACCCACTTGGATAAACACAAAAAAGGGGTCTAAAATATACTCAGAATTAAAACAAAAATGAATAGCCACATAAGGGGTTACATAATAAAGAGTAGACCTTGGATCAAGAAAACAATACACATCATGGGAAAAGAGTTGTAACATACCATTTACAACATTAGGAGAAACCTTAGATTCTTAATGGGTTACAAGAGCATATAGATGACTCAATTTACAACTGGTATTAGAAGCAATACCCTTTAGTGCAGGAGCTGAAGAAGTAGCAACAGGGAGCTTACTAAATCCAGAAACAACCCTTGAAGGATAATCCCGCTATATATGACCAAGTTGATCACACTTAAAAACACTTATTCCTACCCTCATCACATACTCCATGATGGCTATACCTACAAAAATAATAAGGGGGATAAGATAGGGTTGACCGAGCTTCGCTGGCCTCTGACTAGGCATCTTGGGCCCTAAATCCAATATTTTTCTGGAAGAGACAATCACCAGGTAACTTAGGATATGGAGCACTAGTGAAACACTCTAGTTTCTATACCTTAGAAAATGTCCTGGAATTTTGGTCTCTGGACCTAATATGACTCATGGGTATGAGTCTTGCGCTGGGGGTACGAATGGTATGGTATAGTCATATACTGACCATTATTGGTTAGTAGGATAGATTTTAGTCACTGGAATGGGTATGACTCGGTGGTATGAGTTGTATGGTTGGATACAAATTATTTGGTTTCTTCACTTAATTTTAGAATTGGTAACTTAAGTTGGATCCGAATATGAGTGGATTACCAGGAGCTAAAATCCTGGGTATGAGTCATACACAGTACTCGTATAGTGGTTAGTGTTCAAACTTTTTGTGATTCTATCTTGCCAAGGATACCAGTGAAGGGTATAAATCATATATTGTCAATACGACTTGGGTAGAATGAGTCAACACTAGATAGTATTGGATCCAAGGGTTAAGGCTTAGGATACGAGTGGTGGGTACCACTCATATCGAAGGGTATGACTTATGAGGGTCAATCATACCCCTGTGATGGGATTTTGTACAACTTAAATGGGGTATTCTGGATATTTTTTGACTTAGCCTAATAAAGTACCATGACTTGTAACTCTATTGGGAGGTTATTTACCCTATTATTCTATCCATTAACACCTAGAAACTCTTTCTAAATACTCTGTAATTCTCTCAAAAGCTTTTGGGCAAGAAATCTAGGCTTTCAACTAGAGGACTAATTTGGGGATCTTGTTAGTGGTTTCTCTCCATCTACTTTGTCAATTAAGGCATGTTCTCTTCCCTCATTGTTAGTTCTAACTAAAGGCATGGTTTTATACAATGTTTTTATGATTTTAAAGTTGTGTGACTTTGGGATTTTAAATATGATTTGGGGGTTTTGGTTATAAATGGTTGGTTATTGTTTTCCCATATTTTAACTATGCTTTTATATGAATTAATGGTGGTTTTGGATAATTGGTTGCATGGGAATGGTTCTTTGGAAATGGACTTTGGTTTTGGAAATACTATGCCCCCAATGTGTTTGATAAAAGGCCTTTAACAATATTTTCATTATAATATTGGGTTTTTAATAGAACTTTTGTATGGTTTAAACTTAGTAATAGACCCCTAAATGGTATGAATAGTTTAAATGGTTTTAAATAGATTGGAAAGGCCTTGGTGGCTATGGTTTTGGTTAATTAGAAATCATGAAGGGTACATGGAATCCCGTAACTCTTTATATGGTTGGCGATGGACAAAACTTATAAGTTATTATTGGTATGACATACCACTTTTAATGGCCTTGGTTAATAAATGTTTAATGGATTGGTTGGTTGCTTGGTAATGGTTTTATTTGGGCAATAACTGCGAGGTGTATAGCAAAGTCATGGAAGTTGAAGGTCCCGGGAGGACCAAAATTTGAAACGTATATTGTCGATGTAGGGTTGGTCTTGGTGACCTTGTGCATTATGTCACACTTTATATTTAGGAAATGTACCAGTCATCCCAGTTTTTTATTCCTTGCTCATGCGGCTTCACGCACTGGGGCCCCCCATTAACAGGAAAAGCTGAACCCATATAGCCCATGGATGGTTTAGGACGACAAAGCTACATATGCAAGGTAAAGGTTTTAATGACATCTAAACCCCGTTCCCCTTTCCTAGCATGGTTATGTGTGTGTATATATATATGGTTCTGTGCATATAGATGGTTTTACTTTGTTTTATAAATGGCATTATTTTATCCTTATCCTGAGTTCATGATAGGAATCACTCGCTAACCCATTTTTGGGTGGTTGTATACCCATGTTATGTAGGAATCGATCATCCTACTCTCTTACATAGTGATTGACTTGGGGACATCTGTTGGATTAAAGTGTTGAGCTTCCATATTCTTAGAAGGATCTATTTCATGTTATTGATATTCTTAGACATTTTAATTGATTTCTGGATATTGGTTTTGTGTATGATTGGGGTCATGTCCCAGCCAGATCTTCTTACTCTTTTAGTTAGCGGCTTTGTGGTACTACTATGGGTTGGAATGGAAAAGATCGGTATTGGCGTCGGCCATAATATTTGCATTGGAATTTAGGTTGACATCATTGGACATAATTTCTCACCATTCCATCATATTTTATTTTGGGATTAATCATATTATGTTTTGGAACTTATTTTTTAATGGCCTAATTTATTGCCCTTGTTTCAGTATTGGTTTGGTTTGGTATGGTTGGTATAGTTTTGTGTGATGGGATGACTTGATAGTGTTGGTCTAGGAATAGACCTAACCCAAATTCATCCCTTATCCAGTTATGCTATCTTGTTATATATTTGGTATTCAGCTGACTCAAGATATGCTAATGGTGGTTTGGTCGGATAACAGAGGGTGGTCCCCAGTCCTTGTTGGACTTGGGATTCCCATTACGACAAGGCACCTAGTCGGGTCGTGTCAAGTTGGTATCATAGCTTTAGGTTCATGGCCAATTATGAGTCTATAAAGACCTGTAGAGTAGAGTCTCTTTTAGGGGTGTGTAGCAAGCCACACTCATAAGAGAGAGGCTACAAAGCATTTAGGAATGTTTCTCTTTCTTGGTATTCTTTCAAGCTTAGAGTCTAAGTCCTTGAATTCTACTCTAATCCTTGGTTGTTCAATTTTTAGATCATTCCTCGACGATCTGGAGCATAAAAAAACTCTTTAGTCCCATCTGGGGACAATGTTAATGGGGTACATCATATGTTTCAAGTTTGTCTTCGATCTTAGGGTTCTATCCCCCATAGTTCTGGAGTTCCTGTGGTTGCTACTAGTCCTCCTCAAGGTGAGGTGACTAATGCAGAATTTTGCCACTCTATTCCTACTATTTCTAAATATGTTGCTACTCAGGCTGAGTGGGATGCGTCTGGTAGGTTGTATGCTGAGGCCACAAAGGTTGGTCAATTTACGAAATTAGATCCTCCTACTTTTACTAGTGTGGAGGTGGAGGAGGATCCTCCGGGTTTCTTGCATGAGATGGAAAAGATATTAAGGGTGATGCATGCCACTAATGTGGAAGGTGTAAATTTTGCATCTTATCAGCTCAAGGATGTTTCTTACCAATGGTACAAAGAGTGGGATAGGGATAATGAGATATAGAGGATTCATCCTTATGGGATGCATTTTCTAGAGCTTTTCTAGATCGTTTATTTCCTCAAGAGCTAAGAGAAGTAAAAATGGAGCAATTTTTGAACCTTAAGCAAGTAGAATGTCTGTCAAGGAATATTCCTTGAAGTTTCATCAACTGTCAAGGTATGCTCCTGATTTGGTGGCTGACATGAGAGAGAGAATAAGAAAGTTCACTTCTGGGTTCAATCGAGATTTGATCATTGAAAGCAAGAATACCTTGCTAATTAAAGATGTGGACATTTCTAGGTTGACTATTCATATGCAGTAGGTAGAGAATGAGAAGAGAAAGCAGGTGAAGTTCGGAGATCGATAGGGTAAGAAGAACAGGTTTACTGATCAGGGAGATGCTCTATTTTAGGGTGGTCGGGATGGAGGCGAATAGTAGAAAAACAAGTAGGGAGTTATGGTTCTTCTCTACTTCTAGTTCTCCTTGCCTAAAGTAGTCTAGTGACAGACATCACTAGGGTGGTGACAATTTCTGGGCATAGGATGCCAATCTTAGGCGAGTGCGGGTCAGTCGGTTTATTCATGCCCTACTTGTTAGTTATATGGTCATCCTCATTGGGTTATTGCGATAAACAGATGGAGAAATGTTTCAAGTGTGGACAGGCAGGACATCGGCTCAGGGATTTTCCAATTAATAAGGTCGCTGCGGGAACAAATAAGGTACCGATGGATTCATCGTCTGCTTCTACTCCCAATGGTGCTGCATCTACTTTTCTTACTACTCCTAGTTGTAGTATTGGTCAGGACAAGTTGTATGCTTTGGTATTCCGACAAGAATGTGAGGCATCACCTGATGTCATTACTGGTATGTTACAACTCTTTTCTTGTGACCTATATTATCTGCTTGATTCAGGGTCCACTCTTTTTTACATGCCCCCATTTGTGGTTGTATGTATTATCTGCTCATTTTGAGAGGCCTCCTATTAGGTAAGCAAATAGATCAATTGGAAAAACTCAACATTAGACACATCGGCTTGGGGTGTCCGAGGAGGGCTAGAATCAACCGATTGAACTCTACGAGGGAAAACAAGAGCTGGACCCCTAGACCAGGTCTTTACCGATAAGTAGGACGGCTTCGTCCACATTGTCCTCAGGTTGGACTGAAGAGTTTCTGCGAGCGTGAGATCTTTTGGGAGGCATAATTTGAAATAAAAATAAATGGAAATTAGAGGAGGTTCAAGGACTTAGACTTTATATCTCGAAATAGAACAACAAGAAAAGGAAACATTACTAAATGTCTTGTAACCTCTTTTCTATAAATGTAGTGTGCTACACATCCATAATAGAGACTCTACTTGTAATGACTTTGTGGAAACCTAATTGATCATGAACCTAGGATATGATACCAACTTTTTCATGACCCAAACCAAGGTCAGGCCATGATGGGCATCCCAAGTCCGCCATAGACAGGAGACTACTCCATTGCCTAGTCACACTGAACACAGTACCCTAACAGTGGATAAATTCCAAACATATAACAAGATAGATGAAATGTCATGACCTAAGGCTACCCCCTAGTTTCAGCAATGATGCTTACAATTGTAAGTGACCACAAGCTAACCATGAGATGGTACCTGCTGTGAGCACTGAGTAACTTATAATAAAGACATATGCAAAATACAACTGATAAATATCATAAGGTTTTAAATACTGAAAATGTAACTAAATCTGCAAGTTTGAAAACATCTATGAAAAATACTGAAATTCCACTGCTAAGTTTGATACACTAACTGCCTGTCTGAATGTCTGAAAAGCCTCTAACAGACTGATTGTGGAGTTGATGGAACAAACCCCCAACTAAATCTAACTGACTGTAATAAAGAGATACTAAAATAACTGAATAAAATATAAACGTGTCCTCAAAGGATGAGACTCATCACTATTTCTGATACTATAACACTGAACTTATCTAAGCGCGATTAGGAAACTGAGTGACCGAACCTATGTTATAAGACATCATAGTGCAAAGAAAAGTGTGTGTTTAATACCTTGAATGTACTGGTATATGAGATGAGGTTATGTTGTAATACAAGGGTTAACTGTGCATGAATTAATGACTGACTAAATAACATAAAATAACTGAGTATGCATGCAGGAAATATCTGAGAAAAATTCATAAGAACTGTAAAATCTATGAATGCATGACTAAACATATATTATTTCTAAGACAATCTGTAAGTTAAAATATTGAAATCTGATAACTAAATAACTCGTAATCTGTATGCTTTGATCAAGCAATCCTGTATTGAATTTTGTATTGAATACTAAACTGAGACTATGGGAGGTATCACCTAACCGACATGCCCCAATCTAAGATAAGCGAGGTCTAACTTGTACCCCAGTTAGAAGGGTGTCAATACCATGCCACAGGTACTAACACTGGCTATGTGGATCCTCTAAACTGGTGTCTCGAAGGACAAGTGAGTCAGTACTAAACTTAAGGGTGACCCCTAAGAGATTGTTATTCCTAAACTGACGGGTGACATCTCAGAGAATGTCAGTCCTAACTGGCGGGTGACATCCTATAATTCTACGCTGGCTATGTAGTTGTGAAACTTAGGGACTGCTACTAAGGGTTGAGTCCTAATTGGTCGGCGAGTCCCTATCCCTAGATTCGCTCGGTGCTAAATCCTACTCCCAATTGAACTGACACTGATTACTTGACTGAACTAAGCTTAACTGAACAAACAACTGATCTTAATGACAGATTGAATGATAATGCTCATGGTATATCTAAAATCATTCTGAAGATAATTAAATTATGTAAGGGTGTTCATCATTCACCAGCAGTGAATGGAAATAACCATAAGGACATAGAAAATCTTTGAAACTATAGTAGGGGATCATTGTTCAAAATCCAACAATTACGCATTTCATCAAACATATAGGAGTTATGAATTTAAGCATGGGAATGGGTAAAGCATGTGATTGAAAATATAGTTATAATACTAAAATCATTAATTAGGGATTTAACATGAGGATTTCAATGCTCAAATCATATAAAGGCTCATTCCATCGAAAAATACTTGAAACATAACTTGTATTCAAAATCAATTACAACTTCATGTAGACAATTCATCATAAACATGTAAAAACTCATAATTTGATATCAAAAGGGGATTCTTTGACTCCATGGGTGAAAAGGGCCCATGGATGAACATTAGACATACCTTAAATCTTTAAGCTTAAATGAGAAACACAATCTTGATGCTTTTATTAAAAGTTCTTGGATTTGGGAACTTGATTTCTTGATATTCTAGAAGAGGAGGTAATTGAAATTGATGAACTTGAGGAATATTAGGGTTTGTTTTTTAGATGAAAATTTGGGGAAAATAGGCATATAATACCCTAACCGACATTTTAATTCATGTTTTTACGAATTGGAGTGAGGGAAAAAGACTTAATTTCCCCTCTAGAATTAAATTCACAACTGGAACGTAGATTTGAAGGACACCGCGATGCGATGAAGGGATCATCGCTATACCTATCGTGACGCACCACTATTGTGGTGAGGTTTTAGAATTGAAATCCAAACACGACCCAATCCTCATTCGAAAAATCCAAAACTTTCCCGAGACATGCTCCGTACACCCATGAACATAAATTAACTCAAAAACCCAAGTCTCGATCTCAAGAAGACCAATTTAGAAATACTCTAAGTTAAGATGCCAAAAATAAGACTAAGTTCCCAATACTTAGTGAAATTTTCAGTCTTTAAGCCTCTTATGCATGCAACTAGGAGATGAATTAAGCTAAAAAAGTATGGGATAGTATAATATATCCACCTTGGGAACATTTGTCCTCGAATGAAACTGATTAAGCTGTGAATACTAGGGAAACTAAAATCATATACTAAACATGCATAACTGAAAACATTATTACATGACTGAGTCTAAAACATTATGCAGGAACTGAGCTGATTCATGAATGCATGCAAGGAAATGAGAATGATTATATAGCTGGAACTGAGAGTGGAAAAGAGCCAATCTAAGAAGGATTGTTACCTTATATTGAGTCTGAGTTTACGGAGAAAAGATGAGGGTACTTGGTACGTACATCTGCTTCTACTTCCCAAATGGCTCCCTCAACAGATTGATTCTGCCAAAGAACTTTGACCAAGGGAACTTCTTTGTTCCTTAGTCTACAAATTTAACGATCAAGGATCTCGACTGGGATTTCTTCGTAAGAAAGGTTATCCTAAACATCTGTGCTTTCTAAAGTAACTACAACAGCTGGGTCACCAATACACTTCTTTAACAAAGAGACATGGAACACCGGATGCATTGATGCTAAATCCACTAGCAACTCAGGCTCATAAGCTACCTTTCCAAAATGGCTCAATATTCTATAAGGGCAAACATATCGGGGACTGAGTTTCCCCTTCATGCCAAATCTTTTTACCCCCTTCATGGATGAAATTTTCAAATATACCAAATCCCCAACCTCAAACTCAAGGTCTCTTCTCCTCATATCTGTATAGGATTTCTGATGACTTTGGGCTGTCTTAAGCCTCTCTCTGATCAACTGAACCTTCTCCATTGTATCAAAAACTGAATCTAGTCTAATAAAAGCAGCCTCACCTGCCTCAAACCAGCCAATAGGATATCTACATCTTCTTCTATAGAGAGAATTAAATGGAGCTATCTAAATACTAGAGTGATAACTGTTATTATAGGCAAAATCGACCATAGGTAAGTGATCATCCCAACTACACTTGAAATCACGAACACACACCCTAAACATATCCTCTAAGGTATGAATGGTCCTCTCTGCCTGACTATCTGTCTGAGGATGAAAAGTTGTATAGAGATAAACTTGGGCACCAAGACCTTTCTGAAAAGCTCTCCAAAAGTGAAAGGTAAATAGAGTACCTCTAACTGAAATAATAGACAACAGGACTCCATACAACCTAACCAACTCTCTAATATAGAGTTAAACGTAGTCCTTAGCTGAATAAGAGTGTAAACTGGCAAAAAATTAGTTGATTTGGTCATTCAGCCTACAATCACCAATATCGAATCATCCTGACATCACATACGAGGCAAACCCATCACAAAATCCATGTTCACCTCTTCCCACTTCAAGTGAGGATGCTGAACTCATGTAATGTTCCAATAGGCCTCTGGTATTCAACTTTAACCTGCTGACAGTTAGAAAACATACCTACAAACTTTGTAATATCCCTCTTCATACCACTCTATCAATAGATTTCCCATAAATTATGCTACATCTTAGTGGCTCCTGGGTGCAAAGAGTAAGCATACCATGCACTTCTGCCAGGATTCGCAGTCTCAAACCATCTACACATGGCACACACAATCTACCCTGGCATCACAACCACCATCTCTCCCTTGGGAGAAAACCTCTATCTTTTTATCTCTAACTAATTGTTTCAACTTGACAAAAGTGGAATCTTTATCCTGCTTCTCCTTCCTTTCAGAAACCAAAGAAGACTCTGAACCATTCTAAACCCCTATACTACCTTCAGTTGAATCAACTAACCTAACACCTAATCTAGAAAGCTGATGAACCTCTTGAACTAACCTTTTCTTATCATTCTCAACATGAGCAACACTACCCATAGACAATCTACTATGGACATTTGCCACTACATTGGCCTTGCCCGGATGATACAACACACTCATATCATAATCCTTCAACAACTCTAACCCCCTTCATTGACGAAGATTTAAATCTTTCTACCAGAATACATATTGAAAACTTTTGTGATCCATGGACACATCAACATGAACTCCATATAGATAATGAGTAGAGCCAATCCATACCAAGAATGACATCAAAATCAGTCATCTATAACTCCACAAGGGCAACTGAGGTGACTTTTTAGCATATTATGACCAGGCAATTCCTGTATGACCGTCTTGATACAATAGAGGCACCTACTATAGTAGTCAGTAAGAAAGGTTTTGTTAAAGATTAAGAATTGACATCGAAATCAACTGTTGTATTGGGGTTAAACGGAGAGCGAATCCAGGGTCTAGTAAAGCATAAACATAAAGGTAAAAGACCAGTAACGTACCCATAATCACATGAGGAGAACTTTCCTGATCCTATCAGGACTGTAGTACATACAACGTGTTCTATGCTGTACACTGGTGGCACTGGAAGAAGTGGCCTACTAGTCGAGCAACCTGCTGGAGTTGAAGACAGATTAGACTGGCCTTGTTGGCGAAAATCCTTTCCCTTCTGAGAAGCTACTCTACATTCCCTGATCTTGTGGCCTGGGTTACCATACCCAAACATATATTACTGCCAGCTTTACACTCACCCTGGAGATTTCTACCACATTTCTCTTAGAGCAGATTAGTACGACCATTGTTCACACTACCCTAGGGCTTAGAACCTGGCGCTATATCTCTACTGTCATTCCTAAACTTTAGCACTAGCACACTAGTTGAAGATAGAACTGGGGCTGAAAATTTTTGATGGAACTGAGAATGGTTACCACCCTCTGACCTCGACTGAGAAAAGTTAAAGCTATTTATTTTGGCCCTCTTATTCTCTCTCTCTGTACTTAAGTTTCTGTTCCTCAATCTATTGAGCATGAGCCATAAGCATAGATAGGTCCATCTCCTTAATCAACATAACAATCCTACACTCCTTGACCACACTATCAGATACATAAGAAAAGTACTTACTCATTCTAGACCTATTATCTACGACCACATTAGGAGCATACCTCGCCAACTAAGTAAACTTGAGCGAGTATTCCTTCACACCATATTACCCTACTTCAAATTAATAAACTCCAGCACCTTAGCTTCCCTCAACTCAAAAGAAAAGAACCTATCTAAAAAGGTTGTGGAAAATTCCTCCCACTATATAGCCTCGACCTTAGCACCCTATCTTTCTTTCACTTCTTATACCATAAATGAGTTATATCCTATAACTGGTAAGAAGCCAACTTTGCACTCTCACTCGAAGTGAAACCCATGAAATCAGTCACCTTCAAAACTATATATAAAAAATCTTATAGATCCTCCTCAGACTTGGATCCCAAAAACAAAGGGGTATTCATTCAGGTGAAGTCTCGAATTTTAGCTGTGGATGCATTTACCACTAAATTAGTTGGAGAAATAGCCTACTGGTTGTTCTGAGTAGCTACGGAGTGAACTAAGGTAGTGAATCAAACTCTGAACTCGGCGTGAGAGACACGCTCGTTCATGGGATCTTTTTAAATAGGCAAAGGTGCGGGCTGATTTGCATTTCTTATTCTGTTATTTCTTTTTGGAGGCATTGTCTTTGAATAGAATGAAGAATAAGTTAGAAAAAGGGTTTTAAATAGAGATTATGCTCATTCACACGACTGAATACTAGAAGAAAGGATACTTTTCCTAAATCATCTTTATCCTCATATCTATAAGTGAGGCATGCTTCATACACATGCGTAAGACTCTACTCAACATGGATTTTTAGACTCGTCAAGACTCTCTAAAACATTAGGCTCTGATACCAAGTTTTGTTACGACCCGAGGTTACCCCTTAGTCGCGACAACGGTGCTTACGATCACAAATGACTACAATCTAAACCATGAGTTGGCCCCTGCTGTAAGCACTGAGTAACAGATAATAAAGACATGCAGAAGATAATTGATAAATTCCATAAGGTTATAAATACTAAAAATTTAACTGAATCTACAAGTCTGAAAATATCTGTGAAAAATATTGAAATCCAACTGATAAGTCTGATAAACTAACTAACTATCTGAATACTGAAAAGCCTCTAACTGATTGACGGTGGAGTTGATTGGACAAACCCCCAACTAACTCCAATTAACTGTAATAAAGAGATACTAAAATAACTAAGTAAAAGGTAAACTTGTCCTCGAAGGATGCAAACTCACCACTGCTATTGCTGTTATAACACTAAACTTATATAAGCGCGGTCATGAAGTTGAGCGTTCGAACCTATGATATAAGACATCATAGCATGAAGAAAAGTGTGTGGTTAGTACTTCATATGTACTGGTATATTAGATAAGATTAGTCTAGAATGTAAGGGTTAACTATGCATGGAGTAATTACTGATTGAATAGCATGAAATAATTAAGTGTGCATGCATGAAATAGCTGAGAAAAATGCATAAGAACTATAAAATATGTGAATGCATGACCAAACATATATTATTTCTGAGATAATTTGTAAGCTAATATTTTGAAATCTGATAACCGAATAAATGGTAATCTATATGCTTTTTTCAAGCCAACCTAAATTGGATTCTTTACTAAATACTGAACTGAGACTGTGGGAGGTATCATATAACCAACATGCCCCAATCTAAGCTAATCGGGGTCCAACCTGTACCACAGTTGGAAGGATGTCAGTACTGTACCATAGGTACTAACATTGGAAGTGTGGATCCACTAAACTGGTGTCTCAAAGGACTAAGGAGTTAGTCCTAAACTAGCGGCACTACGTCGTTGGTTGTCACTCTTCGAAATTTAAAATTTTCCCAAACCTTTGTCTTGGCCAAACAACACTTTGGGAAGAATAATTTTGGATTTGGAGGGGTAAGAAGCAAATTAGAGCTCTTTCAAAGCTCAAATGAAAATGGAAATGCAATGGTCCCCCCTTTGTACTTGCAAGTGTACTTTGTTGTCCCCTTGTCTCCTCCTCCTTTTGGGAGAATGGAATATGCTTTTGGACTATCAAATTTTTCACTCTCTTTCTTCCCTTTTTTTGGATCAAACAACACCTTTGAATATTCTTCTTCACCAAGATATGAAGATCAAGGATGAAGAAGATGAATATTCAAGTGTTGACCAAGTTTGACCAACAGGCAAATGGACTCCAAATCTGATTTTTTTTTTGTAGATCTAGGTTCATTATGCCAAAACAAACTCAAACCACTAAAAATTAGCCACAACACAAGTCCAAATAGAAAGGTCAATTTCGGATCTTAGCTCAAAAGCTTCAAAAACACCATGTTCATGGAGGTTTTTTGCTCTAACTCAACCAAACTTCACTCTAAAAGTAGATCTAGACTCCCTAGGCACTAGAGAACAAGGATCTAGTGCAAGGAACTTCAAAGACAAAGTAAAAACGTGTAGATATAAGTTCTAAATTCGGATCTAACACAAGATAACACTAGACACCATTTTATTTTTGTATTTTTCTAAGCTTTTGACTCTTTTATGTTGAGATTTTCTAAATAAGAGCACTAAAACCAAGATTTAGGGATGTTGGAACAACCCTAACAAAAGATTTGATACCAAATGATAGCCTAAAGACTACCAAACACACAAAATTGACACAAAAATGCAAAAATCAGCAAGCACACAAAGAAAAAAACACACTATAATGGAGATGAAGAAGAAGATTGCATGAATAAAGATAGATAGAAAGTCCTTTACTCCTACAAATGATTAGCACTAGAAGGTGTATAAAAACTTCAAACACACTTCACTAATAGAGCTCAAACCCTCCTCTTAGGTGGACCAAAGGACTCACACTTCCTCAATCACACCTTTCTTGCCAAATAACCCAACACAAGTGAAAACCAATTTCAAATGCATTCAAGGTTCAAATTTTGATTTCTAAGCTACAACTAGAAGACTAAGTTACAAAATAAAAAGTATCCTTTCAATATTCATCAAAGACAATCAAAAGTGTGAAGAAATTGTCTATTTATACTATTAAATTTCAAATAACAAAACTACCCTTAATGATTTAAATAAAAGGGGCGCCCCTTGAGAGTTGGATTATACAGTGAAAAGTCCTTCATACCCTTCAAGTGAGGCACCTCTTAAGTGTATTGATTACCTTCTCCTCCTTTAACTTGACAAGACTTTAAAAGGCTCCAAATACTTACCAATTCTGAAGCTTGAGCCTTTGACCATGCCTTGTATTCTTTTGTGCTCTTCATGCTTGTATCATCCTCTTCATCTTGACAGGAATTTGTCCTCAAATTTTCACCTTACGAAGCCAAAACAGAGGGAAAGCAAACATAGAATCCTTGTAATAGGAGGGTTAGCATTAGTACCACACTCTTATCACCAACCCATGGTTGCTCATTCTTGACATACACCCACATATCCTTAGTATTTGACATAAAAATCTTAGCATAAAGGATACCAAAGACATAAATAGCATCAATATAAAAAATAAGTGAGCATGACCAGAAACTATAACCTTCACATCTCAAGAGTATTTTGGGGTCAAATGGGAGCAAAGGATAAGGGTTTAAGCCAAGATGACCCACTTCTTTCACTAAGTTACCAAGCTCACAATTATTCAAGGCATTACCCACCACTAGGACAAACACAAGACCACTATGAACAATATTAATATCATGTATATCATTCCACAAGTTCAAAGGACCATGTTCAATATCAAGACCATCATTATTATCATTAAGACTAACTTGAAAGTTTTCAATCACACTAGTCTCGTATTCAAGTAGTGAGCTAATCTTAGGTGCACATGGTTTATTATATATATCAAGAGAGCTAATAAAGGAAGAAACATGCACACCTACATCAAGAAATTATCAAACCTCTGCATAAGGAATCATATGACAATAATTTAAGCACAAGGAAATATAGGGAATAACATTATTACCTCAGTTTGGACTATGACAATCCACTTTTTTGAAGCTCTCTGCCAAGGGTGTTTTGAGGCTACTTTCATGTGAGATTTCTTGTTGATCCTTATTTGATAGTTCATTACCTTGAACCTGCAAAAATGAAGAATCAAGGCTAGGTAAAATTCTAGACTTTGAGTTAGTAACTACCAAAGGACCTTTGTAGGCAAGTCCTAGAAGCAAAGTTGTCTTTTATTTTCCCTTCTCACAATCTGAAACCTCTCCTTCTTTTTACTTCTTTATTTACTCATCCAACTTCTTGGTTTTCTCTTGGATTTCATTCACACTTGATGGTGGAAGAGGGAGAAGAGTGAACTTTTGGCCACCATGTACAAAGGTGTACCTATTAGATCTTCAATCATGTATAGTGTGCCTCTAAAATTAACAAGGCCTTCCCAACAATATGTGACATGCTCGCAAAGGGATTACATCACATAAAACTTCATCATGATAATTCTCTATCTTGAATCTAATCACACATTGTTGTTTGACCTTCAATTCACCACACTTTTTAACCATTGAAGCTTGAATGGATTCGGGTAAGGGATAGTGGATAGTTTTAAGTGGTCAACCAAGGTGACACTAGCAATATTCACACAACTCCCACTATCTATGATCATTAAAATCAAACTTCTTTTAATAAGGAACTTGGTATGAAAGAGGTCCTCTCTTTGATCATCCAAGACCTTACTAAACAAAGTTCTCCTAACAATATAACTAGGCACAACATATTCTCCTTCACAAGGAAACATATCTTCTTCACTACCCTCACCTTTAGCTTCACGTTCCATCCACTCATTATCTTAAGAGTTTTCATCATTCTCCTCAGTTTCCAACTCCACTCCTTCACCAAGATAGTACAACTTCCCCTTTCTTAAAATCACATTATGTCGTTTAGGGCACTCACTTTCCCTATGACCCCAACCTTGGACACTTGAAATATCATAAACCCTTAGATGAGGGAGAAGGGAATTCAGCTTCACCTCTAACTTTAGAGGTTGATTTGACATTTTCTCGGTTGAGATTTAAGTAGAAGAAGAAGATGTAGAAGATTTGTTCTTGTTCCAACCCAAAGTTAAAGGACTTACCTCTTTGTCTCTTTTCAAACTCGAACTTTGTTGGACTTTAAGCTTATAAGCCGACCTTTCCTTTTTCTCTTTTTCAATCTCCATGTACACTTGGAAGACTTAAAGCACAATTCCAAACTTGTGAAGAGTCAAATGGGAGGATATGCCCTTGTTCAACCCAACCTTGAAGCGGATAACATCATGTTGCACTTGTTCACCTCTATGGTCAATTTTCAAGACAAGTTGCAGAAATTTATCATAATAGGCCATGACACTCTTACTTCCTTGCCTAAGATTGTAAAGCTTGGCAAGAATCTCATGCCTATAATGCTACGGTACATAACTTTCTCTCATAACTCTCTTCAACATCTCCCAAAGAGGTGGTTGGCCATCAATCAACACATCATCAAATATTTTGGTGTAATCCCACCAAGTGTTTGCATATCCTTCAAAGAGAGCAATAGCATAGCAACTCTTCTTTTCTTAGGAAAGGTCATTCACTTGAAAAATCTTTTCACAAGCGGATTCCTAAGATAATTACACTTCCGGATCACTCTCACCTTTGAAAATTGGAATTCCAACCTTGATTGAGTTAATTCCAATGTCTCGGATTCTTTGATGTTCAACATGGACTTGTCTTGACTCATGCCCTCGAAACTAATAGACATCATTAGGGACATCATAACCTTCTTTCTCTCCTCTACTATAATCTTCAATTTGGAAAGGGTAGTTTTGGTTTTGAGGTCTTTGTGGAGGGTTATGAGGTCTTTGGTTATTTCAAGCTTGGACTTGTGGTCTTGGATGTGGTGGAGGGTAAGGTCTTTGGTTCATGGGATTTGGTATTGGGTAGTTAACATTTTGTAGAGGTTTTTGGTTATGTGGGGTAATTGGTCTTTGGTCCAAGGGATTTGGCACTTTTAGGTTCGAATTTAGTGGTGGATTTTGAGTTTTAAGTCCCTCTTGTTGAACTTAGTTCATTTGGTGATGTAGTGGCCTTTGTAGGGTCCGGTTAGGAGAGGTTTGGGATTGGTTTAGTGGCTGGTTTTGTGGAGCTCTTGAAGGGTTAAGCATTTGGTGGAGGGTTTTGGGTGTTATAGTCATGGAAGAGTTATTGGCTTGGACACTAGAGGATGCATGGTAGGGATTAGGGGTAGAAGATCGTGAGTTCCTTCTACTTTCAACACAATCAAGCCTTCTACTAAAACTGGAAATTTCACCCTTCATAGTCACTATTTCACCCCTCATAGCATCCACATTACTTCTCAAGGCATCATTATCATTATTCATTTCCCTCCTCAAGGCATCATTATCACTCCTCATTGCTCGAGCAAGGGCCTCAAACCGAGCCATTAAGGCTCCAATAGCATTATTTCCCAAAGGTTGGGAAGTAGTATCTCCAGATTGCATGGAAAATGTACCTAAAAGAACAAAAAATACAGCAACCAACACAACCTAAAAAATGAGCAAACAAGTTAGTTCAAAAGCCTCACTTCACTCACGCTCAACCTCACCTTACAAGTGTTGGAGAATCGGCAACACTTGGCAAGTTACTTGAGATGTGAGAAACTTTGGTATGGAATCGATATTTGTTTGAAATGACTCAAATAATGTGATGCACAAACTTGAACTAAAAAAATATGATGACTTAGAAATAAGAAAAACACACAAAAAACCAAAGACACGAAATAAATGAACTCTAGACTAATTACCAACCTATTAGGTACTTACTAGTTTGCTAATTAGTGATAGAATTAGCCTAAAATAAACTAGGATAAAAAATTAAAAACTAGGAAATCTAAGTTTAGAGGTGAATTTTGGTTGATCACAAGTGATGACATGGCACTACGTGGTTGGTTGTCACTCTTCAAAATTTCAAATTTTCCCAAACCTTTGTCTCGCCCAAATAACACTTAGGGAAGAAGAATTTTTGGATTTGGAGGGGTAAGAAGCAAATTAGAGCTCTTTCAAAGCTCAAATGGAAATGGAAATGCAATGGTCCCTCCCCCCCTTGTACTTGCAAGTGTACTTTGTTGTCCCCTTGTCTTCTCCTCCTTTTGGAAGAATGGAATATGCTTTTGGACTATCAACTTTTTCACTCTCTTTCTTACCTTTTTTTAGGATCAAACAACACCTTTGAATATTCTTCTTCACCAAGATATGAAGATCAAGGATGAACAAGATGAATATTCAAGTGTTGACCAAGTTTGACCAACAAGCAAATGGACTCCAAATCTGATTTTTTTTTGTAGATCTAGGTTCATTATGCCAAAACAAACTCAAACCACTAAAAATCAGCCACAACACAAGTCCAAATAGCAAGGTCAATTTCAGATCTTAGCTCAAAAGCTTCAAAAACACCATGTTCATGGAGGTTTTTTGCTCAAACTCAACCAAACTTCACTCTAAAAGTAGATCTAGACTCCCTAGGTACTAGAGAACAAGGATCTAGTGCAAGGAACTTCAAAGACAAAGTAAAAACTTGTAGATCTAAGTTCTAAATTCGGATCTAACACAAGATAACACTAGACACCATTTTATTTTTGTATTTTCTGATTTTTTGACTCTTTTATGTTGAGATTTTCTAAATAAGAACACTAAAACCAAGATTTAGGGATGTTGGAACAACCCTAACAAAAGATTTGATACCAAATGATAGCCTAAAGACTACCAAACACACAAAATTGACACAAAAATGCAAATATCAGCAAGCACACAAAGAGAAAACACACACTATAATGGAGATGAAGAAGAAGATTGCATGAAAATAAAGATAGATAGAAAGACCTTTACTCCTTCAAATGATTAGAAGGTGTATCCAACCTTCAAACACACTTCACCAATAGAAGCTCAAACCCTCCTCTTAGGTGGACCAAAGGACTCACACTTCTTGAATCACACCTTTCTTGTCAAATAATCCAACATAAGTGAAAACCAATTTCAAATGCATTCAAGGTTCAAATTTCGATTTCTAAGCTAAAACTAGAAGACTAAGTTACAAACTAAAGAGTATCCTTTCAATATTCATAAAAGTCAATGAAAAGAGTGAAGAAATTGTCTATTTATACTATTAAATTTCAAATGACAAAACTACCCTTAATGATTTAAAGAAAAGGGGCGCCCCTTAAGTGTTGGATTATAAAGTGAAAAGTCATTCTTGCCCTTCAAGTGAGGAGCCTATTGAGTGTATTGATTCCCTTCTCCTCCTTCAACTTGACAATAATTTAAAAGGATCCAAACACTTGCCAATTCTAAAGCTTGAGCCTTTGACCCTGCCTTGTATTCTTTTGCAAGGTAACATCATTATGCTAGTACAATTCCATTTACCTGGGGAAAACTACCCATTTGTTCATTAAATCAATGTGGGGGAATACTACGACCCCCTTTGTTCGTTAAATCAAATTTTTATGTTTCAATAACCTCTTTATATAATGTAATAGTTCCTAAAAATAGCTCAATGAGAATATACTAATATTCAAAGCCAATTTCACAAGATTAAGTTGGAGTTATACCAATTCAATTATCCACATTCACGAAATTGGTTAAATCCATGACCCCCTAGTTTATTCACCATAACCATGCACCCCACATGTTCAAAACCATCAATTCAAATTATACATAATTCATAAAAGCCATAGGAAAAGCAATTAATTCAATAATATTCAATAACCCTCAACCCACATTTAAAATCATCAATTAAATCATATGGGTCCAATAATAAACATATGCTTTAGATAAAATAAGACTTGGGGAAGAATAACATGCTTGAAAGTACAGAGAATTACATAGAGAAACCCTTAATCCCTTAGATAACCATCTTGGAGTAACTCTAGCTTGTTATTTGAAAGGGGAATTTGGGGGAGTAAGGAGAGAGTTTATGATTGAAAAGGGTTGGAAATAATGTACTCAGGGTGTTTAATGTATGTGGGTTGTAAGTGGGTAAAGATGGAAATATCCAAAGTGCCCTTCATTAAAAGCTGAAAAATTATCGCCAGTGACTACGGGTCACTATACGACACATAACGACTCACTATGACTCAGTACCATGAGTCGTAGGATAGACAGTAGCTGAGAGACCCCTCTATGGTGACCCTATGACTCACACGCCATGACTCATCAAGATCCTAGGGTCCAAGTTATAACCAGGACAGAAACATTTGGGGTACACACTGGTCACCTTAAGATTTGGACACCACAATTCGTAATGAGTCCTTATGAATCGTGACCTATAGTTGTAATCAAGACAATATAATAGATACTACTCACTAGTCAGACAATAATTTGGATCCTGTGGCTTATAAGGACAATTTACAAGTCGTAAAGAGAGTCATAAGTTGGGCAGTAAGTTCAAAAACTCAAAAAGTTTCAAGGACCAAAATTCGAGGTGTTAAATTCTTCTCCCATAGGATCATTCATCTCTAAATAATGAGACAAGGCATCCATTAGCATAAGAAGGGCTGAAATAGTGAGTGAATTAACCTCAAATGTAATTATTCCAAAATAGTCAATTATTTTGATTATATTTTTTAATTTATATATGGCCGAGACTGGACAGTGGCTTGGATGAGCACAAATGTACATTTCTACTCAAAAGAATCAAAATAGAGCATATGTTAATGAAGTAACAAAAGAAATATGTGTGAGTTTTACTTATATGCCATAGACTCTTATTGAGCAATCAACCACTATATGTCAAATGAATTTCTATTATTAGTTT
Source organism: Capsicum baccatum var. pendulum (assembly GCA_030864225.1). Lineage (NCBI taxonomy): Eukaryota > Viridiplantae > Streptophyta > Magnoliopsida > Solanales > Solanaceae > Capsicum > Capsicum baccatum. Next base: position 218,612,795 of record CM061557.1, on the reverse strand, counting down.
ATTTTGATAACAAATTTTCTATATGTAGAAAGAAATTGAGTCAGATTTTAGCCAAAGCACTATAGCCAAGTCTCAAGTTTTACCAAATAATGTCGTTGGTTAGGTGTTAGGGCAAGAGCACTCTGGAAGGGTGAGACGCTTGGGATTAGGAGCTATTTTAGTAGAGTTTTTCAACAAGTTAGACCTCATTTTGGTGGTAAAAATGCATCAAGTAGTGGAGGTTCTTGTTCATTCTAATGTCGAGAAAACTATAATCAAATGATGAATTCTCATAATCAAATACTGTGTGCTCCGAAGGCATATATGATAATGAAGGAAGGAACGATACCAGAATAATTTGTGGGCCTTTTTGATTCTCCTTCAATGGTTTCTCCCACAACAATAAGTAAAGTTCCCTTTACTCTTTTTGACCTCGATGTTTGATCACCGTTCCTATTTAACTTTGGATGATGGTTCCCAATACATAAACCTGAGGGTAGTTTTGTGCTTGATGGTTTTTTCTTTCCTAATCTCCTTAAACTGCACATTTAAAATGAAGATATTAGCAAAGAATACCTGTTTGTTGTTGTATGTTGAATGGTAGTACCTGTATGTTGTATGAATTGACATAACTTTTATCTTATGCCTATTGGAACACCTAGTGAAAGAAACTCTTTTTAAGGGATTTGAATATATCTGTTTAACTCTACATTTTTAGAATATTTGATTGGGATTCTATTTTAGTACTTATTTTGTGATTATTAATACTGGCTTGAGAAACTTAACCCGCAAAAGTTTCATACATATACCTACTGAATGCCCTGCCCTTGTCTGTAGGGTAAAAACTTATCATATAATGGTTAGTCATGCCCTTGCCTGTAGAGCAAAGAAGATTTAGATTTAGAACTGTAAGAATTAACTCAATTTGATGTATATTTTCAGTATTGGTTGTTGTTGTTAGTACTCTGGTGTAATCTATATGTTTGGCATTTAAACAAAAAATTATGATCATCGTGTGAACTATTGAAGTCAATAGTATACATCTCTTATTTATGTATGTGCTTCTATCATCAGAAGTTTAATCTAACATTGTGGTTACTATCAAAGTAGGCGGTAACAAAAAAATACCAAATGTGTATTGGTTTGTCTACTCATTCATCTTCAGATTTGAAATATTCTTTTTGAGTTTGAGCTTGCGTTGATATCATATTAACTCATTTGTAACCTAAATTAGGCTAGGAAATAATAGAACATCATGTTTGCATTAGTTTTAAAGAAGTAAGAATACCGGACTATTGTAGAAAATAGTGTAGATAGAAGTGACAAAAATAATGAATAAGGAGAAAGAGAAGAGCAAAGCTAAGGATATTATTGTTGCTGATGTTGAAACTGCTTGATAAGAAATATTAGATGGTAATACTTCTTCAAGTTTTATGAGTAGTTTTGAGGAGTTTTATGCTACTGTCAACTCACTTGCTGGTGTTTTTGTAAAATTCCTGAACTAGTTGGTCCTTTCAAAGTTTTATGAGTAGTTTTGAGGACATTTTAAAGTTTTCTTATAAAGGGGGAATCAATTCTAACAATAAGAAGAAGGTGGTGAAAAGGTCCAGTAAGAAATGAAATCGATTGATTGATCCATTCGATTTCAGCTTTATTAATTTCTATTACTATTTTCTAATTCTCTGCATAAAACCATGGTGGTGTCTCTTTTATTTTTTAAATTTCATGTCAAGTCAAATTATATCGTTCTTTTTGAAGCGGAGGGAGTAAAATTTTATTTGTTTTTTTTTCTTTTAAACATTGTGTCAAGTTAGTGTTATTATATTCACAAAATTGCAAAATCGTGCTTAGTGGTTGTTGCAGTGTTAACTGTCCCTTCCTGTTTGAGTGGACTGTGTGTATCACTACTAACAAAGTTGACAGAGAGAGAGATATTTGTATTTTTTGATATAGAGTGATTGTATAGAGAGATGAAGAAGAATTCATCAACTGAAAAAGGTTAAATAGTTAAAGAACCATTTCTTCTAGATGTTACTGAAACTCAAAAGGGTGGCTTTTGGACTTTGCCTTTCATACTTGGTATTATTCCCTTTTTACTTTTCATTTTTTCTATTATAGTTGTAAAGTTGTTGTTATGTGACTAGAAGGTGATGAATAAGTCGTAGAATGGCCAGTCATAGAAAGGCCAATCGTAGAAGGTGCTTTAATTTATTAGTATCGAATTAGTGGTTGGTGTCTCTTTCTTATTTAGATGCTTGTTGTTTACTTGAATCATAAATAATATTAACAGGGTTTGTTATTATATTTTATCTCTATATCAATTTACTTAATACTTTTTCCATTTCATTACATTTCAAAATGAAGGTGATATATAAAAACTGTATGTTAAATGGTACTTAAGTTCCTAGTTTGATCAACTGATTGAATAGTTTAAAACTGTAGCATGGAGTAGTTGTTGATTGATCAATTTACATTTATCATGATGTTTTAAGTTTTTTTTAGTTGTACGCAAATATAAATATTTTATTATAAGGATTGGAAGTTTATCTGATTGGTTTTTATGCATTGCATTTTTATGTAGTCAAGTGATGCGGCTAGTGGACTATTTTTCCCATGGATGCAAGGAGACCACGTGATGATAGTTATCCTGATAACAGTCGTTGATTTCTTTGCAAATGGTCTTGGATATTCAATTATGTATTGGATGTAATTGTGTGGTTGGCGCGAATCTTAGAATATTGAAGGTTTTGTGTTTAAATTTGATTTTGGAGTTTGAAGATACTATTTAACGTTGAATATTTAATTTTGAAGTTTAATGTTCAATATATTTTTGACATGCTTGTCAATTACAATATATAAATAGTCATGTTGTGTTAATGATATATGAATTGAACAAATATTGAATTGTATGTTATGCCTAAAGGAACAATTAAATTTGAGCTAAAATTAGAATCTATAATTAGTAATTGAAATTGATGGCCCCCACAAAATTTAAAAAAGAAAGAAAAATTGTGGAGGTTTTAAATCGCCGCAATTTGTAAATAAAAATTTATTATAAAAAAGATTAAATTTAAAGTAACGGGGGTCGTCCGCCACAAAATAGCCGCCGCAAATTAATTATGTATCAGAAAAACTATCGTAAATTGATTATGACGGCTCGTATTGTGGGGGGTTTTGGAACCCCCAGAATTGAAATTTGTGGGGGTTTGAAACACCCGAAAAATGTAAAATTAACCCTCGCAATTTGACCCTTTTTTGTAGTGGCAGGTAGCATACCCACACTTACCTTTAACAAAGACAGAAAACAAAAATATTAAGGAATACGCATTCCTATAGCATGATTACCCCAAGCACAAAATAGGAATTGATATTTGGACTTCCTGCCCTCTTCATCTTCCCAAGTGGCTTCATCAACCTTTTGATTCCTCCATAGAACCTTCATTGAAGCCACATCCTTGGTCCGTAAACAATGAACTTGCCGATCTAAAATCTCAATCGAGACTTTCACATACAACAAGGAATTCGAAACACCAACACTCTCTAAAGGGACAACCAAGTAAGGATCACCCACACACTTCTTTAAAATCAAAACATGGAACACCAGATGGACAAAATCCAAACTCGAAGGCAACTCCAACTCATAAGCAATGTTGCACAATTCTCAAATTCGGGGACTGAGCTTCCCCTTCTTTCCAAATCTTACCACTTCCTTCATGGGAGACACCTTCAAGAACTTTAATCACTAACATCAAACTCCAACTTCCTTAGGTTCACATCCGCATAGGACTTTTGGCAACTTTTCAGTGGTTTTAAACCGATCCCTAATCACCTTCACCTTCACCATAGCCTGATGAACCAAGTCAAGACCAAATAACGCCGTCTCACAAACCTCGAACCATCCAATAGGATACCGACTTCTTCTACCATACTAAGACTCGAACAAGGTCACCTGAATGCTGGAATGATAGATATTATATGCAAACTCTATGAGAGGCAAATGATCAACCAACTACTATGAGAGTCAATCACAAAATCCCTTAGCATATCCTCTAAGTTCTGAATGATCCTCTTCGTTTATCCATTCGTATAAGGGTGAAAATCGGTGCTCAGCTTCACCTTAGAATCTAAACCTCTCTGGAGATAATACCAAAAGTGAGATAAGAACTACGTACCTCGATTAGATATAATGAAAACTGGAGCATCATGTAACTTGATGATCTCCTAAATGAAAAGCTAAGTGTAATCCTCTGTGAAAAAATTAGTCCTCACAAGACAAGAAATAAGCAGACTTGGTCATCCTATCCACGATGACCCAAATTGAATCAAACTGACAACGAAATCATAGAAGACCGATACTAAAATATTTATCAATCACTTCCCATTTCCATATAGGTAACTCAATCTCTTGAGGCAATCCACTAGGCCTCAAGTGCTCAATCTTCACTTGCTGACAAACCATACACCTGGCCACAAAATTTGCCACATGTCTCTTTATGTTATTCCACCAATAAATCTCCTTCAAGTCACGATACATCTTTATTGAACCAAGATAAATAGTATACCTCGACTCAAGAGCCTCAACAAAAATCCTTTCATACAACCTATCAACATCGCGAATGCATTATCTACCTTGGTACCTCAGGATACCATCACCAATAAACTTAAAAGCCAAGACTTTCTGATGACCCACCTCATCCATAATTTGCATCAAGGTTGGATCCAAAACCTGCTTTTTCTTTACCTCAGTACCGAGAGAAAACTTTGCCACCCCCAGAACGATCTCCCCACCTTCCTCGAAATCCAAAAAAAAGAACTCTAGGATTAGGTAAATGGCGAATATCATTTACCAGCTATCTCTTCTCCTTATCAACATTTAATAAGATACTCATGGATAACCTTCTAAGAGAATCAACAACCATATTAGCTTTACCTAGATGATAGTGAGGACTCATATCATAATTCTTGAGCAACTCAAGCCATCTCCTTTGTCTGAGATTCATTTCCTTCTGAGTGAAAACGTACTGCAGGCTCTTGTGATAAGAATATATATCAACATGAACTCCATACAAGTAATGACACAAATTCTTCAAAGAAAAAACCATAACCAACAACTCCAAATCATAAGTTGAATAATTCTTCTCATGCACCTTAATATGCCTAGAAGCATACGCGACCACCCTGCCATGCTATATCAAAACATAACCAAGTCCCATACAGGATGCATCATAAAATACAATGAAACCATCAGTACCCTCAAGTAGGATCAAAAATGGAGCCAAAGTTAACTTATCCATTAACTTCTCAATACTACACTCATAAGCATCAGACCACAACAACTTCACCTTTTTCTGAGTCAAATTAGTCAATTATGTATCAATCAAAAAGAATTTCTCCACAAACCTTTATAATAGCCAGCTAAACCCGAGAAGCTCTAAATATTTATTAGAATAATGAGTCTAGGTCACTTCTTAACCCAAAATAGATGACACATGCTCCCCTTGGAAATAATTTTTAGGCTCTAAGATAAGAAATGAATCTTTCCTTTGGCGCTAATGAAATACCTTACCACTCAATTATTAGTTCGTTTGACAATTAGAAACTGACCCTTCGATTTCTACAATCAAGGGACATATAGCACGAATAGAGCCAATCCATCCCTAAGATAACATTAAAATCTTGAATATCCAGTTCTACTAAATCCTCCAAGGTCTCCCTACCACGAATAGAAACCACACAACCCCTATAAAATTTTTTAGTAGCCACAAAATGACCCACCAAGGCCGACATAAAAATGGGATCTGAAATACACTCAAGATCAAAACTAAAATGAATAAACACACAAGGGGTCACATAATAAAGGGTAAACGTTAGATACAGAAATCAATAAATATCACGAGAAAATAGTCGTAATGTACTGATGACAACATTAGGATAAGCCAAAGATTTCTGATGGGTGGAAAGTGCATACAAACTTTTACGACAAAAACAGGTACTAGAAGCAGCACCCACTAGTGCAAAAGTTAAAGAAGTTGCAATAGGGACCTTATTAGCTCTAGAATTAACCCTTGAAAGATAATGCTGCTACATGTGACCAAGCTAACCACAGTTAAAGTATTTATTCTATCCCTCATCCCATACTCAGTGATGGATCTACCCATAAAATGACAAGAGGGATAAGATGGGGCTGACTGAGCTCTACTAGCCTGTGACTGGGCACCTTAGGCTATAAATCAACAGTTTGTATAGAAGTGACAATTAATAGATGACTTAGGATATAGAACACTAGACGTAGAATAAGAACCAAAATTTTCCCACTCTTTCTTAGACCACTGCCTATAATCATTACCACTATTCTGACAACCTTCTCCCTGTTCAGAATACTTCAATTTATTACTCAGCCTTTTCTTTATCTCATCTTTCTTATTCTTTTACTCCTCAAGCTATTATATATACACCACAATCCTAGGTATATCCATATCCTTATTTTAATACCTCGTACTTTTCCTAGCTTAAATTCGTTCCTAGAATGTTAAGGGATATCTTCAAAAATGAATATCTTTTATTTCATATAGAATTTTCCTAATTTAGACCTTCCATTATGTGGAAATTAATAATCTTTTCATTAATACCAAATTCACCTAATTCTGATACCCCGTTGAAAAGTTATGGCAATTTCAGTAAAGTAGTATCCCACCTGGGCAATCACCACATCGCGGTGAATGCCAAAATGGCAATTGTCAAATTCCATGGCCCTTAGTGATAGATCGTGTCGTAGAGAAGTCCAATTTTCTATTTGTCAAAATACAATAGCCCAACACGATAGTGGTGTGTCGCGCCAATGGCCAAAATGGCATTCCAAAGGGGAACCGTAATGGTGGCGCATCGCGGAGAACACCCAGATCCCAATGTCCTATTTCCAGTGAGCCACCGCATAGTGGCGCATCGTGGTGGCCCGCCAGTTCGGAAAATATTATTTTTCCAATTGCTTTTAAATTTTAAAAGGGGGTATTTTGGCCAATTTCCAAGGGCCCAAATTCATCCAAAACATAGGATTAAACATATTCAAGTCACTTTATAGCTAAATTCATCCATTCTCTAAGAAAGAAAAAGCCTAGAGCTCCAAAGCTTCTTCTCCAAGAAATTAAAATCCTCCATAGTTTCTTCGACAAAGCTTAAAGTTGTGGATTCCCAAGGCAAGATAATAAAGAACTTATCTGTAAGAACTTGAATAGGAATCAATAATTCAAGTTTCTTCATCTAATCATCAATCAAGGTATGTGGGATTTATGAACAATGATCCTCTTTCATCCTTGTGCCAAATAAATATACGTGAGATTTGAATTAGGGTTCATACCCATTATTGCTCTTTGCATGATTTTAAGATTTCAAGTGTTTTAGATGATGAATTGCGTGTCTATTTTCATATTTTCATGCCTATTGTATAGATTTCCAGATTTTGAGATGAATTATCATTGTTTTCATTATCAAGTAGATTATTATGATGTTTTGACATGAGTTTGATGTATGGGTTACTAAGCCAAATTTTATATATTGATATTTCAATAAATATGATGCTTTAAGCATCACATGATCAGTTAATTTGTAGATTCTTAGCAAAGCTTTGATCTTTTGATCCTGAGTTTATCAATGGAATCCACTTTATAGCTTTATTACAGATTGCAGAATTCAGATCAACTTTATTTATAGAATGATTCATATAAAAGCATAAATGGTTTCGTAATGAACAATTATACTAGATTTTAACGTGGATTTACAACAGAGTGAGCATACAGTTTTAAAGGGAGTAGTATTTAGAACCGAGCGAAAAGTGTGGAATTAGCATGCCTTATCTTCCATAGAACTATGTAGCAAACGTAGTTACAGATTATCAGATTATTCTTATTTCTATATGAATGACAGTTTTAGATTGTGATCGATTACATGGATAGTAGGTTATAATCTCTAGCTAGAGTATGACACCTCTCCCCATTGTGAGGTTTTCCCCTTTGGGGAACAAGACATTTGACTCCATGTTAGCTCACTTTGTTTATGTCTGTTAGAAGAACCTCCTTTACAGATAAGCTTCAAATAAAGTTTTTTTCTTCCTAATAGTAAAAAAATTTTAGAATAGTTTTAAAGTATTTTTCCCTGCTAGTTGAAGTAAAAGATATATAGAAAAGCTTTTAGATAACTAAGTGTAAAGGCTCACAACTTATTCAGATTATGCTTTACAGAAAGATATCATCTACCAATTTCAGCTTTCATATTTATGATTTAACAGTGAGTCCTTTCTATACTTAGACAGTATGATTTAAAGAGAGAATACAAGAACAACTTTTAGAAATAAATGTTATGAATCACTAGATTTATAAATCCTGATTTGCTATTCACGATTTCAGATTTTAGTATTTCAGATATTCCAGCTTATGTGAGTCATTTACATTTAGCATTCATTATTTTATAAATTATGATGATGAGATGATATTTTACTTATGCATATTACCCCCATATACTCAGTACATCCTCAAAGTACTGATCCACATATATGTCTATGTGCTATATTGTCTCATAATGTAGGTTTAGGTGCTCAGTGTCAGCAGCATGCGTAGTTCGAGCATCTCCATCTACATTTGAAAGTTAGTGAGTCCTCATAGTTTGGGGACTTATACATTCAGATTTTGCAGCTTATTAGTTGTATATGATTTGACATTCTTTTTAGACATTTCAAGTTAGCTGGTGGTTTGTCCTAGTGACTCTCTACTTATTAGTAGTAGAGGCTTATCAGAATTTTAGACTTGATTCATCTTTACAGTATTTGATTGTTCAGACATTAAATTTAGATTATTCTCAGTTATTTTAGATAGTTTCTGCATTCAATATGACTTTAAAGTCTATATCACCATATTTATGAGATTCAGACTTATTAGAAGGCCGACATGAATAACTTAATGCTATTCGTGGTCTTGTGCACCGTGTGACATCTCAGAACAAGGTTTTGGGGTATTACAAACTTGGTATCAGAGCCTAAGGTTTTTAAGAGTACTAGGGAGTTAGACAGTCTGCATTATGTAGATTCTTGATCATAGGTGTGAAGCGCGCCATATTTATAAGCAATAGGCTACGAGACATTCTTAGGAAATAATCTCTTTCTTTCATGATCTATCATACTTATAGTATCTCTAACTGCTTTTAACTCATGCTCTTATATGATAGTTAAATATGCCTCCTCGTCGAGCTAATGCCTGCAAAAATGATAACCAGCTACCCTAGCTCACCGAACCTCTGAATGAGAATGTATCTTATGATGAGTCTAGGGATGACTTTCAGGCATTGGCCTATGCAGTGACTGCTAATATATAGGGTAACCATCAAAATTAGGTTACAGTCCCACTTCAGCTGAATGGGGATTTAGCAGCAACTAGAATCAAAGATTTTATGAGAATGAATCCGCCAGAGTTCTTTGGGTTGAAAGTAGGTGAGGAACCATATTATTATTTAGATGAGGTGAAAAAAATCACCCAAATTATGCATATTTCTAAGGAGGAGAGTGTAGAGTTAGCATCCTATAGATTGAAGGATGTAGCATATGATTGGGTAGTTAGGTGGAAGAATGGTAGAGGTGAGAATGCATATCCTATGAGTTGGAGGATGTTTTAGGATACTTTTTAGATAGATTCTTCCTATGTGAGATGAGGGAATCTAAGCTAGAAGAGTTTGTAAACTTGAGGCAAGGCTTGATGACAGTGAAGGAGTACTGCCTTAAGTTTAATTAGTTGTCTAAGTATGCCCATGATACGATGGCTGATCCTAAAGAAAGTATGAGTAAATTTGTTACTGGAGTATCTGGTTTGGTAGTCAAGGAGTGTAGGATTGCCATGCTTATTGGAGAATAGATTTTTCTAGGTTGATGATTCTTGCTTAGCAGATTGAGGTAGAGAAGTTGAAGGGAAGAGATATAAATAATAAGTGGGCTAGAACAGGGTAGTTTGAGTATGGCCAGAATATATCTCAAAGAAGAAATCATTCACAGTTTCAGAATTTTTTATCTATGACAGCACCATCTTCAGCTAGTGCTCCCACTCCCAGAGATAGACAAGAGCAGTGGCGTAAGTCTTATATGTCCAGATCCCAGAATAGTGTAAGTGGTAGGCCCAGTTATCCTCCATATGTTAGGTATGGTAAAAGTCATCCTAGTGAGTGTTTAACTAAAAAAAAAGAGTTGTTTTGGTTGTGGTAAGTTGGGTCATGGTATTAGAGATTGTCTATATGCTAAGTACGGAAACAGAGATGTTCGTCCCCAAACTTAGGCTACTAGTGCACTAGCTTCTTTAGGTCATCAAGTTCCTCCTTAGGGCACATAACCGAAGGCGGTCATCACCAGATTTAATTTTATGCTTTACCATCCCTTCAGGAGTAGGAGGATTCACCAAATGTTGTCACTTGTATGCTTCATGTCTTTTATCTTGATGCTTATGTGTTGTTAGACCCTGGGTCGAGTTTCTCTTATGTGACCCCGTTAGTTGCTGTAAACTTTAAAATAAGTCTTGAAAAGATCCCTGAGCCTTTTATGGTTTTTACCCCAGTAGGTGAGTCAATTGTTGCTAAACTAATCTATAGAAAGTGTCCTATCACTGTCCTTCATAAAAATCAGGTTAGCAAACTTAACAGAGTTAGATATAGTTGACTTTGATCTTATTATTTCTATGGATTGGATCCATTACTATTATGCATCTCTAGACTGTCTCACCTAAGTGGTGAAGTTTTAGTTTCCAGATGAGTTAGTCTTTGAGTGGAAAGGAAATTCAGTGTCTCCCAAAAGTCATTTCATATCTTATCTTAGAGCTAGAAAGTTGATTTCATAAGGGTATATCTATCACCTAGTTTGAGTCAAGGACACTAAGTCGGAGACTCCAATAGTTTAGTCAGTCAGTGTAGTCAATGAGTTTCCTAATATTTTTCTTGAAGATTTGCCAAGGGTACCTCTCGATAAGAAACTAGAATTCGGTATTGACCTTCTTCCAGATACTTAGCCTATTTCTATACCTCTATAATATATAGATCTCGCCAAGCTTAAGGTGTTGAATGAACAACTCGAAGATCTTTTAGATAAAGGTTTCAAAGGCCTAGTGTTTCTCCATGAGGCACTCCCATCCTATTCGTGAGAAAGAAAGATGGTTCTTTATATATGTGCATTGACTATCGCAGCTGAATAAAGTTGCAATCAAAAACAAATATCCTCTTCCTAGAATAGATGACTTATTTAACCAACTCCAACGTTCAAGTTATTTCTCAAATATAGACCTTAGATCTGGCTATCATAAGCTTAAAGTAAGGGAGTGTGATATTCTAAAGACAACTTTCAAAACTAGTTATGGTCATTTTAAATTTCTAGTCATGTCCTTTGAGCTAACAAATGCCCTAGCAGCCTTCATGGACTTGATGAATAGAGTGTTCAAACAGTATCTTGCCATGTTTTTCATAGTCTTCATCGATGTTATTCTTGTCTACTCTCGTAGTGAGGATGATCATGCTAACCATCTTAGAATTTTTCTGCAAACTCTTAGAGATCACCAGTTTTTTGCCAAGTTTAGAAAATGTGAATTTTGGCTAAGGTCAGTTACTTTCCTTGGTCATATCATTTCTAGTGAGGGTATTATAGTTGATCACCAAAAGATATAAGCCATAAGAAATTTGCCTAGACCTATCTCTCCATCAGACATTAGAAGTTTCTTGGGTTTAGCTAGTCATTATAGATGTTTTGTTAAGGGTTTCTCATCTATTGCATCTCCTATGTCTAGATTGACCCAGAAAAAATTTAAGTTTCAGTGGTTAGATTCCTACGAGAAGATTTTTTAGGAGTTGAAGACTTGACTCACTTCAGCCTTAATTTTAGCATTACCTGATGGTACAAATGGTTTTATGGTGTATTATAATGCCTCCAGAGTTGGTTTAGGTTGTATTTTAATGAAGAGAGGTAAGGTTATAGCCTATGCAACTAGATAGCTTAAGCCTCATGAAAAGAATTACCCGACCTATGATCTTGAGTTAGCTGCTGTTGTGTTTACTTTAAGAATATAGAGACATTATCTTTATAGGGTTCATTATGATGTGTTCATGGATCAAAAAAGTTTATAGTATGTGTTTACTTAGAGAGAGTTGAATCTCCATCAGATAAGGCGGTTAAAATTATTAAAGAATTATGATATGGGTGTGTTGTATTATCCGAGCAAGGACAACATAGTGGCAAACACCCTTATTAGACTATGTATGGGCAGTGTTACCCATATGGAGAATGATAAGAAATAGTTAGTTTAGGAAGTACACCGATTAGCTGGATTGGGTATTAGGTTGGTTGATTCATCAGAAGGGAATGTTTGGGTTCAGAGTAGTTCTAAATATTCCCTAGTTTCGGAGCTGAAGGAGAAGCAAGATAAGGATTCTAGTTTTGTCAAATTAAAGGAGTCAGTTAAAGACCAAAAAGTAGAGGTTTTCTCCCAAAGGGGAGATGGTGTGTTCAGATACCAAAGTAGATTATGCGTGCCTTATGTTGATGAGTTGATGCGGAGGATTATGGCGAAAGCACATGGTGTACGTTATTCCATTCATCCAGGTGCTACATAGATATACCACGACTTGCGAGAAACCTATAGGTGGAGTGGTATGAAGAATGATATAGAAGAATTTGTGGCCAAGTGTGCAACTTTTCAACAGGATAAGGTAGAACACCCAAAAACTAGGTGGTACATTGCAAGAGTTCTGTATCCCCACTTGGAATTAGGAAGAGGTGAATATGGATTTTGTGACTAGTTTACCCCATTCACATTGTTAGCATAATTTGATTTGGGTTATTATAGACAGGCTGACTAAGTCAACATATTTCTTGCCAGTTCATATGTCCTATACAATTGAAGATTATCCTAAGTTGTATATCCGAGAGATGGTTAGATTGCATGGAGTTCCTTTTTCCATCATCTCAGATAGGGGTACTCAGTTTACCTCTTTGTTTTGGAGAGCTTTTCAGAAGGGTCTTGGTACCCAAGTTCATCTCAGTTCAGTTTTTCATCTACAGATAGATGGTCAAGCAGAGAGGACAATTCAGACTTTAGAGGATATGTTGAGCGCATGTGTTCTTGATTTCAAGGGTAGTTGGAATGAGAATTTGCCATTGATTGAGTTTTCTTATAATAACATTTACCATGCTAGTATTCAGATGGATCCGTTTGAGTCTTTTTATGGGCGAAGATGTAGATCGCTAATTGGTTGATTCAAAGTGGGTGAGGCGGCTTTGATTGGGCCAGACATGGTGTTTAAGGCCATGGATAAAGTTTGGCTGATTTGAGAGAGATTGAAAGCAGCCTAGAATCATTAGAAATCTTATGGATATGTAAGAACAAGAGACCTTGAGTTCAAGGTTGATGATCTTGTGTATTTAAAAGTTTCACCCATGAAAGGGGTGAAGAGATTTAGCAAGAAAGGAAAACTTAGTCCCCGTTATGTTGGTCCCTTCCATATTTTTTGTCATGTTGGGAAGGTTGCGTATGAGCTTGAGCTACCAGAATATTTATCCTCAGTTCATCCAGTATTCCATATGTCCTTGTTGAAGAAATGCATGGACGATTCACCTGTTATAGTTCCTCTAGAAAGTGCAAATATTCAGAATAGCCTTTCTTACGAATAAGTCCCAGAAGATATTTTTTCTCATCCGATCCGTAGACTAAAGAACAAAGAAGTTTTCTTGGTCAAAGTTTTATTACGAAATCAATTCGTTGAGGGTTCTACTTGGGAAGCAAGAGCAGACATGCATACCAAGTTTCCTTATCTCTTCACCACGAACTCATATTTAGCTGAAGGTACTAGTTTTCTTTCGTTCAGTTCTTTTCCAGTTTCAGATTCAGCCATCTAGCTATTTTTATGAGAATTCATGCACTCTCAGATCAGTCCAGTAGCTCATTGTGATAAGATTCAGTCATTCAGTTTATTTCAGTTATGCATAATAGCTTATAGCCTTAGCTTCCTCAAATATTTTCAACATAACTAGCCACATTTAAGGACGAATGTTCCCAACAGGGAGATATTGTAATACCTCATACTTTTCCAAGCTTAAATTCAATCCTAGAATGTTAAGGGATAGCTTCAAAAATGAATATCTTTTATTTCAAATATAATTTTCCAAATTTAGACCTTTCATTGTGTGAAACATTGAATAAGGTTTCCATCGATACCAAATTCGCCTAATTCCGATATCTGGTTGAGAAGTTATGGTGATTTTAGTAAAGCAGTGTCGCACCTAGGCACTCACCGCATCGCGGTGGATGACAAAATGGCAATCGTCAAATTCCATTGGCCCACTGCGATATACCGCATCGTGAAGAGGTCCAATTTTCAATTTATCAAAATCCAGTAGCCTAATGCGATAGTGGCGCGTCACTCTATTAAACAAAATTGAATTCCAAAGGGGCACCACGATGGTGACGCATTGTAGAGAATGCCCAATTCACAATTGTCCTATTTCCAATTAGCCACCATGATAGTGGCACATCATGGTAGTCTGCAAGTTCAAAAAATATTTTTTTCTAGTTTCATTTAAATATTAAAGGGGGTATTTTGATCAATTCACTAGGTCCATCCAAAACATAAGATTAAACATATTCAACGCACTTTATGCCCAAATTCATCCATTCTCTCTCAAAGCAAAACCCTAGAGCTCCAAAGCTTCTTCTCTAAGAAATCAAAATCCCCCATAGTTTCTCCAAGAAAGCTTAAAGTTGAGGATTCACAAGGCAAGATAATCAAGAACTCATCTTCAAGAACTCGAATAGGAATCAATAATTGAAGTTTCTTCATCCAATCATCAATCAAAGTATGTGGGGTTTATGGACAAGGATCCTCTTTCATCCTTGTGCCCCAAACCAAGTGTTATTTACAAATTCATATGATTTTGAATGAATATTCATGAGATTTGAATTAGGGTTCATACCCATTATTGCTCTTTGCAAGATTTTGAGATTTCAAGTGTTTTAGAAGATGAATTGCATGTCTATTTTCGTATTTCATGCCAATTGCAGAAATTTCTAGATTTTGAGATGAATTATCATTGTTTTTATTATCAAGCATGATTATTTTGATGTTTTGACATGAGTTTGATGCATGGGTTACTAAGCCCAAGTTTATATATTGATATTTCAAGAAAGATAATGTTTTAAGAATCCTATGATCAGTTAATTTACAGATTCTCAGTAAAGCTTTGATCTTTTGATCCTCAGTTTAGCTATGGAATCCACTTTATAGCTTTATTACAGATTACAGAAGTTAGATAAGCTTTATTTATAGAATGATTCATATAAAAGAATAAATGGTTTTGTAATGAACCATTATACTAGATTTTAAAGTGAATTTACAACAGAGTGAGCATACAATTTTAAAGGGAGTAGTATTTTGAACCGAGCGAGAAGTGTGGGATTAGCATACCCTATCTTCCACAGAACTACGTAGCAAACACAGATACGTATTTTCAGATTATTCTCACTTTTATATGAATAACAGTTTTAGCTTGTGATCGATTACATGGATAGTAGGTTATTCTCCCTAGTAAGAGTATGGCACCTCTCCCCATTGTGAGGTTTTACCCTTTGGGGAACAAGATTTTTGACTCCATGTTAGCTCACTTGTTTTATGTCTGTTATAAGAACCTCCCTTACAGATAAGCTTCAGATAAAGTATTTTTCTCCCTAACGGTAAAAGCTTTCAAATAGTTTTACAGTATTTTCCCTACTAGTTGAAGTAAAAGATATATAGGAAAGATTTTAGAGAACTAAGTGTAAAGACTCACAATTTTATTCAGATTATGCTTTACAAAAAGATATCAGCTACCAATTTTAGCTTTCAGATTTATGATTTAACAGTGAGTCCTTTCTACACTTAGACAGTATGATTTAAAGAAAGAATACAAGTACAACTTTTAGAACTAAATGTTATCAATACTAGATTTATAAATCCTGATTTGCTATTCATGATTTCAGATTTTAGTATTTCAGATATTCTAGCTTATGTGAGTCATTTACATTTAACATACATTGTTTTATAAATTATAGTGATGAGATGATTTTTTACTTATGCATATCACCCCCATATACTCAGTACATCCTCAAAGTACTAATCCATATATATGTCTATGTGCTACATTGTCTCATAATGTAGGTTTAGGTGCTCAGTGTCAGCAGCGTGAGTAGTTCGAGCATCTCCCTCTATATTTGACAGTTAGTGAGTCCTCATAATTTGGGGACTTATACATTCAAATTTTGTAGCTTATTAGTTGTATATGATTTGGCATTCTTTTTAGACATTTCGAGTTAGCTGGGGGTTTGTACTAGTGACTCTCTAGATATTAGTAGTGGAGGCTTGTCAGACTGCTAGATTTAATTCAGACTTACAGTATTTAATTTTTCAGACATTAAATTCAGATTATTCTAAGTTATTTCAGATAGTTTCTGCATTTAGTATGACTTTCAAGTCTATTCAAACTTAGTAGAAGGCAGACAGGAATAACTTAATGCTATTCGTAGTCTTAACCACCATGTGACACTCGGAACTAGGTTTTGGGGAGTTACACTTATTAAATATGGAGGCCTTACACTCCAAAACCAAATCATGGGATAATCCCAAAGAAAACTTATTCATCCTCTCCTTCATAGATGACACCAAATCTTTAGCATGACGAGATGATTGGTGAAATTTCAAGGCATACACTTTCACAGTCATTCTGCCTTATTTCGAATTCATAAATTCCTCGGCCTTTGCCTTCCCCATCTCCTGAGAAAAGAAGGAATCTAGAAAGCACTAGAAAAGTTATCCCACATAGCTGGTTCTGCATCATCTACCTTATCTACTCCCTTTCCTCATGCTATTGATATGCCACATCCTTCAGCTGGTATGCGGCAAACTCAACACCCTCAGAGTCAAAATCATGAATAACTCTAAAGATCTTTTCCAGCTTATCAGTGAAATTTTAAGGATCCTCAACAACCTTTAAACTAGTGAAAATCGGAGGCTCAACCTTATAAATTGTCCAACTCTAGTAACCTCAGAAGTTGGAGCAACAAAAGCAATACGTTAAGTATGAGAGGCTACAGCTGGGAAAAAAAATGGATCGACTAGCAAAAATCCAACATTAGATCGGCCAAAGGTGTCCAAGGACGGCTAGAAGGAACTGGTGGAACTCTACAAGGGCAATCAGGAGTTGCATCCTTAGACTAGGTTTGTACCTCATAAGTAGGATGAGCTCTGTCCATATTTTCCTAAAGCGGGACTAGAGAGTTTCCATTAGTACCAAATCTTCTGGGAGGCGTGATCTAAAATGCAATTTAACATAAATTAGAAAGATTAAGGCATTAGATTCTATTGCCCAAAATAGAACAACAAGAAAGGGAAACATTCCTAAATGTCTTGTAGACTCACCCTTATAAGTGTGGCACGCTACAAACCTATAAAAGAGACTCTACTTGAATCATCTTTGTGGAAACCCAATTGACCATGAACCTAGGATCTGATACCAACTTTGTCATGACCAAAACCAAGGCATGTCAATGACAGGCATTCCAAGTCTGTTGTGGACCAGAGACCGCCCTTTTTGTCTAGTCACACAAAATGCAATACATTAACAGTGGTTGAATTCAAAATATATAACAAGATAGAAAAAGGTAATGTCAAGCAGTCTAAGATACATCAACAACCAATACCCAGTCTGTAATAATCAACAAAAAGCCTTTATGATAAAACTGAATAAAACCAACATCGAGAAATGACCCTGATAATAGCCAATATAAGTCTAAAGAAAAGTCAATGATTAAATATAAACTAAGAAGTAATGGCCTTCCAGAAGAAGGAGGCTTACCACTTTAAGCTGACTATTGATAACCTAAAAATCCAACCAATGCATAGGAAAAGCTGAAGTGTCTCTGGTTCCTGCATCACATGAGGGTACAGTATTCCGAGATGGTTAGTAGGTGATGTTGGGCGTATTTATATGTCTAAGAACCATAATTTACCCATGTTTTAGCTTAGTTTTGAGGATTAAATATATAATTCCTACACTTTTAGTCCATTTTTTCCTTTAAGTGAGCTATCCTATGTGATTAGCATATTTTTCAGCGACTAATGATGAAGATTTCAGCACTTTGTGGACTTGTGGGCAGCAAAGGAAAACTTCACATTAGAGGGAAGGCAGCTTTTGGACTGAAAGTGATGCATGGGAACTTTTTCCCGGGCAAACCCAGTATTTTTAAAGACTTAAGGATGCAGTAGCAACTTATTAGACTAGGATGCTATTAAAAACCTTATTGCTGAACTTTTCAGCATCATTATCATTATTCATTATTCAGTTTTCATATTCTGTAATAGTTTGGAACAGAGAAAACGGCTTACGTGAGGCACGGAGAGAGAAAAAGACGTCACCCACTATTTGACGCTAAAAATCACTTCCATCGCCAAGATTGTTCTAGGTTGTGGTATGATGATTATGTCTACTTTGATTTCCATTGTATCCATGAGTAGCTGAAATTCTCTGTTAGGGTTATGAAAACCTTGTAAGATACTATCTATTAACTATGAGTTTGTGAATTCTTGACGTGTTATGCTACTTATATCATTACTCTCTTCGTTTTGATTGAATTCTCATGGTTTCAAACATAGAGAACACGCCATTATAGCATTAACTTGTTCAAGAGAAAATTTACATGTTTGGAAAAGAGAGTGTGACAAGGAAATAGGGCTTCCAACCTCTATTTACACGTTAATGCCTTAATCGGATTAACTTCTTGGAGAATTTGTACCATTTGTTATACACTTTAGGCTCGAGAGAGTTAAAGTGAAATAAATCCTTGATGGATGAGAAACATTTGGATTTAGAATTAGAATACGATTCTCTATAAGTGCATGCATGTCTAAATTCTGCGTTACTCATAGTTAATAGAGAAGTAGAAACTACAAGGTGGACATAACCCTAACTTATTATTCTCTGTGATTAAATCTTACTACAAATAACATTCCATCGTTACTTTGACAATATTAGTTCACTCCTAAACCAAACCCCCCCTTTTCCTTGGAATTTTCGACCAACAGTCTACTAATAATTGCAACACTTAGTGACCAGAGTATTCCCTGTGGGATTCGACACCCAACTCAGTTGGGTTCTATATTTGACAGCGATCCCTTACACTTTCTAACGAGAGTTGTAATTTGGGCGTATCAAATTTTGGTGCCGTTGTAGGGGAATAAGGTTGTCAACCAAATTTGTGATAGTTAATAGACCCTTTGGTCAAAGATTCTCGAATTTTACTATCTGTTTGTTGTTTTTGTTTTGTTCCGGTTTGGTAGAGTGCATGCCAAATACACGAAGATCTGGTCAGCCATTATGACCCATAAATCCTGAATCACAACTGATTGGCAGAATGGATGCACAACGAGACATTGAAAGAAGGGCTGCTCAGCAGGAGCAGGCTAGATTAGCTGCATTGGCAGCTGCTCAGGTGCATCAACAGAATATTGATAACCCAGGTTGGGCAACAAATCTTGATGATGAGGACCTGGGTGATGATGAAATACTAAATCCAAGGCGTGCAAATGAGGTGGTGGCACCTGTGAACAGGAGAGATCGTCAAGCTAGAATGAGACCTAAACGCCGAGCTGTACAGGCCCCTTTTGATGATGATGATGATGATCTGGATGGGGCTGGTGCCACAGGGGCCATTATTCCTCCGCCCTTGGAACCTGGAGCCAAGTTCAATATCACTAGCACCATGATTCAGCTATTGCAGCTCAAGGGGTTATTTGGTGGACTTGCAGGCGATGATCCGAATATGTATCTGATAAATTTTATCTTAACATGCAAGTCATTTGACAATCCAAGAGTTGGACAGAATGCAATTCGGCTGCGGTTATTTCCATTGTCTCTATCTGGAGAGGCAACTCTATGGTTGAATGGGCTAACTCCAGACTCTATTACTAATTGGAGGCAACTGAAAGACGCTTTCCTAGAAAGATTCTTTCCGCCATCCAAGAGAGCCCAATTAAGAGATGAGATAAGTAATTTTCAACAGCTTCCAACTGAAGCTCTCTACGAGACATGAGAGAGGTTCAAGAAGAAGCTTATGCGGTGCCCAAATCATCATATGACCAATGTCCACTTGATGGAGATATTATACAGGGCTTTGAACTCGGTGACTAAGCCAGTGGTCGATAATGCTGCGGGTGGGTCATTTATGGACCTTACTTTTATTGAGGCAAGTGATATGCTAGATCATATGACAAAGCAGAGTAGAGCTTGGCATACCAGGAATTCTGAGGTAGCAAGCTCTACTGTATCTATTGGCCTAACGGCAGAACAGAGACGAAGAGAAGAGGAACGTGAACAGGATATGGCTTACATGAAAATGCAGATGAATCTTCTTACCAAGCATTTATTATCAGGAAAGACAGAAAAAGTCAAGGCCGTTGTATCACAGGGAAGATATGACTCCGATTCTGAGGATGAAGTGAATTACTTGAATAATCAGGGGGGTTTCCGAGTCAATGCCCAAGGAAACCAAGGCCGGAACTATTATGATAAATCCAGATACAAGGACCGAGACCAAGGGAGTTGGGAGAATAATAATGATAGGAGCGGTTTGTATGTTCCTCCTGGATATTGTGAAGCTGCTGCATTTAGCTCTGGGAAGATGTCCATGGAGGACATGATGGCTAAGCTGTTGAAAGGAGTGAAGGCAACCAACACGGGAGTAGCTGAGGTAAAAAATGATTTGTCCTCAATGAAGCAATTGGTTAACTCGCATTCCACTTCAATAAAACAGCTGGAACAACAAATGAGTCAACTATCAGCGGCATTCAATCAAAGAAAAGCTGGCACTTTACCTAGTGACACTGTGCAGAATCCAAGGAATGATGGATCATGTTTGGCTATTACTACCAGGAGTGGTAAGGTGTTGGAAAACCCATCCAAAGGCAAGCTTGTGGTTGATAATATAGAAGAGAATGTTATTGAATCAAATTGTGATGATTCTGTAGAAGGTAAAAATCAGAATAAGAACATTCATGATACTACACCTAGACGTCAGCAGTTTGAAAAGATTGATAATGGGAAGCAAAATAAAAAGGAAGTGGTGGAGAAAACTCTTCCAAATCCACCACCACCTTTTCCTCAGAGACTTAAAAAGAAGGTTGATGACACCAGGTTCAGTAAATTCATGACTATGTTGAAGCAGCTAACTATTAATGTGCCTTTGGTGGAGGCACTGGAGCAAATGCAAGGGTACGCCAAATTAATGAAGGACCTTTTGACAAAGAAAAGGGCAGCAAACTATGATCTGGCAGATAATTTTCATCATTGTAGTGCAATTGCCACGAGGTCTTTAGTACAGAAGATGGCAGATCCGGGTGCTTTCACTATTCCTTGCATGGTTGGATCTTTAAACTTTGCTAAGGCTTTATGTGATTTAGGGGCTAGCATTAATTTGATGCTATTAGCCATCTATAGACAGTTGGGGTTGGGCGATCCTACACCAACCAACATGCGGCTTGTAATGGCAGATAGGTCGGTAAAATGACCTGTTGGTATCTTGCATGATGTATTAGTGAAGGTTTCTACCTTCATTTTTCCTACAGACTTTGTTATTCTGGACTGCGAGGTGGATTTTGAGGTGCCCATAATCTTGGGTCGACCTTTCCTCGCAACAGAAAGCGTGCTTATTGATTTACGAGCAAATGAGATTTTATTTTAGATGAACGAAGAAGTGGTACATTTTGATGTAAGAAAATCAATGAAGAAGCCCAAAGATATGAATGTGTTTTCTATAGCTGATGTTTATCATAAGGATGAGAAGAAATTATCGTTAGAGAAGCAGCTTACTGTTGAGCCATTTGCTACTATGCTTTTGAACTTTGAGCATGAGGATGTTGAAGAGTACAAAGAAACTATCTGTGTTTTGACAGGAATGGGGTCGTATTCATATACCCACAAGAAGTTGGACCTCGACCTTAAGAATCGACCTTCACCACCAGTGAAGCCACCAGATATCTTGATGAAGTCTGAGTAATCGAGATAACTATGTCGTGCCGCAACAATAAATCAAGCGTTACATGGGAGGGAACCTATCATTAGGAGTTTGTTTCTCTAGGATTTTGTTTTTTATAAATAAAAGTTCAAAAAGAAGAGTCGAGCCACGACCAAAACTAAGGTGCTTGGTGGGAGGCAACCCAACCTTCTAATCATTTTTGTTGTTTTTGATTAAGTGTAGGTGCAAGACGTATAAAGGAGGAGATTAGTCCCAAAATTTTGATTTGAAAGTGAGCCATGATAAAGGTGGTAAGTTAGGAATGATGGAGCAAAGGCTATCGGCTAGGCATTGCCTATGCCAATCTAGGCAACGGACAAGGCATTGCCGATGCCAATATAGGCAATGCTATAGGCATTGCCTATGCCATTGCCTATGCTCACTACCTCACATAGGCAATGGAAAAGGCATTGCCTATGCCAATCTAGGCAATGGACAAGGCATTGCCTATACCAATCTAGGCAATACCATAGGCGCCGCCTATGCTAGCATAGGCAAAGCAGAAGGCGCCGCTTACTTATACTTTTTTGCCTTCTAACCCGATTGGAAATGGATCAAAACCGACCCATGGCTAATTCTTTAAATAGATACTCAACCTTAGAACATAATGCCATTGTTCGCTCAACCTAGGCGCCGCCCAAGCTCTTATATTCTCTCCAAGTTTTTCTTTTTTTTCTCATCTAATCTTGCAAGCTCATCTTCTCGATCCATCACCAAGTAAGTTATTCTTTTATATTCCGTAGTTGTTGCAATGCTACACTTATAATGGTTTATTAGATTTTGATATGGTACTTGGTGATAAGAACATGGATGGGTTGTTGTGATGCATATGATTGAGTGAAAGGATTCTTGTGGGTATTCTTGACTTTACTCCAACTTGTATTAATTGGTATTCACTGTCATATTTTTTCTTATGGAGTCGAATTTGTGAAGTTATGCATAATCTTGAACGTTGTAAGCTTGAATGTTTGAATGACTCGTTTATCGAGGTACTGATTATGATTGACCACAAGCATAAGATGGTGTGATTATTTCTATGAAATAACCTGATAAGATCTCAATGTGGTAGTCTTGTTCAAAAAGTGCATTAATCCATTGAAATAAAGTTGGAAAGGATAGTCAAGATTACATGAAAGTATGACTGCGCTAAACATGTAGTTAGAACATACCGCCAAGTTGGAAAGGATAGTCAAGATTACATAAAAGTATGACTGCGCTGAACATGTTGTTGGAACATACCGCCTAAATATATGTCGATGAAGTCTGAGTAATCGACATCACTCACTTAATTAGTCTGTGCCAAAAAATTAAGTGTGGGGTGGTGCCATCACTGTTTGTTGTTCGATTATAGTGAATCTTCCGAGATGAAACTAACATGACTCTATTGTGATCTCAGGTAGAATGGCCCCAAAAGAATGACAAGGAAAAGAAAAAGTGTTCACGTCACAGAAAGGTCAGAAAAGGTCAAGAAAAGACCAAGCTGAGTCCTCCTCTCTGCAAGTGCCTCGACTCACCTTTTGGTAAAGTGCTAAACTTAGATGTGGAGGAAAACTCTGATGACGACAACTCTGATGATGATTCTGACGCAGGGGTTATGACCCCAGACATAGAAGAGGAGTCCGACTAATCAGGTTTTGTTTATTTATTTTCCCTGAGGGCAGTGTGTCCCGTCTAAGTATGGGGTGTGGGTATATGTCTGCTGTATTGTACTTCTTTGCCTATATTTATTTTTGTTTGTTTGAATTAGTTGTAATTAGTTAGTTAGATTTTAGATTTTGCATGAAATTTTTCTGATAGACGGTATGGTATTATAACAAGAGTTTGTGCTGAATTATTTCTATTGAGACACTTAGGCTCTAAGTTGTGACTCACTGTTGTGGTTTAATTCATTCATCTGTTGGGTCAAGAATCTATAATGCTCCCAATGAAGTTGACCATGTGCCTTGTGTGTGTGAGGTTATTGTATATTCTTTGTTGTGACTGATGCTAGAACTTGCCTGGCGTATGTGTGAAGCGAAATAAAGATTGTGAGTTTAGGAGATGATTTAGGCATTTCTTTGGCAGCCTGAAATTGTTTACCTTCTTTTTACCTACCTTTGTACATTGTCCTAGTGAACACTCTTTGAGCCTTTAGCTATTTTGTTTGGCAGCCTCATATGTAGCCTGATTCAATTTTTTTTAAGACCATAATTTGATCCAAATTCCTAAGCGCTTTAAATTGTAGAGTCATGTGGAAAAATAAGAATTCTTTGTGAGAGTGAGAGCAAGGAAAGTCTTATACCCATGTTTCGAAAAATGCAAAAATATGAGTGATTATGGGTGATATCTTTTGTGAGCACACATGGTTGATGATTGTTGGGTAGTTTTATATGATTTTTGTAACTTAACTTGTGTATACGAATTGACCATCCTAATGAGTCTATGTTGGAGGTTGAGTTGTTTCTAGTAATGATCAAGAAACCCACTCTTTGTTAATAATTGCCGTGCATGTCTTGTTGAAAATTTTGTGTTGCTATTGTGAAATTCTAGTTAGGTGTTTGCATAGATGTAATATTTTGTTCGAGGACAAACAAAGCTTTAAGTGTGGGGTGGTGATGTTGGGCGTATTTATACGTCTAAGCACCATAATTTACCCATGTTTTAGCTTAGTTTTGAGGATTAAATATATAATTCCTGCACTTTTAGTCCATTTTCCTTTAAGTGAGCTAACCTATGTGATTAGCATGTTTTTCAGGGACTAATGATGAAGATTTCAGCACTTTGTGGACTTGTGGGCAGCAAAGGAAAACTTCATATTAGAGGGAAGATAGCTTTTGGACTGAAAGTGATGCATGAGAACTTTTTTCCGGGCAAACCCAGTATTACTTAAGGATGCAGTAGCAACTTATTAGACAAGGATGCTATTAAAAACCTTATTGCTGAATTTTTCAGCATCATTATCATTATTCATTATTCAGTTTTCAGATTCTGTAATAGTTTGGAACAGAGAAAAATACGTCACCCTTTATTTAACGCTAAAAATCACTTCCATCGACAAGATTGTTCTAGGTTGTGGTATGATGATTATGTCTACTTTGATTTCTGTTGTATCCATGAGTAGCTGAACTTCTTTGTTAGAGTTATGAAAACCTTGTAAGATACTATCTATTAACTATGAGTTTGTGAATTCTTGATGTGTTATGCTACTTATATCATTACTCTCTTTGTTTTGATTGAATACTCATGGTTGCAAACATAGAGAACATGCCATTATAGCATTAACTTGTTCGAGAGAAAATTTACATGTTTGGAAAAGAGAGTGTGACAAGGAAATAGGGCTTCCAACCTTTATTTACATGTTAATGCCTTAACCGGATTAACTTCTTGGAGAATTTGTACCATTTGTTATACACTTTAGGTTCGAGAGAGTTAAAGTGAAATAAATCCTTGATGGTTGAGAAACACTTGGATTTAGAATTAGAATACGATTCTCTATAAGTGCATGCATGTCTAAATTCTGTGTTACTCATAGTTAATAGAGAAGTAGAAACTACAAGGTGGACATAACCCTAACTTATTATTCTCTATGATTAAATCTTACTACACATAACATTCCATCGTTACTTTGACAATATTAGTTCACGCCTAAACCAAACCCCCCCTTTTCCTTGGAATTTTCAACCAACAGTCTACTAATAATTGCAACACTTAGTGACCAGAGTATTCCCTGTGGGATTCGACACCCAACTCAGTTGGGTTCTATATTTGACAGCGACCGCTTACACTTTCTAACGAGAGTTGTAATTCGGGCGTATCAGTAGGTTGAGCGATAACATATAACTTAGGAGAAGGATAAAATAATGGCATGATTAACAGTGTAAAATCATCCAAATCTATTGCACACAATCATATGTATATATATATACACAAAACTATAATATGCCAAGGTAAGGAGATAGGCTTAGCATTAGCTTTAATACATTAGCCTAGAATGTGTAGCTCAACCATCAGAAAAAGGAACCCATGGGCTATATGGGCTCAGCTTTCCCCGTGGAAAGAGCCCTAGAGCATATAGCCACATGAACCAAAGAAATAATAACATATACATATGTACCATGGGGGCCTCAAACCATTCAATAATGTATTATGGGTGATATGAACACCCGGTCAGTTAACAAGGGAGACTCAACCTACCCAGTCATAAGCAAGGGGACTCGAACCCCAGGCCTTTTAGACCACCGCACTGACAAATGCGATTTCTAGTTTTGGTCCCTTGGGACCACCACTTCCATGGCCAAGCTACAGAATCTTCTTTAAGCCTAGTTAAAAGATTTTTCACACATTTCCATTTAATTGACCCACAATATTTCTTAAGGCATACACTGTTGGTATCATCATACCAACTACACTTGTAAGGTAACATCATCATGCCAGTACAATTCTATTCACTTGTGGAAAACCACCCTATTTGTTTGTTAAATTAATGTGGGGGAATGCCACAACCCCTTTTATTCATTACATAGAACTGTTATGTTTTAGTAACCTTTTTATATTATTGAATAGTTCTAAAAAATATTTCAATAAAAATATACTTATATTCAAAGCCAATTTTAGAAGATTGGGTTGGGGTTATACCAATTCAATTATCCACATTAACAAAATTGGGTAAAAGCATGACCTCCTAGTTTATTCACCAAGAACATGTGCCCCACGTGTTCAAAAACATCAATTCAAACCATACAGGATTCATAAAAGCCATGGTTAAAGCAATTAATTCAATAATGTTCAATAACCCTCAACCCAAATTAAAAATCATCAATTAAATCACATGGGTACAATTATATACAAATGATTTTGATAACATAAGACTTAGGAAAGAGTAAAATGCCTAAAAGTATAGAGAATTACGGAGAGAAATCAATCCTTGAGCCCTTAGATGACCAACTTTGAGAAACTCTAGCTTGTTCTTTGAATGGGGAATTTGAGAGACTAAGGAGAGTGTTTATGATTGATAAGGGTTGGAAATAATGGCCTCAAGGTATTTTATATACATAGTTTCTAAGTAGATAAAGAGAGAAATGTCAAAAATGCCTTTCACTTAAAGCTGAAAAAATATCGCTAGTGACTATGGGTCACTATACGACTCGTAAGGACTCACTATAACTCATCACCATGAGTTGTAGTCTATAATGTAGCTGAGGGGCCACTCTCTAGTGAACCTAAGACTCATCAAGATACCGTTTGACTCATAGGATCCTAGTCGTAACTAGGAAAAAAAAATATTTGGTGTGCACACTAGTTATCCTATGATTTGGACACCATGACTCATAATGATTATTTACAACTCATGACCTCTAGTCGTAATCAAGACAGTGTCATAGACACTACTCACTACTCTGGTGATAATTTGGATTCTATGGCTCATAAGGACACCTTACGACTTGTAAGGTGAGTCTAGGTTAGGTAGTGAGTTCAAAAACTCAAAAGATTTAAGTGATCAAAATTCAGAGTGTTATAATAAGTTTCGAGCGTTGGTTACCAGAACGTATTCCTAAGACCAATTTAAACATATTTCATAATATTTCTTCTGTGGAGTCTTTCATTATGGAATTTCTATATTGGTATCATTATACAAAGAATTCAAGCTATTCATATTATTCCATACCATTTTCATATATTTTTTTTAGACTTCCAATTCATCCTTTAAATTCATGAACATAGTCCCAATGGATTTTAACGAGTCATTAAACCTTACATCATTTCATGCCATGCATTATTCAAAAAATACAATAAACATCACAAATCCTTCTTGAGATATAAGTTTTTGAAATGGGCTGAGGGTCATATATTTATCAAACATAATCTTAAAAGTTGTGAATCCATGCTAACAAGTTCACCATTTTCATATGATGTGTTCATATCTCAAAACCGTTTAATAACACTTAGAAAAATCATAAAATCAAAGGAAAATCAATATAAAGCTTTTAACAACAATCTCCTCAACCATAGTTTCAAACAAACGTTTAAGAAAATGTAATTACCAAGAAAATTTATACATTATAATAATACTCAATGTAAAGAGTGTTCAACATTCCTTTTTGATGAATAACTAGAAATGAAACTGCGAGAATTCACCTTAGTCATTTCTTCTTGAAGCTTTGAGAGTTCTTGGACTTAAAGAGGATAAAAGGGGAGTTCTTAATTTGATTTAGGGAAAACCTCAATTAGAAAGATTCATTGGAGAACCATCTTCAACTTGGGAGCTTTAGAGACTTGGAGCCTTAAATTCCCTTCTTGAGTTCATGAGATTTTGTAGAGAGGATGGATAAGGGATTTTAGAATCAATATTCTAGATTAGGATGACTATGGGTATTTAAAATAAGTTGTGGATGTTACATAGGGTGAAAGGACCAATTTGACCCTGATTTAATAAGAGAACCAGCAGAATTTTGCATCTGGTAAGGGGGCACATCACAAGCTAATCATATGGCCCCATCCATGCATTGTGTAGCATCACTTGTTCCTCGTATGTCCATCGCGCACCTTGGACATCATTTCACTAAAACGCCCATAACTTTTTACTCCAAACTCAGGTTGACGAGCGATCAGTTTCCTTGGAAAGAAGACTTGAATATATTTAATTTGGTAGGTAGCAGTCCTGCTAAATTATTATATTCCAAGATAAATGGTTGTTGGAAATTTATCAAAGTAAGAACGTCTACTAAAACTCAATCAGTAGGAAAGTTCTCAACTCAACTTTAAGCTAGGAGATTTCTATGATCTAAATTTATCTCCAAAGGTGATACCATACAAAATAATTTATCTTTTAACTTACATATAGATAGAAATCATTAATTTCAAGTCTATAAACATATGAAGGACGATTGAAATTCTAGCTTAAAAGTATGAGGTGTTACAAATCATTGTCATATAATTTCTCCTACTATTTTTGTCTAAGGAATCATAAAATTTGGATTGATTTGTAATTTTCTTCATTTATGATATATTTGTTTACTCAAAGAGTAAGGAACAACATGATGCTCACTAACGTACTGTGTTGGGGTTGCTTAAAAAGAAGCAATTTCATGCTATGTATTCAAGTGTTAATTATAGTTGCCTTTAATTTACTTCTTAAGGTATGGTATCTGAGAAAGGGTTTATGGTAAACCCGTAAAAGGTTAACAATGTTAATAAATAGGCAGGATTGACCAATATGAATTCATAGTTCAATGGGGTTGGCTAGATGTTATTGTCGGTTTATGAAAATGTTCACCTTTTTTGCTTCACATATGACTCTTCTAACTCAGAATAAGCTAAATTTTGTACGGAGTTATTAATATGAGGAGAGTCTTTAAGATCTTAATATTGTAGTAACTTCATGCCCCATTCTTACCTTGCTTATATAAGGTCAGAATTTCATTATGTATTACAATGCTTTACAGTCTAGTTTAGGTGTTGTTTTAATATAGAGTTAGAATATAACTACTTATTCTTCAAAGTGGTTGAAGTTGTATGAGAATATTTACCCCACCTAGTAATTAGCAACTGTGTTGTTTTCTCTAAAGATATGGAGACATTACCTCTATGAGGAAAAGTGTAAGGTGTTTAAAGAATACCATAATTTGCACCATGTATTTACTAAGAAGAATTGAATTTGAGGTGATGAAGGTGGATGGAGTTGATCAACGATTATGATATTTTGATTCTTTATCATCAAGGTAAGGCCAATATTATAGTTGATGCATTGAGTTGGAATTCTATAAGCATGGAAAGTTTGGCATGGTTGAAAGTCTTCAGATGTTTACTGGATAGAGAGGTAAAAACTTTAAATTATGGTTTTATGGGGTTGAAGGTGAACAAATAAGGAGGGGTTTTAGTCTATGTTAAGCTAAGTCCACCTTTTCTAGCAGATTAAAGAAGGAAATTTGAGAATGAAAAGCTGAACAAAATTAAGAAGATATTGCATGGTGAGACTAAGGAGGCCATTTTAATAAAGAGTGAGTGTTGATGATCTAAGAACCTATATGTGTGACGCGAGTAGGAAATTTGATTTCTACTATTCATACATAGGCTCACAGTTTTAAGTACACTATACATCTAGGTTCAACAAAAATGTATAGAGACTTAAGGTAATACTATTGGTGTAGTAGGATAAAGCTAGACATTGTTAATTTTGTGATAGTGTTTAACTCTCAAAAGGTTAAGTAAGAGCATAGAAAACCTAGTGGCACTTTTTAGAGGATGTCTATTATGGAGGAAAAGTGAGAAATAATAACTATGGACTTTATTTTTAGTCTTCCTAAGACCCTAAGAAAATGTGACGCTATTTGGATAATCATTGATCGGTTGACCAAGTTGGCAGACTTTATTCCAATGCAGGCAAACTATAATACAGCCAAGTTGTCTAAGATTTATGTTAATGAGATTATTAGACTTCATAAGGTGCATGTCTCTATAATGTCAGATAGAGGTACGTAGTTTACCTCTAATTTTTGGAAAAGTTTCAAGCATAATTGGGCACTAGGTTGGATCTAAGTACAATCTTCCATCTACAGACTGACAGATAATTAGAACAGAAAATCGAGGTACTTGAGGATATGTTTCAAGCATTTGTGATGGATTTTAGTAGTTCGTGGGACCAATTCTTACACTTGTGTGAATTTGCATACAATAACAACCACCACTTGAGTATTAATATGGATCCTTTTGAAGCTTTAGTGGAAGAAGGTATAGATCGCCAATTGAATGGTTTGATGCCTTTGAAGTGAGACCTTGGGGTACTCATATGTTAAAGGAGTCTATGGAGAAAGTGCGATTCATCCCAGAGTGGTTATTAGCGACCCAAAATAGACAAAATGAGTATGCGGATAATAAGGTAAGGGAAGTTCATTGTGAGAAGATTGAAATTATTTTTCTTAAAATATCACCTATAAAAAGTGTGATATGGTTTAGGAAGAAATGTAAGTTGAGTCCAAGATACATTGGATAATTTGAGATACTGAAGGAGCAGGGTCAGTGGCTTATAGGTTCGCTCCAACTCCTAGTTTGTTGGAGTCCATAAAGTATTTCATATTTCAATGCTTAATAAGTATCATGGAGATGGATTATATCATCTATTGGGATTCGAAGTTGTTCGACAAGTGTCTCTCTTTAGAAGAGAAGTTGATTGCTATACTAAATAGAGATCAAATAAAGTTGAGAACCAAGGTGAATCCTTTTATGAAAGAAGGAACCATCCTATTGAAGAATCCACATAGGAGACTAAGAAGGATATGCGCAAGTGCTATCCTTACTTATTCATCGATTCAGGTAATTTCTAGCTTAATTTTTTTATCTTTTCTTTCAAAATGTCATTTGGGAATGAATGAGTGATAATTTGGTATCCAATTTAATGATCCAAAATGTTATTATGATTAAATAAAGATTAAAACCTCAGCTTAGTCTTTTCTAGATCAATTTTGTGAAAATCAGGGGTAGTCTAGTTTTAGGTATGTTTTGAGTGTGGAGTGGTCTTGAAAAATCTGGTTGTTGGTGGTGTGGTGGCAGGTGACTTTGAGTCAATAATTTGTTATACTACAAGTTTATGAAGTCATAGAAACTTTTGGTGCGTAAAAAGGGTTAGCAGAACTCCAATTATAGCAGTTACCATAAAAGGATAAATTCGTATTATCAAAATTGAGAAGTGTGTTGTGAATGTACATAGTTTAGAATGTATCCCGAGTTACTATTTTGGCATTGTTACAGTGGTGTCATTGCAGAGTGCAGCCATGGAGACAAGTCCCTTTTCCCTGAGTGTTGTTGCGACGATGAAAATACAGTTTTCATAGAGCAAAATAGAAAATTTGAATTTTTCATTTCCATCATTTTAGTTTTTGTTCAAGGGTTGGGAGAGGGTGATTTTAACCATACTTGGAGGATTTTTATCTTTGAGGTAAGGTTTTCTTACCATCTAATATTGAATTTCCTCCTTGTGACTCTTAGAATTGTAAAAATGATAACCATGACTGAAAATTAGGATTTATTTCTTGGTTCATGAATTGGTAGGGAATGACTTGAATACAGTTTTTTTTTTATCCTAAATTGTTAGAAAATACTTTCTTATATAGAATTATTTCTTGTGATCATGAAATATGAAAAATTCAAAGAGATAAAAGGGTAGAAAATTCTAGAATGATGAACTAGGTTAAGTTCATAGGCTAAATTGATGGATTTGGGATTTATAATGCCTAATGTGGGAAATATTGTGTTGAATTGTGTTTACTTTTTATTTATAGACCAAGAACAAACGGATATCGAGAGTAAAGGCAAGGATTTGGAAAAGTAGTGCTTTCGAGTGAGGAATTGAGGTAGGCTTTTGTTTAAATATAGTTATAGAATTTATTTGACTCTATTCTTATATTTGAGTTGAATGTTAACTAGCCTTCGAGCGTTATTTGTGATTGTTGATTTTCATCATGAATTGGCATTGTATTAAAGTTATTTAGTGAAATGATGTATTTAAATAGGGTATAACGTCGACATTGTTATATGTATCGAGTGTCACGTTGACACTATTATATGGATCGGATGATACGCTGACATTATTACATGGACTACGCTCGTACCCAGTAGGTCATAGTAGAGGGTCCCTGTTGACCCTAGCATGTGTGTATAATTTGCATACACAATTATTGTTACATTTGCTCATATGGCTGTCTTGATTATTATTAACTAAAAACTGCCCTAGTATAATTGTTGTACCTGTATAAATTCTACCCAAATTGATATGAAGAGAATTACTGTTGGTTTTGTGAGTTGAATTGTTATGAATGTATTTTTAATTTTCAAATGATTATGAGTGGGGTCTTGACTGCTTCTTACTTGCATTTAACTTAGCTATTTGTATAGTATTGGGTTAAGTCGATTGATAATGCTTATAATTTTGTAGTTGTTATGATATTGCCTATACTTTTTTTGATTGTAGAGTCTATTCCACCCATTGATATGAGACCTCTACTCTAGTTTGTGATTCTAGCTTTGATTCAAGGGTAGGCACCATATTCGAACAACCTTCGGGTCATCTTCTAATTAATGTCCTTTGTTTATGGACAATGATATTTCTTTTTGTTTAATATTTGAAATATGTTTTAGATCTTGTTCTGGATTTTAGAATTCATTGGAGATCCACTGGAAATAATAATCATAGCTCCAACATTTTCTTTAAGTAAAATAACAACAATAAAGAACAAGTGATGGGTGAGCTAAGGTCAAAGAAATACTTACAATAATAAAGTGCTATATTACATAAGGTATTTAACTCCCATATCTAAGAATGAAGGATGCTCAATCATTATAAAATATCTTCAAAAATCCAAAGATAAATTTCCATCTTAGTGGGTTCATATGGTACTGTCAAAAACTAAGTACATGCAGAGCTTCAAATGCACGTTCAATTGAGATGCTAATAAAACTAAATCATTAACACCTTAGGAGCTACAGGAGGAACTATTGAAATTTGTATACTAAATTATAGATTATATTTTAAGTCTTGTAATGCAATTGGTCTCACGTACAACCAACTAAATTATTTCTAGCGTTAGATTTTATGAGATGACAAGCATTTATTGGTGTACCACAAAATTGCAAGTAAATTGTGGTGGACAGTTCTCAATATTTAAAATACAATAGACAATACAAGAAACAATTAAGAATGTGATGCATAATTTAGCGTACAAGAGAAGGAGGGGAGGCAAGGCACCTGGTGTCACTATTTTTGAGCACTTAAAGATTTTTTTGGGACAACCTAGTTGCCGATTAAAATTTTAATATTTACAACTCAAAATAATACTCCATGATAAAGTATATTTAGTCCTATTAAAATCTAAGTATTAGACACCAAGCATGTATATACCTCTCATCTATTCTTCTCTTCTTCTTAACAAAGAAAAAGAATGTGTAAATTCCTTCTCTACTTTGCGGCTTCTTAGTTTTCTTCTGAAGATAAGCTTTGCTGCATCTTAGTTTTCTTCTAAAGCTAAATAATCTTTCTTCCATTATATAAGAGAGCTCTCTCCCTCAAAGCTAAGCTGACTAAAACTAGTCAAACTGCTGGCGACATCATGAAGCATAAACTTGTTGCATTAATTAGCAAGTGTAATTCACAGAGAATTAGTTTTCCTAGGTTCATCTTTAAAAGAATCGTAAGGCAGTACAAATCACCTTATAGTAAAGATATCACTGAATATTAGTTACAGGTCTATGTCGAAGTTATTAAGATAAACTAAGAAACAAATATATAAAAAACCTTAGGTCTACAAGAGTACACTTTCAATTCATTTTCTACTCTAAGACAATCGATATTAGTGAACTAATTGTAAAACAAACCTTTTTTTGATAATTTATTGTGAAAGGAACTAGTTGTAAAGGAATCTTTAATAGTATACATCTTATCTTTGTGATTCATGCAAAAATCCACTTCAATCAAATCATACACCTAATGTTAGATTTGAATCAACAAGCAGTACCTCAAGTAATAAAATTGTCCAACTAGTTTTGCTAAAAAGTAGATACTAGATACATGAACAAATCAAACTATAACAAGACTTCAATATCAGAATGCTAGAAAATTTATACTAGATACATGCAAATGTCATATTCATTAGATGTCCAAAATCATAGTTACAATTATGGAATCAAGCACATATGTCAAAAAATAACTCTGCAATATTATGAAAAGACTTCCCCTTATTTGCAGCCACCCCTAAAGAGCATATAGATCTAACCCCTTCCCCTCGTCCCTTTGTTGTTACACATACTGCAAGAAAATACTATTAATTAAAAAAAACTTTTGTAATAACATTCAATTCTACAAATTAATATCCCAATAGATATAAGAAAACATACTTGGACCAACTGTTTGGTGCAACAAATACATATTTGCTAGAAGCCTTCATAGTGGATCTCACCTCATTTTTAGACTTTAATGGTTTCATGTTAAACCTACAAGAAAATCAAAAAAAATAAATCAAGACTTTATAAAGACAATATACTTGCAGGAGAAACATTAATCATAATTTATAGTAGCGAGACAAGAAGAGTTGTAATCTACAATAGCTATAGAAGCACAAGAGCTTCAACACCAAATAAAAAGAAGTAGAATAAAATCTACAATAGAGAAGAAGATGATAAGCAAAACAAAGATGTCGGGAAAGAAGAAAAATAAAATTTTTTCAAAAAAAAAAAGAAGCAATAATATAGAGAAAAGAAAAACAGGTAGAGTCACAGTAGCAATTTCATATTAGAGAAAAGAAGAAGAAAGTTTGAAATCATGACATGAACAATGAAAAATAAAAACTTTTCAAAAATAAAAAGAAGCAATAATATAGAGAAAAGAAAAACAGGTAGAGTCACAGTAGCAATTTCATATTAGAGAAAAGAAGAAGAAAGTTTGAAATCATGACATGAACAATGAAATACAATAGACCAGGTACATTAAACATCAATAGTAGAGAAGACGGGGAAGAAGAAGAACAATACCAATTTTTTAGAAAATAGAAGTAGTGATAACATTAAAAAAGGTATAATAATAGAGAAATTTCAAATAAGTGAGACGAAGAAAAATAATTGAAACAATAACATGATCTTTAAAAAAGTAGACCAACTCGCTTTAAAAAAAAATTACAACAGCTATAGAAGCAAAAGAGAAGTGAAAACAATTAAAATAAAGAAGAAGAAACATATATATTATAGAGAAGAAGAAGAAGAAGAAGAAGAAGAAGAAGAAGAAGAAGAAGAAGAAGAAGAAGAAGAAGAAGAAGAAGAAGAAGATGAAGATGATGATGATGATGATGATGCTAATGATGATGAGCATTAATAACAGGTAAGACGAAAAAGAAGAAGAAGAAATTTTGGGAAGCAGAAGCAGCAAAGATAATACAAAAGAAAAGAGAAAGGTGTAGTTACAATTACAGTAGTGTTTCAAATCATAAAAAAATATTAAAATGATGAATAAGCTTTAAAATAAATCAAACAAATTAGCTTAAGTGAGTTTGAATTGAAACCATGACATCACATTGTTAGGTGGAAGTTACATTTAAATTATTTTTTTATAAAAAACTCGCTAATTTGCTTCTAATTGGTATATACTTTCCCAAGAATATATATATGCTTCAACAACTCTCAAAATCTAATGAAGAAGATGATTTCATTAGACGTATAAAAAGTGAGGTTTGATATATCCAGAGTGTAGAAGGATCATATAATGCAAATACAATATCATAATAGCAAGATTTTATAATATCCCGCTCTACTTGCTATGTTTAAAAAACTAATTAACAAAACTTACAATTTCAATTTACAATCACGCTTAATCTTAATATTTTAATAAAAAATAAAATTTAAAATTGAAGGCAAATTGAAGATGAGTGTAAGTTAAACACCAATTAGGCTGCAATGGACATCCAACAGTACAATAATTATAAATGACAACTTGTAATAGCCAAAGCTCAAAAATTAGAAAATCAAGTTGTAACTCATTTTTCATCATAAATATTTAATAACCTAATTAAACAAGTCTTACCATTTTAGATTACAAGCACAACTAATCTTAACATCTCCATAATAAATAATTTAAATTTTGAAGACGAGCATAAATTACACTCTTCTTAGGCTACAAATGGACATCGAACAGTACAATAATTATGCACATAAATAGAAATCATTAGTTGATAATGCCTAAACAAATAGATAACCAAGTTGTAATAATATTTATCAAGTACTTTGTTGTCGTCTAAAAAATAATGGATTATATGAGAAAAAGAAAGCTTAATTTGAAGTTTCTATACTAAACAAATAGAAATATAGAATCTAACGGGCCAAAAAATTCAACTAATTCTTCAATCCATATGAAAATCTAAACAGAGACAAACCCAAAATAAATTAAACACACAATTTTTTAGTCCTACAACCCAATCGACTCCCCCCCTCCCCCCAATAAACCCTCAAATGCCTACTGAATCTTTAACCTACAACCCAATACTCCTAATTTCAACGTTCACACATTAACTATGAGTATTTCAAATACTTTGTACGTGCTTGGGTCAACAAGAAAGAGAGAATTTAAGAAAAAAATTATCATTGAGAAAAATAATGAAAGATATAACCTAATATACTTTTAATATTATCTGATATTGTATTGATTTTAAAATTATATAGTACTTTAGCTGGATAATGTAGGAGAGAGACCCAAAACATGTAATTTGAGAGACACAAACCTTTCAATTTTGGCACACCAAGATGAAATTAGAAGTTTTGCCGCTTAGAAAGATGAAATTTTTCTAGTCTAATATGATTCGAGCCCTTTGTTGAAATACTATAGAGTGATCTACTGAAATTTTAGCATTTAGAGACTGGGTCCTTTTGCCTTTTATTTTTTTAAAATAAAAGTGAGCATTAGGGACTAGAAAATTATTTCATTCCTGTAAGTATATCACCAAGGACCTATTTTATACTTGTCGCAAAATCTTGGTCCCTAATTATCCTTTTTCTTGTAGTGTGGCATCACAGAGTTAGAATTTGAGGATAACCACGATTGGTCCAAATCTACTCGAACACTAAGATCTACCTCTTCTATAAAACTATATACTTAGGGAAAAGAATTATACATAACATAGGACATATTGTCACGACCCAATTTCTAGAGTCATGATGGTGCCTACCTTATTCTACCAGTAAGCAAGCCAAGCCATAGCCCGGAATGATAGTTAACGGGTTAATGGGCGAAAATAAAAACAAAGACTATAAATAATGATAATAGTAGTAATGTTAAGTGACAAACAAAAAGGAATCATGGATGATATATATAAATAAGAGAGAGAAAAGGGACAAAATATACAAACGAATCCCTCCCAAGACCTAGGAAGGTCGATACTAGACCCACTATTAAAAGATACCAAGTGTACTAGAAAGAACCCAAAATATACACAATATATACAAGCAGTCTTGAGTACAAAATACTAAATTGAAAATGATAGAGGAGGATCATCCTCGGACGACAGCAAGCTCACCCTACTCCGAATCAATAATGAAAAATAGAACCATGTCAATGTCAACTGCTAGTGCTCGGATCTGCATCAGAAAAAAGATGCAGAAGTGTAGTATGAGTACCAGCACAATGGGTACTCAGTAGGCATCATCGATCGACTGAGCTTAATAAAAATTATAACTAAAATGCGAGGGTGTAATCTAAGTTAACAGTAAACATGGATAGAAAGGTAAACAACTACCAAGCTACGCAAATGTGATAACGAAATAAATATAAGTGATATAGAAAATAAATAATGCAGTAATTACAGAAAATTTAAATAAAATCTAACTGGGCCTCCATAAGACCACTAGGTACACTGAAGAAGATAATTAACCCAACCGTATTCTTAGAAACTGGTGGGACACACAAGATATAATTAATGAAAATAAATATAAATAATCCATAACTAAATCCATCCCTCAAAATCATAGTATCCATCCATATGTGGATCATACTTGAACCGACACCAATGGGTAGTAACAAGAGGCTAGACATTGGGCTTGAATCGATAGTGGTGGATAATAACAAGAGGCCATATGTCGAATTAAAACCAAAAATAGTGGGTAACAATGAGAGGCCACATATATTATATACAACAGAACTCATAACCTGATTCCAAAATCGAACCGGAACTCAGAGGAATCATAATTCCCAGAACAACCATAATCAGTATGAGAACTCCCAAAATATTATAACCAGATGCCAGACTGAAATTGGAACTCCTAGTAACCCTGCCCAACTGTAAAATTAATACCCTAACTATACCATAACCAATTCTAAAGTGGTACCAAGACTCACAATAACTGATAGAAATAAAGTATATGCTGAATCTAAATCAAAACTAAAATATATTTAAATAACCATTCACATATCTTAATTAAAACGGGATGAATTCAAGGTTCCAAAACTTAATACCATGTCCTAAAGTGATAGATGTTATATCATACTAAAGGATAAGATACTAAAATATACTAGAACAGGGTCATAACCGGATAAATAAGGCATGCTATATATATCAAATAGTACGCAAACTGCAAGTACTTGTCCAAAACTAGCATAATAGGGCACAATTACCGTAAATTAGCACAATCTAAAATTAGGACAAACCTAACCAACCTGGAGGCCAAAAATAAAAACTTCTCCAAAAATCTTCCGAATAGTGTACCTCTAGAACCCGAGTTGAATAAATATAGTAGTATCTTTAAAATTTCCTTCGTGATTCAAGAGTTGATAGCAAGCTTTTGGATAAGTTACAGGAATAGATTCCCTTAAAACTTAAATAGTGAATGAGTTGCACTGATATATCAAAGTTTTCTATTTCCTAACGTCACTATTTGTAATGAAATCGCACCATAATATTTATTATGATGTCACCTCTCACTTTGGTGACATTTTTGATGAAATCGCACCATAATATTTTTGAATTTGTCAAATATTCGATTGAGAGATTATCGTTTTGGAAAAAATTCATTTGAAATTTAGTAATTAGTGTTGTTTTTAAATAAAAAATCTGATGAAAATTTTTTCTCCATTTACGAATGCACTTGAGCATGTGCGGACGCATGTCATAATGCACCTCAAAGATTGCCACCCTTCAGGGCATTGTTTGTAGATGAAAATGATGACATAAACATGCAAGTGACTATCTGCGGTCGTAGGTGGACAATGCAGGTTGTGAGGTAGTTGTAATTTCCCAAAACTATCCCTTGGACATCACACAGTACTTAGAACCACAAGGATCCTAAGCTAACCCATGATACTGGCATAATTCATAAGCAACTAAATAAAATACATAAAATAGTAAATAATAAGTTGAAGACATGTCTTTAGCTAAACTTGCTCAATGCAATACTGTTTAAAACATTTACAACACTGTAATATACAAAAGAAAGCTGAAATTGAATACACCAACTAAATATAATCTTAACTTAGAGTGATCACTAAACTTAGCCTATCAGGGGTAAGGAGGCACTATCCAACGAGGTCCCTTAAACCTATGGTGGCACGTAGTTTCTGGAGAATAGGATACACTAAACCCACATTCCTCTCTCGATACTAAATACTACTCCCAAAATATATACTTATATACTCATACTTATGAAATCCACTTTAAAATAGTATATGGGTTTATATATTGAAAACTAACCATGCTTCTCTTGATCAAATCATTCTCATGAAGAAATTTGTAGATTTTATGTCTTATCAGAGATCATAAGATCAAAACTGAACTTTAGTCATGCTGTAATACTTGTAACTTGAACAGATAAGCTTGAACTTCTCATAAACTCAGTAACTTACGCTTAAAAATTAAAAATCATTATCATCTCATAGAATTTTCATATCAAAATATAAAACTCAATACTTAAGATTGCTTCCATGGATAAAATAATTAGTAAACATGAAATCATTTACAAAATAATGTTCAATTTATGAGAAAACATCAAAATCTCAAAGCATAAAAAAGTGGTTATAAACCCTAGTACGCCAATTTCTCCCAAATCAATTAAAATCAAAATTTTGGGCACAAGCATAGAAGAATATACTATTTCAAACCTCACATACCTGAACTTGATGAATTTTCTTGAGTGAAATTTGAATTGGAGTCATGAAAGTTGAACTTTGAGAAGAAACCCTAATTTTTTCTCTCTTGAGAGTGGAGAGAAGAATTAACATTAACAAATTAATAACTAATGAGTACATAACATTTATAGGATTATTTAAGTCATGGGGGTAGGGTTTGAGGTGATAAAAATACCAAAATACCCCTATGGAAAATAAAAGAAAATTGCAGAAATTTTGTAGTTGACAGTTTGTCACGTAGTTGACAGCTTGTCAACTTAGTCATCAATTTTCTAGTTGGATTTGAACATGTTTTGATTAAGGTTGATGACTTAGTTGATAGCTTGTACACTAGTTAATGGACTTTTCAACTTAGTCGTCGCCTTCTATATAAGATTTAAGGTCTTTTCTGGTTAAGGTTGACGACTAAGTTGAAACCTCATCACTTTGTTGATGGCTCATCAACTCAAGTCATTGTCTTCTCGTAGATAGACACTACCAGTTAAAATTAGCATAACATTCTACTACGATATAAGATTAAGGTGAAATCAGACGCGTTGGAAAGAAGACTCGAAGATATTTGATTTAGTATATAGTAGGCTACTTAGATCTTTATATAATGAGAGTAACAATTGTTGAAATTTGACCTGAGTTGAAACGTCCATTAAAGCTCAATTGGTAGAAAAGTTTTCAATTCATCTTTGAGTTAGGAGATTTTTATGATATTGATTCATCTCCAAAGATGTTCCGGCACTATACATTTGATCATCAAACTTATATTTACATAGAATCAGTGGGTTCAGGCCTA
Organism: Capsicum baccatum var. pendulum; assembly: GCA_030864225.1. Classification (NCBI taxonomy): domain Eukaryota; kingdom Viridiplantae; phylum Streptophyta; class Magnoliopsida; order Solanales; family Solanaceae; genus Capsicum; species Capsicum baccatum. The sequence goes on along the minus strand of CM061557.1, from coordinate 218,571,304 downwards.
TACACATAGGAATGATGATTTGAATTTTAGCCTAAAAATACGGGATGTTACATTATCTCCCCCTTGGAATCATTCATCCACGAATGATAGGTAGGAACTTACTGAAGCTTTAGAAGTATGGAATAAAGGATGTAAATTCATAGTAGGAATTCTACCTCAACATCATATACTTGGGCATCGTCTGAAATAATGTAGACATGACATGTCTGTCAATAAAGGATAAAGCTGAACTAAAATTATAAAACTTCTATCATGAAACTAATTTATGAGCTGACTTGAATGACTATAAGAAGTTGATTCATGCTGAGAGTTTAGAACTTAATCAAAACATTCATGACATGATCATACATATATAACTATGGAGTGATAGCTAATGCGATAAAAATTCCAAGAGTTACTAAAAATGGAATATGAGTTCCTCAAGGTCTCCTTATCATAAATTTTGATAACAATCGATTGGATTAATGCTGGGCATGATCTGAGTATGGAATTTGAATAAGGAATGGCAACATAGTTAGAACTCTATAACATGGTTTATAAGCATATAGAATAAAAGCTAGAATAGGATTACTATATCTTAGGCAGTGCAATTGTTTAATTTTAAGCTTAGAAACACTTTCCCCAACTATACCTTTCCACTTAAGTAATACACTTCATTTGATGCAACTTATAATCTTCACATGTGTATTGATGTGTAATACCCCACACTTTTCCTAACTTAAATTCATTCCTAGAATGTTATGAAATAGCTTCCAAAATAAATAATATTTATTTCATATGGAATTTTTAAGATTTAGACCTCCCATTATGTGGAAAATTGAATAAGCTCTCCATCGATACAAAATTTGCCCTATTCCGACACTCGGTTGAGGAGTTTGGGTGTTTTTAAGTTGACAGTGTGCCACTTGGGCACTCGGCGCATTGTGGAGGAGGCTAAAATGATAATTTTCAAATTCCAGTAGCCCTCCGTGATAGCCCCACGTTATGGAGAAGCCCAAATTCCTAATTTTCCCTTTTCAGTAGTCTAACGCGATATTAGTGCATCACGAAGAGGGCTAATTTCTCAATTGCCGATTTCTAGTAGCCCAACTCAATATTGGAGCATTGTCCCACAGGCCAAATGTCCTTCCAAAGGTGGACCACAATGGTGGCGCGTTGTGAAGTCAACCCATTTCCCAATTGTCATATTTCCGGTGAGCCACCGCAATTGTGGTGCATTGCGGTGGCCACCCAAATCAGAAAATATTACGTTTTCCAGTTTGGGTTAGAAATTTAAACTAGGTATTTTGGTTAATTCCCAAGTCCCCAATCCATCCAAAACACAAGATTAATTATATTCAAAGCGCTTTGTTCTCATTATTCATCATTTTTTTCAAAACCAAAACCCTAGAGCTCTAAAACCTCTTCTCTAAGAAATTAAAATCCTCTATTGATTTTCTAAGAAAGCTTAAGATTGAGGATTCCCAAGGAAATATAATCAATAATACATCTCCAAGAACTCAATTACGAATCAATAATTCAAGTTCTTCATCTAATCATCTATCAAGGTATGTGGGGTTTATGAACTAGGATCTCTTTCATCCTTGTGCCCAAAACTAGATTTTAACTATAAATTTATATGATTTTGAATGTGTATGCATGAATTTTAAATTAGGGTTCATACCCATTATTGCAAATTAGAAGATTATGAGGTTTCCAATGTTATAGAAGTTGAATTGCATATTTATTTTCATACTTTCATGCCTATTGCAGAAATTTACAGATTTTGAGATAAATTATTATTGTTTTCATTATTGGGCATGAATATTATGATGTTGTGACATGAGATTGAAGCATGAGTTATTACCCAAGATTGAATATTATTATTTCAAGAAAGACGATGCTTTAAGCATCCTATTATCAGATTATTTTTAGATTTTCAGTAAAGCTTTGATTTTTTGATTATCAGATTAGCTATGGAATCAAATTTTTAGATTATTATAGATTACAGAATTCAGATTAGCTTTATTTATAGATTTTATCAGATTAATGCATAATTGGTTATAGATAAACCCTCGTGCTAGTTTTAAAGTTGATTTCCAACAGAATGAGCATAGCAAATAAAAAAAGAGTAGTATTTAGCACCGAGAGGGAAGTGTGGGTTTAGCACATCCTATCTTCCACATAACTACGTAGCCAACATTGGTACAGATTATCATCTCATTCCCACTTCTATGTGGATGACAATTTCATATGTTATCACTTATCGTAGGTTATACTCCTTGGCAAGAGTATGACATCTCTCCCTAACATGAGGTTTCTTCCTTAGGAGGATGAGGCGTTGGACTCTATGTTAGCTCACATGGTTTATGTCGGTTAGAAGAACCTCCTTTACAGATAACCTTTAGATAAAGTGTTTTCCCTACAGGTTAATAGTAAAGATTTTTAGAAAACCCAAGTGTAAAGGCTCACAATTTACTCGAATTATGCTTTACATAAAGATAACAGTTACAAACTTCAGCTTTTAGATTTTAGATTTTCAAAGTGAGCTCTTTCTATACGTAGACAGAATACAGGTACAACTTTTAGAACTAAATGTTATGACTCACTAGATTTATAAAGTATGATTGATTTATTATTCATGATTTCAGCATTTCAGATGTTCCAGCTTATGTGAGTCATTTTCATTTAGCATTATTGTCTTATAAAGGGAAAAGGCATCGTTTCCACCCCAAACTATAGTCGAAAAGTCGAATCCACACCTAAACTATATAAGTGACCTATTACATACCTTATCTATAAAAAGTGATACTTTTTACACCCTGTTAGGCATCAAACCACTTGAATGTGGTGTGGTATTTTACACGCGCTGCCACATCAGCACCATGTCAGTGCCACATCAGCATAATCTGAAAAAATAATAAATTTATTATTTTCATAATTTTTTCTTTTTTCTTTTTTCTTTTTTTCTTATTCTTCAATGTATAAAACCTCCATTGTTGTCAATATACAAAACCTCCATTACCTCCATTACACCATATTGACCACCATAAATTTTATCCCACCAACAAAATTACCATAATAATTAATTTCTTCTAACATTGTTCTTCATCCGTAACCCATCGTCTTTTCTTCAAAAAAAAATCTCAGCTATAATGGCCATTATAGTTTTAAAAAATGGTCACTCGACTGTTGGCCTCTGTATTTTAAATGGTAATGACCAACACATTTCCGTACATTTTCTATTTATTTTTCAATTATAATTTTTTAAAAAAACTAATACGTTAGCAAGCTCCATTTTTTATGGATTAATAATTAACAGATAGAGAGGAGAAAGTCGACGATGAATCCAACTTTTCCAATGAGAATTCACCGATAAACATCCTTGATACAAAATTTTATATATTTTTTTTTATAAAATTTGATTTTTTCCATTTAAACATGAAATACAATTTGATTTTATTCATTCTGAAATTGACATTGGTGCAATAAAGGTGGAGGATGAATTTTGTTATTTAGGGATGGAGTTGGAATTTGGAGGTGGGGTAGTGAAGAAATTGTGTTGGTTGGGGTGGGGGTGATGAAGAAGAAGATGGTTTGGGGTTGGGGTTAGAGTTTTGGGGTGGGGGTGATGATGAAGAAGATGGTTAGGGGTGGGGGTGATGAAGAAGATGATTGTGTGGGGGTGGGGGTAGGGAGATGGATGCTGGGGGTTGGGGGAGGAGTATTTTTTTTTAATTTTTTTTGCATTAATTTTTAATTTAAATGCGCCATTTTTTATTTAAATAATTATGTATTTTCCACGTCAGATCTTGGAAGTAAAAAGATAGTTAAAGTGTGTAATAGATCACTTATATAGTTTAAGTGTGGATTCAACTTTTTGACTTTTGTTATTTAATAGGTTGGACGCGCCTAAAATAAGTGTAACATACGTGCCTTAGAATGGGGGTCGCGGGGAGGTAATAATATCACTTTTATATAGTTAAGGTGAGTAATAGGTCATTTATATAGTTTAGGTATGGCTTCAACTTTTCTTGTATAGTATGGGGTGGAAATGATGCCTTTTCCCTTTTATAAATTATGATGATGAGATGATATTTTACTTATGCATTTCTCCTCTATATACTCAGTATATCCTCAATGTACTGATCTACATATATGCCTATGTGCTACTGTCTCATAATATAGGTTCAGGTGCTTAGTATCAGTAGCATGAATAGTCTGAGCATCGCAATCTACATCTTACAGTTGGTGAGTCCTCAAAGTTTGGGGAGTTGTTCACTCAGATTTTGCAGCTTATCAGTTTACATGATTTAGTATTCTTTTCAGACAGTTCAAGTTAACTGGGAGTTTGTCCCAGTGACTCTCCAGTTGTTAGTAGTAGAGGCTTGTCAGACTACTAGTTGTGATTTAGCTTATTTAGTATTGAAATTTTAGAAATTATTTTAGATATTATATTTAGACAGTTTCCACATTTAGCATGACTTTATGTCTATATTTCCATTATTATGAGCTTTAGATTTAGTAGTAGGCAGACAGGGTTAGCTCAAGGCTACTCGTAGTCTTAAGTACCGTGTGACATCTCAAAATTAGATTTTGGGATGTTACAAACTTGGTATAAGAGCCTACGATTTTTAAGAGTCCTAGGGAGTCATACAAGCCACGTTACGTAGAGTCTTGATCATGGGTGTGAAGCGTGCCACATTTATGAGAAAGAGGCTACAAAATGTTCTTAGGAAATCATCTCTTTATTTCATGATCTATCATGCTTACAGTATCTTTATCTGCTCTTACGTGATATTTGAATATGCCTCTTCATCGAGCTATCGCCCACAGAAATAATAACCAGCCACCCGAGCTTGCAGATCCTTTGAATAAGAATGTATCTCATGCTGAGTTTAGGGCTGTCTTTTAGGACTTGGCCCAAGCTGTGACTGCTAATGTTCAGGGCAACCATCAGAATCAGGCTGCAGTCCCACTTCACCAGAATAGAGATTTAGCAACAGCTAGAATCAGAGACTTTAAAAGGATGAATCCGTTAGAGTTATTTGGGTTAAAGGTAGGTGAGTACCCACAGATTTATCTAGATGAGGTAAAGAATATCACCCAAATTATGCATGTTTTTTTAGGAAGAGAGTGTAGAGTTAGCATTCTATAGATTAAAAGATATAGAGTATGATTGGGTAGTGATGTGGAGGAATGGTAGAGGTGACAATGTTGTTCCTATGAGTTGGCAGGTGTTTCAAGATACTTTTCTAGGCAGGTTCTTCCAATGCGAGATGAGAGAGGCTAAGATAGAAGAGTTTGTGAAATTAAGGTAGGGCTCGATGACAGTGAAGGAGTACTGCGTTAAGTTTAATCAGTTGTCTATGTATGCCCTAGATACGATGGCTGATCCTAGGGATAGTAAGAGTAAGTTTGTTACAGGAATGTTTAGATTGGTGTCAAGGAATATAGGACTACCATTCTCATTGTAGACATAGATCTTGCAAGATTGATAATGCATGTTCAGTAGATTAAGGTAGAGAAGTTGAAGAAAAGAGAGAGAGAAATTAAGAAAGCTAGAATAGGGCAATTTGAGTATCGTTAGAATAGGTCTCAAGGAGAAAATTATTTTCAGTTTCAGAATAGTTCATCTATGCCAACACTATCTTCAGCTAGTGCTCCCGCTCCCAGAGGTCGACAGGAGCAGTGGGGTAAGTCTTCTATGTCTAAATCTCAGAATAGTATGAATGGAAGGCCCAATTATCCAACCTGTGATAAGAGTAGTAAGAATCATTCGGGCAAGTGTTTGGCCGGTCAGAAAGGTTATTTTGAATGTTGTATATTGGGTCACAATGTTTGGGATTGCATGCATGCTAAGCAGGGAAACGGAGATGTTTGTCCCCAGACTCAGGAAAAGATTGCACCATCTCCTTTAGGTCGCTCAGTCCCTCCCCAGGGCACAACATCCAGTACCGGTGGCGGTCAGTACTAAAATTAAATTTATTCTTTACCATCCCATCAGGAGCAGGAGTATTCACCAGATGTTGTTACTGGTAAGCTTCCTGTCTTTCATTTTGATGTTTATGTGTTGTTAGATCCTGGGTCGAGTTTTTCTTATATGACCCCATTAGTTGCAATAAATTTTAAGATAAATTTTGAAAAGATTCCTGAGTCCTTCTTGGTGTCTACCCTAGAGGGTAAGTCAGTTGTTCCTAAACAGATCTGTAGAAAGTGTCTTGTCACTGTCCTTCATAAAGTCCTGTTAGCAGACCTAATAGAGTTAGCTATGGTTTCCTTTGATCTTATTCTTGGTATGGATTGCCTTCATTCTTGTTATGCCTCTATAGATTGTCACACCCGAGTGATGAAGTTTCAGTTTCCAAATGATCTAGTTTTTGAGTTGTCAGGTAATTTAGTGTCTCCTAAAAGTCATTTCATATCTTTTCTTAAAGCCTAAAAGTTGATCTCCAAAGGGTATATCTATCATCTTGTTCGAGTTAAAGACACTAAGTTTGAGACTCCAACAGTTTAGTCAGTCAGTTTAGTTAATGAGTTTGTAGATGTCTTTCCCAAAGATTTGCCAGGGGTACCTTCCGATAGGGAAATAGAATTTGGTATTGACCTTCTTTCAGATACTCAACCTATTCCATATCATATGGTTCCCGCCGATCTTAAGGAGTTGAAAGAGCAACTCAAAGATATTTTAGATAAAGGTTTTATGAGGCCTAGTATTTCTCCATGGGCCGCTCCCATCCTATTCATGCAAAAAAAAGATGATTCTTTACGTATGTGCATTGACTATCATCAGTTGAATAAAGTTACAGTAAAAAACAAATATCCTCTTTCTTGAATTGATGACTTATTTTATAAACTCCAAGGTGCCAGTTATTTCTAAAAGATAGACCTTAGATCCGGCTAATATCAGCTTAAATTAAGGGTTCCAAAAATGGATTTCAAAACCCATTATGGTCATTTTGAGTTTCTAGTCATGTCCTTCAGACTAACCAATGACCCAACAACTTTCATGAACTTGATGAACAGAGTGTTTGAATAATATTTGAATATGTTTGTCATAGTTTTCATCGACAGCGTCCTTGTCTACTCTCGTAGTGAGGAGGATCATACAGACTATCTTAGAATTATGTTGCAGACTCTTAGAGATCACCAGTTGTTCGCCAAGTTTAGAAAGTGTGAATTTTGGCAAAGTTCAGTAGCTTTCCTTGGTCATATCATTTCCAGTGAAGGTATTACATCTGATCTCCATAAGACAGAAGCCGTAAGAAATTGGCCTAGACCTATTTCCCCATCAGACATTAGGAGTTTCTTAGGTCTAGATGGTTATTACTGATGTTTCATTGAGGGTTTCTTGTCTATTATGTCTCCTATTTCTATATTGACCCAAAAGAAAGTTAAGTTTCTGTTGTTAGATTCTTGTGAGAAAAGTTTTCAGGAGTTAAAGACTCGATCACTTCAGCCCTAGTTTTAGCGTTACCTGATGGTAAAAATGGTTTTATGGTTTATTGTGATGCCTTCATAGTTGGTTTGGGTTGTGTTTTGATGTGGAGAGGTATGGTCATAACCTATGCCTCTAGACAGCTTAAACCCCAGGAAAAGAATTACCCAACCCATGATCTTAAGTTAGCTGTTGTTGTGTTTTCTTTGAAATTCAGGAGACATTATTTGTATAGTGTGCATGTTGATGTGTTTCCAGAACACTAAATCTTGCAATATGTATTTACTTAGAGGGAGTTAAATCTCCACTAGAGAAGGTGGTTAGAATTGTTGAAGGATTATGCTATGAGCGTGTTGTATTATCTGAGAAAGGCCAATATAGTGGCAGACGCCCTTAGTAGATTGTCTATGGGCAGTGTTGCCCATGTGGAGAATGATAATAAAGAGTTAGTTTGGGAAGTTCACCGGTTAGCTAAATTGGGTGCTAGATTAGTTGACTCAGCTGAAGGGAATGTCTGGGTTCAAAGTAGTTCCGAATCTTCCCTTGTTTCAGAAGTGAAGGAAAAGCAAGATAAGGATCCTAGTTTGGTCAAACTGAAGGAGTCAGTCAAAGACTAAAAGATAGAGGTTTTCACCCAAGGGAGAGATGGTGTATTGAGATACCAGAGTAGATTGTGTGTGCCTTGTGTTGATGATTTGAGGTAGAGGATTATGGCGGAAGCGCATGGTGCACGTTATTCTATCCATCCTGGACTTGCGGGAAATCTATTGGTGGAGTGGTATGAAAAGAGATATAGCAGAGTTCGTAGCTAAGTGTACAATTTGTCAACAGGTTAAGGTAGAGCACAAAATACCTGATAGTGCGTTGCAAGAGTTTGGCATCCCCACTGGAAGTAGGAAGAGGTAAATATGGATTTTGTGACTGGTTTACCCCATTCGCGTAGTCAGCATGACTCAATTTGGATGATAGTAGATATATTGACTAAATCAAAGCATTTCTTTCTAGTTCATACATCCTACACGGATAAATATCATGCTAAGTTATATATCTGAAAGAGAGTTAGATTACATGGAGTTCCTTTGTCCATCATCTCAGATAGGGTTACTCAGTTTATCTCTCCATTTTGGAGAGCCTTTCAGAAGGGTCTTGGTACCCAAGTTCATCGTAGTTCAGCCTTTCATCCACAGATATATGGTCAGGCAGAGAGGACCATTCAGACTTTAGTGGATATGTTGACGGAATGTGTTCTTGATTTCAAAGGTAGTTGGGATGAGCATTTTCCATTGGATGAATTCACTTATAATAACAGTTATTATACTAGTATTCAGATGGCTCCATTTGAGGATCTTTAGAGGCAAAGATGTAGGTTGCCAGTTGGTTGGTTCGAAGTGGGTGAGGCTTCTTTAATTGGGCCAGGCATGGTGTTTAAGGCCATGGAGAAAGTTTAGTTGATTAGAGAGAGATTGAAAGCAGCCTAGAATCATCAAAAATCTTATGCAGACGTTAGAAGAAGAGATTTTGAGTTTGAGGTTGATGATCTTGTGTATTTGAAAGTTTCACCCATGAAAGGGGTGAAGAGATTTGGCAAGAAGGGGAAACTTAGTCCCCATTATGTTGGTCCCTTCGATATTTTGATCCATATTAGAAAGGTAGCGTATGAGCTTGAGCTACTCGCAGACTTATCCTCAGTTCATCCAGTGTTCTATGTGTCCTTGTTAAAGAAGTGCATAGTCGATTCAGCAATTAAAGTTCCTCCAGAAAGTACAGATATTTAGAATATCCTTTCTTACGAAGAAGTCCCAGTAGAGATTCTTGATCATCAGATTCATAGACTGAGGAACAAAAAATTTTCCTTGGTCAAAGTTCTGTGGCGAAATCAGTCTGTTGAGGGTTCTACTTGGGAAGCAGAAGTAGACATTCATATCAATTATCCATATCTCTTCTCCACGAACTCAGATTCAGCCGAAGGTAATAATTTTCCTTCGTTTCGTTCTTTTCCAGTTTTAGATTCAGCTATATAGTTATCTTCATGAGAATTCATGCACTTTTATATCAATTTAGTAGCTTATTTTAATTGAGATTCAGTTATTCAGTTCATTTTAGTTGTTCATGATAGCTTATAGCCTCAGATTCCTCAGTATTTTCAGCTTATCTAGCCACATTCAAGGACGAATGTTCCCAAGGGGGAGATATTATAATACTCCGCACTTTTCGTAGCTTAAATTCATTCCTAGAATATTAAGAAATAGCTTCAAAATAAATAATATTTATTTTTTATGGAATTTTCTAGATTTAGTCCTCCCATTGTATGGGAAATTGAATAAGCTTTCCATCGATACCAAATTCGCCCAATTACGACACTCGATTGAGGAGTTTGAGCATTTTTAAGTTGACAGTGTGCCACCTGTGAATTGGTGCATTGTGGAGGAGGGTAAAAGGATAGTTTTCAAATTCAAGTGGCCCTCTGCAATATCCCCGCATCACGGAGAAGCCTAAATTCCCAATTGTCCCATTCTAGTAGACCGGCGCGATATTGGTGCATCACGAAGTGGGCCAATTTCTCAATTATCGATTTCTAGTAGCCCAACGCGATATTAGCGCGGCGCGCCAGAGGCCAAAATGGCATCCCAAAGGGGATCCATAATGGTGGCGTGTCGCAGAGTCTGCCTTGTTCCCAATCGTCATATTTCCAGTCAGCCACTATGATTGTGGCACGTCGCGGTGGCCACCCAAATCGGAAAAATATTACATTTTTTAGTTCCGCTGAGAAGTTTAAAAGGGGTATTTTGGTAAATCACCAAGGCCCCAATCCATCCAAAATACAAGATTAATCATATTCAAAGAACTTTGTGCTCATTATTCATCATTCTCTTCAAAAGAAAAACTCTAGAGCTCCAAAACCTCTTCTCAAAGAAATCAAAATCCTCCATTGATTCTCCAGGAAATCCTAATATTGAGGATTCCCAAGGCAAGATAATCAAGAATCCATCTCCAAGAATTCAATTAGGAATCAATAATTGAAGTTTCTTTATCTAATCATCTATCAAGGTATGTGGGGTTTATGAACAAGGATCTCCATTCATCCATGTTCCCAAAACTAGATTTTAACTATAAATTTATATAATTTTAAATGTGCATACATGTAACGACCCAGAAAATGGGTCTCGGAGCATCACACGGTGCTTGAGGCTATGAGTATCCCCAATCTAACCCTTTGATCCATTTTCATTCAATTCAACACAAATCAATGGGGTTTCCATAAATAACCCTCAAATATCAACAGAGTAATCATCATCCAAGAATAAAAGAATTTCAGAAAGATAACAAAATACAGCTTATTAGTCAAATCCCAACATCTATACTAGTCTGACAAGATTCTAAGAAAATTAATAAAACCAGCGAGCCATTAAGACATGCCCCTCATTTATCAAATGTAAGGAATTCCGTGAAACCAATATCAGATATCACATCCTTGGAACATGAGGACTCACCACAATAGAGGATGTAGAACAGCGTGCCCGAAGAATCACTGTTGAACCTGGAACTGAGCACCTGAACCTACATTCCCAGAAAATGCAGACCACATCCAAAAATGTGGGTCAGTACCATGGAAAGGAACCGAGTATATGGGGGTTATGAAGTTGTATAAACATCATCATCATAAATATTTATAAGAAATGTGCAGGATGTATGAAAGACTCACATAGCCCAAAGGAAATCATCATAATCATGAGAGGATGAAATAAGTACAATAACACATGTGAGTCATCATATAATTTGTCAATCACTTTCAGTTCATCAAGAATATCAATTCTCATAATGTAAATATCATTCAAATCTTTCGAAAGAATAACTTTCACAATTCCAATTTCAAATCACTTCACTATTCACCATATACACGAGGAAACACACACACACTGGGAGATCCTATAACCGACATAAACCATGTGAGCTACATGGAGTCTAACGTACAACCCACATTGGGGAGATCCATCCTATCCTTGCCGTCGGAGTAGGACTATTGATATCAAATCCATATAAACTAGTGATCACTATATAAATCAACCTCAGGCTCACTCCTACGGGGGCATGTAGTTCTAGGGAAGTAAGGTCGCTTTATACTTCCTACTCGGTGCTAAAGATTTCTCCCGGACTTAGCTCAGATCATCTCAAAGACAATCCACAACAAAACAATTTCAGTAATATATAAATATACATTGGGAGCCATCATGCTTCCCATCTATCAAAATTAACCACGTTGTGGATTTCTTTCACACTCGAGTTCAAAACAACTCCATTAAGACCAAAATGTCAAATCATTCAAAATATCTCAAATATTCAATAGCAACGTGCTTATAACACACACTTTCTAAAAAAACATAATTTTCAATGGGGAGTCAGACCCAAATATCAAAATCATGATAAATATTGTTCAAGATTCATACTTTATATCTCCACACATGTAAATTCATCTTTCAAAATCATAAACATCAAGATTTCATAATAATCATCATAAGATATGGGTTCATGCTTCAAATTCATAAAAATCAAATAAAAATCATGCCTTTGTAAAGAAAATTGCTTTTGGGCACAAGAACGAAAGAGAGTTCTTGTTGAAAACCCCCACATACCTTGAATGATAAACTTTAGATCGATACTCATTTTTGAGATATTAATCGTGCCTTTGAATGATGGTTCTTGAGTTCTTGAACTAGGAACTTGGAATCTTGAATAAATTTGCAGAATTTATGGTGATCTTTGGAGGTTCTTGAAGTTGGATGTAGGAGCTTAGGGTTTTCTTTTTGAGGAAATTTGATGAAATATAACATGTAATGCTTCTAATAGGCTTTAATATAGGGTTTGGATGAATTTTGGGTGAGGGGGAATGACCAAAACGCCCCTAAAAATCAAAAAAATTCTCGAATTTGTCCTTTGGTGGACTGTTTTGATAGTCTGAAGTAGATCAACAATAACGTTTTACTTTGATATTCAAATTGGATGAAACTAATTTCATTAGAAAGAGTACTCTCATATCTTTCCGTTATTATATAGTATCTCACCCAGATCATTGTGTACGAGGAGTTATGATCTTTTGAAGTTGACCCAAAAATTTGCTTTTGATAGGCTGAAGTAGATCGACCATAACTTTTTGCTCTGATAGACAAATTGGATAAAACCAATTTTATTGGAAAGAGGACTCGCAGATCTTTCTGTTGATATATAGTAGATCAGTCAGATCATTATGTACAAGGAGTTATGATCATTTAAAGTTGGAGAAAAAATACGCCAGGACTCAATACTTTTTCCTACAAAAATACACCCAGATCATTATGTACAAGGAGTTATGATCGTTTACTGTTCACTACTATTCACGGTTCGATCAGAATGTTCATAGCTCGTCGCTCGGATGTCTGTTTTGGAAGATCCACATATCGTTGGAAAGCTTATTCGATACTCTACACAATGGTGGGTCATAATCTAAGGCATTCCACACGGAAAATTTATAATTCATTCTAGAAGATAGAACCCAATACATTTACGCATAAACTTTCAACGAAAAATTTTCTCGGGTATTACAATACATGAATTTTAAATTAGGGTTCATACTCATTATTGAAAATGAAAAATTTACGAGATTTCCAATGTTTTAGAAGTTGAATTGCATGTCTATTTTCATACTTCCACGCCTATTGCAGAAATTTATAGATTTTGAGATAAATTATCATTGTTTTCATTATTGAGCATGAACATTATAATCTTGTGACATGAGATTGATGCATGGGTTATTACCCAAGATTAAATATTATTATTTCAATAATGATGATGCTTTAAGCATCCTATTATCAGACTATTTTTATATTTTTAGTGAAGCTTTGATATTTTGATCATCAGATTAGCATGGAATCAACTTTTTAGATTATTACAGATTACAGAATTCATATTGTCTTTATTTACAGATTTTATCAGATTAATGCATAATTGGTTTTAGACAAACCTTTATGCTAGTTGTAAAGTAGATTTCCAACAGAATGAGCGTAGAAAATAAAAGGGAGTAGTATTGTAAGACCCCACAAAATTCCTAGCTTAATTCAGTTTTTAAGCTTGTCAAGGGGTCCCAGGCTTAGAAAATTCTAGCTAAATTTCCAGACTTAGTTTATTTTTAACCTTTGAAAGTTGGCAATCTCATTTCGCTACCTTAATTCCCTTTAATGGTCTATACTTTTGTTAATTAATGATCAGGAAGGTCAATAGGTATTTTCGGACAAGTTTTGGATTTTTCTAACCACGTTTGGACCACGTTTAAAATCCCAAAATAGTGGACCAACGTGATCTTGGCGCACCACATTACCTATCACGTTGATTAATATTGTTGCAGGTTACTAGAGTCAAACTCCTGAGACACAATGTGATCATGGTGTGATGCATCGAGTATCGCATTGATGCCATCGACGCGCCACATTGACAACCACATCGGTGCCCAGTTTTCAGTCATGAAATGACCACATCCTTAAGGGTAATTAGGTCTTTTTTCCCCGACCTTTAGGCCTTATAACACAAAATTTAGCCTCTTTTTGGCTAAGTACATTCACTATTTCACCATTTCTCAAGAACAAGAAAACCCTAGGTGATAAACTTCAAATCAAGAACTCAAGCTTACCTCCATTAAGATTCAAGAAATTTCCATCCAAGGTATGTAAAGTGTTTATCCAAGCGTCCCTTCCGCCCTTGGATTTCAATAATACTCCTTTAAAAAGTGGAATCATAATTTTCATGTTGTGGGTTAGGATGTACCCATGTTATTGTTGTTGTGTGATTACACGTTGAGATCTTTAGTGATTGTCATGAATAGGAACATGTGGTTTGAATTTCATAAAATTGAGTTGATTAATGTAGCCATGATGTAATTGTGTAATGTTCATGCCTAAGCCCAAGTATATGCATCCTATGTGTTTGATAAAATGCCCAAGTGAGTAGAATTGTGTTTTATGATCCTTTATTGATCTAAATGATGAACTTAGGCGATAAATACTTATTCAAAATGACTCCCATGCCTTTGCTATGTCTTGTAATAATTTGGTGGAATGCTCATAAGTATGGATTTGTGAAATTATGTTATGTTAGTATGCATTCCTATTCATGGGTAAGCTTATAACTTGTGAATGCTTCATGAGATCCCTCAATGATTGTATTATGAATTGTGGACTATGGTCATATGTTCAAAGAAGTGTCATGTCTTTTTAATTTCATGCTATCGACTCTTGGGGGTATTTAATATCCGATAATTTAGTTGTGTGACTAGAGCCAGTGTCAGTATTCAAGATACTCGTAGTCAAGCCATGATCAATAGAATTCAGTCAGTCACATTACTTAAGAAAACTCAGTAAATTTAGTATCAGTCCAGTCCTACTTAGTACTCAGTAATCTCAGTCAGTTATCAGATCTCAGTAGTATTCCATTAGTCAACGAAACTCAGTAAACTCAGCCCAGTTTAGTTCAGTTTGATCAGTTCAGTATCTATTCAGTTTAGAGCAGGATTCAACATTGAGTGTATCTAAAGATGAGGGCACACACTGACAACAAAGGGTATGACCCTTAGAAGTAATCCTTACATTCCATAACTATATAGCCAGCATAGGTTGAGACAACAACACTTCCAGTTGAGGGTAGATGAGGTGGGTTAGCACTATTAGATCAGGGTATCACTATTCTTATTTAAGGATACTGTCATATGAGGGTCACTCACAACTTGTCTTTACCAGTGGCACGATATTGACACCCTTCAAATTGGGGTTATAGATTGGACCCCAACTCAGCTAAATTATCTAATTTAGGGCATGTTGGTTAGATGACTACCTCCTACAGTCTCAATCTCAGTCTTCAAAATAAAACTTAGATAGTTCTACAGATTTTAGAACTATCAGATACAATAACCCAGCTCAGTACGAAACTCAGCTAGTTCCATCAGAATCAAGACTGTCAGACACAATCAACTTAGTTTTTAGTTATATCAGTATCAGTAATTCATGTTACCAGAAAACATAATATTCAAAATCCTTATGATTTCAGTTATAGTTATGTATTATGCATGTATTCTTACGCAATCATGTTCATGTTACTCAGTCAATTTTTAGTTCATGCATATAAACCCTTGCATTCAGCCTTACCTCACTTTGTGTACCAGTATATTTACACATACTGACGCATACTTTTCTTTTGAGATATGGTGTTTTATACCATAGGTTTTAGATGTACCATCTCCATAGCATCCTTGGTAGTCAAACGTTCAGCAGGCAGACTAGAAATGAGTCCTCTTCATCCAAAGATGTTATCTTATTTCATTTATTCATCACATTCAGTATTCAGTAGATGGAGTTAGTTGGGATATTTTCCTGTCAACTCCTTATTTAGATTGTTTAGAGGCTTTCCGACTAGATATTCAGACTTCAGTATTTTTATTAGTTATTTTCAGTTTTGGTATTATCATAGCATATTTTCAATATTGAACCTTTTGGCCTTTCAATCTAGGTTTCCACATTTATGTTAGTATTACTATTCAATGCTCAGTTACAAATATCATTCATGGGTTAGCTTGTGGTCCTTCGGGATTATGAGTATCGTGTAACATCTGGGGTACTAGACTCAGGTAGCATAGCCTAATATTTAACAGTGTCCTAGGAAGTCTGAAATGCCGCATCTAGTAGAGTCTAGTGAATGGGTGTGTTGTGCGCCACATTATGTATAGGAGGATATGAGATATTTTAGGAATAGTCTTCTTTTTTCAGTATTCATGTCGTGCCAGTAAGCATGAGCTCAAATTTAAATCTCAGTCTAATCCATTTCTCCCTTTCGTTTATAGAACACACCTCCTTAAATAAATAATGAAAAGAGAAATGGAAATCAGTCAGCCCCTCAGCCCATCCAGCCAGATCCTATGGACGAACATGTTTCTCATGCAGAGTTCAGAGCTATATTTACTACTCTTACTAATTTAGTTTCTACTCAAAATGAATGTCCAGCAGCCATTCTGGCCAATTCTGCTGCAGCCAAGATTGGTACTTCACTCGAATAAATCCTCCATCCTTTTTCGGGTCTAAGAAAGATAAGAACCCTCAGGAATTCCTTGATCAGGTTCATAAGATTACCGATATAATGTGGATAACTTCTAGTGAGATTGTTGAGCTAGAAGAATATTAGTTGCAGGATATGGCTCACACATGGTTCAAGTAGTCGAAAGTAAAGAGGGCCATAGATGAAGGATTCGTTGAGTGGGAGGAGTTTGCCACTACTTTTCTTAATAGATTCTTTCCCCTAGAGATGAGAGAAGCTAAGGTGTTAGAGTTTATAAACCTTGGGTAGGGATATATAATAGTGAAAGAGTATTCTATCAATTTTACTCAGCTAGCTGGATACGCTCCTCATGTGGTGGTAGATAGCAGGGCTAAGATGAGTAAATTTGTTTCTAGGGTGAATGATAGTGTGGTCAAAGAGTACAGGACCGCCATGTTAATTAGTCAGATTGACATATCTATGCTTATGATCCATTCTCAGTAGGTAGAAGAGCAGAAGATTAAGGAGAGAGAAAAGCAAAATAAGAGAGCTAAAACAAGTAGTTTCAATTTTAGTCAGCCTAAGTCAGAGAGTGGAAATCATTCTCAATTTTGTCCAAAGTCATCTATTCCATCTCTTTCCTCAGCTAGTGCTCTAGTGCCGAAATTCAGAGACGGTAACAAAGATAGGGCATCAGGCTCTATGTCTTAGAAAAGTTTTATTAGTGCCCGCACCCATCCTCTTTGTCAAACTTGTGGTAAGAACCATAAGGGTATTTGTAGAGCTGGCAGTGATGTTTGTTTTGGATGTGGAAAGCCAGGCCATAGAGTCATATATTGTCCTTAGTCAGGTTTTCAAGGTTAGAATAATCGTTTCTCAGCTCATTCCAGTCGCCCGAATCAGCAGTGTGCCACTTCCAGTGCTACCAGTGGGCAATGCCCAAACAGACTCTATGATCTTCAGTCCTGACAGGATCCGGAAAATTCTCCTGATGTGGTTACTGGTATGTTACAAATCTTTCATAGACATGTTTATGTTTTACTAGATCCAGGAGCTTTTTTGTCTTTTGTTACTCTTTATATAGCAATTGATTTTAAGGTCGGTCCTAAAATTCTAGTAGAGCCCTTCTCAGTATCTACCCTAGTGGGTAAAATTATCATAGCCTGATGGGTATACAAGAACTGTCCGATTATAGTATCTCAGAAAGTTACTTCAGTAGACTTAGTCGAATTAGAGATAACTGATTTTGATATCATTCTCGACATGGATTGGCTTCATTCCTACTATGCCTCAGTCGACTGTAGAAACAGAGTTATACAGTTTTAGTTTCCGAATGAACCTGTCTTAGAGTGAGGGGTAGTACTTCTGCTTGTAGGGGTCAGCTTATTACCTACCTACGCGAAAGGAAAATGACTTCTAAGGGATGTGTCTATCATCTGTTCTAGTTAATGACTCCAGTTCTTAAACTCCCAATCTTGAATCAGTCCCAGTAATGAATGAATATTCAGATGTCTTCCCCAAAGTTCTTCCAAGAATTCTGCCTAAAAGGGAATAGACTACGATATTGATCTTCTTCCTAATACTCAGCCCATATCTATTCTGCCACATAGAATGGCACTAGAAAAACTTAGAGAATTGAAAGAAAAGTTGAAGGATCTCCAAGATAAGGGATTCATTAGGCCCAGTGTATCCTTGTTGGGTGCACCAATCTTATCCGTGCGCAAGAAAAATAGTTCTCTCAGAATGTGCATAGACTACCTTCAGCTCAATAAAGTCACAGTTAAGAACTCGTATCCACTTCTTAGAATCGATGACTTGTTTGACCAACTTTAGGGTGTCAGCTATTTCTCAAAGATAGACCTCAGATCAGGCTATCATCAGCTCAGAGTCAGAGAATAGGACATTCTAAAAATAGCCTTCTAAACTCAGTATGGTCACTTCAAATTCTTAGTTATGTCCTTTGGTCTTACTAATGCCCCAACAACCTTCATAGACTTGATGAACCATGTGTTTAAGTAGTACTTGGACATGTTCATCATAGTCTTTATATATGACATTTTTTCCTACTCCCGTAGTGAACGTGAACATTCAGACCACCTCAGAAGAGTATTGCAGACCCTTAGGAATCATCAGTTGTTTACCAAATTCAGTAAGTGAGAATTTTGGGCAAGGCCAATGTAGTAGTTGATTCTCTCAGAAGACTGTCTATGGGTAGTATTACTCGCGTTGAGGATAGTAAGAAGAAATTAGCCCAGAATTTTCACCAGTTAGCCCAACTAGGTGTCTGCTTAGTCGATTCAGTATAAGGTAATATATGGGTTTAGAACAACTCAGAATCATCTCTAATTTCAAAGTTATGGAAAAGCAAGATAGATATCCAGTCTAGTCAAGTTTAGATCCCAGTCTAGTCAAGTTTAAAGAGTGAGTCAGAGATCAGAAAGTAGTGGTTTTCTCTAAAGAGGGAGATGGTGTTTTGCATTGTTAGGGTCATCCGTGTGTGCCCAGTGTTGATGACTTAAGATAGCAAATTCTTACAGAAGTGCATGGTGTGCGTTACTCGATTCATCCAGGGCCCTATAAGATATACCACAACTTGTAGGAGATCTATTGGTGGAGTGGGATAAAGAGAAATATTGCAAAGTTTGTGGCTAAGTGCTTAACATGTTAGCAAGTTAAGATTGAGCATCAGAAGCCTAGTGGGTCTATGCAAGAATTTAGTATTCTCACCTGGAAATGGGAAGAAGTGAACATGAACTTTAAGATGGGTTTACCTCATACTCGCTGTCAGCATGATTTAGTTTGGTTCATTGTAGATAGAATGACCATGTTAGCTTATTTTCTTCCAGTCCATACCTCTTATTCAGCAAAGGATTATGCCAAACTCTACATCAGGGAGTTGGTCAGATTACATGGTTTTCCAGTATCTATGGTTTCAGATAGAGGTACAGAGTTTACCTCTCATTTCTAAAAAGCATTCCAAAAGGGTCTTGGCACTCGAGTTCATCTCAGTATAGCCTTCCATCCTCAAATAGATGATCAAGTAGAAAGGACCATCCAGACTTTAGAAGATATAATGCGAGAGTGTGCAATTGATTTCAAGGAAAGTTGGGATAACCACTTGCCTTTGATCGAGTTTTCATATAACAACAGTTATCATTCAAGTATTCAGATGGCTCCGTTTGAAGCTCTCTATGGTGGGAGATGTAGATCTCCAATTGGTTGGTTTAAAGTTGGTGAGGCCATAATTGTAGGGTTTAACTTGGTATTCGATACCTTAAAGAAAGTTCAGTTGATTAGAGAAAGGCTCAAAATAGCTCAGAGCTGGTAGAAATTGCACGCAGATGTGCGTAAAAAGGATCTTGAGTTTGATATTAGTGGTTATGTGTATTTTAAAATATCTTTCATGAAAAGAGTGAAGGGGTTTAGCAAGAAAGGAAATATCATTACTCAATATGTCGGTCCCTTCAAAATTCTCAGTCCCTTCAAGTTGCCTTTAGATCTAGCTTCATTTCATCCAGTCATTCATGTCTCCTTGATTAAGAAGTTCATAGGTGACCCAACAATTGTAGTCCCTGTTGAGGGCATATATATTCAAAATAGTCTCTCTTACAAGGAAATTCTAGTCAAAATCCTTGACTATCAGACCCGCAGACTGAGGAATAAAGAAGTCCCTTTATTCAAAGTTTTTTGCCAGAATCAGTCCATTGAGGGAGCTACTTGAGAAGAAGAAGTAGACATATGGACTAAGTATCCTTACCTCTTCTCTGCAAACTTAGAATCAGCCCAAGGTAATAGTTTTCCTTAAAGATTATTCAGTTTTATTTTTAACTGGTTGGGATAACCACTTGCCTTTGACCGAGTTTGCATACAACAACAGCTATCATTCAAGTATTTAGATGGCTCCATTTTAATCTCTCTATGGTAGGAGATGAAGATCTCAAATTGGTTGTTTTGAAGTTGGTGGGGCGGTAATTGTAGGGCATGACTTGGTATTAAATACCTTAAACAAAGTTCAGTTGATCAGAGAAAGGCTCAAAATAGCTCAGAGACAACATAAATTACATGCAGATGTGCGCAGAAAGGATCTTGAGTTTGATGTTGGTGGTTATGTTTATCTTAAAATTTCTTTCATGAATGGAGTGAAGATGTAATTCCCCGTACTTTTTCCTAGCTTGAAATTGTCCCAAGAATATTAGAAGCTTTCTTTGAAAGATGAATCCACTTTTGTACATGTGGTATTTTTAATATTTTCACTTTTTATCACATGGTAAATTGAATAATCTTTCCATCGATACCAATTTCATCAAAATCTGACATCGGAAGAGAAAGTTATGGCTGAAATATAAAAGGTAGTAAAACCGTCCAGGTGCAACGGTGAGGTCAACGAACCTTTTAAATAGTGATGGACCATCACCCATGATCGTTGTAGTGAGAAAGTTTGAGTATCTTATCTCCTAGATCGATGGCCCAGGCCAATGGAGCATTGGACTAGCGACGAACCATCGCTCAAGCCATCGTAAGGGAAACAGTGAGGCCCTATTCTGCCTAGAAGGGACGGTTAGGACCAACGGACTATCAGCCGAGTGACAGACCATCGTACCCCACCATTGCACCAAGATAGTAAGTTCCAGTCTTGGTCCACCTATGATAGTCGAAATGATGGACCGTCAATCCATCGACGAGCCATCGCAGGTTCCATTCAGTTATTTTTAAGTAGTTTTTAAAGGGTCTTTTTGGTCTTTCGCCACACGTTTATATACCTAGTAATATCCAGAAAAGGCTCCTAAATTTATTATTCTTCCACAACATCAAAATTAGGGTTTTCTCTCTAAGATTAATCCCTAAGAACAAAATCTAAATAATCTTCAAGAACTAAGAGATTCAAATTCTTCATGTTCAAGAACTTCAAGAAACTCAACCCAGGTATGCATAGTATTAATTCATGGACTCCTTTCATCCATGAAGCCCAATAATCTCTTTTCTAAGTTCAAGTTTATGGATTTTGTTTATGAATTTAATGTTGGGTTGTTGTTGTTCATGTTGATAATGACCAATTGAATTCTATTCCATGTTTTAGTGATAAATCTTAAGTGGGATTTATTATTATAGGTGTAGCTTCATGTGAATTCATGATTAAACCCTTGAATGTTAAAATTAGAGATGAATCATGATGTTTATTTGTTGTATAATGTTGTCTCCATATACTATGCCTACCATGTGTTTGATTAAATGCCTATGTGAAGGAAAAGTGCCCAACTAGTATGGCATTAGAAAATCCCCATTTATGTACAAGTTATGTATTCAAGAAAGTCATGCTTTGTCAGTTTCTTTCCATCAAGTCCTGGGGGTACTTGTACCCAAAGCATTAGCTGTGTGCCTAGAGACATATCATATTTTCACGATACTCTTAGTAAAGCCATGATCCTTAGACTTCAGAAAGTCTTATGACTTAGGAAATCTCAATAATCTTATGAACTCAGTCAGTTGTTAGGTATCAGTAGTATTCTGTTAGTCAACGGAATTCAGTAACTCAGTCCATGTTCAGATCAATTAATTGTGTTTGGTGTCTATTCAGATGGGAGTAAAAATTAGCACCGAGTGAACCCAATGATGGGATTTCACCTGCCAGTATAGGGTGTGATTCTTAGAAGAAATCCTTGCATTCCAGAACTACGTAGCCAGCATAGGTTGAGACATCATTCCTGCTAGTTGATGGTAGATAAGGTGGCTTAATCTTCTCATTAAGGGTTCCCACCATTCTCATTAGAGTAACCTGCTATACGAGGGTCACTCTGGTGGTATGGTATTGACACCCTTCTAATCAGGGCATAGATTGGACCCTAATTCATCTATAATGCATCATTTGGGGCATGTCGGTTAGATGACTATTTCCCATAATTTCATGTTACAGAATTTAGAACTGTCAAATACAATCAATTCAAATACAGTATGAAAATCAGCTAGTTTCATTAGATTCAGGACTGTCAGATACAATTACTCATGTTATCAGTTATCAAAACTCAGTCATTACTCATGTTAGTTATCAGTAAACTCATGATATCATGATTTCAGATATAGTTACTATGTATGCATGCATGTATTCTCACGTTCATATTAGTCAGTTAGCCAGTATTGTTCATGCATATGAACCCCATGTACTTAGCCTATCTCACATGCATACCAGTACATTCAAAGTACTAATGCATTTGCGCTATGGTGTTTTATACCATAGGTTCAGAGACACGAGCTCAAGAGCATCAGTAGATTCCATCTCAGCAGTCAGAGCTAGCAGTGAGTCCTCATCTTTCGAGGACATGATCATTACTTTATTATCTCATTAATTAATTTATTATCAGTTATGTTACGGTTTTGAATCTTATGGACTTTTTGTTCATGTTTCCACATTATACAGTATATTATGTAGTGTACAGGTACAAATATCAGTCATGGGATAGTTTGTGGTCCTTAACGGTTTGGGTACTAGATTTGAGGTGTTATAGAAGAGGTTTGGCAAGAATGGAAAGCTCAGTCCCTAATATGCCGGTCCCTTTAAAATTCTCAGTTACTTTGGTATAGTAGCTTATGAGCTCGAGTTGCCTTCAGATCTAGCTTCAGTTCATCCAGTCTTTTATGTCTCCTTTCTTAAGAAGTTCATAGGTGACCTAGCAGTTGTATTCCCTATTGAGGGCATAGATACTCAAAGTAGTCTCTCTTACGAGGAAATTCTAGTCAAAATCCTTGACTATCAGACCCGCTGACTGAGGAAGAAAGAAGTCCCTCTAGTCAAAGTTCTTTGGTGGAATCAGTCTGTTGAGGGAGATACTTGGGAAGTAGAAGCAGACATGTGGACTGACCTCTTATCCGCAAACTTAGACTCAGCCCAAGGTAATAGATTTTCTTAAAGCTTATTCAGTTTCATGTTCAAATTTTAGTTACAAACTTGATATTTAGTTCTATGCTCAAATTCCCATTATAAACTTGGTATCAAATACATTGCATATTCAGTCATGTATTTATGCATTAGATATGCATGTCTAGTATACTCAGCTTATCAGTAATCTCAGTCATGTATTCACGAATCAGTTACTCATGCAACAGATATGCATGTTTAGAATGATACATTCAGTTTATCAGTCATGTCAGCCATGTAATCATGTTTCAGTTATATATGTTCAGTATGTACTTCATCTTATCTTTACTCCCATCTCAGTCAGTCTCATTCAACGATGAATGTTCCCAATGGGAAGACTTTGTAAGACCTCGCAAAATTCCTAGCTTAATTCAGCCATTTAAGCTTGTCAACGGGTCACAGGTTTCGAAAATTCTAGCTAAGTTTCCAGACATAGTTTATTTTTATCCTTCAAAAGTTGGAAATCTCATTTAAAGACCTTAATTCCCTTTAACGGTCTATACTTTTATTAATTGATGATCAAGAAGGTCAATAGGTACTTTCGGACAAGTTTTAGATTTTTTGGACCGCATTTAGTCCACGTCCAGAATCCCAAAATAGTGGATCAACATTATCTTGGCACACCGCATTACCTATCGTGTTGGTTAATATTGTTGTAGGTTTCTAGATTCAGACTCCTGAGACACGGCACAATCATGGCGTGACGTATCAAGTATAGTGTCGATGTCATCGACGTGCCGCATTGACATCCGCGTCGGTGCCCAGTTTTTGGTCATTAAATGACCACATCTTTAAGGGTAATTGGGTTTTTTTCCACCGACCTTCATCCCTCACAGCACGAAATTTAGAACCTTTTTGGCTAAATATATTCACTATTTCACAATTTCTCAAGAACAAGAAAACCCTAGGTGATTAACTTCAAATCGAAAACTCAAGCTTACCTCTATTAGGATTCAAGAAATTGTCGTCCAAGGTATGAAAAGTTTTCATTCAAGAATCTCTTCCACCCTTGGAGTTCAAGAATTCTCCTTTAACAAGTTGAATCATGATTTTCATGTTGTGGGTTAGGATGTACCCATATTAATGTTGTTGTGTGATTACAAGTTGAGATCTTTAGTGGTTGTCATGAATTTATGTGAACATGTAGGTTGAATTTCATGAAATTGAGTTGATTAATGTAGACATGGTGTAATTGTTAATTATTCATGCCTAAGCCCAAGTATATGCATCCCATGTGTTTGATAAAATACCCAAGTGAGTAGAATTGTGTTTTATGATCCTTTATTGATCTAAATGATGAACTTAGGCTATAATTACATGATCAAAATGACTTTCATGCCTTAGCTATGTCTTGTAATGGTTTGGTGGAATTCTTATAAGTATGGATTTGTGAAATTATATTATATTAGCATACATTCCTATATATGTGTAAGCTTATACATTCAAATGCTTCATGAGATCCCTCAATGATTGTGTTATGAATTGTGGAATATGGACATGTGTTAAAAGTAG
The DNA here is from genome assembly GCA_030864225.1 of Capsicum baccatum var. pendulum. NCBI lineage: Eukaryota > Viridiplantae > Streptophyta > Magnoliopsida > Solanales > Solanaceae > Capsicum > Capsicum baccatum. The sequence goes on along the minus strand of CM061557.1, from coordinate 218,546,417 downwards.
TGTCATGTCTTGTCATTTTTATGCTATCGAGTCCAGGGGATATTTTATACTCGATAATTTAGCTGTGTTCCTAGAGCCAGTGTCAGTATTCAGGATACTCTTAGTCAAGCCATGATCAGTAGAATTCAATCAGTCACATGACTCAGGAAAACTCAGTAAATTCAATATCAATCCAGTCCTACTCAGTACTCAGTAATCTCAGTTAGTTATCAGATCTTAGTAGTATTCCGTCACTCAATGAAACTCAGTGAACTCAGTCCAGTTCAGTTCAATTTAATCAGTTCAGTGTATATTTAGGTGGGAGTAGGATTTAGCACCGAGTGAATCCAAGGATGAGGGCACGCAGAGGGTGTGACCCTTAGAAGCAATATTTGCATTCCAGAACTATGTAGCCATCATTGGTTGAAACATCAACACTGACAGTTGAGTGTTGATGAAGTGGTTAACACTATCAGATGAGGATCTCACCATTCTCTTTTGGGAACACTGTCAGATGCGGGTCACTCACAGCTTGTCTTTACCAGTGGCGCAGTATTGACACCCTTCCAATTGGGGTTACAGATTGGATCCCAACTCTGCTATATTATCTTATTTGGGGCATGTCAGTTAGATGACTGCCTCCCACAGTCTTAGTCTCAGTATTCTGAATAAAACTCAGATAGTTCTACAGATTTCAGGACTGTCAGATACAGTCACCTAGCCCAGTATGAAACTTAGCTATTCCATTAAAATTAGGATTGTCAGACACAGTCAACTCAATTTTTAGTTATATCAGTATCAGTAATACATGTTATCAGAAAACTCAGTATTCATATTCCTTATGATTTCAGTTAAAGTTATGTATTCATGCATGTATTCTCACGTAGTCATGTTCATGTTACTCAGTCAGTTTTTAGTTCATGCATATGAACCTTTGTATTCAGCCTTACCACACTTTGCGTACTATTACATTCACACATACTGACGCATATTTTTGTTTTGTGCTATGGTTTTTATACTATAGGTTTAGACGTATGAGCTCTAGAGCATCCTTAGAAGATCAGACGTTGAACAGGCAGACTAGCAGTGAGTCCTCATTATCCGAGGATGTTATCTTATTTCATTTATTCATCACATTCATTATTTAGTAGATGGAGTTAGTTGGGGGATTGAATTATTAACTCCTTATTCAGACAGGTTAGAGGCTTTCAGACTAGATATTCAGACTTTAATATTTTTAGTATTTATGTTTAGTTTTGGTATTGTCATACCATATTTTCAGTATTGAACCTTATGGCCTTTCAGTTTATGTTTCCGCATTTATGTTAGTGTTATTATTCAGTTCTCAATTACAGATATCAATCATGGGTTAGCCTGTGGTCCTTCGGGATTATGAGTACCGAGTAGAATCCAAGGTACCAGACTCGGGGCGTTACAAGTATTTAGCACCGAGCGGGATGTGTAGGTTTAGTGCATCCTATCTTCCACAAAACTACGTAGCCAACGTAGTTACAGATTATCATTTAATTCCCACTTCTATGTAGATGACAGTTTCAGATGTGATCACTTAGCTCAAGTGAGCTCTTTCTACACTTAGATTGTATGATTTACAAACAGAATACAAGCACAACTTTTAGAACTAAATGTTATGACTCACTAGATTTATAAAGTATGATTGATTTATTATTCATGATTTAAGAATTTCATATATTCCAGCTTATATAAGTCATTTTCATTTAGGATGCATTGTTTTATAAATTATGATGATGAGATGATGTTTTACTTATGCATTTTACCACCATATACTCAGTACATCCTCAAAGTACTGATCCACATATTTGTCTATGTTCTACATTATCTTATAATGTAGGTTCAGGTGCTCAGTATTAGCAATGTAAGTAGTCCGAGCATCTCCATATACATCTTATAGTTGGTGAGTCCTTATTGTTTGGGGACTTGTTCGCTCAGATTTTGCAGCTTATCAGTTTACATGATTTAGTATTCTTTTCAGATAGTTCAAGTTAGCTGGGGGTTTATCCCAGTGACTCTCTAGTTGTTAGTAGTAGAGGCTTGTCAGACTACTAGTTATGATTCAGCTTATTAGGTATTGAGATTTCAGTCAATGTTTCGGATATTATATTCAGACATTTTTCTGCATTTAGCATGACTTTATGTTTTATTTCCATTATTTTGAGCTTCATATTTAGTAGTAGGCAGACAGGGTTATCTTAAGGCTACTCGTAGTATTGAGCACCATGTGACGTCTAGGAATCAGATCTTGGGACGTTACATGATGACTCTTTCTACCAAAGTCTAAGTTTGATTACATACACTCGCCATGTTCAAGCCTAACTCAAAATCACAAGGTACAACAGATTACACCAAAGTACTAGTCTAAACCATGATTCAATATCATGTTCCTTTTAAAAGTTCTCATCTCAAGAATGACATTCCTACCACTTCAACAACTAAATTTGAGCTCTTAGTAGGAATTCACTAGCGTATAATACATTCATCCACTTATATAGTAACATAACAATCAAGCCTACCATTATATCCATATATGAACTTCTAGGCATACAACCCACCCTGGAATTTTACAATATTCTCTTATACCTCCATCAATAATAAATTTCTTGCATTATCCATAAAAACACACCAAAAAATCTCAACTAACTATGACATACATCAAAGCTTACCTCTATCTTCCTCCACATTAATAACCTTAGATAAAATAATCATACAACAATATTTCCTAATGAGGAATATCTACTCTCTCTCTCTCTTATCTAAACCATTATTGATCCATTTTTATCACCACTATCTAAACATAATAAGGGTTACTAAAGTTCTAGAATATGATGACCTAAAGCATGAAAGGATACTATAAATAACTTTGGCACATGATTAAAACCTAAAAAGTAGAGCATCATAGACATGGATTCCTTAAGGAGATCTAAACTGAGGACATACATGTCATAGTATGAATTTCACTGGTCATTAAGGGTGTACCATGAATTCTGAAAACTGAGCATACTCTGAAACATGGGTTTATATATATATATATATATATATATATATATATATATATATATATATATATATATATATATATATATATATATATATATATATATATATATATATATATATATATATATATATATATCATAACTTACTTAACATAAGACTGGGACTCATGGATTCATGGGGGATGACTCAGATCATAGAGTGAAGTTATTACTTCTTTACTAGGAGATGAGAATGAACATGAATATGTATGAAGTGTATAAGCATTGGTCATGAGCGTGGCTCTATCACGCAAGACATAGATAAGGTGCGATAATGACTAAACTCCATGGAAAGAAATACGCTAGAGTAAGAATGGATCACTATATCATCACTTATTGACATGCATCACAATTTGATTCTCAAAACTTGATTTAGTTCTTTACCCTATCATCTCCCCCTAGATCAAAGCCGACATTCTAAGCCAATGGGCCCATTCCATATTCTCAATATCGAGCCATAGTTTCTTCTCTAATGGTTTACATATGAATGCTCAACTCACCTGGATAAACTATACTTAGAACATCCTAATTTCATTCTTGGACACTCTTTTCATAAACACCACCCTTAACTTTCTCAAGCTTCAATAATTATCATCATATACTTACACTCTTCTCCAAAATCATCCATATCTTTCTAAACACATAATCTGCCCTTCTCTTCTTAGCTTACTAATATCACTCCTCCAATCTTATATTTTTCCCAAAACTATAAGACTTTTTATTACACTAAAAAATACAACATCATCAACCTATAAGTCCTAACTTAGCAATTAAGAACACTATATACTATGTAACTAGCCTTATTCACACTTAGAAACTCAAGGGTACTACCTAAGTACACACAACACTTAATAATCTTAGAAAATAATTGTAACACCCTAATTTTTTGAACCGGAATGCTACACGGTGCTCATGGCTGCGAAGGACCATAAGCTAACCCATGAATGATATCTGTACCTGTAACTGCATAATATACATATAAAATATGGTAACATAAACAAAAAGGGCGTAAGGTTCAATATGGAATAATAAAATATCTAAAATAAGGTGGTATCACAGTACCAAAACAAAACTGAAAATACTAAAGTCTAAATCTAAAAAATCGTAATCGTCTGAAAGCCTCTAAATTATCTGAATAAGGAGTTGAAGGAACATGTCTCCAACTAACTCCCTAAAGTGAAAATAAACTGAAATACTGGAATAATAAATGTAACGATAATGTCCTCAAAGATGAGGACTCACTGCTTACTGAATTGCTAATGCTAATCTGGAATCTGCACCTCAGAACCTATGGTGTAACATAAAAAGAAAGCACTATAGCGCAAATGTGTCAGTACAACTAAAGTACTGAGTATACGTGGGGGTAGGCTAAATGCATGGGGTTTATATGCATGAACATGCTAACTAATATGAATGTAATAATACATACATACATACATATATACGTAACTGCTACTGAACTCGTGGAGATACTGACTACTTGAGTTTGAACTTTGACAACATGAGTTTCATGATACTGAGATACTGAATGACTGATAACATGGATGACTCTAACAGTCCTAATTCTGGGGAAAACTATCTGAGTTCCAAACTGTATTTGATAATCTAAGTCTGAGATCAGTCCTAGCTAACGAGTGATCTCTGAAACTGATAATGAGAATACTCGACTGAATCTGAGATTGAGATCAAGCCTGTCTGTCGGGTGACCGATACATCTGATAATAAGCATCTAAATATGGGACCAAGCCTATCTGACGGGATTTTCTAGGAATTAATAGAACTATCTGAGTTCCTTACTGAGATCGATGACTATATATGACAGTCCTGATTCCTGATTTCTACTCTGAAGACTGATACTGAAACTATAACTGTAACTGTGACTGTAGGAGGTAGTAACATAATTGACATGCCCCGATACTATACTGGTAGGGTCCAATCTTTGCCCTGATTGGAAGGATGTCAGTACCTTGCCACGGGTAGAGACCTCTACTATGGTCAAGCCTCTCTGACGGGTGACCCTAAATAGGAAATCAAGCCTAAGGCAATATAATAAGTAAGTATAGCCTTAATCTGACGGGTGACTCCTATCCTATACTGTCTAAGTATTTCTAGAGTACAAGGATTACTGTTAATAGCTATGTCATTATAACGGGAAAAACCGCCATCCCTACACTCTCTTGGTGCTAGTCCCTACTCTCAACTGAAAGACTCTAAAAAGATTAACTGTGTTAAACTGACTAACTGAACTGGACTGATTTATAAACTAATTAACTGAGCTGATAATATTTTTTTAGCTTAACTAAGCTGAATTCACTGAGTTCTGTTGACTGACGGAAAAGCTACTTAAGATCTGACTGAGAGTACTGAAACTACCGGGACCACAGAACTACTGAGATTTTGAGTTTTTCTGAGTCACATGACTAACTGAAATCTATGGAACATAGCTTGACTGAGGATGTCTTGAAACATGACACTAGATCTAGGCACACAACTATAGTTTTCAGGTACAAGTAGCCCCAGGACTCGATGGAAGGAAACTGACACACATGACTGACTATCACATGATCAGGAATGCGCACAACATATATATACTCACATGGCTTCAATAACATGGTCATTCTAGATCACAACAATATCATGAGCATCTCATAAAACATCTTTAATTCAAGACAATAGCATGGGGATCACGTTGAATGTAAAGTTAGAACATGGAATAGTCATTTAGGACTTATTATGTCATAAAAGCATGATTTCTATTCCCTTAGGTATTTTCACAAACACCTTACATGCACATCTTAGGCATAGGTGGATTCATCAAGATTACAAATATTCAACCACCAATTTCACATATTTATACATTAAATACCACCATATCCTCACACAAAACATACAAAGATCCCATCTTAGGCATCATCAAACTCCAACCACATGAACATCAACCACCAACAACATAAACATCATAATACATAATTTAGAAGATGGTTCTTGAGCTTCATGGACGAAAGGAGTCCATGAATCAACTCACTCATACCTTAGAAGGAAGATTATTGATGATTGACGGAGGAATTTCCTTGAAATTGGATCTTCAATCTTAATTATGCAACCCTAGTTGTTTTTCTCTTTTAGTGCTCTAGGATGATGAACTTAAAATGTTAGTAGGGTTATAATGTAATTAAGAGCTATATATTTGGTAGTTTTAAGTTTAGGGATGTGTAAGGAGTGTTAAAAGACTTAATTAACCTCAAAATAACTCAAAACGGAGTGTTTAAGTCACTTGAAACCATAGGATATGCGTCACATATGATATCGCATATATTTACATAGGCTCCACATATGATATCGCCTAAATTTACATAGTCACCGCATATGATATCGCCTATATCTACATAGGCACCACATATTCTATCGCCTATATTTACATTGGCACGGCATATGCTTTCCAGTGGCCATGTGCGATTGGTTAGGCGATGCACTCTACTTCGCAAAGCATGACTCCTAGCTCGGGTGTCGGATTTTGATGAAATTGGTATCTTTGGAAAGCTAATTCGATTCTCTATAATTTGATGGGTATAAATATGAAGTAATACTACATTAACATTGAGTTATACTCGTTCAAATATGAACCTTATGAAATCAAACACTAAAACTTGATGGATTCAAAAACTCTTAGGTTGTATTACCTTAAGTAACTCATATGAACATTCTTAATGCATCATAAGCTATCTTATCGCTAGGACACTCATTGTAAGTCATGTACTCAAGTATGAATCACAGGATAGGAGATTTCATATGTAGGAAAAATGGTTTGTCTCCTATCTTAGAAACATGCGGGGTATTACAATAATGTAGTCCCATATCACCATAAGTACACCTATGCATCTTACCTAAACCATTGTACTTAATTGAAAATGAATGAACTTAAACTTTTGTATACATTATTTCAAGCCTACTAGCTCACCTTCCCTACAACTAGCCTCGCTATCCTAAGCGTTCAGTATTTCCACCTTAATGATCATCTTCTATTCAACTTAGTGTCCAGTACTTGACATGATTAACAACACAACCTCATATACTATTATTTCTTGGCATCTATAAAATAAAATATCAAGAAACACTTGGTAACTAGAGCCTCATAATAATAATAATAATAATTGATCATAATCTTTTGGTCTATCTTATTTTAATCCATTAGCATATCCCCCTTTTATGCATCACCACTACTTATCTATTCATATATCTAAATTACATTCATAGATGTATAAGCATCGGTCAATTCCCTTTTTATGACCACATGGGAAATCCTAGATTAACAATTCTTAACCACCAAAACATTCATTAATAACCTATATTTTGATAGCATAAAGAAGTGCCATCAAGAACTCCTTTCCTACCACAAACATACCCTAGGTCACCCTAATAACTAACTATTTCTCTAACTTCCACCATGAAATCTACACCATACTCACTACCTTTAGTTAAAACCCAAAAAAATATAACCTCAATCCTAAATAAATAGTGCGCAAAGATCTCTCAATACACTCTTAACCAATTTCTATCCCCAAATTTTCTTATAACTACACTTCTAAATACATGCTTCCAACTCTAAGAATATTTTACTAATTACGCATAAGAACACTCTAGGTTATAATATCCCTTAATGAAATTGTATTCAATAATCTAGGAACATACTCTCTACTATCACGAGGGATATTTAACATGAAGGTATCACTACCCGAGGCTACCTCCTAGTCGCGACATCGTTGCTTACAGTCACAACTGACCACAAGCTAACCCATGATCTAGTACCTGCTACGAGCATTGAATAATATAGTAATAAAACAACATATACGGAAGATAATTTGATAATATATTGTAAATTTGGAATACTAAAATATGAAATATTGAAATATCTGAAACCACTGATAAAAATTAAAAGTAACTGACTGATTGTCTAGCTTATTATCTGATTTATCTGAAAGCCACTAAATTTGTTTGAGGAGTTGATGGGATAGACCTCTAACTAACTCTGATTCACTAAACATAAGAAAGTATTGGAGTATCAGAAATAAACAAATCATGTCCTCGATGGATGACGACTCACCACTACTGCTACTGAATGTCGCTGAGCTATCAAAGAGTAGGTGATAAACTGAGTGTCTGAACCTATGTTATAAGGCAACATAGAGAAAGAAAAGTACGCAATCTATACTTTGAATATACTGGTATATGAGATGAGGACTGCCTAAAATGCATGGGAATAACTTAACATAAATACATAATCATATAACATTTGTGAATGCAATACCAAGTATAAATATGTTTCTGAAATAATTTGTAAACTAAATAACTAAGGTTTTGTACACTTGGTCAAGCAAACCTGAACTAAAATATATTGAATACTTTATTGAGACTGTGGGAGGTACATCTAATCGACATGACCCAATCTGAGCTAATTTAGGTCCAACCTATAACCCTAGTCAAAAGGGTGTTAGTACCGTGCCATGGGTACAAACACTGCCTCTGTGGATCCACTAATTTAATATCCTGAAGAACTAGGGAGTTAGTCCTAAACTGGAGGGTGAACCCTAATAGTGTGTTAGTCCAAAACTAGCAGGTGACATCTCATAATACTATGTTGGCTCCGTAGTTTTGGAACCTAGGGACTGCTACAAAGGACATAGTCCTAACTGGTGGGTGAGCCCACATCCCTAGGTTCGGTAGGTGCCAAATCCTACTCCTAACTGAACTAACATTGGTACTAAATAGAGTTAAATTAGATACAACTAAACATACGACTGAAATTTCTCATCATGGTCTGATTATAACAACTGACTGAATGATAATACTTATGGTTCAACTGAAATCATTTTTGAGACACTAAAATCATGTAAAACAACTAGGTATCGGGTGTTCATAACCCACCAGCACTGAATGATTATTAAACACAATATCAAACTTGAAATACTATAGCATGAAATCACGTTTCAGAGAACCAAAACATGGGAATTTCATCAAACATATAATAATCATAAACTTAGATGCAGGAATGCCTTAAACATAAGAAAAACAACATGATTACATGGCTAAATTCATAACTTGAGGGTTAATCCTTAAATTAATGGATCATGACATGGGAATTGTAACACTTGAAGCATGATATGACTCCTTCTACTTGAAAACACTTGTATCTATAGTTTGAAGTTAAATTAACAAGAGATTCATGGATTTATTTCATTAAAAACAGGCATAAAGTCAAAAATTAAACCAAAAGAGGATTTTAGAATCCATGGGTGAAAGGGACCAATGGATGAACATCCCACATACCTCACTAGAAGAATTCTTGAAGGTTTTTTGTGAATTTCTTAGACTTAAAGCTTGAGTTCCTTGATTTCTTGTAAAAAAGTTAGGGTTTGTTCTTGGGAAGAAAGAGGGTTTTTCTTGAGAGGATTAGTGATTAAAAGGGCAAAAATATGCTCCTTGGGAGTCCCAAATTCATGTTATGGATGAGTTGAGTGAGGGAAATTGACCCAAATACTCTTAAAATGTCAAAAATAAAGATGGTCAGAATATGGAGGGGGCGACGTGGGCCCCATAGTGGCGGACTAGGTTAGGCGGTGTCCTCCTTAGAGCAGTAGACTAGAGGTGGCAGTGCCCACATTACACTGGTGGACAGAAGGGGGATGCACCCGTTTAACCTGGTGGCGCTATTGTTTTGGTTTTCCAAACATGCCCCGACACTGGTTCGAAAAATCCAAAACTCACCTGAGACATACTTTGAGCAACCTCGATCAAGAATCAACTCAAAAATTGACGTCCCAAGGTTGAGAAGTTTAAAAATAAAATCATCGAAGTTTAGGGGTCTTGAAAATGACAAAGTCCTTAACACTTAGTGAAAATTACAAAGCTTGGACCCCTTAACATGCAACTGAGAGCTGAATTAAGCTAAAATTAATATGAGGTATTATAGAAGGGTTAATAAGGAATTGGATACATATTATATTATATCTTTACTGTACATCTCATATGTATGAGGGCATAAGCTTTTGACTTTAAGGACTTAAAACACACCAAAAGGCTCCTCTCAAGGCCTTTGTGTGATTTCTGAAGTTACTGATAGTAAATTGGAGCACATTATCTCTGGAGGAATTGAAATTTACTAGTTGCATTAACTCAAGGATAAGTCATAATTGGTGGATTTTAGAATAACATATGAATCAACATAGGTTTCTAAGAGAGAAACTTTACTGCACAATCTACCATATAAAAGAAGAGAAATATTTCTTAAATGCCCAATATCCTCTCAAAGAAAAGTACAAATATCTCTGTGTTGTTCTGCAATATTTTACTAGACACGATTTCACAAACACCCTAGGAAACCTAAACTTTGTTCTTTGATACCAAGTTTGTAATGCCTTAAAACTACCCCTTGGATATTACACGGTTCTTTGAACTATAAGTGATCCCAAGCTAACTTATGATATTGGCATAATTTATGAGCAACAGAATAAAATACATAAAACTAAAAACAATAAGTGGAAAAGATGTCTTTAGCTAAACATGATCAATATAATACTATTAAAAACATTTACAACAATGGACGATACAAAAGAAAATTGAAATCGAATACATCAACTCTTATTGACTACCTATGAAGCCTCTACTAATGCTGACTATAGGTAGCTGGGACATGAACCCAAGATATACCTAATCAATACAATAGAATAAAACATATAATATTGGAACTATAGTTGATTCGAGTCCTTGAATAAAGATAACTCATCACCTATTATCTGAAAGCTATGAACTATCTTATGATGATGTGGGTTGCAACTGGTACCTGCATTATGAAATAATGTTCCCACAAAAATGTATATGTGGTTAGTACTTCTAGAATATATTGAGTAAATGAAGTTGAATGCAATAAGTAAACTGAGGTTGAACATACTTTCAAATCATGCATGCTAAGTGTAAAGGACTCATCTTGATCAAGAATAAAACTAAAAGCTAAAATATCAAAAAATATGAATAATAATAAAGCATAATTTTATAAGCTTAGCGAACCATTCCACTTAGTTTCTAAAATTCTTAGTTTTATGGAAGATTCTTATAATTGACATAAACCATGTGAGCTAATAGGAGACCAACGTCTTATCACGTTGAGGAGAGTTGTTATACTTTGCCATCGAAATAAAACTTTAACTTAGAGTGATCACTGAACTTAGCCCATCAGGGGTGAGGAGATACTCTCTGTAAAGGTCTCTTAAACCTACAGTGGCATATAGTTTTTGAAGAGTAGGATGCACTAAACCCACATTCCCTTCTCAGTGCTAGATACTACTCCCAAAATATATACTTATATGCAAATACTTATGAAATCCACCTTAAGATAGCATATGAGTTTATAAACTGAACACCAACTATGCTTCTCTTGCTTGAATAATACTCATGAAGAAACATGTAGATTTCATGTCTTATCAGAGATCATAAGATCAGAACTAAACTTTAGTCCTGCTGTAATACTTGTAACTTGAATTGATAAGCTTGAACTTCTTCTAAACTCCATAACATAAGCTTAAAAATTGAAATCATTATCATCTCATAGAAGCTTCATATCAAAATATCAAACTCAACACATAAGATCATTTCATGGATACAATCATTAGTAAACATGAAATCATATGCAAAATAATATTCCATTCATGAGAAAGCATCAGAATCTCAAAGCATAAAAAGTGGGTATAAATGCTAGTATGTCAATTTCTTTAAAATGAATAAAAAATCAAAATTTTGGGCACAAGGATGCAAGATTGTCCTTTTTCAACCCCACATAACTAAACTTGATAAATTTTCTTAAGATAAACTTAAATTACATTCATGGATGTTGAAATTTGGGAAGGAATACTAATTCCTTTTCTTTTGAGAGTGGAGAGGAGAATGAGCATTGAAAAAGTAATAACTGATAAGTACATAACATTTATAAGATTATTTAAGTTACGAGGGTAGGGTTTGAGGTAAAGAAAATACCAAACTACTCCTAAGTAAATTAAACGAAAATTGCAGAAAAATTTTAGTTGACAACTAAGTTGACAGCTTGTAAATTTAGTCGTCAATTTCTAGCTAAATTTGGACATCTTCTGGTTATGGATGATGACTAAGTTGACTGCTCTTCATCTAGTTTACAATTTATCAACTCAAGTCGTCACCTTATCATAGAAAGACACTTCTAGATAAAATGAGCATAAATTTTTACTCTGATATCACATTATGGTAAATGGGATGCATCACAAAGAAGACTCAAATATCTTTAATTTGGTATATAGTAGGCCACCTAAATCTTTATATTCTAAGAGTAATGTTCATTATAAGTTTAACCAAGTTGTAACATTTACTAAAACTCAATCAAAAGAAAAGTTCTCAATTCATCTTTGAGTTGGGAGATTTTACGATCTTGATTAATCTTTAAGGATATCCCCATACTATTGAATTGATAATCAAACTTACATTTATATAAAATTATGAGTTTCGTGTTTATACACATAGGAACGACTATTTGAATTTTAGCCCAAAAATGTAGGGTGTTACAACAGTTATTGTTTTTTCTTTAAAAAGCAACTTATGAGCGCATGTGTATTTGACATTCTAAAATAGTGTGATTTTTCATAAATCATTGATTTATTTCTAAAGAACTACCTTTTGAATATAAATACCAAATTTTTTCCTTAGGTAAAGGAATGAAAATTTGAAGTACAAAACACTCCCTCTTCTTGAATAACTCAAGTGTGATCTACACTCGTTGAGTGAGTTCATAGTTTTATCCTAGGAGTATATATTCCATAACATCGGGTACTTGAGGGGAATAAAATCTTTATGAACACACGATGAATTTGGTGGACTTGATTCTTTCTGTTTTCATCTCTTTGTAACATTGGTTTTACTATTTTTTCAAAAAATAGTTTGAACTTTAATTTGATAGTTCATAAAATTATTTGAGCTTGTGTTTGATAGTTTAGAAACTTCATTTTAATAGTTCATAAGTTGTTTGAACTAGTGTTTGATATTCTTAGGGATTTAAAAAGATTTTGTATCAGGAAAATAACAATCTTAATGAACTTATGTATTTTGATTTTTTGGAGATTAAAGCCTTTTGGCTTTCACTATGTTGAACATGATAGTGATTTGAAGATATAAAAACTTCATCAGGAGTCTAAGATTTATTCGATTGATATTTTGAAGAGTATAAAAACTTCATCGTTAAACTAGAAATAAGTTGTTTGAAGTTTAAGACTTGAATTGTTAGTATTCTAATATAATAAGTGTTTGTCTATTTTGTGATAGAAAAATGACCATTGGTAATCATGTCAATAATAGAATAATGAATGTTGCAGCAACTAATATTTCAAACTTCAAGTCGTTCGAATGCTCTTGTTCATAGCACTAGCGAAAAAAACAAAAAAAATATTAATGTTGATTTTAAGCATTGGCAGTAGAAGATTTCTTTTATATGACTACTTTGAGGCTGCAAAGGTTCATCAAGTATTCCCAAATTGCCAGAACAAACTCCAAAAAAAGAATGCTTCATAGTAACAGAAGCTTGGACATACTCAGGCTTTTTATGTAAGAATTACATACCGAGTGGACTACAAGTATAACCTAGACAATGTGTACAGTAATATGAAAACCTCAAATAAACAGTGGGATGATATATAAAAGAAGTACAAAATCAAAGATGCCAGAATGAAAAAGTTTATTGTTAAATTTTTGGACTTCAAGATAGTAGACAACAAAGCTGTAGTTTCCTAAGTCCAAGAGTTGAATTCATAATCCATGATATCCTTGATAAAGTTTTGATTGTTAATGATGCTTTTAAAGAGGATGCAATAATCAAGAAGCAACCGCCTTTGTGGAAAGACTTTAAAAACTACTTAAATCATAAGTACAAGGAGATGTCTATTGAATATATCATTGTGAGGTTAAGGATTGAAGATAAAAATAAGGCAATAAGAAAAGGTCTTGTGGGAATTTTGAAATAACAGGAATAAACATTGTGGAAGATGAACCCACTAAATCATAGAAGAGAAAGAAAACATCACAACAACAAGGCAATCCTCTAAAGAAGAAGTTCAAAGAAAGTTTATTTAACTGTGGAAAAGTTGGCCACAAGTCTATAGATTATTCAGCTACAAAGAAGGGTAAGAAAAAGGATCAAGCAAATATGGTTGAATCTAAATACGCGTAAGACCCCGCAAAGTTTTAGTTATTTCAGTCCTATATAGCTTGCCAAAAGAGATCCCAGACTTAGAAAATTTCAGCTAAATGTTAACACTTAGTCTCATTTTTTACCTCGATATTTCAATGGTGTCATTATGATCTTTCCGGCCTTAGATTGTCAATTTTTAAATAGATTCATGATCATGGATGTCAATAGATCATATGGGTAAGTTTTGGAATTTTCAGACATCGTTTGAGTCGTGTTTGGATGGCCAAAATATCAAACCAATGCGATTTTGATGCATCACATTGGCTATCACGTCGACACTATCACCATGATGCATCGATAATCATAGACGCGGCGTGGCACCAATCGCGTCACTAGGTATTATTTTTGTATTAAGTTACGAGTTTATGAGGGCAAAGGGGTTATTTTCCACCCATATTAACCCACTTATAACATGAAATTAAGCTCCCAAATAGGGAAAAATACATTCATTCTTCACAAATCCTCTCAAGAACAAAACCCTAAGTTCATCAAGTTCAAGTCTAAGATCCAAGAAATTCCCAATATTCTTCACAAAATCAACAATCAAGGTATGTTAGTTGTTCATCCTTGGGTTTCCTTCTACACTTGGAGTTCAAGAACCCTTTTTAAAACTATAAGTTTTTAGATTTATGTTTACATGCACAGACTGGGTTGTGTTCATGTTTGTGTTGTTGTATGGTTTTCAATTCAAGATTTAATTATAAGTTTCATGAACATAAGATAGAATGTATGTTGGATGATGTAGTTTTGATATTAATACCCTTCTAATTGCATGTTCAAGTTATAGTCATGATGCTTATGCATTGTTTATTACCATGTGCATTAATTATGCTCCCCAAGTCTTTGATGATAACGCTCAATCTACAGCTCTCGTAGGAGTGTAAAGCGGTCGTTAGCAAATATAGAACCCAACCTGGGTTGGGTATCAATCCCACAGGGAATAGCTTGGCCAACAAGTAAGCAAAATTACTAAACTTTTGTTGCAAGTCTCGTAAGGGGGGGGGGGATTCTTGTCGTGCAAGTAATTTAAATAAAGTATCAAAATAAAAGCTAAAAATAAAAAGAAAGAATGTTATGTGAGTTGTAAACAATGAGAATTGAAGCGTTGGGGTTATGTCCACCTTCTGAGTTATACGTCTCTATTGGCTATGAGTGTGTAGAATTGTGACATGCATGTGCTTATAGAGAATTGTATTCGATGGTAAATCTAGGCGTCTTTCGACCTATTCGAGGATTATTTCACTTTAACTCTTTCGAGCTTAAAGAGTGTCTAACGGTACGAATTCTCCAAGAGGCTAGTCCAGTTACGACACTAGCTTTTTAATAGGAAAGGGTGTCCTACTACCTTGACACTATCTCTTTTCCAGACAAATAACCTTTCTTTCGAACAAGTTAAATGTTATACTGGCGTATTCTTGCGTTTGCAACCACAAAGAATGTAGATTAAGATGAAGAGAATAATGATATAAGCAGCATACGTGTCACGAACTCATAAACTCACAGCAATAGATAGTATCTCATACGACTTCCATAACCCCAACAGAGAAGTATAGTTACCCATGAATGCGAAGGAAACCACAATTTGCATTGTTGTTATTATACCACAAGATTGATGATTTTCGTGTAGCACAAGTGGTAGGCGTGAGGCGTGATTCCTTAGCGTGGTAACGGTTCTCTTATTGCGGGTTTTAAGAATAGAAGAAAATAAGATTAATGGAAAGATTAGAAGAGTTGTAGAATTGTTGTGGTGGAAGAAGAGAGGGATGGAAGAAGATTAATTGTTGAATAGAAGATTGTTAAAAATCTCTAGCATGATAGGGTATTTATAATACCCATATCCTAATCCTACTAGGTAAATAAATATCTAACCAAATCCTACTAGGCTAATGGAATACTTAACCCAAATGTACTAGGTTAATGTAACATTATCATAATCCAAATAAACTAATGAAATACATAACCCAATTGTACTAGGTTAATGCATCATTGTCCAAATCCAACTAAGTTACTGCAAGTCCCCAAAGTCTTCAGAAATGTTGTTTTAGCCCGAGACAGATTTGCCATGCAGCGTTTTTGGTCCTTAGGCGTGTAAACTCCCTTTCCTTCCTTCGTGAGCTTTCTTTTGCGTCAAGTAAGCCATAAAATGCTGAATTATGCATCATTTATACCTGAAACTTTGCTAATCATGTTCGTTAGCTCACTTATAGGAAAAAGGACTAAAAGTGCATGAAATATATAATTTGTTCTCAAAACTAGGCTAAAATATGGGCAATATATATTGATATAGGCGTGTAAATTCGCCTATCATCATTTGATAGAATGTCTATGTGAATTTAATAGTGTAATCATGACATGTTATCATGTATTCATATTCATGTACAAGTTCATGACCTCCAAGTACTTGACAAAATGTCTCAGTGAATGAATTGTGAATAATTGACTATTGTTATCCTTTCAAGATTTGTTATGTTTTATTTTTTATGCTATCGAGTCCTGGGGTATTTATTACCTGCAATGTAGCTATTTACATAGTTGTAGTAGTTATAGTAGTAAAGGTTAAGAATAGTAGTACTCAGTCAGCAACAGAACTCAGTGAACTCAGTCTAGTTCAGCCAGTCTACACGATTAGTGTCAGTTCAGTCAAGCCTAGTACAGTGTTGTGGTAAGTTCAATGTCGATTTTGTTGGGAGAAAGATTTAGCACTGAGTGAACCTAGGGATGGGGCATTACTGCCAGCAGTGGGTTTGATCCTTAGTAGCAGTCTCGCATTACAGAACTATGTAGCCAGCATAAGGTAAGTCATCCTCTTTCCAAACTAGGGTTGACATCATCATATATATATTTTATGAATCTCCCTATCAGATTAGGGTTGACGCAGAATTATTAGTATCCCATGGCAAGGTGCTAACATCCTTTCAATTGAGGTCACAGGTTGGACCCCAAATCATTCTATATCAGGGTATGTCGGTTAGATAAATACTCCCAAAGTTACAGTTTCAGTCTCAGTATTCAGTATAGAACTCATTCAATTCTACAGAACTATGCTATCAGCTATCAGTTACTCAGCCATCAGAATTCAGTACTCAGTTTTAGAATAATCTCAAATACATGATGTATATCAACATGCGAAGTATTGCATGTTAGTATGTTCAACGGTTACAGTTTCGTATATAAACTCATCCAATTACTTCATGATGTTTATTCAGCCAGTTATCATCTCATGTAAATGAATGCATGTATATCAGCCTTACCTCACTTAGCATACAAGTACAGTCCATGTATTAACACATACTCTCTTTTGTGCTATGATGTCTCATATCATAGGTTCAGACACATGGGTTCCTGATCATACTTCGCAGCTCAGGATATTAGTGACAGATTTAGTAATGAGTCCTCATCCATTAAGGATATTATTTTATATCAGTATTTTAGCAGATTTAGTATGTTCAATAGTCGGAGTTAGTTGGGGACTTATCCCATCAACTCCATATTCATAAAGTTAGAGGCTTTCAGACTAGTATAGTCAGTTATTCAGTTTTCAGATGTTATTCTCAGTTATACTCAGTTATTATTTCAATATTTTGAGAAGGAGGAGTGTAAAGCAGTCGGCTACTTGGTTCTCGCAATATTTGTTATCCCCAGCAGTTGAACTCTTGTAGTAACAACACCCATCGAATTAACCTTTGTTTTGCATCCTTCTTTGTCATGAGATACCTGAGAGCTGCATGGTCTGTATGAATGATCACCTTAGTACCCAATAGATACGCACAAAACTTCTCAAGCGCATACACCACCGCTAGGAGCTCTTGTTCAGTAACAGTGTAGTTCCTTTGGGCTTCATTTAGAACCTTACTTGCATAGTAAATAGGATGAAACAATTTCTCCTTTCTCTGACCGAGAACAGTACCAACGGCTACACCACTAGCATCACACATGACTTCGAATGAGAGAGACCAATCTGGTGCTACCATGATAGGGGCTTCAATGAGTTTTTCTTTAAGGCATTCGAATTCCTTTAGGCAATCTTCATTGAAGTCGAACTTCGCATCTTTCTCCAAGAGTTTGCACAATGGACTAGCAATTTTAGAGAAGTCTTTGATGAACCGACGATAGAAACCTGCATGGTCGAGAAAACTATGAACTCCCTTCACCGAAATTGGAGGTGGTAGCTTCTTAATAACCTATATTTTTGCTTGATCAACCTCTATTCCTCTTGCGGAGATCTTGTGCCCAAGAACGATTCCTTCTTTTACCATGAAGTGGCACTTTTTCCAATTCAGCACAAGGTTAAATTCTACACATCTTTGCAAAGCCATGCTCAAGTTTTCCAAGCACGACTCAAAAGATTCACCAACAACTGAAAAATCGTCCATGAATACCTCCAAAGTTTCCTCAACCATATCAGAGAAAATGGACATCATACAGCGTTGAAAGGTGGCTGGTGCGTTACGTAACCCGAATGGCATACGTTTGAAGGCAAACGTACCATATGGGCATGTAAATGTTGTCTTCTCTTGGTCTTCGGGTGCAATACAAATCTGGTTGTAGCCTGAATAACCGTCCAAGAAGCAAAACCATCCTTTCCCCGCTAATCGATCTATCATTTGGTCCATGAAGGGCATTGGGAAGTGATCTTTGAGTGTCCAAGAATTCAGCTTTCGGTAGTCCATGCATACTCTCCATCCAGTGATGGGTCTGAGTGGAATAAGCTCATTCTTTGCATTCGCGACCACCGTCATGCCTCCTTTCTTGGGAACACATTGTACCGGGCTTACCCATGTACTATCAGAGATAGGATACACAACCACAACGTCTAACCACTTGATAATTTCTTTCTTCACCACTTCTTGCATAGGTGGGTTTAGACGTCTTTGATGTTCAATGGTGGGCGTGCAATTTTCTTGAAGCTGAATTTTATGTGTGCAAATCCCAGGTGGAATACCAATAATATCCGCAATGGTCCATCCAATGGCTCTAATATACTTGCGTAGAATAGCAATAAGAGCTGCAACTTGTTGCTCACCCAAATCGGCTGCTACAATAACTGGAAGTGTGTTTCTGCTTCCTAAGAATGCGTACTTCAAATGACTTGGCAGCTCCTTCAATTCTAACGTGGGTGGCTCTTCAATAGATGGCTTAGCTGGGGATGTGGGTCGATTCTTGAGATCAAGATCCAGCTTTTTGGGAGCATAGCAATATGTCCCTAATCCCGATAGAGCACAAGTAGCTTTTTCAGAATTTTCAGCATCCTCATTCTCTCCATTCATGAGCACAACCGCCAAAGGGTCATAAATAATTTGCTCTTCTTCAAGTAATTCTTTCTCATCATCAAAGAAAACATCAGCCACCGAAAATACACTTAGATCTTTGGGTTGCTTCATTGATTTGCAAACATCAAAGCGAACCACTTCGTCATTTATTCGGAATGAAAGCTCATTGGCTCTCAAATCAATGAGCACGCTTCCTATAGCAAGGAAAGGGCGCCCCAAGATTATGGGAACTTCTGAGTCTGCTTCACAATCCAAAATAACAAAGTCTGCCGGAAAGATGAATGAAGAAAACTTTACAATACGTCACATAGAATACCAACAGGTCGTTTTACCGACCTATCCGCCATGACGAGTCTCATATTGGTTGGAGTAGGATTACCCAACCCCAACTTCTTGTAGATCAATAATGGAATCAAATTGATGCTGGCTCCTAAGTCACATAATGCTTTGGAAAAATTCAAAGATCCAACGGTGCAAGGAATAGTGAAAGCTCCGGGGTCGGCCTTCTTCTGAACTATTGATCGGGTAGCAATTGCACTACAATGATGCACATCTTCTCTCAACTCATAACTTGCTGCCCGCTTCTTAGTCAGAAAATCCTTCATAAATTTTGCATACCCAGGCATTTGTTAAAGTGCCTCCACCAATGGAACATTAATGGTCAGCTGCTTTAACATAGTCATGAATTTGCTGAACTTCGTGTCATCCTCCACCTTCTTCAATCGTTGGGGAAAAGGTGGTGGTGGGTATGGAAGTGTTCTCTCCACGGTTTTCTTCTCCTCTTGCTTCCGTTTTTCAAATTTTTCAGGTTGCACAGCACTGGGTGAGGCGTCCTTGACATCAGGAGTAGGTGCTGCGGCATCTTCTCCTTTTGCATTGTCATCTAGGTCCGCAACCTCGTCAACCACTTTCTTGCCTTTTGCTGATGTTTCCAGCACCTTACCACTTCTGGTAGTGATGGCCATGCATGACCCCTCATTCCTTGGGTTTTGCACAATATCACTAGGTAAAGTGCCGGCCTTTCTTTGATTGAGTGCTGCTGAAAGTTGGCTCAATTGCTGCTCTATTTGCTTGATTGAAGTGGAATGAGAATCAACTAATTGTTTCATGGAGGACAAATCATTAACTACCTCCGTTAGTCCCGCGCTTGTTGCTTCCACTCCTTTCAAGATTTTAGCCATCATGTCTTCCATGCTTCCAGAATTAGATGTGGTGGTGTCACGTCTACCAGGGGGAACGTACAAACCACTCTTTTCATTCTTGTTTTTCCAACTACCTTGGTCTTTGTTTCCAGACTTATCATAATAGTTCCGACCTTGGTTTCCTTGGGCATTGCCACGGAAACACCCCTGATTGTTCAAGTAGTTGGCCTCCTCTTCCGAATCAGATTCGTCTCTTCCTTTTGACGCAATAGCTTTCACTTTTTCGGTCTTCCCTGACAATAAATGCTTTGTAAGAAGATCCATTTGTGTTTTCAAGTGTGCCATATCCTGATCACGTTCTTCTTCTCTTTTTTTTTTGGTCTGTGGTCATGCCAATAGATAAAGTGGGGCTTGCTACCTCAGAATCCCTGGTATGCCAAGCTCTACTTTGTTTCGTCATACGATCTAGCATATTGCTTGCTTGACCAAAGGTGAGGTCCATGAAAGATTCTCCAGCTGCATTATCCACCACTGGTTTAGTTATTGAATTCAAGGCTCTATACAAGATCTCCATTAGGTGAACATTGGTCATGTGATGGTTTGGGCACCTCGCTAGCTTTGTCTTGAACCTCTCCCATGTTTTATGAAGAGCTTTAGTGGGAAGCTGACGAAAGTTGCTGATTTCATCTCTCAATTGCGCCCTCTTGGATGGAGGAAAGAATCTTTCTAGGAAAGCGTCTCTCAATTGCCTCCAATTTGTAATAGAATCAAGAGTCAGCCCATTCAACCATAGTATTGCCTCCCCAGACAGAGACAATGGAAATAGACGTAATCGAATTGCATTCTGACCAACACCAGGATTGTCAAATGACTTACATGTAGAAATAAAGTTGATGAGATGCATATTCGGATCATCGCCTGCTAGTCCACCAAATAATCCCTTGAGTTGCAATAACTGAATCATGGTGCTTGTGATGTTGAACTTGGCTCCGGGCGCTAATGGTGGTGGAATTATGGCCCCAGTGGCTCCGGCACCATCAAGATCATCATCATCATCGTCAAAAGTTGGCTGCATAGGTTGGCGATCATACCTAAACTTAGCTTGTCGACCTCTTCGGTTGGCAGGTGTTATAATTTCAGCATCACACCTAGGGTTTAGTAACTCGTCATCACCTAAATCCTCATCGTCAGGATTTGTTGCTCGCCCAGGGTTATCAATGTTTTGTTGGTGTACTTGGGCAGCGGCAAGGGCAGCCAATCTTGCTTGTTCCTGTTGAGCAGCCATCCTTTCAATTTCTGCTTGTGCTTCCATTCTTCCAATGCGTTGTGGTTCAAGATTGATAGGTAATAACGGTTGACCAAAACTTCTAGTATGGGTCATGCACTGAATAAAAACCTGCAGTAAACAAAAACAAAAACTAGAAGTAAAAGGACGAGAATCTTTGACCAAAGGGTCTAGAAATTATCACAAACTTGATTGACACTCGTATTCCCCGGCAACGGCGCCAATTTTTGATAAGGCTCAATCTACAGCTCTCGTAGGAGTGTAAAGCAGTCGTTAGCAAATATAGAACCCAACCTGGGTTGGGTATCGATCCCACAGGGAATAGCTTGGCCAACAAGTAAGCAAAATTACTAAACTTTTGTTGCAAGTCTCGTAAGGGGGGGGGATTCTTGTCGTGCAAGTAATTTAAATAAAGTATCAAAACAAAAGCTAAAAATAAAAAGAAAGAATGTTATGTGAGTTGTAAACAATGAGAATTGAAGCGTTGGGGTTATGTCCACCTTCTGAGTTATACGTCTCTATTGGCTATGAGTGTGTAGAATTGTGACATGCATGTGCTTATAGAGAATTGTATTCGATGGTAAATCTAGGCGTCTTTCGACCTATTCGAGGATTATTTCACTTTAACTCTTTCGAGCTTAAAGAGTGTCTAACGGTACGAATTCTCCAAGAGGCTAGTCCAGTTACGACACTAACTTTTTAATAGGAAAGGGTGTCCTACTACCTTGACACTATCTCTTTTCCAGACAAATAACCTTTCTTTCGAACAAGTTAAATGTTATACTGGCGTATTCTTGCGTTTGCAACCACAAAGAATGTAGATTAAGATGAAGAGAATAATGATATAAGCAGCATACGTGTCACGAACTCATAAACTCACAGCAATAGATAGTATCTCATACGACTTCCATAACCCCAACAGAGAAGTATAGTTACCCATGAATGCGAAGGAAACCACAATTTGCATTGTTGTTATTATACCACAAGATTGATGATTTTCGTGTAGCACAAGTGGTAGGCGTGAGGCGTGATTCCTTAGCGTGGTAACGGTTCTCTTATTGCGGGTTTTAAGAATAGAAGAAAATAAGATTAATGGAAAGATTAGAAGAGTTGTAGAATTGTTGTGGTGGAAGAAGAGAGGGATGGAAGAAGATTAATTGTTGAATAGAAGATTGTTAAAAATCTCTAGCCAAATCTTGTTAAGAATCCTACTAGGTAAATAAATATCTAACCAAATCCTACTAGGCTAATGGAATACTTAACCCAAATGTACTAGGTTAATGTAACATTATCATAATCCAAATAAACTAATGAAATACATAACCCAATTGTACTAGGTTAATGCATCATTGTCCAAATCCAACTAAGTTACTGCAAGTCCCCAAAGTCTTCAGAAATGTTGTTTTAGCCCGGGACAGATTTTCCATGCAGCGTTTTTGGTCCTTAGGCGTGTAAACTCCCTTTCCTTCCTTCGTGAGCTTTCTTTTGCATCAAGTAAGCCATAAAATGCTGAATTATGCATCATTTATACCTGAAACTTTGCTAATCATGTTCGTTAGCTCACTTATAGGAAAAAGGACTAAAAGTGCATGAAATATATAATTTGTTCTCAAAACTAGGCTAAAATATGGGCAATATATATTGATATAGGCGTGTAAATTCGCCTATCATCATTTGATAGAATGTCTATGTGAATTTAATAGTGTAATCATGACATGTTATCATGTATTTATATTCATGTACAAGTTCATGACCTCCAAGTACTTGACAAAATGTCTCAGTGAATGAATTGTGAATAATTGACTATTGTTATCCTTTCAAGATTTGTTATGTTTTATTTTTTATGCTATCGAGTCCTGGAGGTATTTATTACCTGCAATGTAGCTATTTACATAGTTGTAGTAGTTATAGTAGTAAAGGTTAAGAATAGTAGTACTCAGTCAGCAACAGAACTCAGTGAACTCAGTCTAGTTCAGCCAGTCTACACGATTAGTGTCAGTTCAGTCAAGCCTAGTATAGTGTTGTGGTAAGTTCAATGTTGATTTTGTTGGGAGAAAGATTTAGCACTGAGTGAACCTAGGGATGGGGCATTACTGCCAGCAGTGGGTTTGATCCTTAGTAGCAGTCTCGCATTACAGAACTATGTAGCCAGCATAAGGTAAGTCATCCTCCTTCCAAACTAGGGTTGACATCATCATATATATATTTTATGAATCTCCCTATTAGATTAGGGTTGACCCAAAATTATTAGTATCCCATGGCAAGGTGCTAACATCCTTTCAATTGAGGTCACAGGTTGGACCCCAAATCATTCTATATCAGGGTATGTCGGTTAGATAAACACTCCCAAAGTTACAGTTTCAGTCTCAGTATTCAGTATAGAACTCATTCAATTCTACAGAACTATGCTATCAGCTATCAGTTACTCAGCCATCAGAATTCAGTACTCAGTTTTAGAATAATCTCAAATACATGATGTATATCAACATGCGAAGTATTGCATGTTAGTATGTTCAACGGTTACAGTTTCGTATATACACTCATCCAATTACTTCATGATGTTTATTCAGCCAGTTATCATCTCATGTAAATGAATGCATGTATATCAGCCTTACCTCACTTAGCATACAAGTACAGTCCATGTATTAACACATACTCTCTTTTGTGCTATGATGTCTCATATCATAGGTTCAGACACATGGGTTCCTGATCATACTTAGCAGCTCAGGATATTAGTGACAGATTTAGTAATGAGTCCTCATCCATTAAGGATATTATTTTATATCAGTATTTTAGCAGATTTAGTATGTTCAATAGTCGGAGTTAGTTGGGGACTTATCCCATCAACTCCATATTCATAAAGTTAGAGGCTTTCAGACTAGTATAGTCAGTTATTCAGTTTTCAGATGTTATTCTCAGTTATACTCAGTTATTATTTCAATATTTTGAGAACCTTATGGCATTTACAGATTTCTTCAGCATATATATTTTAGTATTATGTTCAATGCCCACAGCAGGTACCATTCATGGGTTAGCTTGTGGTCCTTCAGGATTGTAAGCACCATGTGATGACCAGAGTGTAGTCTTTGGGCGTTACAATACGACATGGATAATTTGTGTGTTATGCTTTCAGAGTGCAATTTAGTTGTAAATTCTTCATAGTGGTGGATTGATTAAGGTTCCACCCACACGTGTGTGAAAATAATTAACTATTTGCATCATATTCTTCGACACAAAGTGGTGACACTAAACAATGTTCTTCATGTTTGATGATAGGTGAATTTACACGCCTATAGTGCTATATTTTACCCATATTTTAGCCTAGTTTTGAGAACAAATTATATATTTCATGCACTTTTAGTCCTTTTTCCTGTAAGTGAGCTAACGAACATGATTAGCAAAGTTTCAGTTATAAATGATGCAGATTCAGCATTTTATGGATAACTGGATGCCAAAGAAAGCTTCACGAGGGGAGAAAAGGGAGTCTTGGACGACTAAGGACCAAAAGTGATGCATGGGAAACCTATCCCGGGCTAAAACAGCAATTCTGAAGACTTTGGGGACTAGCAGTAATTTATTATGATTAGGATAATGATACATTAACCTAGTACAATTGGGTTAAGTATTTCATTAGCTTAGTAGGAATAGGATATGGTTATTATAAATACCCTATTTTGCTAGAGATTTTATATCTTCTTTCCATCTTTCTATTCTACAATTAAATCTTCTTTCCATCTTTCTATTATACATTCACTACTACTTCTAATTCTTCCATTAATTCTACTTTTTATTCTTCTTCGATTCTTCTATTCATCTATTCTTAATTTCCACAACAAGAGAAACGTTACTTGCTAGGGAAGTTCACGCCTAATGCCTACCACACCATTATTACACTAAATCTTTATTGTGGTATAATGATAATGTCATTTGTGATTTCCTTCGCACTCATGGGTAACTAAACTTCTCTGTTGGGGTTATGGAAGCCGAATGAGATACTATCTATTACTATGAGTTTGTGAGTTCATGACACGTATGCCGCTTATATCATTATTCTCTTCATCTTAATCTAAATTTTTTGTGGTTGCAAACGCAAGAATACGCCAGTATAATATTTAACTTGTTCGAAAGAAAGGTTATCTGTCTGGAAAAGAGATAATGTCAAGGTAGTAGGGTCCCATCCCCTATTAAAATGTTAGTGCCGTAACTGGATTAACCTCTTGGAGAATTCGTACCGTTAGACACGCTTTAAGATCGAAAGAGTTAAAGTGAAATAATCCTCGAATAGGTTGAAAGACGCCCGGATTTACCATCGAATACAATTCTCTATAAGCACATGTATGTCAGAATTCAACACACTCATAGCCAATAGAGACGTATAACTCAGAAGGTGGACATAACCCCAACTCATCAATTCTCATTGTTTTACAACCAACTAAACATTCTTTCTGTTTACTTTGCTATTTCAGTTTTTACTTTAATATTTTGGTTACACATTACAATCCCCCCTTTTTACGAGACTTGCACTAAAAGTCTAGTAATCATTGCTTACTTGTTGACCAAGCTATTCCCTGAGGGATCGATACCCAACCCTGTTGGGTTCTATATTTGACAAACGACCGCATTACACTCCTACGAGAGCTGTAGATTGAGCGTTATCAAAAATTGGTGCCGTTTCCGGGGAATACGAGTGTCAATTAAGTTTGTGATAATTATTAGACCCTTTGGTCAAAGATTCTCGTACTTTTACTTTTAGCTATTGTTTTTGTTTACTGCAGGTTTTTTTTAGTGCATGCCCCATACTCGAAGTTCTGGTCAACCGTTATTGCCTATCAATCCTGAACCACAACGTATTGGCAGAATGAAAGCACAAGCAGAAATCGAAAAGATGGCTGCTCAACAGGAGCAGGCGAGATTAGCTGCTCTTGCCGCCGCCCAAGTACACCAACAAAACATTGATAACCCTGGGCGAGCAACAAATCCTGACGATGAGGATTTAGGTGATGACGAATTACTAAACCCAAGGCATGATGCTGAAATCGTAACACCTGCCAACAAAAGAGGTCGTCAAGCTCGGTTTAGGTATGATCGCCAACCCATGCAACCAGCTTTTGACGACGATGATGATGATCTTGATGGAGCCGGAGCCACTAGAGCCATAATTCCTCCACCATTAGCGCCCGGAGTCAAGTTCAACATCACAAGCACCATGATTCAGTTATTGCAACTTAAGGGATTATTTGGTGGACTAGCAGGCGATGATCCGAATATGCATCTCATTAACTTTATTTCTACATGCAAGTCATTTGACAATCCTGGTGTTGGTCAGAATGCAATTCGATTACGTCTATTTCCATTGTCTCTGTCTGGGGAGGCAACTTTATGGTTGAATGGGCTGACTCCTGATTCTATTACAAATTGGAGGCAATTGAGAGACGCTTTCCTAGAAAGATTCTTTCCGCCATCCAAAAGAGCACAATCGAGAGATGAAATCAGCAACTTCCGTCAGCTTCCCACTGAAGCTCTTCATGAAACATGGGAGAGGTTCAAGACAAAGCTAGCGAGATGCCCAAACCATCACATGACTAATGTTCACCTAATGGAGATATTATACAGAGCCTTGAATTCAATAACTAAACCAGTGGTGGATAATGCGGCTGGAGGATCTTTTATGGACCTCACCTTTGGTCAAGCAAGCAATATGCTAGATCGTATGAAAAAGCAAAGTAGAGCTTGGCATACCAGGGATTCTGAGGTAGCAAGCCCCACTTTATCTATTAGCATGACTGCAGACCACAGAAAAAGAGAAGAAGAACGTGATCAAGATATGGCGCACATGAAAACACAAGTGGATCTTCTTACAAAACATTTATTATCAGGGAAGACCGAAAAAGTGAAAGCTATTGCGTCAAAAGGAAGAGACGAATATGATTTGGAAGAAGAGGCCAAGTACTTGAACAATCAGGAGGTTTTCTACGGGAATACCCAAGGAAACCAAGGTCGGAAATATTATGATAAATCTGGAAACAAATACCAAGGTAGTTGGAAGAACAAGAATGAAAAGAGTGGTTTGTACGTTCCCCCTGGAAGACGGGACGCCACCACATCTAGTTCTGGAAGTATGAAAGACATGCTAGCTAAAATATTGAAAGGAGTGGAAACAACAAGCGCTGCAGTAACGGAGGTAGTTAATGATTTGTCCTCTATGAAACAAATAGTTGATTCTCATTCTACTTCAATCAAGCAAATAGAGCAGCAATTGAGCCAACTTTCAGCAGCACTCAATCAAAGAAAGGCTGGCACTTTACCTAGCGTTACTGTGCAAAACCTAAGGAATGATGGGTCATGCATGGCCATCACTACCCGGAGTGGTAAGGTTCTGGAAACTTCAGCAAAAAGCAGGCAAGTGGTTGACGAAGAAGTGGACTTTGATGATAAGGCAATAGGAGAAGAATCCACAGAAAAAGGGCACAACGTCCATGACGTCAATCCCAATGGATTGCAACCTAAAAAAGCTGAAAAACGGAAGCAAGAGGAGAAGAAAGCCGTGGAGAGAACAATTTCATACCCACCACCACCTTTCCCTCAAAGATTGAAGAAGGTGGCGGATGATACAAAGTTCAGCAAATTCATGACTATGTTAAAGCAGTTGACCATTAATGTTCCATTGGTGGAGGCACTTGAACAAATGCCTGGGAATGCGAAAATTATGAAGGATCTTTTGACAAAGAAGCGGGCATCAAGTTATGAGTTGAAAGATGATGTTCATCACTGCAGCGCAATCGCTACCCTATCAATAGTTCAGAAGAAGGCCGACCCCGGAGCTTTCACTATCCCTTGCACCGTTGGATCTTTGAGTTTTCCCAAAGCATTATGCGACTTAGGAGCCAGCATCAATTTAATGCCACTATTTATCTATAAAAAGTTGGGGTTGGGTGATCCTACTCCAACCAATATGAGGCTCATAATGGCGGATAGGTCGGTAAAACGACCTGTTGGTATTTTGTAGGATGTCTTGGTAAAGGTTTCTTCATTTATCTTTCTGGCAGACTTCATTATTTTGGATTGTGAGGCAGACTCAGAAGTTCCCATAATCTTGGGGCGCCCTTTCCTTGCTGCAGGAAGTGTGCTCATTGATTTGAGAGCTAATGAGCTTTCATTCCGAATAAATGATGAGGTAGTTCACTTTGATGTGTGCAAATCAATGAAGCAACCCAAAGATCTGAGTGTATTTTTGGTGGCTGATGTTTTCTTTGATGATGAGAAAGAATTACTTGATGAAGAGCAGGTGATTGATAACCCATTAGCGACTATGCTTATGAATGGTGAGAGAAAAGATGCTAAAAATTATGAAGAAGCTATTTGTGCTCTATCAGGATTAGGGACATATCGCTATGGGCCCAAGAAGCTGTACCTTGATCTTAAAAATCGACCCACACCACCAGCTAAGCCATCTATTGAAGAGCTACCAACGTTAGAATTGAAGGAGCTGCCAAGACATTTAAAGTATGCATTCCTAGGAAGCGGAAACACACTTCCAGTCATTGTTGCAGCAAATTTGGGTGAGTAACAAGTTGCAACTCTTATTGCTATTCTACGGAAGTACATTAGAGCCATTGGATGGACCATTGCGGATATTATTGGTATTCCACCTGGGATTTGTACACATAAGATTCAGCTTGAAGCAAAGTGCACACCCACCATTGAGCATCAAAGGCGTCTAAACCCACCTATGCAAGAAGTGGTGAAGAAAGAAATAATTAAGTGGTTAGACGCAGGAGTTGTGTATCCAATCTCTGACAGTACATGGGTAAGCCCGGTACAATGTGTTCCTAAGAAAGGAGGTATGACGGTCGTCGCGAATGAAAAAAATGAGCTTATTCCACTTAGACCCGTCACCGGATGGAGGGTATGCATGGACTACCGAAAGCTAAATTCATGGACACTCAAAGATCACTTCCTAATGCCATTTATGGACCAAATGCTAGATCGATTAGCGAGGAAAGGATGGTTTTGTTTCTTAGATGGATATTCAGGCTATAATCAGATTTGTATTGCACCTGAAGACCAAGAGAAGACGACGTTTACATGCCCATATGTTACGTTTGCTTTCAAACGTATGCCAT
The DNA here is from genome assembly GCA_030864225.1 of Capsicum baccatum var. pendulum. Classification (NCBI taxonomy): domain Eukaryota; kingdom Viridiplantae; phylum Streptophyta; class Magnoliopsida; order Solanales; family Solanaceae; genus Capsicum; species Capsicum baccatum. The sequence continues at coordinate 218,516,290 of CM061557.1, read as the reverse complement.
TCGAGTTATGTAACGCACCAGCCACGCTGTATGATGTCTATTTTTTCTGATATGGTTGAAGATACTTTGGAGGTATTTATGGATGACTTTTCAGTTTTTGGTGAGTCTTTTGAAGCGTGCTTGGCAAACCTAAGTATGGCGTTGCAAAGATGTGTAGAATTCAACCTAGTGCTGAATTGGGAGAAGTGCCACTTCATGGTAAAAGAAGGAATCGTTCTTGGACACAAAATCTTCGAAAGAGGGATTGAGGTTGATCGAGCAAAAATTGAAGTTATTGAGAAGCTACCACCTCCAATTTTGGTGAAGGGAGTTCGTAGTTTTCTCGGCCATGTAGGTTTCTATCGTCGGTTCATCAAAGACTTCTCCAAAATTGCTAGTCCATTGTGCAAACTCTTGGAGAAAGATGCAAAGTTTTACTTCAATGAAGATTGCTTAAAGGCATTCGAATGCCTCAAAGGAAAACTCATTGAAGCCCCTATCATGGTAGCACCAGATTGGTCTCTCCCGTTCGAAGTCATGTGTGATGCTAGTAGTATAGCCGTTGGAGCTGTACTTGGATAGAGAAAGGAGAAATTATTTCATCATCTTTACTATGCGATTAGGGTCCTAAATAAAGCCCAAAGGAACTACACTGTGACAGAACAAGAGCTCCTAGCGGTTGTGTATGCGTTTGAGAAGTTCCGTGCCTATCTATTGGGTACTAAAGTGATCGTTCATACAGACCATGCAGCTCTTAGGTATCTAATGACAAAGAAGGATGAAAAACCAAGATTAATTCGATGGGTATTGCTGCTGCAAGAGTTTGATTTTGAAGTTAAAGATAGAAGAGGTTGCGAGAACCAAGTGGCCAACCATCTATCTAGACTCGAGAACGAGCATGTGGCGTAGCCTGATATTGAGATTGATGATGCATTCCCTGACGAGGAGATCCTAGCGACGATAACAGAAAAGTTACCATGGTATGCCAACTTTGAAAATTTTGTGGTGAGTAATGTAATACCTGCCAATTTATCATACCATCAAAAGAGGAAGTTTATGTATGACGTACAACACTACTATTGGGATGAGCCATATTTGTTTCGACGATGTGCGGATGGTATTATTCGACGATGTATATCCCATGTAGAGGTGCCTAATATATTGGAAGCATGCCACACTTCCCAAGTTGGTGGACATCACGCAGGTAATCGGACAGCAAGGAAAGTATTGCAAAGTGGATATTATTGGCCTTCGATATTTAGAGATGCCTATGACTTTGTTAGAAGATGCGACCAATGCCAAAGACAAGATGCTATTTCGAAACACCATGAGATGCCCATGTCGAAAATTCTTGAGGTAGAACTCTTTGATGTGTGGGGCATTGATTTCATGGGTCCATTCGTGAATTCGTTTGGAATGAAGTACATCTTAGTTGCTGTAGATTATGTCTCAAAATGGGTTGAAGCTGTAGAGTTGGCCGACAACGAGGGAAAGCGTGTTGTAGCATTTTTGAAGAGGAATATCTTCTCTCACTTTGGGTTACCACGTACTATCATAAGTGATGGAGGATCTCACTTCTGCAACAAGCTATTCAAATCCGTGTTGGCCAAGTATGGTGTCAAGCAACATAAGGTAGCCACGCCTTATCACCCACAAACGAGTGGACAAGTAGAGGTTTCCAATCGGGAGATCAAGCAAATTCTTGCGAAGACGGTAAATGCTAATAGGAAGGATTGGTCTCGGAAGCTAGATGATGCACTATGGACGTATAGTACTGCATTCAAAACACCCATCGGCATGTCCCCTTATCAACTCGTTTATGGGAAGGCTTGTCACTTACCCATTGAGCTTGAGCATAAGGCATTGTGGGCGTTGAAGCAATTGAATTTGAATTGGGATGATGCAATGAATCTGAGGTTGGAGCAGCTGAACGAATTAGATGAATTTCGTCTTCATGCTTATGAGAGATCGGACCTATACAAGGAGCGGATGAAGAAGTATCATGATCAGTAGATTGTTCGACGAAATTTTCAAAAGGATGATATGGTGCTTCTCTTCAATTCCAGATTGAAGTTATTCCCAGGTAAGTTAAAATCCAAGTGGTCTGGTCCATACAAAGTTATCCAAGTCTACTCGTCTGGAGTAGTTGAATTGGAAGACAATAATGGTGTTATCTTCAAGGTGAATGGTCAACGTGTTAAACCTTACATCGGTCCTCTTGACTCGATAAATTATATGGCCATCACTTATCTCAACGAAGTCTGAGTACTCGAGGTAACTATGTCGAGCCACGACAATAAATAAGGCGCTAGATGGGAGGCAACCCATCGTTTATCGTTTTTTAGTATGTGTTTTGCTTTTGATTAATAAAAATCCAAAAATAAGAGTCGTGCCATGACCAAAACTAAGGAGCTAGATGGGAGGCAACCCATCGTACTAATCGTTTCCATTGGTTTTAAGCAAATGTAGGTGCAAGAGGTATTCAACGAGGAGATTGGTTTCAAATGACGATTTGGACGTAGTGCATGGTAAAGGTGGAAAGTTTGGAGTTAAGATGTATAAGGCTATGGATTGAGCATTGCTCATGACAAAATAGGCATCGAGCAAGGCTAGGCCTAGGTAAAACTAGGCCACGAACAAGGCAACGCCTATACTATAGCCTAAGGTCTCGGAATCTAGTGTGCAAAGGCATAGGCGCCGCCCATGCTCAAGTATGCTATAGCATAGGCGCCGCCTATGCTAAAGCATTTGGTCTCGGAATCTCATATGCCATGCTAAAGGCGCCGCCTATGGTCACTAAGGGCATTGCACTAGGCGCCGCCTATGCTAGCAAATGCTTTGCATTAGGCGCCGCCTATACCATGCATAGGCAAAGCTAAAGGCGCCGCCTATGGTCACTTTTTGTCTCCAAAACCGATTTTAAATGGGTCAAAAACCGACCCATCCTTTTCCTATATAAAGGGGACTTAGTATTGAAACATAAGCACATTGAAAACTTGACCTAGGCGCCGCACATAGCTTCCAAATCCTCCCAAAACTTTTCTTTTTGCTCTCTCACTTCACAAGAACATCTCCAAAGGCTTCAATCACGTAAGTACTCTCTTGTTCTTCATCTATTTGTCGTAAGTTCTACGTTGCTATGTCTATTATGAATTGCTACATCTTGAAGAAATATTGGTGATGTTAATATGTTTGAATTGTTAATACAAAACCAAGTGAGTAAACATGTACGTTAGGATGATCTTAACTTATTTCCGACTTGAATTTGATTTTGGTGCATTGTCATACTACTTGCGGAATTGATATAGTCATGAACATTGCATACCCTTGTCACTTAGATACCTACATGTTTGAAGATCCCGTTCATCGGGATAAGACTTATAGTTTCCTACCGACATAGGAGGTTGTGATTATTGATAGAAACTATACCATGATGTAATCCCTATGTAGTAGTATTGTTATACCTAACATGAAAGTATTGCAAAGGTTGCAAGAAGTGATACATCTCTGATTTTCTTGTCAGAATATAGCTCCTAACAACGTATGTCGACGAAGTCTAAGTAATCGACCACTTTCACTTCACTAATTTGTATCAACAAAACTAAGTGTGGGGTGGTACCCCTATGGCTTGTTTATGGATTGTATCCTCATGAATGTGTTTAAGTCTCAGGTACAATGGCTCCTAAAGCAAGACAAGATAAGGCTACCACTTCCCAAAAGGGCAAGAAAAGAGGTCGCAAGGACCAAGGAGAATCATCCTCAATGCAATTAACACGCCGCATGTTTGGAATAAAATGGGTTCTTGAGGAGGAAGCCAAGGAATGGTATAGGAACAACAAGGAAAGAAAATATGTTCATGTCGACTTGATCAACAAGGACAGCCTAGCGAAGAAGGAGCCGCGCATGTTGGCGAAAATCATGGCACTAAATCTGGATTTCAACTTCCGCGACATGGGAGAATGCAATCTTGATTTGACACGAGAATTCTATGCCAACTGGTCCCCAAAAATCACAGGCAGCGAAGTCAAGATTCGGGGCCAAGTTCTACAACTCAATGCGGATTTGATCAACTCCTTTCTTGGCTTACCTTCAGTCGATCCAGCACCATTCAAAGAGCTGTACAGCAGACCTCCTTATAGAGCAATGCGACACACACTTTGTGGAAGTAGATCCATGGCAAGGTGGAGCAGACATAAAGACACCGGATGACACAACACCTTCCCCTATGTTCCTTTGAATAGGGAAGCAAGAATATGGTTGCGTATTGTCAACTCTTGCCTTATTCCTGGGACCCAGTACACCAAGATAACAAGAGATAGAGTGTTCTTGGTCTATGCTTTGATGACGAATGTCCCTATCAACATTGGGGCAATCATTCGCTCTACAATGCGGAAGGCCAGACTACACAACCGGTCCCACTTCACCTTTGGCAATCTGTTGACAGCAATCTTGCGGAAGGAGGACATCGAAGAGGAACCAGCTGATCACAAACTCCCACATAACTCGAAGAAGGTTGACCTCACAAAGGTCAAAGATGTTGAAACAACACATGGCATCAACCTTACTACTGCGGAGAGACATGCTCGAGATGAGAGTTTCTTCCGTCATCTTTATGGCATGACTCGGTTCACAATGATGAGTGGTGGACGTGTTCCAACTACTGCAGAGCTCCAACAGCTGGATCATGACTATCCAATGAATATGCATGCGAGGAAGATGTGTGGAGTAGGTACATACTTTGAAGAACCTCTTGATGATGATGTGCTGACCGATGATGATCGACGCATGCCAGACTCCGACATGGAGGAGAATTCTGATGATGACGACTCTTATGATGATTCTGACGAAGGGGGTATGACCCCGGACATAGAGGAAGAGTCCGACTGACCAGGTTCTTCGTATTTATTTTCCACTAAGGGCATTGTCCCGTTTAAGTGTGGGGTGGTGGTATTTGCATGCTTTACTTCTCTATCCACATTTGCATTTATTTATGTTTGTTTGCTTAGTTTGTTGTTTTTCGAAATTGTTTTTTTTTTTTGTTTTTTAAATTTTTTTAGTAGTAAAAATTTTTTATACTTAGCTTTGCATGAAATTATTCTAATAGGCAGCATGAGATTATAACAAGAGTTTGTGCTAAAATCATGACTATTGAGACGTTTAGGCTCTAATTGTGACTCAATATGTGATATTGTGTGGTTTAATTCTTCTATTTGTTGGGTCAAAGAGTCTATACTACTTCCAATAAATTCGACCATGTGCCTTGTGTGTGAGATGATAGTATATTCTATGTTTGTGGATGATGCTAGAACTTGCCTGGTATGTATGTAAAGCGAAAATAAAGAGTGTAAGTTTAGGAGATGATTTAGGCATTCCTTTGGCAACCTACACTTGTTTACCTTCTTTTTACCTACCCATGGACATTATCCTAGTTAAACCCTTTTGAGCCTTTAGCCTATTTTCTTTGACAACCTCATATGTAAGCCTAATCCATTTTTTCAAGACCATAATTTGATCCAAATTCCTAAGTGCTTTAAAGTATAAAGTCATGTGACAAAATAAGAGGAAATTGAGTGAGTATGATGCTTTAGAATGTATTGGTTCTTGAATTTGTTATGAAAAAGAAGTGCTATCATAAGAGGTATATTATGAAAAGAAAAAAGAAAGGAAAGCTGAAAAGTTGCTTAAAATTAAAAAACAAAAGAGGAGAAAAAGGGTGGTAGAATAAAAGAAAGTAGAAAGGTTGTTTGAAAGAAAAGTGTTAATGATACAATGTGATGTACTAAAGCGCTTAGGAACATAGTCACTATTTATGGCCAAAATAGTACTACCCGTCCCTTAGCCTACATTACAACCATCAAAAGACCTACTTGATCCTAAGCCTAGCATTCTGACATTTAGTGGAACATTACACTAAGGGCAAGCCTATGGTCATCAGTTGCTGCATATGAATTCTTTGTGAGAGTGAGAGCAAGGATATTTTTATACCCATGTTTGAAAAAGATGCTATACTTGTGAGTGATTATGGGTAATATATTGTGAGACACACATGGTTGATGAGTTTTGGGTAGTTGTGTATGATTCTTTGTACCTTAACTTTTGAGTATACCACCATCACGAGTCTATGTTGGAGGTTGAATTGTTTCTATTGATGATTGGAAAACTACTCTTTGTTGGTAATTGTTGTGCTTGTCTTGACGAATATTTTGTGTTGTTGCTGTGACACCCTAAATTAATGTTTAGAGGGATATGATATTTTGTTCGAGGACGAACAAAGTTTTAAGTGAGGGGTGTTGATGATAGGCGAATTTACACGCCTATAGTGCTATATTTTACCCATATTTTAGCCTAGTTTTGAGAACAAATTATATATTTCATGCACTTTTAGTTCTTTTTCCTGTAAGTGAGCTAACAAACATGATTAGCAAAGTTTCAGGTATAAATGATGCAGAATTCAGCATTTTATGGATAACTGGATGCCAAAGAAAGCTTCACGAGGGGAGAAAAGGGAGTCTTGGACGCCTAAGGACCAAAAGTGATGCATGAGAAACCTGTCCCGGGCTAAAGCAACAATTCTGAAGACTTTGAGGACTAGCAGTAATTTATTATGATTAGGATAATGATACATTAACCTAGTACAATTGGGTTAAGTATTTCATTAGCTTAGTAGGAATAGGATATGGGTATTATAAATACCCTATTTTGCTAGAGATTTAATATCTTCTTTCCATCTTTCTATTCTACAATTAAATCTTCTTTCCATCTTTCTATTATACATTCACTACTACTTCTAATTCTTCCATTAATTCTACTTTTGTATTCTTCTTCGATTCTTCTATTCATCAATTCTTAATTTCCACAACAAGAGAAACGTTACTTGCTAGGGAAGTTCAGGCCTAACGCCTACCACACCATTATTACACGAAATCTTTATTGTGGTATAATGATAATGTCAATTGTGATTTCCTTCACACTCATGGGTAACTAAACTTCTCTGTTGGGGTTATGGAAGCCGAATGAGATACTATCTATTACTATGAGTTTGTGAGTTCGTGACACGTATGCCGCTTATATCATTATTCTCTTCATCTTAATCTAAATTCTTTGTGGTTGCAAACGCAAGAATACGCCAGTATAACATTTAACTTGTTCGAAAGAAAGGTTATCTATCTGGAAAAGAGATAATGTCAAGGTAGTAGGGTCCCATCCCCTATTAAAACGTTGGTGCCGTAACTGGATTAACCTCTTGGAGAATTCGTACCGTTAGACAAGCTTTAAGCACGAAAGAGTTAAAGTGAAATAATCCTCGAATAGGTCGAAAGACGCCTGGATTTACCATCGAATACAATTATCTATAAGCACATGCATGTCAGAATTTAACACACTCATAGCCAGTAGAGACGTATAACTCAAAAGGTGGACATAACCCCAACTCATCAATTCTCATTGTTTTACAACCAACTAAACATTCTTTCTGTTTACTTTGCTATTTCAGTTTTTACTTTAATATTTTGGTTACACATTACAATCCCCCCTTTTTATGAGACTTGCACTAAAAGTCTAGTAATCGTTGCTTACTTGTTGACCAAGATAATCCCTGAGGGATCGATACCCAACCCTGCTGGGTTCTATATTTGACAAACGACCGCTTTACACTCCTACGAGAGCTGTAGATTGAGCGTTATCAATGTTTCAGAGTTGTGAATGAACTTAGTTTCTACTTCACTTATGACTAACAATGGATTCAAATGTGTACTTGTTTCTGATGAAGTTGTAATAAGTAAGGGTAAATTGTATGTAGGTAAATGTAACCTCATCGAGGGATTTTTTAAAGATCAATTTGTTAACATGAATAAAAGCTTTGGTTTTTCTTATTTCCTAGATTCAAATGAATAGTGGCATAAACGTTTAGGACATGTCAATTACAAAACCTTGCAAAAACTTATTAGTTTAGAAGTTTTGCCTATCTTTGAGTTCAATAAAGCATTGTATCAAACATATGTGGAAACTAAGTATGCTAAGCATTCATATAAGTATAAAGAAATTCCGACCCCTTAGACTTAATTCATACAGACATTTGTGATATGAAGTCAACACTATCTCATGGTAGGAAAACATAGTTCATAACTTTTATTAGTGATTGCACTAGATATTGTTATGTTTATTTGATAAATGGTAAGGATGAAGCAATAGAAATACTATAACACTGAAATTGAAAATTAGCTGGATAAAAAAATTATAGTGATAACGAGTGATAGGGGTGAAGAGTATGAATATCCTTTTAAAGATTTTTGTTTAGAAAAAGAAATTATCAATTAAACTACTTCCCCATATTCACCTCAATTAAATAAGATTGTCGAAAGAAAAAACTGAATGTTGAAGGAAATAATGAATCCTTACTCATAAGTTCATTTTTACTACAAAACTTGTAAGGGAAGGCTATCCTTACATCAAATCGAATACTTAATAGAGTTCCCCATAGCAAGGCATAATCTATTCCATATGAAAACTGGAAAAGAAGGAAACCTAACTTGAAGTATTTTAAAGTATTTGGTGGTTTAGTCAAAGTCCAAGTTCCTATACCTAAAAGGGTACAAATAAAATTAAAGACTATGAATTATGCTTTTATCAAATATGCTATAAGCTGTAAAGAATGTCAATTATTGGTTAATAAATCCAAGCATTTGGATATTCATAATAATACAATAATTGAATCAAATAATGTTGAGTTCTTTGAACACATTGATCCATATAAAATTAGACATGAGCTATCTAGTGGAGGGTCTAAATGACCACGGGATGAACCAAAATGGAATGTACTTTATGATAAGAATATAAGGCATAGTACACATCAAAAAATGTGTACCTCCTTCAGATCATATTTTGTAACAGTTCTTATAGAAAATAAGCCTTAAACATTTAAAGAAGCGATGTCATCTTCAGACTCATTATTTTGAAAAGAGGCCAGCAATAGTGAGATTGATTCAATCATGAGCAACCATACTTAGGAGTTGGTTGATCTTACTATTGGAAATAAACCTTAAGGTTATAAAAGGATCATCAAATGGAAAATAAAAATTTATGGTACTATTAACAAATACAAGGCAAGACTTGTTGTAAAAGGCTTTAGACAGATGGCCTTGATTATTTTGACACATACTCCCCAGTAACAACGATAACGCCCATTCGGTGTTGGTTGCATTTGAAATGATATATGATCTTGAAATCCATCAAATATACGTACCAAAAACTTTGTTAATAGAGAATTGGAGGAAGAAATTTACATGGAACAATCCGAGGGTTTTATGATTCTTGGTAAAGAAAGAAAAATGTGCAAACTTATTAAATCACTTTATGGACTAAAGCAAGAACTGAAATAAGGGCATGCGGAGTTTTACCAAACCACGTTGGCTAACGGATTCAAGAAAATTGAATGTAATAAATGTGTTTTCATTAAAGACACTTCAAATGACAAAGTCATTATTTGTTTGTATGTGATGACAAGTTGATCATCAATAGAAACATTTCTAACATAAATACTACAAAATTAATACTTAAGAGCAAGTTTGATATAAAATACCTTGGAGTTGTTGATGTCATCTTAGGAATAAGAATTCATAAACTCCACAAGGATTGACATTGCCACAGTCTCATTACATTAAAAAGGTACTTGACAAGTACAAATATTTGAATTTCAATATTGCCCAGATTCCATTAGACGTAAGCTTAGCACTTCAAAATAAAGAAGGTGAAAGTGGCTCATAGTTGGACTATACAAGAGTCTTACGAAGTTTGATGTATATCATTAATTGTACGTGACTAGACATTAAATGCACTCTTACTAAATTAATTTGTTACACGAGCAATACCAATCAAACTCATTGGACGACAATGAAAAAAATTTTAGGGTATCTAAAACATACTCAAGATTATGCTTTGTATTATAGCAAATATCCAGTGGTGATTGAAGGATAAAGTTGTGCAAATTGGATCACTGGATCTAATAAAGTACAATCCACGAGTGGATATGTATTTACTTTCAGGTGGAGGAGAAGTCTCTCGGAAATCATCCAAACAGATATGTATTTGCTATTCTATAATTGAATCTAAATTTATCATATTAGATAAATTCGGTGAAGAAGCTAAATGGCTCCAGAATTTCTTAGAAGATATTCCTTATTAGTCAAAAATAGTTAGGGAAAGGAGCATAATGTATAACGGTAAATATTGTCATATAATATGAAAACACAATAATAAATACTCCCTAGTTGACTTATAACAATTGACTATGTGAAGTTAAAGGTTGATGTTTCATATCCATTTATAAAAGGCCTACCTAAAGAGGGGTTGAGAGATTATCAAAGAAAATGGGTTTATGTCCTAGGGCAAGTCAACATGGTGGTAACTCTACCTAAAAGGATGGAGATTCTAAGATCTAGGCTTAAGGAAATCAAACAAAGTTGTGACTAATGTTCAATATTGTCAGTTAACTCAACCCATTCTCATCATGAAGACAAGGTTCAGGAAACAAGGATAGGGTTTATGGTGTGAAGCTTTTTAATAATTTCTAAGTTTAGTAGGTTTGAAAAAATAGTTTAGTCTGTCGGATTAAAGGTTTAGGAGTCACCTATGTGAGGGTGAAATAAAAGTTGTGTCAAGGAGAATGATAGTAAAGGCATAATTTCTAAGCTCGTTTGAAACCAAAAAGTGTTCAATGGCAGAAACAAACAAAATTGTGAGAAACATAAATAGTAAAAAGCTAGTTGTGTGAATTGCATTATCAAGGTGTACATTAAAATTTGATGTTTCGAAGATATTACATCTACTGATTGACCGAATGCATTCGATGCAACTTCACTATGGAAAGTTCAAAGGAAAACCTACTTATCAAGATGCAATTAGTCTTTGCTAGTAGATCACACTTGTACATATATTTTTTGATGAAATAGTCATTCTCCATTCCTATGGGGTATTGTTGGATTCTAAGTGATGAAATTTAAATTGAATATAGAGGGAAAAATAAATTGAGAAAATTGTGTTTTTGCCTTTAAAGAAGAGTATTTCTCCCACATTGGTGGGAGAAAGTGAAATATTTTTGCTTAACCTTAGAATAAATCCTTTATGTGGATAGTGAGGCAAGAACAAGACAAGCCTCACATTATCATCATCGTCCCTCGCTCGACTCAGCTTCGTCTTCAACTTTGGATTTGGATTTGTCAGAAGATCGATTGAGAGATTATCTTTTTCGACAAAATTCATTTGAAATTTGATATTTAGTATGGTTAAATTCAATACAAAAATTTTCTCCATTTATGTATGCACTGAGTATGTGCAGACTCAAGTCACAATGCACCTCGAAGGTTCATGACCCTTTGAGCAACTATTTGAAAATAGAAATTACAATCTATGCACGTAGATGGACATCTACAACTGTAGGTGGCCAACGCAGGCCGTAAGAAAGTTTCTATTTGTTCCAAAAAGGAACCTACAGGAATAGGTGCTCCACCTATGGGTGCAGGTAGACCCGATATTCCCAAATGGTGTGATTTTTTATGAACCATTTTTTTTATTAAGCACCACCTTATAGCAATACATACCTTATTTTTTCCATAGGTAAAGGTATATTTTTTAGGTAAAAAAGACTCTCTTCTTCTTGAAAAACTCAAGTGTGATCTAAAATCGTTGAGTGAGTTTGTAGATCAGCAAATTTGAGGTACCACTATTTGTAGAAATGAATCACTTTATGTTGGAAGGATATATTCCATAACCTCGGGTTCTTGAGAAGAATAAATTTCTTAAGGACATATCATGAATTTGCTCGACTTGATTCCTTATGTCTTTATCTATTTCTAACATTGGTTTTACTATTTTTCAGAAAATAGTTTGAACATTATTTTGATAGTTCATAATTTTTGTTGAGCTTGTGTTTGATGTTATGAAAACTTCATTTGGATAGTTCTTAAGTTGTTTGAACTTTTGTTTGAACGTTTTGTGGATTAATACAGATTTTGCCCCCAAAATACAACAATATCACCATCATCATCAACTTAACAACAACAACACCATGACCATTATGATTATTATAACATCATCATCATGATCATCAACTCATCAAAAACAACATCTCAAACACCATAATTATTATAACATCATCATCATGTATGAATATGCATATGCAATCAACAATCACATAGAGTGCCTATAGGCAATTATAATTCTTTGGTTCACACATATATGTACAAGACATTAGCATTATTACCATACATATACTTAGGTAAATTTATCTGTGTAATTATGTACACCCACATCTTCTACGAGACTGTGATAGTTCTACCTACAACCCACACTCATGTTTTTGATATCGCTCATACATTCCTTTCTAAATGCTTCAATAAAAATTCTCATACCTGAATTTACTAATCTCACCCTATTTCTTCTATGATTCATATCAAACCTATATAGTCTGCCTCATACCCTACCACCACGTTGCCTCTTGAGTTGTTCTATACCTTTGATTTCACTTATAGGATACATAAAACTCTCTTAGATTACTATTAACCCATTCTTTATATTTGTTAACCTTACTCAATGCAATACATAAACATCTAAATTACCAAGAATACCCTCGATCAACCCTAGCTCATACTTACTCCTTTTTTTACCACACTTAACCCTCCTCATACCTATGAACCATAGTATTCCATCAATTAGTCTAGATTATAACATGATTCAACCTACTCCATTCCATGAATAACAAACTAATGGGGTACAACCACAATTAACCATATATCCAAACCTAATTATAATATCAATTTCTCCTTCCAAACAACATGCCCGAAGGCTTAGTGCATGAGAACTCCTGATATTACTATCAATGTTATATAAATCTTTTCCAAGTTGTATTGCAACAAAAATTAATCCATAACCTATCTTATAAACAAAACATTCTGCTATTGAGAGAAGAGAGTTGTTCCCTAAGTGTAAATGTCTCTCCATGTAGGGTTCCTGCTGGGTGCCTCAAAGTCACCCTTATGAAGCTTGGCCTTTGAAATCTTATATCTACGAAGATGGGTTTGGTTTAAGATATTTATGTGGTAAAATACGGCCTAGGGTGATGAAATAAATAAGGGTTTTAAAATTTACTTCGGGCTAGCTACTGTTGGGTAACCACTACAACTATTGATTTACTGTTGCACCGAACATCTTACCAATGTAGTGGTAGAAATCATGCCAGCCCAACCTTTTATTTTATTCTTGTACTAATTTTGTTAGGCCCTATTTTTCAAGGTCCATTAGAAGCATTTTAATCATCATAAAATTTTACATTGCATTTTCACAAGTAATGACATATTGGGTCGTTACACCACACCACCCCTACCTGATTATCTCCAAATCATGCTATTTCAGTGTGCTATACTCCAACAAGCATCATAGAGGGGGATTATGCTTAATTAATGATAATATAGTTTTATATTATTCTTATATATCTTATAGAAAGTAATAATGATAATATATCCAGACTAATATTAGATAATTAAAGAAAGGGAATCTAGTGGCAATTACAATATGATTTTCATCTATTCATTTGAAAATAGGACTAGTAATACGGCAGAGGCAATTGCCTTCCTCTTTGGTTTATATTGGTGCATATAAATGAAGCCAACCTTATCATTGTAAAATAATTCATTAATACTCTGTAACAATATTAAGGACAATTAAAATAACCCATGGAGGATTAAGAAATTAGTTGGTGAGATTAGAAGGTTGGTAAGCAACAATGATGTCATTACTAAATATTATTTTAGAGAAGACAATAAATTTGTTGACAAGCTTGCATCTGACAGCCATACCACTGATACAGCAAAAGTAAATATTCAACCCAACTCCATGCCAAGGCTAATCAAGAGACTTCTTTATATAGATAGGTGGAAATTCCCTGCTTTTAAACCTAAATATGAAAAGGAAAGCCCGAGGATGATATACTTTGATCTCTCTTGGGGAGGTCATGTTTTTTTAAGTGATGTGCATTTGTTTTTGGTCCTAAATTATTGTACAAATGTAATATTTTCCCAATTTCAATTATATTATACCAATTTAAATAATAAGAAAAACAACATAGCAGAGGCCATAGGTATTAGTTTTAATGTAGAATGGTATATCCGACATGGATTTTGTAACTGCACTCTTGAGCCGGATTCACTAACTATATATATGCGCTAAGGAATGGTGCATCCCATATTGATAGCGAAGAACAAAAAAAAGCTACTAAAAAGGTGTTGTATAATCTTAGTTAATGGTGTGAGGTCTTTTAGACAAACAATGTTGGCTTGGACTAAAACAAATAATATCAGATCACATTAAGAGTATCCTTGGATATTTTTAGCCTAACAAAAGCTGTCATTTTTTATGTTGAATGGCGTATCCGACAAAAATTTTAGAACTACACTCTCAAGCTACATTCATTAGTTATATCTAGTGGCATCAAATAGGAGATTAAGCTGAAATTGAGCAAGTTAAAATAGATTGAATTAATAAATGAATTAGGTTAAAATCAGCCCAAAAGTTACATAGCCTAAAATGAGTTGGGATGGAATAGTTTAAATATGGCATGGTCATGACATACCAAATTTGACCTAATTTTTTTTAATGGTCCACCTGATCCTAACCAACAGTCGAGAACTAAGCCTTGAACTAACACTTAAGAGATAAGACACAAGACCCGTGCCCCTACCCTAAATCAAGAAAAAGACCTAACTCTAATTCAACATTATAAAGAAAAAAAAACTTTAGAAAGTCTGTTTCAATTTTTATACTCTTTAAATTTGGAGGTAGTATCTTTTAAAAAAGTGTAAAAATCAACATTAGGAGGTTAGTTTTTGTATATAAATAAATTAAAAATTGAATTTTGGTATTTTTTAATACTTTTAAGGAAATGATATCGAGAGATATCTTGAACCAAAGGTGTCATGATGATTTGATGAGTCATGATAACACATACTTTAACCAACAAAAGGTAAGCCAAACTGTAGCTCAGAATGATAAATAAAGAGATAGTTAGTGGGAGGCCTAATGAATATTGAAATTAAGTATACAAATTACTATATCTTATTTTGATGATGATCAGCTAACAACAAGGTACCAGGTCCCTAGGTCTTCATGAAAACATACAGTTGTCACGTGTCCTGCGCAATTTTGTCTGTTAGTGTAACAAACTGCACAGGTGAACAGTGTACCAGTCAGGATACCTAGTCCAATAAAAATTCTACCCTAATCATTATCCATCTATAAATAAAAAAGCATGCTTCTCAATTCATAGTTCTTGCAAATTGGTTATTCAAAGAGAAAAATAGCAAAAAGTCAATTTTGCTCAAGTTCTAAGATTCTGTGAGTTGAGTCAGTTACTATTCTTGATTCAAGTTTTAATTTGTAATTGAATTACCCATCTTATTAGAGTAATTATTTTCTTATGTATTTAGAGTACTTAGTTAGAGTTACCTAAGTTGATATTGGTTAGAATTAATCAATATTGAGAAGTGATCATGACAGAGTTGTCAAGAATAATGTAATAGATTTGTTAAAAGTTAGTAGATCTTAGAGTTATGAAATACCTTGTCTTTAAATCCTTATAAAATTTCCTAGGTTGATGTTTCTATAAAAAATATGACTAGTGGGTACTAGTTGTATGTTTACGTACGGGTTAGGATCCCTCTTTCATATGTTAGACACTGTGTGAGGGTTGGTTTGTTCCCTAAGTATGATTTAGCATCATACCAATATTATGATAGCGTACGAGTCATAAGCTACCTAGTCGTATGATGCTATAAGTCATGGCCAAAGAATTTTGTCTTGGGTGTGGATTGTAGGGTACTACTCGTACCTTAGTGTACATTATACATGTGGAGTCATATGTTGGACAATTTAAAGGTCCACGATGGGGCCTAGGGAATGCGTTAGGGTACCACTTGTACCTAGGGTACAGGTCAAAGGGGTGAGTCATGCCCTCTTGGGTGCAATTTTTAGCTTTTAAGCTAAGTATATTTAAGACATTTTCCACCCCTAAACCCTTATCATCCAGGGGTGGAAGATCAAAATATTCCAAAACACTCTCCAAAACTTCTCTATCAAGATTGAAGCAACGGTTTCAAGAGGTGTCCTTCCAGAGGAATGAAGATCAAGAATCTCAATGTGAATTTTCTTATAAATGGTATGTAAGTCTTCCCTCATTGTTAGTTTAAAAATATCATGTGTTTTGAACAATGATTATTATTCTTAAATGGTGGTTTTGAAATCCAATGTTGAGGTTTTTGATGCATATTGTTGAGTATTGTTTACTCTGGATTTAAATAATATTTTCACATGCTTTTGGTGATAGTTTGCATATGTGGGTGCTTGTTGATTGTTCTTTAATAAATGGGTCATGGCTAATCCTAACCTTGATGGTTTTTACCTTGGTTTTGGTCTTGTTAAAGGTGTGCCCGCAAGGTGTTTGTGAAAATGTCTAAAAGAAAATACTAGTCACATGTTAATGGTGTTTTAAACTAAGGCAATGGCTTAATATGTATGATGGTTTTAAAATGGTTTTGTAAAGGAATTTTTTGCCATGAAATATTTTAAATGGAAACCTTGGTGTTTTAATCAATTAAAATAAATTTGATTCCTTAAACCTTGGAGTTAATGAGTTTCCTTGTTAGATGATGGGTTAGAGCCCCAATATCATGTAACTCATTGATTGATAAGAGTAATGGCATATGTATACTTCCAGGTAGTGTTGGTATGACAATACCAACGAAGTTCCTTTGGTAATAAATTAACTAAATGGTTGGTTGTGTATGAATAGCTTTAATTTGGGCTCTAAAGCGAGATGTATAGCCAAGTCATGGAAGGCGAAGGTCTTGGGGAGACCAAAGCTGGAAACTCACGATTGCCGGTGTGATGTTTGGTCTTGGTGACTTGTTTATAATATCACACTTATATTTTGGGAGATGTATTAGTCATCTCATATTCTCTCTAGCTCATGTGGCAAACACGCGCCTGGGCCTTTTAGCAGGTGGCACTGGCCCTATATAGCCCATGGGTGAAATTTTAAATGGCAAGGCTACATATCCCAGCTTAATTATTTCAAAGTTCATGCTAATATTGTTCCCTATCCTGGCATGGTATGTATATATATGTATTGCATTGGTTATATACATTGGTTGAATAGTCTTGAATTATTTGCATTTTTTGTCTTTATCATTGAGTTACATGCTAGTACTCCAACCGCTAACCGTCTTTGAGTTGTATCCCCACGTGATGCAGGTGTTAGTCATACTATACCTCCTACACAGTGATTGGCCTCGAGAACAGCTTGTGGTGACTTAAAGTGGTGATCTTCCAAACTTTTGAAAGCTTTATTTCTTTCTTTGAGTTTCTCATCTGTCTTATTTTTTCTTAAACTTGAATATTGGTTTTGGATATGGTTGGGGGTATGTCCCGATCAGATATTTCTTTGGATTCTCTTTTAGAGTCTTTGTTTGGAAAAACTATTGACTTGGGTATGTTGTGCTATGGAAAGAGATTTAGTTGTTCTGATGTGTTTGTTTGATTGTTTGGGAATGGTTTGTTTTGTTTGGGTTGGTCATGGTCATAGAACTATCCCGAATTCCTTGGGTTGTATATTGCTCTATGTTCATATAAGTGTAGAGTTCATCCAATATTAGGCATATGTTGGTGGTTTGGTTGGGGTTACGAGGCAATCTCCAGTCCTTGTTAGGATTGGGACGCCCATTATGATAATGCCCTAGTTCAGATCGTGTCAAGTTAGTATCAGAGCCTAGGTTCTTGGTCAGTTGGGTGTCCACAAAGCCATATCAATTAAAGTCTCTTATATGGGTGTGTAGCACAGCACATTTATAAGGGAGAGGCTACAAGGAATATTTTACTTTCTTGTCATTTTATTTTGAGGTATAGAGTCTAAGGTCCTGGATTCCTCTAATTTCTATTTTCTCATCTTTTAGATCATGTCTTCTCAATGATATTAAGCTCATGGAATCTTTTCTATCTCAACTGGGTATAATATTAATTAGACTCGCTCTATTTATGGGGTCCATACCCGATCTAGGGGTCTGATTCTCGATGGTCCTAGAGTTCTACCAGTTCCCTCTAGTCCTTCTCCTTAGTTATTTCAAGGGGATGCTACTAATACTGAGTTTCGCCGTTCCATTACTCTATTGACACAGTTGGTGACTTCACAACTTAAGCATGGTGCTTCAATTGCTCCATCTTTTGAGGCCACAAGGGTTTTTAGTTCATAAGTTTGCATCCTTGTATGTTTACTGATACTAAGATTGAGGAGGATTCTTAAAGTTTCATCTATGAAATAGAGAAGATATTATGTATTATACATGCTTCGAAGGTTGAAGGTGTTGAGTTTTCTTTGTGCTAATTAAAATATGTGGTGTACTAATGGTATGAAGAGTCAGAGCTGTCAAGAGGTGAGGATCCTAGTGTTTTCGTGTGGGAGGATTTCTCTAGTGCCTTTTTGGATAGCTTTTTTCCTTAAGAATTGAGGGAAGCAAAAGCAGAAGAGTTTGCGAGTTTGAAGCAAGGTAGGATGTCTGTTATGAAGTATGACTTGAAATTTTATCAGTTGTCTAGGTATGCTCCTGAGATGGTTTCTAACATGAGGGCTAAAATACATAAGTTTACTTCAAGATTATACTGTGAGTTGGTCCTTAAGAACAAGGCGGCTTTGTTGATCAAAAATATAGATATCTCCCAGTTGGTCATAGATATACAGCAAGTAGAAGAAGAGTAAAAAAGATAGGTTGAGTTTAGTAAAAGGCAGGGATGACATTTTAGCCTTCTAAGCAAAGTGGTAGTGATGGTCGTAAGTGGCCAAGGAAGAAGCGGGGGAGTTAGGGTTCTTTCTCCTCAGCTAGTTCTCCTTACCTGAAGATGTCAAGTGATATCAGTCTCAGTTTGATTGGGGATTCCAAGCACAGGGTACCTAATCTCAGGCTAGTGGGGCTCAGTTGGCTCCATCCAGCCCACCTTGTAGATTTTATGGAAGGTTGCACTGTGGATTCTATGCAGAAGGGAAGGACAAGTATTTTTTTGGTTGTTAGAGTGGTCATATGATGCATGTCTATCCTTTTAGGATGGATTTTGGGGCTAATAGGGTCCGTATTGCTGCTTCATCTACTCCTGCACTAAAGGGTGTTGCTTCTGCTTCTACTTCTGCTTCTATTTCTAGTACCGACACTGGCCAGAATTAATTATATGCACTTGCTAATTGCCAGGATTCCCAGGCATCTCCTGATGTTGTTATGGGTTTGTTGAAACTTTTCTCCCATTATGTGTATTATTTACTTGATCCAGGGTCCACTCTATCCTATGTCACCCCATTTATGGATATTCATTTCAGTTTTGGTCCTGAGTGTATGTTGGTTCTTTTATCTATTTCTACCTCAGTCGAAGACTCTTTGGTTATTAATAGGGTCTATATAGGGTGTGTGGTAGTTGTTGATCATAAATAAACTCTTGTAGACTTGATAGAGTTGGACATGGTTGATTTTGATATTATTTTAGGAATGTATTGGGTGCAGTTATGTTATGCTTCCTTAGATTATCAAACTCGTAAGGTCAGATCTAAATTCCCTTATAAACTGGTCATGATATGGGAAGGGGGTTCTTTAGTGCCTAAGGGGAGGTTCATGTCACATCTTAAAGCTCAAAAATTGATCGCTAAAGGGTGTTTGCATCATTTGTTTTGAGTTAAAGATTCTAACTTGGAATGTCTATCTCTAGAATTTTTTCGGTGGTTAATGAGTTTCTCGTGGTTTTTCCTGATGACCTTTTGGTATTTCTCCCAATAGAAAAATTAATTTTTGGATTGATCTTGTTCTAGACACTCGTCTTGTCTCTATTCCTCCATATAGAATGGCTTCGGTAGAGTTGAAGAAGCTTAAAGAGCAATTGAAAGATCTCTTAGATAAAGGTTTTATTCATCCTAGAGTGTTTTCTTGGGGTACTCTCATGTTGTTTTTGCATAATAAGGATGGTTTCCTTTAAATGTGCATTGATTATCATCAGTTGAACAAGGTGACAATAAAGAATAAGTATCCTCTTCCTAGGATCGATGATTTGTTTAATTAGCTTTAGGGAGAAAAGTGTTTCTCTAAGATTGATCTTAGGTCAGGTTATCACCAGCTTAAGATTTGGGAAATAGATATCTCTAAGACTGCCTTTAGGATCCAGTATTGTCACTATGAGTTCCTAGTTATGTCTTTTGGGTTTACCAATACCTCGATAGCATTCATGGACTTGATGAATAGGGTCTTTCAACTGTTCTTGGATTTGTTTGTGATTTTCTTCATTAATGACATGTTGGTCTATTCTAAGAGTGAGGAGGATCATGTCGATCACCTCCGTGATGTGTTTCAAAACTTAAAGGACCATCATTTGTATGCCAAGTTCTCTAAGTGTGAGTTTTGGATAAAGGCTATAACTTTTCTTAGTCATGTTATATCTAGTGAAGGGATCATGGTGAATCCACAAAAGGTTTTTATGGTTAAGAAGTGGACTAGACCTATGACTCCAATCGATATTCATAGCTTCTTGGATCTAGCCAGTTACTATAGGAGATTTATGGAAAGTTTTTTTATCATAGCGGCCCCATTGACTAAGTTGACCTAAAAGAAGGTCAAGTTCTTAAGGTCAGATATGTGTGAGGGCCCCATTGACTAAATTGACTTCGTCTATAGTGTTGACCTTTCTAGAGGGTAACTACGGTTTTGTAGTGTATTGTGATGCTTTTTGTATTAATCTTAGTTGTGTGTTGATGCAGCATGGTAGGGTGGTGGCTTATGTCTCTAGGTAGTTGAAATTTCATTAGAATAACTACCCTACACATGATTTAGAATTGTTGCTTGTGGTATTTGAATTGGGGATTTGGCGTCACTATCTCTATGGGGTTCATGTTGACATATTTTTTGATCTAAAAGCCTATAGTATGTGTTTACTCAGAAGGAGTTGAATCTAAAACAAAGGAGATGGCTTGAGTTGCAAAAGGACTATGATATGAGCCTCTACCACTATCCAAGTAAAGCTAATGTTATTGCTGATGCTCTTAACAAATTATCCCTAGGGAGTTTATCTCATGTGGATAAAGGTAAGCGAGAGTTGGTGAAGGACTTTCGCCGACTGGCTAGTCTTGGAGTTCATCTCATGAACTCTGAGAATGGTGATGTATTCATACATCTGGTGTCGTAGTCATCTTTTGTGGCTGAGATAAAGGAAAAACAATTGTTGGATCCCAATTTCATGAAGATAAAGAGTAATATGGATCAACAAAATATTGTTGATTTTGCTATTGGTGGTAATGGTATCTTCAGATACCAAGGTAGCTTATGTGCTTTCAATGTCGATGGATTGAAGGAAAGGATTTTGGCCAAAGCTCATAGCTATCATTATGCTATTTATCCTGGTTCTACGAAGATGTATCATGATCTTAGGGGGTTCTATTGGTGGAATAATATGAAGCGAGATGTGGCTAGTTATGTGGTTAAGTGTATGGTGTGTTAACAAGTGAAAGTTAAGCACATGAGGCCCAGAGGTTTGTACCAAGATATTGAGTTGCCTGAATGGAAGTGAGTGGCGATTAATATGGATTTCGTTACTGGACTTCCCCAGATAGAATGACCAAGTCTGCTCACTACTTACCGGTAAGGAATAGTTCCTCGGTGGAGAATTATGATAAATTGTATCCTGCAGAGATTGGGAAGTTGCACGATGCTTTAATTTTTGTCATCTCAGATCATGGTACTCTGCTCTTATCTTACTTTTGGAAATCATTTCAGAGAAGTTTGGGAAATAAAGTATGCCTTTGTACCACATTCCATCCGCAGACGAATGGACAAGCGGAGAGTACCATTAAGACATTGGAAGATATGTTGTATGTTTGTGTGATCGATTATGGTGGAAATTAGTATGACCATTTGCCTTTGATTGAGTTTGCCTATAAAATAATTACAATTCTAGCATTGGTATGGCTCCTTTTGAAGCATTGTATGGTAGGATATGTCATTATCTTATTGGGTGGTATGAAATAGGTAAGGGTAAGTTGTTTGGCCTTAATTTGGTTCACTAAGCCTTGCGAAAGGTAAAGGTGATTCATGATAGGTTTAAAGCCACTCAAAGTAAACAAAAGTCCTATACAGATATGGGGTATAGGGATTTGTAGTTTAATATTGGTGATTGGGTATTCTTAAGGTATATCCCATGAAGGGAATAATGCAGTTTGGTAAGAAGGGGAAGCTTATCCCAGGTATGTTGGTCCATATTTGATTTTAAAGAGGGTTGGTAATGTTTCCTATTAGTTGGATTTTCCCTCTAGTTTGAGCTCCATCTATCTAGTATTCCATGTATCGTTGTTGCAAAAATGTATAGGTGACACTTCGTTACTTGTTCTCTTAGAAGATGTTGGTATTTTGGACACTTTGTCCTATGAGAAGGTCCTGGTGAGGATCTTGGATCGACATGTTTGTTGGTTGTAAATGAAAGAGGTGGATTCGGTGAAGGCTCTATAGAGGAACAAAAGTCCGAGGAATCCACTTGGGAGGCAAAAAAGGACATGAAGTCCAAGTATCCACATTTGTTCCCCATTCTAGAAACTCGTGTATGAGGTATTTGTTGATCTCCTTATATTTTTGTATTCTCTTGTTTTCTATCTTTATTAAAGGTTGGTTATGTTATGTAATAATAAGTTAACTTATGCATGTTCTTGCTTTGCCCGTCATTTTAGGATGAATGATCCTAGTGGGGAGAATTGAACACCTTGGCTTTGAATCCTTATAAAATTTCCTAGGTTGAGGTTTCTGGATAACATACGACTAGTGGCTACTAATCGCATGTTTAGGTATTGGTTAGGATCCCTCTTCACATGTTGGACAGTGCGTTTTGGCTGGTTGTTTCCCTAGGTATGATTGACAATCATACTAATCATATGCTAGTGTATGAGTGTAAGCTACCTAGTTGTATGATGCGATAAGTCTTGGCCAAAGAATTATGTCTTGGGTAAGGGTTGTAGGGTACTACTCGTACCTTAGGGTATGAGTTATGCATGTGGAGTCATATGCTGGATAGTTTAGAGGTCCATGGTATGGCCTAGGGTATGGTTAGGGTACCATTCGTACCCTAGGGTACAAGTCAAGGGGGTAAGTCGTACCCTCCTGGGTGCAATTTTCAACTTTTAAGCTGAGGACATTTTAGACATTTCCCACCCCTAAACCCTTATCAACCGCGACTTATAAAACTGTTTTACCCTTCATTATTTACTTGGAAGAGATCAAAACATTCAAAAACATCCTCCTAAACTTCTCTATCAAGATTGAAGCTAGGGTTTCAAGAGGTGTCCTTCAAGAGGCTTGAAGACCAAGAATCTCATCGTGAATCTTCTTTTAAAAAGAATGTAACTCTTTCCTCATTGTTAGTTCAAAAATATCATATGTTTTGAACATTGATTTTGATTCTTAAATTGTGGTTTTCAAATTCAATGTTGAGGGTTTTGATGCATATTGTTAAGTATTGTTTACTCTTAATTTAAATAATATTTTAACATATTTTTAGTGATGGTTTGCATATGTGGGTGCTTATTAATTTTATTTTAATAAATGGGTCATGGGTAACCCTAACCTTAATGGTTTTTATCTTGGTTTTGGTCTTGTTAAAGGTGTTCCCACAAGATGTTTGTGAAAATGTCTAAAAGAAATTACTAGACACATGTTAATGGTGTTTTGAACTAAGGCAATGGCTTAATAAGTATGAATGGTTTGAAAATGGTTGTGTAAAGACCTTGTTGGCCATGAAATGGTTTAAATGGAAACCTTGGGGGTTTAGTTGATTAAAATGGCTTTGAGTCCCTAAACCTTGGAGTTAATGAGTGTCCTTGTTAGATGATGTGTAAGATCCCAAAAATCATTTAAATGGTTTATTGATAAGAGCAATGGAATATGTATACTTTCAAGTAGTATTGGCATGACGATACCAACGAAGTGCCTTTGGTAAAAAATTGACTAAATGGTTTATTGTGTGTGAATAGTTTTAATTGGGGATTTAAAGCGGGATCTATTCCTAAGCAGCGGAGGTGGAGGTCCTGGGGGACCAAAGCTAGAAAATCATGATTGCCGGTGTGAGGTTTGGTCATGGTAACCGTGTGCATGATGTCATACTTATATTCTTGAAGATGTACTAGTAATCTCATATTCTCTCTAGTTCGTGTGACAAATACTTGTCGGGGCCCTTTCATTAGGTGACACTGACCCCATATAGCCCATGGGTGAAATTCTGAACAACAAGGCTACACATCCCAGGTTAATGATTTCAAAGTTCATGATAATCTTGTTCCCTAGCCTGGCGTTGTATGTTTATATATGTATTACTTCGGTTATATGCATTTGTTGAATGGTCTTGAACTGTTGGCATTATTTTATCTTTATAATTGAGTTACATGCTAGTGTTCCAACCTCAAACCATCTTCGGCACTGTATCCCTACGTTATACAGGTGTTGGTCACCTCCTACT
Source organism: Capsicum baccatum var. pendulum (assembly GCA_030864225.1). Taxonomy (NCBI): domain Eukaryota; kingdom Viridiplantae; phylum Streptophyta; class Magnoliopsida; order Solanales; family Solanaceae; genus Capsicum; species Capsicum baccatum. The sequence continues at coordinate 218,491,753 of CM061557.1, read as the reverse complement.
TAGTGATTGGACTCTGGAACAAATTTGGTGACTTGAAGTGGAGAGCTTTCATACTTTGGAAGGCTCAATTTCTTGCTTTGAGTTTCTATTCTATCTTTTTTTAGCTTATACTTGAATATTGGTTTTGGATTCTCTTTAAGAGGCTTTGTATGGACAAACTATGGACTTGGGTATGTGGTGCTATGGAAAGGGATTTGGTTGTTATGATATGTTTGTTATATTATTTGGGGTTGGTTTGACTTGATTAGGTTAATCATGTTCATATACCTATCCCAAAGTCCTCGGGTTGTATATTACTCTATCTTACTATGAGTTCAAAGTTCATCCAACATTGGGTATATGTTGGTGGTTGGGTTGGGGTTGCGGGGTGATCTCCGGTCCTTGTTGGGTCTGAAATGCTTATTACTATAAGGCCCTGGTTTAGGTTATGTCAAGTTAAGTTCCCATGAAGTTTGTAATAATAAGTTTGATTATAGTGGATTCTTGAGTGGTTGTGAGGTAAGCCATGGTTTTTCCTCCCTTACACAAGGATATTTCCACATTAAATTATTGTGTTCTTTACTTTCTTGCAAAGTTTTTCCTTAATATTTTACTATTTTATTTTATGTGTCTCACTCTAAGAGACCTGGTCCCTTACAAGGTGGTGCACCTTCCACGTTTCATCATTTGGTATTAGAGTCGGGACTCTCTAAAAGGTTCACACCTTGAGTGATTTCTTAATCATGGTAGCTCCACCTAATCTGGAAGAAGGGAAATCTACCACTAGATCACCCCCTCTTTAATGGGCAATACTATGGGTTGCAGAAAACTAGGATGTATGACTACATTATAGCTGAGGACTATGAGATAATGGATGTAATACTTGATGGTCATCATGTGCCAATTAGAGAGGTCAAAGAAGGATACATAACAAGGATGGTAGTCAAAACTAGGAGAGAGTTTGATGATGAAGATCAAAACAAAGTTGATAAGAATTACAAGGCAAAGAAATTACTTGTCTGTGGCATAACACCTGATGAATATAACACGATTTTTCCCTGTGAAAATGCTAACAAAATCTAGGATTTCTTAAGTACTTCTCATGAAGGAACCACTAATGTGAAGGATTCAAAAGTTGGCATTCTAACTACTTAGTATGAAACCTTCACTATGATAGACGGAGAAACTATCCAAGAGATACTTACTAGATTCACTTCAATCACCAATGACCTACACTGCTTAGGAGAAATTATTCCTTTGTATAAATATGTGAGAAAAATTTTGGAAGTTCTTCCAAAATCTTGGGAAAGTAAAGTAGATGCTATCATTAAGGTAAGAAACCTGAAAACTCTTGCAGTGGATGACCTTATTTGTAATCTGAAGACTCATGAACTCAAGAAGCAACAAGGGTAAGAGAAGATGGAAGCAAAAAGAGAAAAATCTCTGGCATTAAAGGCTTCAAAGTCTGATTTAAGTGGGGAGGTCACTGATGTTGCCTATTTGGCAAAAAGGTTTGTTAGAGCAATGAAGAAAAGTGGTCAGTTTCAAAGAAGAGGAAGTAGCAGCAAAAAGAAGGTACAGTTGAAGTTTTCCACAAATATGGAAAACATGGGCATTTTATCAAAGATTTCACAATGCACAAACTAGATTATCAAGAATATCTAAAGTATGGAGGTGACAAAGGAAAGAAGAAGGACCAGGTCCCTAAAAAGTCAAGAAAAAAGGTTGCAGCTAATTATGCAGTGAAATAAGCTTTAGCTCTCTAAGGTGATTCCTCCAGTGAATTGAGAAAGATGAAAAACTTGAAGATATGTCTATACTGACTATTGAGGAGAGTTAAGTCACCTTTCACTCCTTGTTTGCTCTTATGGCTAACACTGAATATAAAGAAGAAAATAAGGTATCTATTTCTGACATTAAAGAAAATTTAGATAACTACTCTGCTAGAAATATAAAGAAGCTTGAAAATGTGCTGATTGATTCTTTGTGTGAACTCACTACTATGAAAAATGTGCTAAAAAAGAAAGTGGAAAATCAAGAGCTTGAATTGAATGCCTTAATTGTCTAAATGTCTAAAATAGAAGAACTGTTTATAAAATTAAAATATAAAAATTTGGGTTTAAAGAGTCAACTAGAGAAAGTAAATGATTTTGATAGTAAGGGAAGAAAGAATACTCAAGGCTTCAAATTGAGCTTTAAGAAAAATTAAGGGATTCTCAAAAACACCTCATGACTGCACTGCATAAGAATGAAGAATTAGAAAGGGACTTGGTACGCGTAAAAGAAGAACTGAATAAATCACTAAAGTGGACACATCCTCTCAAATACTTCTAACTTAACTGGTCAGGGTGTAAATAATGGCAAAGGACTTGGATCTCAGTATAAAATCCAATCACTTGGGTCTCAAGGGAATTCTATTCATGGTGTTATAAATAAGGTCCGCAAACCTCTACGCACTCTTTTTGGAAGAGATGGGCACGTGAAAGGAAACTATAAGTGCTTGCTTGGAGCTATAATGAGAAGTTCAATATACATCCAGTAGGAGAATTTTTACCCTAAGGGCTTAATACCCTTGAAAATATGAAGAATAACTCTCTACCTAGATGGTCCAACAAATATTTCATCACACCATTATCTTCCTTAAGGAGCTCAAGCTCAAGTGGGTTCCCAAATCTAAAAATGACTATGTTTGTAGGTATGAGAAAGGGAATCCAGTCAGAACTGATTCATGGATAGTGGATGTTAAATGAACTTGACTGGGAGGATGGACTATTTTCTCTCTCTTAAGACACTTCAAGATGAAGGTCTCTTTTATAAATGGCAAAAAGGTTTATATCCATGGTGTGGGAAGATTGGAAAATCACCTGATGAAGTAATAGAAGATGTGTACTATGTGAATGGCCTCAAGTACAATCCTCTAAGTATTTCTCAAATTTGTGACAAATGTAATTTGGTGAAGTTCTCATATTATGAATTTACTGTGTCTAGCTTGAAGTCTGGGAAAGTTATTCTCAAATCCAAATAGTTCAATATATGTATGTGCCTGATTTAAAGTCTGTAGCTGATGGGAAATTAATATGCTTAAGTGTTCAAAGTGAAGATATTGATCTGTGGCACAGAAGGCTGGGGCATATAAGTTTGTCTTTGCTAAACAAGTTGATTTCAAAGGACCTAGTTTATGGCATGCAAAAGATAAAATTACCAGACAATAAAGTTTGTGATACTTATGCTAAGGGTAAACAAACTAGGTCTTCCATTAAGCTAAAGAAGCAAGTGAGTACTTCTAGACCTCTTCAGATGTTTCATATGGATTTATGTGGACTTGTTAAAGTTCAAACTAGAGAAAGAAATAATTATGTGTTTATCATTATGGATTACTACTCCAGGTTCACCTGGACAATGATCTTAAGAACTAAGGATGAAACCTATGAGGTTCTGGTAACTTGTGTCAAGAAAATTCAAATGAAGCTAAATTGTAAAATTGTTGAATTTAGATCTGAACATGGAACTAAATTTGAGAACTCACAAGTTACAGGATTCTGCAATGAATATGGAATCATATTAACTTCTCTGCTCTTAGGAGTCCTTAGCAAAATGGAGTTGTTGAAAGAAAAAATAGAATCCTCATAAAGATTTCTAGGACCATATTGATTGACAGTAGGCTTCCAAAGTGCTTTTATGTTGAAGCTGTTAATACTGATTGTTATGTTGAAAATAGGTGTTTGATTGGATCTCTCCTAAACAAGACCCCATATGAGCTTATGTTCAATAAAAAGCCTAATCTTGACAACTTAAGACCTTTTGGGTGCAAGTTCTTTGTGCTAAATAATGGGAAGAATGAACTAGGAAAGTTTGACTCCAAAAGTGATGAAGCAACCATTTGTGGGCTATTACTCAGCAAGAAAAGCATAAAGAGTTTTCAATAAAATAATTCTATGTATGGAAGAAAGTATACATGTGGTCTTTAATGAGTCAGGAAAGCTAGTGAATCCAGGTGATGGTGAACATTCAGATATTGAAGAACCCACTCCTGTCCAAAGGGATGATATTGCTAAAGATGATGGTTAAGGACTGAATGATGCAGTTGGTAATGATGAAGATAATGGTGATCCAGGATCTCATTTATAGACATTTGCTGCAATTGACGAACATCAAGAAGGGTCCAGTTAAAATTTTCAGGGACCTGGTCACAATAAAACTCATCCTAGAAGATTAAACTAGAGGCACAGATCTTCTTACCCACTTAAGAATATGACTACACCATTGGAATCTGGAGTCCAAACAAGAGCTCAAGAAAGAAATTTCATGGCATTCTTAGCATTCTTTTCCTAAAATAAGCCCAAAATGTGAAAAAATCTTTGAACGATGCTAACTCGATCAATGCAATGCAGGAGAGCTTCAGCAATTTTACTAAAGTAAAGTCTGGAACCTGGTCCCCAGACCTATTGACAGAAAAATTATTGGGACCAAATGGGTGTAAAAAATAAGTAGGATGAGCAAGGATCTATCAACAAGAACAAAGCAAAACTAGTTGTTCAAGGTTATCAAAAAGAGAAAGGAATTGCCTATGATGAGACATTTTCCCATGTAGCAAGGGTAGAGGATATCATAATTCTTATTGCATTTTCTGCCTACATAGGGTTCAAACTCTTCCAAATGGATGTTAATAGTGCTTTTATTTATGGAAACTTGAAGGAGAAGTCTATGTAAAGCAACCTCCAGATTTTGAAGTTGCAGATTTTCCTCAACATTTGCTTATATTGGACAAAGCTCTTTATGGTTTGAAGAAAACATCAAGGGCTTGGTATGAGAGACTTTTAAAGTTTCTTTAGAAAAGGTCTTTACAAGAGAGAAAATTGACAATACTCTCTTTTTAAATTCTAGTGGTAGCAACCTACTAATTGTTCAGATATATGTTAATGATATAATCTTTGGAGCTACTTCTAAATCACTATGTGAAGAGTTTGCAAAGCTAATGGGGAGTGAATTTGAAATGAGCATGATTGGTGAATTGAGTTTCTTCCTAAGCCTACAGATCAACAAACTTCACAAGGTACAATGATTTGTTAAAGAAAGTACATCAAGGAGATACTGAAGAAATACAATATGGAAGATGCCAAGTCAAATGAAACTCTAATTGGAACCAATTGAAAGATGGATAATGATGAACTTGGTCTTTCATTTGATGAGACCATGTACAGAGGGATTATTGGATCCTTACTATATCTCACTGGAAGCAGGTCGAATATGTATTTAGTGTGGGAATGTGTTCCAGATTTCAAGCTTGCCCAAAGGAGTCTCATCTGAAAGTTGCAAAAAGAATTCTCAAGTATCTGAAAGGGAAAGAGAATATGTTCATGTACTTTAAATATAGAGATAATTTTTATCTAATATGATATGGTTATGTTGATTATGATGTATATTTGGTGGATATAAATGCACCTTAGGAATGGCTTATTTTTTGGGTTCTTCATTAATATCTTGGGGTTCTAAGAAGCAGAATTCAGTTGTTTTATCTACTGTTGAAGATAAGTATGTAGCTATAGCTTCTTATTGTGCTCAATTATTATAAATCAAATAACAACTAAAGTAAGTTTCAGATTATCTCAAACACTATCCCTCTAATGTGTGACAATACAAGTGTGCAATCTAGTGCAGCATAAGAGGACCAAGCATATTGATGTAAGGCATTATTTTCTGAGAGACAATTTTGAGAAGGGACCTATTTGTATGAAGTTTTGCAAGACTAAAGATCCGATAGAAGATATATTTTCCATCTTTAGAAGGACCAATTTGTGAAGAACAAGTTGAGGCTGGGTATAATCAAAATAACTTGACCCACTAGATGAATCAGTTTTTCTCCATAAAATTGGCTATGATCAAGAGACATGTATCCTTGATAAAGTATGTACTTGTTGGTCTAACTGAAAACCATAACTTTGTAGGTATACACGTATGTGAATAACTTTGGAAGAGAACTATTGAGACAGACACAAATTTAAGGGCTCACTCAAAAAAGAGAATAACCAGGTCCCATCTCTCAGGTTTGTATCATAAATGTGAATTTATTTGTTCTATCAGAAAATGTTCCATCTTTTTTCCCTATGTCAAAAATTTGTATTATCCTAAAAATAAAGATGACTCACCCCAAAATTGAAATCAATCTCATCTCACTATTTCAAAGCTCATCCATGGGCGTATATATCCCCCTAATGCCCTTTCAAGATTGGTGGTCTTATTTTTTTTCAAAGGAGCACCTAATCTGAAATAGTCATGTCCTCAGAACTTTGTTCAGATAAAAACCGACTCTCAAACCTTCTTCAAAGATCCAAGACTGCGTCAACCTTCACATTCTTGTCTGAACAACACATGACTGAACAAGTCTTCATAATCACCTCCCTAGATGATCCTCGAATGAATGAAATCCCTAAGAAAATAAGACCTTTTTATGAGCCTACTTCTAAATTAGAGGTTAGTAAAAAGGTTGATCTATTTCTTAAAGTCGTGTAGTCAAAAAATCTTCTTTCCTTAAAAGAGTCAACTAAGTAAAGCCATTCTATCTCTTTAAAGCCAGATTCCTTCTTCATTTAACTCATCGATGAAAACTTATCCCTGAAAGCCTATAATCCTTCTTGTAGTGTAATGATTAGTGATAATTGGGCTGCTGAAAATCTAATTTTTCTATCAAAGAACCCAAAAGAGAGTTAGTTTGGTTCTAAGACATAAGATGTCAGTATGAAAATAAGAAGTTCTGGTGTGAAAACAAGAATTTCTACTATAAAGCAACAGATTTCAAAGGGACCTGGTCCCAAAAAGAGGAAAATGACTAAAAGGGAATCTATTGTGCCTAAGGAAGTTATAAACAGGTTCTTGAGAAATCAGAAAATACCTATGAGAGGGTTTTTGACTCAAGTGTATTAAAAAACCAAGGAATGATGGAATTGGTTGAGCTTGTTAAACATCAAAGATGGATATATCTTATGGAAGGACCCGTTCCCAAAATCATTGTTGAGGTAGTTAAGGAATTGTACTCCACATTAGACTTTTTTAAAGAGAAACTAAAGATGACTGTTGTGGTTTAAGGGAAGAAACTAATCTTGATGCCAAACTACTTGGGAGAATTCTGGATGTTTTCGTCAGTGCTTTGAGGACTGTCTCAAAATAATAGCCCTCAACAGATTTTATGGTGAATGCATTAAAGGTTAAGTGAAAATTTGTAGTTACAATAAATAGGAAAACACTCAAAAGTGAGTTGCAATTAATCTTTGATTTTGTTAACAAAGTGATTCTGCCTAGATCAGAAAAGAACATTACTTTAGTTGTTGATTTGTATGTGATGAAGTGTCTTAGCAGTTTTGAGTCAATCAATTTGCCTACTTTAATGATGGAGAACATACATAAAGTTGTTCATAGGAAGAATGGAAAACATAGCATACCTTATGGATATTAGTTTAACAAAGTATTTGAGTAATTTGGAGTTTTCTGTGAAAATGGAACTCTTGGAACTGTGATACAACTATTTGGTCTCAAAACTTTGATCAAAACTGAGTATGAGAAAAGAAATCAAGAACCATATCTCAAAAAGAGCTCAGCAAATTAATTTAGGAATAGAAGCTTAACACAGTTGTTAAAGATGCAGAGATTAGCAAATTACAAATGACAATTCAACATCTTTCTAATGAGAATCAAAGTGTCTCTAAATAGCTTAGAACTTAGAATGTTGAACTAAAGAAGAGAGTTTCAACTCTAACTGATGAGATTCCTAGCTTGAATGCAGAGATAAAGCTGCTAACCAGGAATTTTTTACACTGTTATGCTGCAGAAAAGAATAAGATGGCTCTACTTCTCCAAACCCTCTTCCCAAGTCCTTCACCTATTTAATTTTCTTTATTCCAGAGGCTATTTCTATGGAACAGTAAATTTAAATTTTGCACTATAATAATACTTAAATTTAATATGAATGAATCCTTGTTGGTGTGTTTCATCTGTCCCTTCTTTACTTTAAAATTTGTTCTTTATGTTAGTGTTGCCCCAGTGGTCATGAGTTAACTGAATTGGGCTTATTTTACTGTTGATTTCTTATTCTTACTTTTTAATAATGCCAAATGGGAGAATACTGAATTCATGCGGTAGGACCAGGTGCCAGGTGTGACAACATATTGAAGTGCACGCGGTAAGGGCCAGGTACTAAGTATAACAACATGTCTTGAAGTGTAGGGATATTAAAAGGGGGAAGTATGTTGGTATATTGGCAGGGGGGAGTATGGTGCACAGTGATAGTAGGAACATTTACTGATAGCAATGGTGATCAGTCTGATTGAATGAGGTGTTGAAGTTTAATGCTCCAAAATCTGTGGTTTGTCATCATCAAAAAGGGGGTAAATTAATATATCTTGTTTTAATGATGATCTACTGACAGCAATGTATCAGGTCCCTGGGTCTTCATAAAAACATACAGTTGTCACATGTCCTGCATAGTTTTGTCTGATAATGTAACAAACTGCGCAGGTGAGCTGTGTACTAGTCAAGACACCTGGACCAATCAAAATTCTACCCTAATCATTATCCAGTTATAAATATATAAGAGTGATTCTCAATTCATAGTTTTTGCAAATCGGTTATTCGTAGAGAAAAATGGCGAAAACTCAATATTGCTCGAGTTCGAAGCTTCTATGTGTTGAGAGAGTGATTGTTCTTGAGTCAAGTATTTGTATGTAGTTGATATACTCATCTAATAATTTTAATTCTTTTCTTGTGTCTTTAGAGTACTTACGTAGAGTTACCTGAGTTGATATTAATTAGAGTTAATCAATATGAGAAGAGATCTTGACAGAGTAGTAAGGAGAATTTGTAATAGAGTTTTTAAAATTAATGGAGCTTAGAGTTAAATTTCCATGGAGTCTGTAATCATGAGTTTGATTATAGTGAATTCTTAAGTGTTTTTTATGGAAATCCTTAGATTTTCCTCCCTCGAGCAAAGAGGTTTCCACATTAAATTATTGTGTTCTTTACTTTCCTTAAAGTTTTATTTCCTTACTGCTTTACTATTTTATTGCATGTGTCTAACGCTAAGGGACCTGGTCCCTTACAAGGTGCTGAACCCCCACATTTCATCACAAATAGGTTATAGGCAATAAAATATAAGTAAGATAGCATACATAAGGATAAGAGAGAGAAAATAGCAAAAGAGTATACCATGATATAGTATGGTTGGTACAAGAGCCATAAATCAAAATAATAAGAGTACTAATAATATCAATATATAGATCATCTCAAATGCAAAGACTGTCCAAAATGGCAGAAGGAGAGAGAATCAAATCCAGCTCCTAAACCTCACCCGATCTCCAAACTCTTAGTATGCACTAGATAGAACATCAACAGTGATAGCTAATACTTAGATCTGCATTAGTAAAAGATTCAAAAGTAAAATATGATTATCAAAACACCGGGTACTCAGTAGGTATCATAGGCCAACTAAGCTAAATCATACAAAAGCCTAATAAGATGTGAGAATGTAAACTAAAGTCAGGGATAAAACGTCAAACCAGAAATAACACTCTAACGTCAAACCAGAAATAACACTCTAGCTAAAATATAATAAACAACAAGGTATATAATATTAAAAAAATACAAACTAATACAGCCTAACTAGGCCCTCATAAGCCCAGGAGGCACAAACGAGAGGAAATAACCAAATTGAGCCCCCATAACCTCCATAGATGCAATCAAGAAAGAAACACCAACAATAATATTTATAAATACACTGACCACCAAGACCAGTGAATCCTTTCATACCATAAATACCAAACTCAAATCGTATCTTTAATATAATAAGTAAAACATAAATATCAAACTCAAACTGGTTTTTAGAATCATATATGAAGGACTCGAACCGATCAGTACGGTAAATACTAGTTACCAAGTCCAACCAAAAATCAAAAAGATTTCAAAATCATCCTAGGATCAAACAATATATATAAAATAACGAAAGAAGGGTACCTAGATCTACAAGGAGCTAATTAGAATATTTGTCCAAAAAGGGGATTAATGGGACCTACTACTATTCTCAAAAGTTCACACTAAGGAAAATTTTACACAAACTAGGTTAAGGCTTTGAAATTCCACTACAAGGTGTCAATTAAGTCTATATAATTCCTAATATCACAATTTAATCCAAGGAAAGAATGAATGAGTCAGTTCTACCTAAAAATGGCTCACTAACAGGCTAAGTATTCCAAATTTCACAAAAAATACAACAAGTCTAAATATCCAGCCCAAATATAGCATAACACCATACTAATGTCATAAGAAAGCTTAATCTATGAGGAAGGTAAGACTAGCCTACCTAAAAGCTGATGAATGCCCGACAAAGTCCTCTAAATTGGAGATTTTATCTCTTGAGGATCCTCTGTATGATATCACTCTATAAAAATGATGATTTACACATTAATACAAGAATAACAATACACATATTGCATATAAATGCATCGTATTCTAAATCGAGCTAAAATCTTATGTAGGACTCGCTTGCATAATCACAACTTTAAAATCGTCAAAATATCCCTCAAGGCTCAAAGATCATTTACCCTCTAAATGGGTGAAAACTGAACGTAATTACACCCTCAAATCAGCCCACAAAGGATTAGGGATTTAAGTTTAAAATGGAGAATTAATTATGAAATCAAAGGAAACAGAAATTTAGATGAGGAAAGGATTTTTCAAAATAAAACAACTAAACTAGATCACCCAACATCGATGTCCATGATTCTTTAAGTTTTCTAGGGTTTCATGATGTGTTGGGACTTAGAGAAAATAAGCAAAATCAGTTAAAGAGAAATAAATGTCTAGTGCTAACCACTTTAGCGGCTATTGACAGCTTAACCGATCGCCGCTAAAGAGTTAGATCATCTCTAAAGAAACCCATGCCCTTGTCACGAGCTGAACTGGGTCCCTGACTGTGATGGGCACCCCAAGCCTAACAAGGCATGAGATGACCCCTTAGCCTTTCATCATAAGCATAGTAATATAATGAAGTTGTGGAAGCCAACCCATAAAATGAAATATTAAATAGACCATAAAAATGAAATTCATTATTCAAAATCAAGTCCAAAAGAATAACAACGTAAGACCGTCCAAAAAGCCTCTATTCTTAAACATCCACTAAGTTGAGACATGACCTCGACTATGCCAAAAAAAGAATAGGAATGATAAAGCGACTGAAAAATTACAAGGTCTTTTGAATAATGGTAGGCTCACCACTTCTCACCAGTTGTCCAATGGGGTAACAAACAACCTAATATAGCATAAGGTCATAAGAAAAGTCCTCCGAACCTACATCATAAAATGATGTGGAGTTAGGGGATAGTTAGTATGATGATTACCGGCATGCAGCCTAAGGAAAAGGGTAAAATATGCATTTACCAAAGTCAATCATAAAATAGTATCAATATCCACATGAAGGAAGAGGCAAAGAACTCAAGGACATGACCATTTAAGAGTTTACTCATGAACTGTGTAGCTTGCATTGACCTTTAGTCACCCACAGGCTATATGGGTCCGATTTCATCTACTGAAGGAGCCCCAATCCATGTTAGATGCATGGACCAAGGATTAGGCTAAAGTCACCAATAGACAACAACCTCCCAAAATATTAACTACTTACAACCGCTCAAAGCTAGTACACAGTGGTCATACACCCCCAGCATCGGCAAATATAGTTTCAAGTGATGGTCACGAGGACTACACCTTCTCAGTGAAGCTACACAATTCCTATTAAAGCCCAATTAAAATATTTTCCCATATTATTAACCATGGAGTTTTCATTAAGGCATTAACAAATTGGTATCGTCATATCAACACTTGCTAACTGTCCATATAATGTCATACCATTTTCATTTAAACGTTAAAACACTAAATTTCCAATTCAAAAATCCAATATAGACCATTATTCCGTTAATGCTTTACAATGTTTCAACGGATGAATTAACAATAATAAAATCCCTATTAAAAAGCAAGTTTGCATATGGTTAAGGTTTATATCATTACCATGCAAGAACTATATCCATTATTAAATCAAGATAGTAAATTTGCCCCTTTTGTAAGTCGAACTTCAGTTGATAAACCATCATTTAAACATGGAAAACCATTAAGACAAAGGGAAACCAATATAATTATATGACAACCAAATCCCTCACCCCCAACTTTAAACAACTATTAAAACAAAAATATCAAATAAATATCAGAATTTAAAGATAATTGAAATAAAAGAGTGTCCAACAAGCAATTTTAATGGAAGGAATTTGAGAAGAACTTGAATTTCGAGCCTTGGAAGGTTGAATTTTGGATAATATCCCTTATCTGGTGTTCTTGAGAATTTAAGAGGAGAGGAATCATGTGTTTGGGCTATGGGATGAGGGGAAACACGTTAGTATTAGTTATATAATGATTTAGGATGTAAATTAGTAGTTTGCCTTCGAAAAACTGAAGAAAACATGAGTTTTAGGTTCTCTGGGACCATGAGAGTTTCACACCCTTATCGCGAAGCACATTGGGCATGCCATGGTATTATCGCGGAGCATACTGGGCGTGCCACTCTCTTATCATGGACCTCACTGGTTTGCTGTGAAAAAGCTCATAACTTTTTGCTCGGGTATCAGATTAAAGCAAAATTGGATGTTTTGGAAAGACGACCTAAAGATCTTTCATTTGGTATATATAAGGACACGTAAATCATTATATTCTAGTAGTAATGGTTGTTGGAAGTTTACCCAAGTAGGAACATCCACTAAAGCTCAATCGGTAGAAAAGTTCTCAACTCAACTTTAAGTTAGGAGATTTTTATGACCTCAATTCATCTCTAAAGATGTTCCCAAGCCATAGAATTGATCATCACATTTATATTTACATAGAAATAATTGGTTTAGGGTTTAGACACGTAGGAATAACAATTTAAATTTGAGCATAAAAATAAGGGGTGTTACATTATCTCCCCTTGGAATCATTCATCCTCAAATGATGGGTGGAAACTTATTGAAGCTCTAGAAGTATGAAATAAAGGATGTAACTTCACATTAAGAATTCTCCCCCAAAAAACATACATACACATCAAAAGAAAAGAGCTTCATGACATCACCAAGTAAATTATGTAAGTACGAATCATGAGATAATGAGACTTGACACAGACATGATCTTGGGCATGAGTTCTATGAAACATGATCATTACAAAGTAAGGCATGAATTTTTACAAGAATCCTTAGCCTAATTAAGATTGATACAAGACACAAAATAAATTTTTTGTAGGACATAAGAATAGAAGCATTCTCCACATCCAATGATATGTCTAAATGCCCCTTAAATTTTGCGATGCTTCTTAACCATGATTATATCTACGAATACCTTAATTTACAATTTACAATCTTATAATTCCCCCACAAAATGCATAATTACGTGATCTTGAGTCTAATTGCATAATTTTTCTATGTTGAAACCTAACCCTGAGGAAAAATGTGCTAGATTAAGCTATGGAACCCTATGCTCAACAGGCCTCTAAGAATGCTACTTCATCTTATCACTATAATCAAACAACCTCATATCTAAATCAAGGAGTACTCACCATATAACATAATAGTTTATGTATCTATTAATCACAATATTCAAGCCTATCTTTACTATGCCTACTGTATAGATCTCCCACCAAACTCCAACAAATTCAATCACTATCTCAAATAATTTCACCATATCTCACTTTCTAACTATTTTACATAACAAAAGTTCATTTCACTCTTCCCTCTTAACATATAACCTTAGCCCGAGTTGTCACTAAAATTTTCACAATAAAGGACATATATTCTCTTTTCTAAAATATTACTATTCTACCATAATCACTATCATCCTAAAATACAAAAAGTCATTGAGGGACTAGAGTATAATCATCCAGAATAGGAGCGACACTATTCAATTATAGCTTATATTGGCTGCACTATTCAAGGTGAGGCTTATGATGTAAGATACGATCCAATAGGCATGAAGGGATTCATATATCAAACACCTAAATCATAAATAGAAGTTCAAATAATGTACATAGGTTGCATTCTCAGACCTTAAGAATAGGCACATTTGAATACATAAGATATTTGGTAGAATTTCCTCTTAAATCAAAGTAGAAGGAATTTACTAGAATAAGAAAAGATTTGTCATCACTCTACCCTAAACTCACCACCATGAGAAAATTCGTGATCTACCTTACTTCATCATCTCCCCCTTTGATCAAAAGTAATTATCCTAGACTTGAGGATATATCCTCTCATTAAATTTATAAGCAAAACACTCAACACAATGGGGGTATCACCTAACACATGAATGCCAAACTCCTCATTGATAACTATAATATGAGGGGACTAAGTTCTTTCTAGAATATTTCATCTATGGATAACTAATCTACGTTCCATATTCATCACCCTATACTCACCCTCTCATGATCATACACTCCAAACTTCTTAGCACATAACAATCCATTCTCCACTCCTTAGTGTACTAGCATTAAACTTCTATTCTCAAAACCTCACAATTTAACAAAAAATTTAAAAACTATATAAGGGGCTCACATCTTCTATCTATATTTTCCTTTATTTGTATCTAAAGTAAACCATATAACAACTCCCTAGACTTCTCCATACTAATAAATTCTAGAACATAAACTAGGTACACATGGCACTTATAATCAAGACCGAGTACACTTTATTCTTATAACTAAAGGTACTTATAAATATATATATATATATATATGTGTGTGTGTGTATCAGAACTATCCACTCAAATTTTTCATAAGTTATTAACCTAGGCTATTGCACACATCGTATCAAGCCTACCAACTCATTTTCCATAAATCTTACATCAGCATTCTCGAGCTACCATTCTTTTCACCACATCAATATCTAAAGTTCAAACTTAAAATCTATTACCATTCATGACTTTCCAGTGAAACATACCACATACTATACTAGTCCATCAAAATATATGACAAATTAATCAATCTAAATTCCTTATTTCACTCAACTATGGTCCACAAGGACATTTTTATTCACAACGTTGGTACTACACCTTAATATTCATTACACGTCTGCTCATCTACTATACTATTCTACATCTACAAAATAAATTAATGGGTATATCCACATAATAAGGGTAGTCAATATTAATCTTACCCATTACAATCTATTTTCGTATTCTCCTTCCTCACAACATATCTACTTATCCATGCATATCTTTAAACTACCTTCAAAATTCTATAAACACCATCGAGTCCCATTTTCTAAGATCTCCCCAAGTGAATGATAAATTTATAAATTATTAGACAATCTACCCTTTCATTCACAACCGATAATATATTTTACTACTACATTAACTAGTCCAAATATTTTAACTAACCACTCTTTCTAGACACTACCATAATTTTTCTAGTTTTGGTACACCTTAACCAATAGCATAAGGACATAACACCCTAATACTCACTTAAAAGTTGTGCAAATACAACTACCCTTTTTCACTGAAAAGTTACCCTCACTTTGACTTCTAAACTTAGGATACCATATCGCTAACCTTGGGATCATCTTACTATTCATAGGTCATAACATCCCAATTTATACTACCTCTTGGGTTGAAATAATATCCCAATATCTAGAAATGTATCCTTTCCCTTAAGCAAAACACCCAAAATAAAGTTTTTGAAAGGTACTGAATACACATTTTACCTTGAGCTGCAAAGCATGATTCTAGAAGATAGAGATAGACAATTGAATCAATACACTTTGATGCACTAATGGACTCCTATCAAGTCCTTGTGATATTTCATAACTTTTTGATGACTCAATCGAAAAGGACCACATCATTAGGAATCTAAGCCTTTGATTGCCTCGATAATGAGTCATAACCAACAAAAATAGAGCAAGGAAGGAATTTGGATAACTTTCTGTATTACCCTTAAAATTTCTGTCATTTTATTTTTGGGCCTCCCATGTTTGAAACGTCAATTTTTTACTTAAATATGCTTAGGTATATTAATAGGGTGTATCGGAAGAGTTTTAGAATTTTCAAAAGGGGTTAGGAGCTATTTAAGAATGTTGAGGCAGTAAGCCTTAGCATTTTTGGTGGGCCACGAAAGTTGGAGTCCATGATTTTATGTGGTACGGAGTCAATATGCCTCTGGAATATAACCGTTTCATGGAGGCTACCTTTCACGATATTAGCGTGGCACAAAGGATAGCCTCCGTGATATTGGGGTTCCATGACAAGGTGTATATTTTGTGCAGTTTTTAATTTATCCACTTAGGATGAGGGGCTTTTGAGTCTTTTTCCCAAGTACGACCCTTAAACATAAATTAAGTTTATTCTCTTCTATTTTTCAAAGATCAATTGCCCTCTTTCACTCTCAAACTCAAAACCTAAGAAAAGATTAAGGCTTCGACTGTATATTTATCTTCGGGTTTCAAGCTCTGAATTGCTTTTTAATTCTTGTGTGTTTGTGGCATGTATCACTTTCCTAACTTGATTTTATATAAAATCATGTATTCAAATGTCATTCATGTGGTTTAATTGTTGGTTTTTGAATATGGGTTAAGGGATTTGGAATAGTTATTACATGAATTGAATTTTCATGATTTTTGATTGATTAGTTATGCCTTATTCTCATGATTTTAAACTAAATAAATGCATGAATATGGGAATTGGAATAAGGAACATGGGTTTCCCCAAATTTGATGGTTTAATATTTTTGAATTGGCATTAACTTTAATCCAACTTGTGAAATTGGTTTAAATCATAGATATATACATAAATTACTTCACTTTTGAAATATTGCATTGAATAAAAGGTTAGTGGAACATAAATCGGTTTTGGGAAAGTGCTTGATTGCCATTAATTGGTTTTTAATTAAAAACTTTGGAGTCAATTTTGCTAATTGATTTTGGAGTAGCATAATAGAATTTGCTTCCAAGCATAATCATTATTTGGTTTAACGATACCAATGGTAAATGCCTAATTAAAGGACATCTTGGTTAATGAAATAAAATGTGTGTAAAGGGTTTTAATTTGGACATAAAGTGGATTGTGTAGCTCTTCGTGGAAGGTGGAGGTCCCGGGGGAAACAAATACTAGAAACTACACTTGCCGACGTGGGGGTCTATATAATCATGTGCATGGGTCACACTATATATTTATATTTTGTAATGGTTGGAGCCTCGGTGGCTTTGGACCTTCCTCAAATTTCTCCAGTTCATATGGCTAACACGCATTTGGGCCCTTTCAGAAGAAGAGCTAAACCCATATAACTTATGGGTGACCTTAGTACGTTTAGAGCTTTACAGTCCAAGTTAATGGTCTTAAATCTCATGCTAAAACTTATTCCCTATACTATAATCTTTTATATATATATATATATATATATATATATGTAAGTATGAATAGGTGCATATAGTTATGGACTAGATTTTGAATTGGTATTATTTATCTTTATCCTGATTTACATGCCAGCGCTCACCACACTAACCATCTTTGAATATTGTAGCTCCATGTGATGCAGGGAATAGAGAAATATCGGCTTTTTCTATGCAATGATAGGTGGTTCTTGGATTTTTCTTGAGTCAGCTTGATGTGGTAAGCCTCTTTTTTATGGAAGGCCTATTACTTTTTGGTTTAGTTTGTGTCATAGACTATTTCCTTAGTTTTTATCTTAGCTATTGTTGGGGGCATATCCTAACTTAGGTTTTTCTTTGGATATTAGATTCTTTATGGATTACTGTGGATTGGGATGGTTATTGGATTCTTAGTTCCTCTTTGAGCTATTCATTTATCTAACTTATGGCTATTGGTTTGCTTTTGCTTTTATTAGATCTATTATCTTTTGATTGACTAGGAGAAGGGGTGGTCTCTGGTCCTCAACGGACTTAGGATACCCATCATGGTCAGGCCATAGTTTGGGTCGTGATAAGCTTAGTAGCAGGGCACGGTTTAGAGTCATTGGTTGTTCTTAAACATATGTCAAGTAGAGTCTCTTTTATGGATGTATAGCAAGCCACACTTATAAGAGAGAGGCCACAAGGCATTTAGGAATGTTTCCCTTTCTCATGTTCTATTTTCAGGCAATAGAGTCAAAGGTATTGAATTTTCTCTAATTCCCATTTTTTTGCATTTCAGATCATGTCTCCCCAAAGATCTAATGCTCATGAAAATACTTTTGTTCTGCCTGAGGACAACATGGATTGAACTCATCCTACCAGTTGAATATAGCCCAGTCTAGGGTCCCAAATCCTAATTTTACCACCCCTTATGGAGATCTACCAGTCCCTACTAGTGCTCCTCGAGATCCTCAGGTGATGTATCTAATGCTAAGTTTTGCCAATTAGTCCATTCGCTTATTCAGTTGATGGCCTCTTTGTCATGCCAGTTTGAGCATGTTACTTCTATCACTCCTTCTTTTGAGGTCACTAGAGTTGGTCAATTCATAAGGTTAAGTTCTCCAATTTTTACTAACTCTATGGTTGAGGAGGATCCTTAAGGGTTCATTGATAAGATTTAAAATGTATTTAGAGTGACGCAAGATTTTGACTCTAAGGGTGTAGACTTTGTTGTGTACCAGCTAAAGGATGTGGCATATCAGTGGTATCACGAGTGATAGCAGTTGAAGGTGATGATGTTGAGCCAGTATTATGGGATCAATTTTCTAATGCTTTCCTTGATTGCTTCTTTTTTCAGGAGTTGAGGGAGGCAAAGGAAGAGGAGTTCATGAATTTAAAGTAGGGGAGAATGGCTATGAAAGAATAATATTTAAAATTCCCTTAGTTGTCTCTCCATGCTTTGGAGTTGGTATCTTTTATGTAGGCTAAGATAAGGAAGTTTTCTTTGGTTTTGTTTTGGCACATAGTGTTTGAGTGAAAGGTTGCCTTATTGAATAGTGATATAGATATCTCTAAGCTTGTGGTGTGTATGTAGCAAGTTGAGCATGAGAAGAAGAATCAAGATGAAATGGGGAGAGACAAAGTAAGAAGTTCAGATATTCAGAGCATGGTGGAGTCATCACAATAAAGGTAGAGATAGTAGGCAGTGAGGAAAGAATAAACTTAGGGAAAATTTTGGATCTTATTCTATGGCTAGTGATCCATATCCTAAGTTGTTTGGCGACAGATTCTGTTAGGCTGGCAGTGGGTTTAAGAACCAGGGTGCCCAGACCCAGGCTAGTAGAGCTCAGTCAACTCCATCATATCCTCCTTGTAGATTTTGTGGACAGATGCACCGTGGTTATTATGATGAGGAAAGGAATTTTTGTTGAAATATGGCCAACTTAGTCATTTTTAGAAGAACTTTCCATTATCACATATTGCTACTAGAGGTAATAAGGTTCCAATTTCTACTTCTTCAGCATTTGCACCAAAGGGTGCCACGTCTAGTATTGGCACTAGTCGAAATCATATTTATGCTCTTGCCACTCATTAGGAATTTGCGGCATCTCCTGATGTTGTCACTGGTACATTACATATTTTCTCTCATGATATATATTTTCTGCTTGATCTGGGTTCTACCTTTTCTTATATGACCCCTTATGTGGCTGTTTATTTTAATTTTAGCCCCGAGGAATTTTTGATCTCTTTTCTATGTCTACCTTGATGGGAGATTTTGTTGTGTCTAGAAGGGTCTATAGAGGTTATATGGTGTCTATTTTTGGTAGAGATACATTAGTGGATCTAATTAAGTTGGGTATGATAGATTTTGATGTGATCTTGGGATGGATTGGTTTCACTTATGCTATACATCTCTTGATTGTAGGACTCAGAAGGTCAGTTTCCAATTTTCGTATTAACTAGTAATAAAACGGGAGGGAAGTTATTTAATACCTAAGAAAAGGCTTATTTCTTATCTTAGATCCCAAAAATTAAATTCCAAAGGTTGTCTATATCATCTAGTTTGGGTTAAGGATTCTAATTCTGAAAGTCCTTCTCTACAATCTATCACTGTGGTTAATGAGTTTCCTGAGGTGTTTCCTAATGATATTCCTAGTATTCCTCCTAATAGGAAAATACACTTTGGGATTAATCATCTATTGAATACCCATCCTATCTCTATCCTTCCTTATAAAATAGCTCTAGCTACGGTGAAATAGCTTAAGGAGAAATTGAAAGAATTTCCTTGTAAGGGTTTTATTCATCCTAGTGTTTCTTCATGGAGTGCTCCAGTACTTTTTGTGTGAAACAAGGATCGGTCCTTTTGAATGTGTATAGACTATCGTCATTTGAATAAGGTAATAGTGAAGAATAAGTACCCTCTCCCTAGGATTGATGACTTCTTTGACCATCTTTAGGGTGCTAAGTGCTTTTCTAAGATTGATCTTCGGTCGAGTTATCATCAGTTGAAGATTAGGGAGGTAGACATACCTAAGACTACTTTTTGTACTCGATATGCTCACTATGAATTTTTTGTCATGTCTTTAGAATTGACTAATGCTCCAACGACATTTATAGACCTTATGAGTTGGGTGTTCAGACAATTCTTATATTTGTTTATGATTGTATTTGTCAATGATATTTTGGTGTATTTTAACAGAGAGAAGGATCATTCCAATCATTTCCGTATAGTGTTGTAAACTCAAAAGGGTTAACGATTTTATGCTAAATTCTCTAAGTGTTAGTTTTGGTTGAATGTTGTGACCTTTCTTGGTTATGTTTTTTCTAGTGAGAGGATTATGGTGGATCCATAGTAAGTTGAAGTGGTTAAGAAGAGACCTAGACCCATGACTCCAATCGACATTATAAACTTCTTGGGTTTAAACAGTAATTATAGGAGATTTGTGGAAAGTTTTTTTATCTTTTGCTGCTCCATTGACTAGGTTGACTCAGAAAAAGGCAAAGTTTTTTTGGTTTGATGTTGGTGAGGGTAGTTTTGAGAATTTGAAGGTCAAGTTGACTTCTATTTTGGTTTTGACCCTGCCCTAGAGTACCATGGGTTTGTTGTTTATTGTGATGCATCCCTTGTGGGACTAGGATGTGTGTTGATTCAGCATAGTAAGGTTGTGGCCTATGCTTCTAGGCAGCTCAAAATTCATAAGAAGAATTATCCGACACATGACTTAAAATTATTAGTTATAGTTTTTTCCTTAAAGATTTGGTATTACAATTTATATGGGGTGAATGTGGATATCTTTTTAGTTTATAAGAGCTTGCAGTATGTGTTCACCTAGAAGGAGTTAATCTCCAGAAGAGGATATGGCTTGAATTGCTCAAGGACTATGATATGAGTTTTTATTATCATCTAAGTAAGGCTAATGTGGTTATTGATACTCTTAGTAGGTTGTCCATGGGAAGATTATCTCATTCAGATGAGGACAAGCGATGTTTGGTGAAGGATATTAATCGGTTGTCTAATCTTGGAGTTCATCTTTTGGATTCTGAGAATGGAGATATGATTGTTCAATAGGTGATAATATCATCTTTTGTCTCTAAGGTGAAGGAGAAGTAGGTTTTGGATCTTATCTTGATGTAGATTAAGGATAATGTGAGTCTGTAGAGAGTTATGTCTTTTGAGATTGATGGTGATGTCCTTTTGAGTTATTAAGTTAAATTATGTATTCCTAATTTTGTTAGGATGCGAGAAAGGATCTTGGTTGAGGATGATGAGTCGAAGTATGCAGTTCATCCTGGTTTAACAAATATTTAACATGATTTGAAGGAGATATATTAATGGAACAACATGAAAAAGGATGTGGCCAACTTTGTGGCTAAGTGCATGGTTTGTCAGTAGGAGAAGGTAGAACACTTGAGGCTGGGTGGGTTATGTCAAGAGATTGAGTTTCCTATGTGGAAATGTTAGGCGATCAATATGGATTTTATCACTAGTCTTCCACGATCTCAGAATTAACATGATTCGATTTGGATCATCATGGATAGGATGTCTAAGTCTTCTTAATTCTTGCCTATGAGGACTACTTATATTGGAGAGGATTATGCTAAGTTATTTATCCAGGAGATAGTCAAATTGCATGGTACTCCAGTTTTCATCATTTCTTATCGAGGTACGCAACTCTCTACTCATTTTTGGCATCTATTTCAAACAAGTTTGGGGACTAAGATGAACCTTAGCATCATTTCCACCCTTGAATGAATGGACAAGAGAAGGGGACTATTCAGACTTTGGAAGATATGCTAAGGGCTTGTGTTATTAATTTTGGTGATAGTTGCATTGATCACATACCTCTAATTGATTTTGTTTATAATAACAGCTATTATTATAGTATTTAAATAGATCTGTTTGAGGCTTTGTAAGGTAGGAGATGTCATTCTCCTATTGGGTAGTTCAAAGTTGGTGAATACAGCAGCAACTAGAATTTGAAACTTTACTAGGACGAATCCTCCGGTGTTCTTTGGATCCAAGCCTGAAGAGGATCCATAGGATTTCTATGATAGTGTTCAAAAAGTGACTGAGATCATGGGTGTCACTTCTACTGAGAGTGCAGGCCTGGCTATTTCTAAATTGCAAGGAGTGGCTCACACTTATTTTAAGCAGTGGAAGAAGGATAGAGATATAGGAGCAGGGTCAGTTGAGTGGGATGAGTTCGTTGTTACATTTTTAGAAAGTTTCTTCCCGATTGAGTTGAGGGAAGCCAAATTCCAAGAGTTCATCAACTTGAAGTAGGGCAGTATGAGTGTGAAAGAGTATTCACTCAAGTTTACTCAGTTGGCAAGGTATGCTATGACTATGGTTGCTAATTCTAGGGTACGAATAGGTAAGTCTGTGCCTAGTGTTTCTAAGGATGTGGTCAAGGAGGGTAGGATGGACATGTTTGGTTGATATAGACATCTCTAGATTGATGGTCCATGCTTACATTATTATACCCTAGAGCCACACATTCCTTTGTGACTCTCTTTATAGCAATAGATTTTAGCATCAACTCTGAAAACCTTGCAAAACCCTTCTCAGCTTCTACTCCAGCCTTTATTTTAATCATAGCCAGATGGGTATATAGAAATTGCCCAGTACAGTATCCCAGAAAGTCACCTTAATTGACCTTGTAAAGTTAGACATTATCGATTTTGATGTTATTCTTGGAATGGATTTGCTCCTCTCTTATTATTACTCAATTGATTATAGAAATAAAATATTCTAGTTTCAATTTCCAAATGAGCCAGTCTTAGAGTGGAAGGGTAGTACCTCAGTGCCTATAATCCAGTTTGTCTCTTTCCTAAAGGCATGAAAAATGATTTCCAAAAGGTGTATCTATCATTTTTTGACTCAGGATGTAACACCCCATACTTAATTACGTGCATTAGCCATGGTTATATGTGTTGGAGTATATGTATTGATCATAAGTTAGGTATATATATGAGTTTAAGTATGAGTATTGATTATTTTGAGATAGTTTCAAGTGTATAGTTTGATTATATGTGTATAGGAATCGACTTTATTTATACTGGAATTTGCTCGTCGAAGTTTCTATGAGAAGTTTATCGAGTTAGCTTTCCAACGATATAAAGATTTCTGAAAACAGATGAGTATCGAATATAAGCGAGCATGTTCGAAACTTGAAAACGGTGGACGCAATGAACAGTAAATGTGCAGAAATTTTCTGCACACAAAAGTACTGCAGCCAAACAGATTTTTGGGTCAACTTTAAACTATCATAACTCCTTGAACAAAATGAACTGTGTGATCTGATATATATCGATGAGAATCCCCGAGAGTCTTCTTAAAAATGAAATTGGTTTCATCCAAATCCAACGTCTGAGTAAGGAGTTATACTCATTTTACTTCGGCCTCTCAAAACAGATTTTTAGGGTCAACTTCAAACGATCATAACTCCTTGTACAGTACGAACTGGGTGGCCTACTTTATATGCAATTAAATCCATTTGAATTATCTTTCCAACGATACCAATTTCACCCAAATCCGATATCGGAGAAAAGAGGTATGGTCGATTTACTTTAGCCTATCAAAACAGTCCACCATGGACAGATTCGGATTTACTTAAATTTTAAGGGCAATATGGTCATTTTCCATCACCTCATGGACGAAAATTGGTCATTATATACATATACTTAGCCTCATATCCATCATGTATCATCCAAATTATTGAAGAATAAGAAACCCTAGCTTAAGTTCAACTCCAATTATCTTGTGATTCAACTGTAGAAAATCCAAATTGATTCCATAGTTGTGTTCACCGTCTCGAGGGCTTCGAGAAGCACCCCTTATTTGTGCCAACAAGACTTCGAAATCAAAAGGGCCATTTTATGGTAAGGATGTAAATTATGTTGGTGTTATTTATATGGATATATATGTATATATATATATATATATATATATATGCATGTGAGCATAAGAAGTATGTTATTTGATTGTTGTTGAAAGATGATTGGGAAATGATGTTGGATTATTCTTGTGCATGGTTGGATTATGTTGAATTGTGAAGGGATTTGGTGTGATGATATGGTATTGAAATGATGATTATATATATATACACATAAACCTATTGTTCAAGTTGGTTTTTGGAATGCTTTGCAAATATTGGTTGTATGGAATTATGGAAGAGTATTGTGGTGTTAGGTTGCTAATACTAGATGCCAAATATTTCATTGTAGATAAGTGATTTGTAAAGGCGGAAAGTTGTGTTGAATTGGTATCCGAATCTACCACGAGGTATGTAAAGCATACTCTAACGATGTTCTTTGGAATGAAAACACCAATGTTCCATCAAATAAGATTCCGAGGTTGTCCAAAAACATGTATTGTTCTACATTACCAACGAAGTTGTTTCCATTCTATAAAGTGTCAAAATATTTCATTGATATACCAAAAGACTCCTATTTCATTGTTGTGATATTGATGATTCTATAACACATTGTTGATGTACCAATGAGTCTTTATTACATCGTTATTGTATAGAAGGTCTGTTACTTGATTCCTATTGATGTATCATTGTTCCAAAGGTATTATTTTGGCATGAACACTAATGTAATAATCTCAAAAGCTTTTGAACTAAGTTATTGGAAAGATCTCTTATGTGTGTTACTTGATATACGTGTGGGTGGTATCCCAGGGGCATAAGCCTAGCATGGGTCAATCCCAGTTGATATGTATTGGGGGCAGCCTAATGGTCACAGGACGGTACAGTATTGATTATTGTTAGGTGGTTGGAGGTTCGAGAGGAGGAGGTAATGGCGAATGATAATTGTAAAGAATGAAATGAACGAATGTATACCGTTCCACAAATGTGTTTGAATTCAAGAACCCAATTCAGATTAATGATAATGTACATGATCCTAAAAGTGTTTATGAAGTGTGGTTCACTTCTATTATGATTTATTCACCTGCGTCTGATTTTCTTGATCCCCCATATCACATATGATTATTTATAGCTTGACATACTCAGTACATATTTCGTACTGACGTCCCTCATGGGGGACCTGCATTTCATACTGCAGGCATAGGTTCTTCAGCTCATTCACAGCATAGATATGAGCCAGGTCATACAGCTATTGTTGGTGAGCTTCAGTTTGCTTCGTAGCTTTCCGAGTCGGTTCCTTATGTTTTGTTATTGTACAGGAGTCATGTGGGGGCGGGGGTTTGTCCCGACCCTAGTTATGTCATGTATATCCTAGAGGCTTTGTAGACATAAGGAAGGGTAAAGTCATGGAAGTTTATATAGTGATGTTATATTTGTATATGTGGTGGCCCCGACTGCCAAGTATTATATATATATATATATATTTGTGCGTGTTGTGCTGATACAGGTAATTAGACCCTTCTATATGCAATGAAGTGCTATCCAAATTTTTGGTGACATGTAAGTAAAAGTATAGGTATTTGAACGGGTTCTCTCGGGCGTTCTCGGCTTTAGGTGCCAGTCCGGCCCGATGGGATTTTGGGGCGTGACAAAAGTGGTATCAGAGCAGTTCGTCCTAGTGAGTCTACAAAGTCATGTCTATGTAGAGTCTTGTTTATCGGTGTGTTGTGCACCGCATCTATAAACAGGAGTCTATGGACATTTATGAATTGTTTCTTTTCTTCATGTCTTAGATTGTACGATAGACCTTATATTGTATATGAATTCATAGTTGACCACTGAATAAGTTTGTTTCTCTTATTATAGTAATGATGTCGGTTACCAGAAGCAAGAATACCAGTAAGCAAGTAGATGTGGCTGCCGGAGAGGTGACTAGTAAGTCACCCACTATACCAGCTAATCAAAGTGAGGCTCCAGCTGAGCATGCATCAGAAACTTCCACCAGTCCAGAAGAAATAAAGGGGAGGAGAACTATATCCCCAGGGCCACCTATTAATTTTGTTGATTAAGATCTTAGAAATGCAGTTTAACTTTTGACTCGTATAGTTGCTGGGCAAGCTCAAGGGCAAGCCATTCCTACTGCAGGTCCTAGTGGTATAGACAGGGCGGCTAGTCTTCGAACATAGGATTTTCTTAAGATGGATCCGCCTACTTTTACTGGATCAGATCTTAACGAGGACCCACAGGACTTTATTGATCAAATTCAAAGGGCCTTAGATGTTATGCATGTAACGGGTAGAGAGACAGTGGAGTTAGCGGCGTATAGATTTAAAGGGGAGGCTATATATTGGTATGAGGACTGGAAACGATCTAGGGGTATTGATGCACCCCCAGCTACTTGGAAAGAGTTCAAAGAGGCATTTCTTGATCATTATCTTCTATTCGAGATTCGTCAGGCCCGTGCAGATCAGTTTTTAAATCTTTGTCAGGAGAATATGAGCGTGAGGGAGTACAGTCTCCAATTTAATTCCTTGTTGAGATATGCTCCTAATGTTGTAGCTACTATGCATGACAGAGTTCATCAATATGTGGATAGGCTAGATCCATATCTGGTTAGAGATTGTACTATTACCGCTTTGAACAAAGATATGGACATAGCGAGGATCCATGTTTTTGCATAGAAAATGGAAGATCAGAGGCAGAGAAGAAGAACATAGGAATCAGAAAGAGGATATTCCAAGAGGGCCAGATCTACAGGACAGTTCATGGCATCTAAAGGAGGGTTCAGACCACAGTTTTCTGTTAGACCACCTAGGCCATTATCTTCTTATTCTGCAGCTAGTGCCTCACCACAGTTCCAAGGGTCCAGAGAAAATCAATTTGGGAATAGAAGTGAGAGTCAGAGTTCGCAGATAGTGGGCTACCAAGGGCAAGGGAATATGAGCCAATCGAGACCTCTTCGAGAGCCATGCAATAAATGTGGAAGGTATCATTTGGGCGCATGTCGGCTGGGGACCAACGTTTGCTTTTGGTGCGGTATGTCGGGGCATATGATGAGGGAATGCCCACGAAGGGACATAGGGGGTATCGCACGACCTACGGGGTCATTTGTTCCATCATCATCATCGATGCCTTATTCAGGAAGTGGTGCACAACCAATGGGTTATGTTAGAGGTGATAGAGGAGCCACGGGTTCTAGCGGGGCTCAAAAACGTACATATGCTCTAGCGGATCGATAGAATTTAGAGGCTTCCCCAGATGTGGTAACGGGTACGTTGTCTATCTTTTCATTCGATTTATATGCCTTAATTGATCTTGGTTCTACATTATCTTATGTTACTCCATTGGTTACTGGAAATTTCAAAAGAATACCCGAACTATTAGTTAAGCCATTTGAAGTATCCACACCAGTTGGGGAATCTATTATAGCTAGAAGGGTTTATCGAAACTGCATAGTAACTGTTTGTGGTCGTGATACGATGTCTGATCTTGTAGAGTTAGAAATGGTAGATTTTGATGTTATAATGGGTATGGACTGGTTGGTGTCTTGTTATGCCACAATTGATTGCTGCATGAAAAAGGTATATTTCCATTTTCCAAATGAATCAGTCTTTGAATGGAAAGGTGAAATTAGCACGCCAAGAGGTAGATTTATTTCTTATTTTAAGGCAAGAAGAATGATTTCCAAGGGATACATATATCATTTAGTTAGAGTAAGGGATACAGAAGCGGAGCCACCAACTCTTCACGCTGTTCCGATGGTAAATGAATTTCCTGATGTATTTCATGAAGATCTTCCAAGTTTGCCTCCTGAACGAGAAGTAGAGTTTGGTATTGATATAATACCAGGCACCCAACCAATCTCCATTCTGCCGTATAGAATGGCCCCAGCAGAATTACAAGAATTGAAAGTGCAATTGAAAGATTTGCTAGAGAAGGGATTCATAAGGCCTAGTATGTCCCCCTGGGGAGCACCAGTGTTATTTGTGCACAAAAAAGATGGCTCGCTGAGGATGTGTATTGATTATCGGCAATTGAATAAGGTGACTATTAAGAATAAATATCCTCTCCCAAGAATTGATGATTTATTTGATCAGTTACAGGGTGCCAAGTGTTTTTCTAAGATTGATTTGAGGTCAGGTTACCACCAAGTGAGGGTCAAAGAGAAGGATATACCCAAGACAGCTTTCCGAACATGGTATGGTCATTATGAGTTTCTCGTTATGTCATTTGGGCTAACAAATGCACCTGCAACTTTTATGGATTTGATGAATAGGGTGTTTAAGCCATTCCTGGATGTATTTGTGATAGTTTTTATAGATGATATTCTAGTTTATTCTAGATCAGAAGAGGACCATGCCAATCACTTACGACAGGCATTGTAGACTCTTCGTGATTATAAGCTTTATGCAAAGTTCTCTAAATGTGAGTTTTGGTTAAAGTCGGTGGCATTTTTGGGTCATATTGTATCTAGTGAAGGGATAAAGGTTGATGCTCAAAAGATAGAAGCTGTGAAGAATTGGCCAAGACCCACAACGCCTACGGAGATTCGTAGTTTTCTCGGGTTGGCCGGTTATTATAGAAGGTTTGTTAAAGACTTTTCTTCCATTTTAGCACCCTTAACCAAGCTAACCCATAAATCATCCAAATTCCAATTGAATGATGCATGTGAGAAGAGTTTTCAAGATTTAAAGAACAAGTTGATTTCTACACCCGTGTTGATACTTCCAGAAGGCACCGAAGGGTATACAGTGTATTGTGATGCTTCTAAAATTGGTTTAGGATGTGTATTGATGCAGCATGGTAAGGCAATAGCATATGCTTCTAGACAATTGCAGCCATATGAGAAAAATTATCCTACACACGATCTTGAGCTGGCAGCAGTTATTTTTGCTTTAAATATATGGCGCCACTACTTATATGGGGTTCATGTTGATATATATACTGACCATAAGAGCTTGCAATATATTTTTAATCAGAAGGATCTAAATTTAAGGCAGCGGAGATGGCTTGAACTATTAAAGGACTATGATATTGATATCTTGTACCATCCAAGGAAAGCAAATGTGGTAGCTGATGCGTTAAGTCATAAGGCTATGATGGCACCTATAGAAAGGCAAGGGATGATTAAAGATCTTTACCAGTTAGCTAGTTTGGGAGTTCGCCTTCTTGAAACTCCGGATAAAGAGCTTATCGTACATAATGCTGTGTAATATTCATTAGTAGCTGAAGTGAAAGAGAAGCAATATGCAGATCCTATTTTATTACATCTTAAGGAGAACGTTCAAAGTGGTGCGACCATGGCATTAGAGCTTACGTGAGAAGGAGTACTTCAGTGCCAAAACCGATTGTGTATGCCGGATGTAGATGAGATAAGAAAGAAGATTATGACAGAGGCACATTTTTCAAGGTATTCCATTCATCCAGGATCAACCAAAATGTATCAAGATTTGAAGGATGTATATTGGTGGAATGACATGAAAAGAAACATCGCAGAATTTATAGCTGAATGTCCAAATTGCCAACGAGTTAAAGTGGAACATCAAAAGCCCGGAGGCTATATGCAATGCATAGATCTTCCAATTTGGAAGTGGGACATGATCAACATGGATTTTGTTACAGGTTTGCCTCGTACAGCTCGGAAATTTGATTCTCTATGGGTGATTGTGGATAGGCTTACTAAATCCGCACATTTCTTACCCGTTAAGACCACTTACACAGTTGAAGAATATTTGAAGTTGTATGTTAAAGAAATAGTCCGATTACATGG
This sequence comes from Capsicum baccatum var. pendulum, assembly GCA_030864225.1. Taxonomy (NCBI): domain Eukaryota; kingdom Viridiplantae; phylum Streptophyta; class Magnoliopsida; order Solanales; family Solanaceae; genus Capsicum; species Capsicum baccatum. The sequence goes on along the minus strand of CM061557.1, from coordinate 218,461,742 downwards.
AGTTCCAACTTCTATTATATCGGATCGGGGAACTCAATTTACCATAAACTTTTGGAAGTCTTTCCAACGGAGTTTGGGAACACAAGTGAATCTGAGTACAGCTTTTCATCCTCAGACGGATGGACAAGAAAAGCGCACCATTCAAATGCTTAAAGATATGCTATGAGCATGTGTTATAGATTTTAAAGGCAGCTGGGATGATCATTTACCTCTTATTGAGTTTGCCTAAAATAATAGCTATCATTCAAGTAACAAAATGGAACCATATGAAGCTTTATATGGGAGGAAGTGTAGATCACCAATAGCATGGTTCGAAGTGGGTGAAACTCTTATGTTCGGACCGGATCTTGTGTATCAAGCCATAGAAAAATTCAAGGTGATTCAGCAACGGTTGAAAACAGCCCAAAGTCGACACCAGTCATATGCGGATAGTAGAAGAAGAGGGCTAGAGTTTTTGTTAGGCGATTGGGTATTTTTGAAGGTATCGCCAATGAAAGGGGTGATGAGATTTGGCAAGAAAGGAAAGTTGAGTCCACGATATATAGGCCCGTATAAGATTATTCGAAGATGTGGGAAAGTTGCTTATGAATTAGAGCTATCCCAGGAACTCTCATTAGTGCATCCAGTATTTCATGTATCAATGCTTCGAAAGTGCATCGGAGATCCGTCCCTTATTACTTCTATTGAAGATGTGCAAGTAACAGAAGATCTTACCTATGAAAAGATGCCTATTGCTATATTAGATCGTCAAGTTAAGAAGATGATAAATAAAGAAGTAGCATCGGTGAAAGTACTTTGGAGAAATTAACAAAGGGAAGAGATTACATGGGAAGCGGAGGAAGCAATGAAATCGAAATACCCTTATTTGTTCAAAGGTGAAAAAGAAGTGCAAGGAGAGGAACTGGGACACTAACAAGTAAGTTTTTACATATGCATAGTATCTATATGATGACGTGAATATCAATTATGAATTCGAACTTGTTTCGGCTAAATAACTACATTCACATTCGAGGACGAATGTCCTTAAGGGGGGAAGGATGTAACACCCCGTACTTAATTACGTGCATTAGCCATGGATATATGTGTCGGAGTATATATATTGATCATAAGTTAGGTATATATGAGTTTAAGTATAAGTATTGATTATTTTGAGATGGTTTCAAGTGTATAGTTTGATTATATGTGTATAGGAATTGACTTTATTTATACCGGAATTTGCTCGTCGAAGTTTCTATGCGAATTTTATCGAGTTACCTCTCAAATTATATAAAGATTTCTGAAAACAGATGAGTATCGGATATAAGTGAGCAGGTTCGAAACTTGAAAACGGTGGACGCAATGAACAGTAAATGTGCAGAAATTTTCTACACACAAAAGTACTGCAGCCAAATAGATTTTTGGGTCGACTTTAAACGATCATAACTCCTTGTACAAAATGAAATGTGTGATCTTCTATATATCGATAAGAATCCCCGAGAGTCTTATTTCTAATGCAATTGGTTTCATCCAAATCCAACGTCTGAGTAAGGAGTTATACTCGTTTTACTTCGGCCTCTCAAAATAGATTTTTAGGGTCAACTTCAAACGATCATAACTCTTTGTACAGGACGAACTGGGTGGCCTACTTTATAAGAAATGAAATCCCTTTGAATTATCTTTCCAAATATACCAATTTCACCCAAATACGATATCGGAGCAAAGAGTTAAGGTTGATTTACTTTAGCCTATCAAAACAGTCCACCATGGACAGATTCGGATTTACTTAAATTTTAAGGGCAATATGGTCATTTTCCATCACCTCATGGACGAAAATTGGTCTTTATATACATATACTTAGCCTCATATCCATCATTTATCATCCAAATTATTGAATAATAAGAAACCCTAGCCTAAGTTCAACTCCAATTATCTTGTAATTCAACTGTAGAAAATCCAAATTGATTCCGTAGTTGTGTTGACCATCTCAAGGGCTTCGAGAAGCACCCCTTATTTGTGCCAACAGGACTTCGAAATTAAAAGGGCCATTTTATGGTAAGGATGTAAATTATGTTGGTGTTATTTATATGGATATGTATATATATATATATATATGCATGTGAGCATAAGAAGTATGTTATTTGATTATTGTTGAAAGATGATTGGGAAATGATGTTGGATTATTCTTGTGCATGGTTGGATTATGTTGAATTGTGAAGGGATTTGGTGTGATGATATGGTATTGAAATGATGATTATATATATATACACACATAAACCTATTGTTCAAGTTGGTTTTTGGAATGCTTTGCAAATATTAGTTGTATGGAATTATGGAAGAGAATTGTGGTGTTGGGTTGCTAATACTAGATGCCAAACATTTCATTGTAGATAAGTGATTTGTAAAGGCGGGAAGTTGTGTTGAATTGGTATCCGAATCTACAACGAGGTATGTAAAGCATACTCTAACGATGTTCTTTGGAATGAAAACACCAATGTTCCATCAAGTAAGATTCCGAGGTTGTCCAAAAACATGTATTGTTCTATATTACCAATGAAGTTGTTTCCATTCTATAAAGTGTCAAAATGTTTCATTGATATACCAAAAGGCTCATATTTCATTGTTGTGATATTGATGATTCTGTAACACATTGTTGATGTACCAATGAGTCTTTATTACATCGTTATTGTATAGAAGGTCTATTACTTGATTCCTATTGATGTATCATTGTTCCAAAGGTATTATTTTGGCATGAACACTAATGTAATAATCTCAAAAGCTTTTGAACTAAGTTATTGGAAAGATCTCTTATGTGTGTTACTTGATATACGTGTGGGTGGTATCCCAGGGGCATAAGCCTAGCATGGGTCAATCCCAGTTGATATGTATTGGGGGCAGCCTAATGGTCACAGGACGGTACAGTATTGATTATTGTTAGGTGGTTGGAGGTTCGAGAGGAGGAGGTAATGGCGAATGATAATTGTAAAGAATGAAATGAACGAATGTATACCGTTCCACAAATGTGTTTGAATTCAAGAACCCAATTCAGATTAATGATAATGTACATGATCCTAAAAGTGTTTATGAAGTGTGGTTCACTTCTATTATGATTTATTCACCTGCGTCTGATTTTCTTGATCCCCCATATCACATATGATTATTTATAGCTTGACATACTCAGTACATATTTCGTACTGACGTCCCTCATGGGGGACCTGCATTTCATACTGCAGGCATAGGTTCTTCAGCTCATTCACAGCATAGATATGAGCCAGGTCATACAGCTATTGTTGGTGAGCTTCAGTTTGCTTCGTAGCTTTCCGAGTCGGTTCCTTATGTTTTGTTATTGTACAGGAGTCATGTGGGGGCGGGGGTTTGTCCCGACCCTAGTTATGTCATGTATATCCTAGAGGCTTTGTAGACATAAGGAAGGGTAAAGTCATGGAAGTTTATATAGTGATGTTATATTTGTATATGTGGTGGCCCCGACTGCCAAGTATTATATATATATATATATTTGTGCGTGTTGTGCTGATACAGGTAATTAGACCCTTCTATATGCAATGAAGTGCTATCCAAATTTTTGGTGACATGTAAGTAAAAGTATAGGTATTTGAACGGGTTCTCCCGGGCGTTCTCGGCTTTGGGTGCCAGTCCGGCCCGATAGGATTTTGGGGCGTGACACAGGACTCAATTTGAAATATTGCATCTTGTGTCAGTTACGATAGTAAATGAATTTCCAGAAGTATTTCCTAAAAATCTACTCGAAGTTCCTCTCTAACAGGAAATTGACTTCAGAATAGATCTTCTTTTAGATACCTAGACTATTTCAATTCCACCTAATAGAATTACTCCAGCCAAGCTCAAGGTATTAAAGGAGTAATTAAAATATCTCTTAGACAAGGGTTTCATCAGGCCTAGTATCTCTCTGTGAGGTGCTCCAGTTCTTTTCGTGTACAAAAAAGATAGTTCTCTAAAAATGTGCATCGACTACCATCAGTTGAACAAAGTCACAATCAAGAGTAAGTATCCCATCCCCAGGATTGATGACTTGTTCGACCAACTTTAGGGTGCTAACGTTTTTTCCTAAGCTAGTCCTCAGAACTCGTTATCATCATCTCAGAGTTAGAGTTTATGAAATTTCAAAAATTAGCCTTTAAAACTCGGTATAGCCAATATGAGTTTGTTGTTATGTCCTTTGGACTAATGAATGCTCCTGTAGGTTTTATGGACTTAATGAATAGGTGTTAAAGAATTACTTGGACATATTTGTTAGAGTCTTCATAGATGACATCTTCGTTTATTCTTGGAGTGAGGGTGAACATGCAGATAACTTGAGGATTGTCTTACAGACTCTTAAAGATCAGCAGTTATACGCTAAGTTTAGTAAATGTGAATTCTAGTTGAAATTAGTAGCCCTCCTTGGTCATATTATCTCTGGTGAAGGCATTCAAGTTGATCCTTAAAAGACCAAAGCAGTAAGGAACTGGCCTAGACCCATCTCTCCATTAGATATTAGGAGTTTCTTGGGTTTAGATGGTTACTACTGATATTTTGTTGAAGGATTTTCCTATATTACTTCTCCCATGTTAAGATGACTCAGAATAAAGTCAAATTCCAGTGGTCCAACTCTTGCAAGAAGTTTTTTTAGGATTTGTCGACTTGACTCACCTCTGCTCTTGTTTTGACTCTACCAGAGGGTTCAGATGGTTTTATGTTTTATTACAATGCTTCCAAAGTTGGTCTTGGTTGTCTGTTAATGAAGTGGGACAAGGTTATAGCATATGCCTCTAAAAAACTCAAACCTCATGAGAACAACTACCCTATCCATGATCGTGAGTTTGTAGCAGTGGTGTTTGCATTAAAGATTTGAAGGCATTACCTTTATGGGGTCTAGGTTAATGTGTTCAGTGATCACAAGAGTTTCAGTATGTCTTAAATCAGAAAGATCTAAATCTTCTTCAGAGAAAGTAGCTAGAGCTATTGAAGGATTATGATATAAGTGTCTTTTATCACTCAGAAAAGGTCAATATCATGACCGATGCCCTTAGCAGATTATCTATGGGAAGTGTTTCTCACATTGAGGATGATAAGAAAGAGTTAGTTTGTAAGGTCCATCAGCTTGCTAGATTAGGTGTTTGGTTGGTTGTTTTGGCCGAAGGTAGTGTTTGGGTTTAGAATGGATGGGACTTTTCATTGGTAGCCAAACTTAAGGAAAAGTAAGATAGTGACCCTATTTTGTTTAAGTTGAAAGAGGTAGTTCAGGATTAGAAGGTTGAAGTTTTCCTCTAGGAGGGATATGGTGTTCTTCACAATCAAGACAAATTATATGTTTCGAATGTGGATGATTTGAGGTAGCAAATGTTGGCAGAAGATCACGGTTCCCAATATTCTATTCACCCAGGAGCCACTAAGATGTACCTGATTTATGAGAAGTCTATTGGTGGAATGGCATGAAGAAGGATATTGTGGAATTCATGACTGTGTGTCCAAATTATCAGCAGGTTAAAGTTGAGCACCATAGACCTAATGGTTTGCTTCAGGAATTTAGTAGTCCCACTTGTAAGTGGGATCTAGTGAATATAGACTTCATTACAGGGTTACCTTGTACTCATTGGCAGCATGATTTTATTTGGGTTAGCATGGATCAAATGACAAAGTCAACCCACTTTTTGCTTAGTTAACACTTTAGATTCAGATGAAGAATATGCTAAACTCTATCTTAGGGAGTTGGTGAAGGTGCATGGATTCCCTTTGACCATTATTTTAGATAGAGGTACCTAGTTTACCTCTTATTTTTAGAAGGCTTTTCAGAAGAGTCTTAGTACCTAAGTTCATCTTAGCAAAGCTTTTTACCCATAGACAGATGGTCAAGTCGAGAGGACCATTCAAACCTTAGAGGACATGATGAAGACCTGTGTAATTGATTTCAAGAGTAGTTTGGATGATCACTTGTCTTTGATTAATTTTTCTTATAATAAAAAATGTCACTCTAGTATTCATATGGCCCCGTTTAAAGCACTATATGGTAGGAGGTGTAGATCTCTTATTAGTTGGTTTGAGGTTGGTTAAGCTGTTGTGGTAGGGCTAAATTTAGTGCATAAGGCAGTGGAGAAAGTTCAGATTATTAGAGAGAGATTGAAGACTACTCAATGTCATCAGAAATCCTATATAGATGTGAGGATAAGGGAGCTTGAGTTTGATGTTGGTGATTAGGTCTATTTGAAAGTATCGACCATAAAAGGGGTGAAGAGGTTTGGTAAGAAGGGAAAGCTCAGTCCCTGCTATATTATCCCATATAAAATTTTAAGTTTCTTTGGTAAGGTAGCCTATGAGTTGGAATTGCCTACAAATTTAGCATCAGTGTATCCAGTCTTCCACATCTCCTTATTTAAGAAATGCATTGGTGATCTATCATCAGTTGTTTATATAGAGAGTATAGGCATGAAAGATAGTCTCTCATATGAAGAGGTCCCCGTTGAGATCCTTGATTGTCAGATTCATAGGTTAAGGAATAAAGAGGTTTCCTTAGTAAGGGTTCTATGGAGAAATTAGTTAATTAAGTGAGCTACTTGGGAAACATAGGCAAATATGATGACCAATTACCCCTATCTTTTCTCTTCGAACCCAGTCCCGACATGAGGTAATAGCTTCCTAAGTTAATTAATTAATTCTTTGCATCTTAGGTTACCTAGTTATTTCATGCCATAGCATGCATTCATAAGTTTGGGTCAGATCATGCATCAGCTATAGACTAAGTTATAAGTTCATGGTTCATCTTGTAAGTGTTCATTGTAAAATTACAGCTTCCTCCTAGTACTTCAATCTCATGCAAAATCAAATATCATGTTTTTGTAGTTTTATAAGTGATTAGGATATACATTAAGGCCTTAAATAACACTTAGCTTTAGACAAGTCAAAATATCCCTTACCGGTTGAGTTCTTGGGAAGAATGTTGTTATAGTCAACTTTAAATGATCATAACTTTTGGAATACTAATTTTTTTAATATCAAGATCCACCAACAAATATGTAATTGAATTAGCTTTCCAAGGCCACCGGTTTTCCCTTAATCCAAAATCGGAGTAAAAAGTTATGTCCGATTTACCAAAAGGGTAGCAGTCGGCCAAGGCATGACGGTCAGGGTGATGTCCCATCGTACATAAGTAGAAATACCAAACTTTGGTCATTTTGGGATGGTTGGAGTGATATTTGGTCACGGGAGTGACGGTCTATTGCCCAAACCGGTCGCTGGGATAGTTCTGCACTATTATAACATTTCAAATGGTTTTTTTGGTCTTTTCTTACTCTTTTAACACCAAAATGATGTTGTTTAGGCTATCATAAGGCTGGGTTATAAGATTAAATCACCCCAAATTCTCCATTAACTCAAAATTCAATCAACACATAGAGAGAAAATAGAGAAATTAGTAATTCTCTCTTCTCCAAAAGCAAGTTAGGGTTCTTCAATATCCAACTCCGATTACCAAGAGTTTTTCAAGGCTTCCATCTTCAGGTATGTGGGATTTCATCAATGGATTCCATCCACCCATTGAGTCCCAAAAATTTCTTCAACTCCTCATTTTAATTTACCCTTTTTACTTAGGGTTCCATGAGAATTATGACTTTCTTGGAATTTTAGTCTATCCTTGTAATTAAACCATGTGTACATGATATTCTCACAAGTTTAGCATCTTCCCATCTCAAAATCATGAATTCCCTTTTTATTGATATATTATTGAGTTTTGGCTCAAATTATGAAATTCCCCATTGTCAGATATTAATATAATCATGTTTAGCTGCATTAGTTAGAGCTGGTGGTATATGAACACCTGATCCATACAGATTCAAGCATATATTAGTTTACATGTATTTGAGAACTTCATATTATCCAATGTTGATATTTTCAGAATGTAATCATAAATAGCTATCTAGTTTGCAGTGTCATTCAGTTGGGAATAGTACTTAGCACCGAGCGAACACATGGATGAAGTCTCACCCGTCAGTTAGGACTAAAACCTTTAGTAGAAGCCCGTCAGTTTTAGAACTTCGGAGCCATCGTAGGTTATAAGGGTCACCCACTAGTTAAGGCCTGACACCCTAGTCCTTCGGGATATCAGTTTAGTGGTGGATCCCCACTAGCCAGTGTTCGTACCCTTGGCAAGGTACTGACCACCTATCCAATTAGGGGTACAAGTTGGAACCCAATTTTCCTAGATTAGGGTATGTCGGTTATTCTTAGCTCCCAAAGTCCTCAATTTATGCTTCAATTTATGTCTCAGTCTAGATATGCATGATCTCGTATTTAGTTATTCAGTTTTCATTTAGTACATGTTTATACTTGGTCTTACATTCAGTTTATCATGTTCCATGCATTCATGTTTAGCTTATACTAGTTAGTTTCCCATCTCACGTACTCAGTATATTCAAAGTACTAATTGCATACTTTTTAACTCTATATTGTCTCATAATATAGGTTTGGACGCTCAGTACTCGGATCACACTTAGCATGTGTCCATACCACCAGCTGCAGTATCTGGTAAGTCCTCATCATTCGAGGACTAGCTATCAATTATTTACTTTCAGTTTTTATAGTTTCAGACAGTTGGAGTTAGTTGGGGCTTATCCCAAAAACTCATTATGATTTAGAGGCTTTCAGACAATTAGTCATGTTTTCAACTTGTTGAGTATTTTAGACAGTTCTAGTATTGATTTCATTATTAATTATTATCAGTTTATTTTAATATTGCTTCTTCCCCATATTTTGTTACTTTTCAGTATTCTTAGTGTTATTCCAGACCATGGGTTAGCTTGGGGTCAATTGTGACTCTAAGTACCATGTTACGACTATGAGGTAGTCTTGGGTCGTGACAATATAATGTCATACCATTTCCATTTAACCATTTAAACTCTAAATTTCCAATTTGAAAATCCAATATTGACCATTGTTCCATTAATGCTTTACAATGTTTCAATGAATGAATTAACAACTATAAAATTCCCATTAAAAAACAAGTTATGCAAAAAGGTTGAGGTTTAGATCATTACCATGCAAAAACCATATCCACTATGAAATAAAGATATCAAATTCACCCCTTTTGTAAGTCACACTTTAGTTGACAAGCCATCATTTAAAAATGGAAAATCATTAAGACAAGGGAAAACCAATATAATTATATGACAACTAAATCCCTTAACCCCAACTTTAAATAACCATTAAAACATATAAATATCACAATATAAGGATAATTGAAATTAGAGGGAGTTTAACATGCCTTTTTGACGAAAGAAATTTGAGGAAAACTTGATTTGAAGCCTTGGAAGGTTGAATTTTGCAAACGAACCCTTATCTTGTGTTCTTAAGAATTTTGGAGGAGAGGAATCATGTATTGGGGTTATGGGATGAGGAAAAATACTTTAGTATTATTTATAGAATAATTTAGGATGTAAATTACTAGTTTGTATTTGAAAAAATAAAGAAAAATGTAAGTTTTAGCATCTCTGGGACCATGGGCGTGCCACGACCTTATCATGGACCACAGAGGGCGTGCTACGCTCTTATTCCAGATCACACTGGGTGAATCATGCTCTTATTGCAGACCCTCTCTGGTTCACTCGCAAAAATGTTCATAACATTTTGCTTGGGGATCAGATTAACGCAAAACTGGATGTATTAAAAAGAAGATTTGAAGATATTTAATTTGGTATATAGTAGGCCACATAACTTGTTATATCCTAGGTGGAAGTTGACTCAAGTAGGAATATCCACTAAAACTCAATCGATAGAAAAATTCTCATCTCAACTTTGAGTTAGGTGATTTTTATCATCTCAATTCATCTCGAAAGATGTTCCCACACTGTAGAATTGATCATCACACTTATATTTATATAGAAATTATCATATTTGGGTTTGTACACATAGGAATTACATTTCAAATTCTATCCCAAAAATATGGGGTGTTACATCCCCAAAGGTCGGTATCTGCGAAAGCAGACGATTGCCACTTCAGCAACCTCCATTTTAGCGGTAAGGCCACCGCTTAAGCGACTAGGCGAGAAACAGGTTAAGTCATTAAGGAGATCATTTAGTTTCTTAAGCAATCATCGTTAAGAGACCAAAGTTTCGCTTAAGCAACTGCACCAGTTAAGTTTATGCACCAGCAAACATGGAATTTGCCAAGCCTCCAATCAGACCCTTGAGATTCATTTAAAATTCTCTGAATGCAAACGAACTATGATACCTTACAAAATTTGATAATCTGGACTCAACGAAGCCATTAAAATTTCCATTAGAATTATTTATATAAAATGTGGGTCCCACACTCAATAGTTATTTTAATCAAAATCTACCCAATAGCTCAAAACAAATTCGGAAGCCTTGAGACCCAAAACAAAGGTCCTCCTAAACTAAAATCAAAATTCTAAATCTAAAGAAGCTGTCAAAATTAGTGTATGAGGCCATTTACTTGATGTTTAAGCCCAATACTCAATATTTAACAGGGAAAATTTTTAAATTAAAAATTAACTGTAAAAATCAAACGAACTGCCTAGAAATTTAATTGTCAGCTTTAGCAAGTCATAAATGACTTTGGACAGTTATAAAAAACTCTAAATGGTTAAATAGTATAGAATTGAAGAAAATGACCTAGAGGTCTGGGTCATTATGGAGGGTCTATCACGAATAACCTTTTTACTTCATCTTTAGGGTAGTAATATCGACTTCATATACTCTATCCTTCCTAGACCACATTATGTGACTAGGTATGTTGTTATTATTGTTGATAATAATCTCAAGAGGTTAGTTTTTATAATTTTTTAATTAGAGAAACTGACCTCCAAAGGTTGGTTTGCATTTTTTCTATTTCTGGCACTAAAAGATCAACCTCTTAAGGTCAATTTTACTTTTTAAAAAAAGTAGAACCTGACTCGAGATCTAAACCCCAAATTTGACTCGAGACCCAACCCCCAACGCTTACCTAATACCTGAGTCGGTACCTAATCCTAACCCGAGGTTCGAGGACCGATCCCCAAATTTGATCATATCTCAAGAATTGAGTCTCAAGACCCGAACCTCAACCCTTAATTGAAACTCAAGTCAAGACCTAACAACTGAGCCCCAAACTTAACTGAGAGTCGAGCTTGACTCCAGACTTTAATCCCGTCCCTAACGCAAAAATCGAAACCCAAGTCCCAAGATTTGAGCTCCAAACCGAAATAAAAATAAAATAATTTACAAGTAATAAATTGAAACTAGATCAAATCTTAAATATATGGGCTAGAATTGGGATAGTTTGGTCCCCCCGCCTTCCTGGCAAAATAGATAAATATGTTATATAAGGGTCAATATAATAAAATCAAATAATAGTTTCTACTTTTCTAAACAGCTAGTATTCAAACAAAACATGTCAAATAAGATAAAAAAAAAGGATAAATAATTTACCATCATTTACATAACTTTTGGTCTTCCTTCCTTCACTTCTCTTAATTCTCTCTCTCTCTCCACTCTCTTTTCATTCCATTTGAAATATTTCTGTACTTCTTCCTTATTATCTAGCAAAATCCTTCACCTTTTCACCAAAAATTTCTTTCATACTTACTCCATTATTGACCAAATTTTAAGCAACAATCAACATGATTTTTTCAGTCTTTTTTAAAAGAAAAAAATCTTGAAGTACAACATGGATATCCTTTTTCAGTATAAAAGATAATACCGTTCATTCAATTTTAATTGTATGCATAGATAAATATGATAGAAACTTGTTTCAAAAAGATAGACACAGGGTGTATGAAATGAGTATACAAATTGAATATCGCAATTCATAGATTTCATTTTGTGTACCCATTTCATGTAGTGATGTGATTAATAACTCATAAAATTTGGTGATTTTCAGTTTTTATACAAATTCCCATAGTCACGATAACATTCTATATTCTATACAACTATGAAATATAAGAAATCAATTTATAAATCGATTTCATGTAGTATATACATCATTTCTATGCAATTCAAACACCATAAAATTATTGATATATACAGTTTAAACACCATAAAGTTATTGATACGCTAATTTAATTCTCAACAGATAAGATTACCATAAAAGTATTAATATACAAATTTCTATGTAGTTCAGACACCACAACAAATATTACAATTACAGTTAAAAGATACCTATACATATAACTGACCCACAAAAACATGTATAAACACACAAGCGGAACATTTACATATCAATTCCATACAATCTTATCATATTTAAGAAGACGGAAAAAAGAGGATTTTAGAGGGGAAAAAAAAGGGAGAGAAGGTGGCTAGAGAAAGAAAAAGAGAGATTTAAAATTAATATTAGTTACCTTTTAGAAGAAGCAAGAACCGTAGCAAAAAATTAGAGAAATTAGAGATAGTTTCTATACAAAAATCAAGTCATTAATTGTTTTTTGTTACTATATTTTATAAATTAAAACTATGTTCTGTAAATAAAAAAGAGTATACTTATGTATTGTAATTTTAGTTCTTAAATATATTACGTATGTGATATTTCTTTGGGAATGAGTTATGTTAGGTTAGGCTAAATTAGCCTATATGAAATTATCTTTTGCCTAATTTAAAAATTTGAATTGGACGGACCATCATTTTTCAGGTCATATTTGACACCCCTGGTTATAAGGAATGTGCTAAGGACAGAGACAAACTATTTCAAATCGAGAAAGGATGATAAAAGACACTTCTAGATCTTTTGCCCAAGCCAATATAACGTAGCATTCCACTAACAAAGAGATGATAATCATATTGAAAATCACCTAAATAATATTTTTACTTCTCAAAATATGAAATCACCATCTATCATTCTTTTTACTATCTAATTTATAGTGAGATTTCAACAGGGGGATCTACCATGTACAAGAGGTGTCAAGCGACACCCCTTCTTTGAAAAATAACAATGTGTAGGTAGGTTATACTTTCATTTTTATGGTTTCGATAATATATGTTGACAAATCTGATACAGTCAAAAACATTGGTACAGCGGTTAAGAGTGTGTCAATAATTGACCTTAAGTATAGTTCGATACCTGCATACAACATTCTTTAGCTTTTCTACTTCAATCTTATCCCTTTTAAAATTTAAATCAGATAAAATACTCTCTAAAATTACGAAATAGCTACTTTTTTCAGGTAATAAATAGATTGAGAAACAAAATATATAACTTGGGAAAATGCTACCTATCAAAATGTATGATATATAACCTAGTACTATTTTTAATGGTCCTATGTGATAAAAATTTCAATAAAGTGGGGAAGAATATGAGGGAATAGATGATCAATGAGGAGGTAGTGCAGATGTAGGAGTTACTACACTTAAAGGAGGAAAAGAAGTTATGGACATCCACATTATTATAATAAATTACAGCACTCCCCCCTTGGATGTCCATTGATAGACAATGTGTCTCGTTAAAACCTTATTATTGGATCCAACAATCTAGTAAAAGTCATATTGTGAGTTGATAATAAGCACACATGTGACCATCTTGTAGATGCATCTATCAATACCATATAATATTTGAAAGATCCACTTGAAGGGTGCATTGGGCCACATATATCACCCTATGTACATTCAAAAAATGTAGGGAATTTAATCCCAATTGTAGCTACTGATGATTTAATAATCAACTTTCCTTGAGAACAAGCAACATAAGAGAATTGCTTTGATTAAAGAAATATTTTGATTCTTCAAAGTATGCCCATGTGAATCCTCAATAATTCTGCGTATCATATTAAAACTGAGATGGACCAACCAGTCATGCCAAATGATAAAATCATTAGAATCTATAAACCTTTTATTTACTACGGCATGTAATTCAACCATACAAATACTTGTATGATACTATCCAAAAGAGAGTGCAGGTAGTTTTTCATGTACAAATTTTTTCTCATCTTTTATTGTAGTAATATAAAGGTATTCAACCTTTCCTTCATTTGCAGTCTTAATATAATAGCCATTTTGGTGAATAATCTTGAAACTTAACAAGCTTCTTTGAGATTTGCTACAGTATAATGCATTATCAATGGCCAATATTGTTCCCTGGGTAGTAATAATACCGCTCTTCCAGAACCCTCAATTAATTTTGTACTACGAGATATAGTGTTAACATAGGATTTTTTTTATAATCAAATTAAAGAAATATTTTTTTTCTCTTAATATAGTGTGAGTTATAGCACTATCAAGAAGGCACATATCTCCATTACTCATCTTTGATCCAATTGAAGATTGAAAAATTATTCTCATCTTCACAAAATAAAAATACATGATAAGATATGTGAAATCTCACAATCTTACAATAAAACTTAAATATTTTTTTTCTTAAAATATAAAAACAACATAATGAAAAAATATGATAACTAAAAAAATAACAACATCATAAAACAACATCATTTTTTTTCCCAATAAATTGATCCAGATTTAATTTCGATCTCCAAAGAAGTCTTCAACTTTCAAATGAATGATATCATCAAGGCCATTAAAATCCCATCAAAATCATCATATTTTATCAAATTTGCCTCAACATTGTCATCATATTTTTTTGAAGGTCCTGACTCATAATCATTTTTGAAAGTCAAGTGTGACTCCATTCGAGCATTAGAAGATGTCCTACCTTCATTTCTCTTTCTTTTGAAAGATTTTTGATAAAACCTAGCAAAATGGTTGGGTGCTCGACATTCATTCTTCCAATGGTCTTTCATGCCACAACGATGACAATTGCCTCTTGAAGGATTGTTTTAAGGACCCATTTGGTTCTTTCATTTCTGGTTACCACCACCACGATGATTATCATATCGTCATTTGTCATTACCATATCCACGCACATTATTATGACCCTGATCTTGCTGTCTTTCAGGCTGACCATGTTCTTGTACCCCATTTGCTTCCAGTAATGGAGCAGCTCCAGTGGGATGGGTTTCATCATTTTTTTATCAAAAGGACATTATGTTGCTTAGCCACTAGAAGGCATGAGATCAATTCAGAATATTTTTTAAAGCCCTTGTCATGATATTGCTGTTGTAAAATCATACCTGAGGTATGAAAAGTAGTAAGTATTTTTTCCATCATGTCCTCATCATTTATAGTTTTCTCACATAATTTCAATTGAGAAACAATCCTGAATACAACAAAAGTATATTCGACAACAGTTTTAAAATCTTAAAACCGTAAGTCAATCCACTCATAATGAGCTCTAGGCAGTACTGCGGCCTTTAGGTGGTCATACCTTCTCTTCAAATCAGTCCATAATTTAACTAGATCTTTCACTGTCAGGTATTCAACATTTAGTCCTCCATCCAACTTATGACAAAGAAAAATCATAGCATTAGCCTTTTCTTGACTCGATGATGCATTATTTGGAGTAATAGTAGCACTAAGACCCTTAGCAGTTAGGTGAATTTCAACATTGAGAACTCATGACAAGTAATTTTTTTCGAGTTATCAAGTGCCACAAACTTACGCTTCGACAAATTTGACATGATGAAAACTGTTGAAACGTGGAGGTGCACCATCATTGTAAGGACTTGGTCCCTGATATTACGATAAAGAAAAGAAAATAGTAACGAATTAAAATTGATAGGAATTAAAAAAAAATAGTGATTTACGTGAAAACCTCTTTGCTCAAGGGAGAAAAAATCATGGCTTGCCCTCACAAACACTCAAACTCCACTATAATCAAAACTCATTGGTTACAAACTCCAAGAACTTAACTCTAAGTTCTACTAGTTGAAATAGCTCTACTACAATCACCTCTACTCACTTCAACAGTTTCACAATTGACTAACTCTAATTGATTGACCTTAGGTAACTCTACCTAAGCACTCTACTGCCAAGAGAAAGATATTACTCTTATAAGATGAGTAATTCAATTACAAAGCATGACTTAACTCAAGAATAATTAAACTTAAAGCACACACAGAATTGGAACTTGAGAAAAGGAGAGTTTTTGCCATTTTGTTTATTCACTAATTTTGCAAAAACCACTTGAATGGGAGGCATCCTTTTATATTTATAGTAGTGAATAAATCAGGGTAGAATTTTTATTATACCAAGGTTACAACGGGTACTCTACACTCTCGCACAATTAGTTACACTAGCGAACAAAATTGTGCAGAGATGTGACAGTTGTACCATTTCATGATGAGCCAGGGTCCTGGACCTTTAAAGGAAACTGATCATCATCAAAAAATTAGACATCAATTTTCCACTTTTTTTATGATGACAAACGATAACCTCAGGACATTAAAATTTATTCAATTATTTGAGCA
Organism: Capsicum baccatum var. pendulum; assembly: GCA_030864225.1. Taxonomy (NCBI): domain Eukaryota; kingdom Viridiplantae; phylum Streptophyta; class Magnoliopsida; order Solanales; family Solanaceae; genus Capsicum; species Capsicum baccatum. The sequence goes on along the minus strand of CM061557.1, from coordinate 218,445,465 downwards.
CTCATTCTTGTCCATATGTGTTCCCATTATCACCGTGTTTTCTTTTATAATATTCCCTCTATCAATATTCCCCCTATTTCATAGCCACATCAACATCATACACTTTGCATAGCACTTAGTTCCTACCATAATGAATTTAGTATTCATCCTTTTGGCATTATTGAAAAGAAAGAACAGTAAACTAAGAATAAAATAAGCCCAAATTTGTTAACACATGGCCACTGAGGCAAACTAACATGAATGAACTCTTAAGTAAAAAAGACGGATGCTAAACATAAATAAGGAATTCATTCACATGAAATAGGATCAGTACCATTACAGCATACCAAAAAACATAAAATATCTAAATATTCAAAAATCCATATTAGAATCACGGACAGGAAACTGAAAAAGAGAAGAATTAAAAATATGAGGGAAAGGGCTTAGGTAGATGGAGGTTTAGGGGAGAAGGTCTTTAGAAGAATATTCATTCTAGCACTTACAGTAGCATGAGAATCCAACAACTGCTTTTTTTAGGTCCTTTACCTCAGCATTCAAACTCTGGACCTCATCAGTATGTGTTTAAACCTTCTTTTTCAGATCTACATTTTCTACACTAAGTGTTTTATAGGCTCCTGTCCCTCTGATAACAGCTGCTGATTTTTCAATTTCAGTGTAAGGATTTTTGCATCCTTAGTCAGTATAGCAACTCTTATCTCCTCAAATTTCTTACTCAAACTCTCTTGAACCTCCAACAGTTATGACAAATGGGACATGGTCACAACATTTTCTTTAACACACTCGTTTTCAACTAAAGTAGTCAGGGTGAGCATTTGCTTCATAGTTTTAGGAGTTCCCTTTTCATAGACTACCCCAAAATAATCAAATACTCTATTCAAAAAGTATCCATAAGATATACCATGTCTTTTATCTTTATCTTGGATTAATTTGAATATATTTTCAATCATCAATACAGGCAGACTAATCAACTCAAATTTGCTAAGGCAGTCAATCACATACAAATCTACACCAGAAGTAATAGTTCTTTTCTCAGATCTTGGAAGCACTACTTTGTTAACAAACTCAAACACCATTTAAATTCACCATTGATAAACTTCTTCCTTACCCTATCCACTGAAGTTCATCCTACTTTTAAAGTATCAATCATAAACTCAGTTAAGGGTTGTTGTTTTAAGACATTCCTCACACCCACAATGGGATTATCCAATATTTTCCCAAGAATCTCTTCATCTAATTTTATCTTCTTTCCTAGGACTAGAGCAGTCAAGCTTAGCCTATCTTCAGAAAACTTCACAACATAAAATAATTTTCTCACTTCAGCTTTATAGACAGAGGGAATGAGTTCTTCCATGAGATATAACCAGACTTGGTGTGTAACATACTCCACCAGTTCCACCATTCCACATTTTTCAAGGATTCTTAATAAAAAAAACCCTTTCTATCAACACTTTTTTTATTTTTAAGCAATTCATTTCTTTCCTCTCTAGACACAAATTTTTCTTCCTCATCTTTCTTCCTTCTTTTAGAACTACTACTTGGTTCCTATTCTACATTTTTTCTCTTCTTGGGACCAGGTCCCTCAGAGACTTTCTTTTTCTTAACTACAATATATTTTTGTTTCGTTCTAGCAGGGCTTCTAAACTTTGAAGCAGAGGTCCTAGTCCTTCCTTCAACATGAATTTCTTTTCTTTTCTTTTCAATTATGATAGCAACATCATGATCAATATCCTCACCCTCTCCAATGTCTATAACTTCCATATTTTTATCCTTCACTACTGGCTTTCTTTAGTCATTTTCTCTTAGCAGTAGATGACTTGCTAGCCTTCATGGCATCCCCTAGCAACTTTTTCTCAGAACCCCTAGCTAAGTATGTCCTAGTAACCTTCCCACCAGTTTCCACAACCTTCTCTTTACCTTTAGTTCCCCTTTATTTCTGCACTGACCATCTCAGTGGTGGTTTATAATCATTTGTCTCATCCTCCTCATTTGGTGGTTGCACAAACTTACCACCTTCAATATTACCTCCTTTAGGAGAGGAGTCTCCGACCTTTTTACCCACTACTTGCTCTTCTAAGCCAAAGAAACCTTCTCTAGGATCATTAGCAAGCAGAATTAAATTTTTAGTCACCCTATCCTCGCTGCTGGATAGATTAAACCTTTTACTCAGATTTCTTTATCAAAAAATTGAGAAAATATGGGATTTGATTTTGAAGGATTAAGGGAACCAAGTGCGTTTAGGGTTTCAGAGAGATCTATTATTTCTAGTTCTTTAGAGAGAAGGTAAACTTGAGAAACTTTGGGTTCAATAACTGAGCCAAAAACTTGATTTTGGTCCACCACCATGGCTGACATAGCAGTAATTTCCATGGTTTTTGAAGTTTCTTCTAGGATGAGTTCATTTATAGGATTAGAAATTTTAATGAAAGAAATGAACTCAGCTTCTTGAGAAGGACTAGAGGAAGAATCTTCTACAGTTTTTAATAATGAAGGATCAAGATTTTTGATTTTGAGATTTTTTTACTGAAGTGATGAGAGATGAACATTTTATTATTCTTTGGTGGGGCTTAAGGGAGTAGGTATTTTAGCCATTTAGAGTTTTTGTGAGAGAGTGAACGAGGAAAAAAACTCATTTATAAGAGGATGAACTTTGAAAAAGATAATTTGAGAGTTAATTTTAGAGAGAATGGGAGAGAAAGGATTTGATTTTAAATTTAAAAGAACTAACCGTTGTCATTTTAGAGACCTTTTAGAGGAAATGACATGTCTCATCCTAATTAGTGAAACCCTTAACCTTTCTAAGAATTTGACATATTTTACTCAAAGAAAGGAATACGAATTTTTTGGACCTACTTTTATGTTTTTAAAGTGAACATTTTTGGTACTAACCTGAGATAAGGGACCAGGTCCCTTACTTTCTTGAGTGAATTCTCATAGTTATGTTTGTCTCATCCGTTCTCCTCCAAAGTTGTTCACCATGTATGTATACCTGCAAAGTTATTATACTGAGTTAGACCAACAAGTGCATACCTTAGCAAGGATACCTGTCTCTTGATCATAACCAATAATATGGAGGAAAACTAAACCATTAAGTAGGTAAGTTCATTTTGATCAGCTCTAGCCTCAACATGTTCTTCACGAATTGCTCCTTGTGAAGAACCTTTGTAAAGATATCTTCTATCTGATCCTCTGTCTTGCAAAATTTCATGCAAATAACTCATTTCTCAATATTATTTCTCAGAAAAGAATGTCTTACATCAATATGCTTGGTCCTCTTATGTTGCACTGGATTTTTTACAATGTTAAGAGCACTTATATTGTCACACATCAAAGGGATAGTGCGTAAAACAATCCCAAAGTCTTTCAGCTGTTGTTTAAACCAAATCAATTGAGCACAACATGAGGCAACAGCCAAATATTCAACTTCAGCAGTGGATTGATGAACTGAGTTTCACTTTTTAGAGACCCAAGAAATTAGGGAAGAACCCAAAAAATGACTCTTTCCTGAGGTGCTTTTTCTATCCACCAAATATCTAGCATAGTCAACATTATCATAGCCTATTATATCAAAACTATCTCTAGATGAATAGTACAGGACTAGGTCCCTTGTACCTTTCAGATACCTGTGAATTCTTTTTGCAATTTTTAAATGAAACTCCTTTGGACAATCCTGAAATCTAGAACACATTCCCACAATGAATATAATATATGGCCTACTTGCAGTAAGATATAGTAAGGATCTGATAATTCCTCTATACATGGTCTTATTTACTGAGAGAGCAGGTTTATCATTATTCATCTTTGAACTGCTTCTAATTGGAGTATCAATTGGCTTGGCTTCTCCCATATTATATTTATTCAGCAGCTCCTTGATGTATTTTTCTTGATAAATTATTATCCCTGGAGAGGTTTTCTTGATTTGTAAGACTTGGAAGAAACTCAATTCACCCATCATGCTCATTTCAAATTCACTCCTCATTAGATTTGTAAACTCTTCACATAGGAATTCAGAGGTGGCTCCAAAAATTATATCATCAACATATATCTGGACAATTAGCAAGTTTCTACCTCTTGACATCAAAAAGAGAGTATTGTTAATTTTCTCTCTTTTAAATCTATTTTTAGGAAGAAACTTTGAGAGTCTCTTATACCAAGCTCTAGATGTTTTCTTTAACCCATAGAGAGTATTATCCAATTTGAGCATATGATGTGGATAGTCTGTACCTTCAAAACCTGGAGGTTGTTTAACAAAGACTTTTTTCATCAGCTTCTAACTTTGAAAAACACTTTTGACATCCATTTGGAAGAGTTTGAATCCCATGTAGGAAGCAAATATGATAAGAATCCTGGTAGCTTATATTCTTGCTAGAGGAGCAAATGTCTCATCATAGTTAATTCCTTCCTCCTGGTCATAACCTTGAACAACTAACCTTGCTTTATTTCTATTGATAGTTCCATGCTTATACTGTTTGTTTCTATACACCTATTTAGTCCCAATAATTTTTCTGTTAACAGACTTGCAGACCAGGTGCCAGACTTTTATTTTTTCAAGTTGTTGAAGCTCCTCCTACATGGCATTGATCCATTCAGCATTTTTAAGATCTTCTTTCACATTTTTGGGCTCAATTTGTTATAAGAAGGCTAATAAGGCCATGAAATTTCTAACTTGAACTCTTGTTTGAACTCAAGATTCCAAAGGAGATATCATATTTGTAAGGAGGTAAGAGGCTTTGTGCTTCTAATTTATCATTCTGAATTGAGTTCTGCTAGGACTGTCCTTGGAGATTTTGACTAGAGCCTTCTTGATGTTCTTCAATTGTGGTTAGATTCGGACTCACCATCACCTTCATAATTCTCAACCATATCAGCTTGTCCTTGACCATTATCTATAGTCATGTCATCCATTAGAATAGGGATGAGTTCTTCTATATTAGAGTCTTTATTTCCACCAGAATTTCTAAACTATTTTGACTCATACAGGACTATATGTACACTTTCTTCTACTCATAGGGTTCTTTTGTTTAAGACTTTGTATGTTTTTCTTGTTGAGGAGTATCCAACAAATTTTACTTCATCACTTTTAAAGTCAAACTATCCTAGCTCATTATTTCTATTGTTTAGAACAAAGAATTTGCACCCAAATAGTTTGAAATAGACAAGCTTAGGATTTTTGTTGAACATAAGCTCATATGGGGTCTTGTTCAAGAGAGATATGATCAAACACCTACTAGTCAAAAAATAAGTGGTGTTAACAGCTTTAGCCCAAAAGTTTTTTGGAAGCCCACTGTCAGTCAACATGGTCCTGGCAATCTCTATTCTTTATTTCAATAGCCTTGTTTTGCTGAAGAGTCCTAGGGGGAGAGAAATTATGACTTATTCTATTTTCAGCATAAAAATTTATAATTAGGGAGTTTTCAAACTCAGTTCCATGATTAGATCTGAGTCTAGCAATTTTGCAGTTCAGCTTCATCTGGATTTTCTTGGAAAATGTCACCAGAAACTCAGAGGTTTCATCCTTGGTTCTCAAGAACATTATCCGGGTAAACCTAGAGTAGTCATCCACAATAAAAAATGCATACCTCTTTCCACCTCTACTTTGGACTCTAATAGGTCCATATAAGTCCATATGAAGCAATTTAAGTGGTCTAGAAGTACTAACCTACCTTTTCTGCTTAACGCAGGATCTGGTTTGCTTTCCCTTGACACAAGCATCGCAAACCTTGTAGTCTAAAAACTATAGATTTGGCGTATCACGGACCAAGTTCTTTGAAACTAATTTGTTTAGTAAAAAGGAATGTACATGTCCCAGCCTTCTGTGCCAAAGATCGGTGTTTTCACCTTATATGTTCAAGAAGGTTAACTCATAGTCAGCTACAGAATTCATATCATCAATATACATATTCTTGGGCCTTTTAGCTCTAAGAAGGACTTTTCCAGACTTCAAGCTTGACATAGTACATCCATCATATAGGAACTTCACCTCATTACCTTTGTCACAGATTTTAGATACACTTAGAAGACTATACTTGAGACCATCTAAAAGATACACATCTTCTGTTGCATGATCAAAAGGTTTTCCAATATTTCCCACACCATGGATATAACTCTTTTACACGTCCACCTTAAAGTGTCTTGAGAGAGAGAAAACAGACAGTCCTCCCCATCATATGCTTTAAAGATTCATTATTCATCAACCAGTTCTGACTACATTCCCTTTTTTTTACCAGCAAACAGAGCCATTTGTTAGATTTGGTACCTCACTGGAGTTTAAGTTCCTAAAATAAAGATAAAGGTATGATTAAATATTTCTTGGACCATCTAGGTAGTGCGTTCTTCATTAGTTTCTCGAGAGTTTGGAACCCTTAGGACAAGATTTCTCTTGCGAATATACCTAGAACTGTTTATTTTAGCTCTAGGCCAACTTTGACAGGCCTTCTTCAAGATTCCATCCCTTCCATAATAAGTACATAGAAGTTTGTGGACCTTGATTTTAACACCATAAATAGAATTTCCAGGAGACCCAAGTGAGTGGGTTCTATACTGATATTCAAGGCCTTTACAATTATTTATTCTCTGACTGGTTAAATTAGAAAGGATTTGTGAAGATGTAGTCCATTTTAGGAATTTGTTAAGATCTTCTCTTATACAGACTAGGTCCCTTTCTATTTCTCATTCTTATGGAGTACAGTCATGAGGTGTTTTTGAAAATCCCTCGATTTATCTTTAAGCTTAATTTAAAGCCTTGAGGATTCTTTCTTTCCTTTACCATCCAAATCATTTACTTTCTCCAGTTGACTCATTAAACTCAGATTTTCAGATTTCAATTATGGAAAATTCTTGAGTCTCAGATAACTGGAGATTTAAAGAAATCAATTCAATCTCTTGATTTTCTGCTTTTTATCTAGATCATTTTTCTCAACAGTCAATTCATAAATAAAATCAATCAACATATTTCAAAGCTTCTTATCTTTATAATAGAGTAGTTATCTAAATTTTCCTTAATGGAAGAGAGAGTTACCTTATTTTATTCTTCATCATCTGTGTATGCTATAAGAGAAAATAAGGAATCATAGGTGACTTCATTATCCTCCATAGCCAGCATAGACATATCTTCAGGTTTTTTAGTTTTATCAGACTCACTGGAGGAATCTCTCCAGACTGCTAAAGCCTGTGTCACTACATAATCAGCTGCATCTTTTCTTCCTAACTTATCAGGGACCTGGTCTTTCTTCCTTCCTTTATTAGCTCTAGACTTCAGATATTCTTGATAGTCCATTTTCTATTGTGGACAATCTTTGATAAAATGCTTAGGACTTCCATATTTGTGTCAAACTTCAATAGTGCCTACCTTTTTGTTGATACTTTCTTTTCTTTGGAACTGGCCACTTTTCTTTATTTCTCTCACAATACTTTTGTCTAAGTAAGAAACATCAGTATCCTCCTATATTGATTCAGACTTTGATATTTTTAATGCCCGAGACTTTTTCCTTTTTACCTCCTTCTTATCTTGCCCTTGTTGTTTCTTGAGTTTTTATGTCTTTAGATTACTAATAAGTTCATCCATAGTGAGAGTCTTCAGGTGTCATGCCTCAGAAATAGAAATAACTTTACTTTCCCAGGACTTAGGAAGAACTCCCAAAATTTTTCTCACTTATTTATACAAGGGAATCACTTCTCCTAGACAGTGCAACTCATTTGTGATTGAAGTGAACCTAGTGTGCATCTCTTGAATTGTCTCTCCTTCCTTCATAAAAAAATTTTCATACTAAGCAGTCAACATGTCAACTTTAAATCCTTCACATCAGTTGTACCTTTATGAGAAGTCTTCAAACAATCCTAGATTTCCTTAGCATTTTCACAAGTGGAAATTCTGGTATATTTATCTGGTCCTATACCACACACAAGCAATTTCTTAGCCTTGTAATTCTTCTTAAATTTCTTACGATCTTCATCATTAAATTCTCTTCTGTTTTTGCCAACCATTCTTGATATGTCTCCTTGTTTGACCTCTCTAATAGGTACATAAGGACCATCAAGTATTACATCAATCAACTCACTGTACTCAGACAAAATAAAGTCATACATCTTGGTTTTTCACCACCTATAGTACTGCCTATTAAAGTGGGTAGTCTAATGATGGATTTCCCTTCTTCCAGATTAGGTCAAGCAGCCATGATCAAGAAATCACTCTAGGTGTGAACCTTTATGACTGTCATCACTTTGATACTAATTGTTAAAATATGGGGGTGCACCACAATTCTAGGGACATAGTCCCTAAGATTATGATAAAGGAAATAAAATAGTAACAAACTAAAATTGGCAGGAATTGAAAGAACACGGTGATTTATATGGAAACCTCTTTGCTCAAGGGAGGAAAAACCATGGCTTGCCCTTACAAGCACTCAAACTCAACTATAATCAAAACACATTAACTACAGACTCCAAGAACTTAACTCTAAGTTTTACTAGTTGCAATAGCTCTACCATAACCACCTCTACTCACTTCAATAGTCTCACAATTGACTAACTCTAATTGATTGACCTTAGGTAACTCTACCTAAGCACTTTACTGCCGAGAGAAAGACATTACTCTTATAAGATGAGTAATTCGATTAAAAAGCAAGACTTGACTCAAGAACAATTAAAATTGAAGCACATACAGATTTGAAACTTGAGCAAAAGAGAGTTTTCATCATTTTGTTGATTCAACAATTTTGCAAAACCACTTATATGAGATTCATTCTTTTTTATTTATAGTTGTGAATAAATCAGGGTTGAAATTTGATTGGACTAAGCGTCACAATGGGTACACTGTACTCCTGCACAGTTAGTGGCACTAACGGACAAAATTGTGCAGAGATGTGACAGTTGTACCACTTCATGATGAGCCAAAGACTTGGTCCTTTAAAGGCAAATAATCATCATCAAAACTTGATACATCCAAAAATGTCATAAAAATAATAAAGTTAGACGACAATACAATAACATAATCTCAAAAAAGTAGATCTTTTTTTTTTCTTTCAAAGATTTAAAAAATAATTAATAAAACTGTGTGTTACTTTTTTTTTTTACAAAAACAAAGGCTTTTAAAATACACCACGAAAAACATCAACCCAAATAATAACTATAAAAAAAACACAAAATATGAAATGAAAGAATTTACACCAAAAATGTTACTATCTAACAACTTTAAAATTAAATTTCATGTTGTATATGATAAGAAACATTAAGCCTTAGAGACATGCAAACTATGATAGTGAAAAAAATGAAAGTGGCAAAAACTTAGTACTACAAGTATGTAACATATTTCTCTAGTATGTATATAAAGGTGGTCAATGCTATTATATTATTTCAATTTTTGATGTGTAACTTTTAATGTTAAAATCAAAAGTTTGGTAAAAGAAAATAACAAATTCCAATGTTCAAAACAAATAAGTTGATTATACCTGGTGGATTGAAAACTTAAAAAAGAGTAGAGTCGTGTTGATAACATGTTTCAATATTAAGAGCAAGACTAACAATGTAAAGAACAAGACAACGAGAACAATGAAAATCAAATAACAAGAGAACAATATAAGATAAGTTTCTTCTTTCTTTCAAATAACTTCTTCAAGACCTCTATTTATAGTATTACCTAGAAGGATTTCAAGAGGTGTCATAAACAGGACATTAACTCATAAGAAAATAGGAAAGAATATGAGGAAATGGATGATCAATGAGGAGGTAGTAGAGATGGATGGATGATCACTTAAAGGAGGAATTATACTAAGAAGTTATGGACATCCACATTATTATTATCATTTGCAACACTATTCCATTATATTGTGCTTGATTAGTAGAATTGTTTTTTATTGATCTTTTCGTGCGTTTTCTATTTCATTATATGTAGACATCACTTAATAATTTTTTCAGATTCACCCTGGATGTCAAAGGTCCTTTCCAAATGGACAAGTGGCAATTACCTAGCATTAGAACTACTTAACATGATGTTACTGCTTTCATCAACATTAAAAAATGTTCTGTGCATATTGGTAATCTGTATTTTTGTTTGATAAATTCCCTCCTTCCTCAATTTTTATTTAAATTGTGTGTTCAAATGAGTGTTGTAACTTTTACTTTAGGTCAAGCTAAGTGCCTCTTCTAGAGTTCTAAGGGATCGTTTGGTGTAAGGTATTAAAATATATTATTTTGAAATAAAAATAATAGTTCCGATACAAAAATTTTGGTGCATTGTTTGGTCGCCAATTTCGAGATAACTTATTTCGAGATTAACAAATAGTACCGGAATAAGTTATTTCCATCCTTTGGGTGGTATAAATAATTCCAACATATTTTACCTACGGATAAAGCCATAATATGATAAAATTACCCTTCAAGCCCTTGGATTATCACTCTTCATTTATATATTACTTTACTTCACTTTACTACAATATATAAGAGAGAATGTGAGATTTTGGTAGTCCTCGCATTAATTTTTTTGTCAATTTTATCCCTAATTTATATTTTAATTACTCTAAAAATTTTCATCTATTTTTATAAATTTGAACGATTATACAGGCTTATTAAATGCTACAAAAGTGATGAGTAATGGAAAAATAATAGTGACACCATAAAAACTATTTATACAATCAAATTTAAAATTGATCCAAGGATTTATTGCCTTTTTATTTTGTACAAATGTTTATTAATCTTACTTCAAATTTTTATTTTTCCTAACAAAGTTATTACGGAAAAGTAATAAAAGTATCTTGACATTCCTTTTCTAACTTAGTACGCCCTCCATTCCATAATAATTGAATTGTTGAAGATTTTCAAAGTTTGTGAGATGAATTTTATTGATTTGGGCCTGAAAAAATTGCGGTACGCCCCATGTTTGAGATTTATTGGGGTTTATAGTGGTAGCATAGGGATCATACTATTGATCCTGTTGGGGGTGCGGGGGCAAAGCCCCCATGGTATGGACCTGTATGTTTTTGGGCTTAGAGTTTTTTGTGTTCGCACGTATTATAAAAGTGTGACTTAGAGGGTTGGTTTTTATATGATGGCTCTCATGTGTCATTGAAAAACTTGGATCCTCCTTGTATTCCTCTCTGATATAGTGAATTTCTCCTCCTCTGCCCATGATTTTTTGGATCAAGAGTTTCCACTTAAATCTATATATGTTTATCTTATTTTGTTTTCTTATCATATTGCTTATTCTTGTTTGATTTCATAACAAACTGGTATCAGAGTACATGATTATTTTCTCGGGGATGGCAACCATGAAGTATGATATTCCTCTATTGGATCGCAACTCCAAATTTTTGTTATGGTAGGTTAAGATGCGGGTTGTGCTCGCACAGATAGATTTGGACGATGCTCTATTAGGGTTTGATAAGATGTCCTCATCGTGGATAAAAGAAGATAAATGCATAAGGATCGAAAGGCTCTATCTCAGATCCACCTTCATTTATCCAATCAGATTCTATAAGATATTTTGAAGGATACAATTGCCGTTGCATTGTGGTTGAAACTGGAATCGTTATGTATGAAAAAAAGTCTATTTATTAAGTTGCATCTCAAAAAATGACTCTATTCCCATCGCATATCTCAAGTTGCATCTTTGGAGGATCACCTATCTCTCTTTAAGGAAATCATATCTGATTTAGAGACTCTAGAGATTAAGTATGATGAGGAAGATCTAAGTTTAATTGTTTTGTGTTTGTTGCCTGCATCATACTTAACCTTTAGGGATACAATTTTATATAGTCGTGATACCCTGACCTTAGATGAATTCTATGATTCATTATTTTCTAAAAAGAAGATGAAGCATCTTGTTAATAGGTTGGAAACTCTAGGAGATAGTCTCAATCTCTGAGGAAGGACTCATGAGAAGAACTTTGGAGGTGATGATAGGAATAGGTCAAAATCTAAAAACAGAAACAAAACCTGTAATTACTGCAAGAAGAAGGGCCATATCAAATCTTAGTGCTATAAGTTACAAAATAGAAATAAAAAAAAAGCTGAAAAATAAAAAAATCAACCAGAGAAGTTAGGTACAACCAGTGATGTTGAAGATGGTGCTAGTGATGGAGAACTCTTGGTAGTCTTTGATGGTAACTCCAAACCCTATGACGATTAGATTCTTGATTCAGCTTTCACATTTCATATATGTCACGTCAGAATTGGTTTACAACATATGAAAGGGTCTCTAAAAATGTTGTGTTGATAGAAAATAACACATGTTGTAAGATAGTTGGTATTAAAAAAAAATTGGTATTAAAATTTTTTATGGGGTTGTAAGACACTTGGTGATGTGCGGTATGTCCCAGAACTGAAGAAAAATCTTATTTCCATAAGTACCCTTAATTCAAACGGATATAAGTACACTAGTGAAGGTGGAGTCCTAAAGGTTTGTTAAGGTGATATTGTTGTGATGAAGATATTGAGAAAAACTGCTAATTTGTACATTTTACAAAGATCTATAGTTACAGGTGATGCAGTTGTTTGTACTTTATCTCTATTAGATAGTGATGTTACTAAACTTTGGCTTATTCACCTAGGACATAAGAGTGAAAACGAGATGGCAGAACTAAGTAGGAGAGGACTTCTTGATGTCTAGAGTATTACCAAATTGGAATTCTGTGAGCACTGCATTTTTGTGAAGCAGAAGAAAGTCAAATTCATTAGAGGCACCCACAATACTAAAGGAATACTTGATTACATTCATTCTAACCTCTGGTTCCTTCCAGAGTACCTTCTAGAGGAGGTGAAAATTATATGTTGACTATTATTGATGACTATTTCGGAAAAGTTTAGGTGTTCTTCCTAAGGAAAAAGAATAATTTGTTGCCTAATTTTCAAGGAGTGGAAGACTATAATTGAAAAGCAAATAGGGAAATTAGTAAAAAGCCTTCAAACTGGTAATGGTTTAGAGTTTTGTTCGAATTAATTTAATGTTCTGTACAAATAAGAAGGAATCGTACGGCACTTAATAGTTCGTCATACTCCACAGCAGAATGGTGTGGCAGAATGAATGAATATAACTATAATGGAGAAGGTGCGTTGTATGCTCTCCACAGTTTTCTTCTCATTAACTACTCTCCTTCCATCCCAATTAACAAAAAAGGTTCCAAAAGAGGTATGGTTCAATACTCCTGCCATTTACTCTGATTTGAAGATATTTAGATGTCCTGCTTATACTCATGTTGAAAATGGAAAGTTGGAACTTAGATCTGTCAAGTGCTTATTTATGGTTTATAAGTCTGGTGTTAAATGATATAAGCTTTGGTGTCCAGAAAATAGAAAAGTTATAATTAGCAGGGATGCTGGTTTCGATGAAACCACTATGCTTCATGCTTCCCCCTTTAAAGAATCTAGTTCTTCTCCCCTAAATGATTCAAGTGACATGAATCAGCAAAAGTCAAGCACCCACGTTGAATTGAATATTAGATCAGAGTCCACATTAGTGCCTACTTCTCAGTCTAGCCCAAAGATACAGAGTGATACTATTTCATCTTCACTACCAGTGGCGCCAGAATATTCTATTGCTAAAGACAGGCCTAGGAGAGATATTAGATCTTTTCAAAAGTATGGTAAAGCTGAATTGGTTGCTTATGTATTGAATATAGTAGAAGGTGTTGATTCCAATGAAGAACCTTCTTCTTACTCTGAGGCCTTTAGTTGTGATGATTCTGGCCAATGGATGATTTCTATGCAAAAGGGTATGGAATCACTTCATGAGAATGGCACATGGTATTTGATGAGATTACCTAAGGATAAGAAAGTTATCTGTTGCAAGTGGGTATTTAAAAGGAAGGAAGGAACATCGAGATTTAAAGATGCTAGGTATAAAGCAAGACTAGTTGTTAAAGGTTACAGTCAGGTTCCAGGACGCCTTCACAGATGTGTTTTCTCCAGTTGTAAAGCATAGTTCAATTTGAGCCTTGCTTGGTTTGTGCCCATGCACAATCTTAAGCTTGAGAAGTTGGATGTCAAAACTGTATTCTTACATAAAGAACTTGAAGAGGATATCTATATGCAACAACTAGAGGGTTTTGTAGTCTCAGGAAAGAAGGACTATGTATGTTTGCTGAAAAAGTTCCTTTATGTCTTAAAACAGTCGCCCAGACAGACAGTGGTATAAGAGGTTTGACTCTTTTATGAGTTTTCATATATTTAGGAAGAGTAGTTATGATACTTGTGTCTATTTCATGGAGATAAGTGATGGTTCGTTCGTGTATCTTTTCTTGTATATTGATGATATATTGATAGCAACAAAGGATATGAGAGAGATAGTAAAAGTTAAATCCCAACTCAGTAAGGAGTTTGAGATGAAGGATCTTGGAGCAGTAAAGAAGATCCTTGGCATGCAAATTCTGGGGGATAGAGAGAAGTATAAGTTATACTTGAGTCAGAAAAGTTATATTGATAAAGTGTTTAACAGTTTCACTATGCAGAATGTCAAACCTATTAGTACTTTATTGGCAGCTCATTTCAAACCATCAGCTACGTTATCTCCAAAGACAGATGATGAATGTGACTATATATCTCGAGTTCCATACTCTAGTGTCGTTGGGTCTCTTATGTGCACTATGGTGTATTCCCAACCAGATTTATCGTGTGCAGTTAGCAGATACATGACAAATCTTGGTAAAGAATATTGGAAAGTAGTTCAGTGGATTTTAAGATACTTGCATGGATCTGCTAATGTTTTTTTGCAGTTTGGGAAAAATAGAGAGACTACAGTTGCCTTGTCAACTATTGAGGCAGAGTACATGGCTATTACAGAGGCTTGTAAAGAAGCTATTTGGTTGAAGGGTCTGTTTGATGAACTTAGCAAAGACTTACAGATTACTACGAGCTTTTGTGACAGTCAGAGTGCTATCATCCTTACAAAAAATCAGATGTTTCATGAGAGGACAAAGCATATCGATGTTCAGTATCATTTTCTGCATGAAATTATTGCTCGTGGTGATATTTTGGTAAGTAAGATTAGTACCTATGATAACTCCGCTGATATGATGACCAATACACTACCAAGTTTCAAGTTTGAGCATTGCATGGACTTGGTTGGTATCAGTAGTTAAGATGTGTCCTTATGGGATTTTGTGAAAGAGGTGGGGAGTTTTCTCAAAATGGATTTGCGTTCTAAATTAGAATTTGTGTCACGGTGGAGATTGTTAGAATTTGTGACCCAAAATTTATTGATCTGGTCCTAAAAATATCGTGGTGCGACCCATGTTTGAGATTTTTTGGGGGGTCTATGGTGGTAGCATAGGGATTGGATCACTGATCCCGTTGGGGGTGTGAGTGCGAAGCCCCCACAGTATTCGCCCCCGCGGTACGGACCTAGATGCTTTTGGGCTTAGAGTTTTTTTCTTGTACGCACGTATTATATGTGTGACTTAGAGGGTTGGTTTTAATAAGACGGTTCTCGTATGTCATTGAGAACCTTGGCTCCTCTTTATATTCCTCTCTGATAGTAAAATCCTCATCCTCTACCCATAGTTTTTCTCGTCAAGGATTTCCACGTAAATCTATGTGTGTTCATCTTATTTTTCTTTTGCTTATCATATTCCTTATTCTTGTTTGATTTCATAACAGAGTTTTTTTTTAGTGTTCAAAATAATTGAATTATTCACTTTTCAAGATAGATGTTGAAAAAAATTTCAATATTATCCTTCATTAATTAATTTTTCAAGCTTGACTTCCAAGGACTTGATTTTCTTAGAAATTTCTTACTACATTAATGTGATTTAACTTTCCATTGACCATAACACTTTATATCTTTCAATTTTTCTCATTCATCTTCCTATCAAATTTGGGGAAAAACATGAAAGAGAGTTAAAGAGATTTTAGAGTATGAATTTTGATCGGGATTTGAATATTAATCGACATTGTGATCTACTTCAACATTGTAGTCAAGAAGCTCATTTGTATTATACTCAAATAGAATATTTAGAACAAATTGTATTATAGTCATGTTAATTAACTAAGAATCATATTGAAGTAAACTTTTTTATAGAATAAATTTAGAGGAAAATTAAAAATTTAAATTTGGATCTTTTTAAATTTTTAAGTTTTTTTTTTACCTCCAAAAAGTTTGTTGCCAATTTTAAGATCTTTAAGATTATCAGGATAAAAAATTTTACCTCCAAAAATGTTAAACGTAGCTAGAGGGAGTAATATGTTTAATAATTCTAAGAGTCTTTTGTTGAATTTTATACTAGAAATAAATGAATTAATTAAATGAGTATTAAGAGTTAGCATGATCATTACTAATGTGTTGGAGTTTGAAAAGGGCAAAATTGAAAAAAAAATTCTAATTTGTGTCTTCTTCTTTTTTTTTCTTAACATGTGTGTCATATTCGAATAATTCCATTATAGTGGAATGGAGGGAGTACATGCTTAATTATTAAATAAAAAATTATTTTTTATATATCGTTTAAAATATTTGAAAATTTATTTTTTTAAAAATAAAATTTAACCCTCCAAATATTAATGATACTAAAATGAAAAATAAAAATAATTCTTTTTCACATTTTCTAATGATGAATTTTTTAACAAAAAATGGGATCATCAAAATTTTATAGAATTAAGGACAAAATAAATAATTTAACGTGCAATATTAAATCTTCATACATGTTTAAGAAATATCAACATAAATTTTTTAACATGTATTTTTAGAAAAAAGAAACTACTAAAGTTTAAAAAAAAAATTAGTAACTTTTCAATTTCTTTTGTATGGTTTAATATGAAAGAATACAATCTAAATTAATTTTAGTACCACAAATCAAACAACCACTAAAAGATAATACTCCCTCCGTTTAAAAAAGAATGATCTACTTTCCTTTTTAGTCTATTTCAAAAAGAATAACCCTTTTTCCCTTTTGGCAATACTTTAATTTCAACTTTCTACATGGAATGTTTAGGATCATAAGATTAAAGGACATTTTGGTACATTTGACACAACTTTAATTTAAGGCCACGAGATTCAAAAGTCTTCTTTATTTTCATAAACGCCAAGTCAAAGTAAATCATTGATTTTTAAACGGAGGGAGTACCACATAACTAATCTCAAAACAACTAATCTCAATATAACTAATCTCATCATAATTAACAAACAACCCCAAAAGGTATATACAATACAATCCAGAACAAACGGGACAAACTTATTTAGAAAAATGTGATAATAGAGCTTAAGATTCACACACACCACATAAGATGGAAGGATCATTATCAAGCAACATAATTAGGGTTCCATGAGAGGCCGAAGAGGATCCTCAATTGTGACAATTTTCTTCCACCAACTTAATTAAGGTAGCTTTCACAAATTAGTAAAAACTTATTCATTTCCATTAACACATAAATACATACATACATTCATACATTAACCACATATATTAAAGGCTAAATACATATACAGGCCCCTCAACTATTCGAATTTTTCCGTATAGGTATCTTAATTAGGACAGGTATCTATTGAACCTTTTACTCCTTCATAAAACATTTCAATTAAACACAATTGCTGATGTGGCGCTGACATGGCGTGGCATGTGTAATACACTCTCCAGTAGGAGAGTGAGAGACGATAATTCATCAAAAAAAAAAAAAACCATAAAAAATCCAACCAACTAAAATAAGACATATTAAAGAATTAAAATGAAAAAAAAGCATCATCTTCTCCATAACTCTTACCATTTTCCATTATTTTTACATCCAAAAAATAGCATCATGTTCTTCTCTGTAACTCACTATTTTTCATTTTTTCTACATACAAAAAATAGCATATCTTCATAACTCCTAAATTATCAAAGCAAACATGTGAAAGATTCTTCCGTGATGTTTATCCGAAAATCCACTCCTAAAAATCTCCACTTGTAAATGGTTCCCTCACACCTCCATATTTTATTTTATTTTATTTGTGAAACACAACCTGAGCGACTTCAACATTAATCAAGACAAATGTAATCCAAATCCATGGTCTTAGAGAAGCAACAATAGTTTGTTATCATCTATCAACATTCAATGTTAACTGAAATTGCAAACCAGGTTAACAGAAAACAACGTACTCATTGGTAGCAAGAATTTTTGACTTGTAATACGAAATCCTATAGAGGCTAAGAAAAAGAACAGGAAAAAAAACCTCACACCTCCATATCTCACATTCAATAAAGGAACCAACCCACCAAAGAGCACCATGAAGAACAACACACCAAGGAAGCTAATACTAGCAACCTTCTTAGTTTTCACCTCACTCTTCTTTTTCTCCACTTTCTTGCTACTTTTTGGCACGAGCGCTGCTGCCTGAGGTTTCGATTTTGAAATCGAAACCGATTCTTCATCAACATTATTACCATTATCACTTAACGAAAAAGTAGTCGACTTTTGGATTTTACTTTCGTTATTCGAATATTCACTACACTTTTTCCCATTAAATATCGAGCTACATTTACTTATACCAGCATTAACACATACAACTTTAAATTTCAACTCAAAAATAATATCTTTCAATGAATTTTTACCTGAATTCGGAGAAAAATGTGCCGATTTATTTGAATCAGATTCATAATTCAGCCCTTCTGAGAGATTTGAATTGTTCAAAAATAAATGTTTCTCTATGTTAAAAAATGAAGAACCATTTTTTTCTTGTCTTCTCAAAAATAAAGAAAGTAAGTTTGGAATGGAAGAGGGGGCGGGGAGAGGGAGAGGGAGGATCGGGTAGCTTGAGTTTGTTTTGGGGGAGGGGTATTGTAACGCCCCGAGATCCCATCCCGAGATGTCACCTGGTGCTTGTAACCCCGAAGGACCACAAGCTAATCCTTTACTGATATCTGTACCTGTACACTAAATAATATCTGGAATAAATGTAGAAACTAGCCATAAGGTTCAACACATCTATAAATACTCAAAATATAAAACTAAATACTATACAATACATCCGTCTGAAAAGCCTCTAATCTGACTGAACTATGGAGTTGATAGGATAGATCCCCAACTAACACCGTCAACTAAAAGTAAATAAGATTTTGATTACAATAATAGAAAACTGAAACTCATCCTCAAAAAAAGAGGACTCACTGTTACTGCTGCGGACTGGGACTGATACTCTAGGTACTGTGCCTTTAAACCTATGGTGTCAAATGAAACACCATAGCGTAAATGTGTCAGCACAAAATGTACCGAGTATGTAGACAGAGTAAGGCTAAATGCAAGGGCTCATACATGCAAAATATGTATAACCTAAATGATCATGAGAATACCGCATAAAAACAAGCACACATACAAGAACTTGCCTTGTGTGTCTGAGGTTGTAGTATATTCTGTGTTGTGACTGATGCTAGAACTTGCCTGGTATGTGTGTAAAGCGAAATAAAGAGTGTGAGTTTAGGAGATGATTTAGGCATTTCTTTGGCAACCTGTACTTGTTTACCTTCTTTTTACCTACCCGTGGACATTATCCTAGTTAACCCCCTTTGAGCCTTTAGCTAATTTCTTTGACAGCCTCATATGTAGCCTAATCCATTTTTTTTCAAGATCATAATTTGATCCAAATTCCTAAGCGCTTTAAATTGTAAAGTCATGTGACAAAATAGGAGGAAATTGGGTGAGAGTGATGCCTTAAAGTGTATTGGTACTTGAATTTGTTATGAAAAAGAGTGGCTATTATAGAGGTGTGTTATAAAAAAAGAATATAAATGAAAAGAAAAAATAAAAAGTTAATTCTGTGTAAAATTGAATAACAAAATAGGTGAAAAGGGGTGGTAGATAAAATAAAGGTAGCAGGGTTGTTTAAAAGAGAGAAATTAATGACATAACGTAGTGTATTAAAGCGCTTAGGGAACTTAGTCACTATTTCTGGCCAAAATAGTCCTACCTGTCCCTTAGCCTACATTACAACCTGTAAAGACCTATTTGATCCTAAGCTTAGCATTCTGATATTAGTAGAGCATTACACTAAGGGCAATCCTATGGTCATCAAGTGCAATATATGAATTCTTTGTGAGAGTGAGAGCAATGAGAATATTGTACCCATGTTTCAAAAAATGCAAAACTTGTGAGTGATTATGGGTGATATCTTGTGTGAGACACACATGGTTGACGAGTTTTGGGTAGTTGTGTATGATTCTTTGTGCCTTAAATTGTGGATATGAATTAACCATCATCACGAGTCTATGTTGGAGGTTGAATTGTTTCTAGTAGTGATCAAGAAAACTACTCTTTGTTAATGATTGACATGCCTGTCTTGATGAATATTTTGTGCTATTACTGTGAAATCCTAAGTACATGTTTACATGGACATAATATTTTGTTCGAGGATGAACAAAGCTTTAAGTGTGGGGTGTTGATGTTGGGCGTATTTACACGCCTAAAGTACTATAATTTACCAATATTTTAGCTAAGTTTTAAGGACAAAATATATAATTCCTGCACTTTTAGTCCTTTCTCCTGTAAGTGAGCTAACCAACGTGATTAGCATGTTTTCAGGTATAAATGATGAAGATTTCAGCACTTTGTGGACCTTTGGGCAGCAAAGGAAACTTCACATAAGAAGGAAGGCAGCTTTTGGAAACTTGAGGACTAAATGTGATGCATGGAAAATATGTCCCGGGCAAAATCAGTATTTCTAAATACTTAGGGGTGCAGCAATAACCCAGTAGGACGAGGACAAGGATAAAAACCCTATTTCAGTAGGACAAGGATAAAAACCCTATTTCAGTAGGACTAGGACAAGGATGTTATAAAAACCCTATTTGCTGAATTTTTCAGCATTCATCCTATTTTCTATTCAATTCTATTTTTCTTTTATTCGACATTTAGTACTATTCACGTTACTTTCTGACACAGAAAGCACGGCTCTTGTGACCAACGTGAGATCGTTCAAGCTTTGGTATGATGATGATGTTTATTGCGATCTCCGTTGCTCTCATGAGTAGCTAAACTTCTCTGTTATGGTTATGGAAGCCTTTTGATATACTATCTATTACTATGAGTTTGTGAATTCTTGATGCGTATGCTACTTATATCATTACTCTCTTCATCTTAATTAAATTCTTGTGGTTGAAAACATAGGAATACGCCAATATAGAATTAACTTGTTCGAGAGAGAAGTTACATGTTTGGAAAAGAGTGTGTGACAAGGAAATAGGGCTACCAACCCCTGTTTACAAGTTAATGTCGTAACTGGATTAACCTCTTGGAGAGTTTGTACCGTTATTTACATGCTTTAAGCTCGAGAGAGTTAAAGTGAGATAATCCTTGATGGTCGAGAGACGCTAGGATTTACCATTAGAATACGAACTTCTATAAGTGCATGCATGTCTGTATTCTGCATAACTCATAGTTAATAGATACGTAGAACTCATAAGGTGGACATAACCCTAACTCATAATTTTCATTGATTAAAACCTACTAAACAAAGCTTTCCGTTTTTACTTTGCTATTCTTAATTCACGTCAAACCCAAAATCCCCCCTTCTCAGTGGAATTTTCGAACAACAGTCTACTAATAGTTGCATCCTTAGTGACCAAGTATTCCCTGTGGGATTCGACACCCAACCCAGTTGGGTTCTATATTTGACAGCGACCGCTTACACTCTTACGAGAGTTGTAGTTTGAGCGTTATCAGTACCATACGGTCTTGACTTCTAAAGATTGATACTGAAATGGCAACTGTGGGAAGTAGTCACATAACCAACATGCCCCGACCTACCACAGGTGGGATCCAACCTGTAACCCCAGTTGGAAGGGCGTCAATATCGTACCACGGGTAAAGACTCATTCTTGGGTTAAGCCACTCTGATGGGATGACCCTCGCAGGAAGTCGACCTGAGGCAATATAATAGTCAACCTCTCTGACGGTGATAGCCTCTACTGACGAGGACTCTTGTATCCTGCGCTGGCTACGTAGTTCTGGAGTTCAGGGATTGCTACTAACAACTCCGGCCTCTTTCTCTGACGGGAGAAATTGCCATCCCTTTCCTCACTCGGTGCTAGTTTCTACTCCCAACTGAAAGAATCTTACTGAATCCTTGGAATGAACACAATAAAGCTGAATATGTTTACATGATCATATTTCTCAAATGATCTGTCTTAAATATGCTGAGATCACTTAGTTTCGTATCTGATAGAAATAATATCGAATCACGATATCTAACTGATGATACATAGCTTGATTAGATTATTCGAATCATTTCTGAGATTAGAATTAAATCACTTGAGTTCCATTAGGACTAGGCTGAGTACAGGTTTGAGGCTATATTACTAGCAATACAAATATTACATAGATAACTGAGATTACTGAGCTTTCTTGAGATTCGCACTTGTCTGAGAATACAGAGTTCTATAATTCACTGAGTTCTGAAAATCATGGCTCGGTTGAAATTATCAAGAAACTGACACGGTCTTTAGACAACAGCTTTATTTTCAGGTATAAATACCCCCAAGACTCGATAACATAGAAGTAAAGCTTCATCATTCATTCAAGCATAACAAGCATTCATGCATCATTACTATCATTCAGGCGTATTCACAAGAAATTCATAAATCATGTCATATATTCAATTTCACAATCATTAGAACATCACCTCAAGCCTCCAAGGATTTACAAACGTCTACTCATCATCACAACTACCAAGGGGTCACTCTAAGCATTTCAGAATCATAACATACTTTCCCCCTCGCAAACCTTACGGCATTGCATCTATCATTTAGGAAATATAAACCTCTATGCACTATCATGATTACCAAAGAATAGCTCCCAAAATTTAGGGGGTCATCAATATCGATTCATCGTCACAAACTACCTTAAGGAAGGCATTCTATTAAATTATACCCCATTCAACGAAGTCTTACATCAAATACCTTACACCTATATCGGTCTCAACATATATCTGGATATTACTAGATTTCGGGAAAACTTCACACTATCATGTCATTACTCTCTTTCTAACCACTTAGCATGTATCAAAACTTAAAATAAATCAAAGAGCATTCACTTGGGAGATTTACCGTTATTTCGTCTCAACTTACTCACTATGGTCTTTCGACAACCACTAGACATGTCCGGTTCTACACCTACTCGGGGATTCCATATTATTATTATGGCTCATTCCACTCACTAAGTCATTTTATCAAACACTAGGTGTGGATAGACTAGCCCTCAACTTTGTGTTTCCCCTTTAACATACTACAATGCCCCTCTATGCTTCACCTCAGCCTTTCATCCAACCTATGGGGTGCATACTCTGCTTATTCAACCATCTCTACACCCTAATTTCATGAACACCTCACATAGATACCAACTTCAAAAGGGCTCATTATAACATCATATAAATTCCACATTAGGGTCAAAGACCATAAATCTTGCAAACAATCATGAATCCAAACTCAACAACACAAGTAACATCAACTTCAACTCATACAAATCATCGAATATCACAAAACATAAAATTCTTAAGTTTATAAAAAGAGGATACTTGAGCTTCTTGGAGAAAAGGACCCAAGAATCAACATCTACATACTTGGGAATTTCTTTTCTTGAAGGCTCTTGGAAGGAGTTCTTGATTTCTATAGATCCTTCTTGATCTCTCTTGAATTTTATAAAAGGAGAAGAGAGTATTTTGATTTTGGAAACCCTAATTTTTGGGTGGAAGAGAGAAAAATAAAGTTGAAGACCCTTAGACCGGTATTTATAGAGCTGGGGGAGGATATGGAAAAGACCAAAATGCCCTTTTAAAATTTGTCTAGAAAATTTTGATCGGGGTCTGTGACGGTCGACCTGACAATCCGTCAGAGGGACTGACGGTCCACCAAGTCATCCGTCACTCGAGGTCCAAGAATGGGACATTCTGCCTCGGTATGACAGGCCCCTTAATGGTCCACCAAGAACTTGGAGGTCCGTCAGATCGACCGTCAAACCTGCAATTCCGACAACGCTCAGTAAAACGGCATAGCTTCTTCATTCGATATTGGATTTTGATTAAATTGGTATCGATGGAAAGCTTGTTCAATGCTCTACATGACTAAAAGTAGAAATTAGACCGTCATACTTAGGAAGATACTTCTGAAACTTTTAGACTCAGATTTTTTGCTTTGCTAGATATGCTCAAAGGCTTAGACTAGAAGAGAACTTTGCGGGGTATTACATTATCTCTCCCTTCGGAACATTTATCCTCGAATGTTTCTTGGTAGGCTATGAATACTGATCAATAGAACTTACTTAAGAAACAGAAACATCTCAAGGCATGACTGCGCAACTAGATCGACTAACATACTTAGTACTCATACTGGGCACGCATCTCTAACACATGGAACACTCGACTGAAGCTACTTGGAGCTGAATCCTCATAGCATGCATGAACAAATAATGCATGAACTCATAGCTGGTCTGATCTCATGAATGCACGGCTGAACACGCACTGACAAGCTAAACTCTGTCTACTGAACGTGTATATCTAATGTATGAATGTCTTAACTGAACTGATCTTCGAAAGCACGACTGACAATACAATGATCATTGATGCTAGCTTCATTAGAAGAATATTAACATGCATCTAAATAAACCTAAGGATATGCAAACATCATAACACCATGAGGTATCTCCCCCTTTGGACCCTATGTCCCTTTAAACACACTTCGCTGAAATACTTGAGCGGTGCACTGGGTACCTGCCGCCTGGGTCATGGTTGACCGATTGAGATATAAAACTCATGCATGACTCATGCTAACATATAATTCTCAAGATGAAATCAATGGATCTAACAATGCATGTCATATAGATGAAGGGCTCATAACATACCGGGTCTATGTCGGAGAGACCTTCATGATCAAGACGAGCCTAAAATACACGGAGTCTATCCCTCTATGTTAACACTCTATAGTCTCGCATTCTATGGCCTGGATTACCACACCCAAAGTAAACATCACTACTGGCTCTACACACGCCTCGGTGGTACCTGTCACACTCTCCACAAAGTGGATGGGTACGAACACCACTAGCACTACTCTGGGCCTTGGAGCTTGACGCTCCCTCGGATCTGACACCCTCAAATGCAGGTGCGGGTACACTAGCCGAAGATGGAGCTGGAACTAAGAATCTCCAACCATACTTAGAATCACTACCACCTTGGGACCCTGACTGCGAGAAACCACAACTACCTTCTTGGCTCTCTTACTCACACTCTCTCTTTCTTTCATCTTGTCCACCTCAATTTGCTACTCATGCATCATTAGCTTAGAAAGATCCATATCTCTATTTAACATAGCAGCTCTGCACTCTTTCAACACATAACTTAAAACCCCAGATAGAAACTTACTCATGCTCGCTCTAGGGTCAGCTCCCAAGTCGGGAGCATACTTAGATAATTGGTTGAACTTAAGAAAATACTCTTTCACAGTCATAGAACCTTGCCTTAGGTTCATGAACTCTTATACCTTATCTTCTCTCATCTCGAGTGGAAATAATCTATCTAGGAAGGCACTCTAAAACTCTGACCAAGTCACAGGAGCTACATTCTCCTCTATACTTTTCTCCCACATCACTACCCAATCATGAGCAACATCCTTCAACCTATAAGATGCTAACTCTACACTCTCCTCCTCAGAGACGTGCATAATTTGGGTGATCTTCTTTACCTCCTCTAGATAAAGCTGCAGGTCCTCACCTACTACTGAACCAAAGAATTCTGGTGGGTTTATTTTCATGAAATTTCTAATCCTAGATGCGGAGGAATTCCTATCTTGCTGAGGTGGGACTACAGACTGAAGGTTTCTCTGAATATTAGTCATAGCTTGGGCTAGCGCCTGAAAAGCTACCCAAAATTCTGCATGTGACACACTCTCATTATAAGGTCCTACTGGTTGAGGGGGCTGACCATTGACCCCATGGACAAAACTTCTACGAGGAGGAATACTCTGTAATTGAAAGAAAGAAGTGGATTAGACTGAGGATCAACCTGAGCTCATGCTCACTCACACAAAATGATTACTGAAAGAAGGGAAACTTCTCCTAGGAACATCCTGAAGCCTATTGTACATAAATATGGTGCGCTTCACACCCATGCATAAGACTATACTAGATGCGGCTTTTCAGACTCCCTAGGACCCTCTTGAACCTTAGGCTCTGATATCAAGCTTGTAACGCCCCGAGATCCCATCCCGAGATGTCACATGGTTCTTGTGACACCGAAGGACCACAAACTAACCCTTTACTGATATCTGTACTTGTACACTGCATAATATCTGGAATAAATGCTAAAACTAGCCATAAGGTTCAACACATCTATAAATGCTCAAAATATAAAACTAAATACTATATAATACATCCATCTGAAAAGCCTCTAATCTGACTAAACTATGGAGTTGATAAGACAGGTCCCCAACTAACTCCGTCAACTGAAAGTAAATAAGATTTTGATTACAATAATAGAAAACTGAAACTCATCCTCAAAAGAAGAGGACTCACTGCTACTGCTGATGACTGGGACTAATCTGCTACTAATACTCTGGGTCCTGTGCCTCTAAACCTATGGTGTCAAATGAGACACCATAGCGCAAATACGTCAATACAAAATGTACCGAGTATATAAACGAGGTAAGGCTAAATGCAAGGGCTCATATATACAAAATATGTATAACCTAAATGATCATGAGAATACCGCACGAAAATAATCACACATACAAGAATGCATAAATCATACTCATAATCCTCACAACTCTAGAGACTTGACCTTGGGTACCGCTTTACTGCAAGCTAAACTCACTACCATCACTGAGATACTAAACCACTGACTCATCTGCTACTGATAACTGATGATCTGAGTATACTTATATCAAAGATTGAGTTCTGAGCTTACCGCTTTCAACTGACAGAATTAGAGATTCAACTTTTCTATCAGATAACTTTGGAAGTTTTATCAATGATAAAAAAATAGGATTATATCCAAATCCGACAATAAGAGTACTCAACAAATTCTGAGAAGAAGACCAAGCCTATCTGATAGGAGATCTTTAAATATGATAGTAAGAATCTGTATATGAGGCCAAGCCTATCTGATGGGATGGTCCATGAATCAATGGAACTATCAGAGTTCTTTACTTAGATAGACGACAGTAACACACGGTCTTGACTTCTAAAGATTGATACTGAAATGGCAACTGTGGGAAGTAGTCACTTAACCAACATGCCCCGACCTACCACAGGTGGGATCCAACCTGTAACCCCAGTTGGAAGGGCGTCAATATCGTACCACGGGTAAAGACTCATTCTTGGGTTAAGCCACTCTGATGGGATGACCCTCGCAGGAAGTCGACCTGAGGCAATATAATAGTCAACCTCTCTGACGGTGATAGCCTCTACTGAAGAGGACCCTTGTATCCTACGCTGGCTACGTAGTTCTGGAGTTCAGGGATTGCTACTAACAACTCCGGCCTCTTTCTCTGATGGGAGAAATTGCCATCCCTTCTCTCACTCGGTGCTAATTTTTACTCCCAACTGAAAGAATCTCACTGAATCCTAGGAATGAACATAATAAAGCTGAATCTGTTTACATGATCATATTTCTCAAATGATCTGTCTTAAATACGCTGAGATCACTTAGTTTCGTATCTGATAGAAATAATATCGAATCACGATATCTGACTGATGATACATAGCTTGATTAGATTATTCAAATCATTTCTGAGATTAGAATTAAATCACTTGAGTTCCATTAGGACTAGGCTGAGTACAGGTCTGAGGCTAGATTACTAGTGATACAGATATTACATAGATAACTGAGATTACTGAGCTTTATTAAGATTCACACTTGTCTGAGAATACAGAGTTCTATAGTTACTGATTTCTGAAAATCATGGCTCTGTTGAAATTATCAAGAAACTAACACGGGCTTTAGACAACAACTTTATTTTCAGGTATAAATACCCCCAAGACTCGATAACAAAGAAGTAAAGCATCATCATTCATTCAAGCATCACAAGCATTCATGCATCATTACCATCATTCAGGCGTATTCACAAGAAATTCATAAATCATGTCATATATTCAATTTCACAATCATTAGAACATCACCTCAAGCCTCCAAGGATTCACAAACTTCTACTCATCATCACAACTACCAAGGGGTCACTCTCAGCATTTCAGAATCATAACATACTTTCCCCCTCGCAAACCTTACGGCATTGCATCTACATTTAGGAAATATAAACCTCTATTCACTATCATGATTACCAAAGAATAGCTCCAAACATTTAGGGGGTCATTAATATCGATTCATCGCCACAAACTACCTTAAGGAAGGCATTCTATTATATTATACCCCATTCAACGAAGTCTTGCATCAAATACTTTACACCTATATCGGTCTCGACATATATCTGGATATCACGAGATTTCGGGAAAACTTCACACTATCATGTCATTACTCTCTTTCTAACCACTTAGCATGTATCAAAACTTAAAATAAATCAAAGAGCATTCACTTGGGAGATTTACCGCTATTTCGTCTCAACTTACTCACTACGGTCTTTCGACAACCACTAGACATGTCCGGTTCTACACCTACTCGGGGATTCCATATTATTATTATGGCTCATTCCACTCACTAAGGCATTTTATCAAACACTAGGTGTGGATAGACTAGCCCACAACTTTGGGTTTCCCCTTTAACATACTATAATACCCCTCTATGCTTCACCTCAGCCTTTTATCCAACCTATGGGGTGCATACTCTGCTTATTCAACCATCTCTACACCCTAATTTCATGAACACCTCACATAGACACCAACTTCAAAAGGGCTCATTATAACATCATATAAATTCCACATTAGGGTCAAAGACCATAAATCTTGCAAACAATCATGAATCCAAACTCAACAACACAAGTAACATCAACTTCAACTCATACAAATCATCGAATATCACAAAATATAAAACCCTTAAGTTTATAAAAAGAGGATACTTGAGCTTCTTGGATGAAAGGGACCCAAAAATCAACATCTACATACCTAGGAATTTCTTTTCTTGAAGGCTCTTGGAAGGAGTTCTTGATTTCTATAGATCCTTCTTGATCTCTCTTGAATTTTATAAAAGGAGAAGAGAGTATTTTGATTTTGAAAACCCTAATTTTTGGATGGAAGAAAGAAAAATGAAGTTGAAGACCCTTAGCCCGGTATTTATAGTGCTGGGGAGGATGTGGAAAAGACAAAACTACCCCTTTAAAATTTGTCTAGAAAATTCCAATCGGGGTTTGTGACGGTCCGTCAGAGGGACTGACAGTCCATCAAGTCATCCGTTACTCAAGTGCCAAGATGTTCTACCTCGGAGTGACGGTCGAAGTGACGGTCCGTCAGAAATCTGACGGTCCACCAGATCGTTCATTACTCAGGGTCCAGGAATGGGACATTCTAACTCGGTCTAACGGGCCCCTTGACGGTCCACCAAGAACTTGGCGGTCCATCAGATCGACAGTCAAATTTGCGATTCTGACAACGCTCAGTAAAACGGCCATAACTTCTTCATCCGATGTTGGATTTTGATGAAATTGGTATCGATGGAAATCTTGTTCAATGCTCTACATGACTAAAAGTAGAAATTAGGAAAATTACACATGATTCAAAGTGTTTCATACTTGGGAAAATACTTCTGAAACTTTTAGACTCAGATTTTCCGCTTTGCTGGATATGCTCTAAGGCTCAGACTAGAAGAGAACTTTGCGGGGTATTACAGGTATTAATGATTTTGTTTAACAAAAATTTAGATTTAATTTTATTAGAAATTTATTTTTATAATTATTTTAAATTAAAATGCCACGTGTAGTCATTTAATTCGTCACTTTGCCACATCATCAGCGTATGTATTACACGCATTTTACATTTTTTTCCACCTCAGTAAATTGGGCTCAATTGAAAGCATTTATGAAGGAGCAAAGTATTCAATAGGTACCTGTCTTAATTGAGGTTCCTATACGAAAAAAGTAAAATAGTTCAGGGGCCTGCATATGTATTCCGCCTATATTAAAATATTAGTAATAATTATTTTCATAACACATACATGAAATAAACATACATACACTATTCTTGATTATCCGTGGTTAACAAAGTTACAAATTACTTGCACCACGACATACTTTATTATATAGGACGTCGTTGCGTCGATATATTACATAGTGATGATTAAAGTACTTCATCCATGTTACTTAATTTTTAGCCACTTGTGTTGCATCTTGGAAAGGAACCATGGCAATTTGATCATCCAAAATGAAATGACAAATAGGCTTATCCCCTGGCTTAACATTGAGCAATTGAAAAGGCAAAGCCTTGGGATTCATGGATGCAGTATCTTCATGACATACTGATACTGCGTTAACTTTTGTTCCATCAGCACCCACCATTGAAACCATAAATGTCCTAGTGCTTCCTACATCATGGCAAAAGTGTACTGCATATGGGTAAGCCACTTTGTGCATTAGTTTTTGAGAGACGGAAGGTTCAGTTTTTTCCTTCATGTAAATCTGTTTCAAAGAAGTATGGGGTAACTAGGTGATTTTCATTAAGATCATTTTCAGCAGCAACATTGTACCATGAACCCACTCCCCATGGTTGGTGTAATTTGTGAAGCTCATACTCCGCAGCTGGTTGATACCATGAACCCACTCCCCATGGTTGACGTAATTTTTGAATGTCACCCTCGGTGACTGGTTGATACCAAGAACCTACTCCCCATGCTTGGCGCAACTTGTGAAGGCCGCCTCGGCTACTGATTGATACCAAGAACCTACTCCCCATGGTTGGCGTAACTTGTGAAGGTCGCCCTCGGCTGCTGGTTGATACCAGGAGCCTACTCCCCATCGTTGTCGTATTTTGTGAAGGTCAACCTGGGCGACTGGTTGATACCAGGAACCTACTCCCCATGGTTGACGTAGTTTGTGAAGGTCACCATCAGCTGCTGGTTGATACCAGAAACCCACTCCCCATGGTTGGCGTAATTTGTGAAGGTCACCCTCGGCTGCTGGTTGATACCACAAAGCCACTCCCCATGGTAATTGGCATAATTTTTTTAGGTAATCCTCGGCGACTGGTTGATACCAAGAACCCACTCCCCATGGTTGACATAATTTATGAAGGTCACCCTCGGCTGCTGGTTGATACCAGAAACCCACTCCCCATGGTTGGCGTAATTTTTTAAGATCACCCTCAGCTGTGTGAATGCAAAATATCCATAAGAAAATGATTATGCACCAGTTATGTGATAATAATAATAATAATAATAATAATAATAATAATAATAATAATAATAATAATAATAATAATAATAATAATAATAATAATAATAATAATATAGTCTTTATTGTTGCCATCATACACTAACAGTAATAGTAATATAGCCACAATTGTATTGATGATGCCGTACGATATAATGATAATGTCGATGATAATATAATAAGTAATTGAAATTTAAGTATTAGTCTTGCTTCTAAATGTGCTGGATGCTAACCATTAGAAGCTAATAACGACAAGTTTTGTAGTCAAATATTTAAAAAGTGTTGTATGCTCCTAATTTAAAATAAATTAATTGAGTTGATGATTAATTAATAATTACCGACAAAATAGTGTAAGGCATCCATAATGGGTCTGGGCATGGGAGCGTTGGGCAGTTTCGCTTTCCAATAGACCTCCGGAGATAAATTTGCTGCATGACTTGCTACAAACGCAAGCTTCAACACACAGAAAAATTAGCAAATGTTCATAAGCTTCTTAGCATCATTAAAAGTATTTGCTTTCTCAACTTCTGAATATAAAATTCGTCTTTACTAAAAAACTAATGAATATAATATTCAAATAAAATATTAAATTAATCTAGTAGTATATTAATAAAATATTTTTTAAAAATTATATGAAAGTTGGAAGTGATCATGGCTAGCGATGATGATTGTGGATGACGATTGATGCTTGTATGTAGAGCTGTCAAAATGAGTTAGCCCAACTCAATCCTAGCGGGCTAGAAAATTAAATGGGCTAGGACGGGCTAGCCCTTTTAACTAAAGGGCCTTTAAAATAGCGGTCCAGCCCTAAGCGGATTGCGGATAGAGACGGATTGACCCTTCAGAGAAAATAAAAGCAACCCAAAACATGATAAATGAAAATATTATAAGTACTAGATTATCAACAACTTTATGATTTCACTTTAATATGTCTCCTACTAGTTTTTAACATGTTATAGGCATTTTACTAATACCTTTAAGGGTCATTAGGTTGGGAAAGAGTTATCCCGAGATAATTAATCTCAGAATTAGTTATTGCATCATGTATACAGATAATTTATCTCATTATTATGGTGTAAATGGTGACATAAATAATGTTGGTAGTTCATTTAATCTCAAATTATTTATCCCTTATACCTCACATCAAATGATCCCTTAGTTATAATTAGCTCTTGACATTTACTGTAATAAGCAAAAATGATGATTAGCTACAAATTTCATAGAAAAATTCTAATATGGCTAAGCTAATAAATATAGATATACACAAAGTATTTAAATAAAAGCAACAAAATTATAATAGAAGAGCGCCTGAATTTAAAAAACAAAATATTGCATTAAGCAAAGGCAACAACTACTAAACCATCACGAATAAAAGCAACTTTTTGAAGTTCACAACTAAAAGTAGCTTACTAGCCATTTCAAACATACACTAAGAACTTTCAAAAAATTAGTGTCAACCAATGAATGGATAAAAAAGAGTAGCTAGTTAGAAAAGATTGACAAATTTTAATTCCTAATAAAAAAAAATGACCAACTTAAATTAATTTAATAATTATTTTTAATGTCTCAGCCCATGAACTGACCTATGAGGCTGACGGGTTAAGCCTCTGAGGCCGACGGGCTCAGTGAGGCTAAGCTTATAAGCTTCGTTTCTAAATGGGCTGAAAAAACTTAGCCCAATCCAACTTAATTAAAGAATTAAGTTGGACCGACCTCACGGACCAAGCCCATTTTAACAGCTCTACTTGTATGTTAGGCGATGACGGTGGTTCTGGGTAGTAACTAGCGGTGATGGTGTGTGACAACTGTGATTAAATAATGATTGTAGATCATATGAGTAGTTTGTTGTGGTGACTAATAATTGTGCTGAACGATGATTGCTAGTGTTGGTGGTAAATAATGACGGTGATTGGTGATATAAAATGATGGTTGATTGTCGTTAATTGTTGATGATGGTGATAGTAGGTAATGATTCTTTGGTAATTTATAATGATGAATGGCGGTTACCATTAAAGTTGGATGAAATGGTGATAAATAATTTATCATCTTTGTAGAAACCTTTGAATAAACATTTTAATAATATTAAGACTTTATTATAGAACCTAATCATTTGTATCTACTCGGATCCATCAAATGATAGTAAATTAAGAAAACCAATACGTAAAGGTTAACATCTATATAATTGAGATTCAAGCCTGGGAAAAAGACAATAAATTTTAATGACTGATATTTAAATAATTACTATTAAAACTTCATCAGGGTAAACAAATAAGATCTTAATCTTCGTAATAATTAAATTTTAATTCAAATGAGTATGTCATAAGAGAAAAGAAATAATATTCTACTCACAGAAAGAAGTATGAAGAAGTAGTGGTGATGCAATTCCATTGAGTTTGTAACTGAACTCAGAAGAATATCAGAAGATTAGAGCAAGCTAAGCTCCCGAGGAACTATGAAGCAAAATGCTGCCCTATTTATAAGGATAAAGCAAGGGCTTTTTTGGAAATTTAGTTTTACATTGAGAGAGACGTTCTTTTGTTTCTAGAGCTACAAAAATGGGAAAATCCGTTGGGCCACCATGGTCCAAATGTGAAAGCATTGATCATTTACATCATAAACCGATTTCTTTGTGGACTTTTTTACCCTTTGTTTCCAAATTAATTTTTTTTTTGTATTAGTCTCCCTCTTCATCTCTATTTGTCCATTTTACTATGAGCATAGGAATTAAGAAGCAATAAATCATAGGGGTAATTTGATCATATTATTCTTTAAATATAATAAATTTAATATTTTAAAAAAATATATTAGATAATGAATTGTATTTGATGTTAAGAATAAAATGAATAGAAATAGATAAATAATTCATTAATTTTATAAATTAAATAAATATTATTGAATATTTCAGAATAAAAAAGTGGACAAGATGGCCAAGGAAGTAATTTGTTCATTAATTAATTGAGAAAAGACATCATTTCCACCCCATACTATACAAGAAAAGTCTAAGCCACACCTAAATTATATAAGTGACCTATTACACACCTTAACTATATAAAAGTGATATTATTACCTCCCCGCGATCCCCATTCTAAGGCGCGTGTGTTACACTTATTTTAGGCGCGTCCAGCTTATTAAATAACAAAAGTAAACGGCTAAAAACATTAAGGAAAAAGGCATCGTTTCCACCCCATATTATAATTGAAAAGTCGAATCCACACCTAAACTATATAAGTGACCTATTACACACCTTAACTATAAAAAAATGATACTTTTTACTGATGTGGTGCTGACGTGGCAGCGCATGTAAAACACTACACCACATGCAAGTGGTGGTAGCCTGACAGGGTGTAAATAGTTTCACTTTTTTATAGTTTAGGTGTGTAATAGATCACTAGTATAGTTTAGGTGTGACTTCGACTTTTCGGATATAGTTTGGGGTGGAAACGATATCTTTTCCCTTAATTAATTATCTTCCCATACATGGGCAACTTTTTCAATGTATAGGAAATTGGAAAATTTATAGCATCACTATAAATGCTTAACTACCCATCAACATATGCAAGATTCTAATGTCGTTTCCAATTTTTTTTACTGCAACAGTTGAAGTCTTGTCATAAACCAGTTTGTTTAAAAAAAATTGTTATTGAATATGACTTTTAATTAAGTTGTTTCACCAACATGTTTAAATAAATCTAAGCTGTATCTACAAAAAAAAAATTAAATATAATTTGAAATACTTTAATAATAACAAACTTAAAACACTTTAGACATAATAAACGTCGATTTATTATAAAAATCATATAATTCACAAGTGTCGATCATAGTTAACACCAAATCAAGAGAGTCATGCAATATTGTAACTTGTAGTCTACTTCGATTTGATAATGTGAATCAATATTAAGCATTTTTATTAATTGTTATGTTTAAATAAGTTTAAATGTATATATATTTAAATAACTTTTTAGATATGCCTTGAAAATATATCTAGTAATGTTAGTCAAAATTCAAAACACTTTATATATGATAGACATCAACACATCATAGAAATATCTAAAATCATATATTAGTTTATAAGTGTCGACCGTAGTTAACAATAATCTAAGAGAGTCGTGCATTAATGTTGTGGTCTTAATACATGTTGATTATTTCGATTTGATTCGGTTTTTACAAATTCGGTTCGGTTATTTCGAATTTTTATTTCAGTTTTAAAGATTAAAGTAGTGAGTTCTAGAAAAATAATCTTTTTTTCAAACCTATTTTTCATTCCTAAATATAATTAATTCAATACGCATGAAATAACCATAAATATCGACCTCGCTGGGACATCGCCATTGGCATGACGGCAGTGGCCGCACTCGGCAGCGACTGCTGACGGCAGTGACGAACTGAGCAAACGACTGTCGTTGGCGATGTTGAAATTTCAAATGAATTGACGAACTGAGGATGGTTGAGCGCCACTGCAGCCTTCACATTAATGTTAGGGTCTAAAGAAAAGCAGTATATTACGATTTAGGGTTACCAAATGATTATAATTTATATATTTATATGTTATATCAGATTATATTGTATTCTTAGTGTATTTACATATATATTAAATTATATATATATATATATATATCATAATATATTATTTATATGATTTCGGTTTATCAAATTTTTTTTTGTAAATCTAAAAACCAAAACATTTAACCAAATTTCTAAAATTTGAAATCAAAACCAATCCGAAAAACCAGAAAAAAATAAAGCAAAATTAAATTTTGATTCGGTTTTTTTGGTTTAAACAAAAATATGCCCAGCCCTACTTGTGAATCGCTATGTAATGACCTGATTTGTGAAATTTTATTTTTTATATGATTTAACCATTTTGTTCTTTTCCGTATTTGCTACATGTTAGGGGTGTACATCGATTGGTTCGGTTCGATTTTATATATTATCAGTTTGGTTTATCTATTATCAATTTTTAAACATGTTAAACCAATAAGATATTTTTTATCGATTTTTGGTTTATCAATTTTTAGTCCTTAACGGTTCGGTTTTGAGTTTAACTGATAAGAAAATATGCATAAAATAAAAATAGTAGTAACTAATAAGAAAAGAAACGAAATCTGAGTTACAGCAACAATCCTACATGATGTGTTTTATTTTACAAAAATCTTCAATCTTGGATAAGTTTTCAAAAAATTGAATAGGTTTATGAAAGAGAAATATAGAGTAGGTTTTATAAAAAAAAAAGTAGGGATAAAGTGTAATTTGGAATATTCTTATTGGGTTATCGGTTTACTCAATAACTCAAAAAGAAAAAATTGAATCAAACCAATAACTCAATCAAAAAAATTATAAAATCATTAAAAATCGTTAACCCAATAACAATAAACCAATAGCATTTTTATCGATTCGGTTTATTGATCGGTTCAGTTTTTTCACACCCCTACTACATGTTGATTTGAGAGTGTGGATGATTGACATGATTGTCAATGCCTTTAGGAGGGTTTTGGTTGAGTTTGAGTTGTTTAGGGACTTTAAAAGTCTTATTATTGACTTCAATCAATATTTGATGTTCTGAGTGTTGGATATCTATTTCAAAAGTTTCATTAGATTTGAAATATCAAATTTGGGTTAGTAGTGAGGTTGGTTCAGGTTTGCAACCTGATGTACCGGCTCATGACGGTACATTTTTTTTATCTTTAAGGGAGGATAATTATATGTTTTCCAGCAACCATTAGTGTTTTTTTATATGTTTGTACATGTTCTCAGGAGTAAAACTCAAAGGCAAGAAATATCAGAAATTTAAATTTTAGAAGCCTGCGATGTGGAGCCTGACGGGCCCTTGACGGATTGTCGTACCAAAACGAAGAAAAATAGTGAAAAAGCAGAAATTGGGTGAAGGTCCAACTGACGAACCATTAAGGCTTCGACGAACCGTCACCCTGATCATCCCAACTAAACAAAATCTAGGGAAATTAAAAGGCGAGTGACAATTGGAACAACGTACCGTCAGGATAGTAATGAAACATCATTGAATCTGTCACGATCAACAGAGCACAAATAAAATATGAAAATCAATGATGGTTTATCCGACGAACCGTCGCCCTCTTGACGGACCATCAAACCAGTCATCAATCGTGATGCGGCAGCCCATATTTAAAATTTAAGTCTCCACTTTATTGGAGCCTATAAATACCAAATTTAAGGTAAGAATAGGCATCTTTGACCTGGTATTGAATTTTGTAACATTTTTTCATTACTGAAAACAATTTTGGAGGGTGAAATACAATGATCTTGGATTGAATTTAGATTAAAAAAGTCTTATATTTCTTCATTGTAAGTTCTAAGCTTTGATTAATGAAATTTAGTTTTTTCATATACTTTTTGATCATGAGTGAGTAAAACTCCATAACTAGGGTTATGTGATCCTTGGTTTAATTTCACTTCAAGGTTATGGATTGTTTTGTTTATATTAAGCTTGAAATTATATGACTTTCTCTTCAGTTTAATGGGTTCTCTTGATTGCAAATGAGAACATGTCCTAAACCTTAGCTTGCTTGAATAAAGAAGTTAATGTTGAGAATAGAGATTTGTGACACAACTTTAGAGTTTTCAACCTCTAATTATAGATTAATACCTTAACCGAATTAACCTCTTGGGGAGTATATTGAATTCTCATTTCATTGCTTTATATTTGAGAAAATTAAGGTGAAAATCAACTTTGAAGGTTGAAAAACACTTGGATGAAAAATTGATCTCAATTTCTATATAATTGAATGTATAAGTATGAACTCACATACCCTAGAATTCGAAAGTGATTAAATACCAAGGTGAACATGACTCTGGTTTGCTCTCTCTTAATTGCTAACATGTTATAAAGAAAAAATCAACATTTAAACAGACCAAAGTTACTTAATTGATATTATATCAAAATCTCCTACTCTATGGAAACTTACGATTAAAAGTCAATTAATCTGCATACAACTTAATTATCAGCTGATTTCTTATGGAATTTGACCACAATCTTTGTTAGGTTATATATTTAACAACAACCGCTTATACTTTTTTTAGGGAATTATAGTTTGGGCGTATCAAATTTTAGCATCGTTGTTGAAAAATACCGTCGTTAATTAGTTTATGTGTATTGACTGACTCTTAGTATAGTTTTCTAATTTTACTTTTATTTGTTGTTTTTATGTTTGTACGCTATTGATTGTGCATGTCATGAAATCATCGGTCAGAAAATCCTTTATTACCTTTCGATCTTGAACTTCTGAGAACTTTGAAAAGGAACATGAAAGAACAAAAAGAGGTAGAAAAATTGGTTGCACTAGCCGATGCCCAGTTGAACCAACAGAATATCAATGCACCAGATCGTGTGCGAGATAAGAATGATGAGGACCTGGAAGATGATGAGTTGGTTGATTCATTGCACAGGTGATGTGCCAATAATATTGCACCAGCCAACAAAAATCAACAAGAACGAGAAGAGAATGCCAACAGTCTGCAGCTTAATTTACCTTGGATGATGATGGCACTGATTTAGATGTGTTGGTGCTACTGAAGTAATTATGATACCCCTATTGGCTCCTGGTGTGAATTTTAATATTACTATCATAATGATACAATCACTCAATCGGAAAAGGTAATTTGGTGGACTACCTGGTGATGATCCAAACCTACAATTGATGAACTTTATCAATATTTACAAGTCTTCTGACTATCCTAGAGTTGGGCAGAACGCTATCCGTCTAAGGTCGTTATCATTTTCTCTATCTAGGGAGGCAACTTTGTGGCTGACTGATATGGCACCCGATTCTATATCAAATTAAGGGCAACTAAAAGGAGCTTTCCTAGAAAGTATCTTTCCATCTTTCAGGATGTTACAATTGAGGGATAAGATCAATAATTTTTGGAAACTGCCTCATGAAACAGGTTGTGGTTCAAAAAAAGTTGATCTAATTCTCAAATCATAAGTTGATTGATGAACATTTGATGGATACATTTACAGGGCACTGAATTCAAACAATAACCTAATAGTGGATAATGCAGCGGGTGGTTCTTCATGGATTGTACCTTTACTGAGGCAACTGAGATCTTGGATAGGTTGACTAAAACAAGTAGTGTTTGGCATATAAGGAATTCTGAGGTAGCAAACAACACTTATTCATTTGGTATATCGACGGATCAACAGGGAAAATAAGAAAAATGTGACCAAGACATGGCTCATATGAAGACACAAATGGACCTGCTCACTAAACATTTATTGTCAGGTAATGATGAGAAGGTCAAAATAATTAGGTCTCATAGTAGAGCTTCCAAATCTTATTCTGAAGAAAAGAACAACTATTTAAATAACTATAGGATTTCTGGGATAATGGCTAGGGAAATCAAGGTCAAAACTATCAAAGGGAGAATTATTATGACAAGGCTAGTTATAAAGACCTTGATCAAGGAGATTAGGAGATCAAAAGCAATCAAAGTGCCACCTTAGAGCCGTGACAATGTTGTTAATGATTTAGGAAAGATATCTAAGGAAGCCATGATGGAGAAATTAGTAAAAAGGGTTGAGTTGATTGATGTATGAGTCAAGAAGAAGAGAAGTGACCTATTGACTGTGAGCCAGTTAATGGATTTCCATTCCACCTCTATTAAGCATTTAGATTAGCAACTGAACTAGCTATTATCCACTTTTAACCAAAGGAAAAATGGAACTTTATTGAATGATATGGTGCAGAACCTAAGGAATAATGATACATGCATGGCTATTATTACAAGGAGTGATAAAATGCTACTGAAACCACATCCAATAAGTCATTCACAGGTAGATGATGTTACATTCGAAGAGGGGGCATGATTACTGATGGTGAGATGAAAACTAAGCCAGTTGAGTCTGAAAAGCTATAAAAGTCGGGTGAGAAAAGATTTGTTATGGAGTAACTATCTAAATTAAAGGTTGATAATGAATCAGGCCAGAAAAAAAGAAAGGGAGTGGAGACACCTCTAACCAAAATTCCTAGGAAACCTCCTCCGTTTTCATATAAGATGAAGAATAAGGTAGAAGATCGAAAGTTCACTAAATTTATGGCAATGTTGAAGTAGTTTTCAGTGAATGTTCCATTGATTGAAGCTTTAGAGCAAATGCCAGGATATTCAAAATTTATGAAGAATATAATTACAAAAAAGAGAACCGTAAGTTATGAGCCAGTATATAACCTTCGTCATTGTAGTGTCATTGCAACGAGATCTCTAGTTCAAAAGAAATCTAATTCAAGAGCGTTCACCATACCATGTACAATTGCTGACTTTAGCTTTGTTAAAGCACTTTGTGATTTTGAATTGAGAATCAACCTGATATCGCTAGCGGTTTATCAATAGTTGGGTTTGGAAACTCTCAAACCGACATCTATGAGATTGTTAATGGCAAACCATTCAGTTAAGAGATCGGTTGGAATTATGTATGATGTGTTAGTAAAGAGGTGAATTTTATATTTCTTGTGGACTTTGTAATTCTTCATTTAGAAATCAATTTTGAAGTATCCATAATTTTGGGTAGATCATTTCTAGCTACCAGGAGAGTGTTGGTAGATATAGAGTAGAATGAGCTAAAAATTAGGCTAAATGTTTCAATTGATAAAGAAACCCAAGAAGATGAATATGTTCTTCTCTTCTCCTCTCATCCTTGAAATCAATGCCTACCACCCGTCGAAACCCACCAAAACAGCCGCCAAACCTCTATCTACTTTCTTTACTACCTCAAACCATACCCTGTTGTTCTGTTCTTTGCCATTAACCATGATAATCAAACCTCCACAACATCATTAATAGCAAAGCTCGAGAATTAGGCAACAACAACAACGAACAAATAATGTCACCACTCTATCAAATAGTATAACCAGTCGATGATAACTTTGAAAAGCCATCACCACTCCGAGGACATCATCAGAGATATTCCTATATTTCTCCGTAAGTTCAAATTTGACGAAAACTATGAATGTTCCAAGTTTGATTTTTATTATGCATTAAATTTCATTTTTTTGCATTACTTGACTTCTAAATTTGAAATTTGTAAAAATATGGTTGTGGATTTCACTTGATTTGCTTAATTTTGTGCTTATTTGTTTCTTTAGATTGTTTTATGTGGGAAACCCCTGATTTTGTGAACTTTAATCTTGTGTTTAGGTGTTGGTTGAAATCTTTAGTTGAATTTTATTAAGGAATTACTTGACATTAATATGATTACCAATGATGCTCTTGTCATGATGAAATGATTACTTTAAAAATGCATTATGTTTGATAATCAAAATTCACTAAATAGTTGTTTGCTATTTTTTGTTTGTATGTGTTGTATCTTGTTGAATTCAAATTTGAATGTTGATATTGACTATTCTTGACAAAATATAATCATTTATTAAATGGGATTAAGATAAATTTTTACATTTAATTATTTATGATAAAATTTGATTCACTCTTTTATTTTCTTGTAATATTCGATTTTTCTATCTTTTGATTTTACTAGTTATTTATGGCAACTGTGATTTCATTTTCTACATAAAATTGATTTGGTTCACATGTTTAAAATGTTATTGTTGACTTCTTATTTTAGATATTTTTTTCTTTTATTTTTGGCTGAATTTTTCATATATGGTAATCAAGTTTGAGTTCTCCCCTTAATTGATTCGTTACAATATTCCTTTCCTCATTAATTTCTTGAATTAATTTTGTGAATATTTTCCCTTTCTTTTATTTTTGTGACTTCTCACAACTGTTTTTCTATATAAACAAGTCTTTTTCTTATTCATACACACTTTTCAATTTCAATTCTCTCTATACAAAAAAAAAAACAAAGCATTAAGCATTACTCTCTCTCTAGAATACTTTAAAGTTCTCATCCTAAAAGGGTCAGATTTAGGTTTCTACTTGCTATTTTTTTGATATTCCTCTCAATCTTGTGCGTTACTTTGAACTTCAGTTCTTTTTATTAATTTTTCTTCTAACTTTTTAGTCTCTATCGATGTGTATTTTAGTTTTTATGTGGTAATTCCTCATAGTTTAAACTTAGAAAGTATGATCATAGGATTTCATATGAATTAATTTGAAGTCTGTGTGTGTATTCCTTCAAATCATAGGGCTATCATATGTCTGCTAAACTATATATATTTATTTGTGTGTATGTATATATTTTGGTTATGTTTAAAAGGTTCATTAATTGAGAATGTCAGTGAAATACACTGATTTCTGGACCTTAGCAAATTTTCTGAAATTCTGGTCCTAGGACCTAATACGACTCATGGGTACGAGCCGTATGTTAGGGTATGAGCCATATAGTCCAGTTGTATGCTGATCAGTGTTGGTTGGTAGGATGAGTTTTGGTCACTGAAATGGGTACGACTTGAATGGTACGAGTCGCATGGTTGGATACGGATTGTTTGGTTTGGGTTTTCCTCAGCTTAACCTTAGAATTGTTAACTTAAGTTGGATTTGAGTACGAGTGGCTTACCAAGATCCATAAGCCAGGATATGAGTCATACCCAGGACTCGTATCGTGGTTAGTGTTTGATCCTCTTAGGATTCGATTCTTCCAGGGGTATGGTTTATGAGTACCTGTCGTACACTTAAATACAACTTAGGTTTAGGTGTGTCATACCTTGGACACTATTGTATCCAAGGGAGAGGCCAAGGGTACGAGTGGTGGGTATCACTCATATAGGAAGATATGATTCGTAAGGGTCAATCGTATCCCTGTGGCAGGATATTTGTGCAACTTAAGTGGGGATATTTTGGACATTTTCCCATTTATTATAATAAGGTCTCATGACTAATATTACACTTGAGAGGTTATGTGCCCTATTATTCCATTCTTAAACACTTGGTAAGCACTCTTAAATCCTCTCTAGATTTATTAGGAAAGGAAATCTAGGGTTTCATTTTAAGGAGTAAATTGGGGCTTGTCTTGGTGATTTCTCTCCATCATCAGCTTGGTTTAAGGCATGTTCTCTTCCATCATTATTAGTTCCAACTAAAGATATGGTTTTATATAATGTTTTTATGATTTGAATGTTATATGATTTTGGGTTCTAAAATAGGATTTGGGGGTTTTGGTTATAAATGCTTGGTCATGTTTTTTCCATATTTTGATTATACTTTTATATGCATTAATGATGGATTTAGATAATAAATTACATGGGAATGATTCTATGGTAATGAACTTTGATTTTGAAAATTCTATGCCCCTAATATGTTCGATAAAATGCCTTTAACAATGTTTTCACTAAACTATTGGTTTTTCAATGGAACTTATGCATGGTTTAAACCTGGTAATAGAACCCTAAATTATATGAATGGTTTAAATGGTTTTTAAATGGATTGGAAAGGCCTTGGTGCCCATGATTATGGTTAATGGGAAATCATGTAGGGTATATGAAAATCCCCTACGGATTGGCTAAGGACAGTACTT
The DNA here is from genome assembly GCA_030864225.1 of Capsicum baccatum var. pendulum. Lineage (NCBI taxonomy): Eukaryota > Viridiplantae > Streptophyta > Magnoliopsida > Solanales > Solanaceae > Capsicum > Capsicum baccatum. The sequence goes on along the minus strand of CM061557.1, from coordinate 218,401,788 downwards.
GTAAGTTATTGTTGGTACGACGATACCATTACTAATAACCTTGTTTAATAATAATAGAATAATGGTTTGGTTGGAAAATATTTTTAATTGGGCTTAAATGAGGGAGGTGTAGCAAAGCCATAGAAGGTGGATGTCCCAGAGGGATCTAAATTATAAACTAATATTTACTGATGTGAGGTTTAGTCCTTGTGATCGTGTGCATGATGTCACACTATATATTTATGGTATGTACTAGTCATCCTAGGTTTTCTTCCCTGGTCGTTCAACTTTACGCACTGGGCCCTTTCAGCAGGGGAACTAAACCCATATAGCTCATGGGTCGTTTAGGATGGCAAAGCTACACAACCCAGGTAAAAGTTTTAATGGCATGCTAAACCTGATCCCCTTTCTCGACATAATTATATATGTTTATGGTTGTGTGCAGATATATGGTTTTTTCTTGGTTTTATAAATGGCATTATTTTATCCTTATCCTGAGTTCATGCTAGCATTCACCGCTAACCCATCTTCAAGCATTGTATTCTCACGCATTGTAGGAACCATCCGTTCTACTCCTTCTGCTTAGAGATTCAGACTTCGGGGTCAGAATTTGGGTTGAAGTGGTGAGCTTTCATCTATTCTAATAGCTCCATTTCATAGATATTATTTCATACTTTAGCTTATTTATGGATATTAAATTTTGTTATAGTTTGGGAAATGTACCAACTAAATTTTGGTATTCTTTTGGTTAGAGGATTTTGTGGTACTGCTATAGGTTGGAATGAGCGGGGTTGATGGTAGTGTTAGCCTTAGCATTGGTATTGGTAGTGGGGCTAATACCGATAGATGATATTGTTGGTTATTCTATTATCTTTCATTTTGGGATTAATCATATTATGTTTTGGATCTCATTTGGTTATGTCCTGGTTTATGGCCCTTGGTTCGGTATTAGTTTAGCTTAGTGGTTTGGTGGATGGGATGACTTGGTAGGGCTGGTCTAGGAATAGACCTATCCTAAAGTCAGTTCCTGCCCAGTTATGCTATCTTGTTGCATGTTTAAATTTCAGCCAACTTAAGACAGGTGGCTAGAGGTTGGGTTAGGTAACAGGGGTGTTCTCCAATCTTGGTTGGACCTGATACGCCCATTACGACAAGGCCCCCGTGTCGTGTCAAGTTTGTATCAGAGCTTTAGGTTCATGGTCAATTAGGATTTCACAAAGCCACGTGTGGTAGAGTCTCTTTTAAGGGTGTGTAGCTCGCCACACTCATAAGAAAGAGGCTACAAGGCATTTAGGAATGTTTTACTTTTTGGGTATTCTCTTTTCAAGATTGGAGTCTAAGTCCTGAAATACTTCTCTAACCTTTGGTTGTTCACTTTTCAGATAATACCACGACAATTTAGAACCCAAGAAAACTCTTCATTCTCATCTAGCGGCAATGTTGACGGGGTGCGTCCTACGTCTGAAGTTCATCTTCGATCTCAGGGTCCTATCCCTAATTGTTCTAGAGTTTCTCTGGTTGCTCTAGTCCTCCTCAGGGTGAGATGACAAATGCGGAATTTCACTAATCTATTAATGCCATTGCTCAGTTAGTTGTTTCTTAAGTTGAGCGAAGTGCGTCTAGTGGGTTATCTGCTAAGGCCACAAGGGTTGGTTAGTTTATGAAACTGAATTCTCCTACTTATACTGGTGTAAAGGTGGAGGAGGATCCTTAGGGTTTCATGGATAAAATAGAAAAGATATTCAGGGTGATGCAGGCTACTAATATGAAAGGTGTAAAGTTTGCAGCTTATCAGCTCAATGATGTTGCATACTAATGGTACGAAGAGTGGAATAGGGATAGAGGTGATGTGGAGGAGTTGTCCATATAGGATGCTTTTTTTGATATTTTTCTGGATTGTTTCTTTCCTTAAGAGCTGAGGGAAGTAAAAATGGAGAAGTTCGTGAATCTTAAACAAGGAAAAATGTCTGTTAAGGAATATGCCTTGAAGTTTCATCAGTTATCAAGAATGTCTGTTAAGGAATATGCCTTAAAGTTTCATCAGTTATCAAGGTATACTCCTGGTTTGGTGGCTGACATGAGAGCGAGGATGAGAAAGTTCACTTTTGGGATATCTCGGATGTATTATTAGAAAGTAAGACTATTTTTCTGATCAAGGATATGGATATTTTGAGGTTGGTTGTCCACACGCAATAAGTGGATAATGAAAAGAAAAAATAGGCAGAGTTCGGAGATAGGCAGGGTAAGAAGAGTAGGTATTTGGATAAGGAAGGTGCTCAATCGCAAAGTGATCGAGATGGAGGTAAATGGCAAAAAAAAATTAGGGAATTCTGGTTCTTTCTCTTCTGTTAGCTCTCCTTACCTAAGGCAAATGGGTGATAGGCGTCAGCAAGGTGGTGATAATTTCTGGGCATAGGGTGCCAAGTCTCAGGTGAGTGGGGTTTAATCAGTTTATTCATGCTCAAGAATCATCCGGTTGGTAAGGGAGCTTTGGGAGTGGTCAAAGCTCCGGTTGCTTCAACTTTTGCTCATGTGCGTAGTGGATGGCTTCGGTGTCTGCTCTTATTTCTAGTACTAGTATTGTCCAAAATAGGTTGTATGCTCTTGTATCTTGGCAAGAATCTGAGGCATCACTTGATGTCATTACTGGTACGTTACAACTATTTTCTCGTGATGTGTATTGTCTCCTTGATCCAAGGTCCACTCTTTCTTATGTGACCCCATTTGTGGTTGTATGTATTTGTTTTGATCATGATGTTGTTTTTGATTCTTTTTGTTTCTACCCCGGTAGGTGACTCGATTATTGTTGAGAGAGTCTATACGGGGTGTGGTAACTATAGCTGGTAGGCATACCTTAGTGGATTTGTTTGAACTTAATATGGTAGATTTTGATGTTATTCTGGGGATGAATTGGTTACACTTTTGTTATATGTCCTTGGATTGTCAAACCCATAAGGTTGTCTTTAGGTTCCCTGGTGAATAGATTATAGAGTGAGAGGGTGGTTTCCTAGCTCCTAGGGGGAGGTTTATTTCTTATCTTAGAGCTCAGAGGTTAATCTTTAAAGGTTGTCTTTATCACTTGGTCTGGGTTAAAGATTCAAACTTGCAAGGTCCTTATTTTCATTTAGTTCCGACGGTAATTGAGTTTCCCAAGGCCTTTTCGGATGATCTTCCTAGTTTTCTTTGGTTAGGGAAATAGAGTTTGGTATTAATCTAGTTTCAGACATTTGTCTAATATCTATTCCTCCTTATAGAATGACTCCGACTGAGTTAAAAGAACTCAAGAAGTAACTTAGGGATCTTCTAAATAAGGGATTTATTCATCCTAGTGTATCCCCGTAGTGTGCACTAATTTTGTTCGTACGCAAGAAGGATGGTTCCTTTCAGTTGTGCATTGACTATCGACAGTTGAATAAGGTAACAATCAAGATCAAGCATCCTCTTCTAAGAATAAATAACTTGGTTGATTAGTTGCAAGGTGCCAAGTTATTTTCTAAGATAGATCTTCAATCTGGGTATCATTATCCTAATATTAGGGAGGAGGATATCCCTAAAATGGCTTTTCGTACTCAGTATGGGCACTTTGAATTCTTGGTGATGTCATTTGGTTTGACTAATGCCCCGATGGCATTTATAGACTTGATGAATAGGTTTTTTAGGTAGTTCTTGGATTTCTTCATCGTTGTGATTATTGATGATATTTTGGTTTATTCCAAAAGTGAGGTAGATTAATCACCTCTGTGCAGTATTGCATACCTTCAAGGAACAACATTTGTATGTTAAGTTCACATAGTGTGAGTTTTGGTTGAATATTATGACTTTTCTTGGTCATATTATTTCTAGAGAGGGGATCATTATGGATCCACAAAATATGGTTATGGTTAAAAGTTGGCCTAGACCCATGACTCCAATCGATATTCAGAGCTTCTTGGGTTTTCCTGGGTACTATCAGTAATTTATGGAGAGCTTTTCGATGATTGTTTCTTCTTTGACTATGTTAACTCAGAAAAATGTGAAGTTTTCTTGACCGGATGCTTATGAGGGGAGTTTTGAGAAGTTGAAATATAAGTTAACTTAGGTTTCAATTTTGACATTGCCTGAGGGCAGTGAGGGGTTTTTGTTTTATTGTGATAAATCTAGGGTGAAACTTGGTTGTGTTTTGATGTAGCATGGGAAGGTGATTTCCTATTCTTCCAGATAGTTAAAGGTACATAAGAGGAATTATCCTACACATGATTTGGAGCTGTTGGCAGTGGTTTTTACTTTGAAAATTTGGCAGCATTATCTATATGGAGTGTACATAGACATTTTTTTGTCATAAGAGTCTGTAGTATGTGTTGACTCAGAAGGAGCTAAATCTCAAGCAAAAGAGATAGTTGGATCTTCTCAAAGACTACAACATGAGTCTTCACTATCACCCAGGTAAGGCTAACATAGTTGCTAATGCTCTTAGTAGGTTATCCCTAGAGAGTTTTGCTTAGTGGAGGAAGAAAAATAGGAATTGGTGAAGGATATTCACCGTTTGGCAAATCTTAGAGTTTATCTTTTAGACTCCAAAGATGGTGAGGTGATGGTACAGGAAGTGGCTCGGTCATCTCTTGGTGCAGAGATTAAGGATAAGAAAGTGCCAGCTTTTATCTTGATGAAAATCAAAAGTAATGTGGGTATGCAGAAGGTAATGGTATTTGGGGTCAGTGGCAACGGTACTTTACGGTACCAAGAGAGGTTGTGCATTCCTGATATCAACGTTTTGCAACAAAGGATTTTGCTAAGATGCATGAATTGCGCTACTTGTATATCCCGACTCAATTAAGATGTATCATGATCTCAAGGAGATGTATTGGTGGAATGGTATGAAAAGGGGCATGGCTGATTTTGTGGCTAAGTACTTGGTGTGTCAATAATTTAACGTTGAGCACTTTAGACCTGTTGGGTTGTATCAAGAGATTGTTTTTCCCGAATGGAAATGGGAGGTAATCAATATGGATTTCGCTATCGGTCTTCCTCGGTCTCAGAATCAATATGATTTGATTTGGCTTATTGTGAATAGGATGACAAAGTCTGCTCACTTCTTACTATTAAGGACTACCTTTTTGGTGAAGGATTATGCAAAGTTATATATTCAGGAGATTATGAAGTTGCATGGGGTACCTATTTCAATTATCTCTGATCATAGTACATAGTTTTCATCTCATTTATGGTGGTTTTTTCAGAAGGGATTAGGTATAAAGGTAAGTATGAGTACTGCTTTTCATCCTCATATGGATGGGCAAGCGGAAAAAACTATTTAGAAATTGGAGGATATGCTTCTGGAATATGTGGTTGATTATGGTGGAAGTTAGGTTTAGCATCTACCTTTGGTAGAGTTTTCTTACAACAACAACTATCATTTTAGGTATGGCCCCTTTTGAGGCATTGTATGGTAAGAGGTGTAGATCTCCTATTGGCTAGTTTGAGCATGGTGAGGCGGATATGTTCAGTCTTAATTTGGTCTATAAGGCTATAAAAAAGGTGAAGGTGATTCGGGATAGGCTTAAGGCTGGCCAAAGTTGCCAAAAGTCCTACGAGGATGTAAGACATAGAGACTTGGAGTTTGAGGTTGGGTATAAGGTTTTACTCAAGGTATCTCCCTTAAAGGGAGAAATGCGGTTTGGCAAAAAAGGAAAGCTCAGTCCCCGGTATATTGGTCCTTATATGGTTTTACCAAGGATTGGAAATGTTTCTTATAAATTAAAGTTGCTTTCAAGTTTGAACTCTATTTATCCAGTATTTCATGTTTCCATGTTGAGGAAGTATCATAGTGATCCTTCTACAATTGTTTCTTTGGAGGGGTTGGGTATCTCAGACTCTCTATCTTATGAAGAGACCCCGATTGAGATCTTAGATAGTAAGGTTCGACGGTTGCAAACAAAGGATGTTTCCTTGGTTAAGGTTTCTATGGCAGAACCATAAGGTGGAAGAAGCTACACGGGAAGTGTAGGAGGACGTGAAGTCCAAGTATCCACAATTGTTTTCTGCTCTTGGGATTTGTGCGGAAGGTATGTGTCTTCAACACATCATTATTTTCTGAGTTTGTTAAAGGAAAGATTATTATATTTGCCTTTTTGTTTTGAAACTTTGTTAAAGAATAAAATTCTATTTGATAATGCAAATAACTGGCGCATGTGGTTATCCCTACCTTGTCCGTCATTCGGGGATGAATGTTCCTAGTAGGGGAGACTGAAATACCCTGATTGTTGACCTTAGCCAATTTCATGGAATTCTAGTCCCTAGACCCAATACGACTCATGGGTGCGAGCAGTATGTTGGGTTACAAATAGTATGGTGTAGTCGTATGCTGACCAGTGTTGGTTAGTGGGATGGGTTTTAGTCACTGGAATAGGTACGACTTGAATGGTATGAGTCATATAGTTGGATATGTATCGCTTGATTTGGGTTATACTTAGCTTAAACTTAGACTTGGTAGATTAAGTTGAATCTTTGTACGAATAGCTCACCGTGAGCTATAAGCCAGGGTACGAGTTATACCCAAGACTCATATGGTGGTCAGTGTTCAATCCTTTTAGGATTCGATTCTGTCAGGCGTATGACTTATGGGTACCAGTCGTACACTTGAATACAACTTGGGTTTAGGTATGTTGTACCTTTCATAGTGTTGGGTTCAAGGGGGAGGCCAAGGGTACGAGTGGTAGGTACTACTCATATAGGAAGATACGACTTATAAGGGTCAATCGTATCCCTGTGGCAGAATATTTGTGCAACTTAAGTGGGGGTATTCTGGACATTTTTTCACTTATCCTAATAAGGTCTAACGACTTATATTACACTTGGGAGGTTATGTTCCCTATTATTCTATTCTTAAAATACTTGTAAAACACTTAAATCCTCTCTAGAGTTCTTGGTCAAAGGAAGCTAGGGTTTCATCTTAGGGAGTAAATTGGGGCTTGTCTTTCTGATTCTTCGCCATCATCATCTTGGTTTAAGGCATGTTCTCTTTCCTCGTTGTTAGTTCCAACTAAAGGTATGATTTTATATAATGTTTTATCATTTTGGGTTTTAAAATATGATTTGGGGATTTTGGTTATAAATGCTTGGTTATGATTTTTCCATGTTTTAATTATGCTTTTATATGCATTAATGGTAGTTTTGGATAATTGGTTGCATGGGAATGGTTCTTTTGTAATGGACTTTGGTTTTGGAAATACTATGCCCCCAATGTGTTTGATAAAATATCTTTAACATGGTTTTCACTAAAATATTAGTTTTTCAATGAAACTTATGCATGGTTTAAACCTGGTAATGTAACCCTAAATGATATGAGTGGTTTAAATGGATTGGAAAGGCCTTGGTGACCATGATTTTAGTTAATTGAAAATCATGTGGGGTACATGAAAATCCCCTAAGGATTGGCTAAGGACAATACTTGCAAGTTATTGTTGATATGATGATACAACTACTAATAGCCTTGGTTAATAATAATGGAATAATGGTTTGATTGAAAAATGATTTTAATTGGGCTTAAAGAAGGGAGGTGTAGCAAAGTCGTGGAAGGTGAAGGTCCCGGGGGAATCTAAACTAAAAACTCATATTTGCCGATGTGAGGTTTGGTCCTAGTGACCGTGTGCATGATGTAATACTATATATTTGGGGGATGTACTAGTCATCCTAGGTTTTCTTCCCTGGTCATGTGGCTTCACCCACCGGGCCCTTTCAGCAAGGGGAGCTGAGCCCATATAGCCCGTAGGTGGTTTAGGATGGCGAAGCTACACAGTTCAGGTAAAGGTTATAATGGCATGCTAAAATCGATCCCCTTTTCAGGCATGGTTATATATATATATATATATATATATATATATATATATATATGGTTGTGTGCAGATGGATAGTTTTTGCTTTGTTTTATAAATGGTGTTATTTTATCCTTATACTGAGTTCATGCTAGAGTTCACCCGCTAACCCTTCTTCGGGCGTATATCCCCATGCGATGCAGGAACCTCCCATTCCACTCCTCCTGCTTAGCGATTCGGACTTTGGGGTCAGCATTTGGATTGAAGTTGTGAGCTTTCATCTGTTCAGAAGGCTCCATTTCGTAGATGTTATTTCATACTTTGACTTATTTATAGTTATTGATTTTGGATATGGTTGGGGGCATGTCCCAACTGAATTTTGGTATTCTTTTGTTTATAAGATTTTGTGGTACTGCTATGGGTTGGAATGGGTGGGTTCGATAATGGTGTCAGCCTTAGCATTGGTATTGATATTGGGGCTTATACCTATAGGCGATATTATTGATTGTTCCATCGTATTTTCTTTTGAGATTAATCATATTATGTTTTGGATCTCATTTTGTTATGGCTTGGTTTATGGCCCTTGGTTCAGTAGTAGTTTTGCTTGTAGGTTTGGTTGGTATGATTTGGTGGACGGGACGACTTTGTAGGGCTGGTATAGGAGTTGACCTATCCCAAAGTCAGTCTTTGTCCAGTTATGCTATCTTGTTACATGTTCGAATTTTAGCCAACTTAGAACAGTAGGCTGGAGGTTGGGTTAGGTAACGGGGGTGGTCTACAATGCCGGTTGAATCTCGAACGCCCATTACGACGAGTCCCTCGACTCGGGTTGGGTCAGTCTAGTTGAGAAATGAAGAGTCATTGGAAAATCACAAATTGATTTAAAGGACTATTTAACTTAGTCGTCTGTGATTTCTGTTCATGTTTTTTTCTCTCATTTTGGGTCTATAATTATTATCGTATAAATGTTTATATAATAAAATTATGGGAACTGCTTATGGAGGCATAGTTATGTGCCTAAGATGTTTATAAGCCTAAGATGTTTATAATGCAATTACTTTATCACCTAGACAACTTGTTCTTGGATTCATAATTAAAATTTCAACATGTTGATTTACAGTCACCTAGCAATCATGTTTTAGGATGTTTTAATTAACTTTCTACATATTAACTAATTTTGAACACATTAATTTAATTATAACATGTTTAATCATTGTAGCATCTTTAATTATTTTTTCGGCTTGTTATAACTAATTTTCAATATCTATTTTCTTAGCAAGTTTATTTAATCTCGCGCATGTTTTATTATCTTTTTCAGCATATTAAATTATTTTTTGCACACCTAGATTACTTTTCAGCACTTCAATTTATTTTTCAACATTGAAATCAAATTTTCAGAACTTTAATTTTTTTTTACAGCATTTGAATCAAATTTTTAGCACTTTAATTTATTTTTCAGCATTTAAATCAACGTTCCAGCATATCTTGAATAATTTTCTGCATAGTTTAAATGATTTTTCTGCACAGTTTAAGCAATTTTTCTGCACAATTTCATTAATTTTCTACATAGTTTAAACCGTTTTCTGCACAATTTAAACTATTTTTTGCATAGTTTAATTAACTTTCTGAACAGTTTAATCAATTTTCTGCACTTTAGCTAATTTGCTGCACGCTTTTAATTGATTCTCAACATATTTAGTTTAATTTCTAGCATTGTAATCATATTCTGGCAATGATTAATTCTTCGGCTAGATGTCCTGTCTATAGGACTTATTGAATTAATTTATATCATAGTAATCAATTATTTGTGACCTAGATATCATGGCCATACACTTAAATTATAAAAATGAATAATTATTTTTTAAGCATGTTAATCATTTAATCAACCTCTAATTAACTATGAGGCCTTCATGAAACCATTATTGCTACTTGTCGATGTCCTTGAGGTAGCTCAAATTTTCTTTTGCCCAGACCTCAAATTCAAAATAGCAAGTCCAATGCCTATTGATTGTTAAGTTGGGATGGATAGGCACTTTAAGGACGCTAGTTTTATCAATTTTTTAGAGCGTCTTTAAGCTTATTAACCAAACTAGGTGGGGTGAGTAGATAGTCAGAAATGACAAAAGTTGACCCGAGCAGAATTTGATAATGCGACATATGATATTATCATCCGTTAATAAGTCGTGCGCTGATCCGAATTGTATAAAATTAATCCCTCATCCAAATCTTTTAAATCGGTTCTTTTTTCTATATTTTATTTATTTATATTTTTGGGGTAGTTTAGGTTCATTATTTAAATAAATCTTTTCTCTACATAAATTGTGTCACTCCCATCTCCTCACTTATCTCATTCGTTTTTCTTTCTTATTAACACATTTAATTATCACTTAGTTACTAATTAGATAATAATTGAGTTGCATATTTAGTTTATTTATTATTTTTAAACACTTAAGTTAATAAAAATAATTGATTTATGCTTATCACATAGAATCCCCCACGTAGTATACGAATTCGGCCGGAATTTATATTTGTGGACCTTAAAAGGAAGGTCTCGAAAGGTTTTTAACATCTTTCTTTTGAGGTAACTTGAACCCTTATCCAAATTTTTGGTGATATAGATTAATTAGATGATTTGTGATTAATCTAAAATGGTGTCTTAACACACCTTAATTCATTAGGTGGTGAGTAATCACGTCGAATTTCACTTTCCGCAAGAAAAATGAGGCGTGTTAGAATATTTATAGGTGTAATAAAAATTTCAAAATAAAATAATTGAGTCCAAAATAGATTGAAAAATCAAAATCCAGTCCTTTGGGAATTGGTGCGTCGCTGGCCGTGCCATCTCAACTTCATAATTGCAATCGCAGATTTCGTGTTGCAGTAGCCACCTCAACTTCAATTCACTTTCAATTGTTTTTCGATATATATAATTGTATAATATTATATTCAATTTAACATAAGTTGCTTTCTTGATTTCCTTATGCTATGTTTATTCATTTTTTTGCTCTAACTTTTTTATCTTCACTCCAATTCAATCCTACATATAAATATGTAGCATTAAGCATAATCCATAAAGTTAATGCTGAAAAAGAAAAAAAAATATAAGGTAAATAATGACTGAATATATATAATTTTAGCCTCACATCAAGATGCCTTAGTAAAAGTTGGTGTCAAATTTAGGGGGATTGACAATGTATTTGGCCTTTGCTGTGATTGGAACCGTGGTAGAGAAAGATGAGAAAATGAGATTCTATACAAAATAAGGAGCTTCTCATGAAGCTCTTCAGATGTCACTGGAGTTTCGCAACATGTAGAGCTATAATGATAGTGTCATATTCTGCTAGAAGTCCATGGAGAGCAGGACAGAAGAGTTCATCCATCGAAATTTAAATGACAACTTAGGCTAACATAGTGCAGATTTGTTTGATCTACTGGAGGTATGGAGTAATAAAGACGTTACCATTTTATTATTGCTTAGAGACTCTAAGACTCATGATACAGTCACGTGATGGCTTTGCATAGGTTGCTGCCAGATTTTGCTAGAGAACACAAGAAGACTTGGCATCAATGACAAACAAAACAATATCAGAAGATAAAAAGGCTATCATGGCACTTCAAATAAGATGTCTTATCATTTATGAAAAGGTATGGTTGTTGAACTTGAAAGTTTTTCAATAAAGTGGAGAAAGTCATATGAAGTGAGGATGGTTTCCTACTATTATTTTCATGAATGATAGTTTGTGTTGTTGAGCTTTAGAGGTGCTTAAACAACAATATTGATACTAATTAACTACTCATTGTTATTCATATGAGAATTTTGAGATAATTTAGTGAAACCACAAGATAAAGTGCATTTGAGGTGTTCTTAGTGGAGAAATTTTTTGATGGTGTCATTGAGGTATTCTTAGTGAAGGAATTGGTTGGAGCCATTGTTTTGACAATGGGAAGAAAACACATAAATTCTCAGGAAAAAAATGTCATAAAGCTTTTAGGCTCTTGGTACCACATAAACTATATTGTTGGAGAAAAGTATAAAATTTTACCAATATGTATGTGTATTTTCACAAGAGAAAAAATAAAAAAACAAGGAAAGAATCAACTAATAAGGAATTGCGATCTTTTTGTAATCAAAACAGAAATATAATAACCCTCCAGGTTATCTTCTTAATTTCCTTGTGTTTTCAGCATTTTGAGCCTGCTCATATAAACTATTGGTCATTTATGTCTTGCTGAAATTATTAGTTCGATTATCAAACAGTTAGTTTGAATTTTAGGCTCATTTTTCTATTTTGGAGCTTTGGCTGTTAAAGAATTAGTCTTAGACCAAACTCCTAGTAAATATACTTGGTTGAGAACTCCAATAATGCCATCAGCTCTAGAATGTTGATTTTAGGTTGGGTGACCATTGATTTGGGTCCTGAGTCTTCCATACTCATTTTAGGCTATTTGGTGGATTTAATTAAAAAATAAAACTAGGTGTGAAACCCATATTTTCAAAATATTCTCGAATAAAAGTTTTGATGGTGTACTTGCCAAAAAGAAGAATGGTCAAATACATGTTAGTGTTGATTTTTGAGACTTGAAGAAGGCATGTGTAACGCCCAAAAATTTACACCCTGGACTCCACACGGTTCTTACAGTCTCGAGAGACCACAAGCTAACACATGAGTTGGTACCTGCTGTGAGCACTAAATAAAATAGATAACAAAATAACATGTTTGGAATTTAACTGAAAACACCATAAGGTTTTAAATACTGACACATTCGATTAAAACCATAGTTCTGAAACTGTATGAAAACAATACTGAGAAGGATAATAATAATAACTGATAAACTGACTAACTGTCTGAAGTAGCCTGAAAAGCCTCTAACTGACTGAGAAGTTGGTGGGACAAGCCCCTAACTAACTCCGACTGACTACTGAGATGGAAGACTAAAATAAACATAAATGATCCTCAATATATGAAGACTCACCACTACTACTGCTACTGATGCACTGGAATGTCTAAGTACGGTCGGAAATCCGAGCATCCGAACCTATGACATAAGACATCATAGCACAAGAAATGTGTAAATAATTAGTACTTTGAATGTATTGGTATATGAGATGAGGTTAGGCTGAAATGCATAGGTTATATGCATGAGATAATAACTGACTGAATAGCAAGGGATAATTGAGTATGATGCATAAAAGCTGTAAAATCTGAGAATGCATGACCAAGCATAAAACATTATTTTGATATAGTCTGTAAACTGAAATACTGATACTGAATAATTGATAGCTGTATGTTATGGTCAAGCAAACCTAAAATAAACTCTGTACTGAATACTGAACTAAGATTGTGGGAGTTAGTTATAACCAACATGCCCTAATGTACTATCAGGGTCCAACCTGTAACCCTAATTGGAAGGGTGTTAGTACTATGCCATAGTTACTAACATTGGTTGTATGGATCTACTAATCTGATATCCCGAAGGAAGATGGTGTCTTGCCTAACTAACGAGGGACCCCTCAAAGTCTATGGTAGCACCGTAGGTCTGGATCCTAGGAACTGCTACTAACTTCTCATGCCTACTAACGGGGAAGACGTAATTCCTACGTTCACTCGGTGCTAAGTTTTACTCATAACAGAAAGACACTAATTACTGAATTGACCTAAGTTTAACTGAGCCACGACTGAATATAATAACTATCTGAATGACGATGTTCTTGGTTTATCTGAAATCATTCTATAATTACTGGAAGCAGTGTAAATAGTTAAATTTTGGGTATTCATAACCCTCAACACTAAATGGAAATAACAATAAGGACATATGAATCCTTAAAAACCATAAAAGGGATCATTGTTTAAAATTTGACTCTTAGACATTACATCAAACACATTAAGGTCATGAATTAAAGCATGAGAATAGTTTAAAACATGTGATAATCATATGGAGACAATACAAAAATCACAATTTAGGGATTTAACATGAAAACATCATCATTCCAACGTGTCAAGGTCAATTTCCAATGATAACACAAGGTAAACATAATTTGTAATCAAAATTCATAATAGCTTCATAAAGATAACTCATAATAACATGTAAAAATCATGTCTTTAACTTGAAAACAGATTCTTGGACTCCATGGGTGAAAAAGCCCATGGAATGAACATCATATTGTAACGACCCGAGACTATCCCCTAGTCATTACATGGTTCTTATGGTCCCAAGGGATCACAAGCTAACCCATGAGCTGGTACCTGCTATGAGCACTGAATAATATAATTATGAATGTAGAAGAATAACTAAAATTTCATAAGGTTTTAATAATGAAACGACTACTGAATTATGAATTTGGCATAATACTAAAATTTTAATAATCTGAATAGCAAACTGTAGTATCTGAAAAGTCTCTAAATTAAATATTGTGAGTTGATGGGGTAGGCCCCCAACTAACTCTACTAACTACTGATATAAAAATATGAAGTAATATAATCTATCCTCGGATGATAAGGACTCACCACTACTATTGTAATGCTGATAATCTGAGAATCTAGGTACAATCCGAGAACTAAGCGTCAGCACCTATAATATGAGACATCATAGCGCAAAATAAAAGGTACGCAATAAGTACTTAGAATGTACTGGTATGCTAAATGAGGTAGACTGACATGCAAGGTTTCATGAATAGGAGTAATAAACTATCTGAATATACATGTAAAGCATGAGGTAATGAGTATAGGACGTGAAACCTATAGATACTAGAGATATGTAAAGCATGTAAAAATTGTATATGCATGAGGGTCTGTAAATACTGAAAATACATAAAAATCTGTAGACCATGAGGATGCATGATCAAGCATATAACATAGTCTGAGTAAAATCTATAAACTAAATTACTGACAAAATACTGATATCTGTATGCTTTGGTTGAACAACTCTAACACTGCATAACTGAACTGGGACTATATCTGAGACTGTGGGAGGTATCATCTAACCGGCATTCCCCAATCTGAGCTAATCGGGATCCAACCTATAACCCCAGTTGGATGGGTGTTAATACCATGTCATGGGTACTAACATTGGTTGTGTGAATCCACTAGACTGATATAATGTCTAAAGTACTAAGGGTGTTAGGCTTGAACTGATGGGTAACCCCTGTGAGATAGTCCAGCCTAATCTAATAGGTGACTTCTCATATCCTACGCTGGCTACGTAGTTCTGGAGTATGGGGACTGCTACCAATGACACTACCTATCTGACGGGTAAGCCGTCATCCCTACACTCTCTCAATGCTAAATCCTACTCGCAACTGAAAGGCACTGAGCTACTAGACTGTTCTGAGTTTATTGACTGATATCTGACCATTCTAATAATGCTCATAGTAAAATAAGGAGACTATTCTGTAATGAACAGAGACTAGACTAAATAAAATAGCTATGGTTTTTTGGGTATTCAATACCCCCAGGACTCAAAACAATAATACTGAAAAGATACTAAATCTTGGGGGAGAAAGCATGAAGGCTTTTATTAAATCCATCACTCTTGTAGGCATTTTATGAAACACTTGTAGTTCATGGTTTAAAACAATCATAGGAATGTCATGAAACTTATAGAAATAGCATAAATTCGACATAATAGTATTAAATCATGGTTTAATCCTGTAAATAATAATATTAAAACATGGAGGATTGGATAACAACAATAATTTCACTGAATCATGGTATAAAATCAATAGTAGATGAAGATTTAGGGGAGAAATCACAATTTAAATCAATTAACTTGAGAAGATGATAGATTTGTAATTAAAACTGATACTTGGGCTCCATGGATGAAAGGGATCCCTGGATGAACATCTAACATACCTGGGATGAATTTGGAAGGATTGCTAGAGAGTTACTGAGATTTGACCTTCATTCTTGAGGGTTAGGGTTTTCCTAATTGAGAGAATATTCTTTATTTTGGAGAAAATGTGATTAGTATAATGCCCAATTAGGTTATTAGGGACTTACTTTCATGTTTGGGGCTGACTGGGTTAAGGTAAAATTACTTAAAAGACCTTGGAATTAAAATTCAGAACGGACTTAAAATCCTAATTTTTTGGCTGGCGTGACGCAGAGCTATCACACCGTGTCACTAGAATCGGACAACTTGAAAACTAATCTGTGGCGCGACGCGGGGAAATCGCAGTCCTTCACTAATTGGGACCTGGAAGTTCATCGCTATGTGGTGGTATCGCGCTTCGACACTAGAAATGGACAAATTTCAAGTTGGACTATGGCGTGACGCACCAGAATTGCAAACCCTTACTGGAATTTGCCAAACGGGAGATTGGACTGCTTTGCGATGTGCTGAAGGTTAAAATGATGGTGTTTAACGGCTAAAACTTAAAATCTCCATAACTTCTTACCCGGTTATCGGATTTGGGCGAATTTTATATCATTGGAAAACTATTTGAATTTCCTACATAATGGCAGGCTCTAAACTAAAAAATAATGAGAGTTTCAAAAATTACATATACGAATACTCATATACTGGGACTTAGATTATGCTAGAGAAATATGGGGTGTTACAATATCTCCCCCTTGGGATCATTCGTCCCAGAATGAAATGGGTTAAGTTGAGGAAACTGATGGACTGAACTTACACACTGAATATGCATTTCTGATGCATGGAATACAAGACTAAACTGATTCATGAATGCACGACTGGCATGAACATGATGTGCGCCTGAAACTGAACATGATAGAGAAAAATCTTAAGAAAATTAGTACCTTATACTGAATCTGGATTTGCAGAGAAAAGATGAGGGTACTTGGTCCGTATATCTATTTCTACTTCCTAAGCATCTCCCTCAACGTACTGATTCCTCCAAAAAAGCTTGACTAATGGAATTTCTTTGTTCCTTAGTCTATGTACTTGATGATCAAGAATTTCGACTGGAACTTCCTCATAGGAAAGACTGTTCTGAATATCTACACTTTCTAAGGGAACAACTACACCTGGATCACCAATACACTTTTTCAACAATAACACATGGAACACTGGGTGTACTGATGCTAAATCTGAAGGTAACTCAAGCCGTAAGCTACTTTTTTTAAATGACTGAGGATTCTAAAGGGGCCGACATATCGAGGACTGAGTTTCCCTTTCTTGTCAAACCTCCTCACTCCCTTTATGGGAGAGATTTTCAAGTACACAAAATCCTCGACCTCAAACTCGACATCCTTTCTCCTTATATCTGCATATAATTTTTGTCGGCTTTGGGAAACCCTAATCCTTTATCTGATCAACTGAACCTTCTCTAGTGCATCAAACACCAAGTTGGGCCTTACTATTATGGCCTCACCTACTTCAAACCAACCAATTGGAGATCTACATCTCCTACCATAGAGAGACTAAAATGAAGCCATACGAGTACTGAAATGATAGCTGTTATTGTATACGAATCCAATAAAAGGAAAATGGTTATCCCAACTACCCTTGAAATCAACAATGTATGCTCTCAGCATATCCTCAAGAGTCTGAATGGTTCTTTCTGCTTCACCGTCTTTCTAAGGGTGGAAGGCTAGACTGAGATAGACTTGGGTACCAAGACCCTTTTGGAATGCTTTCCAGAAGTGAGAGATAAAATGAGTACCTCTATCGGAGATAACAGATAAGGGAATGTTGTGTAACCTAACTATCTCTTTGAGATAGAGATTGGCATAGTCCTCGGCTGAATAAAAGGTATGAACTGGCAAGAAATGAGTTGATTTGATTATCCTATCTACCATAACCCAAATAGAATCATGTTGATAATGGGTACGAGGCAAACCTGTCACAAAATCCATGTTCACGTCCTCCCATTTCCACATGGGAATACTAAACTCCTGCATGGACCCACTAGGCTTCTGGTGCTTAACCTTAACTTGCTGACATGTAGAGCGCTTAGCTATAAACTCTGCAATATCTCTCTTTATCCCACTCTACCAATGGATCTCCCACAAATCACGGTACATCTTAGTGGCCCCTGGATGAATAGAGTAACGCGCACCATGCGCTTCTGCAAGAATTTTTGCCTCAAATCATCTACACCAGGCATACATAATCTACCCAGACAGTGCAACACACCATCTCCCTCTTAGGAGAAGACCTCCACTTTCCGATCTTTGACTAATTCTTTCAACTTAACTAGACTGGGATCTCTGTCTTGCTTTTCCTTCACCTGGAAAACTAGAGATGATTCTGAGCTGCTCTGCATCCATACACTACCCTCTGCTGAGTCAACTAAGCGGACACCTAGTCGGGCAAGCTGATGAACTTCTTGAACTAACTTCTTCTTACCATTCTTAACATGAGCAACACTGCCCATAGACAATCTATTGAGAGAATTAGCTATTTTATTGTCCTTTCCCGGATGATACAGAACACACATGTCATAATCTTTCAATATCTCTCACCACCTTATCTGACTTAAATTTAAATTCTTCTGAGAGAACACATACTGGAGGATTTTGTGATCTATGAACACATCTACATACACCCCATACAAGTAATGCCTCCAAATATTTAAGGTGAGTACTACTGCTG
Organism: Capsicum baccatum var. pendulum; assembly: GCA_030864225.1. Classification (NCBI taxonomy): domain Eukaryota; kingdom Viridiplantae; phylum Streptophyta; class Magnoliopsida; order Solanales; family Solanaceae; genus Capsicum; species Capsicum baccatum. The sequence continues at coordinate 218,383,465 of CM061557.1, read as the reverse complement.
CTAGCTTAAAATCATGAGTCGGATAATTCTTCTCATGAGGCTTAGCCATTTTGGAGGCGTAGGCTATGAACTTTTCTCTTTGCATGAGGACACAACCCAAATCTACTTTGGATACATCACAGTACACAACAAACCCATCGGAACCATCTGGTAGAGTAAGAACAGGGGCTGAGGTAAATCGAGTCTTCAATTCCTGAAAACTCTTCTCATAGGAATCTAACCATTGAAACTTAACTTTCTTCTAAGTCAATCTATACATAGGGGATGCAATAGAAGAAAACCCTTTGATAAATCCTAGGTAATAGCCAGCCAAACCCAAGAAACTCCTAATATCTGATGGAGAGATGGGTCTAGGCTAGTTTCTCACCACCTCGATCTTTTGAGGATTAACTCTAATGCTATCACCAGAAATAATAAGGTGAAGAAAATCTACAGATCTTAGCTAGAACTCACACTTACTAATTTTAGCGAACAACTGATGGGCTCTAAGAGTCTAGAGCACTATTCTGCAATGGTTTGCATGATCTCTTTCTCTATGAGAATAGACAAGAATGTCATCAATAAAGACTATAAAAAACATGTCCAAGTACTGCTTTAACACTCAGTTCATCAAGTCCATGAAGGCCACTAGGGCATTCGTGAGACCAAAGGACATGACTACAAATTCAAAGTGACCATACCGGGATCGAAAAGTTATTTACGGAATGTCACGTTCTCTGACTCTAACCTAATGATAGCCTAATCTGAGGTCTATCTTGGAAAAGTAACTGAAACCCTGAAGCTGGTTAAACAAGTCATCAATTCTAGGAAGTGGGCATTTATTCTTGATTGTAACCTTGTTCAACTGACGGTAGTCAATACACATTCTGAGAGAACCGTCCTTCTTACGTATAGATAGAATAAGTGCTCCCCACGGGGAGATGCTGGCTCTGATGAATCCCTTTATCTAGGAAATCCATTAACTATTTTTTTAACTCTTTGAGTTCAGCTGGAGACATTCTGTATGGTGAAATAAATATGGGCGGAGTATCTGGAAGAAGGTCTATTCCAAAGTCTATCTCCTTTTCGGGAGTAACTTTGAGATGATCTTCAGCAAATACATCTAAGAATTTATTTACTACTAGAAAAAACTCAAGAGTAGGATTTTTTGAGCTACAAGATGGTAGACACACGCCTTGGATATCATCTTTCTGGCTCTAAGGTATGAAATCAACTGACCCCTAAGAGCTGTAGTACTACCCCTCCATTCAAGGACTGGTTTATTTGAAAACTTAAAATGAACTATTTTGTTTCTATAATCAATGGAGGCATAGCATGAGTGGAGCCAATCCATGCCAAGAATAACGTCAAAATCCGCCATCTCTAACTCCACGAGATCAACTGAGGTAACTTTTTGAGATATTATGACTGGACAGTTCCTGTATACCTGCCTGGCTACAATGGAAACACCTACTGGGGTAGACACTAAAAAGAGATCTGATAGAGTTTTGGAACTGACTCCGAAATTGATGGCTATATATAGAGTTACAAAAGAAAGATAAGCTCCAGGGTCTAGTAAAGCATAAATATGTAAGTGAAAGACCTGCAACATACCAGTAACTACGTCAGGAGAATTTTTTTGATCCTGACAGGACTGAAGAGTATATAATCTATTCAGATGTTGACCACAGTAGCACTGGAAGCGGCACCCTGATTAGTGGGGCAGGCAGATGGAACTGATGATTTATAGGACTAGCCCTATTGGCGTGCATCCTTACCTTTTTTAGCAACTACCCAACACTACCAAATCTGATAGCCTAAATTTCTAGACCCGAATCACCCATCACTACCTGCTCTGTACTCACCCTGATGGTGTCTGCCATACTGCTGACATAAAGGATTGGTATGAACACTGCTAACACTGACCTGGGACTTAGATCCCGATGCCCTATCCCTATTGTTATTTTTGAATTTGGGTACTGGGGCACCAGTTGAAGAGGGTGCTAGGGTTGAAGACTTCTGATGAAATTGAGGATGGTTACCACCGTCTGACTTTGGTTGATTAAAATTAAAACTATCCATCCTAGATCTCTTGTTTCCTCTCTCCCTCTCTTTAATCTTCTGTTCCTTTATCTGTTGACCATGGACCATCATTCTAGACAAGTCCATCTCAATAATTAGCATTGTGGTCCTACACTCCTTGACCATGCTATCAGATATGCCAGAGATAAACTTACTAACCTTGAACCTACTACCAGATACTACATGAAGAGCATATCTAGCTAACTGAGTGAACTTGAGAGAATACTTCCTCACACTCATGCAACGTTGAATCAATTTAATAAATTCGAACTCTTTGGCCTCCCTCAACTCCAATGGAAAGAATCTATCCAAGAAAGCCATGGCAAACTCTTCCCATTCTATAGGCCCTGCATCAACACCTCTATAAACTTTTCATTGCTTGAACTAAGTATAGTCTATATCCTATAATTGATTGGCAATCAACTCAGCACTCTGACTAGACATTACCTCTATAGAATTTGTTACCTTTTGAACCATATCTAAGAATTCTTGTAGATCCTCTTTACACTTGGATCCCGTGAAGAAAGGAGGATTCATCCGGGTAAAGTCCAAAATTCTAGTTGCAGTAGTATTGGCCACTGGGTTGGCCAAAATAGCAAATGGTCATTCATTTTGTTCAGCTACAGAGTTCGCTAGAGTAGTGAATGTAGCCCTGAATTCTGCGTGACAGACTTGCTCGTCCAAAGGATCTACCTCGACAGGCTGAGGGGCTGGCTGAGTTTCTGTATTTCTATCGTTCTTTTTGGGAGGCATGTTCGATAAATGGAAAGAGGGAACAAATTAGACTAAGAATTTAAGTTGAGCTCATGCTCAATCGCACGACATGAATGCTAAAAAAGGTAAACTTTTCCTAAATCCTTGTAGTCTCTCATCCATAAGTGAGGCGTGCTACACACCCATGAACAAGACTCTACTCGACGCGACATTCAGACTTTCTAGGACAGTTTAAAACCTTAGGTTTGATACCAAGTTTGTAATGACCTGAGACTACCCCCTAGTCGTTACACGGTGCTTACGATCTCGAGGGACCACAAGCAAACCCATTAGCAGGTACCTGCTGTGAGCACTGAATAATACTATCATAAATGTAGAAGAATAACTGAAATGCCATAAAATTTTAATAATGAAACGACTACTAAATTATGAATCTGGCATAATACTAAAATTTAAATAATCTGAATAGCTAACTATAGTGTATGAAATGCCTCTAAACTAAATACTGTGAGTTGATAAGATAGACCCCTAACTAACTCTACTAACTACTGAGATAAAGACATGAAGTAATATAATATTTTCTTGGATGATGAGGACTCACCACTTCTACTATATAGTTGATAATCTGAGAATCTAGGTGCAATTCAAAAACTAAGCGTCAGCTCCTATGATATGAGACATCATAGCGCAAAAGAAAGGTATGTGATCAGTACTTTAAATATGCTAGTATGCTAAATGAAGTAGACTGACATGAAAGGTTTCATGAATAAGAGTAATAAACTATCTGAATATACATGTAAAACATGAGGTAATAAGCATAGCACGTGAAACCTATAGATACTAGAGATATGTAAAGCACATAAAAACTGTATATGCATGAAGGTCTATAAATACTGAATACATAAAAATCTGTAGACCCGAATGCGTGACCAATCATATAACATGGACTGAGTAAAATTTGTAAACTGAAGTCGAACAACTCTATGACTGCATAACTGAACTGGGACTATATTTGAGACTGTGGGAGGTATTATCTAACCGACATGCCCCAATCTGAGCTAATCAGGGTCCAACTTGTAACCCCAGTTGGATGGGTGTTAATCCCGTACCACGGGTACTAACACTGGTTGTGTGGATCTATTAGAATGATATAATTTCCAAAGGACTAAGGGTGTCAAGCCTGAACTGACGGGTGACCCTTGTGAGATAGTCAAGCCTAATCTGACAGGTGACTTCTCATATCCTATAGTGGCTATGTAGTTCTGTAGTATGGAGACTTCTACTAACGAATCTTCCTATTTGATGGGGATGCCACCATACCTATACTCTTTCGGTTCTAAATCCCACTCTCAACTGAAAGACACTGAGATACTAGGTTGTTCTGAGTTTAATGACTAATATCTGACTATTCTGATAATGCTCATAGTATAATCTAGAGACTTTTCTGTAATGTACTCAGACTAGAGTAAATAAATAGCTATGGTTTTTTGGGTATTCAATACCCCCAGGACTCAAAACAACAATACTAAAAAGACACTAAAGCTTGGGGGACAAAGCATGAAGGCTTTTATTAAATCCATCACTCTTGTAGGCATTTTATCAAACACTTGTAGTTCATGGTTTAAAACAATCATAGGAATGTCATGAAACTTATAGAAATAGCATGAATTTGACATAATAGTATTAAATCATGGTTTAATCCACTAAATAATAATATTAAAACACGAAGGATTGGATAAAAATAATAATTTCATTAAATCATGGTATAAAAGCAATAGTACATGGAGATTCATGGGTGAAATCACAATTTAAATCCATTAACTTGAAAAGATGATAGATTTGTAATTAAAATGGATACTTGGACTCCATGGATAAAGGGGATCCATGGATGAACATCTAACATACATGGGATGATGAATTTGGAAGCATTAATGGAGAGTTCCTGAGTTTGACCTTGGCTCTTGAGGGTTAGGGTTTTGCTAATTTAGAGAATGTTCTTGATTTTAGAGAAAAGTTGATTAGAATAATGCCCAATTAGGTTATTTAGAACTTAATTTTGTGTTTGGGGCTAACTGGGTTAAGGAAAAAGTAATTAAAAACCCTTGGAATTAAAACTTGAAACGGACTGAATATCCCAATTTTTTGGGCTGGCACGATGCGGCGCTATCATGCCTTGTCATTGGAATAGGATGACTGGGAAACTGGTCTGTGGCGCTATGCGGGGAAATTGCGGTCCTTCACTAATTGAGACCTGGAAGCTCACCGCAATGCGGTGGTATTGCTCTTCAACAATGGAAATGGATAAATATCAGGTTGGCCTAAGGCGCGATGTGCCAGAATCGCAGACCCTCACTGGAATGTGCCAAATGGGAGATTGTCCTACTCCGCGACGTGCTAAAGATTAAAATGATGGTGTTTAACGACTGAAACTTAAAATTACCATAACTTCTTACCAGGTTATCGAATTTGGGTGAATTTTATATCGTTAGAAAGCTAATTGAATTTCCTACGCAATGGTAGGCTCTAAAATAAAAAATAATGAGTGTTTAAAAAATTTCATATATGAATACTCACGTATTGAGACTTAGATTATGCAAGGAAATACGGGGTTTTACACATATAAACCTTAATTGATGAATTAATTAAAGTTCTTGGTGATCTCTTAAAGCTTGAACTTGAATTTTGAAGAGGCTAGGGTTTGTTCTTGAGAGAGAACTTCTTTTTTTTTTATAGAATTTTGTATGAAAGATGACAAATAATGCTTTTGGGACCCTAAATCCAATGTTATGGCTGGATTAGAGTGAGGGAAATGACTCAAATACCTTCCTGGACTTGAAACTCATTGAACTAAATTGGACCAACCGACGAGAAATGCCCCACGCCATGGTGCTCTGTTGATGCAATATTCTGCACACCATGGTGCCCCCCATAAATGTGATATTTGACGCACCGCGGCCATATCGTGGAGCCTCTCTTTTTTGGTCATCAAAATAGTTCTCAAATGTCGTTCAAAAAATCCAAAACTCACCCAAGATGAACTATCAACAACCCCGATCATGAATCAACTTAGGAACTAACATTTTTAGATTGGGAAGGTCAAAAATAAAATCATCTAAGTTTATGGGGCTTTGGTAAGGACTAAGCCTTAATACTTAGTGAAATTTTCAAAGTCTTGGACCCCTTTAACACGCAATATTAAGATGAAATGAGCTAGGATCTTATGGGGTCTCACAATATGTCCGACTGATGATTTGTCGATAATAATCATAGAGCTCATGATTGATGCGACAACTGGACATGAAGCTATGACATTTATGGAGGGGTCTTTTGGATATAATTAAATTAGAATGTCTCCAAAACACAAAGAAATCATTTCCTTCCAAACTCTAAATATAATCAAATTAAAATATCTCCAAAAGATAAAGAATGCACTGCCTTCCAAACTTCAAAAGGGATATACTGTTACAAGGTGATGCTTTATGGTCTAAAGAATACGGGTGCCACCTATCAACTTGCAATGCAAAATATTTTTGATGACATATTACATAAGAGAGTGGAATGTTACATTGATGACTTGGAGGTAAGACAAAGAGTAGGGATGACCATCTTGAAGACCTTTCACATGATATCTTGGTGGTAAGACAAAGAGTAGGGAAGACCATCTTGAATACCTTTCATATTATTTTTGAGTTGTTAAGAAAATTTGACTTGAAAATGAACCCACTTAAATGCCCATTTGGAATTACTTTGGGAAAGTTTATTGGCTATATTATGTATCACCCTAGAATTGAAGTTGATCTCACAAAGATTCATGCATTCAGAAAATTCCTGATCCAAAGAACTTGAGAGGCCTCTGTAGTCTACAAGGAAATTTCACATTCATTCATAGGTTCATTTCTAACTTAGCGGGATGATGTCAACCCTTCAGCCATCTAATGAAGAAATCTACCCTTTCCACTGTACCAATCATGTCAAAATACTTTTGAAAGAATCAAAAGATACTTGTTGAATCTACCTATATTAAGGATACCAACTTCGAGGAAGAATTGATACTCTACCACACATCACAAGAGCGATCACTTGGAGCACTTCTTGCACAAGAGAATGAAGCTAAGAAAGAACAAGAACTATGCTATTTAAGTCAAATCTTGATAAGATCTGAGTGAAATTATATGCCCATTGAGAAGATGTGCTCACCTTTTCTTTATGCTTTAAAGAAAATATGATATTATTTTCAAGAATACACCATCAAGTTAATTTTCTCAAGCTGATCTCGTAAAGTTTGTAATGACTCATAAAGTTCTCTTAGGACATCTAGAAAGATGCTCTAGATTGTTTAACTAATCATATACATACCTTAAAAGTCTGCGAAGGACCAAGAACTTGCCAATTTCCTCACTGATCACCCTTTGCCAGCAAAATGAGAAATTTCATTTGTGTTTGCATTATTTACTGAAGAACTGCCGACATAGATAATGCTCTTTGATGGTTTTGCACGTCAAGATGGTGTAGGGTTAGACATTGTTTTAATATTACCATAAAGACTAATCTTGTCATTTGAATTTATTTTGGGTGAAACATATTATAATGATGTTTTAGAGTACCAAGCATTAATTTTTTTTGCCTTGAAATGGCATTAAATATGAAGATTCCACAATTGGTTATCTGTGGTAACTTGAAGTTGATCATAAATCAACTCTGGGGGAGTAATAAGGTGAAGAAGAAAAATCTTTTACCATGTCACCAATATGCTATTTTTTGCATCAAGTTTGATCATATTTTCTTAAAATGCATCCCGAGAGAAGAAAATCACATAACGGATGCTCTGGATAACTTAGCACAATGACGAAACTCAGAGAGAATGAGTTAACAAAGGTTCAAGTGTGCCATGGTGGGTTATTCCGGATAGTGTCAATATTTTAATAAAAAAAGCCACCATACATCTGTTTGAGTGGTTGAAGAAGAAGATTGGAGGAAACAACTAATTGAGTACCTCGAACATGGAAAACTTCCTGAGGAACTAACAAAAAAAGCCAACATTAAGAGAAGGAAAGTACGAGTCATCTTCCATAAGGTAATATGGTTTTGTCATTTTTATGAGGGATTATTTCTGCAGTGCCTTGACAAAGACAACCTCAACAAACAATAGAGGATACACATTTTTGCATATGTGGAGAACATGAATCAACACCTAAAATTTATTTATAAATCAAGAGGATAGGATACTATTGGCCAATAATGATGATAAATTGTCTAAATCATGCCAAAAGGAGTTGTCATGCCCTATTTTTTACAAAGTTACACAAAACATGACCAATCTATGGACTCTAAAGAGTTATATTTTGCACAGAGTTTCTAGCTAACTTTTAGGTAAATAAGAAATATATTTAATTATTAACATGTGTGACTTATGTTTTAGTCTGTTAAAATCAACTTAGATTCTAGGTAAGGATTCAAGTTATTCTGAAGGAAAGAGGCTAGGCACCCTTCAGAATCCACAAAATGTGGAACCCAGCTAGACTAAATTAATAAAAGAGGGAGGAGGTAAAAAGTTATTTTTTTAAATATAAATAATGTAAAAGATGTAAGTAAGAATATAAATAGATCTGTTGTTATAAAAATATGTAAATAATTTGTATACAAAATGTACAAAATACATGTGAAAAAGAAAAATATGTTGTAATGTATGAAAATAAAAGTATTTTTATGTACTATAAAAACGAAAAGTATTTGCAAATAATACTTCTTACATGACTAAAATCATGGGGAGAAAAATAAAATTTTATTTGAGAAGAAAAAAACTAAACTATATTTGTAATGCAAATGTATGAATTAATTGATCAAATATCTAAATTAATTTAATTCCTTTATGTAAATATTAACGGACTAAGTTTTGCCTAAATGCACGTTAATTAATATGCAAGTAAAGAATGTTCCCGCCCGTCACCACAAATGTAAAATTTCCACTATAGTACAATTATATTAATTAGAAATAAAAGACAATTGTCGAGCTTGAAACACCATTTCAGATACCACCCGAAAACATGTATACACACTTGATAGAAAATATTAATATTGAAAAACTAATTATTAAAATAAATAAAAATTCTGTGTGCGTGTATGTAGACGTATATAAAAAAAATAAAATTTTGTTATAAAGTGGGCTTAGATTAAGTTTTAGATGCGTCATGAATACAAAGTGGTTGCTCAATTTACTAGCCTTCCTAAATCGCTTTGCCAAGGTGCGAATCATAAAACCTTTTGTGTTGTCGTAATATTACAAAAAATTCATCTTCACACAAATTTATTTATTTATTTTCACATATTTATATACGTAATGTCAGTATTTTATTTGGGGAGGCCTCAAAAATAGACAAAAATTTCTTCATCGGCTATGTTGTAATGTAGTATTTTTTTAGTTAGTAGCAAAATCATCAAAAATAACCACACAAATAGAATCAATAGTGAAAAAAATCAAGAAGCAACATAAAAACATTAAACAATAAGAATAAGTAGTAAAAATAAGATTAAAAGAAGCATCCATTGACGAAAAAAAAGCAAGGTTTGCTAGAGGTTCAGTACGTTAGCCTAAACAAAATATCCCAAGTTGTAAAATCTCACCAAATATGAAAATAAATATATGATTCTCGATGTTATGGTGGAAAATAATGGGATGGGCAGCAACGTTACTTCAACGGGCTTCATCACAGCAACACCTGAAAGGCATGAAATCAGTCAGATCTGGCTTTTTTTTCTGACGATTAGTGGCAAACAAAGAGATAAAGGGAGAAAAATGAAGGTTGGCCATGTCGTTGATGGTGGGGTATGACCAAATCTATCCAGCAACTACTTTCGATGCCACAACAGTAAAAAAGAGCGACGAAGGAGAAAAAAAATAAAAAAAAGAGATGGGCTGGTGGTGTTGGGTTGGAGCTCACCAATTATCAACTATGGTGAGCCAGCAGCGATGGAGAAAGGGAGAGAGAAGAAAAGCAAAGAGAGGTTGTTTAGTAGTGGTGCTCCATTGTCGGAGTGGGTTTGGTCAGAAAAAATAGAGAAAGAGGGGTTGGTGGCAGGAGCCGAAAGCTCGTTCGTCGGAGATCAACTCTTGTGGGTCACAACACAATAGTGGGAAAAGGAAAGGATATTGAGAATAATGCAGACTGAGAGAACAAAAATTTGAGAAATATGTATGTATGGTGTGTATTTTTTATTAAAAAGAATTTACTTCCTCTCCTCTATTTATAATAAGAACTAGAACCCTCTATTAACCAAAGAATAAAAGAATGTCCCTTTTTTCCTTTTAGAACATCTTTTATTCTTAAGTTATTGATCAAAGGATTTTTCATCTTTTTAACCAACATATAAAGTTTTTATTCAAAGGGTAGTGTCATTGTGTAGTCTGTTATATGGGACAAGACCTTGACTATTACTCTATGTATTAAAATTATTGATTCGACTTATTATTTGTAAACTGTATTGAATAATGTACAAAATATTGGTATCCATATGTAATTATAAGAAATATAAAGAAAATTGAAAATGTAATTATTTTTTAAAATATGATGCATTGTTAATTATAAAAATATGATGTCATGCGTGTATGTGTGCAATGATTTTAAAAATATTGAAAACGATAATGAATTGATAAAAATTCATATATAAGGAGAATTATCAATAAATTATGAAAAGTAAAAAATATGACAATAAATTGATAAAATCCTACAGTAAGAATAATTATCAATAATTTATTAACAATTATAAAAAATATGTGAAAAATATATTTAGTGTCTTATAACGATCAAGATGCCTGAAGGAGTTAATTAAAAATATGGAGAGCCAAAATTAGGTGTCAACAGTTGCCCCTTTTTGTTTGAAGATGATGTAGAAGTCTTTAGATGAAAACGTTAACGTGTAGCCAGTTTTTCTCAACAAATTTTTTAATTGATTTGATTGAACTCTAAGTTAGATATGTCTACATACCTCGAGTTGTTTGAGGATCAGATCAATTGTAATTTAAAAGAATTGAAAAATTGCCTCTTGCCCTATTATTAAGAGTGGACGACCATGTGAGATGATTATTGATAGAACGGATATTTGGGAACAGAAGTGTTCTCATATTTTTTTATGTTTCTTTCAAAATTGATTTAGTATCGAGCTATGGGATGCAGGGGATGCAAGATTGTGTACTTGTGAGAAAAAATGAATATTAAATTGTGACAAATAAAACTCTGCATAGAGTTTCTTACATATCTCGAGTTTCATGAGAATCAGGTCAATATAGTTTGAAATGAGGAAATAGGAGAAATTTTGAGGCGGATCTCAAAATTTTCCCTAGTTCTATGATTTATGGCTAACACTGAACTCTTTGAAAGGAATTTTAAAAATGTATTGTCATTATGGATTGTATTTCTAATTGAAAAGATGATGATGTCTCCAATTGTCTATGGGTACTTGAGGATGAATGATGTCTCTAATTTTTTTATGAGGACATGAGGATGATTGACACCTTTGATTTTATACAGGGACTTGATTCATGACACCTCCAATTGTCTATGGAAACTGATATTGAGTGTAGTCTTCGATTGTATGCAGACATTAATATTAATTATCATCTCTGATTATCTACGGAGCCTGCGTTGGTTGTTGTAAGATCATTTGATTGTCTTTAGAGACTTAATGAAAGATATCTTTGATTGTCTATGAAACTAATGTTGATTGTTGCAAAGTCCCCTGGTTATTTTTGGGGACTTAATGCACGATATTCTCGATTGTCTACAGAGATTTGATGATAAATGATGCCTCCGATTATCTACAGAGACTATGAGATGAATGATATCTCTGATTGACTACGAAATCTTGATGCATGATATCTCCAATTGACTATGGAGAATGGTGTTGATTGTGGTAAAGTTCCTCGATTGTCTTTGGGGACTTAATGCATGACATCTCTGATTGTCTATGGAGACTTATGTTGATGGTCTTCCTCAATTTTCTATGATGACTAGGGCCCTCAACTAGTGAGATTATTGAAATCTAATAGCCTCTTAACTAACAGAACAATTATAATAGCCTCCTAAATGGCAGAGCTATTGAAATGTAATAACCTCTCGACTGGCTGGGCTATTGAAATCAAAGAGCTCTCAACTAGTGGAGTAATTAAAAGGTAATATTCTCTCAACTACCAGAGCTATAGAAATCTAAGAGCTCTCGAATAGCAAAGCAATTAAAAGAGTATAGCTCTCGACTAGCGGGGTTATTAAATCTAATAGCTCTCGACTGGATGAGCTAATTGAAAGGTAATGACCTCTTGATTAGCAGAGCTATTGGAATCTAAGAGCTCTCAACTGTCGAAGCAATTAAAAGATAATGGCCTCTCGACTAATAGGGCTATTGAATCTAAGATCTCTCGACTAGCAAACCAGTTGAAAGGTAATAGCCTCTCGACTAGTGGGGAAACTGGAATCTAAGAGCTCTCGAATAGTAGAGAAATTAAAAGGTAATAGCCTCTAGACTAGCGGGGTTATTGAAATTTAAAAGCTCTCAATTGGGAGAGCTATTGAAAGGTAATTGCCTCTTGACTAGCAAGGCTATAGAACTGTAATAGATCTCAACTGGTGGAGTTATTTGAAAAGTAATAGCCGCTCGAATGGCAGGGCTACTGAAATGTAATTGCTCTGGACTGGTAGAGTAATTAAAAGGTGATAGACTCTTGATTGGTGGAGCTATTAAAATCAATAAGCTCTCGATTGGCGGAGCTATTTGAAAGGTAATAGTTTCTCGACTGGAGGGGCTATGGAAATGTAAAATACCTAAATTAGAAGGAGAAAACCTAACGGAAAAGCAAAATTTTTGTGTTTGAAGGAGAAAGCTTGAAAAGAAAAGTCAACTACCTATATTTGGAGGTGGTCTCCTTGAATAAAAAGTATAATGCTTGTATTTAAAAGTGAATGTCATTAAAAAAGAAAGAAACTTATTTGTATTTTCTTCATAAGAAATGCTGAAAGGTGAAAAAGGCATAATCGTGTCTTGACTTCAGTTGGTACCAATAATTAAAAGTATGCGTAAGAATTTCCCCATAATCGACAAGATTTGTTCATTTTGCTTCAAGCAAAGATTTCAAACTATACCTATCCTCATGTTTCACTCTCCAGAAATAAAGTCTTTATTCATACATATTTGAGTATTTTTGAATTTAGGGACGTCTAGGGAAATACACTCACACTCAGAAAGAAGTTCACTAAATGAAATTATGATATCATAGTCATGAAATTTATGTAAGTATCCACTAATGTATGAACACTTGGAATAGGATCTTATAGTACTTGTTACCGGCTTGTAATGTAGGCTTGGGGACATTTAGGATGATAGTTGTGATGAAAGTTACTAATTTCTCAATGTGCATTACACTGTATCTGTGTTTTTGACATTTGTTGCTCTTTGAAGTTTGACCTTATTTATCGTGGTTCTTTACCCTTTGTTTTGTATTTGCTTTGACTTCTTTTGAATCTTGTGCTAGAGTTTTTTCCCTTCTTTTAAATAAATATATTTTCATTTTTTTATGATTCTCCACCTTTGTTGGAGTTGGCTTTCTTTTGTGTATATGTGTGTCGGGGGTCCTTCTTCATTGAAGTTGTCTTTTTATTTTTGTTATTCTAGAACTATATGTCATTTGCCTTTGGCAGGTTTGCTTTTGAATTTTCGTCCACAATTTACATGTATTTAGTGTGCTTAAGGAGGTGGGTCCAAGAGAGAAATAGTGCATATAAGAACTCAAAAAAGTATAAGCTCAGATGCGTTTGTCCAAAGAAAAGTTATTAGTCTCAACGGGGGGAATGCTAAAGATTAATGTCATTTGGTGGGCTGTGAAAGACACAACCGGGTCAAAGAAGGCCTATAATCATTTCCTAAACCAAGTGTAACTCAGAATTTTGCCTGAACAGACATTAAGGCTAAGAGTTAGGTCAACAATCCAATGTAATGTATTAATCTAAGGTTGGCTTCGTTCTTGCGTTAGATGCATGCAAGAGAATTTTTCAAGTGTCATGCAAGTATAATTAATAGTTATCAAAAGAATCTATGATTTACCATGAATTTGGCCCTCTCCATTATTGTAATTAGTTTTTTCTCATGCGCACTTCCAACTGTGTTGATACCAACCAATTCCAAATTTTACTTTTTTAGGAAAAGAATGATACTGAACCCAAATGAGGGTTGTCTACGTATCTTGTGAAAATAAAAAAGCGGGTTTGTCTAGTTCAGGTAAATTTGTAAATTTTTTAGTGTAATTGTCACGTAGTTGTTGTCTTTCTTGAAAATGATATGAAAGACGACCAGGAAGAATTGTTTGTAGCATCAAAATTACTCCGAACAAATAATTGAGAGGATGATGTCAAGCGTGAACAAAGAGTTGACACTACTTCAGTATGTTGACAAGATTGAAAAGGTCAGATACTGAAGAAGTTATGGGATTATTTCACCGCAGTTGGAATAATTGTTTTGACTGAAAAAATTTTGAACCCTTTCTTTTGAAAGTGAGGATCGATACATGATGAATTTAATAATTTATGATGTTTCAAAGAAGAAGCTAGGTATGCTCGAACCAAAATTAGCTGAGTATTTAGAGGTAGGATGGCTAGGTACTAATGTCATTGAGATTTGGATTCGAGGAGTTATTTATTTGTGCACCTTGGAGACCTTTGGAGAGCATCTTTAAACTGTTTCAAAAAATTGGGCCAGTTTGAATATCGGAGAAATTATTCTGAAATACTAAAGAAACCGAATCCTAATACAAGATTGTCTACATATCTTGTTAGGATAAGAATCAGGTCAAAACATAGCTTATACGGATTTTTGAATTCGTATATGGCATGACCTATTTCTATAACAGGAGATTTCCTAAATAGTTTAGAGCAGGATGGAATAATTGTGAGAAGGCACACTAATCTAAATGTAACAACTTTGAAACTAAGGAATCTAAAAAAAGGTTCTAGGAGTGTAGGACACCCATCGCATGTTCAATGTGTGTTTGTGTATGGACAAAGACTCAATAAAATAATGATTATGATTAAATAAAGTAAAAACTAATGTGCAGCAGTTTTCACACTATACAAAAATAGTGTATTAAATAAGTAGTGAATCAACGAATTAATAAGACAATAAAATTAATTTGTACAAATAATGTAAAGAATTTATGAGCAAATCTACATAATTTGCAGTGTGTGAAACAAATAAAGAATCAAAGAATATAATAATTAGCATATGAAAAAGTATAAAAATACGTCCCTCAATTGAAAATTGAGTCTATCATAGTTAGAACCTGTTATTAATCTCCAGCGGAGTTGCCACTTTGTCATCCCCTGTTTTTGCAAAGGTTAAACAAAACATGACCTATCTATGAACTCTAAGAATTGTATTTTGAGCAGAGTCGCGACCTAATTTTGTACGAAAATAAGGAGACCTAACCTATTTAATTATTAACACGTGTGACTTATATTTTAGTCTGCCAAAACTGACTTAGGGTTCTGGGTAAGGGTTTAATTTATTCCAAAAAAAGGGGTTAGGCACCCTTCAAAATCCACAAAATATGGTACCCAGCTAAATTTGTCAAAGAGGAAGGAGGTAACACATTATTTTTAAAAAATATAAATGATGTAAAAAATGTATGTATATTATGTATATAAATAAATCTATTTCTATAAAAAATATGTAAAAGATGTGTATACAAAATGTACAAAATATGTGTGAAAAAGAATACTTTGTAAAGTGTAAAAGAAAAGTATTTTTATGTACTATAAAAAAAAAGTATTTGTAAATAATACTTCTTACTTGACTAAAATCACAGAGAGAAAAATAAAAATTTATTTGAGAAGAAAATACTACACTATATTTATAATGCAAATGTCTGAATTAATTGATCAAATATCTAAATCATCTTAATTCTTTTATGTAAATATTAATTGCCTAAGTTTTGCCTAAATGTACGTAATTAATATGCAAGTAAAGAATGTTCCCGCTAGACACCCCAAATGTAAAGTTTTCACTATACTTTTATCTTTAAGTATAAACATATGTATGAGAAATAAAATACAATAACAGACCTTGAAACTACCTTTCAAATACCACTTCGGAGTGTATTATCGAGAACATGCATGCACACTTAATAGAAAATATTAATATTTAAAAAATACCTATTAAAATAATTAAAAATTATATGTACGTGTATTTAGATGTATATAAAAAAGTAGCATTTTGTTGTATAGTGGGGTCATATTAAGTTTTAGATGTGACATGGCTACGAAGTGGTTGCTCGATTTATCAGTCATCCTAAATCACCTTGTCATGATATGAATCATAAAAACCTGTGTTATCATAATATTATAAATTTTATCATCGCCCAAATTTATTTATTTTTTGTTACGTATTAATATACGTAATGCCCATTTTTATTTGGAAAGGCCTCAAAGCTGATAAAAATTTCTTCATTGGCCATGTTGCAATGTGGTATTTTATTAGTTATCAGTAAAAGCAAAATCATCAAAAACAGCCCCACAAATAGGACCAATAGTGAACAAACTCAAGGAGCAATATAAACACATCAAACAATAACAATCAGTAGCAAAAATAAGACAAAAAAGCAGCCATTAATAGAGCAAAAGGACGGTTTGCTAGAGTTTCAAAACTTTTGCCCAAATAACTATATCACCAAATTATAAAATCCCACCAAATCTAAAAATAAACAATATGATTCTCGGTGTTATGGTGGAATACAATAGGAGGGGCAATGGCGTTGCTTCAATGGGTTTAACGAGAGAAATGCTTGAGAGTCAACAAATCACCTAAGATCTGGCCTATTTTTCTAGAAAGCAGTGGAAAACAAAGAGGAAAAAGGAAAGAAATGGAGGTTGGCCACGTCGTTGATGGTGGGGTTTGATCGGAGCTCGTCGTCCACAACGTTCAGGGAGGCAGCAGCAAAAAAAGCCGCAAAAAATAAAAAAGATAAAAAGGGAGAGGCGTTGTGACTTGACCCAGGGGCTTTGTCGTAATGGGAATCCCATGTCCAACCAGGACCGGAGACCACCACTGTTACCCATCCCAACCTCCAGCTTGCTGCCTGAGTTGGCTGAATCCAAAAATACAACAAGGTAGCATAACTAAACAAGGACTGACTTTAGGATAGGTCTATTCCTAGGCGAGCCCTACCAAGTCATTCCGTCCATCAAACCATACCAACCAAACCACCAAGCCAAACCAATACCGAACTAAAGGCCATAACAAAATTATATCTAAAACATAATATGATTAATCCCAAAATAAAACACAATGGAACATCCAACAATATCATCTACCGATATCATCCCCAATACCAATGCTAAGGATGAAAACACTACCGACCCCACCCATTCCAACCCATAGCAGTACCACAATGCCTCTAACCAAAAGAATACCAAAATCCAGTTGGGACATGCGCCAAAACCGATATCCAAAAATAAGTCAAAGTATGAAATAACATCCATGAAATAGAGCATTTTAAATAGATAAAATCTTACCACTTCAATCCAAATCCTGACCCCAAAGGATGAATCTCTAAGTAGAAAGAGTGGAACGGATGGTTCTTACATTGCATGGGTATACAACGCCTGAAGACTAGTTAGTGGGTGAACGCTTACATGAACTCAGGATAAGGATAAAATAATGTCATTTATAAAACCAACTAAAAACTATCCATATGCACATAACCATACAATGTCGGGAAAGGGGATCAGGTTTAGCATGCCATTAAAACCTTTACATAGGTTGTGTAGCTTTGTCGCCCTACAGCACCCAAGGGCTATATGGGTTCAACTCCCCCTGTTGAAATAGCCCCTGTGTGTGAAGCCGCATGACCAAGAAAGAAAAACTAGGATGACTAGTACATCCCCTAAAATATATAGTGTGACATCATGCACACAGTCTTTAGGACCAAACCTCACATCAGCAAACATGAATTTCCAGTTTAGATCCCTTGGGACCTCCACCTTTCATGGCTTTGCTACACATCCCTTATTTAAGCCCAATTAAAACCATTTTCCAACAAAACCATTATTCCATTATTATAAACCAAGGCTATTACTAGTTGTATGGTCATACCAATAATAACTTGCAAGCATTATCCTTAGCAAAACCTTAGGGGATTTCTATGTACCCCATATGATTTCTAATTAACAAAAACCATGGCCTATAAGGCCTTTCCAAACATTAAAACCATTTAAATCATTCACATCATTTAGGGTTTCATTACCAAGTATAAACCATGCATAAGTTCCATCAAAAACACAATATTATAGTGAAAACAATGTGATAGGCATTTTATCAAACACACCGGGGGAATAGTATTTACGGAACCAAAGTCCATTCCCAAAGAACAATTTCCATGCAACCAATTAAACAAAACCACAATTTATGAATATAAAAGCATAATGAAAACATGGGAAAACCATAACCAAGAATTTATAACAAAAAACCCCAAATCATATTTGAAAACCCAAATTCATACAACATTCAAATCATGAAAACATTGTATAAAACCATGCCTTTAGTTGGAACTAACAATGAGGGAATAGAACATGCCTTAAACCAAGATGACGGTGGAGAGAAATCACCAATACAAGCCCCAATTTACTCCTTAAGATGAAACCTTAACTTCCTTGCCTAAGAACTCTAGAGAAGATTTAAGAGTACTTTCCAAGTGTTTAAGAATAGAATAATAGTGAAATTAATCTCTCAAGTGCAACATAAGTCGTGGGACATTATTAGGATAAGTCGGGAAATATCTAGATTGCCCCCACTTAAGTTGCAAAAAGATTCTGTCATAGGGATACGACTGACTCTTACGAGTCGTATCATCCCAGTACGAGTGGTACCCACTACTCGTACCATTGGCCTTCCCCCTTGGATCCAACATTGCCCAAAGAACAACATATCTAAACCCAAGTCATATGCAAGTGTATGCCTAGTACGTAATAGCCATACCCCTGGTAAGATAGAATCCTAGAGGATTGAACATTGACCACCATATGATCCCTGGGTACGACTCATACCCTTGATTACGGCTCAAGGTGATTCACTCGTTCTCAAATCCAACTTAAGTTACTAAGTCTAAGGTTAAGTGAAGGAACCAAATGATTCGTATCCAACCATACGACTCATTCCACCAAGTCGTACCCATTCCAGTGACCAAAATCCATCCTATTAACCAACACTAGTCAGCAGATGACTGGACTGTACCATTCGAACCCCAATATACGGCTCGTACCCATGAGTGGTATTGGGTCTGGAAACCAGAATCCTAGGAAATTTTCTAAGGTCCAAAAACTAAGGTATTTCAGTCTCCCCCACTAGGAACATTCATCCCTGAATGACAGACAGGGTAGGGGTAACCACACGCACAGTCATTTGCATTATCAAATATATTCCTAATCTTTAACAAAGTCTGAAAACAAAGAGGAAAGGATATTATTCTTTTCTTTAGAAAACTCAAAAAATAAAGATGTGTTGAATACACATACCTTCCGTACGAATTCCAGGAGCATAAAATAAATGTAGATACTTAGACATCATGTCCTCCTCTGCTTCTCATGTAGCTTCTTTCACCTTATGGTTCTGCCAAAAAACCTTAACCGAAGCCACATTCTTTGTTTGCAACCGACGAACCTGCATATCCAAGATATCAATCGGGACCTCTTCATGAGACAGAGAGTCTAAGATATCCAACCCCTCCAAAGGAACAATCAAAGAAGGATCACCAAGACACTTCCTCAATATGGAGACATGAAATACTGGACGAATAGAGTTCAAACTTAAAGGGAACTCAAATTCATAAGCAACATTTCCAACCCTCCGCAAAACCATATATAGACTAATATACCGGGGGACTAAACTTCCCTGTTTTGCCAAACTTCATTACTCCCTTCATGGGGGATACCTTGAGGAACACCTTATCCTTAACCTCAAACTCTAAGTCTCTATGCCTTACATCCGCATAGAGCCTTTGGCAACTTTGGGCAACCTTAAGCCTATCCCAAAACACCTTCACCTTTTTTATAGACGTCCCAAATTTGGACTGAACATATCAACCTTACCAAGCTCAATCCAACTAATAGGATATCTATACCTCCTACCATACATACCTGAAAAGGGGTCATGCCAGTACTAGAATGATAGCTATTATTGTAAGCAAACGCTACTGAAGATAAATACTCAACCCAACTGCCACCATAATCAACCACACATGCCCAGAGAATATCCTCTAATTTCTAAATAGTTCTTTCTACTTGCCTATCTGTCTGAGGATGAAAACAGTACTCAGACTCACCTTAGTACCCAATCCCTTTTGAAAATACTTCCAAATATGAGATAAAAACCACGTACCATGATCAGAGAACATTGAAAGGGGTACCCTATGTAGCTTCCCAATCTCCTGAAGATATAACTTCATATAATCCTTCATAAAAAAGGTAGTCCTCATTGGCAAGAAGTGAGCAGACTTTGGCATACTAGCCACGATAACCTAAATTGAATCATATTGATTTCGAGACCGAGGAACACCCATGATGAAATCTAGATTAATTACCTACCATTTCTATTTGGGAAAAACAATCTCTTGATACAACCTTGAAGGTCTCATGTGCTTAACTTTAAATTGTTGAAACACCAAGCACTTGGCCACAAAATCAGCCACGTTCCTTTTCATACCATTCCACCAATACATCTCCTTGAGATCATGATACATATTTGTCGAGTTGAGATATACAATGTAGTGTGATTCATGTGCCTTAGCCAAGATCCATTGCTGCAAACATCGACATTAGGAATACACAACCTCTTTTGGTACCGTAAAGTACCGTCACCACTGCTCTCAAACACCACAACCTTCTGCATACCCACATAACTCTTGATTTTCATCAAGATAGGATCTAGCACTTGCTTCTACTTAATCTCTGCACCAAGAGACGACCGAATCCCTTCCTAAATAATCATTGCACTATCGTCGGAGTCCAAAAGACAAACTCCAAGATTAGCCAAGCGGTAAATATCATTCACCAATTCCTGTTTTCCTTCCTCCACATGAGCAAAACTCCCCATGTATAACACGCTAAGAGCATCAGCAACCACATTAGCCTTATCTGGGTGATAGTGAAGACTCATGTCATAGTCTTTTAGAAGATCCAACTATCTCCTTAGCTCGAGATTTAGCTCCTTCAAAGTGAACACATACTGTAGGCTCTTATGATTAGAAAAGATGTTTACACGCACCCCATATAGATAATGCCACCAGAGTTTTAAAGAAAAAACCACCGCCAATAGCTCCAAATCATGAGTAGAATAATTCCTCCCATGCACCTTCAACTGCCTAGAAGCATAGGCAACCAGTTTCCCATGCTGCATCAAAACACAACCAAGTCCCTTGCTAGATGTATCACATTAAACCACAAATCCCTCACTACCCTCAGGCAAAGTCAAAATTGGAGATGAATTTAGCTCATATTTCAACTTCCCAAAACTCCTCTCACAAGTGTCTGACCAAGAAAACTTCACTTTTTTCTAGTCAACTTACTCAAAGAAGCAAATATTGTCGAAAAGCTATCCACAAACCACCAATAATACCCAGCCAAACTTAAAAAGCTACAAATATCGATTGGAGTCTTGGGTTTAGGCGAATTTTAACCACAACCACCTTTTGCGGATCCACCATGATCCCCTCGCTAGAAATAATATGATCAAGAAAATTCACAGCATTAAACAAAAACTCACACTTGGAGAACTTGGCATACAACTATTGTTCCTTTAAGGTCTGTAATGCCACACGAAGATGATTAGCATAATTCACCTCACTTTTGGAATAAACTAGAATGTCATCTATAAACACAATGACGAAGAGTTCCAAGAACTGCCTGAAAACCCTGTTCATTAAGTTCATAAATGTCGTCAGGGCATTAGTCAAACCAAATGACATCACCAAGAACTCAAAGTGCCCATACCGAGTATCAAAAGTCATCTTGGTGATATTCTCCTCCCTAGTCAAACCAAATGGCACCTTTCAACTGATCAAACAAGTCATCTATTCTTGGAAGAGGATACTTGTTCTTGTTTGTTACCTTATATAATTGTCAGTAGTCAATGCACATCCAAAAGGAACCATCCTTCTTGCACACAAATAATACCGGTTAACCCTACGGGGATACACTAGGACAAATAAACCCTTTATTTGGAATATCCTTAAGTTGCTCCTTGAGTTCCTCAAATCAGTCAGAGCTATTCTATACAGAGAAATAAGTATTGGATGAGTATCTGGAACCAAATCAATACCAAATTATATTTCCCTATATGGAGGAACATCAGGAAGATCATTCGGAAAGACCTTAGGAAACTTATTTACCACCGAATTCAAATGAAAAAAAGACCTTCTGAGTTAGAATCTTTAACCCAGACCAATTGATAATGACAACCTTTAGAGATTAACCTTCGAGCTCTAAGATAAGAAATAAACCTCCCTCTAGGGGATAGGAACCTACCTTCCCACTCTATAACCGGTTCACCAAGGAACCTAAAGACAACCTTATGGGTTTGATAATCCAAGTACGCATAACAAGAGTGTAACCAGTCCCTCCCCAGAATAGTATCAAAATCCACCATATCCAGTTCAAACAAATCCACCAAAGTCTACCTACCACTAATAGATACCACACACCCTCTATAGACTCTTTTACCAAAAATAGTCACCTACCAAGTAGAAATAAAAAAAGATCAAAAATAACCTCAGGATCAAAACTAATACATACAGACACAAATGGGTTCATATAAGTAAGATTGGAACCCTATTCAAGTAGACAATAGACATTATGAGAAAAGAGTTCTAACGTATCATTAACGACATTAGATAATTCCTCAAATTTCTATCGAGATGCAAGAGCATACAATCTATTTTGACAAGTGTCGATACGAGAAGCAGGAGCAGACACCAAAACCGCACCATTAGGCGCAGGAGAAAAAGATGAAGCTATCGAAACTTTGACAACTCCTTAAGCTCCCTTACCAATAAGACAATTCTTAAGCATATGGCTTTGCTGGCCATATTTAAAAGACTTTTCCCTTCTTTCATCATAATAACCCTAATAAAAATGACTACAAAATCAGCAAAAGGGTATGAAGAAAATGATTAACCCCCACTCGCCTGAGGTTGGGCACCCTGTGCCCAAAAATTATCACCACCTTGTTGACACCTTTCATATGACTACCTCGAGTAAAGAGCGCTAGCGGTAGAGAAGGAACCAAAATTTCCCCTCTTCTTCTTCGGCCATTTACCTCCATCCTGACCATCTTGAGACTGAGTACCTCCCTAAGCCAAAAACCTATTTCTCTTACCCTTTCTATCTCTGAAATCTACCTGTTTCCCCTTCTTATTCTCTACCTACTGAATATTGACAACTAACCTCAAAGTGTCCATATCTTTGATCAGCAAATAATTCTTATTTTCTAAGATCAAAGTATGAGATATCCCAAATGTAAAATTTCTCATTCTCACTCTCATGTCATCCACCAAATCAGGAGCATACCTTGACAAGTGATGAAATTTCAAGGCATATTCCTTGACAAAAATTCTCCATTACTTAAGATTTACAAACTTCTCCATCCTTGCTTCCCTTAGCTCTTGAGGAAAGAAACGATCCAGAAAAGGTATCTCATAAGGATAACTCCTCCACATCACTTCTATTCCTATCCCACTCTTCATACCACTGTATACAACATCTTTGAGCTAATAATCTACAAAATTTACACATTTGAAATATAGCTTGCATCACCCCGAATATCTTCTTTATCTAATCTAAGAAACCCTGAGAATCTTTCTCCACCTTAACACCAGTTAAAGTAAAAGGATTCAATTTCATAAACTGATCAACCTTTGTGGTCTTAGTAAACAACCCACCAGATGCATCCCGCTCAGTATGAGTAGCAACCAACTGAGCAATAGAATGAATAAATCAGCGAAATTTTGCATTATTCACCTCACCCTGAGAAGGACTAGCAGGAATCAAAGGAACTCCAGAACTATAAGGGATAGGACCTTGAGATCGAATATGAATTCCAAACGTAGGGCATACCACATCAAAATTATCCCTAGATGGGACAGAAGAATTTTCTTGTGCTCCAGATCATCGAGGCATGATACAAAAAATGAACAACCACGGATTAGAGAATAATTCCAGGACATGGACTCCAAGCTTGAAAATAGAATACCAAGAATGTGGAACATTCCTAAATGCCCTGTAGCTTCCCTCTTTTGAGTGTGGCATGCTACACACCTTAGAAGAGACTCTACAAGACATGGCTTTGTGGACTCCCAACAAACCATAAACCTAAAGCTCTGATATCATCTTGACAAGAAATAACCCAAGGGCATAATCATAATGGGAGTCCTAGGTCCAACCAGGACTGGAGACCAACCTCGTTACACATCCCAACCTCAAGCCGCCTTCCCGAGTTGGCTAAATTTTGAACATACAACAAGATAGCATAACTGGACAAAAACTGACTTTGGGATAGGTCTATCCGTAGACCAGCCCTACCAACTTATCCCGTCCACCAAACCATACCAACCAAAACACCAAGACAAACCAATACAGAACCAAGGGTCATAAACTAGGTCATAATAAATAAGATCCAAAACATAATATGATTAATCCCAAAATGAAATATTATGGAACAACCAACAATATCATCTATCGATATCAACCCTAATACCAAGACCAATGTTAAGGCTGACACCGTTATCGACCTCATCCATTCTAGCCCATAGCAGTACCACAAAGCTCTAACCAAAAGAATACCAATATATAGTTGGGATATACCATCAACCATAGCCTAAACTAATATCCAAAAATAAGTCAAAGTATGAAATAACATCCATGTAATAGAGCTTTCTGAATAGATAGAAGCTTACCACTTCAATCTAAATGCTAACCCCAAAGTCTGAATCACTAAGTAGGAGGAGTGGAATGGTTAATTCCTACATCGCATAGGGATATAGTGCCCAAAGATAGGTTAGCAGGTGAACGCTAGCATGAACTCAGGATAAGGATAAAATAGTGTCATTTATTAAACCAAGTAAAAACTATCTATATGCACACAACTATACATATATATATAACTATGCCAAGAAAGGGGATCGAGTTTAGCATGCCATTAAAACCTTTACCTAGGCTATGTAGCTGTGCTATCCTAAATGACCCATAAGCCATATGGGTTCAGTTCACCCTACTGAAAGGGCCCTAGTGTGTAAAGCCACATAACCAAGGAATAAAACCTGGGATGACTAGTACATCCCCCATAATATATAGTGTGACATCATGCACATGGTCTCTAGAACCAAACCTAACATCAACAAATATGAGTTTCCAGTTTAGAACCCTCCTGGGACCTCCACGCTCCATGGCTTTGCTACTCATCCCTTCCTTAAGCCGAATTATAACCATTTTCTAACCAAACCATTATTCCATTATTATAAACCATGGCTATTAGTAGTGGTATCGTCATACCAACAACAAATTGCAAGTATTATCCTTAGCCAAACCTTAGGGGATTTCCATGTACCCCATATGATTTCCAATCAACCAAAACCATGACCACTAAGGATATTTCAATCCATTTAAAAAAAATTTAAATCATTCACATCATTTAGGGTTCTATTAACAAGTATAAACCATGCATAAGTAGCATTGAAAAAATAATATTATAGTGCAAACATTGTTATAGAAATTTTATCAAACACATCGGGGGTATAGCATTTCGAAAACCAAAGTCATTACCAAAAAACCATTCCCATGCAATCAATTATCCAAAACCACCATCAATTCATATAAAAGAATAATTAAAACCTGGAAAAACCATAACCAAGAATTTATAACCAAGGCCCCCAAATCATATTAGGAAACTCAAAATCATAGAACATTCAAATCATGAAAATATTGTATAAAATCATGCCTTTCATTGGAACTAATAATGAGGGAAGAGAACATGCCTTAAACCAAGATGATGATGAAGAGAAACCACCAAGACAAGACCTAATTTATTGCTTAAAATAAAACCCTAGCTTTCTTTTCCAAGAACTCTAGAGAGGATTTACGAGTGTTTTCCAAGTGCTTAAGAATAGAATAATAGGGAATTAACCTCTCATGTACGATATAAGTCATGGGACATTATTAGGATAAGTTGGTAAATGTACAAATTGCCCCCACTTAAGTTGCACAATAATACCGTCACAGGAATACGACTGACCCTTATGAGTCGCATCCTTTCTATACGAGTGGTACCCACCACTTGTACGCTTGGTTTTCCCCCTTGGACCCAACACTGTCCAAGGTAGGAAACACCTAAACCCAAGTTGTATTCAAGTGTACGAATAGAACCCGTACACTGTACCCTTGGCAGATTAGAATCCAGGATAATTAAACACTGACCACCATACGATCCCTGGTTATATCTCCTAACCTAGCTTACCGCTCATGGTGAGCCACTCGTACTTAAATCCAACTTAAGTTACCAAGTCTAAGGTTAAGTGAAGGAATTAAATGATCTGTATCTAACCATACGACTCATACCACCAACGTGTACCCATTCCAGTGACTAAAATCCATCCCACCAACCAACACTGATAAGCATACGACTGGACCATACCATTCGTACCCCAACATACGACTCGTACCCATAAGTAGTATTGGGTCTAGAGACCAGAAATCTAATAAATTTTCTAAGGTTCAAAAACCAGGATGTTTCACACTGGTGGTGTTGGGCTAGAGCACGCCGACCATCAACTTTGATGAACCAGTTGGGGCAGAGGAGCAGGGTAGATAGGAGAAAAGAAAAGTGGGGCTATTTAGTGGTGGTTCTCTATCATGGTAGGTTTGGTATAAAGAAAGGGAGGCTGGTGGCAGAAGCCTGAAGCTCGACCATCAATGATCAACTCCGGTGGGGCGCGATAGAATTGAGAAAAAAGAAGGATAAGTATAGAGAGAATAATGTAGACGAAAAGAAAAAAAATATAAAAAAATGTGTATGTAGGTGTGTATTTTTGATTAAAATGAATTCACCCTCTCCCCTCTATTTATAATAAAAGATAGCATCCCTTATTAACCAAAGAATAAAAGAATGTCCCACTTTTTTAAGAATATCTTTTAGTCCTTAGGTTATTTACCAAAGAATTTTTCATCCTAAAAACATGTAAAGTTTTTATTCAAAGTGTAGTGTCATTGTGTAGTCTTTGTCAGATGTGACGAGACCTTGACTATTACTCTATGTATTAAAATAATTGATCCAACTTATTATTTGTGGACTATATTGAATAATGTACAAAATATAGGTACCAATATTTAATTACAGAAAAATGTAAAGAAAATTGAAAATATAATTATCTTAAAAATGTGTTGCATTGTAAATTATAAAAAAATATGATGTCATGTCATGTACGTATGTAGATAATTTTGAAAATGTTAAAAATGATAAAGACTTAATAAAAAACTCTAATATAAGAAAAATTATTAATAAATTATTAAAAGTAAAAAATATGACAATAAATTGATAAAATGCTAGAGTAAGAACTATTATCAATAATTTATCAACAATTGTAAAGAAAATGTGCAAATTATATTTCGTACCTTTCAATGATCAGGATGCCTGAAGGCGTTAATTTAAAGGACGGAGAGCCTAAATTGGGTGTCAATAGGTTTCAAGCGTGTTGATTCCATGCTAATTATATCCATCAGTCTCCACAGCATCTTCATCCAACTATAGCATTTTAGCCTTGATATTGTTGGACCTCTTCCAAAGTCGTCAAAATGGCAAATGTACGACTGAGTTGCTATTGAATATTTCTCAAGATGAGCTGAATTTGTGCCATTAAAAAAGTGAAAAAGAATGTTGTTGATTTTATCAAGTCAAACATAAATTTTAAATATGGTATACCAAGATGCATAGTTACTGATAATGGAACGCCCTTCAACAATAAGCTCATGAGGACTTTATGTGAGAAGTTTAATTTTAAGCAACACAAGTCTTCAATGTACAATGCACTTGCCAATGGTATTGCTAAAGCTTTTAATAAGAAACTTGATAACTTGTTGAAGAAAGATGTTGCAAAAAATAAGAAAGACTAGCATGAAAGGATCAGTGAAGCTTTGTGGCATATAGTACAACCTTTAAAATAGCTATGCAAGTGACTCTGTGTTCGTTAGTGTATGTCATAGAAGAAGTCCTTCCATAAGAGAAGAATATATCATTATTGCAAATAATGATCTAAGAAGGACTTACAACTGAAAATAATGTTCTTCATCTAGCAGAGTTGGAGGTATATGATAAGAAGAGATTAGAAGAACAGTAAAGCTTGGTGTGATATCAAGTTCAACTTGATAGAGCTTTCAACAGGAGGGTACGACCATGATTATTTCAAGTAGGAGACTTTGTCTTAGAAGTTTGAAGACCCATAATTCTCAAAATATGCATCAATTAAAAAATTTACATCAAAATAGGATGGGTCATATGTTGTGAAAGAACCATATTCAAGTGGTGCTTATATAATTGTCAACCAAGATGGTGTAAGAGTTGGTCCAATCAATGATAAGTTTCAAAAGCAATACTTTTCATGAAAATCGCATACGCTCCTTTAGACATGAGCTTCACTGCTTGTTACTACTGGCCCCCAAGAGTACAAATTGTGTACAGTCCAAAAAAAATAATCTATTAGGTTGAAAACCTTGAAAAGGTAGCCTAAGAAAAAATTACACAAAAAATAACAAAAATAATTAGTCTGTTAGGTTGAAAACCTATAAAGGGGAGGCCTAAGAAAAATTAGGAGACAAAAATAATGAAAAAATTGAAAAAAAGTCCGCTAGGTTGAAAACTTTGAAGAGGTGGCCCAGGAAAGTGTTAGAAAAAAAAAAACAACTAATCTTCCTAAACTATGTTATGACTTGATCTTCTTAACTAGGGTATGTAGACAGCTTGGAGTATTTACTCTAGCTTCAGTTAGATGAATTAAAAAAAAATTGTGCCATTGCTTGATCATCACAATATCTGTTTGAAGTGGCATATATAGCATGTGAATTAAATTTTACTCCACTGAATTATCCACATACGCACAAAGAAGAAGAAGAGTCATGCAAGGAAAAATCTGAGCTAATTTCAATGGCATATTTGCACAAATCCGTGAAGGTTTTTATCATGATTTTTACATGTATTGTGCCTCTTAAAGTCCACTTTGCAATGAAAAAAGCAACTTGTGATTTGGAAATTCGTACAAGTTATGAATTTTCTAGCACAAATATTTTGGAAAAAAAAGTCAAGCAAGGCCAATCTGAGCTGACTTCGATGACAAATATGTACAAATTCATAAAGAGTTTATTGTGAGTTTTACATGTATTGTGGTTCTTGGAGACCTCTTCATAGTGAAAAAAAGTGGTTCATGATTCAATTACTCCTATACCAAATTTATGAATTTTTAACTACAGACGCTCAAAGTTACGAATCAAACATGTTAGATATAGAAATCAACTTTAGGAATTAATCTAATCAATTCAAAATCTATTTGACTTAAAAGTTTGGCATAGATAGACTTTTGAGTTCTATTATTGTTGGAACAAGCAACTTGCAATTACATTTAATAAGGGGCGTAAATTTCCCATAAAAGTGCACAAAGAAAGATGGCAATCTTGGTAAATGGATGGATTAATTTCAAAATTATTCTATATGTACAATTGGAGTTAGGACTTCATTTTCATATTTCTTTTAGTTATGGAAGTTTTTTTAGTAATGGAAGTTTACTTTTAGATGCCACACAAGGCTTGTCATTTGATACTCCTAGCTTGAGATAGGAATTTTTTGATGCAAGGGTATAGAGTTTTCAAGTAGGTGTAATGGAAAGCAAATATTTATCACATTCATCTAGACATATTTGTTTCTCATCGAGCAGTTCTCGCCAAATATTTTAAATCCAAAATTTCCAAGTTTGTTTCCCAATTCAACACTTGTGCTTTGTATGGAGAAATATTATTTTCAATCGTGATAAGGTTCTTTTCAAAAAGGCCAATCTTGCTATAGCCTTTTGGGTGGACTCAAGAAGAATTTTTTATTCCTATCACACATTAGCTTATTTCTCTTCTACTGTTGTTATTCTCTGTAGAAAAAAATTTGTCACTCTAATAAGAAAACTACTTAATTCAGAACCTCTAACATCCAACAAATTCACAACCTTTGCAAGATCATATGAAGATGAAACCATATTAGATGCAGTTTGAGTTTTGGCTTACGATAAAGTGACAATTTTCTGTAATTCATTTATGCTTCAAATATTTACTCAAAATTAAAGACGTCTTTACCTACAATTTCAAACTGTAATGCTCTTAGACTCACTCAATCATATAAAAGGAAAACGAGAAATTGTCTGTCAAATTGAAACTTCACATGTTTTTGTTCAATTGTGAGGTCAAAAGTATAGTGAAGCATCAATCTAAATGGCTTTTTCTCCACAAAATTTCTCTAACAAGATAAAGGATATCATCAATCAATGATTCTTCATGTCAAATTCTTTGGTAACAAGTTGCAAGAATGATTTTTTCATGTAAAATTAAGAAGGTTCAGACACTCTATGAAATTCTTCACTCAGATGCAAGAAGTTTTCTATGCCAAGAATTGAGAAAATAGGTGCAAATTTTCTCATCAGCGATAAAAATAAAAAATCTTCTTCAAGTTTCTTGTTTTGAAGCTATGAGAGGAGATGCACCATGTATTTCTCAGTAAAACCTCAATCGGAAGTAACACGCCAAATATTTCCTCGCCAACTTCAAAAATTTATCTTGTCTAATTTAGGTTGTCTTAGTCTTACAACTTTGGTACAGATGTACTCCTTAAAGTTAGATTTTTGTAAGATCAAACATCTCCTGATTTTAATACTCCAAGCTCAAGATGTAGACATTTTAACAAGAACGCACAAAGTTGTAAAACTGGCATTCTAGGCATGTAGTGAACTTGAATAGATTATTTTTGTCAATTTGGATTAGTTTTGCTGCAAAATTCACACATACTATAGTTCTTGGGGACATCTTTTAACTAAACAAGAAAGTTTTGATTTATTCACTCTTAAATGTGAGTCATGGATTTTACCCCATAGACGTACAAACCTGGAAAAAAAGAGCGAAGAAGAATTTAAACTAAGTTTGAAACAAAATCTGCACAAATCCGCAGAGATTTTGGTTGTACTTTTTATATATATTGTATTTATATAAGTTATCTTTCTGTAGGACCATATGTCTTGTGATTTAAACAATCTAAGCTCAAGATGCAGGCATTTTTGCAAAGGTGCATAAAGTTGTGAAATTGGGATTCCGAGCGTGTAGTCAACTTAATAATTTTATTTCCATCAATTCAGAATGAATTTTGTAGTGATTTTCACACATACTACATTTCTTGGTGCTTTATTAGTAACAAAATAATAAAATCATGATTTCATTACTCCTTCACCAAGTTATGAATTACGCCAACATATGGGTAAATCTAAAAAAAAAGGCAAGGCAGAATTGGAGTTGAGTTTGGAAAAATAAAATCTGAACAAATACGGAGAGATTCTGGTCATGGATTTTTGTACATGCATTGTAATTCTATGAGATTATCTTTTCAAAGGAATAATAATTTCATGGTTTCGACACTCCTAGTTCAAGTTAAGATTGTTCTATCATAGGTGTACAAAACTAAAAAGTTACTTGAGGCAAAATTGGAGCCGAATCTTTTACAAAAAAATATACAAATGCAAATATTTTAGCCATGATTTTTATACATGGTTAGTTTTCTGAATTCCCGTTCCAATGCTTAGAAGGTCTAATAATTTTGAGTTATTTATCTCATGCCATGAATGTCAAAACATATGGATTGGGAAAGGAAAATAAAATCTGGTTGGTGTGTCAAATTTTAAAATAGTCTACATAACACATGAAGCATTAAAATAAAGGTGTCACTTTTATTTCTCCTAGAGAGGGACTAGCACTACATCATGATAGTACTCAAAAAAATAAAACAAAAAAGAAAGAAGCATTCTTATGCAAAAAAAAAATTAAGGGAAAAGCCTACGGCTAAGGATCTAGGTGTGACTTGTCTCAACGACCACCTTTAGATTAGTTAGTTCTTGTATTTCTATTTCTAACAATGGATTGATTTTCTCACGAATCTCATCTGTAATTTTGGTGATAATCTCTTGATTTATAGACGATTTCTTTTGATGATCTTCAATAAGTGAGATGGTCTTTTTCTTCTTATATGTCCACGTTTCTACCTCTTTTCCAGCTTTTGCAAGGACTGTTTAAAGCTCTCCCAGATGATTTTCCATCATAAATTTATCTTTATTTATAGTATAAAGGTGGTGTTGTACAACAGAAATCAACTCTTGATGAGAATATCTAGTTTTCATATGAGAACTAGACAACTTTACAATATTATAATATCCATGCTTCTTGAAAAAATCTTCAAGTAGAACCTCCAAAGAATAAAGGTCGACAACGTTGACCTCCCAAAGCACTTTAAGAATTAGAGAAACAACTTTCTCCAACTCATTGACATTTTTTGAGGACTCAACAGACAATTGTGTAATACATCCACACAAGGTATGCCATATTCTAGAAGTATAAGAAAATTTCAAAGTCGAAATAGCCTCTTGTGGTTCAAAATTCTAGGAAATCTGTTGCAATGATCGAAACAAATCCTTGGAGACATTTGAATGTCTATTATAATCTGTTCCAGCTACTGTATCAATAGTTAAGACATGTTGGAAAGGTTTAATATTTTTTGAAAACATTTACTATGACCCTTATTTGTAGCTTGAATCTTGACATCATCAAGCAATAAATGAGGACCCTTCATTACATTGCAGGGATTTCAGCTTGTGATACAATTATCACCAAATACATTACTAGAGATGCCCACAAGACCCAATTAAGAAAATAGAGTTAATATTGAGTAGAGGAAAGTTGAGTAAGATAATAAAGAAATAATTATTAGCTGATGTGTCAAATCATCCAAGTGCACTATTGAACCAGTGACACCATCTCCAAAAATAGCGGTATCAACACTTATGGAATCCAAATCATCAAACTCACAATGTTGATTGCTTAAATCCTTATGTTTTTTCTTTAAATATTTCCAGTGTGGTTCTTGGATAGTATTGCTTTCATTTGAGCTATAAGCGACACTAGTAATGGCATCTCCATTGAGTTAAATAGGTGTTTTGGATATGTTAATGCAAAATGACATAATGCCTAGTGACTTTTCAATGCCTTTGTCTGATGGGATGAAAGATTTCTCTCTTCTGTGAACAACGTCGATCACTTTAGAAGTGGTGATAGTTGATGCCTTAGGGGAAGATAAGGGTCTTTTATCTTTTTTTTCATGTCTGTATCCTTAGCCATCAAATTTCTAGATTAGGGAACAAGTTTGACAAATTATGGAGGATTACTCATCGTTACCTTGGACTTTGAAGAGTGAGAAAGCTTTTATTGACCATTCAGCTGAAGTTAATCTTTTTTGATTGATAAGGGAGTATCATCCTTCTTTGAACCTCTTAAAATAATATGGGTTCATTGTCTTAATACAGTTTCTTAATGGGTTGGCCACCAATCTGAGAACTCACAAGTCATAAAAGCTCCATTATCTAACGAACATTTTGGTATGCCAAGATTTGATAAGATTCTTAGTTGACCATAAGAATCCCAGAGCTGCACCAAAGCTAGTAGTGAACTATTATAATGGTTCTCCCTCAGAACACTAGAAAAGTCTTAACAAAATCCGAATTGCTGACTAAATTGATGAGGACTATAAGATTCAACAATCAGATTATTATTGTGCCTTAAAGTGAGAAAACAAATGAAGGTCTATGAATAAAGCATTTCAAGAATTGGTTAGTTTGCCCCTATCACCAATTTTCACCTTGTTTTCTTGTAGCAAAGTCAAATGTGGAAGCTTCTTTACAATGACTTGTTAAAATAACTTGTGAGCATCAACAAGGTCAAATTGCTTTCTCTCTTAAAATCAACCACATTTCCACCCCTCGTTGTAGAGGGTTAATGTGGTAATAAGTTTTAAAATACTTACCTATCTATCCATAAACATAATGGATGGGAAGAAGTGCATCGCAAGATCCTAAGTTTTAAGAGGTGGAGATTTCTCTTAGGCCGCCATATATGCTTGCAAGAACCAAAACCGTCAAAGAAATTTTTTCTCCATGAGACATCAAGCTTGCAAATTTAAAGATGCTAGCACAAACACAACTAGCCTTCTTGTTGGGGAACAAACATTTACATAGCCAATATGCAAGGAAATCCACCAAATAAATTTCATTCCTGAGTGATTCTTCCATGCCTTTCTTGACAAAACGGGCATTCTTCGATTTAGTTCATGGTAAAAATTTCTTGTCAATATTTTCTAAGGGATCATGATTCATCCTTAGATTCGTACGACTCTTAGATGACATTTGTGATGGCTCAACATATCTTCTTGGCAATCAAAACTACTACTTAGTCCAATCAATAAAAGAGACATCATTGATGATACTTTTTGTAAGCCAGTAGAATGCTGAAAACAAGTCTAAGCAACTTCTAGGGAGAAAAAGATTCCCTTGGTCATCTACATGTGGTAACTCCTTCGCCGAGGGAATAACTTCATCATAAAATGACCCATGACATGAAGTCATCCGATGTTTATCAAGTCTCTTAAAGCTATGGACAACTCTTCATTGTGAGTAGAAACCATATTAATGGATGGGCACCAACTTTCACAGAAGTCCTGGAGAACATTATCATTATGGTCATACATGGAAATTAAAGCAAAGACAACATCATAAGTCATGTTGCACTCCAAAAATTTCTTGTTGCGAGAAAGAACATCTTCTACCCATTACAATAGCTAGATGTATACTAAACTTTACCAAATCTGGAGGGAGGAACATGCAAACTGCTAAGGTTGTCATTGTTGCTTATAAAAATTACAGCAATAACATTTTGAAGGATAGAAGATTTCGAAAGGAGAACTTTTTTTATCATAATTTTTCCCAAAAAATTATCCATGATATCCCTAATTTCTTTCGTCAACCATTCTCTGTGATGGAGGGAGTGTACAGTGGCTTTTTATTATATGAGAAGACGTCAATCATCGAAGGATGAACTTTTAAGGTGAGAGCTTTGGTATGCAAAATTTTCTTGTTGTTCACGATCTCAAGGCAAGAGTATGAGATTACACAATTGCCAAAACACGTCATTACTAGAAGAAAGAGAATACAACATTATAAATAAAAAAACATAGAGTTACCTTTGTAAGACCCTACAAAATTTCTAAGCTTAGTTCAATCCTTTAAGCTTGTCAAGCGGTCCCAGACTTGGAAAATTTTAGCTAAGTTTTTAGACTTAGTTTATTTATTTGGCCTTCAAAAGTTGGTAATCTTATTTCGCAACCTTAACGTCCCTTAAAGGTTCATATTTTTATTAATTCAAGATCCGGAAGGTCAATAGGTGTTCCCAAATAAGTTTTGGATTTTTTGGACCTCGTTTAGACCACAGTTGGAGTCCCAAAATAGTAGACCAATGCAATCTTGGCGCGTCGCCTATCGCGTTGGTTAACATTGTTGCAATAATTGACAGTAAAAGTTCTGAGGCATGGATTGATCATGGCGCGATGCGTCGAGTATTGCGTTAATGCCATGACGCGCCATGTCACCAATTGCATCGATGCCCAATTTTTAGTCATTAAATGTCCGCGTCCTTAAGGGTAATTAGATAATTTTCCCCCAACCTTCATCCCTCATAACACAAAATTTAGCCCACTTTTTGACAAATACATTTAATATTTCTCTATTCCTCAAGAACAAGAAACCCTAAGTGGATAATTTCAAGTCAAGAATTCAAACTTTACTCCATCAATCTTCAAGAAATCATCCACTAAGGTATGTCAAGTGTTCATTCATGGATTTCTTTCATCCATGAAGCTCAAGAGTCCTTTTTTAAAATCATAAATTATGATGTTCATATTGTGGGTTGATTATGACCATGTTGATGTTGTTGTATGATTCCCAAGTTGGAATCTTTAATGTGTTTTCATGAATCTATGCTAGCACGTGGGTTGAAATCGATTAAATTGTGTTGATTTATGCAATCATGATGTATTAATTTAATGTTCATGCCTAAGCCTAAAGTTATGCATGCAAGGTGTTTGATAAAATGCCCAAGAGAAAAATAATTAAGCATTATGACTCATTAGGGACTAATGATGAATTCATGCTTTACCCATATGTTCAAAAATAACTCCCATGTTATTTTTGTGCATTAAAATTGTTTGATTGAATGCCCATGAGACTAGAATTACGAAATCATTATATACATTTGAATGCATTCCTCTACATGTACAAGACTATGAACATCGAGTTCTTTATGAAATCTCCAATGGTTGTATCTTGTCAGTTTTATGCTATCGAGTCCTGGGGGTACTTATACTTGAAAATTTAGCTGTGTGCCTAGAGCTAGTTTCAGTTTTCAAGATGCTATTCTTCAAGCCATGATCAGTAGAATTCAGTCAGTCTCATGACTCAGGAAAACTCAGTAAATTCAGTATCAGTCCAGTCCCACTCAGTTATCTCAGTAATCTCAGTAAACTCAGTTAGTTAACAAAATTCAGTAATATTTTATCAGTCCACGAAACTCAGTGAACTCATTCCGATTCATATCAGTATAATTATTTTAGTGTCTATTCAGTTGAGAGTAGAATTCAGTACCGAGCAAACCCAAGGAAGAGGGCATACACTGATAGAGAAGGTGTTACCCTTTGAAGCAATCCTTGCATTCCAGAACTATGTAGCCAGCATATGTTAAGACATCAACACTGATAGTTGAGGGTTGATGAGAAGGATTAACACTACCAGTTTTTGGTCCCACCATTCTTCTTTAGGGACACTACCAATGAGGGTCACTCACAGCTTATCTTTACCAGTGGCGCGGTATTGATACCCTTCTAATTGGGGTTACAGATTGGACCCCAACTCAGCTATATTGATTTATATGGGGCATGCTGGGTAGATGACTACCTCCCAAAGTCCTAGTCTTAGTCTCAGTCTTAATAATAGAACTCAGATAGTTCTACAGATTTTAGGACTATCATATACAATCACTCAGTTCAATACGGAACTCAGCTAGTTCTATCAAAATCAGGATTGTTAGATACAGTCACCCAGTATCAGTTATATCAGTTATCAATAATCCATGTTATTAATTTACTCAATATACTTAGCATTCACAATCCTCATGATTTCAGTTACAGTTTATATAGTCATGCATGTATTCTCATTCAGTATTCTCATGATGTTCAGTCAGTTATAGTCCATGCATGTGAACCAATGCATTCAACCTACCTATATTTATGTACCAGTACATTCACGTGTACTGATGCATTCTTTTCTTTTGCGCTATGGTGTTTTATACCATAGGTTCGGACGCGTAAGTTTTCGACCGTGTATAGACAGCTTTAGGTTTCCATCAGCAGCAGTAAACTAGCAGTGAGTCCTCATTATTCAAGGAGGATTTATCATTTTAGCATCTCAGTACTTAGTTTATTATAGCAGTTGGATTTAGTTGTGGACATGTCCCATTAACTCCTTATTAAGATAGTTAAAAGTCTTTCAGACTAGATTTTCAGACTTCAGTATTTTTAGTATTTATGTTAAGTTTTAGTATTGTTATACCACATTCATTATTATCATTATTATCTAGTTTTAAACCTTATGTCATATTTTTAGCCCATTATTCTGTATATTTCAGTATTATTATACAATTATTGCAGCAGGTACCAGTCATATGTTATCTTGTGGTCCTTCGAGATGGTTAGCACCGTGTAGCATACGGGGTACCAGACTTGGGGTGATACAAACTTGGTATCAGAGCCTAAGGTTCAATAGAGTCCTAGAAAGTCAGAAATTCACATCTAGTAGAGTCTTATGCATGGGTATGATGT
The DNA here is from genome assembly GCA_030864225.1 of Capsicum baccatum var. pendulum. Classification (NCBI taxonomy): domain Eukaryota; kingdom Viridiplantae; phylum Streptophyta; class Magnoliopsida; order Solanales; family Solanaceae; genus Capsicum; species Capsicum baccatum. Next base: position 218,345,629 of record CM061557.1, on the reverse strand, counting down.
GCGCCACATTTATATACAAGAGGCTATAAGAGGTTTTACAAATAGTTTCCCTTCTTTTTGTATTTATGTCGTGCTAGTGAGTAGGAGCTCAAATTTAACTCTCAGCCTAATCCATTTCTCCTTTTTCATTTATAGAACATGTCTCCCAAAAGAAGGAACGGAAATCAGTCTGCCCTTCAGCCCATCTAAGCAGATCCCTTAGATGAACTCGTCTCTCATGCAGAGTTCAGAGCTGTATTCACTACTCTTGCTAATTCAGTTGCTACTCAGAATGAATGACCAGCTGCCATTTCGGCCAATCCAGTGGCTAACACTGCTGCAACTAGGATTCAGGACTTCACCCGAATGAATCCTCCATCCTTTTTTGGGTCTAAGACAGATAAGGACCCTCAGGAATTCCTTGATCAGGTTTAGAAGGTTAAAGATACCATGGGGATTAGTGCTAGTAAGAGCGATGAGCTAGCTATATATCAGTTGCAGGATGTGGCTCATACATGGTACTAACAGTGGAAAGAAGAGAGGGGTACAGACGCAGGGCCCATAGAATAGGAGGAGTTTTCCACTACCTTCTTAGATTCTTTCCCCTAGAGCTGAGGTAAGTTAAGGTGTTAGAATTTACCAACCTTAGGCAGGGAAACATGATATTGAAAGAGTATTCTCTTAAGTTTACTCAATTAACTAGATATGTTCCTTATGTGGTGGCAAATAGCAGGGCCAAGATGAGTAAATTTATTTCTGGGGTGAATGATAGTATGATCAAAGAGTGTAGGACTGCCATGTTGATTAGTGAGATAGACATAGCTAGGCTTATGATCCATATTCAACAGATAGAGGTGCAGAAGATTAAGGAGAGGGAAAAGCAAAATAAGAAAGCTAGGATTGGTAGCTTAAACTTTAATCAGCCTAAGTCAGAGGGTGGTAACCATTCTCAGTTCCGCCAAAAGTCATACATTCTAGATCCTTCCTCAGCCAGTGCTCCAGTTCCTAAGTTTAGGGAAGGTAACAAAGATATGGCATCGATCTTTAAATGTTAGGGCAGTGTTAGCAGTGCCCGAACCAATTCTCTTTGTTAGACTTATGGTAAGAACCACAAGGGTATTTGTAGAGCTGGAAGTGACGTGTGTTTTGGATATGGCAAGCCTGGACACAGAGTTAAAGATTGTCCCTAGTTAGGTTTTCAGGGTCAACATAACCGTTCCTTAACTCAGTCTGGTCGCCCAAATCAGCAGGGTACCACTTGCAGCGAAACCAGTGTGTAGCGCCCAAACAGACTCAATGCTTTCCAGTCCTGATAGGATTAGGAAAATTCTCCTGATGTGCTCACTGGTATGTTACAAATCTTTTATTTACATTACGCTTTGCTAGATCTAGGAGCTTCTGTCTTTTCTTACTCCTTGTATAGCAGTGGATTTCGGAGTCAGTCCTGAAATTCTAGCAGAGCCTTTCTCATTTTCTACCCCAGTGGGTAAAGCTATCATAGACCAATGGGTATACAGGAACTGTCTGATTATGATATCTCATAAAGTCACTTCAGCAGACTTAGTAAAATTAGAGATGACTCATTTTGATATCATTCTCAGCATGGATTGGCTCCATTCCTGCTATGCCATAGTCGACTACAGAAATAGAATTGTCCAATTTTAGTTTCCGAATAAACCTATCCTTGAGTGGAGGGGTAGTACTCTAGCCTTTAGGGGTCAGCTTGTTTTCTATTTTTAGGCTAGGAAAATGATATCTAAGGGATGTGTCTACCATCTTGTGCGAGTCAAGGAATCTAGTTTCGAAGCTCCCCGTATTGAGTCAGTTCTAGTTATGAATGAATATTCAGATGTCTTTCTCGAAGATCTTCTAGGAATTTCTCCCAAAAGGGAAATAGACTTTAGCATCAACCTTCTTCCAGATACTCAGCCTATATCTATTCCGCCATACAGAATGGCACCAGCAGAACTCAGAGAATTGAAATAACAGTTGAAGAATCTCTTAGATAAAGGATTCATCAGACCCATTGTGCCCCCGTGGGGTGCACTGGTCTTATTCGTGTGCAAGAAAGATGGTTTTTTCAGAATGTGTATAGACTACCATTAGCTCAATAAAGTTATGGTTAAGAACAAGTATCCACTTCCCAGAATCGATGACATGTTTGACCAACTTCAGGGTGCCAGTTACTTCTCTAAGATAGACCTCAGATCAGGCTATCACCATCTCAGAGTTAGAGAATATGACATTCCAAAAATAGCTTTCCAATCTCGGTATGGTCACTTCAAATTCTTAGTCATATATTTTGGTCTTACCAATACCCCAATAACTTTTATATAATTGATGAACCTCATGTTCAAGCAGTACTTGAGCATGTTCATCATAGTCTTCATAGATGACATCATTGTCTATTCCTGCAGTGAGAATGATCATACAAACTATCTTAAAATAGTATTGCAGACTCTCAGAAATCATCAGTTGTTCACCAAATTCAGTAAGTTCAAATTTTGGCTAAGGTCAGTAGCATTCTTTGGTCATATCATTTTCGATGATGGTATTCGGGTTGATCCTCAAAAGATTGAAGCAGTAAGAAATTGGCCTCGCCCTATTTCTCTATCAGATATCAGGAGTTTCTTAGGTCTGGCTGGCTATTACAGATGGTTTTTTGAGGGATTTTACTCTATTTCATCCCCTATGTCAAGATTTACTCAGAAGAAAGTCAAGTTTCAGTGGTCAAATCCTTGCGAGAAGAGTTTTCAGGAGTTGAAAACTCGACTCACCTCAACTCCAATTTTGGCTCTTCCAGGCAGTTCAGATGGGTTCGTAGTGTACTGTGACATATCCAAAGTGGGTTTGGTTTATTTCCTCATGTAGCATGGTAAGGTCATATCCTACGCCTCCAGGTAGCTTAAACCCCATGAGAAGAATTACCCTACTCATGATCTTGATTTAGCAGCCATAGTTTTTGCCTTAAAGATTTATAGGCATTACTTGTATGGGGTGCAAGTGATATGTTCACGGATTATAAAATCCATCAGTACGTATTCACTCAGAAATATCTTAACCTCTGTCAGAGAAGGTGGTTAGAGGTTTTGAAAGATTACGACATGAGTATCCTTTAGCATTCGAGCAAGGCCAATATAGTGGCTGACACTCTCAGTGGACTGTCTATGGGTAGTGTTGCTCATGTTGAGGACAGTAAGAAAAAGTTATCTCAGGAAGTCTATCAGCTTGCCCGACTAGGTGTCCGCTTAGTTGATTTAGCAGAAGGTAGTATATAGGATCAAAATAGTTCAGAATCATCTCTAGTTTCTAAAGTTAAATAAAAGCAAGATAGAGATACTAGTCTAGTCAAGTTGAAAGAATCAGTCCAGGATCAGAAAGTAGAGGTTTTCTCCCAAGGGGGAGATGTGGTGTTGCTTTATCTGTGTCATCTGTGTGTGCCAAGTGTTGATAACTTAAGGCAGCAAATTCTTGCAGAAGCACGTAGTGTGCATTACTCTATTCATCCAAGGGCCACTAAGATGTACTACAATTTGCGGGAGATCTATTGGTGGAGTGGGATAAAATAAGATATTGCAGAGTTTATGGCTAAGTGCTCAACATGTCAGCAAGTTAAGATTGAGCATCTAAACCCTAGTAGGTCCATACAAGAGTTTAGTATTCCTACTTGGAAGTCGAAAGAAGTGAACATGGACGTTGTAACGGGTTTGCCTCGTACTCGTCATCAGCATAATTTAGTTTGGGCCATTATAGACAGAATGACCACATCAGCTTATTTTCTTCCAGTCCATACCTCTTATTCAGCCAAGGATTATGTCAAACTCTATATTATAGAGGTGGTCAGATTGCATGGTGTCTCATTGTTTATTGTCTCAAATAGAGGTACTAAGTTCACCTCTCACTTTTAGAAAGCATTCCAAAAGGGTCTTGGCACCCGAGTTCACCTCAGTACAACCTTCCATCCTCAGATTGATAGTTAGGAAGAAAGGACTATCCAAACTCTAGAAGATATGTTGTGAGCATATGCAATTGACTTTAAGGGTAAATGGCATGACCACTTTCCTTTGATTGAGTTTGCATACAAAAAAAACTATCATTCTAGTATCCAAATGGCTCCATTTAAAGCTCTCTATGGTAGGAGATGTAGACCTAAAATCAGTTTTTTCAAAGTCGGTGAGGCTATAGTAGTAGAGCCTGACTTGGTCTTCAGTACCTTAGAGAAAGTTCAGTTAATCAGAGAGAGTATCAAGATAGCTAAAGGCTGCCAGAAATTATATGCAAATGTGCACAAAAAGGATCTCAAGTTTGAGATTGGTGATTATATGTACCAAAAATCTCTCTCATGAAGGGAGTGAAGATGTTCGGTAAGAAGGAAAAATTCAGTCCCCGATATGTCGGTCCCTTCAAAATTCACAGTCACTTTGGCAAAGTAGCTTATGAGCTCAAATTGCCTTTAGATGTAGCCTCAGTGCATCCAGTATTCCATGTCTCCTTGCTAAAGAAGTGCATAGGTGATCCAGCAGTCGTAGTCCCTATAGAGGGCATAAATGTTCAGAACAGCCTCTCTTATCAAGAGATTCCATTCAAAATTCTTAACTATTAGACTCGTAGACTAAGGAACAATGATGTCCCTATAGTCAAAGTTCTTTGGCGGAATCAGTCCATTGAGGGAACTACTTGGGAAGCAGAATTAGATATGTGGATCAAGTATCCTCACCTCTTCTCCGCTAATTCAGACACAGCCCAAGGTAATAGTTTTCCTTAGGCTTATTCAGTTTCATGTTCAAATTTTAGTTACGAACTTGGTATTCAATTCTATGCTCAGTTTACATTTCAAATTTTGTATCTTTACCATTAAATGTTTAGTCGCATGTTCATGAGTCAGTTTATTCATGTATTCATGCATTAGATATGCGTGATCAACTTATCAATACTCTCAGGGATGCATTCATGAATCAATTTAGTCATTAAATCATTCATCAGATATGCATGCTCAGTATGAGTTCCAGAAATTAGTCATATTAGTCATGTAATCATGTTCCAGTTGTTTATGTTCAGTGTATACTTTAGTTTATCATTTCTTCCATTTCAGTCAGTCTTATTCGAGGACGAATATTACCAAAGGGGGATATTGTAAGACCCTGTAAAATTTCTAAGCTTAGTTCAGTCCTTTAAGCTTGTCAAGGGGTCCCAGACTTAGAAAATTTTAGCTAAGTTTCCAGACTTAGTTTATTTCTTCGTCCTTCAAAATTTGGCAATCTCAATCCGTGACTTTAACATCCCTTAAAGGTCCATATTTTTGTTAATTCATGATCAGGAAGGTCAATAGATGTTCCTGGATAAGTTTTGGATTTTTCGGACCTCGTTTAGACCACGGTTGGAGTCCTAAAATAGTGGACCAATGCGATTTTGGCATGCCGCGCCGCCTATCGCATTGGTTGACATTGTTGTAGGAATTTACAGTAAAAGTACTAAGGCTTGGCGCGATCATGGCATGACCCATAGAGTATCGCGTCGATGCTATCGATGCACCACGTTGCCAATCACATCGATGCTCAGTTTTCAATCATTAAATGTCCGTGTCCTTAGGGGTAATTAGGTCATTTTCCCCCACCTTAAGCCCTCATAACACAAAATTTAGCCCTCTTTTTGCCAAATACATTCATTATTTCTCTATTCCTTAAGAACAAGAAACCCTAGGTGGATAATATCAAGTCAAGAATTCAAACTTTCCTCCATCAATCTTCAAGAAATCATCCACTAAGTTATGTCAACTGTTCATTCATGGATTCCTTTTATCCATGAAGTTCAAGAATCCTATTTTAAAATCATAATTTATGACGTTCATGTTGTGGGTTAATTATGACCATGTTGATGTTGTTGTATGATTCCCAAGTTGGAATCTTTAATGTGTTTTCATGAATCTATGCTAGCATATGGGTTGAAATCTACTAAATTGTGTTGATTTATGTAATCATGATGTATTGATTTAATGTTCATGTCTAATCCTAAAGTTATGCATGCAAGGTGTTTGATAAAATACCCAAGAGAACAATAATTAAGCTTTATGACTTATTAGGGCCTAAATGATAAATTCATGCTTTACCCTTATGTTTAAAAATGACTACCATGCTATTTTTATGCATTGAAATGATTTGATGGAATGCCCATGACACTAAAATTGTGAAACCAAGATATATATTTAAATTGATTCCTCTACATGTATAAGATTATAAATATCAAGTTCTTCATGAAATCCCCAATGGTTGTATTATGAATTTTGACTATGGTCATGTGTTCAAGAAGTGTCATGTCTTATCAGTTTCATACTATCGAGTCCTGGGGGGTACTTGTATTGGATAATTTAGTTGTGTGCCAAGAGCCAGTGTTAGTTTTCAAGATGCTCTCAGTCAACCCATGAGCAGTAGAATTCAGTCAGCCACATGACTCAGGAAAACTCATTAAATTCAGTATCAGTCCATTCCTACTCAGTCATCTCAGTAATATCAGTAAACTCAGTTAGTTAACAGAATTCAGTAATTTTTAATCAGTCCACAAAACTCAGTTAACTCAGTCCAGTTCATCTCAGTATAATCAGTCCAGTGTCTATTCAGTTGAGCATAGGATTCAGCACTGAGCGAGTCCAAGGATGAGGGTACATACTGACAGTAGAGGAGTGACCCTTAGAAGCAATCCTTGCATTCCAAAACTATGTATCCAGCATAGGTTGAGACATCAACACTGACAGTTGAAGGTTGATGAGGTGGCTTAACACTTCCAGGTGAGCGTCCCACCATTCTCCTTTGGGGAACTTGCCAGATAAGGCTCACTCACAGCTTATCTTTACCAGTGGCGCGATATTGACACCCTTCCAATTGGGGTTAGAAATTGGACCCCAACTTAGCTATATTTCTTTATATGGGGTATGTCAGTTAGATGACTACCTCCTGCAGTCTCAGTCTCAGTTTTAGTAATAAAACTCAGATATTTCTACAGATTTCAAGACTATCAGATACAGTCACTCAGTTCAATATGGAACTCAGCTAGTTCCATCAGAATTAGGACTGTCAGATACAGTTACCCAGTATCAGTTATATGAGTTATCAGTAATCCATGTTAGCAGTAGACTCAGTATTCATAATCCTTTTGGTTTCAGTTACAGTCTATATTATCATACATGTATTCTCTTCAGTATTCTCATGATGTTCAGTCAGTTATAGTTCATGCATATGAACCCATGCATTCAGCCTACCTTACTTTGCATACCAGTACATTCATATGTACTGACGCATACTTTTTTTTGGGCTATGGTATTTTATACCATAGGTTTGGACTCTCAGGTTCCCCACCATGCATAGACAGCTTTAGGTTTTCGTCAGCAGCAGTAGACTAGCATTGAGTCCTCATAATTTAGGGAGGCTTTATCATTTCAGTATGTCAATACTTAGTTTATTACAGTAGTTGGAGTTAGTTGGGGACATGTCCCATCAACTCCTTAATCAGACAGTTTAGAGGCTTTTAGACTAGATTTTCAGACTTCAGTATTTTCAATATTTATGTTCAGCTTTGGTATTGTTATACCACATTCAGTAATATCATTATTATCCAGTTTTGAACCTTATGGAATGTTTTCAGCCCATTATTCCGCATATTTCAGTACTATTATACAGTTATTGTGGCAGGTACCAGTCATGGGTTAGATAGTAGTCCTTCGGGATTGTTGGCATCGTGTAGTGTCCATGGTACCAGACTCTATGCGTTACAACCTTAGTGAAAACACGACTTGAAAAAAAGTTTTTGAAAGTTAGTTAACAAAAAGAATAAGAAGAAGCTGTAGTAACCCATGACTAATATGGTTGCATAATCATTGCTAGGCTACAGTTTCCTATTTTTAGTTTCAAAAAAAAAATCAAACGTCTTGCAATTTAGATATTTCTATTGGTAGCTATGAGTTTTATACTATAAGTACGAAAATATGAACAACACAAAAAACATACTGTCAATCTCACAACTACCTGAGAAAGTTTGCAGTGTACTTTGTTCAAGTTTTTTTGGATATGATGAAAGCGTACGTCCCAAGATTCAATCGAATCGAGCAATAGCAGCTTGGTAGCTTGGCAGTTAAACACACATAAAAAAAAGGCTTTTCTTGGAAGCTTATGAATTATTTGATGAATTTTTTATATAATGGAGAAGCTAATATAGAAGTTTTTGTGAAAATCTCATTTAGTATATAAGGAAAGTAGTGGTGAAATTAGAGAAAAGTATCCCTGCCAGATAATGATTCTCAAGCATAGCTAGCTCATCAATGAAAAATTATCATATTAAAATCGAAAAAGATTCAAAAATACCTCTAAACTATCTAAAATGGATCAAAAATGTCCCTCGTTAGTTTTTAGGCTCAAAAATGCCCCTCCGTTAAATATTTGGCTAAAAAATTCCCTTTCCTCTAACAGAATTCCACCAAGCATGCCACGTAGGAAAAAAAAGCCACGTGGCCATGCCATATCTCCATCTACGTTATCTTTAATTTTACCACCCAAAATAAAAATTCGACTCGACCCAAAATAAAACAACAAAGAGAAAAGGAACGGTCTTTCTCTGTACCTTCTTATTTCTCTCTCCGGAAAGAAAAAATTCACTCTAGGGTTCACTGCAGTTTCTTATTGAATTCATTCGAAAAGAAAAGATCCATTGTCATATTTCGTTTGTTGAATTGGTAAATATTTGGTGGCAATCACTAGCTTTGGTTGTGACAATGGCTAATTAATGAATCAACCTTATCTCAAGATGTTATTTTTTTTGTTCTGTTCGGACCGAAATGGTATCTGATTTGCATTCTTTCTCTCAATTTATGTACTGATCATGTCATTGAAATTTTTGCTATTATCTACTCATAGTATTTTCAAATGTGAATCTCAAATTAGTAGTATAAATAACTCTTTGCAAATTAGTAGTATAAATAAATCTATTGCTGATGCAAGAAACATTGAGAAGCTAGATAACAACTCTCTTCTTGTGGTAAAATATAGGGATTTTCGTTGCTCTGATGTTACCTTCGGTTGCTATTGATTGTCTACTTCTTTATTCTACTTTTCGAAGTATTCATTTTACACATTCATAACTTTTGGTAAGCCTTATGTATCTTGAATTTTCAATTGTGCTGTGAGGTCCTAATCTAAAATCTATATGGGTTTTCTACTATAATGGATATCTTGTAAGTTGGATGATTTTTGTTGGATCCTAATTCCCGCTTAGACTACTATTTGTCCTGTTTAGTGTTGGCCCTGTTATGCATAATATATATTCAAGTACATGTGAGTTCAATTTAGAAGTGTAAATTTTGTACCTAGTTTCCAATATGAAGCCATAGAGGTGGATCACAGGTTTGAGGCTATCGTGGAGAATATGCTTGATAAGTAAGTGCATTTTCATCTTCTGTCGTGGAAAAATAACAATCTGAACCTAAAAGTCTCACACTATATTCTGGATGTTCCTTCTGGTTTATAATTGTCTTTCTTTTGACTTATTAGATGTACAAAGGATGGCAAGTATCAACAAGCCTTGGCATGGCCATTGAATACCGAAGGTTGGATAAGATTTTTGAAGCAATTGTGAGAAGTGATGAAACTTATTTCAGCCCAAGAAGCTGCCAAAGTTCTCATTTTGGAGAAGAAAATCAAGAAGTTAAAAGTTGTCGTTTTAGTCTCATGTGTTTTTTTCTTTGTGTATGTTTTAGGAATCACGAAGTGAATATATGTTCGTGTCTATGTTAGGAGAAATTATATTGAAGTAAATCTATTTTATTGGTTGTAATGAAATAGAAGTGTTTGTATTATGTTGTTGATGAAGTTGAAGTATTTGCAATGAAGTGAATGAATTATGTTGTTAATGAAGTTGAGATTGATATTTTATTTCTACTCCATTGGTCTAATCTACATAGAAACCAGTGGATTGTGCTAAATTTTGGTTGATGATAGGCAATAACAAGTGAATTTAGGTCTGCGATAGCTATTCACTCAAGAGGACGACTACTGTAAGTTAAAATGTACTTATATTAAACAAAATTTTAGGTAGAAAAAAGCTTATACACATGCATGAACACACAGAGATACAGATCAAGAAACAAGCTGACTGGTTTTTAAATGAACGGAATCTTAAGCGACTAAAGAGAACACATCGAGTGGAAAGTTAGAACTAAAAAGTTGTTAAAAAGAAAAAAGCATTCTTTCGTATGGACTAAAAAGCAAATTAGGACAAACAAATTAAAATGGAGGGAGCAAGAAAGAAGACACGACTTAACTCACAGGTCAACGGACTCATACAGTTTCTGCAATGAATTTGACATTATATGGAAAGTCACACTTAACTGCTGGGATTAAAGCTTATTATTTACCAACCTGATCTGATGAGCTTGACACTTTACGGACAGCAATCAGGAAAGCCAGACGCAACTAGTTTAATTGAGAAATTTTATGAACATAAAAATACTAGTTATTCATATTATAGCTAGCCATCTCCAGGTTGGTTGACTTTTGTTCTGCTCTTTCATAATTTACTAGTACTCTTGTTTCCAATTGAAGTTATCACAATATATGAAAATAAATTCGAAAAATAAACCCTTCCTTCTAGATATAAGTGAGCATGAAGACTAACATCATAATGCAGTAAATTTAACAATGAACAGAAAGAAACTACATAATTTGAGAAAGCGATGCTCTGTTAGGTAGGAGGGAAAATATCTTGAATCTGGGAATGGAAACATTAGTAAACAATATTACTGCATTATGCAATGAAGACCTTCACCATTCAACAACAACAACAACACAAACACAGATGCCAGTCAAACCAGAATTTCTGCATTCACTTAATAATCCAATGAAACCACCAAATAGTAAGAATAAATATCAAAAAATAGTAACCAAAATAGTACAAAAGCTGGAAACTAATGTTTTGCACCCAAATTCAGTCAAAATAAACACAGATGCACCTTAATATTTAGCATAAACTTTAACCAAAAACAAAATAAAAGCATTCAATGCCTAGAAGTAGTCACACCATGTTAAATTTGGGCTCTCCCATTAGCCTTTTTATCCTTCAACTTTCCCAGCTTTGTCTCTCTTGCATTTTTCAACTGATTGCTAGTGATAGCTTTTTTTCCTTTCCAAGTAAGCTTAGAGGGTGAATAAGAAAAATCTATAGGCTCACTAACTCCAGCAAGATCACCTCTAAAACCTATCAATCTTCTCTCATAAGCAGCTGAAATTTTGAGATTTTGCCTCACCAACAACCTTGTATCTTCAGGAACAATTTTAGGCCTTAAATCTGGATCACTTTAGGGTTCACTAGAAGGACCAAATGGTTCATACCGTTGGTCCTCTCCTTCTTGTGTTGGATGAGGGGCTGAACTATTAATGTCATACACATCATCTTGAACTTCTTCTTCTTTTTCAATTCCACCCTTTCTTCTCTTCAATCTTGCCCCTTGTTCATCTTCAGTAAACTAAATTAAAATGCATAAAATTAGTTCATGTAAATATTCATAAAATTATTCATTTATATAGATAGGCATAAAGGTGATACATTGCATGTCTTTGCATTATGTGTTACTGAACCACACTTACTACAAGTCTTTTGAATTCCCTTTCTTGAGTGAGCCCATTCTGCCGCTCTTTTAATTGCTACATCTTTTTCTCTTGTTCTTTTGAATTTTGGTCTTCCAACAGTTTTCACTAAATCTGGTGGATCCATTGCATGTTCTGACAAAATCTTCCAAAAGTTTTCACCTCTTACAGGCAACAACTTTACCTTGTATATCTTCAAGTAAGCTTCCTTACTATACCACACACTTTTCTCTTTTTTCATAAGACCAGGTTTCTCCATAGACTTGATGGCATAAGGGCATGGAATTCCAATCAGCTGCCAAGACCTACAAGTGCATTTCTTCTCCACTAAGTTCACTATGTGCCTATCTTCACTTTCAAACACTTCATAATCAATATCACCATTGAAGTTAACAGTATAAAATTGAGAAATCTTCTTATTGGCAGTGAATAATTTCATGCACTTAGGACTAAAATTTTCCTTCCATTTGCTTACCTCAATTTCCTTCTCTTTCAATCTATTCATTAACTTGACTCTTATTTCTTCAAGCATCTTTAAGATTGGCTTTCCTCGTGATTCCACTATCCAAGAGTTGAAGGACTCAGTGAAATTATTATCCATCATTTAATTTTTGCAAATACGGTCCATATATGCCCTGCACCATCTCACTAGATTGAATTTTAACAAGTCCTTGACAGCTTCCTCTGATAATGCTCCAAGGGAACTTAACTGGTCCTTGAAGTCTTCTTCATAGGTACTCCAAGAAGCCCATCAAAGAAGTTTCTTCATCTCTCCTGACCTAAACCTTTGCATCCAGTTGGCCTCAACATGCCTAACATAATACCTATAAAACATAAAAAGTGAATGCTTAGCCATAAAATACAAAGAGAAAAATATTACAGCTTCTTGAAGTACCTATGGTGGGCTAAAGGAAGGACATTTTTTACTACATCTACCAGTCCCTGATCATGTGACACAAATAAATATTCAGATACATAAAAAACATATGTGGACAGATTTAAATAAATTGAAATTTATAAACTAAAATTACCTTTTGCATGTCAGACACGAAAGTGACACTTTCTCCATTTTTCAAATTCAGTGGCTTCTCTAGCATTTGTAGAAACCATGTCCAAGTACTTGATGTTTCCTTATCAACTATAGCCCATGCCAACAGATAGAAGCAGTTATCACAATTTTGTCCTATAGCCACAAGTAGTTGTCCCTTGCAATGGCCTCTCAAAAAGGTCTCATCCAGTCCAATAAAATGTCTCTATCCTAACTTTAGTGCATTGAAGCATATGTGCATTCTAAGAAACTTTATTCTCCCTTGTTCTAATCCATCCTTTGATAAATTAATCACTACATCACTACCCGAATTACTCAATCTAATCTTATTTGCGTAAGCCTTTAACTTGTTGTACTCATCTAAGAAGCTGCCTTCCATTTTTTGAAGTACCATCCTCTTGGCCCTTTTCAATATTGAGGGGTTAGCATTAAAATTAAATTGATCATCCAAGTCTTGTCATATATCCTTGATTTTGATCACTTTGAAGTGTTCATTTAATAGTGACTGGATTATTTTAATACCTTCAGACCCTTCAACCAAGAAAATTTTCTTACATGGACCTTTCACAAGTAGTTGTTTCACAGCCACAAATCCTAAGTTTTGGGTATTTTCATCTTCTATCTTATAGCAATCTATCATATCAGAAATAATATCTCTCCTAGCAGCAATATACTTCTCTTCATATACTAGTTTAGGAATTTTAATCCTTTTACCCCCATAGTGTAACATAAAGTCAACAAACAAACCTTTCATATTTAGTTGTCTGAAAAAAATACATAAATCGTATTACAAAGCGACATCATAAAAGTAAAACTTCAGATTTGTTTACCAGTAAACATAAAAGAAGTGTTTACTGGTGAACTTCAAAACTTTAAAAACAACAAAATATAGGGGACCACATATTTATTAAACCTAAAAATTAAAATAGAGAAAAAAAAAGCTCTCAACTAGCAGCAAATAATAAAAAATGAAAAAGGAACATTGGAATCACACAAATCACTTGATACAATACATACGTAATAAGATTTAGATAACATAAAAAACACCTATAATCTCAAATCAATAAAGTAAGCACTATAGGGCATTTATACTAAGACGAGCAAACATAGAGGGACCACATATTTTTTACACAAAAATAGAGAAATAAGACCATTCAACTAGCAACACAATAATAAACAATGAAAAAAGAGGCATTAGGATCACAAAAATTAGATTTGAATAATATAAAACAACACACATAAATATTGTAAACAAATGTTGAGTTTTATAAGGTTAGATGGGTAACAAATGATAGCTTCAAATTTGCAGGAAACTATGTTTATCATTTAAAGACAAAAAAAATCATCTTTCTACATAGCAAAATTATAACTTAATTTTTGAAGTGAACCCTAACTTCAAAAATCTATAATCTAATAGCAAAATTTAAAAAGGAAAAAGGACTCACAAGAAAAGCTCTTAGTTGCCACCAAATATTTAGGAATCCAATAAGCAATTTTATATCATAAGCAGCCGTGGGGAACAAACGAAGTATGACAATGGATCTTTCCTTTTCGAATGAATTCAAAGAGCAGCTGCAGTGAACCCTAATGTGAATTTTTTCTTTTAGGAGAGAGAAATAAGAAGGCACAGAGAAAGACCATTCCTTTTTCTTTGTTATTTTATTTTGGGTCGGGTTTTTTTAATTTTGGATCGGGGCAAATTTTTAATTTGGGTGGTAAAATTAAAGATGACGTGGATGGTGATGTGGCATGGCCACGTAGCTTTTTTTACCTACATGGAATGCTTGGTGGAATTCTGTTAGAGGGAAGGACATTTTTTAGCCAAATATTTAACGGAGGAGCATTTTTTAGCCTAAAAACTAACGAGGGGCATTTTTGATCCATTTTAGATAATTCAGGGTATTTTTGAACCTTTTCCGTATTAAAAAAGATTTCTTTGGAGAAAATTTTGATTCCTTAATACTAAATGAAAGATAATACTTTTAATTTTGGGTGCAAAAGTGAAAATCAAAATTTCTTATTCCTACATACAAAACGGCATGTCAAGTTGAGATTTTCTTTACTCCATATGGTCCTTCTAGTCAAATCTATATAGAAGGTTTACATTGTTGTCCAATGAGAAGAACTTCAAAAAATACTAAAGTAATCATTTCTCATACTTATTCAAGAAGAGTAAGAAAATATCATGTTAGTTATTGGTCTGATCAATTTTTTCATACACTTGAAATAATATATAATTTGTACTTGATTGTGGACCAAAAATGAGGATCACTACAAAAAAATTAAATTATTTATTGCTTCGGCAAAACCTTTCATTATACGAAAGTGCACAAAGAAAATATTAGTTAGACTACTCGCATGTAGTGCTCTCTAGCTAGAATGTGCCCACGAGAAGCAAGTACCTTTAAAGTCACGAAAATGAAAAAATATTCCTGAGTACTTTAAGTCTCGCCGCCAAGTTTCGTCAAACCAACACGTCGATTAGTCTCGAAGTAAGAGGCATTTGTAGACATATAAATTTTTTTGAATTAAATTCATACAAAATTTAAATTTAATTGGTGTTCATTTGGATTGATTAATTAATTTAATCCTTATAAATTAATTAGTCCATTGTATTAAATTCAAGACTAAGGTCCATTACACCTTCAAGTCCAAACCCATACCACGTGTCGCGGTGACTTGACTTCCTCATCAAATGGAGGGTCAACAAGATGATGACACATGTTCAGATGATGTGAAAATTTGATTCAAATTCAAGAACAAGTCAAAAGCCACCAAGTGTCAAAATGATGTATTTTATCCAATTACACGTCACCTGGTCTACTCCCTACAACTAGAAATAGGGGAGCTACATAACATCCTAAGGGGATTGACGAAACACTTCTACAAGCATTGGAGAAATATCGGCATCAACTGCCAAGTTCTTCTTAAGAGCAACCAACAGAGTTCTTCCCAAAGATTTTATTAAAGTCATAAAATACTTTTCATCATTCCCGGTGATTGAAATACATTCCTAGGAGTTTAAATCATCCAGCGATTTGAGAAACACTCTACTGAAGGCCTTCAGATCATTCATAAGTTTTGGAGAAAAAAATCAAGAGATTCACAGAATTGTACTCACACGATTCATCAGAAAAAATTATTTTTTATTTTATTTATGTTTTATTGCAGTTAATTTTGGCACTTTGAAAATTTATTGCGAACATTTGATTCACTCAAGAAATTGTCAAAATCTCCCAAGTCATGGTGTACACACATGCTAAGAGTCTTATAGTTGTCTACTAGCCATGAACTATTGGAGATAAGCAAAGTCCATGAATTCAACCCAAGTATTATACAACCCTTATTTCAATGTCGCCGCCCTTATACCACCTTAAATCCACCAATTCAATCATAATAAATCTTTATCAAATTAACTCATAACAAGAAAATAGTACTACTTACAAGTACAATCACATAGTGAGTTAAAATCAACAACACTTGCATACTAATATAGTCCTTTTATCAATCACGTTACAAAATTTACACACTCGCATTCTAAGATTCAATAAGTATATCATTTACTAGCATCTATTGCAACTAAATAAACAACCATTCAGTTAAACATGAATAAATAAAATCAACTTGAGCCTTAACTCCAATTCAAGAATAACCTATCTTAATCCACGCCTTGAAAATCTCTAAATGACTTGAGTCTTGCCTTTTTTTGTAATCTCAGCTTGATTTTGGTCTAAAATTACAAATAAAGAATGATTCAAATAATGTTCTTCCAATTCTAGGTATTATAACCTATCAAAACTTTAAGGTCAAATTCATGCACATTTTTCTCATTATAGGGTTTTCTACCTTTTACCCCACTCAAATTTTCATTAATCAAGATTGAAGGAATAAATTATAGTCTAGTAATCTTAAATCAATCATTCTAGAATATATAAAAGAGATTTTAATCCTTCTCTATAGCCAAATCATATCAATTTTTTAACCTATGGTTACACTCACCGTCCCCACCTCCACCCTACCACAGTCAATCCTTTAAATTCTAAGAATTTGGGGATAAAATTTTCTTTAGAAGAAAGGGAACTCACTTACCTAATTAGTAATAGTAGTTGAAGAAAATCATCAAAAATCTTTCCTAAGTTTCCCTTACTCGAGCTCTACAATTTTTGAAATGAAAAATGAATTTTAACATTGAAAAATGTTATTTCACTGTGTCGATCCAATTATAGCAGCTCGATTCCCAAAATAGCATGATCCTCCCTCTATCAAGATGTTGTTGGCTCCCGCTAGAGTGGCATAATTTCCACTATAGCACGACAGCTATAGCGACTTGTGACACGCTATAGTAGAGTAAGAGAGGTTGAAAGTTGAAACTAGTTTTCATATTTGTCATTTTTATAACACACTCTCTGATTTCAACTTCACGAATTCATTTTTTTAACTAAAATACTATGTCCATAGTTCTGCTATCCTAAATTTCATTTCAAAAATGTCCATAGATTATTAACCCTCTTAACTAACACATAATAATCTTAAATTCATGAACCGCCACCACATCAATTATTAGTTTTACCTAGATAATACAACACTTGAAATTCATCCTCAACTAGCCTAGCATGAAATTTCAAAAATCTCATTCAGGGAGAAACTTAACCCAAATTGTTTGCATGCTAGGTAATACCATTTCAACGGAAAGGGTCGTTACAACAATTCAAGTATATCTCATTTCATATGATAAATGCATAACATTTTAGACTCATAGTTCAAACATTTGAAGTATAATATCTGCGGGGTAAGAATAAGTTCTTTTGTAAAAGGTGACACGAAAAATAAAATTGTAAGATATGAAGTGTGGCTTTTGCCCTTGTGACGGCACAAATATTTTATACATAAGTCTTGACATTATTATTTGAAGATGTATTCTCCTATGATGACTACAATTATTTTCAAATTTCTTATGAGTTTAACAATAAATGAGAAAAAATTGATATTCATATATAAAACAATAGTCTTGTCTAGCTAGACAGTGAAGCTTATATGTAAATCTTTGAACAGTATAAATTATTTAAAAATATAGAAATATCTCCAGAAGTTTTGTTAAATAAAGGTTCATCAATTCTTTATAGGGATTAAAGTTATTCCGCACTGAATACCCTCAATATTTGTGATGTTGCTTGATATAAATAAAAATTATTCAAATGTCGTAAAAATGATGAATATTGAAATATAATTGATAATATATTATAAAAATAAATAATTTATATGAATTTATTTATTTGAACAAATGTTGTCAAAGTTTTGTTGGTTAGGCAAATCCAGGGCATTGCCTGAAGTTTTTCTTTTTAGAAAAATCCATTTGCATGTGAGAGTGTTATTATATTTTCATATGCTATAAGACAGTCAATTATTAATACATATTTAAATCATGTCAAGATATAAATCTCTTAAAAAGCAAATGACTCAATATACAGTAGGTATGTTATTATTTTTTTGAAAAAAAAATTGAATTTATGAAAACAACATTGTCCATAAGCTCAATTTTCTCTTATATAATAAGAGAGAGTTTGAGAAGCTTGTGGAGGAGCTTTCTGTTGTACTGGTTACCGACCAAATGAGCAATTCAAAGATATAAAAAAATAAAAAACATAAACTAGCCACTAATTAATTTTTCTGTGATACTACCAGCTTAAAATAATAGACATTTCATGGTATTTGACCAAAAAAAATTCAATGACTTTTCAACACTTTTGGATGGTGGTTTTCCATGTTATGGTATGGTATGCTTACTAAGAGAACCAGGTTTGTTTTGATTATTTCTTAAAATGTATGGTATGGTATGGTCTAATTTCATGGTTTGGAAACTATGAAAACCCTCACTTTGTGTAACCACCGATTTGGTGGTATCCTATGACTTAATTTTTTTTTCAATTATGTCCCTATTTAATATTATATAATCCTATTTTATATTTTACCCTATATTATTTACCTCCACCTCCTACCCTCCCCCACCCCACGAGCCACCATTCCCCTCCCCCCTCCCTCCTTCCCCCTCCCCCTCCATCCTCCCCTACCTCCCTCACCCCCTCCCTGTTCCCTCCAAAAAAAATATTTTTTAATTTATTTTTTAGAAAATCTTAAAAAAATTCTCATCCTACCCTGACCCCGACCCCATTCCTTACCAAATCCCACCTCAATTTTTCTTAATTTAAAAAAAAAAAAAAACTTCAAAACCTTTTCTTACCCCACCCTTACCCATCCTCCCTCCCCCATCACTTACTAGCCCTTTTTCCGAATCAATTTTTTATTTTTTTAAAAAACTTTTAAAAAGTCATTCTTATCCCACCACCACCTCCTACAATCCCCCCTCCCCCGTGCACCTACCCATAAAATAAAATTTTAATCTATTTTTTAAGAAATTTAAAATATTTTTCTTACCCGACCCCTACCCTCGATTTCTCACTCCACTAACTTACCCCCAAATATTTTTTAACAAAAGATTTATAATTTCTTTCTTATCCCACCTCTGTTATCCTATTTTTTCTCATTATTTTGTGTTAAATATATACCATTTTTTAAAATTTATATTTATACGGGTGTATATTATAGTTTAATCATAGTACTTGTATATTATATTTTGTATATAATGAAATCAAGTATTTGATATTGTATTCACTAATATAAATATAATTAATAATAATTGATACATATACAGTAGATACACAGACTACGAATTATACCTTTTAAACTGTAGCTGCGTGTGATGACCCAAATCATCGTTACGCTGAAATAAGGAGTAAAAACCTCGCCTAGTTTCTTCTCAGTCCAAAATTTGAAAATTCAAGACTAGCCTAATGACACCACCCAACTCACCGAATCGTGTCGGTCACTTGCCTACACCTACCCCAAATAGGAGCACCCTGAATAACCCCACCATTCAATCAATGTGAAAGTTTCTACAACTCATTTAGTCAATTTAGGTCTGTCATAAAAATAACTAATCAACAGTTCAAATACGATTACTCAATTAGAATGGTTCCACAATCAATTTAATACATATGACACATAAAATAAATGCGTAAAATAACTATAAGACACTCCTCAAAATCTAGCCGAAGCCAGTACAAGATTACTAGATAAGGAGTAGGAACATCTATGGCATAGCATTCATGCAGAATGGAGAGGGCAGGAGCTGCTTCAGAGTGATCGGCATCGCTGCTAAAGAAACTCCAACTAACCTGCACCATGGCTATACTCCCAACTGGAGGTATAGTAAGTATAGTATCAGTACAGACCACACATATTGGTAGGTATCATGGGCTGATCAGGATTAGAAATAAATTATAATGATAAAAAATAGGAAAGAAACATGACTTAACTTTAATTTTGATTACTAAAGTACATTCATACAGTACTACTACTTACACTTAGTCTCTCTATGAACCGCCAAACATATATCATTTTTGTGTATCCTTATTCTTGGATAATCTAGTTTATCTTAAAATGTTCTTTCAACTTATGTAACCTTGTCACTATCCTAGAAACACTAGATCTACAAGTTTCATTCCATCATTAACTATCGAGATTGCAAAAACCAAGACAATTGATAGTATAAACAACTTTACAAGAAAGCATCACAATACACATCACGTATAAAACTATATACAAAGGGAAAAATGTGTTATACATAATTTAAGACATACCTTACATTCATACTTGGATATAATGCTCAATCACATCTATCAAAATAACTGATCCACACAAGGACCACAATATCTCATCAAATACTTGGTCCACACAAGAAACCACCATATCTTATCAGTATAACTCGGTCCACATAAGGAACCAGCAACAATGTATAAATATAAATAGACATTCAATAATATTAATGAAAGTATATATGCAATTATGCATCACTTATCTTCCCTTCTCAACTCATCCATAACATCATATCTATACCAGAATGGTACCAGGTTTATCATAACCAACATATCATATCCGTACTAATATGGTACCTGATTCATTATAACCAACATATCATATCTATACCGATATGATATCCAATCCATCATAATCAACATATCATATCTATATAGTTGTGGTAACCAATCTTTCATCACCAAATATCATCAATAATATGTATAAAAATGCAAAAACATTCAATAATTGTAAGCAATGCATGAAGGCAAATTGCAAACACCAAATTGAAATAAGATGCAAGCAACAACGATAGAATCAAAATTTAAAATTAAGAAAAACTAAGAATTACAAATAATAATCACAGTATGCCCGAAGGCCCATTTACCACTTGCTCAAATAATCATTATAAAATACAACCATAGTTAAACTATGTTCGAAGACTAGTTCATCAGGTATTATTCTGGAGTGCACATTCTATCAAGATTGATATCTATACTCTGATTCATCATCTTATTTTATTAGCCAGTATGAATATTTATTATTTTGATTGAACCTAGAAATCAATTACTATCTCGTAACCCTTTCATTAAAGTCACAACTAAGTTTTAATAGACTATCCCTTTTAGCCAACTAGTCAACTCGATTCAACTTACAATTCTAACTAGGGTTATCCACCTTTACACATGTTATTTTTTGGCACTTGAAAAACTCAATCTTAGTTCTTAAGTTATATCATCACATTATCTTCTAGCAAGCATGTCTCTTACTTCAAATGTACATAATATTGATTTTACCCTTTTTAAGTCATTAAAGACTAGCTTATAGATTAAAAGGTCATTTGTCATCTATTATTATTCATATTCACATAATAAATCTATAATTTATCAATCAAGTCATACAAACACAAATACCTATCAAGGAATCCACAAAAAAGACAATAATACACAATTATCTTATTATTGCATTACTTTCAACTTACTATTATTCTCACATATTTCATCAATTTTTCATGCCACAAGTATCGCATCAGCTGAGTATAACCTTAATACATGTCCAATATATTCTCACACAAAAGAATTAATCCTATAATTTATAATGAATAAGGTTTTATTCCTTTACCGCAATTATTTTAAGTAACAGCAAAATAGATCATTACACCTAGTTTTAGGCATTATTTGAGTATGTGGCAGTTTAGAGAAATCAGAGAATCGATAGACTATTGATTGATTTTTTTATTATATTTTGTAGTAGAGAAGGAGTATAAAATGTCATAGAAACTGTTGATACATAAAATGGGTTAGTAGAACTCGATTATAATAATTATCGAGAAAGGGTCATCTTGTAGTATCAAATTTTGAATATTATGTTGTAAAATGGTTAGATATGGGACAAAGTCCTGAGCTACTACTTTGGGATTACTGCAGTGACAGAAGTACCATCGTAACAGTGTCGCTGCAGCGGCAGAAGTATCATTGTAGTGGCAACCCCATTAAGCCTAAAAGTTGCTACAGTAGCAGATCATCCATGGCAGTGGTTCTACTACAATGACAAAAGTATAGTGCATTGGCCAAATTACAGCTTCCCGATTTTAAATCAGAAAATTTATTTTTCAAAATTCATTTTTCATTCCCTTTTTTATTAAAAAAAAAAACATTCAAGGGCTTAGCAGGGATGATGTTTATCAACTTTAAGGGTTTTTCATATTTGAGGTAAGTTTCATTTAAACTTCAAACATGAATTACTCTTGTAGATTCTTAGGATTGTAAGAATCATAACCATAGTGGGATTTGAGAATTATCCTTGACTTTATAAATGGTGGGAACTGGTGCTGAATAATGTTATTATCAGTTGTTATATATTCTAGGGTGTTGGAAAACAATTCCTATGATAGAATTCATGACTAGAAAACCCTAAAAAGATGAACTAGGTTAAGTTCTTGAGTTAATTTGTCGAATGTGAGTTACTAATGCTAAGGAAGGGTGGATTGTACGTTGAAACTTGTGCATTTTCTTTGTTTATGTATCAAGAACGGTATATATATTACATATATATATACACACACATACATATATATATACACACATATATATATATACACATGTATATATATATATATATGCATACATACATAAATATAGCACAAATAAAAAAAACTATGGTGTATTATTGTTTTTAGGAAAGAGATCAAGGTAGGTTATATTTTAATAATATTAAAGACTTACATGACTCTGTGCTTATATATCACGATCCAAAACAAGGTCATGATGACACTTATCATAGCCCATCCTTGATTAGTATCACTCTTAAAGAAAAGAAATATAAAATAAATAAGGCAATGATGTAAGACGACACTTCTAGACAAAGTCAAGTCATGCATATATATAAGCAAAGGTCAGAAATTCAAATAAGATACAAAAATCAATTCCAAAATCTGATGACATAAGTGTAGAGTATCTAATAATACAAACTGAATTTGAAGTACATGATCTATCTTCGAAAACCAAAATAAAGACTCTAGATAGATAAAAAGAATTTTGGGTTGACTCTAAAGACATAGAGCAATCGGTACCTCAAATATCACCAACCAATAGCACAGCCTTAACCTCTATTTATCCTACTTATGTTAGGATTTATACTTAAAATGCATAGTAGGGATGAGTACGGTTCATTTGTACTTAGTAGGTGCCATAAATCGACTGAGCAAAGCAAAAATTAATATAAGAAAACTATGAGCACGTTACCTGCAAGCAGAAAACTCCCAAACAATAGCTCACACTGTCTACACTAACTGTTCTGATATATATACATAAATGAAAACAATACAGATATGCACAACGAATATACTGAAGCTAAACACAAATCAAGAGTAACTAAGGAATGTCTTGTAAAATGCACGTGCAATGCAATGCAATAAGGATGGGATAAATAATGAAAGTGATCGCATGAGAATAATGAAAGTGATCGCATGACTTACTATATAAAACTATCGAGTTCATACCTCCCAAGACAGGATTCATAGGGATTCACAACCCATATTCTATAACTCATATCTTAATATCTCAACTCACCTCCCCGCTCCTGTTTATGGAGAGGATTTTTATAAAAATGTTTTATTTTCTTTCAAAAATAGTGTTCCTAAATAAAATCAGTATCTCATGAATGTATGTGTGTGGATTAAGGATGCAATCCATCTAATATTTATATATATAAGTGAACTCAAAAATCAACTCAATATGTCCACAGTACATGATTACCAACTCAACTTTGGCACCATCATAATAAACATGCATATAAGACATTATTTAGATCATATCAATCTCTTACTCATGCATTTCCATCAAGAAAAATGGCAACTAATGCTCAAAAAGGCCTAAAATAACAATTCAAGCCCCCGCAAAGGTATTATATCTAGACAAAAGGTATTCAAATGCACAGATAAGGCCAATAATGTCAAATAAAGCCCTCCAAATGGGAAACACGCAATATCTGATATCCCAAATCAAGAACAACAGAATAAAAACTCCCACAAGGGTGCATAATAGTAAATAATCTCAAAATATAGACCCCATAGTTATTTTCCCCAGCCCATGCTTTACTTATTTATTAACTACCTAGCTCAGTCTGAAAGAAGATAAGTCATAACCTACCTCGAAATGATGAAATCTAAGCCTAAAGAGCTTCTACACGGAGACTTTCCCTTACGAATGGCCTCAAAATCAATTACAACATTTAAAGATAGCATCTACGCAATAAAACAAAGTTAAAGATACCCACACTGCTCTTATTTGAGCCAGATCAAAAATGAGTTTGAAAATAAAAGGGGTAAAATCAAAACTTTATTTTAGGAATACATTCTCTAAGGTCATAGGTTCCTACAACGTTAGACCCACATGAAAATGAGTTAAAATTGATGTTCAAAATAAAGAAAAATTATTTTTAACCTTTACCGGTAAAATTCTCAAAAACCCAATTTGTAATCATGATTAAAAGGTGTTTTTGAAGATGTAATCAATTGAAAATAATGAAAATATAATTTAGAAGTTATCAAACAAGAATGATAAGAAAGTCCTAAGAAATTGTATCTAAGATTGGAGGTCCAAAATGGTGAAAAATACAAAAATAAGGCTTTTATATTGTTCAGTAAATAGTGCCTTGCAAACACGGTCAACCCTTAGCGTTCGCAAGGATCAACTTTGACCATGACATCTTATTATCCTTCACATTTGTGGAGAAGTCTTTGAGTTCGTGAAGGGTGATGATTCAAGTGTTCACATTCATGATAGCCTCATCACATTTACGAAGAAGTGTGAACCGACTCGGATCCCATTTACCTTTTGCAATCGTAACCACCACCCTTACAATTGTAATCAAGGAACAATTCCTTCTTTGTGTTCACAGCCAAGGGACCGCATTTGCAAATAAGAATTTTGGGTTGCACAAGACTTCAGCAAAACAACCGAAATACAATTTGAAATATTTTCAAACGGACCCTTGGGATTCATTTAGGATCCGACAGAAATAAACAATATATTTTTCTAGGATATTTTTTATGTTCCAGACTCAATGGCAATGTTAGATTTTCAAAAAAAAGATTATTTTTAATAAATTAACCCTTGAGAATTCTTTTTCATTATTTTCTGAATAAAGGATCGAAATACGAAAAAAGATATCAAATTCGAACCAACTATGCTACTAACCCAAATTTGGCATTCCAAACCTAATGGAATTGTCCAAATCGTCATTTGATACTCAGAACATTAAGTGTTAACAAAAGTAAGCTATATGGCTTTTAAAGCCTATACAAACCATAAACTCACCTAAATTATTCTTGATCGCATGAAAAATCATTTCAACTATTCCCACACCTCAAAATCAATAGGTAAAAACTATGGGAAAGGGTAAAATTGTCAAAACACATAAAAAGACAAGTTTTCACAAATTATATCATTACAACATCTCTTATTAAAACTCTAGTTTATCCTCAAACTAGAAGGCAAGGAAATACCTGAATAGGTAAAGAATTGGGAGAACTACTACGTATGTCGAGCTCGACCTCCCAAGTAGCCCCCTCAATAGGATGGTTACTCCACTAACCCTTAACCACCGAAATATATCTAGAACACAATCGTATAACATCCCTGGCTAGAACGGATACTAGCTGCTCTACAATGGTCAACTTCTCATCCAACTGAACCAAATCCCAATGAAACACATGGGATTTATCAGTATATAGAGATAAAGCATAGATATGTGAAAAACTGAATGAACGGCTAAAAAGTTTTGAGATAAGTATAACTCATTATAAACTTCCCCAATAATCTGAAGAATATCAAAAGGCCCGATATACCTCGGGTAAGCTTCCCTCTTTTTGAACCTCATCATACCTTTCATGGATGACACATGAAGGAATACTCGATCACTAATCACAAAATTCAAGGCAAAAAGTGTATGAACCACATAACTCTTTTGCCTACTCTGGCCATCTCGAAGCCTATCCTAAATCATCTAAACCCTATCTAAATACTCACGAAGCAACTTGGTACCACGGGGTCTAACCTCTAAAGTATCAATCCAACCAATAGGAGATCAACAATGTTTACTATAAAATGCCTCAAAAGGTGTCATCTCAATAATTAAATGGTATCTATTATTATAAGCAAACTCCAGTAAGGACAAATACTGCTCCCATTAACCTTTGGAGTTCATAACACATGCGTGGAGAATATATGAGAACCCAACTCCTCCTAAAAATTCTGCCAGAAGTTGGAAGTTAACATTGAGCCTCTATCTAAAATAATAGATACATGTACCCCAAGAAAATAACCTATTTCACAAACATAGATACAAGCCAACCTCTCGACACTGAAGAAAATCTGAATAGGTATGAAATGCGTCGATTTGGTCAGCCAATCCACGATGACACAAATGTTGTTAGAAGTACGAGAATTATGAGGTAACCCACTCACCGAATCCACAGTGAACTGCTCTTATTTTTACTCAAGAATAGGTAATCTAAAAAGCAAACCACATGGTCTCTACAGTCAACCTTTACCTGCTGATAACACAAGCAATGAACTATAAAGTATTTCACATACTTTTTCATACCAGCCCATCAGTAAAGGTTTTTCAAATCATGATACATCTTGGTCACTCCTAGATGGATATAATATCTAGAGTAATTCACCTCCTCCAAAATCAACCCCACCCATCTACTAAATTTAAACACATAAACTCGGCCGCCAATTCTCAAAACACCATTAGAATCAATAGATTCTGCCTTGGCCTTGCCACTCAACACCTTATCTTGAATCACACTTAAAATATTAGCATCAAACTAGTGAGCTTAAATCTACTCCATCAAGAAAGTTCTAGGATAAACAAAGGCTAGAATACGTTCAGGTGTCAAAATATAAAGCCTAACCATCTAATTATCTAAAGATTAAGCTTTCAAGGTTGAAGGACACTCCTAGGTCCAGAGATGAGTTAAACTCCCCATCCATTCAACTTCTACCTCAAGGCATCTGCAACCACACTAGCCTTGCTCGGATGGTACAAAATAGTGAGGTCATAATTCTTAAGCAACATAAGCTAACGTTGTTGGCTCATATTAATATCTCATTGATTGAAGAACTACTGAAAGCTATGATAGTCTGAGAAAAAATTGATTAGGAAATCCATACAAGTAATGACGCCACAACTTCAACACTAATACTATGAATGCCATATCCAAATCATGGGTAGGGTAATTTCTCTCATGAGGTTCAACTAACAAGAGGCATAAGCAACCCACCTTACCCTAATGCATTAACCCCACACACAAACTAACACCAGAAGTATTACAAAACACATTAAAACCCACACTCTCTTTGGGCAAAGTCAAAATAAAAGTCAAAGTCAACAACTCATTGAGCTTTTGGAAGCTCTTCTCTCACGCATTCAACTACTAAAATACCATATTTTTCTTAGTCAAATTGGTAAAAATAAAAGCCACAATAGATGATAAATCCTCTGCAAAACGCCAATTATAATCTGCTAAACCAATAAAACTCCAAATTTTGGTAGGAGAAGTAGGTCTAGCCCAATCACGAATCGCTGACATATTAGAAAAATCAACCATAATACCATCCTTGGTCACCACATGACCCAAAGAAATAGATAAAATATAGACAAAAATCATACTTAAAAATTGGCATACAGCTTCTTATCACACAATCTCTGAAGTAGAATTTTCAAATGCTTCACATGGTCAATCATATTCTTAGAATAAACCAATATATCATCTATAAATACAATCACAAAGGAGTTGTGAAAGTTGAGGGTTAGGTGAAGTGTGCTTCCCTCGATTTCAGTAGAAGCAAGGAGTCCAAACTCATGCCTATAGTTTCTATCTAGAACTTGCCCATTGTATGTTGATGTCGTTCAAATTATACCTCACAATGAAGTATAGTGATCGTCGAACAAATATAGAATCAAACTAGGTTGGGGTCAATCCCATGAGGAATCTAGTAGGACCTAGGTCAATGCCGTTATTAAGACTATTAATTTATTTTTTTCAAAAGAGATGATTAAAGGCAACAAGTCAACAGCTTGTAAATTAAAGTAATAAGTAAACAAATATTACTTTATGTTGAGAAAATCAATGAGAATAATGAACTAGGACAATGTTTCCATGACTTCATAACTACACAGATTGTTCGTGCTACCAACTTATTCTTATACATTGCATACAAAATCTAACAAGATATGTATCACGCAATCGTCTCTCAATCTTGGTTTAAATGAATTTCACTCATGTCCTCTTGGACTCAGAGTGTCGCATTATTAACCTTTGTTTTATGATCTCACATTAACTATATCCCCTTGGTCTCAAGTTAATTAGATAAATGTTAATAGCTTCAAATTACTGTTGTGATCTCCTTTGCCTAATCTCAACCTCTCTCTCGAGAAAGGATCGAATACAGGTGAGTTTTTAACATTTGTAATCATTCAGAAAGCAATCAAAATGAAAAAAAATCCCAATACATGCAAGAACATCGATCTAGAATGACTTTCTCTTAACCTGTTTCATTAGTTCATCATGATTCCCACAACCCTAGTTGTAGGATTTAGCTACTCATGATTTGAAAATCACAATTAGAAATCATAGACAAAATCGTAATTATGAACTTACATATTGAGTAGAGTAAATCCATAATTTTGAATTCTCAAAGAAAAATTAATAAAGATGGAGAAGAAAAGAATAAATCAATTTTTTGTTGGCCTCCACGGCAACTCCAAACTTAGAAAAGTTTACAAGTTACTTCTCCAAAGATTTAATATAAAGTTATATAAAAACTATTTTTATGAAATATTTATAGGTGAAAAAAAAATCTCAAAATAAAATAACTAAGTTTAAAATAGACTAGAAAATAAAAAATCAATCCAAATTGGACTAAATTGCATTAAAACAGTGCAGCCGCCACAATAATTTCGAACTACCGCACCCTTCTATTGTCTTTAATTGGTTGTTGCCGCATAGCAGGTAAGATTCAACTTTCAATCTGTTTTCTTGCCTTTTTTCGAATGCATATGTATTCATAATATTATATTTAATTTAATTCATTAAATTTTATGTTTGATTTTCTTATATAACTTCTTGTTTTTAATTTTATTTTTGCTTCAAATTTCTTCAAGTTCACACTAATTTTATCTTATAAATAAAAGTACAATATTACGCATAATCCATAAAATCAATGTTCAAAAGGAATAAATAAAAATACTAAATATGAGGCAAATAATGACTAAAACTTTGCTATTTGGCCCTACATCATGTGTGCAAAGTGAAATAAAGAATGTTGAGCTTAGGAGATGATATAGGGATTTCTTTGACAGTCTAGTTTTATACCTGCTTTATCTATTTATTTATTTTTGCATAATCTTAGTTATCTCTATTGAGCCTTTAGCCTATTCTTTGGTAGCCTTAGATGTAGCTCATTCCTTTTCTTTCAATTGATCGTAATTTGATCCAAAACACCTAAACACTTTAGTTGAAAAATTAAAATGTTGAGAAGTGTATAATTGAAGAAGAAAAACATAAAAGTTATGCCCCAAAAAATAGCTTTTGGTGTGTTAAAAAATATATGTTTTGTCAAGAGGGAGTAATGTAATGAAAAGAAAATTGATCACAAAAAGTGAATCATGTGTTGAATGCAAATACTCCCTACAAAAGAAGTGTAAGTTATCCGAAAGAGATAAGGAAAAACAAAAGAGTGATTGGAAGATAAAAGTAGTGAAAAATGGTTGGTCGGAGATGAGTTTTAGCATAAAGTGTAGTGTATTAAACTTTTTAGGAAAGATAGTCACTATTACTGCCTAGAATAGTTTTCAATCATCCCTTAACCTACATTAAAACCCTTTAAGTCCTATGTAATACCCCAAACATTTCCTTAAGCCTAATTTCATCTCTAGAAGGTTAAGGAATGACTTCCTAAGTTACTAACATTTAAACCATATAGAGTTTTCCTAATTTTGACTTTTTATCATGTGGAAAATTTAATTAGCAAAGATATAAGATCCACCCAAATCCAATAACCAGGCAAGAAGTTATGGCTAATCTAAGTCCTAGTCTTAAAACACCGTCATTTTAGTGGTTGGCACGTCGCAGAGAGGGTCTGTTTAACAATTGTCATATTCCAATGGAACTCCGTGATAGTGGCACATCGCGGAGGACCCCAATTTTTCAATAGTTAATTTTCAGTGGCCTAGCACGATTGTGACGCATCGCGCTGAAGTTCCAGGTATCAATCAGTGGGACAACGCAATGGCTCCGCATCGGGGTGACTCCCAGATTCCCATTTGTCAATTTTAAGTGAGACACCACAATAGTGGCGCGTCGTGGTGGCCCATAAAGTTGGGTTTCCAGTTCAATTTTTCCAGCTTCGTACAGAAGTTAAAAAGGGATCTTTGGACTTTTCCAAGCCTCTTAAATCGTACAAACATCAGAATTAAGGTCACTACAAGCATCATATGAGATTTTTCTCAAGATTTCCCTAAACCAAAAAACCCTAAGCATCCCAATCCTCTTCTAAGAATCTCAAGGGTTCACCATAGATTTTCTAAATTGAGTCAAGATTCAAGGTTCCCAAGTCAAAGGCTTTAAGAACCCTCATTCAAGAGTACGACAAGAGTCCCAAAAGCTAGAGTTCATCCAAATCTTCCAATTCAATGTGGGGTTTGAACAAGGACACTCATTTCGTCCTTATGCCCAAAAATTATTTTAATTACAAGGATTTATAGTTTTACATGTTTTCTTATGAAATTGAAGTATGGGTTTATACCCTAGGTTATTATTTCTTGAGGTTATGATGGTTTCAATGTTTTAGAAATTGAAGTACATGAGTATATTGAGATTGCTATGCATATTGCTGAAAATTTCTAGATTTCTATATGATTTATGAATCTTTATGATATCTAGTATGCATTTTAATGCGTCTTAACTTGAGATTGAATTATGGGTCATTAAGCCCTACTTGAGATTTCAATTTTATGAACTTTTATGCTATAAGCACCCATTATTTGAGTATTTTGAGATTATTGAGAATATTTTGACCTTGATGGTCATAGTAGCTTTGAAATCCCCTTTACTAAATGAGATTACAGATTTTATAGTTGGGTTCTTTATGAACAATGAGATTACTTTAAAGTGGATTTCCATGAGATGAACGTAGCTAACTAAAGATAGTAGTATTTAGCAATGAGTTGGGTAAGTTACTATAGTTTCATACCCTAGAACTACGTGCCACCATAGGATTGAGATTCATGGGTCTGAGGCCAAGATAGTGATCACTAAGTTGAGGGTATACTCCCTGGCAAGAGTATGACACCTCTCCCCAACGTGAGGTTTATTCCTTAGAAGGACAAAACGTTGGACTCCATATAGCTTGTATGGTTTATATCGGTTAAAAGAACCTCCCTAATAGTAAGATTTTCAGAGTAGTTTCTTAAAGTATAAATTTTCCCTTGAAGAAAATAGTTTTCCCTATTAGTAAGAGTAAATAATCAGTTTCTAAAGTAAAGTATGTTCCTTGAGATGGGTTATTTTTCCTAAGGCTTTGAAAGATATCCTAATCAGTAAAGATTTTTAGATACTCAGTGTAAGGTCTTACAAACTTATTTAATTGATATGTTGCTTTATATTTCATTTTAAAATTTCAGTCTTAGCTCTCAGATACAGAGGCGAGCACTTTACCACTTAGTCTATATGTTTTGAGAAGGAAATAGAACTACGGATTTCAAAAATAGTATCTTGATTCATGAGATTTATACTATGTGTTCCATTATTCATAATTTATGAGATATACATTTTTTGAGATTATTCAAGCTATGTGAGTCAGTTATATCAGCATGCATAATTTTACAAAGATTGAGGATATTGTTGTTTTAAGTATTGTATACACCCTCATATATTCAGTACATCCTCAAAGTACTGATCCACATATACATCTGTATGCTACATTATCTCATAATGTAGGTTCAGGTGCTCAATCTCAACTGCGACAGTGATCTTCGAGTACCCTTATCTACACATCACCAGTTGTTGAGTCTCATGATTCGAGGACCTATATTTGTAGTTTTCCCTATTTTTATGGTGTTTTGAGTATTACTTTCATCTTAGTTTGAGTCAGTAGAGGGTCTATCCCAATGGCTCTCTAGTTTGAGTAGTAGAAGCTTTGTCAAACTAGACGATCAATGGTGTTTTAGACTTTTTTGTATTGTGGTATTCAGATAGTATTCCTTTGTTATTAAAGTACCTCTATTTTGCTTTGGTTGTCATTAGAGTAAGCTATAAACCTAGTATCAGGCTCAAATGGTTAGCTTGGGCCACTTGTAGCCTTAAGCACCATATGGCATCTCGGGATGAGATTTTGGGGCGTTACATCCTACTTTTCTTGAGCTTTGAACTAATTGAAATTACTAGGAAGTACGAAAAAGTAAATAGGGGGATATACTGAAATTGTAAAAAGTAATAAGAATTGGGAGCTTTTGATTGTAAACAATCTAAGACAAACACTAGTCTTGCGTTCCCCCTGGCTTCTAACTCTGTAGATTTATCATGCACTATCAAATTATTTTGATACCTTGCATGTAGAGTCTGGCAAGTTATGTATCACCAACCATCTCTCAACATACTTTGGTGAATTTCACTCATCTCCTTTCAGTGTCAGAGTATTGCCTTACGAACCCATACATTGTACCCCAATTTCAAATATCTCCTTTCTGTCTCAAGTTGATAAGATGAATGTTAGTCATCTTAATAAGAAGGTGTAGGTAAGCTTATTTCGACAGATAACCCCAAATCACTATTGTGATCTTAGTTTCCCAATCTCTACCTCCCTCTCGAGTTCGTAGTGAATACAGGTTGGATCCTAGCATTGGCCACCGCTAAGAAATCAATAAATAGAAAGAAAACCACAATGCATGCAAAAACATTTATCTGGATCGACTTGACACTTCCTCTACTTAGTTAATCCAGTAGGATTCCCACAATCCTATCTAAGGGAATTAGTCGCTCATAGTTATGAGATCAATCATGGAATCCATAGATAAAATTACAAAATCAATCTCACAATAATAAGAGAAAACATTCCAAAGTCTTAAATTGAATAACAAACCAAGAACAATAAGATTCCAAGATCACAAGTCAATCTTATAATCAAAATATGTTTCTAAACTCAACCCCGGGTGTCTCTCTCTAGGCTCTCTAAGGGTCTAAACTAGCGCACCCTCTCTAAACAAAGTCTAAAGGGTATTTATAGAGTTCCAGAAACACTAGAAATCAAATACTAAATAAAATAGAAAAACCTTGACAAAATGTATGAATGTATATAGCTAATAGGACACCCTAGGAAATAATTTTGCAATGATCCAGAAAAAATTGTCTTGGTGGCCACTATCCTATGTCACATACGGTCAGTATATGCAACATACGGACCGTATGTAGACATAGGATGGTGCAGAGTCTTCCTTTTATTTTGACACTGAGCCTCTGGACTTTGAACTCTTCACATACCTAGGTTATACAGGACCGTATGTGCTACATACACTCGGAACTGCCTAATTAAGTAGCCCAAAACTTTTACTTTTCATTTTTTTTCTTCCGTTTAGCATCCAAAACCATATTTTTAGTTCATTTAGCATCCAAAACAACCTTTTTATTCTGTTTAGCATCCAAAACCTAATTCCAGCAAAATAACTCCAAAAATACCTCAAATCCAGCAAAATAGTTTTAAGTACATGCATATTCTCAGAGTTTAAGCATAGTAAGTTCTATAAATTCATAGCAGATCAGTATTATCTAATAGATGTTATGAGAATGTGAATGAGGTTAAAGGAGGTGAATTTGATGACATTTGAAGATATAAATGAGCTATAATGTATTATGGAACAAGGAGCAAGTTCGACAGGCGATAAGGAAAGAAACCAGGCAATATTGTGCCCAGTTGTTACTCCACCACGCTGCGTAGTTGAGCCCAATCTCCTAGCCATGTGCCGCACCACTTTATGAATTGAGCTTCTAGAATTGAAATTCTATAATATCATAGGCATGCACCCAGAAAATGGAATGACCGTGGCAAAGCTCCTATAAGCAGGCAAAATTGGTCCCAAAGTCCTAATTTAAGTAGAAAACGTGTGGTACTTGCATACAATACTTATGCGACTTGGATTGGACGACTTGGATTCTATATAAATATATTAAAATGCTTAAAAGGAGTGGTAATAACGTGGGGTCAGTCCACAACACGAAATTAACACACACACACTCCTAAATCGACTAGAATTTAATTTTCTACTTATTTTAAGTGGAGGCAAAGGGTTCAATATGTATTTTTTGTGTGGGGATGTATATGGAAGAAATTTTGGTCTATAAAATGAGTATTTATCCATATTTACTAACATCTTTGGAGGCTACACGAATTGGAGAGGAGAAACAGACATCAAGGAGCTCAAACTAGGATTCTTTCTTCTTTTACTTTTCTTTCTTGTAATTTGAATATATGAATTCATCTATGGAGATTCATTGTATAACTATGAGTGAATAAACACCCTATTTATAGGGCTGAGGCTAAAATATAATTGTTTTATATATGATTTGTTAGTTGGTTAATGTTTTTATCAAGTAATGTGATTATTCTTGCTTTTTTATTTTACTATTCTAAAGAGTCATGAACTTTGGAATAAACCCAAGTACCAAAACGAATTGACCATGTAAGTGGAGTGATGGAATGATGAATTTAGGGAGTGTGGATCATATTCTTAATTGATTAAACTCTAATTGTTACAGGATGATTTGCGGTCAGGATAGAAATATACCTATATGTCCCACTTGATTAATGAAATGGGAAGATAACTTAGTGCATTCAAATTAGAGACTAACATCTTCACTCAACGATGTAGTTGTGAGACTAATTTGGATAGATGACTTAGAGTGTGACTATCCCGGGGTTATATTATTAATCTCATAAATCAATTATAACGATAAACACCAACGTCGGTTAGAAATCGTAGTTATGCATGAATGTGATGTAAATGCCTCAATCCTAAAATTCTCCAATATTATTCATAATTCAAGTTTTATATTGTTGTTATTTTGATGCCTTAAAACTCTTGTTGGTTACAAATCACATTTGTCTAACTTCAGTAGTAATGCTTAAATAGGGTAGTTTGCTAAAAACTAAGTAACTGTGGGATCGAAAACCGGCTCGTAAGAGTCACTTTACTACTTTTTCGCCACGATCACTTGTGTGTGCGCTAGGGCACAATAATATACTTTTATTGGTACATCCCACAATAATAAGTATAAAGACCATGAAGATGTTCAATTATTGATACATCCCACAATTAGCAAAAGATATCACAATAATCACAAACATAATGAGAATAAATAACAGTCATGACCCAAATTACTGAATCAAGGGGCACCTATTCTAATCCACCTAGATAGGAGAACCCTTTACCAGCCACTTAAGAAAGCAAACGGAAGTCTTATTTAAATAATAAAATCAAATTTATTTCGAAAAATGTTTACAACTAATATTGAATATAAACTACCCTTGGATCTAGTTTAAACAAGTACCAAATTTGCTAAGAGGAAAGTAAAATTGGACATAACTTTCACCATGAGCAAGAAAAGTAGGAGCTGCCAAAAATTACTACCGCAACAAACATTAAACCAACAATGGTTGCTATAAAAGACTATACCAATAAAAAGTATAGCAAGAGTAGTAATAGTACAAACCGCATGTACTAGTAAGTATCATCTATTAGACTCATTATTCAAAAGAAAATATGCCTTCTATTAGACTCATTACCTAACCCCTGACTCTACCAACTTGAACCCGTAAGTCTGGACTTACTCCTAAGACTACCACATTTCCTAAGGGACAACTACATCAAGCACTGTCCCTATTTAACTAGTCTAGACATGACCTGCAGGGGATAAATTTTGTCCATATACTAAAACCACAAACACAAGTGTCTGTCAACCTTTTTTCATTAATAACCCATAAGAACATCAAATATTAAACAATTCCATATTTAACAATAAAGTAGGTTAAAGTCGTACAACAACGTAAAATTATTTGCATTGACCACACTAAACAACATGCACTAACAAGTCACACTATGAAGTAGTTAACATATACAATAGTACAATTGGAATAAACTACTATATCATCTTGGTACATACACATGACATCTCACCTATTACTTTATTCTAACCAACGATGCAAATTACCACCCTAGATTCTTCAAAAACTCACTAACACCCTATGTGTCATCACTTTCTTTAAAGGTTTAGCTAAAACGGGTATTTTGCTTTTCCCACTACCCTAGAATTTGAGTCTACAACAGTGAACTACCAAATTTATAGAATAACTATAGCATAACATGATAAGGTATGCAAAACAACCCTTTCTCGCACATTCCCCAAACTTTAATCAATTTTAGCCATCCTAACTCCATGTCTGAAGGCTTAGATATGAAATTTCTCATCGATCTATGTCACATTCATGCTCTCCAATATGAATTTATACTACTCAATTAACCTTAGCTTATCTAGGACACCAACTGTAGGAAGAACGAACCAATGCAATTCCAACTGGGTGCCAAGATTATGGACATATTATTCCTCGAAAATATATGGGTTTGTATCCATCTGCATCCCTTTTTTTCTTCTCCATAGTTCCATGTCACAACTTGAGGCTACTCTCTGATCACGACAACGGTGCTTACGACCACAAGTGACCATCAGCTGTACCTATTGTGATCACTGAAAAAAATAGTAATACAACACATATGTAGAAGGAAAACTGATAAGATACAATAAAACTGAGTACTGAAATATGTAATAAGAACATGTCTGAAATATCTGATAAGGACTGAAAGAACTGACTGACTGTCTAATTGATTATCTAAAAGCCTTTAAATATCATGAGGAGTTGATGGGACAACCCCTCAACTAACTCTGACTGACTGAACATAAAGAAATACTAAAATAATAGTGATAAAGTAATCATGTCCTTGATGGATGATGACTCACCACTGTTGCTGCTGAGTAATGCTGAGCTATCTAAAAACGGTTGGGAAACTAAGCATCTGACCCTATGTTATAATACAAAATAGAATAAAAAAAAGTATGCGGTTAGTACTTTAAATGTACTAGTATATGAGATGAGGACTGGTTGAAATGCATGAGATAACTGAGCATAAATGTATGAATATGTAATATTTGAGAATACAAGACCAAGCATAAATATGTTTCTGAGATAATCTATAATCTGAAAGTTGTATAACCGAAAATCTATACACTTGGTCAAGAATACCTAAATTGAAATACACTGAATACTATACTGAGACTGTGGGAGGTATCATATAACCGACATAAATCATATGAGCTATCATGGAGTTCGATGTCTAACCTACATTAGGGAGGGATATTCTATCCTTGAAAGCAGAATAGAACCTAAACTAGAGTGATCACTAAACTGATCTCATATTGGGCAAGGGGAAACACTCTCTGGAGAAGCCCCTAAACCTATGGTGGCACGTAGTTTCTTGGGAAGTAGGATGTGCTGAACCCACACTTCCCACTCAGTGCTAAATTCTACTCCTAACTTAAAGACACTAAAATACTAACTGGTGCATGCACTAATAACTAATAACTGTTAAGCTTAGGTCATGGTATTCTAAAAATAATAGTGCATATGAATTCTGAGGTAATTATAAATATGTAAACTGACAATGCTCAACATGATCATGGTGTTCTGAATATGATATTAAAACCCTGGTCTGACTACTTGTTACTTGAAGAATGGAAATTATGTAAAATAATAGGTATCGAGTGTTCATAACCCGCCGTCACTAAATGATTATAAAAAATACAATATCAAACTTGAAATACTAATCATGGTTCAAAGGTCCCAAAACATAGACATTTCATTAAACATGTGAGAAACATAAACTTGAACATGGAAATATCTTAAAACATGGGAAAATAGCATGGTTACGTGACTACGATCAAACTTGATAACATAACATGAAATTCACTTGAATATAACATGAGAGATTTAAGCTTAAATCATGACATATTCTAGCTTTTCATGAAATCATTCTTGGACATGAATTGAGTCAAACTTCTAAGGAGAAACATAAATTAAAACTCATCTCAACATATGAAACTCCATAATAAGAGAAAAATCCATACTTTAGTTGAAAAAAAAGTT
Source organism: Capsicum baccatum var. pendulum (assembly GCA_030864225.1). Classification (NCBI taxonomy): domain Eukaryota; kingdom Viridiplantae; phylum Streptophyta; class Magnoliopsida; order Solanales; family Solanaceae; genus Capsicum; species Capsicum baccatum. The sequence goes on along the minus strand of CM061557.1, from coordinate 218,307,305 downwards.
TATAGGCTCCATGGGTGAAAGAGACCCATGGATGAACATCCCACATACCTTAATAACTAAATTCTTGAAGATTTCCTTAAATTGAAAGTCTGAACTCTTGATTCCTTGAAGAAAGATCTTAATCTTTTGTTCTAGGGATGAAGGAGGGTTTCTACGATTGATTTTGAAGGTAAATGGGTAAATAATACCCTTTTGGAAGCCCCAAATCATGTTATGGACAAAATAGGATTAGAGAAATGACTCAAATGCCCCTTAGCTTAAAGGCCAAAGGGCTGGACGAATCAACAAAGGGCGACATGGGCTCCAGACCGGCGGGGTAAGCCCTGCGCCGCGGGCTTCAGTCCAGCGGACTAGACCATATGCCATGAGCTCTATCTCGATGGTCTAGACCGGGCGCAGCGGGCCAAACATACCCTTACGTCTGTCTGAAAACCCCAAAACTTTCTCAAGACATACCTTTAACAACCCCGAACATATTTTAATTCAAAAATCTATGTCTCGCTGTCAGGAATACCAAAATAAAAATTATCAAAGTTTAGGGGTCTTTAAACTGACTAAGTCCCTAACACTCAGTGAAAATTTCAAGCCTTGGACCTCTTAAGAATTCAACTAGAGGATGAAATGAGCTTAGAACTTTATGGGGTATTAAAATATCTCCCCCATGGAAATATTTATCCTCGAATGAGACTGGTTAGACTGAGAAGAATGAGGCACTGAGATCATATACTAAACATGCATAACTTGAAACATGATTACAAATCTGAGTTTGAAGCATGATACATGAACTGAACTGATATCGTAAATGCATGAAATGTCATGAGAATGGATACATAGCTAAAACTGAGCGCAGAAAAGAGTCAATCTGAAGAAAATCATTACCTCAAGCTGAATCTGAGTTTGCAGAGAAAAGATGAGGGTACTTGGCTCGCATATCTGCTTCTGCTTCCCAAGTAGCTCCCTCAACAAACTGATTCCGCCAAACAACTTTAACCAAGGGAACTTTTTTATTTCTTAATCTACGAATCTAATGATCAAGGATCTCAACTGGGACTTCTTCGTAGGAAAGGTAATCCTTAACATCCATATCCATTAAAGGAACAACTACGAATGAATCACCAATACATTTCTATAGCAAAGAAACATGGAACACTGGATGCATTGATGCCAAATCTGCAGGCAACTCAAGCTCATCATCTACCTTCCCAAAATGGTTCAAGATTCTATATGGGCCAATATAGCGGGGACTAAGTTTCCCTTTCTTTCCAAATCTCCATACTCCCTTCAGAGGCAAAAGCTTTAAATAGACCCAATCACCAACCTCAAACTCAAGATCTCTTCTCCTCATGTCTATATAAGACTTCTGATGGCTTTGGCACGTCTTCAGTCTTTCTCAAATACACTAAACTCTCTCCATTATATTAAACACTAAATCTGGCCCTATTGAAGTAGCCTCACCTGCCTCAAACCAACCAATAGGAGATCAATATCTCCTTTCATAGAGAGCCTCAAATAGACCCATCTGAATACTAGAGTGTTAACTATTAATATAGGAAAACTCAATTAGAGGTAAATGGCCATCCCAACAACCTTTAAAGTCAATAACATGTGCCCTCAACATGTCCTCTAAAGTCTGAGTAGTCCTCTATGCCTGACCATCTATCTGAGGATGAAAAGATTAGATTGGCCCTGCTGGCGTGAATCCTTTCCCCTTGGTGCAACTACTGGACATTATTATAACTTGTGGCCTACCTTGCCACATCCAAAACATACATCACTACTAGCTTTATTCCCTCCTTAATGATGCCTACCATATTTTCTACAGAGTGAATTAGTACGACCACTGTTCACACTACCATGGGCCTTAAAGCCTGGTGCTCTATCCCGACTGTCATTCCTGAACTTAGGCACTGGTGCACTAGCTGAAGATCGAGTTGGGCTAAAAAATTTTGATGGAACTGAGAATGATTACCATCTTCTGACCTTGGCTGACAAAAGTAAAAACTACCTATTTTTGCCCTCTTATTCTTTCTCTCCTTCTCCTTATGCTTCTCCTCCTCAATCTACTGAGCATGAACCATGAGTCTATATAGGTCTATCTCCTTAATCAACAGAGCAATACTACACTCCTTAACCATATTATCAGCTACACCAGATACAAAATTACTCATTTTAGACCTATTATCCTCCACTATAGTAAGAGCATACCTCACCAACTGGGTGAACTTAAGCGGGGACTCCTTCATGCTCATATTACCCTATTTTAAATTGATAAACTCCTGAACCTTAGTTTTCCTCAACTCTAGGGGAAAAAAACTATCTAAGAAAGCTGTGGAAAACTCCTCCCACTCAATAGGCCCTACCTCCACACCTCGATCCTCTATCCATCGCTAAACCAGATGTAAGCGATATCCCGCAAATGATATGAAGCCAACTCTACACTCTCACTAAAAGTGATGCCCATGATATCAGTCACCTTCTGTACCATATCTAAAAACTCATGGGGATCTTCCTCATACTTGGATCCTAAAAACAACGAGGGATTCATCCAAGTGAAATCTCGAATACTAGTTGTAGCTGTATTTGCCACTAGTTGGCTGGATAATAACTTGACGGTTTTTATGAGCAGTACTAAATAGGCTACGGTCGTGAAAGCAGTCGTAAATTCAATGTAAGATACATGCTCATTCAGGGGATCTTCCTGAATAGGCGGTGGTGCGGGCTGATCCCTGTTCCTTCTTCTGTTGTTTCTTCTGGGAGGCATTATCTATAAACCGAATGAAAGATGAATTAGAAAGAGAGTTTAAATAGAGCTCATGCTCTTTCACAAGACATAAACACTGAATGAAGGGAAGATTTCCTAAAAATGTCTCATAGCCTCTTGCCCATAAGTATGGCGCGCTTCAGACCCATGCACAAGACTTTACTTAACATGGTTTTCAGACTCCCTAGGATACTTTAAACCTTAGGCTTTGATACTAAGTTTTTTCATGACCCAAAGATACCCCCTGGTCGCAACAACAGTGCTTACGGCCACAAGTGACCACAAGCTAATCCATGAGCTGGTACCTGCTGTGAGCACTAAACAAAATAGTAATACCATACATATCCGGAAGGTAAACTGATAAGATACTATAAAACTGAGTACTGAAATACACAATAAGAACATGTCTGAAATATCTGATAAAGAAAAAAAATAACTGACTGACTGTCTAACTGATTGCCTGACCTGATGGGACAAGCCCCCAACTAATTCCGACTGACTGAACATAAGGAAATACTGAAATAACTGGGATAAAAGAGTCATGTCCTCGATGGATGAAGACTCACCACTGTTGCTGCTGAGTAATGCAAAGCTGTCTAAGAACGGTTGGGAAACTGAGCGTCCCAACCTATGTTATAAGATAACATAGAGCAAAGAAAAGTATGCGGTCAGTACTTTGAATGTACTAGTATATGAGATGAGGACTGGCTGAAATGCATGAGATAACTGAACATAAATTAATGAATATGTAATATCTGAGAATGCACGACCAAGCATAAACATATTTATGAGATAATCTGTAATCTAAAAGACTGAAAGTTGTATAACTAAATAACTAAAAATTTGTACACTTGGTCAAGCAAACCTGAACTGAAATACACTGAATACTATACTGAGACTGTGGGAGGTATCATACAACCGATATAAATCATGTGAGCTATCATGGATTCCAACATTTAACCCACATTGGGGGGTTCTTCTATCCTTTCCATCGGAATAGAACATTAACTCGAGTGATCAATAAACTAATGCCATTTTGGGCAAGGGGAAACACTATCTGGTGAGGCCCCTAAACCTATGGTGGTACGTAGTTTATTGAAAAGTAGGATGCTCTGAACCCACACTTCCCACTCGGTGCTAAATTCTACTTCCTGTTGACACCCAATTTTTGCTCTCCATGCCTAAAATTAACGTCTTCAGGCTTTTGTTCGTTAAAGGGCACGAAGCATAATTTTCACATCTTTTTATAATTGTTTGATAAATTACTGATAATTATCCTTTCATTGGGATTTTAATCAATTTTTTGGCATATTTTTATTTTTTATAATTTATTAATAATTTTTCTAATTTTAGGATTTTTACCAATTCATTATCGTTCTTAACATTTTACAATCACCCAGACACGTGCACGACATGACATTGTCTATATATATATTACAGTATTTTTAAATTAATTATATTTTAATATTCTATATATTTTTTCATTCAACATCTATATTTTACAGTCCACAAACGCTGAGTCGGATCAATTATTTTTGTGCAGTATAATAATTCGATGTCTTATCACATCTGACATTGACTACAAAATAATGTTTTATCGCGTCCAACAATGACCACTCATTGTTGTCTCGTCACATCTGACGACGACCACTCAATGACACTACCCTTTGGATCATTACTTTGTCCGTTGGTCAAAAGGATGAAAATCCTTTGGCCAATAACTTAGGGACCTAAGGGTGTTCTATTATAAAAAAGAAAGGACACCCCTTTATTCATTGGATAAAAGGGTGCTTAATTTTTTGTATAAATAGGTGGTGGGAAGACACATTTTGGACACATTTTTTTGTTCATTTTTTTCTCTCTTTCAAAATACACATATATTTATTTTTTACAACTCATAAACATTTTTTCTTGCAAACCCACACACATATTCATAAATATGCAAGAATATTTTATTTATTCTATTTTTCTCTTCAAAACACACACAAAATATATATATAAAAACAAATATACACACTAACACACACACACACAAATTCATGCACTAACACACACAAACATCAGCACTCTCTCTCTCTACCACTTCTCTCCCTAAAAAAAATAGCCACACAACCACAGCTCCACTACCGTCGGCGACCACCATCACCACACGCATCTGTCTCATCTCCTTACTACTACTAAAAAAACATGCCACCAAATCTGCTTCACAGGCTACCGCCCCTGTTCTCCTTCTCTCCAACAGCCGAAACCTGCTGCTCTGGCGAACCACCACTCCGACGACCAACACAGCCATACACCGCTCTTTCTTCCCCACTTCTTCCTCCTTTTCTTGCTTCTCACTCTCTCATCTCTCCTCTATTTGCTGTTGTAGCACCGAGAAAAGGTCAAGTTTGACCAGATTTGGTGTGATTTCGGCATTGCTCTGACAAAAGCTGTTGAAGCAATGTCGTTTTGGTCGCTGATTTATATTGTAATAAATATTAAATGTGGTTGGTTGATTGTTAGCTTTGCAGATCTGGTCGAAGTTATACATTCTCCGACGAACTCCATTTTTAGTGGGGTTTCGCTATTTTTAGACTGCATTTTATTGATATATTTGTATATTGTGGCTTATTCTTGTTGTTGCTGCTATATTTTCTCCGTTTTTGATTATTTTTTCCACTGGTTGGCTGTTGTGTTGAATCAGACATTGGTTTTGGACTGTTGTGTCATTTACACATTTTTACTTGACTGATAAAGAATAAGATACTACACAATACATGGCTAATGAAAAAATTATTATTAATTTTGAGGCCTCCGTAAACAAAAGACAGATTTTACGTCTACAAATACGTAGTAAAAATATTTTTTGTGTGATGATGAAACTTTATAACAACACAAGATTTTACAACTCATATTCTGGCAAGATGATTTAGGACAGCAAATTAATTGAGCAACCATTTCGTAGCAAAACAATTTAGGATGGCTCATTAATTGAGCAACCATTTCGCATTCATGACTTTATCAGAGTCCACTTTTAACAAAAAAATATATATATTCTTTATAATATATAAATATACACATTCTCATTTATTATTATTTATTTATTACTAACATTTTTTTACAAGTGTTTATACAGGTTATTTTGGAATACTCGTCGGGAGTTGCAGTCAAAGAGGCCCTTTTAATTTTGCATTGTATTTTATATTTTTATATTTGTACAAATGTTATTATAGTAAAAACTTTATTTTTGGGGTGTTGGGCGGGATTTTCTTTATTTATACGACTTCACCTCGTGTTTATGCAAACTTAGGCTGTTAATGTTTATATTAATAAATTAAATTAATCAATTAGTTTGCATACTTTGACATCATAAACATTATGATATTTTCTGTTCAAATAAATCTTTACTTTTTTTCTCGTAAATTTTAAATCAAGTAAAAAATACTATTTTTAAATATTTTTCTCCTCATGGCATATCAAGATACACTTCTTTTCATACACGTCACAAAATATTTTTTCTTTTCACATGTAATTTATACATTTTTTATACATATTTTTTTTCACATGTGTTTCATAACAATATGTCTTATTTATATATTTAATATACATATACCTTTACATAATTTTAATCATTTATATTTTTTAAAAGAATTATTTTATACTTAATACTTATTTTGTACATTATTTTAAATATACCTCCTCCCTCTTTGAAAAATTTAGTCTAGCCGGGTACCACATTTGTGGACTCGAAGGGTGCTTAACCCCTTCCCTTCGGGATAACTTGAAACCTTACCTAGAATCTTAAATTGGTTTTCGCAGACTAAAAACATTAATCATATTTTTTAATAAATAGGTTTCCTTATTTTCCCTAAAAATTAGGTGGCGACTCTGTGCAAATTTTTATTCTTTTATAGTCCATAACATCGTGCTCGTTTTAACCTCAGGTAAAAATAGGGCTCGACAGAATGGCGACTCTGATGGGGATGAGGAGACGTTCTAACCATGATCGACTCGATTTTCAGTCGAGCGAGGTATTTTTATAGTTTTTGTATATGATTAAATTCTTTACCTATTACACTGCAAATTATGTGAATTTTCTCATAAATTCTTTACATTTTTTTTATTATTCTTAGTTTAGGATTTTTATGCTTTATTATGTTATTTGTTTTACATATTTTTATATCATGCTATGTGTGAAAGGACGCAAGCCAAATCCAAACTTGCGTTCCTTATTTGTTTGAATAACACTACTTGTTACTGCTTTATCACTTGCATTTTTCTATCGAGTCTTTGGCCGTACACAATTCACACACTGTGGTACACACGAGGGTTGTACTGCACTCCTCCAAACCTTCTTTGGATTTCTTAGTTTCAGAGTTGGTGCAGTTAGGTTAGTGCACCTTCTTGCAAATATTCAGTCCCACTCTTGAACATTTAGGGAAAAATCCTACTCTAGTAATAGGTCATATTGCATATACCTTAGACGGGAAAGTTCAAGGTATCGTCTTCGCAACTAGCAAGCCACCCTTTCGTCAGAAGGTTATGAAACCTTTATGACATATTTTGTGTTAGAACTGATTCAGATAATCTAGAAATCGAACATTAATGGATTCAAAACGATCAAAGTGGCCTTCTTTTACTCTTCCTTTATTCGACATCATTTTCACGTCAATAGACATAATGTATTACCCAAACTAGACAACATTTGACACCATAATCTTTAATACAGAGTGTTGTTAAAACCCCGCTTCACAAATATCTTTCTTAGAGTCCATGAAAGCCGAGTGTTCTAAAAATGCTTTTCTTTCGTTCGACTTTCTCTTCAAGTCCGCAGATAGGAATGTCACTAAAAACTCCACCTACGTCTAACTTTTCTTTTTTGATCCAAACTAGAGTGGAATTTCATCAAGCATTCTTCCAATGTTTGATTCTTTTTTCTAGTCAACAGACGTAGAATATTATTCAAAACTCTACAATTATTTGATACCCTTCTTCAAAACAATGAATGTGGGATATTATTCATCTTCACCCACTTCTAACTCTTTCCAGACAATGAGCGTGAGAAATCGTCGATACTTCTCCTCCGTTCGATATCTCTACGACAAGATCCTCATTCATCAATAATGATACTTGAGATACTCACTCTTTTAAAGGCATCATTTTAGCCCGCTTTTATCAATTCTTATCGACTATATAGGCCTCTTTTAGCCGCCCTTGTTGGATACATTCCCTCTTCAAGAAAACTTAAAATTGTTCTGAATCCAAAATGTGTCATCTAGATTCATCTATATCAGTTTGTTTGGACGAAGACCTACCTCTGGTAAAATGAGGCTCCACAATATAAGATACACTTACTCGACGTTGTCTGAATGTGTTTGTCTATCGACATGAACTAACTCTTGAAATTTCATTTGTGTTTGCATTATTCCCCGATAGAGGTTGATTGTGTTGATTTATAGAACTAGCTGACTTAAGCTATATAATGAACAACAATACCATCAAACCGACCAGAAGTGTTCCAACACTGGCAAACGTATCAGGAATTTTCAAAAGACAAGATAATGAATGTATGCTTCTTTTGGAGCAACAACTCGAGACGTTAAGAGGAGAACTACACCAAGGAAAGGATCCCACACATCCATCCACGGCTACTCTACCGTGCCCTCCTAATTTTTTATCGCTAGAAACTCTAATACCTAAACGCTATCAGTCAGTACAACCTCCCACAATGACTATTGGATTAACTAATCCCTCATCCCCGTTCACACTCATCACCTCCCATAAATTTCTTCATTGCACCCCACATCCAAATATTGTCACATCTGCTCGTGATATTCAACGAACAAATCACGCTACCTTTCAAGAATAATATATTTCTCCAATGTGCGTGACTGAGACACCAATTTTCACCATGCCTACTAAAGGTAGGCTTTCGATAAGTACAAGGACAAAAATAGGGGAATGACAAAATCGTAAATGAGCTTCGTAATCTAAAGCGAGCAATGAAACACCTCCAAGAAACTTAAGTCAGTAATCATTTGGACTACAAAGATTTATACATCTATCCATATGTCGATTTGCCAATCGGGTTCAAGCCACCTAAGTTTATCTTGTTTGATGGAACCGAGGATCCTCATACTCATTTAAGAGCATATTGTGATAAATTGGTAAGAATTGGAAAAAAGGAGAAGCTCATAATGAAGTTGTTCATTAGAAGTTTGTCTGGTGAGGCTCTCGCTTGGTACACCAAACAAGACCCTTGTCATTGGCGTAAATGGAGCACATGGCTGAAGACTTTATGAATCATTTCAAGTTTAATACAAAAACTATACCGGATCTACTTTTCCTCATTAATATACAAAAGAAGTCCTCTGAATCCTTCCAGAAATATACTCGGCGATGGGGGTCTGAGGCTGAAAGGTTCAACCACCAATGGACGAAAGTGAATTAACAAAGTATTTTATCCGCAGTCAAAAGGGTGTCTATTTTGAAAGGATAATGTCCACATTAGGGCAGAAGTTTGCTGATTGTGTCAAAATGGGAAATTTTATAGAAGAGGCGATTAACTCTGGAAAGATCAAGTCGGCAAATAAATTGAGTAGGTCTACTCATTTAGAGTCCATCAAAGGAGCCAAGGAGGAGAATAAAGAAGAAATATTTGTTATGATACCACACCATTCAATACCTGAATCATCCCAATCACTTCAAAGTCCTGATAATGAACTGATGCAAATATCGAATCATATATTTCATCATGCCTATAATATCCAACAAAATTACCTTCAACCCCAAGATCCCACATACCAAATCCACCACAACTATGCGTACCAATCCAATTGTCAGTTTATCAAAATCCAACACATTTTGCGCTAAGACAAAATTCGAATGGTAAGCGCAATCGAAACTGCACTCAATTTATTGAACCATTGACACTTTTTGAGAGACTGAGAGCTGTAAATTTATTGTGACCAGAGTTGGCGAAGATTCCTAATCCATTACCTAAATAGTTTAATGAAACAAAGCGATGTGCTTTCCACTCTGGAGTTTCGGGGCACGATACTGGAGATTGTAATAGGTTAAGGCATAGAATTGAGTGCTTGATCAATTCCGGGGCAATCCAATATGTCGAAGAGCAACCAAATACAAATAATGATTCGATGCCCAATCATGAAAATAGAGGAGTGTATATGACGTGAGAGACACCATCCTTCACGTCGAGCCAGCGGGACCTTCATATAAGCCACTCTACAGAGAAGCGCTAACTTTAGCGGGAATATGATATAGACGAAACCAAGTTGATCGACTTAGAGACAATAAATACAGTCCTATATTTAAAGGCATAGGATCTCCTCTAATTATCATGTATCAGAACTACGTTCTGACCTGATTTCTCATGGTGAGATACGTAGGTAACCCTCATCGGGTTTGGTCGTACTTAAGTAGAATCATTTCCCCTTTTGTAGTTAGAACTACGTGTGACCTGATTTCCCTCGGCGGGATACATAGGCAGCCTATATAAGGCTCGGTCCATTTATAATATAAAATTTTATTTTTTCCTAACGACGAGTGAAACTTGAACGCGATGGTATCCAAAAAACCCGACATGATCCATCAAGACTATCCCAAGATATGTAGCGAAGCATCATCGAGAAAGTCTCTCCAAGATACTGGGGCAAAATTTTGACGAACGTTTCAAAAATCAACGAAGGCTAGCACGTTCAATTTGGAAATGTTACAATCAAGGTTGATTTGTACCAGATAATGCAAGATATCATTAGAGCCACAAGACATCAACGGGGGATGAATTGACTACAATATTGAGAAAAATGCACCAAGGTTCAATACAGAAGACATTTCCACCACTTAACCAAAGATCTTCTCTAGAAATATTGTTAAAAGATATTATCAATACAAATGCTCCAAAATCACATTAACGATCAGCGCAGGATCAAACACTCATTACTTCAATCATAAAGAGGTCAACCAAATCTTCAGGAGGATTTCTAAAATATGCTTAAAAGCGTTCAAGCTTGGATTATGACTAATACATCAATCGAGGATATCAGCATTCAATATCTATTGACACGTGAGATAGCATACGTTGGCATCCAAGATATCTCATCATCCTATGAATCAGCATCTGAATTCATCAAAAGCACATGATTCATCTTTAAGTCGCTATCTGAAAGTGAACGTCATATGATATTTCCTTGAAATTGACAATTTGAAAAAATATTATAAATCACAATAATAAAAATCTTAAATTATTTTTAAAATATAAATGACTATCAATGTCACAAAAGTTTCAACAAGAAAAGAGTATTATAAATTACAATAGCTAACGGCTTAAAATAGTAAATTACAATGCCAAAAAAGTATTATAAATTACAATAGGTAACAACTTAAATTATCTAAAAACATATTAAAAATAATTAATTATTTAAATTTTATTTGTGTCACATAAATTGAGATAAAAATACGTAAAAAATACTATAAATCATAATAACTAACAACATAAAAAATTTAAAAAATATAAAATATTTATTAAACTCTTAAAATTATATTAGTACCACTTAAATTGGAATAGAACAAAAAGTATTATAAATCACAATAATTAAAAACCTAATTTTTAAAAAAAATATAATTGACTATCAATACCAGAAAAATTTGAATAAAGAGAGTAACATATATTAATTAAAAATTACATAAAAATTATTACAAATTATAATATTTAAAAGCTTGAAATATCTAAAAAAAAATATATATTATATATTTCAAAAATAAACGAAAAAAATACTATAAATCACTTAAATTGGAATAGAAGAAAAATTATTATAAATCTCAATAATTAAAACTTAAATTATTTTAAAAAAATAATTGACTATCAATGCCACAAAAGCTTGGATAACGAGAATAACATATATTATTTGAAAATTACATAAAAATTATTTTAAATTACAAACGTTAACAACTTAAAATATCTACATATATATTAAAAATATGATTGATTATCTAAATTATATTTGTGCCATATAAATTGAGATAAAAAATAATTTATATTGGGCCTCAGTATCTAGTAGTCAGAATAAAAATAAGTTAATGCACTATAATTTTTCACGCTAATTTTTTTGTACGATTTGAGTGCCCTGAATATATAATCAATGTAGTATGTATAAACATATATATATATATATATATATATATATATATATATATATATATTTATATATTTCCAATATGGTGGAGATAGCTGTTGGAAAAAAAAAGTCAATTCACTATAACCTTTTGTGCCTATTCTTTTTGTATAATTCGTGTGTAATAAATATATAATTAATATATACTCAAACGTATGATAGAGAGAATATTTACAATTATTATAAACTTTATTTATTAAAAAAATTTAAATGATAATATGCTAGTTCGCTCAAAATATATATGAAGCATATATATTTTATACATTTTCTATACACATCCTAAACAACTTTTTTTGGTAAAGAACTGGTTGTATTAATCAATAAGTGAAACATTACAAAGCAGTAGTCCATCACCTCAACCGGTTATCTCTCAAAATAGAAAATAATACTACAGTCCTAACCTGTATTCTAATGCAAAAATTAAAACAAGAGCTGGTGAACATAGTTTCTGATATTTCTAGAGGCTCTCATATTATACATAATAGCAACACTCCTGGCTACACTATATCAATCCTGACACTTCTCTTCAAAACTCCTTTGATTCCGCTCAAGCCAAATGGTAAACAGCTTCAGTATACACCAATTTGAAGAGCTGCGATGTTTGTTGATTTCCCTTTAGCACTATTGATGACCCATTGAATATGTTGATTTCAATCGACAGTAACAAATTGTGGTCTTTTCTCTTGTGTAATAACTTGTTCCGACTTTACAAAGAAAAAGGGCAATAGAGGAAAAGATGCTCTCTGGACTCGTTATGAGTTTTGCACAAAACACACAAAGAATTCACTTGTATCCCCCACCTAGATGGCCTGTCAGTTGTGAGCATTTTACCTTACAGATGTAACCATAGGGAAAATTGAGTTTTGGGTTTATCTGCTTTACGAATCAATATATTTTTCCAAGGCACTCGGGGTCTCTCTCTATTAAGTTACGGATAAATTTGGCGAACAATGCTCTGGCTAGCTGTTGTATTGACCTGAAAATGTTGTACTAATTCTCTAGTTTTCATTAACTTTCTAACCATCCACAATGCCCTTTGAGGTATAGGAGTTGAATAAAAGTCGTGCCCCTTTATATAAAATACGTGGATCTATTTTATCCATAATTTATCCTGTTTATGTGCCAAGATTCAACATATTTTTGCAATTGCAGCTTTGTTCCGCACATGAATATTGATAAGATTTATGCCTCCTTCCGTTTTAGGCAAACATCCTCTATCCCATGTAACCAAGGCTTTTTTAGTAACTGTATTTGTGCCTGACCACACAAAAAATCTACAATAGGCATCAATTGCTTTCAACTCCTTGCATAGAATTACAAATAACTGAGCCTAGTAGGCCTACACTCCAAAAAGAACTGATTGTACCAACTAAACTCTTCCTGCACGAGATAGTTTCTTGGCAGTCCAAAAAGTAATTTTTGCCACAATCTTATCAATCAGAGGGATCCATTGAACTAGAGATAACTTCTTGGTAGATAAAGGAATGCCCAAGTATTTGAAAGGTAGTTTACCTACTGTGAACCCAAGGTGGTTGATAATGTTTTCTTTGTCTACAAGTAGTATACCCAAAATAAACACTGCTCTTTCCCATGTTAGCATTTAGTCCCAAGTAGATGAAAATATTTGGAAACACTGGAATAAAGCATCCACAAAATCATAATCTCCTCTAGCAAAAAGCAGCAGATCATCTGCAAAACACATATGAGTAATTCCTAGTTTCTTGTATTTAGGATGAAATTTGACCCTCTTGTCGGGGCCAAACCCATTAAGCAATCTACTCAAATACTCCATTGCAATGGCAAATAAGTATGGTGAGATAGGACACCTTGGCGAAGACCCTTCTTGGAAGAAAAAGGAGGAGAAGGTTCTCCATTAAATAAAATCGAATAATGGATTGTTTTTACATATTCCATAATCCATACAATAAATTGAGCCGGAAAACCCATCCAAATCATCACGTGTTTCAAATAATCCCACTCTACAGAGTTGTAGGTTTTTTGGAGATCAGTTTTTAGAATGCACCTGGGAGATACTTGCTTTCTAGTGTAGCCTTTGACTAACTCCTATGCCAATATGATATTATTCGATATCTTTCTACCTATAATAAAACCAGATTGGGATTGACTTATAATAGAGGCCATAATTATTTGCATTCTGGTTGATAATACTTTGGCTATTACTTTGTAAATCACAATGCAACATGCTGTTGGTCGAAAATCTTTAACTGTAGAAAGGGTTAGCAGTCTTGGAAGCAACGTAACTGATGTACAGTTAAAAGATTTAAATATTTTACCTCTGAGGAACTATTGAACTGCTTTAACCATGTCATCTTTAATCACAGGCCAGGCCTTTCGATAAAAGCATGCATTGAAACCATCCACCCCCGGAGCTTTATGTTCACCAACAGAGCACAACCCACTATAGATTTCTTTCTCAGATACCTCAGTGCATAAGTCAATTCGTTGTTGTGTTAAAATGGCCCCATTTCTCATGACTACTATATTTACTGCTGGAAGACTAGTGTTTGCGGAGCCTATTAAATTCTTGTAAAATTGCACTATTTCTTGTCTGTTTTCTTCCCCATCTAGCAATTTAACTCTTGCTTGAGTGTAAATTTGCATGATCTACTTTCTGTGTATCCTTTCTTTAATTACGAAAGTTAATTAAGGCTACAGAAAGTTAAGGCTACAGAAAGTTATACATGAATAAGTTATACACTATGATATACATGAACATATTAAGTGTTATCCATGTACATTTGTGTATATCCATTTAAATCTAGTAAGAAGAGTGTAAGTGGCATCAGATGGATGTTGATTCCTGGAAAGAAAGAAAAATGGAGAAGGAAGAAATTGAAATGGTCAAAATTTGGTTGAGAAGAAGAGTAGTAAGTAGCAATTTTCTGTCTTCTTCTTCTTTTTCTTCTTCTGGTGATTAAGATGTTTAAAATAGATATGTAATTAGGTGGTTGGACGAGGATTTTCATGGTAATTGAGAGTAGACACCAATATGTATCCCTTTTTATAATTATATGACAGTGTGCAATTTAGGGTATAATAACATGTTATACACAATTATACAATGTATAATGATACGGGAGTTCAAATGGTGCTTGGGGATGGATAAATATAGGAATATACAAAGGTATACATTGATATACACTATGATATATATGAATATATGTAGTGTCAATCCATATCCATTTGTGTATATCCATGTATATCTAGTAAGATGAGTGTTAATGGAGATTTATGATTGAGTTATAATGGAGATTTTATGGTATGACCAGGGTTTGAATCGAAAGTCCAAAAAGACGAGAACTCAATATCAAAGGGACCTATTGATCAATAAAGTGGATTGAGAATCACGAGGTTTTAGGTTCAAATATCAACAGAGCCAAAAATACTAGGGTCCAGGCAATATCTTCCATTTATTCTAGCTTTGATAGCCAGACCTGGTATCTATATTCTATCGTTGGTGGGGGTGTATTCGTGAAATTGATCGATGTAAGCGCAAGCTATCCCAACACTACCACGATGACAAGGAAAAAAAGGCAAGAAACACACAAATTGTAATACTAACTTGCCCTACTACAAGTTCAGGTTTACACTGAAGCAACCACACACTTTCAAATACTAGAGCGAAAACGAGATGAGCATTCCCGTGCAGATCTGAAGCAAAGGAAAGTGCAGTAGAACCAAGGTGGACAAGTATTCCTTTATCCAGTCAAGTTGAGTCTTGAATCCTAGTTCATGCATATATTAAATATCGAGTTGTAATCTCTATCCACAAGCATATTTTGATGTTATAATATGGAGTAAACATTTCTTCAAGCTAGAGCTAGGTTGTGTGGTAAGTAGGAAAATGTTTTTCATGACATTTTCCAAGAAATCATTTTATATGAAAACAAAATACTAGTTCTTAACTTATATTCTTGTGTTTTGGTGTTATTGTGACAGCAGAGGGGTATTGTTCTTGTATTGTATCAAAGAGGTCAGGTACAGGGTGGGGTACGGTGGGTGGTGGTTGGAGTGCGTGGGTGGAGCGGGGTGGGTGTGGAGTGGTGTGGTAGTTGGTTGGGTCGATGGCTGTGAGAGTGGGAAGAGATAATATCACTTGTTTTCCCTACTTTTATTAAGGAAATTATTTCTTTATTTTCAAAAATAAGTTTTTCTAAAGAAAATATTTTTCATAAACTTTATTAAATGAACATGAGAAAATAAAAACACAATTTCGAATGAGTGAACGACTTAGAGCTAAGTTCTTCTTGCTTCAACAATCGAGTGATTGGTTATTGGGAAAAGACTTTGGTTTAAGTCTTGGATTGCAAGTTTTATAATCCAAACTCGAGGCTGTTATATTAGTAGAGTTTAAAGATAAATCTATTAGGTAAATCATAATTTTTTACACCTTTGAGTCAGATAAATTTTTCACATAAAATTCTTAATTATGTTTTTTACTTATCCGGCTTTTAAAGTTTCTTGGATTGTCTAGACTTGAAAGTTGAAACTCATATAAGAACCAGATTTGCGTAGATAAAAGTTGGATAAATTTTAGAAGAGGATAAAAAAAAACAATCCTATTCACCCTCCCCATCCCCTCTTGTTAATTACACTTGAAACTACTTATATTTAGGGATTTGTAAAAATCGAACTGACTAATAAATTGAATTGACAAAAATGCTATTGATTCATTGTTATTGAGTTATTGATAAATATATTTTTAATGATTTTATAAAGAAAAAATGTTATGTCAGCCTACAAACTTAATTACAGCTAATTTAGCCCATTTATTATTTTATTACTCAAAGTGGCCATCCGGCCAACTTTGTAATTAAACTAATTTACACAAATATGCATCTTAAGTTACAATTATTACATAAAATCTCATTTGGCAAAACTAATTACAAATATATCATTTATATACTCTCTCTCCGAAACCCTTCATACATAGCAAAACATTTCTTTTAGATCAATTAATGCTCCGCAATATATGTCTAAAATCAAGCTAGCATTATTCAAAGATTTCAAGATTTCAAATTTAAAATATATCTCATTAGATTACTCAACTTCATCATCTTCTTCAATTTATTTTTGACGTTTGATTTTTTTTTTTTCAACTTTGCGGGGTTCCAACTTTAAGATATCTAGAGGTCTGTTTATTTTCTTTTTCGTCATCTTTTTTAAAAATTTACAATTTTGTTGCTGCATGTGCTTAATTTTCAAAATCAGGACGACCTCGACTTTCAAAGATTTCGTGATTTGCTTTTTATTCTGTATTTTTTCTCGATTTTATGCACTCTTATATATTGTTATACATAACTACGTTTAGTATAAGGGTAAAGACGCACCTTTTTGGGGAGATCTGTTGTAATTTCTACTCCATATATATTGATACGCAATGTATATGGTTGACCCATTCTGTTATTGTATACATGCAAGGGTTATGTATAA
Source organism: Capsicum baccatum var. pendulum (assembly GCA_030864225.1). NCBI lineage: Eukaryota > Viridiplantae > Streptophyta > Magnoliopsida > Solanales > Solanaceae > Capsicum > Capsicum baccatum. The sequence continues at coordinate 218,289,914 of CM061557.1, read as the reverse complement.
GGATTATCAGTGGTATGTATATGGCTTGAAATATTTTCATTTTATACGTGTGAGGGTTATGTGTAAGGGTTTTCTATGTTATGCAATTTATATGGTTTGACCCGTTTTTCAGATTTTTCCCTGCAGTTATATTTTACGTTATACTTAGGCATGCTATTTTTTACCTTATACATTCCATATTACCTTTTTATGTATAGGTTTACCTTATACATTACTGCAGTTATGTTTCACCATATTTACACTATACAGAAGCATGTTACGTATAAGAAAATGTTTTATACATTACTATTGTCATATTTTCTTTATACGGGTCTCTTTTTTCGATTTAAAACTTTTTATGTCCCTTTATTTTATTAGGATCCTTTTTCTTCGGTTCTAAAATTTTCTAGGTGATTTATATGGTACATTTCCTTTTAGGAGTATATTATTTAAAAACTTACATAATTAAGGGATTCATTGATTACATATTAATAAGGTACAATCTTGAAAGATTATTAGATTGATTTATTTTCCTAAAATATCGCTAAAACGGTTAACTCATATACATAGGTTGTAATGTATAATAACGTGGAGGAATGTATATGAACATTTACAATCCAGGGGAGAGAAAAACTAAATAACAAATTCAGGAGAGATTGTAATTAAAAAGCTAAAATCAGAGATTTATGTTGTTTACCCTTAACTAAACTAGGCATCGACGGGATATATTATTTTTTTGTCTCAATTTATGACACAAATATAATTTAGATAATTAATTATTAAAATAATTTAAATATTTAATTATTGTGATTTATAATACTTTTTCTTCTATTCAAATTTAAGTGACATATATATATATATATACATACATACATACATACACACACAATACTTTTTATGGCATTTTCAAATAATATATGTTATTTTTATGTCTTCCTCTGTCCCATCCTAATTTATATGGCTCTAATATAGTTTCGATAGTCAATCAAATGTTTTATGTTGACATATCATTTTATGTCTATTTTATTTTTTTTATAAAATATTATTAATTTTTAATGCTTAGATAATCATAATAATTAATTAGGAGTGATATAATAAAACCACGATTGAAGCAGTGAAGCAAACATGTCTTAAATGACTTATAACAATTAATTAGAAGTGATATAATATAATTACTACAAAAAAAAATACTTGTGAAAAAAAAATAAATGGATATCATATAAGACATCAAGTTAATTTAAAACATCAAGAGTTAATCTATCATTTTATGTCTATTTTATCTTTTTTAATTAAATATTATTAATTTTTAATACTTAGATGACTTATAATAATTAAATAGGGGTGACATAGTAAAATTACGATTAAAGAAGCTGGAGCAAACATCACAGAATATCAAGAGTTAGTTTATTATTTTATGTCTATTTTACCTTATTTTTATTAAATATTATTTTTTTTTTAATACGTAGATGACTTATAATAATTAATAGGGGGTGATATCGTAAAATTACGATTAAAGCAACTGGATCAAACAACACAAAATATCAAGAGTTAATTTATCATCTTATGTCTATTTTATTTTTTTATTAAATATTATTGATTTTTTAATACTTAGATGACTTATAATAATTAATTAGGGGTGATATACGTGATAAAATTACGATTGAAGCAGTTGAAGTAGGCAACATAAAGCATCAAGAGTTAATTTATCATTACATGTCTATTTTACTTTTTTCATTAAATTTTATTAATCTTTTAATACTTAAATGACTATAATAATTAATTAGGGGTGATATAGTAAAATTAGAAGATATATAACAAAATTACAATCAAAAATACTTGTGAACGAAAAAATTAATTGGTGTTATGAAATATAAAGTAGAGAACAAAAATAATAGAGAACAGAGAATAGAGAGTAATTATTATTTCTCTTGAGGGACGAAAGATCATCTTAATTGAGAATACAATGAATAAAATTTCTCTATTTATAGGGAAAAATACTTTTAGTTTCTGACTAAAAGACAAATACTTCAAATCCTGATAGATATCAACTAGATCAAAAATCGCGATAGATATCAACTAGATCTTATTAGATCTTGATAGACATTCACTATAATGTAAATACATTTATAACACTCCCCTTTGAATGTCTAGATAGATAAAGTGTCTCGCTAAAACCTTACTAGAAAAACTCCAATGGGAAAAAAAATCTAGTGAAGGAAAAAAAGTACACATTTCTAACAATACGCATATAGGTTGCCTCATTAAAAACCTTTCAAGGAAAATCCAGTAGGACAAAACCTCGTAAGGAAAAAAAAGTACAACGCATATCAACTCCCCCTAATAAGAACATCCTTGAACCTTTGCATCTCAATCCTGTGCAGCATCTTCTTAAAAGTTGCAATTAGAGAAGATTTGATGAATAATCAGTCACATTGTCACTTGAACAAATCTATTGCACGTTAATATCACCATTCTTTTGTAGCTCATGTATGTAGAAATACTTTGGCAAAATGTGCTTCGTTCTATATCCTTTTATGAATCCTCTCTTAAGATGTGCTATGTATGCTACATTATCTCTGTACAAATTGTGGATAGATTGTCATATTTTACACCATATTTTTCTCGAATGAGATGTATCATGGACCTCAACCATACACATTCTCGGCTTGCTTCATGAATAGCTATTATCTCAGCATGATTCGATGAAGTGGCTACAATAGACTGATTTATATATCTCCAAGATATGGTATATTTCTCATTTCAGCAAATAATTTATTGCTTTGAAAACTCTCCAAGAGTTTCAATAATTTTTAAGCTATAAGCTTCTACAATATAAGGATTATCAATAAGTTTCCCAGAAACTTTCATATTTTGAATCCGTAAATAAATTTTCATATAAACTTTGTCAAGTGACAATATTCAACGTTTCATGTGTGACATCTTCAAGTGTCTGGACTACAAATCAAATAAGTTTTACGTTTATCAAGATGCATCCTTTCATGTCACTTGATAAATATTTCTATGTTAGCATGCTTAAATTAACGTAGAATTCAGATCCTCGTAATCTTTTACAATATAGCGCCAATATTGTATCAAAGATATCGTCGATGATTTCTCATTTTGCATTATTTCATAATGCGACATAACATTTTGAGATCTCATCACTTCTTTATTTTCAGGTACCTAAACCTTGCATAAGGTTTCATGAAGTATTATGTCGTAGTCTCTTTAAGAGCACATTGCCTTCTTATTATGATTATTTGCTCCTTATCATTTCAAGGATTATTTCATTTGGAATTGATTGGTCTACTATCCTTCATGAATGTATAGACTATGTCCTTTAGGGACACACATAGGAGCACTTGCAGCTTATGAGGATAAATTTGAGTCAACGGATGTTTCCAGTATTTGACTTGAATTATCTTTTGAATGAGGATCTGATAATACTTCCTAACATATTTCATAGTTGCTTATAACCTCCCCCTTATGTTAGGAAAACTAAAATACATCCTCATCTTCTTTGAGGAATCCATTTTGTTCATCATGGCATATTCATTAATCGTATACCGCACTTCAAAACTATTAGATAGAATAGTTGATTGCCGATCTTGAACCAATTAAGAGGGAAGAAATAATCATAATTTATTGGTCTAATGCATACAAGTGCTATTGTATGCAACATATCATATTTCAAATCTATACATGAAGATTTATTCTCATTAGTAATGATTTAGCTATTTATCGAAGGCACTTGATTTAGCTAAACCATCATCATCAAGATGAATTATCTTGATTACACAATCTGAAAATTATGCTCAATTTATATTGAGCAAATAACTTTATAAATGTCAAACATAGGTTGACAATGAATGTACATGTGATCATCCTATTGATGCATCTTTTCAACATATCACATGATAGATGAACAAGCTCATATTCACTTTTTACATTTTTCAGATTTAAGGAATTCAATTTCAACATTAGTTGGTCCAACTAACTTATCATGAGAATAAGCGACATAAACAATTCTCAAAGAATCTTCTATTTCTTCAATACATGTCTAATATTCAATATGCACATCTTCGAGATGTCACAATCGTTCATATCAATTTATGAACTTTTATTGTAGTAAACTCCAAGTTTACCATGACAGGTACTTTTTTCTTTAGTAAATTTCAGATTTACTATTACATGAATAAATATCAGATTTACTACTTTAGAAGTAGATTTCGAAATAACTCTTCTCAGTTATTCTGCCTCATTCGAAGGTGAGTTGTGATACCATCACAATCAAGTGCACGTTTGCATTGAAAAAATCGAAATCCTCATTCCCAGGAATGGAATATAATTGTGCCCTAAGTCTATCAAATTTTGATAGCTTATAACCTCTTTCGTGATATTGCTACTTCAGGAGCAAATCGAGGCATACATATGATGTAGAGAATTTTTCTCTAGCACTTTGACGATCATTATCATATTATCACTTCACGCGTATATTTGTGCATTCAATCACTTGTCTTCTTTCAGACATATTATGAACGGCTACCAGCCTACCACATTCACTTTAGAGAATGGAGCATATCACTTGTCTTCTTTCACACATATTATGCTTACTTTAGAGAATAGAGCATGTTCAATGAGACATGTCTCATGTTTTTTCATCAAATATTGCTTTAGCCATTGAGACAATTTAAACTCAATATCTTATCCACATAAAGGCGTCTTAGGCATAAATCGATGGAACTTGAACCCAATATTTTATCATCATATAAAGTATTTGGGACTTTAATCCAAAGTTTTACTCTTTAAGTGCAGTAGACTTGAGTCTACAGTCCTATATCCCTCAACCAATGATTTAATAAGTTAAAATATATTAAGATTTGTCTTTGAACCTACTGTACAATTATATACATATGTAAATTAATCTCAACAAAATATGGATATAAACCTATTAACTTCAATTGTCATCTCACGTTTCGAGAGTAATCAGAATCAGCGAGCATACTGTCAAGCTGTAAAACAAGTAAAATAAATAGTTTGTTGCATGCATAATTAAAGTATAACAAAATTGCTCTTTATGCAAAAGTTGTTCTACTAGTACCTTTTATTAATTCCTCAACAATATTATCCATATTCAATTATAGCATGTGAAATAAATATTTTAATCTTTAATGACTGAAAATCTTTCTTTGAGCCCATAACGCCTTAGTTATCGAAGTCAAGTTAAACTATAATAACTCTTACGATTGGATTAGAAATACCTTTTTCCATTAACTATACATTTACCTTCCATGTTTGAGTACCTTTCATCTTTGAGCCTCGTGCTGATAGATCTCTAGTGATAGATTCTCGTACTGATATAAAATAGAGAACAGGAATATTTCTCTTGAGGGATGAGAGATCATCTTAATTGAGAATATAATGAATAAAACCTCTCTATTGATAGGTTTCTGACTAAAAGATAGATACTTCAAATCTTGATAGATATCAACTAGATCTTATTAGATCTTGATAGACATTCGCTATAATGTAAATACATTTATAACAATTGGTCTTATATAAGACATCAAGTTAATTTAAAACATCAAGAGTTAAATTATCATCTTATGTCTATTTTACTTTTTTTAATTAAATATTATTAATTTTTTTAATACTTAGATGACTTGTAATAATTAATTAGGGATGATATAATAAAATTACGATTAAAGCAGCTGAAGCAGGCAACATAAAGCATCAAGTTTTAATTTATCATTATATATCTATTTTACACTTTTTGGTAAATATTATTAATTTTTTAATATTTAAATGACTTATAATAATTAATTAAAGCTAATATTATAAAATCACGATTGAAGCAGACATCACAAACAGTCAGACCTCGTGGCCGCTTATCGCAGCTTATTATTAAGTAGATATGGCCGTTCAGCCTTTGTTATTGCACCAGAGGTGCACTAGTGGTAAGCAGAGAATTGCTACTTTGAAAATCATCCACTTGAATACAGACAACTTTTTTTTCTTGATACTTAATTAGATAAAATTATGTTTATGTTATTTATATAATCTATCAATATTTTACATAACTATTTATATATTATATATACATGTTTATGCATCACTGATACAATATCGATATATGTCTATACACTATTTGTACTATATTAATACATTACATATACACTACATTACTATTTATAAATATCGATTCATTAAATATACACTACATAACTATTTATATAATATCGATAATTACATATAAATTACATAACTATGTGTACATTATATATATATATATATATATATATATATATATATATATATATATATATATATATATATATATGTATGTATGTATGTATGTTTATACACCATTTATACAATAATGATACATAAAAGAAATTGCATGGAAAAATTTTTGAAAGAGAAAGGGAAAAAGTTTTTTTTTTAATATAAAAGAAACAGCAAAAAAAAAGGTTAAAAAATTAGCGCTTAAAAAAAAGGGAAAAGGATATGGGCCAGCCATTTTTTAAAAAAAATGGTCACAATTTGAAAAGGTGGACAACTGTAGCCATTTTTTTTTTAGTCATTTGGCCAAATTGGGCACATGCAGTCTCTATACTCAATTGATACATTTTTATACTATATTGATACACTTTTTGAAAAAGAGAAAGGAAATTCTATGCAAGCACATGGAATTCCTATACCCAATTGATACTCTTTAATACCACATTAATATACTTATATACTACATTGATACACTTGCAGTGTCCATATACTCAATTGATACTCTCTTATACTAGATTGATATATTTTGAGAATGCATGTAAAAACTATATATAGGCGTATAAAATATGTATCTAAATAATAATTGTAGTTAAAAATTATATAGAATGCGTATAAAAATGCTATAATTATTTATAGAATATGTATACATATAGAAATTGTATCATTATTATAAATATATATCTTTAACAATTGTATTATATTAAAAGTATATGGTATTGTATTTTATTGTATAAATAAGTAAAACTAAACAAAACAAATAGTATGTTATTTTAATAATGTTGGTGAATGCAAAATAATCTGGAAAAAAAAAACAATTACTCAATTGTTTAAAAGGAATAAAAATGAGTAGAATCTTTAAAAAAAAAAAAAAAAGGAGCCAAAAAAACAGCAACATTAATACAAGTGCTCACATAAAAATAAAAGAAAAGTGGAAATCTCCCTTGATAAAAAAAAACAAAAGAAAACAAAATTCAACATGGAATCCTTAAAAAATAAATACACAACATATATTGTGAAGTACCAAAACAATGGTCATTCAGTTAGAATTAGTTTTCCGAGTGGCTGTTTATGGGGGTTTAGAATTTAGGTGCTAGTTTTTTTAAATTATTTTAGTTTTAAGTGTTATTATATCCTTTCCAAAAAAAAAAAAAGCAAAAAGAGCCTAAGGGCCTTGGGCCGGATTGAGCTCTCTTGAGCCCATGATTCTTTTTGGCTATTTTTTAAAAAATAGAGAATGAGCTACTTTTTTGGTTAATTTTTTATTTTTCTGTATATAAATGAAATTTTTCTTAAAAAAAATTATTGAGTTATTGGTTTGGGTTTGATTTTTCATATTGGTTATTGGGTAAACCAATAACCCAATAAGAATATACCAAATTACTACTTTATATATATATATATATATATATATATATATATATATATATATATATATATATATATATATATATATTACATATCTTCACTTAGTTTCTCTTTAATTTCTACAAACCTATTCAATTTTCAAAAAATTTATTCACTTCGTTATGGAATTTAGCACTGCAAGGCATATATGATGCTTCATTTTATAATATGAAGAGGATGTTTTAAGGCATTTTTGATATTTATCATTATATCTACTTGTTGCATAGTTTATAAATAGGATTTGGTGAACTTCTTTGTGGAATTTGACACTGCGAGGCATATATCATGTTAGCAGCTACTGTTTTTATTTTGTGAAAATTCATATTGATGTAATATTAGTTGCTACTATTACACAATATTTAAAATCATTGTGCCATATTGATATTCGTTTTATGAGCAGGTGATCTTAGGTAGATTTATGCACCTAAGTATCATTATATATACTTGATTAGAGCCTTGTTTTGAGGACATCTTGCGTGCTTAGTGAGTGGTTAATGATATAAATAAGCATATAAGTATTAAGTTATGTATTTTTAGTGTTTAAGGTGTATTCATAATGAGTTTGGAGTCAAAACACAAAGTTTAAGTTCAATCGCGAAAACTAGTACTCTTAGCTCGAGCTATGTTCTTTTCTAGTTCATCATGTTAGATTTTATGTTGTTTTGAGCTCTAATTTTGTGGTATGTATTGTTATAAGATGCTTGGTAAGTTGATCAATATGACGTGTGGATGACATACAATCTGGAAATCACTAAGAAAAGTCACCACAAAGCTTGGACTTGAAGGACAAATGCATGAGATAAAGCAAGACGAAATCTAAAATTTCTAGGTTCATTGGCATGCCTCAAACCCTATGAACCGCGATAAAGGTATGGCATGCCCTTGGTAGTATTGTGTAATGCAAATTCCAGTATATGGGTGCGATAACAGTGTACTACGCTGCCTAGCCACCACGATAGGAGCATGGCACGGAAGCAACTCAAAAACGACAATTGTGGTCCTTGTATAAATAGGACACTTAATCATTGGCGTGAGCACCTTGGACAACCTTAGAGCTTGGAGTTACGATCAAAGAGGCTGAAAATAGGGTTTTTATTATTTTACTTTACTTTCTTTATGGATTTTAATATGGATTCATCTATTATGATTACGTGTACATCCATGAGCAGCTAAGTATCTTTTTGGGGGGTTAAGGCCAAGAACATGATTACTCTTATTGTGTATTGACTTGGTTTTAGTTATTTATCATTGTTGATTATTTATTTATCCTTTTTATCACTATTTTAAGATTCACGACCCTTAAAATACATGCTTATTTTTATTCTGGACCCGGAAGGATGAATGATAGAGTACAATGTGGGATAGATAGAATAGGATCGTAATCTCAATTGAATGATGTTATGATTTGCATTTGGGATAGGAATATACCTAAGTTCCTTATTTGGTTCAATTATGGGATAGAATATGAATGCATTTAACTTAGTTCTCGCATCCCCGCTCAATGGTGTAGTTGTGGGCTAAGTTTGATAAGCGATTAAAGGTTCAGAAAATCATAGTTATAATATCGACACCATGGACTAACAACCAATATAGTTAACCTAACTGACGAAGCTACATAGCGTAGTATTATTATTCGTAGTCCTTAACCATGGGTTTCTCCCTATTGATTGTTCAAAACCTTTAAGTTATCGCATTGTTTAAGTTTACATTTAATTATAACTCTTAAGACTCTTGTGGTTACGTTTGCACTTGTATAATCTTAATAGTTGAAGTGGAATTGGGTAGTTGCTTAACACTAGTCCCTATGGGATCGACACTTGGATTTTTAGAAGATCATTATATTACTTGGATGGACCACGTATACTTGCATGTGTGCTTGGGTGCAATAAATTTAGTTTTTGGCACCGTTGTCGGGGATTTGTAATTTGGCAACTACTTTAGTTTTAGTATTGCTTTTCAATTTCGTGAGTGTTTTTCACTTGATATTAGCTTCTTGATTTGTAGGCACGGGGTTAATAACCTAGTAAGCTATCAAGGGATAGTGAGTTGGTTGAATCAGACCTCGAACCTAAGCAACGTTTACACCAACAAAGGAGAGAAATAGTACTTCTCTGCAGAATTTCTCAAATTCAAGAAGAGAAAGATCATCCTGCACCTATAGCTGAAGATCCACCAGCCCATAGGACCATTCGTGAAGTAGAAATCCCACTTGCATCTAATATTACCTTTGTCATCCAAACACCCGCTATAGGAAGTAGATTTTAATTGAAACGAAACATGGTGAAACTTTTGCACAGCAGTGGGCAGTTCACTGGTTTGTCACATGAAGATCCACAGGTTCACTTATAGAATGTTTTGTAGATCAATGGCACATTCATACCCATGGGGGTATCCACTGATTATGTGAGGTTGACAGTATTTCCCTTCTCTATTTTGGGGAAAGCAAAGAAATGGTTGAACGTTGAACCGGAAGGGTCTATCACTACATGGGATAATCTGGCCCAGAAATTACTTATTCATTTCTTTCTATCTGGCAAGACTGTGAGACTACACAGTGAGATTTTCATCTTCAAGAAGAAACCGGATGAAAATATTTATCATGCTTGGGATATGATTAAATCATTTCTTCGGGACTACCCACATCATTGGCAGTCCAATGAGGTATTAAATCACACTTTTATAGAGGCTCTTGATCACAATACAAAAATTTTGCTAGATTCAGCTACAGGTGGTCAAGCTCTAGAGAAAATGTATGATGAGTTGTATACCTTGTTGGACCGCATTACTCAAAGAAATCTTGACTGGCGTGGTGACATGTTAGGAGTTCAATGTAAAAGGTTACGGGCATGATTAAAATTGATAGTATTACAACCTTAGCCGCCCAATTATCAGCTATGCAAAATCAAATAATGACTCAATTCAACAAATTAGGTATGAACCTATCTCTGAATCAAGTGAATGCAGTGCCACAGATCCTAGGTTGGTATGAGATTTATGGCAATAGTGGCCACTCTGCAGACTTGTGTGGTGCAAATCCTGAATTTGTGAACTTTGTGGTCAATGCACATAAGCCAACTTATGTGAATACCTACAACTAAAAGTGGCACACCCAGTCCAACTATACATAGGGCAACAATTAGAACCAGCAGTTCTATCAGCAGCAAAACACACAGGCTAGCAATATTGAGGAAATATTGAATAAGATCCTGGCAAAGCAAGAAGAGATGATCGTTGAAATAAAAGGTTAGCAAGTTGCACAGTATAAGTTAGAGTAACAATTAGGGAAATTAGCTCAAACATAGAATACCAGGCCATAAGGTGGATTACCAAGTGATACAGAGCCTCCAAAGTAAGTTATGGCAATAACCTTAAGAAGTGGTAACGAGCTTAGTGATAGACTTTTGAAGAAATATTCAAAAGAATATGTAGCTTTGTTTCCTTAACAAGTTGTAAGTAAAGATATTAATAATTCGAGAAAGTCTGAGTACCCAAAAATACTAAGGCTGCTGAGCAGATTGCAAGAGACTGCCACCATCGTTCTTTCAACGGTTCAAAAAGGCCAAAGAGGATGCTTGTTTCAAGAAGTTCTTTGACACTTTAAGAGAATTTTACATTAAGTTACCTTTGTTAGATATTTTGCTAGGAATTCTAAGGTACGTTAAGTACTTGAAGGACGTGGTGACTGATAAGGTAAAACTGCACGACATTGAGGCAATAACACTATCTGAAGAGTGCAACTTTGTGATGATAGAGAAGATGCCCAAGAAGCTTAAGGACGTAGGGATTTTTACCTTCCCCATACAAATTGGTGACAGCAATATGTTCCATGCTTTGAGTAATTTGGGGGCAAGCATAAAGTTGATGCCCCTACCAGTATTCAACTCTCTTGGGTTGGAAAAGTTGAGACCATGCTCTATGGTGCTTCAGATAGCAGACAAAATCCAAGTCCTTCTCGAAGAAATTATTGAGGATGTGCTCATAAAGGTAGGTAAGTTTATTATCCCTGCCGAATTAATGTTTTGGATTATGATATAGATGATAAGGTACCAATCATTCTAAAATGTCTATTTTTAGCAATGAGATGAGCGTTGATAGATGTAAGAGAGGGAACTCTCAAGATGATATTGGATAATGAAAAAGTGTTCTTCAAAGTTTACAAATCACTCAATCTACCTTCCCAGTAATAAGATTTGTGTATAATTACCGTGATGGAAATGGATGAGTGTTGGGTGGTAGGATCCAAACCGTCAAAAACCTTTTTAGTCTATCTCATTAAGTTGCCCGAGCTACCACTTAAGCCCGAAGGGATGATTATTAATGAAACTAAAAAGGATATTGTTGATAAAAGGGATGACCTTGAGAGTGCACATTCAAGAGGTCAGAAAAGAGTGAGTAGATGGCCTCCGAGTAGGAGAAAGAGGATGAAAAATGCAGTTGAGTTATAGTGATGAAGGGTGTGCCTCGACACTAAATAAGGCACTGCTTGGGAGGCAACCCAAGTTAAGGTATCACGGCCCAAAAATAAGGGTCATGATGGCACTTGTAGTGGCGTACCTTGCCAAGTAAGTCTATCACCCAAACTGATACAAAAATAGGAAAAAACATAAATATCCCAAGGTAAGGCTTCTAGAATTAAGCCGAACCATATAAGTAATCATAACAACACAAAAATAACTTATCCAAAATACCAAACATTCCTAAAATCAGGTATCGATAGTATAAGAACTGCTAATACAATCCAAGAGTCAAATACATTAGAAAAATAACCACAAAAGAATAATATCTGTCTCCGAATACTAATAAAGACATAACTACATAGAAATATAAAGGTGAACTTTGGACGTATGAATATCCAACCGCTACCTTGGAAGCTCCAACAATCGCCCGAGTCAAGCAATCTGAGGCGCACTCGAGCTAGGACCTGCACTAAAAGGGCGCAGTAGGCATAGGTACGGTCCACTTGTACTCAGTAGGTATCATAGGCTGACCAAGAAAAGTAGTAAATAAAGCATACAAAATATACACTAAGGGCACGTCACCTGCAATCAAAAAATATCCCATAACGGTAGCCCACACTGCTTGCACTAACAGTTCTAATATATCTCACATATATTACAATGACACACCAAGATATAGAACACAGGTATACATTATGTCACATATGAATAGAATAATAGAGAATATGTAGATACAAGATCATCAAATACAATTAAAGGAAGATAAGACAAATACATAGATGACAAGTCAATAAGGCAATACAACACAACATAAACACAATAAAGTAAGTCCAATGTATATGATAATGATGATGGTGGTGGTGATGCATGAGGTCATCGGACAACCTCCGAGATCGTCGCACAATCCCCATATACACCTATGAAGCTAAAGTTTCCCGACGTAGGACCCATGGAGGGTTCATCAACCCATATACAATCTACATATCTCATATAATCTTTTCGGCATATCCCTTGGAAAGAATTTTATAAGGTGCTACAATATTTTCTTAAAAAGGTGTTGTCAGTGTTTCTCATATGTTGCCAAGGTGATACCAATGTTACATGAATGAGTATGCTATGAAGATGTAATGCTTAAAACCAATCACAATGAGTATTTCCACAACCAATCATATGATATAATTCCACAACCAACCACAATGATACATTCCCACAACCACATGAGCCAACATCCACGTATTATTTTCGTTTCATCCATGAATTTTTACATCTCATATGCCAATAAAGTATGAATATAATCACAATACACCAATGGTACCACATTAAATAACATAATACAATTATTCACATGTATTCAAGGCTATCAATATCACATAGGACCCTACACAGTCAAACATATCACATAATATCTCAATTTCGATAATTAAATCACATATAGGCCCCCACACAAGCACAACACATAGATAGTCATTTTTCGTGATTAGTTTTCACCCTTATCATACATTTTATATCATCACTTACTACTCAGCCCAGTCTGAAGAGTTAAGCCATAACCTAACTCGAAAGCCGAAATCGGTGCGCTACACTTGAACCTGCGACCTTACTTTTCACGAACAATCCTGAACTCTGCTAAAAATATCAAATATAAAATCTACGCATCAAGACAAAACCAATGACACCTATATTGACTACTTTTGGTTCCGGGTCAAAATGGGCCCCTAAAATAGGTTTTTGAAAAAGAAGGGCAAAATCTGAACTTTACTTCAAAAATATGTTCCCCATATTTATAGGAACCTACAGCTGAAAACTCAAGTTAAATCAAGTAAAAAACGAGGTTCAAATCGAAGAAAAACTATTTTTGAGCTTTACCGGGTAAAATCTTTGAAATTCGGGTTAAAATCAAGAATCGAAATGGTTTTGAAGGTCAAATTGATGAAAAACTAGTAATTATAAGATAAAAATATTATTCAAGTGAAAGGGGTGAAATTTGGGTTTAAAATCATGCTCTAAGATTTATGGGATTTTGAGAAATTAATCAAGAAATTACTAAGAAAAGGGTAAATTCTTACCTTAAATCCATAATAAAATCAAGAAAAAGATGTTAATCTAGCTTTCCAAGCTCTCACTAACTTTACTTTTAAGCTCCCAAACTATTTAGGGTTTAACTCCCAAGAGGCAAGATGAAAAATGAGCAAAATAGGTCAAAAAATTTATTTATCAGTGTAGATTTTTCTGCACTATTGTCTAAAAAAAAAGCTATTTTTTTAAAACTCAATCCGGACTTCAACGGGGTGCGGCATTCATTCGGAGTATGATTTATGCAAACGAACTATGCAACCACTCTAAATTCGATGTTCCGAACGCGATGGCGATATCAGATTTTCAAGAAAATGTCATTTTTACAAAATTGACCCCTGAAACTCAAAATTATAATTTTCCAAATTGAGGGTCGAAATGAGATTTAAAAGCCGTAAAACCATACCAAATATGCTAACACCCTTAAATTGATATTTCAGATCTGCTGGCGAAGTCAGATTTTCCATCCGAGGTCGTTTTGATCAAATGTGGGTCCCAGACCCATATTTCCAATTTTTCAACTTTCCGATAATAGGTCGAAATGAGCTCGGGTGTACCGGGTCCCAAACCAAAGGTCTACCTAACCTAAAATCGATATTCTGGAGCTGATGGTTCAGTTCGTTTGGCCATCCATCGCACGGATTAAAAGATATCCAGATAAGTCCAAAATAAGGTTCTCGAAGCCATAAAAAACCACAATATTGCATAAATGATACCAAAATGCATCGAAAATTATGTCAATCACTCCCACACCTCGAAAATATCATAATGCAACTACGGAGAGGGGTAAAATAGTCAAATTACATAGAATCATAAATTTCACATATTTCATCAAATTTTTAGGTCGTTACATAAGGTAAATTTATTTTATGTATTTTAGTTTTTACTTCACACAGTTTTTTTTTGTTGAGTCACAGGTTGATGGGAGGTTTGAGTACCGGAGACTCGAGCAAAGAACCATGACAAAGACTAAGTGTGGGGTCTTCGGACCCTATTGTTATTTAAAGATACTGCTAACTAGGCCTAGAGGCCTCAGTGAGTATTTCTATCCTTGCTTTTGAGTTTACACTGGGCACAGAGTAAGTTTTAAGTGTCGGGTGGATAAATTTCCATGGTTTCGGATGAAGTGATGCTGTAGGGTCTTAATTTGTAATGTTTTCTTAGTTTTTTTGGGTTAAAATTGAAAATTTTAAAAATTACAAAATGATTTTATTTTTAGTTTTTAGTCCTTGGGTGTCAGTTTAGTAAGGTGCACACTTCACTCACCCTGTGGTTGTTCTTTTCGCTTTTTTTCATGGAGACACCCTTTGAATGTAGTATTCTTTTTCTTTTTAGGAGTAAATTTTAAATTTTTGTGTTAGGTAAGTGATATGTTCTTGTTAGTGTTATGTATAATTGCATGATACAAGTGGTTTTGAATTTAAAAGTATGTTATTTGTGTTGAATGACTACTTTCGAGACTCTTAGGCTCATGAATATGACTCTTGAACATTGTTGGCTTAATGATGAATTCATGTGCCTACTTGGTCGACAGTCTATGATGATCCTACTTGATTTGAGCACGTGCCATGTGTGAAATGAGATTTTGTATGTTCCTTGTTGCATGTGACGTTGATAACTTATCTGGTGTGTGTGCAAAGTGAAATAAAGAGTGTGAGTATAGGAGATGATGTAGCCAATTCTTTGATAGCCTTGTTTCATACCCTCTTTTACCTAACATTGTGCATAATCCTAGTTAGCCTCGTTGAACTTTTAGCCTATATTATTTGGCAGCATCATATGTAGTCTGTTCTCCTTCTTTGATTGACCATAATTTAATCCAAAACTCTTAAGCGGTTTAGTTGAAAATTAATGGGGTTAAGGAGTAAGAAAAATAAGAAGGAAAAGGGTGAAAGTGAAGCCCCAAGATATTAGCTATTGGTATTAAAACAGTGATAAGTGTGATGGGAGTTGTGTACTGAAAAGAAAAAAACATGTGTAAAAACTCTAAGCATATATGATAGAGCATACTCCCTACTATGTATATGTGACTGATCTTAATGAGATGGAGCAAAACAAAAGAGAATGTGAAGGTAAAGATGGTAGAAAAGTGTGTTTGTTAGAGACTGATCTTAATGTATGTGTGTTGTATTAAAGCGCTTGGGGAAGATAGTCACTATTACTAGGCAGAATAGTTCCTACCCGTCCCTTAGCCTACATTACAATCCTCAAAGACCTATTTAATCTTAAGTTTTAACATTCTGATATTAGTGGAGTACTACACTAAGGACAAGCCTATGGTTCATCTTGTGTAACTTGAGAAATTTTTGTAACTGTGAGTGTAATTTGATTCTTATACCCACTCTAGTGAGAATTACCTCTTTGCGAGTGAATATGGATAACTCTATTATGGTGTGACACATGTTTGATGATATTTAGGTGATTTATATGATCTTTTGATTGAGTAATATGGATGAATTTGCCAATTGGGTGAGTAAATTCTTGAGGTTAGGATGTTTTGAAATAGTATTCTTGAGTTTTCAAGGGTATATAACATGCTTATATGTGAAACTTGCTATCTATGTAGTCATTATAGTGCTAGCTCGAGTGTCTTGCTTATAGTAGTAATGTTGGAGTCTCTTTTGTTTATGATGCTTAGAATGAAGAGTTGTTCGAGGACGAACAAGACTTTAAGTGTGGGGTGGTGATCTTAGGTGAATTTATGCACCTAAGTGTCATCATCTATCTTGATTAGTCTTGTTTTAAGGAAATCTTGTGTGCTTAGTGAGTGGTTAATGATATCTATAAGCATCTAAGTGTTAAGTTATGTATTTTTAATGTTTAAGGTGTTTTCATAATGAGTTGGGAGTCAAAACAATAAGTTTAAGTTCAATTGCGAAAGCTGGTACTCTTAGCTAGAGCTATGTTCTTTTCTAGTTCATCGTGATAGATTCTATGTTGTTTTGAGCTCTAATTTATGGTGTGTATTGTTATGGGATGCTTGGTAAGTTGATCAAAATGATGTATGGATGATATACAAGCTGAAAACCACTAGAAAAAACCACCACAAAGCTTGAACTTAAAAGCCAAATGCATGGGATAAAGCAAGACGAAATCTGAAATTTCTGGGTTCTTGGGCGTGCCACGGACCCTAAGCACTGCGATAAGGGTGTGACATGCCTTTGATTGCATTTTGGAATGCAAATTTCAGTATCTATGCACGAAAGCAATGTGCCATGTTGCCTAGGCACCGCGATAGGGGCTTGGCACAGAGGCAACTCAAAAATGGCAATTGTGGTCCTAGTATAAATAGGACACGTAATCATTGTTGTACATACCTTGGACAATTTTTGGGCTTGGAGACACAATCAAGGAGGTGTAAAATAGGGTTTTTATTTATTTACTTTAGTTTGTTTATGTATTTTAACATGAATTCATCTATTGTGATTACGTGTATGTCCATGAACGGTTAAACACTCTTTTCCGGGGTTAAGGCCAAGAACATGATTACTCTTGTTGTGTATTGACTTGATTTTGGTTATTTATCATTGTTGATTGTTTATATATCCTTTTTATCACTATTTTAAAGATTCACAACCCTTAGAATACATGCGTACTTCTATTATTAGCCCGGAAGGATGAATGATAGAGTAGAACGTAGGATAGACAGAATAGGATCGTAATCTCAATTGAATGATGTTATGATTTGCATTTGGGATAGAAATATACCTAAATGCCCTATTTGATTCAATCATGGGATAGAATATGAATGCATTTAACTTAGTTTTTACATCCCCGCTCAACGATATAGTTGTGGGGCGAAGTTAGATAAGTGATTAAAGGTTCAGAAGACCATAGTCATAATATCAACAATGTGGACCAATAACCAAGATAGTTAACCTAACCAACGAAGTTATATAGCATAGTATGATTGTTCGTAGTGTCTTAACCCTGACTATTAATTGTTCAAAACCTTTAAGTTACTATATTGTTTAAGTTTACATTAAGTTATAACTCTCAGAGTTTTGTAGTTACATTTGCACTTGTATAATCGTAATAGTTGAACTGGAATTGGGTAGTTGCTTAACATTAGACCATGTGGAATTGATACTTGGCTTTTCAGAAGGTCACTATATTACTTGGGTGGACCATGTACACTTGCGTGTGCGCTTGGGCACAACAATTTTCGTATCGGTTAAATTAAAAATCGAACTGTTAAGGATCAAAAATTAATAAAAATTATCTTATTGATTTGATTATTGATTAGCATATTTAAAAAATCAAATCGATAATACATAAAATCAAACCGAACCGACCGATGCACACCCCTACTTATTCTTTGGCTCATTCATTTTATTTTCACTTTTTATTTGAGAGGGAAAATATATTAGAAATTAAATATTTTTCCTTTTTCGATTTATGTGACAACAATTTGAATTGATACAGATTTAAGAAAAAAATAATACTTTCTAACCTTGTGATTTTAAAATGGTATTATAGTTGTGTTATAGAATTTTTGAAATTTGTGATCCTCAATATATCATAATATATAAGAGAGTTGTTCAAATAGTAAGTATCGTCCGCCTTCTACCTTAAGATCGAGACATCGAGTTGTCAATGGAACAAAAAAGATGGAAGTTCTGGTATAGGGTAAAAAGAATGCCATGATATTTGTGTTGGTATAAGTGAAATGGAATTGTGTAAAGTTAATTATTTTTAAATTTTAAAATATACATATAGAAAATGAAATAAAATAAAATAAAATAAAATGTGCTATATAACCGGGAATAAATGGAGTATGCTATTGACATGATTTAATTAATGTAGCAGACACAATATAGTGCTAAGCAGCCAAAGTTTAAGAACCTATATAATATATTTATATACTACCTCCTTGATTTGATTGAGGCAGGACAGTAGAGAATAATGTTGATGCCAATCCATTTATTGCGATAAATAGAGAAATCAACTACCATAAATAAATGTACTTCTAAATTTAGTTTAAATTTATCTCTGATATAATATGGAGGATAATTCACTAAGGAGAATCGGAACAGAAATTATATAATTGGACTATAGATAAATGTAATTAGGGCAAACAACATCAATTTTTTTAGATAGTTTAGAGCTTAATAGTAGAAATTTCAACATTTTGCATAATTATTGAAAAATTTTATTTTATGTATACATAATTAACTCACGGAACATTCAATGAAGCATTATTTTTTCCTTTGTAAAGATACATAATTAGTTTTTGATACTTTTTTTTTTTCAATTTTGGGTATATCAAGATACATAATTAGCTCCTGATACATCCAACGAGGTTATATAATTAATTGAAACTTTTTAATTACTTTGTACAGGTGGAGATTTGTGTAAATATGATAAGTTAAAATGTATGTTTGTGTTATTTTTCCGTGTTATTAAGCTGTAAAAATTATATTATCTTGACGTCAGTAAATTTTGAAAGATTACTTACTGTCATAACAAAAAAATACCCAAAATAATTACTCTATATCATGTTAGGAACGCAAAATTAAATAGTTGGTAATTATTTTCAACTACACCCTCAACATTAAAGAAGTAGTTCTTTTAATAGTGTCAAATTTTTAAGAAAATCATCTAATAAATAGAAGTAATTGAGTGAAAAATATCTTGTATCTATTATCGTTATTAATGGACATGAAAAAAAAAAGAGGGTAAAAACTACACTTAAAATGGAATGGAGGCAGTAATGCTCATAGAGTATTTTACTCTTTTTTTTCTATGGGGGGATAGGTAGAACAGAAAGTAGAGTATGTTGATAAATGCGCAATGAGCGAATTATGCGGCCTCCATATTATAATGACAAATGTAGTAATTAATTATCATGAAGAAATTTTCTACGAGACTTTTAATTTAGTAGTTAGCACTCACATCATGCTTGATTGCTTTCCCTAACAGGCTTATTAATGAACCATTAAGGAATTGGTCCACGACTTTGATTTCAAATATAAAAAAGGATTTGTGGTTTCTAATTTTTTTCTTTTTGGAATTTTCACTCCGTGTTTGATATTCTCATTAGGATTCGATTAAATTTAGATTTGTGCAGAGATGAACATATTAAGAGGCAAAGCGTTTACTAATAAAGACAATTTCACATCCGATAAAGCTCAAACAAATAAAGTTTCAAATCATGCAAGCATGCTAGAGGTTATGAACCTCAATATTCTGTGAAATAAATTATATATAAGTACTCCAAAACAAAGAAAATCAAATTGTCCCCAACTGTGTGTATAAGTTGTTAGATGAGACAATTCGTATAACTGAAAGATGGATTCATCACCAATGCTTTACAAACTAATACAAAAAAGAGATCCTTTTAATTTAGAGTCCAATTTTTAAATAAGTGTTTAACACAATGTAAATAAAACAATTGGAAAAAAAACATCTTTGATTTTGGAGCATAATGGGGATACTTTTTCTAAAACATACCGATTTTTTTTCTACCTGTAATGTGATGTGATAGGTACTCTGTTATACAAAAAAGACATGCGACTAATATTATTCCATGAAACATAGTACTCTGGCCATTTAGAATAGACAGCTACAGACACTCAAAAGATATCCACCATATATATCAACATAACTCCCATCAAGCTATATGTATCAATCAGGTCGTGAACAAGTTGAAATATAAGCTAATTGAATGTGACGATATCTTGTAATAAACTTTCATGTTCAAGACCTTAGATCGAATATATTGATATGATCAAATTCACCATAATCATTTCAATAAGGACAGTCTTGGAATAATTGATAAAATTGTTGTCATGTGAATAGAAGGTCATGAGTTTTAGCCTTGAAAACAACCTCTGAGCTTTAGTGCACGAGCTGAGCTTTAGTGCACGAGTCTCCTTTTTAAAAAAAAATCTTTTGGTAAAAAATAACACATGCTCAATATTTCACCGATTGATAACGGAAGATTCAGATAGTTATGAACTGAAGCGATAAATAAGGCTAAACAAATACAGAAGTAAGTGTAAAAAATATTTGACCAATTGGTAACGAAAGATTTCAATTTTTTATTAACTAAGGCAAAAAGAAGCAGAAAGAATATAGAAGAGAACTTACAAACGTGAAAAATATTTTCACCCATTGCTAAAGACAAGATTCCAAATGTAGTATTAACTGAGGCAAGAAATTGGGAAGCAAGGGAATAGAAGAAGTTATAAGCGTGAAAAATATTTTCACAAATTGGAAACAGAAGATTTCAAATACTTATTGAGGGGAAAAATTGAGCAACAAAATAATAGAAGAACTTATTGTGGTGCCCCATTTTTCTCGCGGAAAGCGGGATTCGACGTGACCACTCTTTTTGGGATTGTTTGAAGGTGAAGATGTGAAGAGTCGTCACCTAACGAATTAAGGTGTGTTAGGGCACCGGTCTAGGCCAACTACGAACCTATTTTGTTGTTTTAGTCTTAGTTCATCAGAGATTCGGGTAAGGGTTCAAATTACCTCGAAAGGAAGGTGTTAGGCATCTTTCGAGGTCCACAAAGGTGGTCCCGGTCGAATTCATATTTTACATGGGAATTCTGTGTGATCAAATAAGGTCTCTTGTTTTATTATTAATTTAAGGTTTAACTTAATGATAAAACAATTAATGAACAAAACATGTTATTTTGTTATTTCTAATTGTTGATTATCTAAGTGATAAAAATCAGCAAAAACATGTAAACAAGACAAGCGTCACTACCAAAAAACGCGTTTTACCCACGGTTTATTAGCCACGGTTACTAAAATCGTGGCTACATTAACAAAAAAAATAAAAAGGTTCCCTACTTATTAAAGAGCGTGGCAAATATACCGTGGCTAAAATAGGCGGTAAAATATTTCATTCGCTCCCCCCAAAATTTTGTTATTTTCCCAGTTTTCTTTCATTCCATCGCAAAATATTTCATTCCATCCCAAAGGTTAAGGTTTTCCCCCAAAAACTAAACGCTCCACCAGTTAGCCCTAGTTCATAATTGGACGCTCCACACCACAAAGATACAATGCTCCACACCAAGATATCTTCAGTAGTAGCTGAATATTAGCGGAATCAATTCTCCCAAAAATCAATTCTTCAATATTTCTAGCTTCAGTAGTAGCGGAAGGTGATACAAGTGTTTTTTTCAAGTAATAAATCGTTGCAATTTAGAGTTTTTAAGGTCAAAATTGAAAAAAAGGTTCTATATTTTTCTTGTTTATTGAAATTGTGAGCTTACGAAATTTGTAATTTGATGTGTTTTGTGAATTTTCTAGTTGTTAAGAATGAAAATTTTGACGGATTTTGATGGATTTTCTAGAATGGGAATTTTGATGGATTTTTTAGTTGTTTAGAATGAAAATTTTGATGAATTTTTTAATTGTTAAGAATGAAATTTTGATGGGTTTTGATGGATTTTGATGTTGGGAACCAATATTGGTAGGGTTTGATCTGTGGGATTAAACTGGGTTTGCTGTCGTTGTGATCTGTTCTAGTGCTCTAAAATTGCAAATGACTTTTGTTTCAAAAACATTTTGAACTGTAAAAGTTAGAGGGTGGATATGAAACATGTTGTTTGCTAGGGAATAAATGACTTAAGAAGGATGGCAATTTTGTGAATGAAGAAGGGAAGATTTTAGCTGTAAGATTCATATACTTTTTCATATTCAACTTTTAGTTCTGGTGTTGATTTATTCATGTCTAATTTTACTCCGCTAGCTATCACAAAGTAATTAATTACCTAGACATATGAAAATGTTTCCTTCAGTTACCTGATTGTAGACTATCAATAGTTTTACTTTTTCATTCCAAATTCAGGAATATGATAAACACATACACACTTCTAAGTGGTGTTAACAAACACTTTGCATTTGTATTAGTCTGGAGATTTTTAAGCTAATAAAACTATAAGTTGTTTGATATGCGAGATGAGATAAGTAGGAATATTTCATGTCAACGGTTCCTTTGCTTAGAGAGCCCATGGATATCATGACAGCTCTACAGCAGGTGCTTATGTTAAGCTGGTGAAAGCACTTTGTGCTGATTACAGTTCCCATTGCAAAAACACTTGGCGAATGGGTTGGTCTGTGCAAGATTGACTCTGAAGGGAAAACGAAGAAAGTTGTTAAATGTGGCTGTGTTGTAGTGAAGGATTACGGTAAGGATACAGAGGGTTTCCACATCGTCCAAGAGTATATGAAATCTCATTAGATGGAAGTTGGTTGTGGAGCTTAGGATTATGGAGCTAGAGATCCCCTGAGGCTATCTTTTGTTAGTTATTTGTACTTGCATTATCATTGAGTTTTTGAGTTTTCAAGTTTTGATTTTCCCAGGGAATATCATCTAATACTCCTTTAAGCTAAAAAAAGAAGAAGGAATATTTCATCTCATGAATTGAAACATTCCATGAAATTATTTTATTCTTCTTCTACATTCTTCAGTACTTGAATGGAAATCACCATATTCCATGCTTCAACTATTTGAATGTCACTGGCCATTCCATATTGTTGTTGTTGTAATTGCTTGAATATATATCAGAGAGAAGTTTTATTGATACGAGGATATCTCATTTATCTATTTTGTTTGTAGGATAAAATATCGGAGTATCTGCCTGAAGATCAGGAACTTGCTATCAATTATGGTGTTCCTTTGAAGATACTAGCGCATCCTAACGACGCCATTGAAAAAGTGTTTGGATCTGAACATTCTGGACATGTGTGTGGTCTAGGCAGTAATGTATGTCCTTCAAAAGCTTTTGAAATGTGTAGAAATAGTCATGTGAATCTGGGTAGCTCAAGCAATATATCTCGTCAGCGCGTTGAAGATCTTGAGGAACAAGTAGAAACCTTGAAAGAAAAGTTGAACGGATATGAAGAGACCAAAGAAAACTTGCCAACTATTCATAGTTTTTTACAATCTAAATTTGGTAGTAAGTTGCATACTTTGAACTAATCTTCTTAGCCTCTAGTTTAGTTTGAAATAAACAGATATGATGTTTCTGTAACTTTTAAGATTTAGTATTTGTGTTATCTTTTATGAATATTTAAGGTTTGGACCTTATCTTTTGTGACAATATATTGAACAATATCAGAACTTTGATAATTATGTTGCAATTAATATCAATCGTGTGTGTAATGGTCAATTTATAAGTGAATGTCTATCATTATTCAGGAATTAGTATCAGATTATATCACCGTATTTAAAAGGAAAACAATTGCAGTATATATATATATATATATATATATATATATATATATATATATATATTTGAAAAAATCTGGACACTTTTGCCACGGTTAAAATCGTGGAAAACTTATATGCAAATTAAAACTTTTGCCACGGTTAAAACCGTGGCTAATTTATATGCAAAGAAATTATTTCCTAAAAAAATAGATATTTTGGCCACGGTAAAAATCATGGCTAATTGATATGATAGTAAAAATAAATTAAAAACTTTAACCATGAAAAGATCGTGGCTAAATGCATCTGAGAACCGTGGTTAGTAAAATGTTACCACGACGGTAAAACCGTGGCTAATTTACTCGCCACGTCCCTGTTGGACACACTTCTAACCGTAGCTAAAAAACCGTGGCGAAAATATTTAGCCACGATTTATATACCATATAGCCATGATTTTGCACATGGCTAAAAAACGTTTTTTTGTAGTGCGTGGAGAAAGAAATGAAATAATATATAACAAATGGGACTGCTTATATAATAAACTTAACTATCCCAAATAAGCATGTAAAGTAAAAAAAAAAAAAAAAAAAATTCATCAAATCAAACAAAGAAATGTTTTGGTCTCATTCGGATCAGAACCCCAACTTGTTTAATCATCATCCGACTCACCGGCCTAACTCTTAGACAAGTGACAATGTCATTAGTCTTACCGTTAAAATCTGTTGGGATCATCACTTTCGAGTGACTACCCGTCCCACCCTACCTAGGCTGGTTGTCAAATCTAAAAACGTTCTAGGAGAAGGATAAAACTAACGTCTTAGAATATCTATCGTCCAAGAGACATTGGACTTTGCTATATTGATTTTAGGATCTAGACAAAACAAAGCTATGTTGTCTAGGACTCGAAACACGCAACACATTGGACGTCAGGTAGCAAATAATGTCTCACGTTAGCCTCTTGGTTATTAAAGAGTCGCTTAATGTGATTAACATGCAGAGACAAAGAATAGCTATTTTGTGTCATTAATCTATAAGCATAATTAAGTGTTCAACAAGTGTTAGTGTGATAAAATATAATTGTGATTCGTGGGTAACAATGTGTTGTCAAGTGTTTAAAAGAGGATGTCTAAAGTGTGGTAAATGTGTCAAGAAATTGTACTCACGAATTAAGTGTTATAACCTAATGAGAACAAAATATTAAAATGCGTTAACATGACAAAGATGCATTTAAATGTGGGAGAATGAATCAACATGTAGAATATTTTATGTTTAACATATTGAAGTCATTAACAGCTGAAATTAACATGATACCAATTATTAACATGCTGGTATTAACATTAATGTGCAGAAACGCGGCTTTAACAATGTAGAAATACAGCTATAATAATGCAGAAATGCAGTTCAATAATGCAAGAACGTAATTTAATAATGCAGAAATGCAGTTCAATAATGCAGGAACGCAGTTTAATAATGCAGAAACACGATTTAATAATGCAGAAATATGACTTATTATTGACATGCTGAAAATATACTAATGTGCAGGCACTTTATGCTAACATGTTGAAAGTAGTTTTAACATGCTAAAATTTACTTAAACCTAATGTTTAACATATTAATCATACTAGAAAACATGTCAAAGACTTTTAACATATTGCCCTTTTAATGTTATCATGCTACAAATTATTAACATGTTAAAAATCATAATATTAACATGTGGAAATGTATTAACTATACTGTTTAGCATACTGAAAATATATTAACCCATTTTGACTTAATTTAACATGTTTAACACACTAAAAATACGTTAACATGCTAAAAAATCTTATGCTAATATAATATGCTAAAAATGCATTAACACGTTTTAATCTAATATGCAGAAAACATATTGATATGCTTCAAATCAAATTAATGTGCTCAATATTGCTAAAATACATACTTAATGTCACGTTAATTTACTTAAATTTGTGTTAACATAGTAGACATATATTAAATCGTTTACGTCTAATGTTCGACATGCTAAAGGCATATTACTAGACATATATTAAATCGTTTACGTCTAATGTTCGACATGCTAAAGACGTGTTAATACGCCAGAATTGAATCAAATTCATTAATAAACAGTTTGAGCGTCACATGCGGTAATAAAACCTAAAATTGTGTGCCTAGATGATCCACGTAACACTTATTGCGCATAAACCTAAGTTGTGCCCACCTATCAATTCATAGAGCATGTAAATTTCTGCCCCCGAAGTCAGTGGCGGAGCCAAACTTTTGGTTAAGAATGTTCATATTTTCCCTTGTGCTCAATATTGCTAAAATACATACTTAATGTCACGTTAATTTGCTTAAATTTGTGTTAACATACTAGACATATATTAAATCGTTTACGTCTAATGTTCGACATGCTAAAGGCATATTACTAGACATATATTAAATCGTTTACGTCTAATGTTCGACATGCTAAAGACGTGTTAATACGCCAGAATTGAATCAAATTCATTAATAAACAGTTTAAGCATCACATGCGGTAATAAAACCTAAATTTGTGTGCCTAGATGATCCACGTAACACTTATTGCACATAAACCTAAGTTGTGCCCACCTATCAATTCATAGAGCACGTAAATTTCTACCCTCAAAGCCAGTGGCGGAGCCAAACTTTTGGTTAAGAATGTTCATATTTTCCCTTAGTGCTCAATATTGCTAAAATACATACTTAATGTCACGTTAATTTGCTTAAATTTGTGTTAACATACTAGACATATATTAAATCGTTTACGTCTAATGTTCGACATGCTAAAGGCATATTACTAGACATATATTAAATCGTTTACGTCTAATGTTCGACATGCTAAAGCCGTGTTAATACGCCAGAACTGAATCAAATTCATTAATAAACAGTTTAAGCGTCACATGCGGTAATAAAACCTAAATTTGTGTGCCTAGATGATCCACGTAACACTTATTGCACATAAACCTAAGTTGTGCCCACCTATCAATTCATAGCGCAAGTAAATTTCTACCCCCGAAGCCAGTGGCGGAGCCAAACTTTTGGTTAAGAATGTTCATATTTTTCCCTTGGGCAAAGAACTGTTTAAAAAACAAAGAAAATAAATCATTGTTGCACCTGCCAAGGTTCAAACCCGAATTGTTGATGCGTAAATGCACACTCTTGACCACTGAACTATGCTTCTCTACCTTGTCAAGGGTGTGCAACAACATGTATATAACCATAAATATCTATATTTAACCTATATACTTGGAAAAAAAATCTGACGAAGGGTGTTCATCTGAGCACCCTTCGTTGGCTGTGGCTCCGCCACTGCCCGAAGCAGTCCCCAACATTTATCATTACAACGATTGGAATAATGTTTTTACAATAATATTACAAACCAAATAAAAAAAAAAGGGGAAAGAAAAACAACTAGCTATAAAAAAATACATAGTTTAAACATCCCAACGACTCTTCGAAATCTTATAAGTGTCTATTTAAACCTGTGAGAAAATACATAATAGCAGACAAACAGGAACAAGCATCGAAATATTCCTATAGACATGTTCCTAACATGACGCAGGCAGCACGCACGGAGAATAAAATAATTGCATCAATTCAAGAACTTACCGGTAAACAGCAGTAAAATAGATAATAAGAACAATAAAGCCAACCGCTTGTACCAGTGAAATATGCAAGATGTTTTTCAGTAAACCACGAAGGAAAATCGAGAACCTTCAAAATATATATGTTGTCTTCAATTAAAAATAGCCAGTAATTCTTTTGTTTGTTTAGAATAGTGATAATTGTAAAATAAAGTCCGTCCCTTAATGAAAAGGGAGGGAGTTTATATAGTAAGAGGATTGTAAGTTAAGGTCCAATTAGCCAACTCGAAATAGGAAAAGCAATATGTAAAAATCAATCCCAATGAATCAAGGAGAACAAAAGGGAATTATATTAAGTTAATTAGATGATAAAGGAGAAGGAATGTTTTTAAATCCATCAGAATCAATTAAGGGGCAATAAATCAATTAGAAATAAACATAATCATTATTTTGCCATAAACGCCGACTCAAACAAAATTCAAGTAATAACATCTTTCAAAAACAAGCAGAAGTCAGTAATCAAATTTGTCATTTACCTTATATATCAGGTGGTGAAAGAGGAATCAGATATGCAAAGTTCATCTAAGATCATTCCAACGATTGTGGACGCTCAATAAAAATACCAACAATAGCTAAGCATGAAAAATAATCAGTTCATGAATCAATGCTCAAATCATAATTTCAGGTCAACAAGATCATACCAATATGGGCTTCTACATATGTCAAAAATACGACAATAAAACACAAATTAGAACAAAGATCGATAACTTCAAGAAGAGTGCAGAGCATGCGTTATTTAACAAACATTGGCAGACATGCAGACACAGTACTCGAAGCACACATCACCAATTTAATTTTAGGCAAGAAATTAATCACGTAAACAAATTCGGGATGAGTTCTAAAACCCATCGATTTTTTTAGATCTGGGCACGGATATGGGGGCGGACGTCGGCTGATGGCGGCGGTTCTTGGTTGCTGACTGAATCTGGATGCGAAAATGGAGGATAATGGAGGGAGGCTGGTTTGATCTTGCCGGTGGCGCTGGTGAAGCGGCTTCTTTCCGGAGCCGTTGGAATCAGTGGCGCGCCGGAGATGGTCGGTCGGCTGCATGGCGGTGGTGGCTGTTGTCACCGGCGGGAGGGGAAAACGGAGATGACGACGTTGTTGCTGCCGTCGTTGGTGGAGGTGCCATGGCTGGTGCGGCGTCGGCGCTGGTCGGGGGTGGTTCGTGATGGCGGCGCCGACAAGGGGAGGGCGACGGAGGAGAGGGACGACCGGCGATGGGGGAGGCGGCGTTGATGGTTTTGTCGTAGGGTTTTAGAGTGAGAAGAGAGATAGAGAGGGAAAGAGGAGAGAGGGGTGTTGGAGGCTGCTGTTGGTTGGAAAAAAAAATTAGGGTTAGATTTTTGATTGGTTCTAAATGGAAAGGAGGCGGATCAAATCTCAGTCGTTAGATCAATTTTGATCAACGGCTGAAATTTAAGAATATGTGGAGTTAGAATGTGGCTAAAATTGTAAGGGATTAGGCTAAAATTGTTATAGATTGAATAAATAGAGGCTAGATTTTAAATAAATTAGGCAACATTATAATCGACTGTTATTTAAATAATTATAGGAATAATAATAGTAAATAATATAATAATAAAAAATAAATAAATGATAATAATAATAATAATAGATAATAAATAAATAATAATAATAATATATAATAACAGGTTAATAAATAACAATAATCAACAACAACAATATACCCAGTGTATTCCCACCTAGTGGGGTTAATAAATAACAATAATAATAATAATAATAAATAGTACTAAATAATGAAAAACTAGGCATTGTATTTGCAAAAAATGTGAGTATGCACAATTATGTGAAAAATAATTTAATAAATATTAATGTCATATTTAAGTTTAAAAAATTAAAAAAAATGATACTAAAATATAGTAAAATAATCTATGCATTTTTCTAAATTATGAATGTGATACGTTAGTATGTATTTAATATACAAATAATGTGTAAAAAAATATTAATAATTAGAATTAAATAATTTTGATAAAATAACAGCCTCAAAGTAATATCGGGAGGTCAAAATTAGGTGTCAACAGCAGCCCCTTCGTTGTTTGAGAATGATAAAAGAATTGTCAAGCAACGAAAGTTGACGTAGTAGCCAATTTTGTCCGACCGAGGAAGATTCATTGGAGTTGAAGCGACAAGAGGTGGCTTTAAAAAGTGAAGTCGAGACTTCGATTTCAAGTCACCTATATATCTCTGGTTTTACAAGAATCGGGTCGTTTATGTTCTAGATTTAGGAATGAACAAGATTCCTAAAGAGTGCAATGATAAAGGTTGGGGCGTCAACAATGGCATCGCGGGTCAGTCAACAAGACAGAATTGAATGGAATTGGAATAGTGGCATATACAGGTGTTTGAAGATGTTGAGGTAGGTGAAGTGATGGATGAATAGATGGGGCACTATTTCCAAAATAGAAACAAAAATTATCTTTGTTTGTTATTCCTTCTCTGTTACCTGAGCCTTTACATCGTACTAAATAACAAAGGTTAGACATATAAGAAAGTAAATAATTGATAAACATAAAGTGAATGTGGAAATAAAGAAAGTGTATCTGTTGTGTTGTTGAATCAGCTGTTTTGACTTCTTGATGTGACGTTGGATCAGCTATTTGGCTTCTTGACATGACGTTGGATCAGTTGTTAGACCTTTCGATGTATCGTTGAATCAGCTGTTTGGATTTTTGATATGACATTGGATCGGCTGTTGAACCTCTCGACTTAGCATTGGATCAATTATTTGGCTTCTCGATATGACGTTAGATCAACTGTTGGACCTCTCGATGTAACGTTGGATCAGCTGTTTGTCTTCTTGATATAACATTGGATTGGTTGTTGAACCTCTCGATGTATCATTGGATCAGCTGTTTGGCTTATTGATATGATATTGGATCGGTTGTTGAACCTCTCGATGTATCGTTGGATCAGCTGTTTGGCTTCTCGGTATGACGTTGGATCAGGAGGTGAACCTCTTGATGTATCATTGGATCAGTTGTTTGGCTTCTCGTGATGGAGTAATTTGTACCTGTTGGTCCTGCCACTTTTAACTCAACTAGATAAAAATAGTTAGCACTGATATATGTGTATGCGTGGAACATTGAACAATGTAGTGAAAACAACCATAACAATAATGATAAGAAGAGACAAAAAAATGTATCTGTTGTACTTTCGGATCAACCGTTGGGTCTTCTCGTCATGATGTTGGATTGGTCGTTGGGCCTCTCGTGATAGAGTGATTGTTGTCATTTGTACCTGTTAATCCTGTACTTAAAGAAAAGTCGCCAGTCAAAAAGAAATGTGGACTTGTACTATGCTCGAATGCTCAATCGTCGTTTTCTACTCCATGAACCGTTGAAATTTGTACTCTGTCGTAATGAAATTTTTGAAGAATTCTCAAAAATTTCTGCCCCAGTTTAAAATGTAAAGCGTCTTTCATACATCATTGTGAATAGATTATTTACTCATGAAATTTTTGAGGAATTCTCAAAAATTTCTACCCCAGTTTAGTATGAAAGGCGCCTTTTGCACGTCATTGTGAATTGATATATTGTTTAATCGTGAAATTTTTGAGGTTTTCTTGAAACCTCAAAATTCTACCCCAGTTTTTGTCTTTGGAGTCTTATATTCCTGTACCGCTCAAAGAAAACATTAGTCTAAGAGAAATGGTTGTCCTACATTTGAATATCGAACCTCAATTGTAATCTGTCTTTATATGCTCGAGAGTTAGGTTAATTGGCTTGACGATTTGGAAGTGTAGGAATGTGAAAGAGAGGGGAAAAGAAGTTTTTTATTAGATAAAAACCGGACCTAGAGTGGGTTGCCTACATATTCAAATGGAATTTAGGTCAAACGTAGTTCATGAGTACAAAGAAATGTAGAGAAAACAAGAAAATGTTGCTAGCCGTAAGGCAAGTAAAATAGTGACGTAAAACAGGAACGTCAATTCATGTGATGACCTTTATGTTTCTTTTGTGAACGTCTTGGATCTTGTTGGACAGAGTAGGAGTGGATCTAACAAGCCTTGTTTTTTCGGACAGAGTAGGATCGAATCTGATGAGCCCTGTTTCGGGGACTAAAATCAGCGTGGATCTCATTATATCGATAACCTTGTGTTTGAGGTATGGATTTGATCCTTTCACTTTCAGAAGTGTCATATGCAAAAGAGAATTGCCGAGAACGAGTATGATTAATGCGAGGATGAGGAGTCATAGTGTTTTTCCTTGGGCGATGAGAAGGAGGACTGACAACTTTACAGATATTAAGCATATTTGTCATCTCGAAGATTGTCACTTGAGTTCGATGTTCAAATGCTAGACAACCTTAAAATAAGATATGTAAGGCATACAAAAATTACCACATAACACATAAATTTGAAACATAATAAATATAAAGCAGAAGTCATTCTAGGAGGAAGACTAAGCCTTAATAAGCCTTTTAGGCGTAAAGATTTGAGATCTTAATGCACGAAACATGATAGTGATAGAACATAATCTCAAATTTGCAGTTGTGATTGTAAGAAGATAAGAAAGATAGGAAATGAGTAAGGTCGACTTTCGTTGAATATCAGATTTGTTGATTCAGATCATATTATTGATTCATCCAACTCCGTACAGAAAACTAATAAAGCAGGGGAAAAGAAAGTTTTATTATGGTGAGACCGAACTCATTAAATGAGCGCCTACGTATCTATAGAGGAATCATGTCTATCGTAGTTTAAATTACATAAGCAAAGAAGACATAAGAAGAAACTGCAGAATGTAAAACTTGAAGGACTTTCAAATTATGAGAGTCTGGAGCGGAGAATCAACATGACATCCTCTACACCAATGTAGAACCTTTGCAAGTCAAGCCTAGTAAATCATTCATCATCACAATTCGACTTCACTTATCACTTTGTTGTTAATCAATGCTTGAATTTTATCTTTCAAAGCTCGACACTCTTCTGTGGTATGCCCTTTCATCCTTGAATGATAAGCACAAGTTTTAGAACGATTAAGCCATGGTGCACCTGTGTTCATGACGATTGCGGAAATAAGAGTGATATAGCCATCCATCCCCAATCTCTCATAAAGTTAAGTTATGGGCTCAACCAAAAAGATGTATTGTCTTGGTGGATTTTTTTGAAGCTTTCGTTGAGGTCTAGTGGATCGGATTGATCATTAGTTTGTTGGTGGATATTGGTAAAAAAGTGAAATGTAGTTTGATGTTGGAGCAACGAATGAAAGTGGGTACCAAACGGTTTGAGGAGGAGGTCTTGTGAAGGATTGTGGATAATAGGCTTGGACGTAATTAGAGGTTGGGTTGATTTCTAGAGTTGGGTACCATATCGGTTGAGGTTGGGGTACACTTACTTTAGGATTTAGAGGTTTGGATGTCTCATCGATGATCATCTTTCCCTTATTTTTGGATTGTGGCTTAACCAAATTTGCCTCAACTGTGAGCTTCCTTTGTAGCTTATTGTCAAACCGCCTAACAAAGTCAGTTGCCAAATGATCCCAAGAAACCCATTTTCTAATATCATTTTCTGCATACCATATCAATGTTGGACCCTTAAGTGAACTAAAAAAGAGTTTCGTCTTCAGGCTATCACTTTGTCCTATAACTGATAGCTTGTCAAGGTACTCCTTCAAATGGGAATGGGGGTTTCTCGACCCATCATATAATGGAAAGTTCATACCCTCGATTTTCTCCTTGTCTTCTTCCCTTGATTGGGATGACCTACTCATTTTAGGCCATTGAGATAGTCCTGCCTTATGGTTAGGAACCTATCCTTCCGTCTTCTTGTCCTCACTCGTATTTGTCAACTCAATAAGTGCTTCTAGCAATGCAATTAAAAATTGACTTGGGGACATAGGCGTATCATGATCAGATGCAGGTGAAGCTGACAGTATAAGGGACTCCGTGGTGTGGATGAGAGGGTTGAAGTC
This sequence comes from Capsicum baccatum var. pendulum, assembly GCA_030864225.1. Lineage (NCBI taxonomy): Eukaryota > Viridiplantae > Streptophyta > Magnoliopsida > Solanales > Solanaceae > Capsicum > Capsicum baccatum. Next base: position 218,255,959 of record CM061557.1, on the reverse strand, counting down.
TGCTTCAGGTAGCGGCTCTGGAAATCCTGGTGGCATCTCAATGAGCCTCGAATATCAGTCATTATTCCCCTAATTAGATCTATTCTTCTTCCTAACCTTCTGATGCTCGAAATAGTTTTATTTTGATGCAACCTCAAACTCTCGTGCTCAGCTTCGTTGTTGACAAGATTGATAAGCATCGCTTGACTGGTCATTTTTTATGTTCAACTTTAGTCAATCTTAGAAGAAAACATTTATAATTAGGAACAAAGAGCACGTGCGGGAGTCTAGAATAAATATTCTACTCATTTGAAAATAATGAGTTATGCTCATTCAGAGTGAATAGAAGTTATGAGAGCTCTATGTAACATAGGGATTGTGAAAGCTAGAGTACAACTAGAATATGATGATATTAATGTCCAAGAATTGTGGTAAGACAATATATGTAAACGTTAGAAGTATTAGGAAAAGAATGTCCTAGAATGATAAGTTGTACTAAAAGATAATGAATGAAACTAAAACCCTTTATCAAAGCGAGATTTAAGCCTAGGGATGATTAGCATACTAACGGATGAGTCAAGAGGATAGATTGAAGGGAAACTTTTGAATGAGCTCTAAGAGTGTATTGTAGGGACCTAACATGACAAGAATTTTAAGAGTAACGAGCTCTAAAATGAGGAACACTAAATGTGAGGAGTGACTAAGGCAAGAATGGAAACAACAAGATAGGCAGGATATCAATACATACATAGAAATACAACACATAGCAAATAATTGTAAGTCCCTTTGAGGTCATGAACCTCTTTGAACTTTGAATGAGACTAACATTCAATGCGTCAAGGGTGTCAAGGCATCCTACATTAAATGGGATGCATATTCCTTAATAAAAGAAATATGTAGCCAAGATCTAAAGGACAAGAGTGGGTTTGTGACATGGTTCCCATGGTTCCCTCAAGTGGACAACTCGAGAGTGGGAAAACTTGTGACTGTCGATGCACCGCTGATCGACCGATCCATAAGAGATTTCCTGAAGGGTGTTTTAGGAAAGAACGTTCATGCAACCACGCAACCGTTTGAGAAAAATAAATTAAAGGAGGTTCCAAGTGGAGGAAAGTATAAGCGAAATGTCAGTTATATAAAGCAGTAACATGTAGCACATAATAACATACAATAGCATGCTTTAGCAATATAAAAATAAATGTTAAAATGCATAACCAATAAAAGAAAAAATAGACATCGAGAAATATGAATAACACATAAAAAAAGAAAGAAGGAGGGACTAACATACATATATCAATTATGATATAAACAATAAAAAGGAAAAAAGGGGTAAAATAATTATAGAACAATAAGATAAAGAAAGTAGTAGAATCCCACATAAAATACAAACTCGTAATGGTCAGAACCTAAGATCCCCAGCAAAGTTGTCATTCTGTCGCGCTCCATTTTCCTCACGGAAAGCAGAATTTGACGTGACCACTCTTTTTGGGATTGTTTTGAAGGTGAAGATGTGAAGAGTCACCACCCAACGAATTAAGGTGCGCTAGGGCACCGGTCTAGGCCAACTACGAACCTATTTTGTTGTTTTAGTCTTAGTTTACCAGAGATTCAGGTAAGGGTTCAAATTACCTCGAAAGGAAGGTGTTAGGCACCTTTCGAGGTCCACAAAGGTGGTTCCCGGCCGAGTACTTTACATGGGAATTCTATGTGATCAAATAAGGTCTCTTGTTTTATTATTAATTTAATATTTAACTAAGTGATAAAATAATTAATGAACAAAACATGTTATTTTGTTATTTATAATTGTTGATTATCTAAGTGATAAAAATCATTAAAAACATATAAACAAGACGAGCGAGGAGAGAGAAATGAAATAATATATAACAAATGGGACTGCTTATATAATAAACTTAACTACCCCAAATAAGCATGTAAAGTAAATAAAAGAAAAAAAATTCGTCAAATCAAACAAAGAAACATTTTGGTCTCATTCAGATCAGAACCCCAACTTGTTTAATCATCATTCGACCCACTAGCGTAACTCTTAGACAAGTGACAATGTCATTAGTCTTACTGTCAATATCTGTTAGGATCATCACTTTCGAATGACTACCCGTCCCATCCCACCTAGGCTGGTTGTCAAATCTAAAGGCGTTCTAGGACAAGGATAAAACTAACGTCTTAGAATACCTATCGTCCCACCTATCGTCCAAGAGGCATTGGACTTTGCTATATTGATTTTGGGGTCTAGACAAAATAAAACTATATTGCCTAGGACTCAAAACACGTAACACATTGGACGTCAGGTAGCAAGTAATGTCTCACGTTAGCCTCTTGGTTATTAAAGAGTTGCTTAATGTGATTAACATGCAGAGACAAAGAATAGCCATTTTGTGTCATTAATCTATAGGCATAATAGCTAAGTGTTCAACAAGTGTTAGTATGACAAAATGTAATTGTGATTCGTGAGTGTAACAATCTGCTGTCCAGTGTTTAAAAGAGGGTGTCTAAAGTGTGGTGAACGTGTTAAGGAATTGTACCCATGAATTAAACGTTATGAACTAATGAGAACAAAATATTAAAATGCGTTAACATGACAAGGATGCATTTAAATGTGGGAGAATGAATCAACATGTAGAATATTTTATGTTTAACATATTGAAGTCACTAACGGCTGAAATTAACATGATGCCAATTATTAACATGTTGGTATTAACATTAATGTGTAGAAACGCGACTTTAACAATGCAGAAATACAGCTATAATTATGCAAAAATACAGTTTAATAGTGCAGGAATGCAATTTAATAGTGCAGAAATGCAGTTCGATAATGCAGGAACGCAGTTTAATAATGCAGAAACACAGTTTAATAATGCAGAAATAAGACTTATTATTGACATGCTGAAAATATACTAATGTGCAGGCACGTTATGTTAACACGTTGAAAGTAGTTTTAACATGCTAAAATTGACTTAAACCTAATGTTTAACATATTAATCATGCTAGAAAATATGTTAGAGACTTTTAACATATTGTCGTTTTAATGTTATCATGCTACAAATTATTAACATGCTAAAAATTATGATATTAACATGTAGAAATGTGTTAACTATACTGTTTAGCATACTGAAAATATATTAACCCATTTTGACTTAATTTAATATGCTTAACACACTAAAAATATGTTAACATGCTAAAAAACGTAATGCTAATATAATATGCTAAAAATACATTAAAATATTTTAATCTAATATGCAGAAAACACATTGACATGCTTCATGTCAAATTAATATGCTCAATATTGCTAAAATACATACTTAATATGAAGTTATTATGCTTAAATTTGTGTTAACATACTAGACATATATTAAATCATTTACGTCTAATGTTTGACATGATAAAGACGTGTTAATATGTCGGAATTGAATCAAATTTGTTAATAAATAGTTTAAGCGTCGTATGCGGTAATAAAACCTAAATTTGTGTGCCTAGATAATCCACATAACACGTATTGCACATAAACTTAAGTTATGCCCACCGATCAATTCATAAAGCATGTAAATCTCCGCCCACCAAAACAGTCCTCAATATTTATTATTACAATGATAGAAATAATGTTTTTACAATAATATTACAAACCAAATAAAAAAATAAGAGGAAAGAAAAACAACTAGCTATAAAGAATACATCGTTAGTTTAAACATCCCAACGACTAATCGAAATCTCATAAGTGTCTCTTTAAACCTGTGAGACAATACATAATAGCAAACAAATAGGAATACGCATCGAAATATTTTTATAGACATGTTCCTAACATGACACAGTCAGCACGCACAGAGAATATAATAATTGCATCGATTTGAGAACTTACCAGTGAACAGCAGTAAAAGAGATAATAAGAACAATAAAGCCAACCGCTTGTAACAGTAAAATACGCAAGATTTTTTCAGCAAACCATGAAGAAAAATCGAAGATTCTTCCAAATATATATGTCTTCTTCAATTAAAAATAGCTAGTAATCCTTTTGTTTGTTTTAGAATAGTGGTAATTGTAAAATGAAGTCCGTCTGGTAATGAAAAGAGAGGGGGTTTATATAGTAAGAGAGTTGTAAGTTAAGGTCCAATTAGCCAACTCGAAAAAGGCAAAGTAATATGTAAAAATCAATCTCACCTAATCAAGGAGAACAAAAGAAAAATATATCAAGTTAATTGGGGGGTGAAGGAGAAGGAATGTTTTTAAATCCATCAAAATCAACTAAAGGGTCAATAAATCAACTAATCATTCCCAAATCAATCCAACAATAAAGGAAAGCATATGTTTAGAAAAATTATTTTCCTTAGTTAAGTAAGTGAAATAAATTAGATACAAATTTATCATAAATAGAGGAGTAAGTAAAAAAAATACTAATTTAAATGAGAATAAATAATGACAGAAACACGTATTAACATCAGTATTTACCATATATGTTTCAAGTTAATTGACAAATCATAAGGCAATTAGTCACACTAATCAAACTAAGTCAATTCCACCAATACACCGGATCAATTATCAGTTAGAAATAAACATAATCAATATTTTGCCATAAACGTCGACTTAATCATAATCCAAGTAATAACATCTTTAAAAAACAAGCAGAAGTTAGTAATCAAATTTGTCATTTACCTTATATATCTGGTGGTGAAAGAGGAATCAGATATGCAGAGTTCATCTAATATCATTCCAACGATTGTGGACACTCAATAAAAATACCAACAATAACTAAGCATGAAAAATAATTAGTTCATGAATCAATGCTCAAATCATAATATTTCAAGTCAATAAGATCATACCAATATGGGCTTCTACATATGTCAAAAATACGAAAACAAAACACGAAATTAGAGCAAAGATCGATAACTTCAAGAAGAGTGTAGAGCATGCGTTATTTAACAAATATTGATAGACATGCAGACACAGTACTCGAAGTACACATCACCAATTTTAGTTTTAGGCAAAAAATTAATCATGTAAATATCTCGAGATAAATTCTAAAACCCATTGATTTTTTAGATCTGGGAACAGAGATAGGGGCGAAAGACGGCTACTGACGGCGGTTCTTGGTTGATGACCGAATCTGGATGCGAAAATAAAAAAGAACGGATGGAGGTTGGTTTGATTTTTCCGGCGGCGTTGGTGAAGCGGCTGCTTTCCGACGCCATTGGAAGCAGTGGCGTGCTGGAGATGGCTGGTCAGCTGCATGGCGGCGATGGCTGTTGTCACCGGCGGGAGGGGAGAACGGAAATGACGACGTTGTTGCTGCCGTGGTTGGTGGAGGCGCCACGGCTGGTGCAGCGGCAACGCTGGTCGGGGGTGGTTCGTGATGGCGACGCCGACAAGGGGAGGGCGATGGAGGAAAGGGACGACTGGCGATGGTGGAGGCGACATTGATGGTTTTGTCGTAGGGTTTTAGAGAGAGGAGCATGAAAAATAATTAGTTCATGAATCAATGCTCAAATCATAATATTTCAAGTCAATAAGATCATACCAATATGGGCTTCTACATATGTCAAAAATACGAAAACAAAACACGAAATTAGAGCAAAGGTCGATAACTTCAAGAAGAGTGTAGAGCATGCGTTATTTAACAAACATTGATAGACATGCAGACACAGTACTCGAAGTACACATCGCCAATTTTAGTTTTAGGCAAGAAATTAATCATGTAAACATCTCGAGATGAGTTCTAAAACCCATTGATTTTTTAGATCTGGGAACAGAGATAGGGGCGAAAGACGGCTACTGGCGGCGGTTCTTGGTTGATGACCGAATCTGGATGCGAAAATAAAAAAGAATGGATGGAGGTTGGTTTGATTTTTCCGGCGGCGTTGGTGAAGCGGCTGCTTTCCGGCGCCATTGGAAGCAGTGGCGTGCTGGAGATGGCTGGTCAGCTGCATGGCGGCGATGGCCGTTGTCACCGGCGGGAGGGGAGAACGGAGATGACGACGTTGTTGCTGCCGTGGTTGGTGGAGGCGCCACGGTTGGTGCAGCGGCGACGCTGGTCGGGGGTGATTCGTGATGGCGACGCCGACAAGGGGAGGGCGATGGAGGAAAGGGACGACTGGCGATGGTGGAGGCGGCATTGATGGTTTTGTCGTAGGGTTTTAGAGAGAGGAGGGAGATAGAGAGAAAGAGGAGAGAGGGGTGTTGGAGGCTGTTTTTGTTGGAGAAAAATTAGGGTTAGGTTTTTGATTATTTTTAAAAGAAAAGGAAGCGGATCAAATCTCAATTGTTAGATTAATTTTGATCAACAACTGAAATTTAAGATTATATGGAGTTAGAATGTGGCTAAAATTGTAAGGAATTAAGCTAAAATTGTTATAGAATGAATAATTAAAGGTTAGATTTTAAACAATTAGGCTACATTATAATCTGTTGTTATTTAGATAATAATAGAAATAATAATAGTAAATAATATAATAATAATAATAAATAAACAAATAATAATGATAATAATAATAGATAATAAATAATAACAATAATATATATATAAAATAATAATAATAATAATAATAACAATATATATAATAACAGAGTTAATAATAATAATAATAATAATAATAATAATAATAATAATAATAAATAGTACTAAATAATGAAAAACTAGGCATTGCATTTGCAAAAAAATGTGAGTATGCACAATTATGTTAAAAATAATTTAATAAATATTAATGTCGTATTTAAGTTTAAAAAATTATAAAAAGGATACTAAAAGAAAATAAAATAATTTATGCATTTGTCTAAATTATGAATGCGACACTTTAGTATGTATTTAATAGAAGAATAATGTGTAAAAAAATATTAATAATTAGAATTAAATAGTGTGAAAAATAATTTGACCAATTGGTAACAGAAGATTCCAAATGTTTGTTAACTGAGGCGAGGAAAAGTATTTTCACCAATATAGAAGATTCCAGATATATTTTATTAACTGAGATGAGAAATTGAGCAGAAATAAATAGAAGAACACGAAAGTAGTGAAGATTCTAGATATTTACTGGAGGCCTGAAGTTGGGCAACAAGGTAATACAAGTTATAATAAGCGCGTGAACAATATTTCCACCAATTGGTAACAGAAGATTTCAAATATTTCTTAACCGATCGAGGTGAGAAATTGGGCAGCAAGGAAAGAGAAGAACTTATAAGCGTGAAAAATAATTTGATCAGTTGGTAATTCTAGATATTTATTAACTGAGGCGAGAAGTTGGGCAGCAAGGAAATAGACGAAACTTCTAAACGTGAAAAATATTTTCACCAATTGGTAGCAAATTATTTCAAATATATCTTAACCGATGCGAGAAATGGGCAGCAAGGATATAGTAAGAACTTATAAGCATGAGATAATTTCACCAATTGGTAGCGGAACATTCCAAATAATACTTATTAACTGATCAGGTGAAAAATAGCGCACGGTAATATAGAAGGATTGTAAGTATGAAATTGTGAAACATATTATTTATTTGTATACTGAAGTATGATTATACAACAAGACAAAATAAGTTTAACAAGCACGACATAATTCTGAATTATTACATGATACAACCCAAATAAGAAGATAATCAAACATCATCATCTACTATATAATAAAATTATCTCTAGTTCTTGGGAACCCAGACAATGTGATCTTGAGGAAGGAAATGGCAAACAGGAACAGATCCAGGTTTAACCTTAAGCACTTTGAAAGCCAAATGCTTAGGATTCCATGCTGATGTGTCTTTGTGACAAACAGCCACAGCTTTAGCCTTTGTTCCATCAGCACCAACTAATGAGACCATGTAGGACTCTGTTGTCTCTGTTTTGTGACAGTAGAATACTGCATATGCATAGTTTTGTTTGTGGCAAACTACTGATTTCCCATCATTGTTGTCGTTTCCCATTTTCTTGGCTCCTAGGATTGTGTATTTTTGCAATTGAGTATTTTCCTTGTCTGTCTCTGTTGCTAATGGTTGCACTTTGTTTCCTAACTTTGATGTGCTGAAATCAACCATGGATTCTAATGAAGTTGCACAGTACTTCTCCTCTCCTTCAACACCTATTAGAACATAAAATAATGAAAAAGTAAGAAAAACGACTTTGAAGCGTGAAAAAAAACTTAAAGAGATATTATTAATATATTATTTGGGCAAATATAAACAATTAAGTCCCTTTAGGATACAAGAAGGTTGTTGTATACTGCAAATTAACTTAGATAGCCATTTCGAAAAGTATATTACTGTAGTATGAATCTATAGAGTTGAAAGAAGACTACTAGAATAGCAATTTTATTTCAGACTTGCTTGATTAGTTTAGACTTATATTTACATTTTATATTTAACTTCATGTTTAAAATAAACTTAAGAATATCGGAACATATAATCAAAGTTTACTTCAAAAAATTTGAAGATGTTACTATACTTATTACAAACTAAAAGTTTAGGAGTAAGTTTAGTTGTGTACATCAATTAATGGCTTATAATTTTTGTACACTATCAGGTTATATGCAACCACAACTATTCGTAAAGTCTATCATTACTTGGAAAATAGACAGATAATATTCTGCTACACGATAATGATAAAATTGCATTTATATTTTTAGGAAAATTTATGCAATTACTATGTATACCTGGTTCTTCACATTCTTGGACGGTCTGTTTCATGGCCTGAGCCTCTTCAGAGTTTGGATCCACAGAAAACTGGTTCAGAATTTCCGGCATCTTTTTTGAACTAAAGGGAGTAGAATCTGCTACTTGACGAGGCAAGAAAGCAGCACCATTTGCAGTTTTCACAAACTGCAACTTCATGTTACTCCCTTGGTGCAAATCCTTTTCTTGGAAAAACAATGCCACATTGGGATTATCATGAAGTTGATCATCTTTAGCTGCATAATTGTAAACAAACGGTGAACCTACGCCGACGTAGACTGGCGGCTTCCCTTTGTGGCCAGGGGTGGTGACACCAACTCCTCCTTTGCCAACGCCTACATGAGTTCCACGCGGGGTGTTTACGTTAACGCCTTTGTGACCAACGTTGACGTTGGTGCCACTGCCAGATTTACTCTTTCCTGTGTGAACACCAACGCCTTTATGGCCGACGTTGACGTTTGTTCCACTGCCGGAGTGATGACCCTTTCCGGCGTTCACGTTTACTCCACCTTTGCCTACTTCAACTGAAGTGCTTTTGTCCTCTGTCAATCCTACAAAAATAGCTGCCAAACATTAATAATTATTTTCACTAGCTAAAATATATACTATTACTTATTACTTATAAAATACTGTATATTATATTATAGTATTATAATTATAGTTATTAATGGTGTAATTTTAAAAAATAGGTTATTTATAAAATAATTACGAGCAATTTTTTTCTAAAGAGCATTGACGTAAAAATAGATACTAACTTGTCATCACAAATTAAACTACAGTAATAGTTTAATTATACAAGTAAATATCTTTCTTATTAAGTATTAAGTGGGTAAATGATTTATTACCTCAAGTTCAACTACACTGGTAATAAAGTTTAAGAAAATTATATTATATCAATCTATATTGCTTAAAAGATATCAATGTTTTGTCGGACTTTTGGTAATTCTAATTTCTTAAGAGTAGTGTTTAGGGATTTTTAATAAGTAATATTTTCCACCTAAATGCTTGTTACACTATCAAATCATATAAACATAATTATAAATCTTATCGTAATAAAAAGTTTGGTGGTAACGTGAAAAAGGGGGTTAGTAGCATGTTAGTGTTACATAATTAAATTGTATTTTTAAAACACCATATTTTTCTTTTTAGAAAACATCCAAAAATGATTATATTAACCTGCTGACAACATAAGCAAAGATTAAACCAAGTAATTATAGACTACTTACCAGAAGGCAGCAGAGATTCTTTGATTGCCTTAGGCATGGGAGTATTAGGCAGTTTAGTATTCCAATATGTTTCTCCGGTCGATGTAGGAAGAGCTGCATAACTTGCCACTAGTGCCAACTGAAGTATTAACCAAAAAATAAAAACCATTAGCTTCTTTTTTAAAATAAATTATATACAAATTAACATTGTCATGTGTAGCTTCTCGATGAGAAATGATAATAAGTTAGTACTCAGTACTCACTGAAAGATATGTAAGGATATGAAGGAACTTCAACTCCATCGTTGGACTTAAATAAGCAAAGAAAAAAAGAAAAAGAATTCTAATTGTGAGAGGATAAATGGATTACTAATAAGTTAAAAAGTAAAGTTGTGATGGAAAGATGAGACGTTTGGAGAACTATTTATAAGCAAACAATATTATGGGTATATTACTACAGCTATTTAGTACTCCAGAAGAGTAAAAGAGTGAGAAAAGCAACACTTCACCAATCTCAATTAATTTACTTCCACCTGTTTTTTCTGCCTTCCGCCCATTCAGAGCATTCAATGCGATTCAGATAATTTGTACCGAGTCAACTTGAATTGTGATGGCATGATTAAAATTAATTTATTCTTAATTGAAGCTCTCTATTTGAACCCTTAAAATAGTAAACAATATTATGGGTATATTGCTCCTAAAATGGATTTTACAATATATGAATTCGAATTAAATTGTGTTCCGATATAAATAACTGATACCAGATGAAAAACAATAGGAAAAAAATAATTTGTAGGTACGTAACTCATGTGGAGTTCCCATCAGAAGGTTGGGAGCTTGGAGGTTGGCTGGTACTTGATATTGTACGTACCCCAGTTTGTGACATCCTTTCATTTCACATGTACACATTTCTCTCAACGATTCAAATATACTTCCCCTCCACCGTCTTATTAATTACGGAATTGATGTATCATATTTTTTTTTCTAGTCAATTTTTTCAAAAAATATGTATTATCTCTTCTATTTTATTCTTAAGTATATAGTTTTATTATTATATAAATTAGTATAAGTATCCGCGTGATGCGCGAAATATTTTTTTTTAAGAATATCATTAAAAAAATAATAACTTATTCTTTTGAACTAATAAACTGTTTAAAAATTTTAATTATATCATATTAACATATTTTAAATTGATTATAAAATACAAAAAATAATTATTAATATTGAAATTAGTTATCATAGTCGCAATTATTTTAGATGTATGAAAATGATGAAATTGGTATTCTTATATAACTATATTTTGTTAAATCATAATTATTATTTTGTCATTGGACTTTTATATTTATATTTTAAACTAATTAAGATACGTGATTACATGTTTTCTTTCATTTCTAATTTTAATTTTTTGGTCTATCGATTCAAAATCAACAACTAACTACATTAAAAGTAATTAATTTCTCTAATTAAATTTTTTTTTATTTAAAATTTTACCATTCTCAACTAAAAACTATGCACATACAATTTATAATATTGTTCATCACAAAAAATATATATATAAAACTTTGTTTCCAAAAGACCCCCCCCGCGCACACACACAAAAAAGATAAAAAAAAATTACCTCCGCCATCCGCTTTAGCCCCACACTCTAAAAAACTCCTACTCAAACTATACCAAAAAATTTAAGATAAAGTACGAAAGATGATTTAGAATTATTTCAAAAGTATAATTATAAATATGAGATTTGATTACTCTTCTTTTGACTCTTCAAATACTTCAAATTATTTTATCATAGTTTTAAATTAAAATATTATACAATTTATTAAATGATGTAGAAGCAAATTTTCTAATAAAACTTGTTTGTCCTATAATTTATCTTTAGGTGACTTTTCATTGTTTATTCTACAGTTTATCCTTAGGTAAGTAACTGTGATTAAAAAAAAAGAATTAATGCTAATGATAAAAAATATTAAAATAATTAAAAAGCTAAATAAGCATGACAACATACCTTAATAGTTATTTATATATAGAAATTTGATGAGCAATATTACGTATAACTTTTTATTTACTTTCATAAATTGCACACAAAAAAATATAAATTAAACATAATTCACAAAGATTTTTTGATTAAATTATTAACACTTTTGTTAAATATATTTTTGAATTAGATGACTCAAACAATTTTCATTTTGGCAGCAAGAAATTGCCTAATTTGATAAACAATAGATACCTAACAATTTTTTTTTGAAAATTTTAAATTTATTTAAAGGTGAACAACTATATAAAATATGAAAGATAAAATAGCATTTATAATTTAGAAGAGATAAGTTTGGAATAATAAAAATCTATTAGAACTCTTCAACTATGGATTTCTATTTTTAAGAAAATGAAATTCCCTTTTTGTTTTAAAAAAAAATAATGTATTTCAAATTCAAGATTTTAAATTTTGTTAGAATCTTAGAAAGATAAGATTCTAAAATTTTATAATTATCTTACAGTTTATATATTTTGAATTTGAAAAAAAAATTGAAATTAATGATATCAGCTCGGTATGTTCTATAATAAAAATTAATGAAATAAAATAGAATATTTCAAATTAATGTTATCGATTTTAAAATATTAATATCAAATTATTTTAACTTTTTTTTCCCTTTTATTCTCTTTTGGCATTTTATATTTAAAAATTTAATTTTTCCCTTCTATTATTATTATTATATCCCACGTACTGCTACATCTTCTACTATTTTTTTGTTGATAAACTTCTACTAATTATTATTACTTATTCTACTATATATTCTACATACTACTACTATTACTAATTGTATTATTTCAATAATATTTTTATTTTTCATTAATATGTAAATAAATTAAATTTAATATATTTTATAGAATTTATATTTAAAAGAGATAAGTTTGAGATAGTAAAAGTCTATTAGAACTCTTCAATTATGGATTTCTAATTTTAAGATAATGATTTTTTTAAAAGGGATAATGTATTTCAAATTCAAGATTTTAAAATTTATTAGAATCTTAGAAAGATAAAATTCTAAAATGTCATGATTATCTTATAATTTAGATATTTGAATTTGCAAAAAATATATTTGAAATTAATGATACCAATTAGGTGTTTTCTATAATAAAAATAAACAAAATAAAAAAAATATCATCTATTGGGTTGAGATAAAACTAAAAATCTAAAATTATAGAGGTAGTTGTATAAACTCAAAATTATAATCTGGATAGAATATATTTTTTAATATTTTTTTTATCTTTTCCTAATATGTAAATAAATTATATTTAAATAAATTTTATAGCATTTAAATTTTAAAAGAGATAAGTTTGAAATAGTATGTGTTTATTAGAATTCTTTAAGCTAATGATAATTTTTTAAAAAAAGAATCTAATATTTTCAAATTCAAATATTCCTATCTTTTAATTAAAAAACATTTCTACTCTTACCATGTTTTTTTTTCTCAAGTTAAAAGCAATACAACTTATGTATTACTACTACTATTATTTATTATTTTTTATTTTTATAAAGAGAATATAGAAAAAACACTCAAAATAGAGTGTCAAAATATAAAACAAAGTGGGGGGGGGGGGGGAGGGGGGGCGTTGGGCCACAGGTGGCAAAAGAGTTTTAAAATGAGGTGTAGGTGACACAAGTCTTAATAATTGAGTAGAGGTGACAATTACTTAATTATGGTTTAAGAAAGTTTAAAAAATTTTAAAATAACCCACAAGTTTTTAAATTTACACTTTGATTCAAATGTTAGTTAATATATAACGGGGAACAAAGGGAAAAGAACATCATTTTCTCTCTCCTCATCCGTTGTTATTTTCTCTCTCTTCGCGATATTTGTTGTTTATTCTTGCTGCTGCTTTATTCATCATCTTCTGATTCATTATCATCATTTTATACTCCATTATCATCTTCAGATTCCTCTTGTTGACCATTGTTGTTGTTATTGTTGTTGCCCCAGCTGTTGCTCTTTAACCAAATTCTTATTACAAATTTTATTTCGTAAATCACTTTCAACTTTGAAATTTACTTGAGAGGAGACTTTGGTAAGTCAGATTATGCTTTTTAGTTGAATCTGGGTAACTGCTAGTGTGTTGTTTTTTCAACAATAGTTTGTACGGGAACATGAATGCAATACAAGAGCAATCTGTTTAAACAAATCCATTATCCGCGGCACCAGATAAATGTTCTGTTGTAACAGTAAACTCATGTTGGATTCATGTTTAAGGGTTCTAGGTGTCCCTAATATAAATCGAATAGATGGGTATTCTGCTGCACCAGATTAGTAATCTGTTTTAACAGATAAATAATCTGTTTCATCAGATTACTAATATGTTTTGAACAACAAAATACAGCTTCTGTCACACACAAAACCTAACAGATAACTCATATGTTCTGCTATTGATACTGGAATCAAATTATTTCTTAATTGTAGACATATCATTCGTTAAGAAATAGAAATAGACAACACGAAAATTAAATAAGAAATAAAAAGTCAAGTGCATCAAACATATTTTTTTATAAAACAAACAAAAAAATACATAGATAAAAGAAAAAAAGCTTAATTATTACTATCATCATTATTAGCATCATTATTATTTGTATGGCCAGCCGGCCAATCTTCAACGGGCAACAGCAGCGCCCTCCTCAGCCTGCGGATCTCCCGCAGCATCCTTACTCTGACTGCAGCCAACTCCCAATGCAAGTCATGAACCTTCTTCTGCAGTTCCCGCATAGTGTCTCGTAAAATAGCGACATCCCACACAGGATCAGACATATCTAGAAAACGCTTAAGTTGACAAAACACGCGTAAAAACAAAAGTAAGAAAAGAAAGAATTCGAATGTAATGTAATGTAATATACAATAAATATTTACACAAAAATCAAGAAAACAACTTATCAGAGACAAGAAAAAGCTATCAAGTCCTTGAAGAGAAAGTAATTGAAGGTGTAACAAGAGCAAGGAATAAATAGTGTGTAGTAGATTGAACGACTGAGTAAGGAGGGACCTATTTAGAAAGGATTTAACTTGAATAAGTTAGACAAAAAATCGAAACTGTTCACCTCCATTTATTAATGACATTCTTGATTACTGTAAAAATTTATGACTTAATTAAATTAATCAATATTATGCTAAGTCATGACTTTTCAGCTTTATTATTAATAATAATTAGTTCTTTTCAGGAACCATTTTGTTTTACACTGAGTTAGACAACAGCTAATATATCTGTTGCATCAGATAAATCATCTGTTATAATAGATATATCATCATTTGCAATAAATAGATAACCTGTTGCATCAAATAATATAGCTGTTGCAACATATAATAGATATATTTTTTAAAAAAAATAAATTATCTTTATGACATTCAAATTTTCTGAATTTTTAATGATATAAATTAATAAAGCAGATTTAAAGGCACAACTGTTCACCTCCATTATTAATGATATTCTTGATCACTGTAAGAAGTTATGACTTAATTAAATTAAACAATATTGTGATAAGTCATGACTTTTTAAATTTATTATTATTAAAATAATTAGTTCTTTACAGGAACCGTTTTTTATTTACACTGAGTTGGACAACAGACTATATATCTATTGCATCAGAAAAATCATCTGTTACAACAGATATATCATCCGTTGCAACAAATAGATAACTTGTTGCATAAGATAATATATCTGTTGTAACATATAATATATATATTTTTTAAAAAAAATAAATTATCTTCATGACATCCAATTTTTTTGACCTTTTAATTATATAAATTAATAAAGAAGATTTAAAGACACAACTGTTCACCTCGATTTATTAATGTCATTCTTGATTACTGTAAAAAGTTATGATTTAATTAAATTAATCAATATTGTGATAAGTCATGACTTTCCCGCTTTATTATTATTAATAATGAGTTCTTTCTAGGAATTATTTTTTTACACTGAGTTGGACAACAGATAATGTATCTGTTGCATAAGATAAATCATCTATTACAACAGATATATCATCATTTGCAACAAATAGATAACCTGTTGCATCAGATAATATATCTATTGCAACATATAATATATATATATTTTTTTTAAAAAAATAAATTATCTTCATGACATCCAAATTTTTTGACTTTTTAATTATATAAATTAATAAAGCAGATTTAAAGGCTCAACTGTTCACCTCCATTTATTAATGACATTCTTGATTACTGTAAAAAGTTATGACTTAATTAAATTAAGCAATATTCTAATTATGTCATGACTTTTCAGCTTTATAATTTTTAAAATAATTAGTTCTTTCCAGCAACCATTTTTTTACACTGAGTTGGACAACAAATTATATATCTTTTGCATCAGATAAATCATTTGTTACAACAGATATATCATCTGTTGCAACAAATAGTTAACCTGTTGCATCAGATAATATATTTGTTGCAACATATAATATATATTTTTTTAAAAAAAAAATTATCTTCATGACATCCAAATTTTCTAAATTTTTAATCATATAAATTGATAAAGAAGATTTAAAAACAAGAATATTTCTGGTGAATTTTTTACGGTTTAAATTGTGTTTATCATTTATTTCCTTATTCTTTTCTGTGAAAAGAAATGACTTAATTAAATCAAGCTGGTGGTGAGTTTTTTATTATTGTGTCAAGTCATGACTTTTCAGCTTATTAAATTTAAATAACCTTTTTCTCAATTTAAAAATCGAATACACCTGGTTTTCAATAATCGTTCCGTTTCTTTAATAACCATTTTTATTAATGGAGTTATGGCAACAGATTGTATATCTGTTGCATCAGATAACCCATCTATTCGAACAGATATACCATCTGTTGCTATAAAAAGACCATCTGTTTAAGGAGCTTTTTTTATTTCTTCTAACTGATTCATCAGTCACAACAGATGAAAAATTTGATGCATCAGAAGCATTTTTTATTTTTGTTTGTTGAATGTGTTTAGACAAAAGTCACAATCATGACTATTCATTAAATTTTTTCTTAAAAATCATATCATCATATATCTTAATTAAATTAATCCAATGTTGTGACTTTTTTAAATTAAATAATCTTTCTTTTACGATTATAATATCATTTAGTTCCTTATTATTTATTAACGAACCATTTTTAGGAAAATTTCTCATCATGACTTTCACCACCATCTGTTGCCACAAGTGCTCAATCCCTACCTCCAACCGCCGACACGTTGAGACTATGGAATAAATAGAATGATAATTAAATATTGAATAAGAATTAAAAATTCAAAGTCGACCAAACCAAACCAAACATATACATATACATGATTTTTTTTGAATCGCTTATAGGTAGATCGGATATAAAAAAGAAAAATATATACGCTAAAAGAAAGAAAAAACATAACCTAATTATTATTATTATTATTATTATTATTATTATTGTCAAATTGACAATTTTCACCCGGCAGCAGCTGGGCCCTCCTCAGCCTTGCTCCGAAGTCGGCCAAATCCCTCTGGAGTTCATCAAACTGTCTTTGAAGTTCCTGCCGATATGAACCTTCTTGTACGAATCTGGATCAGCCATATTAGTATTGTTTGTAAGTATTGTAGCATGAACGAGTGAGTGAGGAGGCCAGAGGGACCTATTTATAAAATGATTGAATTGGAAGGGACTGGACATTGTCAAACAAAAAGTCACGACTGTTCATATCCCTTAATTAAATAAAATTGGTGCCTTTTCGAATATGTGAACTAAAAAAAACAGATCTAAATACAACATTTTATCTTTTTTCTTGTATTTTGAAAAGAGAGTTTGATAATCTGTTGTAAAATATATTCCACTTTTCAAATAACTTGCAACATATGGATAATATGTTGCAACAAATGGATATATCAGTTTGCTTTTCCATCAGTTGTGGCGTCTGTTGCACTTGCTAGTCATCTGTTTATTCAATTTCATCGAGAGTAATCGATTTTTCTAAACACTTCTTGGCCAAACTCAATTTTTGCTCTTGGATTATTTTTTGTTTTTTTTTTTGCATCCTTCAACCAAATTAATTTTTGGCTATTGGATTGATGGCAAAAATTAAATTTGGAGGCCAGCTTGAAGGATGCAAAGAAAAAAAAAGAAGCAATCCAAGAGCAAAAATTGAGTTTGTCCAAGAAGTGTTTAGAAAAATCAATTGCTCTCGATGAAATTAAATAAATAGATGACTAGCAAGTTGCAACAGATGCCACAGCTGATAAAAAAGCAAACTGATATATCCATTTGTTGCAACATATTTTATATATGTTGTAAGTTATCTGATAGGTGAAATATATTTTGCAACAGATTACTAATCTGTCTCTTTTCGAAATACAATAAAAAGATAAAATATTATATTTAGATCCATTTTTTTTAATTTACATATAATCGAAAAGTTACCAGTTTTATTTAATTAAGGGATCTGAACAATCATGGTTTTTTGTTTGACTAAGTCAAGTCACCACCACTTTTAATTCAATCATTTTGCCATTGTGGTTGTTAAGCTCAGTATAGAGCTCTTGATCTTTTGTGAGTTTGTCAACGAGGACCATTCACTTTCTTTCTTGGCAGCTTTCTTATAATACTCCTCTTGGTCCTTCTTAGCTCTACTCAAGGTCAAGGAGAAGTATGGAAGGTTCACTTTGAGTTTTTCCAAGGCAATCGCTCTCTCGGCTGATAAATCCTATGCTGCAACATATATGGATAATGCAGCACTCAATGCAGAACAGTTTTCTGGTAGAAGCAAGTCTTGAGAAGAATAATCAGTAATCTGTCGATATCAGCTTTCGTTGTGTCAAGCAGTTCTGTTGATATCTTGTCTTCTACAGAGAAGATTGATCAGCAGAAAAACCAAGAGATTGAGATCATTTTATCTGTTGACTAACTCGAGAAAAGACATCTTCTGGATTATCAAACTTCACAGGGCAGTCTGGTGGTTCAATAACATCAGATGTCTTGTTTTTGGTATTAGCTAATGATGGGGAGACTCTGCCTTCCTCACCATCCTGAAAAGAAAAAGCACTCAAAATTAGATGGAGTATCTCTACATAACGAAACAAGATGAACTAAATCTAGCATTCAGTTTTTTCTTCCAATTCCCTTCCCCTTTTTATCTTCTCACCTTTGTCAGATCCAATTTTTTTCCGGATACTTAATAATGCCTTGGAAATTGCTTTCTTTCTCCTATTAGCCTTAATCTCCAATGGAGTAAATGAAACTGAAATCCTCTTTGATCGAATGACACTACTGTTATATATCAATTCCTTTACATCAACAGTTAATGCATTAACAGTATTAATCACACCATCATGTTTCTCCTTACACTCTTCACATTTGCATGCACAAGATAAGTAAGGAGGGGCAAGATTGATAATTCTTCTACCATATAGAGGACAACATATCCATCATGCAAAAGTCTACACCGTCGCCAGAAATGCTTGCCACAACGAAAGTCTATAGAAGGCATGACAAATAAACATGAGCAACATCCAACATTAAATCTTAACAAGGTATTAGAACCATATTCATGGTCCCTCAGCCTTATTAGTTCGGACCTACCAAACTTAAGTGTAAAATTACAAATATCTTGTTTGAATGATCTATGACTAATCAATAAAAATAACATTCACAAAATCAGTGTACTCTATGTGTGTTTCCACGATAACATTATCAGTAATATATACCTCCCACATATGAAGTGGTTCCATCTGCATGCAGCTTATTCCTCCGAACCTATCTTTACTGCAGCCTCTTGTGATGGTCAGGCAAAAGTTGATCAACTTTCAGTTCCTTTTATATCTACAAAGAAGAAAGAAAAAATTTATGTCACAAAAAGAAAATTATCCTTCTGTTGCAACAGATGTAGAGTCTGTTGCATCAGATGAGGAGTCTGTTGCGCCAGATGTGGAGTCTGTTGCGTCAGATATGGAGTCTGATGCAACAGATATAGAGTCTGTTGGAATACATAGCAACCTTTCTGGTGGTTTGATTTGTTCCAACAGTTGCTCCGTCTGTTGCAACATCAATAATTGCATAAACTACAAACAACAAATAAAAAATATCAACAACAAAGAAAACAATATTTGTTCCAACAACATCATCAACAACAAAGAAGCATACATCCTATGTTCCAACACCATCAAAAACCATGTACGGACCCACATGGAGTCCTTCGGGTGCGCGAGCACTGACTAAACTCGTATCGAACTTTATATATGTATATGGAAATTAAGAAAAAACGTATATAATCTAATCAGTAAGCACCCATAGTAAGAGTTGTTTGGTTAGCCTAGTTGTTGTTTATGGGTGCTTAAGGCTATTTATTTCTTTTGGTCTTGAGTTCAATTCCCACTCAGCACATATTTTTTTAATTTTAGTAACCTACTCTTCTCTCCTTATTCACTTCAAACTTTCTTTTGTTTGTTTCTCCCTTACTCCTTGTGTTGATTGTTCGGACTCCACTATTTTTAAGCTAAGAAGCACCCATCGTCTTAAAAACCTGGATCCACCACTGTCAACAACACCACACCACAAATTCCAACAACGCCAACCCCACCAACAACATCAATAACAGCATCAACAACAAAGAAATAAATAAAATACATAAAAAAAAATAATACTGCTTATAAGGCTTTTAAACTTCTCCCAACAGATGACTTTTTTTCGCATCTTGTAATAAAAATTCTCTGTTCGTTTATTCAACAATTAAAAGTTCCTTCAAATTTTTTAAATAAATATGATATGGAAAAATGGTAATTAAATAAAAAAATGTAAACAATTTGCAAGAAGAAGACGAGAATGAAAGAGCTATAGTGAATCATATCATACCTTAATATCAAAAGGGGGTCAAAACAGCAATTTCAGTCGAGGAATCTAAGATATGGATATCAATCGATTTAGATCCGAACAAAAATTTATGAGAAAGAGGAGAAAAAAAGGTTTTGATAACCCTAAAGAGGATAGAAAGAAAAAAGATGAGAGATTTAGGGATGAAGGAGAGGAGAGATGAGATAATTCTAATTTATAGATGTACTACCCTTAATATTAAATGACTAAACAAAGTGTATTTATTCAAATTTATATTTTCAAAGCATAATTAATAAGGCTAATTTGGTAGTAAAATAAACCCCTAATTAATTTCTTAATAGGTGTGCCAAGTCAATATGAAACGGAAGAAGTATTAGGGGTTTCAATATTCATTAATTAATATTCACTAATAATTTGAGCGGCACGAGAAAAAATATGGGTGACATTGAAAAGACAGGACAAGACTACTCAATGAGATTTTTGAGTTATCCAAGAAACATTTTTACCGCCTTTAGTAGTACTACTACTTTATCTACTCGGACATTAGCTTGCTTTAAAATTAAAAGAAAGAAGAGATTTTCATACAATATGTCATCTGTTGCAATAGATTTAAATATTTGTTTACAAAATCCCAACAGCTCAGTCATCTGTGACAACAGATGGAAATGTCTATTTGATAACTAAATCAGAAACATCATCTATTACAACAGATATCAATATTTGTTTGAAAATTTCCAACAGCTCAGTCATCCGTCATAACAGATGCAAATGTCTATTTGATAATTAAATTAGAAATGTCATTTGTTGCAACAGATATTATTATCTTTTTGAAATTCTCCAATAGCTCAATTGTTTGTTGCAATAGATTTCATTACAATTAATTTAGGAGGAACTAGGGATGAAAGAATGAGCTCCTCATTAACTTAATGTTAAGATTAATAATAGTACCTATATCGATCTAGGTGGAACGAGGGATGAATGAATGAGCTCACAGGGTCAACTATAAATCCAAATGAGTCATTGCATTTGCATGGTATTAGTATTGCGTTCATCTCGACCCGAGTCATCGATCGATCACTCTGAGTTGAAATGAGTTCTCATTAACTTATTGTTAAGATTAATAATAGTACCTACATTGATCTAGGTAGAACTACGGATGGATGAATGAGCTCAAAGGGCCAACTACAACTTCAATTGAGTTTTTTGGCAATTACATGATGAGATGGTACTGCATTCATCCCAACAAGAGTCATCGATCGATCACTCTACGACGAACTAATTATTACTACCTCGTATGTTCAACTAATACCTTAATTGAATAATTTGGGACTAGGGGTGAGTTCTCATAGGGTCAACTACAACTTTAATTGAGTCTTTTGGCAAATGCATGATGAGACGAGACTGCGTTCCTCCCGATAAGAGTCATCGATCGATCACTCTGAGCTGAACCTATTCTTACTACCTCATATGTTTAACTAATGCCTTAATTGATTAATCTAGGACTAGGGGTGAATTATCGTAATGTCAACTACAATAGATGATAGCACCTATTTGATAATTTACAACAGATGGGTAATCTGTCGCAACAGATGACTTAAACTGTTTGATAGTTTACAACAAATTCGGGATTTGTCGCAACAAATGACGTAATCTGTTTGATAGTTTACAACAGATGCATAATATGTTGCAACAGTTACACAATCTATTTGATTTAATCCAACAGAAAAGACATCTATTGCGACAGGTTGAACATAACAGATGCATAATATGTTGCAACAGTTACACAATCTATTTGATTTAATCCAACAGAAAAGACATCTATTGCAACAGGTTGAACATTTGTTAATATATAATTCAATTGAGTTCATATGTTAGACTAATACCTTAATTGAATGTGAGTTCTCATAGGGTCAACTACAACTTCAATTTAGTCTTTTGGCAATTGCATGATGAGACGGTGTCGCGCCCTATTTTTACCTGAGGTCAAAACGAGCACGACATTATGGATTCTGAAAGAATGAAAATTGTACAGAGTCGCCACCTTATTTTAAGAGAAATAAGGAAACCTATTGAAGTATTAACATGCAATTAATGTTTTTAGTCTGCGAAAAACCAATTGAGATTCTAGGTAAGGGTTCAAGTTATTTCGAAGGGAAGGGGTTAGGCATCCTTTAGAATCCACAAGTGTGGTACCCAGCTAGACTAAATTTTTCCAAGAGGGAGGAGGTATAAAAAATAATGTAAAAGAGTATGTATTAAATATAAATAAATGTTTAAAACTATGTAAAGGTATATGTATATTAAATTTATAACTAAAACACATTATTATGAAACACAGGTAAAAGATATGTATATAAAATGTATAAATTACATGTGAAAAGAAAAGTATTTTGTCGTGTGAAAGAAAGTATATCTTGATATGTCATGAAGAGAAAAAGAAAAATAATGTTCTTTGTTTGATTAAAGTTTATGAAAAAGTGAAAGGTTTACTTTAACAAAAAAGATCACATGTTTATCATGTCAAAGTATGTAAACTAACTTGATTAATTTAATTTATTAGTGTAATCGTTAACGACCTAAGTTTGCATAAAAGAGAGTGAAGTTGTATAAAGAAAATTCCGCCCAACACCCCAAAAATAAAGTTTTCACTATAATAACATTGTACAAATATAAAAATACAATACAAAATTAAAAAGGCCTCTTTGAATGCAACTCTCGACGAGTAATTCAAATAACCTGTATAAACACTTGTAAAAATGTTAGTAACGAATAAATAATAATCAAAATAAATTGAACAAGTATGTGTGTATATAAATATTTAAAAAGATATTTTTTTTGTTAAAAAGTGGGCTCAGATAAAGTCATGACTGCGAAATGGTTGCTCAATTAATTGTCCATCCTAAATCGTTTTGCTACAAAGTGGTTGCTCAATTAATTGGCCGTCCTAAATCGTCTTGTCAAAATCTGAATTGTAAAATCTTGTATTGTTATAAAATTTCATCATCGCCCAAAAAATATTTTTTATTACGTATTTGTAGACGTAAAATCTGTCTTTTATTTACCGAGACCTCAAAATTAATAATAATTTTTTCATTGGCCATATATGTGTAGTATCTTGTCCATTATCAGTCAAATAAAAAATGTAAATGACAAATAATATCCAAAATCAAGTTCTAATGCAAAATAGAACCAGACCCAGTGACAAAAATAATCAGAGCGGAGCAAAATAGCAGTAACAACAAAAGCAGCCAAATAAATTATTAAGAAAATCCATGGCCAACTCCAGATCTAAATAATTCAGACGAAAACAAGCATAACAAGAATATTATAAGCATCAAAAGTAAACGAAGGCACCAACCAATACCGCTACTTCGATGACGATAAAACACCGAAGCAACGGGTTATTTTGTACCAAGTTTTCGCAGCAAATCTATGATTGAGAGGAGGTCTCGCCGGAGCTCTTCCCAGAGGAGAAACAACAGCGCAAGTGAAAGGAAAAGGGGGAGGGGCAGCACGTTTATGGCTCATCGGAGCTCGCTGGTCATGACTCTGGCGAGACAGCCATGGAGTTGGTTTTACATCGGAAGAGAGGGGCGGCGCATGGTGCGCTTTTTAGTGATGGTGGCTCACCCGCCGGTGACCAACTCCGACGGGAAGAAGCAAAATAGGAGAAAGTGAGGTGTGGTTATGCGAGAGGGAGAGAGAAAGATAGGCAGATCTATATGTTGTATGTTTGTGTTGAGTGTTATGTGAGAGAGAAAAATAATGAAGGGGGGCTGATTTTCGGTTGGAGTTTGTCGCCGGAGCTCCGACAGTGAATGATTTGGGAAAAGAAGAGAGATTAGGTAGAGAGAGAGAGTGTTGATGTTTGTGTGTGTTAGTGCGTGAGATTTTGTATGTGTTTAGTATGTGTACTGTTTATATATATTTTTTGCGTGTGTTTTGAAGAGAAAAGTAGAAAAATGGAATAAATAAAATATGTTTGTGTATTTATGAATATGTGTGGGTTTGCAAAGGAAAAAATATTTATGAGTTGTAAAAAATAAATAGATGTGTATTTTGACAGAGAGGAAAGAAATGAACAAAACAATGTGTGTCCTCCCACCACCTATTTATACAAAAAAATGATCACCCCTTTTATCCAATGGATAAAGGGGTGTCCTCTCTTTTTATAATAGAACACCCTTAGGTCCTTAAGTTATTGGTCAAAGGATTTTCATCCTTTTGACCAACGGAAAAAGTAATTATTCGAAGGGTAGTGTCATTGAGTGGTCGTTGTCAGATGTAACAAGTGGTCATTGTCGGACGTGACAAGACATTATTGTGTAGTCGTTGTCGGATGTGATAAGACATCGAATTATTATACTGCACAAAATAATTGATCCGACTCAGCGTTTGCGGACTGTAAAATATAGATGTTGAATGAAAAAATGTAAAGAATATTAAAATTATTAAAATATAATTAATTTAAAAATACTATAATATATATATATATAACGTCATATCGTGCACGTGCATAAATATTTGTAAAATAATAAATTGATAAGAATAAAAAAATTATTAATAAATTATAAAGAGTAAAAAATTCTAAAGTAAGGATGAAAATCAATAATTTGTTATTAATTGTAAAAAATATGTGAAAGTTATATTTTGTGCCCTTTAACGGTCAGAAATCCTGAATACGTTATTTTTAAGCATGAAGAGCAAAAATTGAGTGTCAACAGACGGTACTGCATTCCTCCCAACCAGAGTTGGCGATCGATCACTCTGAGCCGAACCGATTCTTACTACCTCATATGTTAGACTAATACCTTAATTGATTAATCTAGGACTAGGGTACTAATACCTTAATTGAATAGTCTAGGACTAGAGGTGAGTTTTCATAGGGTCAACTACAACTTCAATTGAGTCTTTTGGCAATTGCATGATGAGACGATATTACATTCCTCCATACCAGAGTCGTCGATCGATCACTCTGAGCCAAACCAATTCTTACTACATCATATGTTAGACTAATACCTTAACTAATTAGTCTAGGACTAGGGTACTAATACCTTAATTGAATAATTTAGGACTAGGGGTGAGTTCTCATAGGGTAAACTATCGATTAATCTAGGACTAGGGGTGAGTTCTCATAGGGTCAGCCACAACAGATGGCAGCGCCAATTTAATAATTACAACATATGGGTAATCTGTTGTGACATATGACAATCTATTTGATAATTTACAATAGATGGGTAATCTGTCGCAACAGATGACTTAATCTGTTTGATAATTTACAACAGATTCGTAATATGTTGTTACCTAATCTAATTGATAATTTACAACAGATGAGAAATCTGGCGCAATATGTTGAACATTTATTTTTTACAACTTCAATTAAGTTCATATGTTAGACTAATAGTCTAGGACCAGGGGTGAGTTTTCATAGGGTCATCTGGGGTCTCGAGTCACCTAGAGTACTCGGTCAACTACAACTTCAATTATTTTTATACAATTTCAATTGAATTACCCTTTGGCAATAGCATGATGAGAGGGTTAAAAATTACGCATATATTTTATGATTTTAAAAATAATTAAGATCAATTCGGATCAAATTAACATTTTCAAAACTACTTGTCATTCTTTTCCAAAATACAAATCAACCCATACAAAATGTTTCATCATTTCAACTCTTGAGGTATTGCTCTTTCTCTCTTTCTCACTCAATAATACAATACAGACAACAACTGCGCAACAAATTTGCTCAACCCTCCACAACAGGTCATTTTTCTTCTCATTTTCGACCATATAAGTGTTATTTTCGACTTCATTCTTGCTTGTATCAGTCATTTTTTTTGTCTTCATAGGCAACAGAGTTCGAGAAGAGCTCTATATTTGTTATTTTTTTTCTAAAAAATAAGGGTTTTTAAGTTAATGATGAAAAATAAAACTTTTAGTTGTATTATCTTCGAGAATGGATTTATAATTTTGAGTTTTGATGGTAAAATCGTAGGAAGAACTCGAGAAATCCCTAGTTTCCATTGCAGTATTCCGTTGACTGTTGTGGTATTATTGGATGGTGTTTGTGGTCGTCGTGGTGGCACTAGTGGTGACATTGGTTGGTGGTGCTTGTGGTGGTTGTCGGTGGTGTCGATATTCGTGGTGTTTGTTTGTTTGTTGGCATTGGTTGGTGGTGTTTGTAGTGGTGGTTGTTGGTGTGTCGGTATTCGTGGTGTTTGTAATATATTTTTTAAAATCTATGCATACATCAATTGTAATGTAATTTTTTTTTTATTTTTTTATAGGTAAAATATGTCTCCTAAAAGAAAAGAAAATGAAAGTGGATCAGCGTCAGACCACTAAAAAAAATGTTACAGTACAGAGGGATTCGGAGGAGCTTCCTGAAAAATCTCAGTTAGGAAAAATTAAAGCTGAGGAGAGATACAAAAACAACGTTGAAGGAGGTGGACAAGGTTCCATAGATGGTGATGAAGAAAATGAAAGTGAGAAAGAGAAGGAATTGGAGAGTGAGAAAGAGAAAGAGGATGATCATCAACATGATGATAATGGATCACCGATGGTGCGTGAGTTAATATCAACATCCCAGCATGATCCTGTCAAAACATTTAGTATTGACAGGTTTCAAGTTGCGATGCCGATAAATAACCCAGAAGGAAAACAACTAACTGGTCAAATTGTACTTAAATGTCAGATGGGGAAAATTTTTGAACATTTTATGAAAATTATGAAGAATGAAAACATAGGCGGACTTTTTAAGAAGAGGTACTTTAGATGCTTTCTCGAGCTACCTGAGGACCCCTCTGCCCGTATCCGTTTCCTTATGACAATGGTACATAGTCTTCTCAAGTGCAGGATCAAGTACGCGGGGGATAATAAAGATCCGGAGGAGAGGGCAAAAAAAAGATGGATGAAGTTTGGATCAAATACTGTGGCATGCCTGTTTGTTTTGGCTTGCAAGAGTTTGCCATAGTGACAGGCTTGAGATGCCATCATCCAGAAGGACCACCACCCCGTAAAAGATCCAAGGCAAGAAGATGCAAGAAAAAAATAGGTGGGTTGTTTGACATTGCTCGACGTGGCTACAAAGCATGGGATTTATTAATAGATGTCGAGGATAAAACCATACCAAAGCAGTACAGGGAGAAATTGTCTTTGTTTGGTTTGCCCGTTCAGTTATATTGGCAAGAGACGTCAACAAGGTCATAGAAGATAATTTGTTGGCGTGTAATGAGGATTTTGATAAATTCAACAATTATCCCTGGGGATATGACAGCTTCTACTTGACTGTCCAATATTGACTGACAAAGCTATACTCGGGGACGATCACATTATACGACTTTCCTTGGGCTTTCATGGTAAAATTAATCACTAATTGTACTCATCCATTAATTTATATTGAATATAGTTATTATGATTTTTTTTGCTTGCTTCCTGTTTACATTTCTTAGGCTTAGGTATTTGAAGTCATTCCTCCCCTTCGAAAGCAGTTAATGGATTACCCGGATGAGGTTTCTCATCCAAGGATGCTTAGGTGGTTGGCTGCAAAGAGCAACACCATTATTGAGGAGGCTGATCTCTTTAACACTCCAGATGATGCAGTACGTCTTCTTTAAGAAAAATAATTCTACTCAAAGATAAGAAAGATATTGAAGAGATGTTATATCTGGTGCAACAAATATTATATCTGATGCACCAGATGGGACATCTGTTGCGATAGGGTATATCTTGTATCAGATTACCCATCTATTGCTTTGGTTCTCTGAACCCGACTCCTAAAAGATTAACCATCTACTGCAAATTATGCAACAGATGTTTAATCTGATAACATATTGTTCGTCTGTTGCGACATACAGATCATCTATTACATAACAGATTATCCATCTTGTGTAACTGTTGCAACAGATAATTGATATTTTGCATCAGATTATCCATGTGTTGCTCTGTTTCTCTGAACCAGACTCAAAAGGATTTTAACCATATATTGCAACTATGCAACAGATGGGTCTTTTTTTTTAAAACATAGCCCAACTATGAAAATTATTATATTATATGATTTAAATGCATCTGTCTTTTTTTACTTTTTTATAGGTTGTGCATCCATGAATCGTGCCTACTGAGGAGGAGTCAGTGATGACTTCTTATATTACTCTAGGTCATATTGACACTATAGCAGACCCAACAGTGAAGTTAATAAAGAAAGAATTGGCTGGGGAAACAACCATAAGAAGAGCAGTTAGGAAAGGTCAGCTTAATGTTAAGGCTCTTCATGACCAACCTTTTACTATGCCAGATACGGGTGTTTCTTCTGGTGAAGTTGTTGGTGTTGGTGGCAGGCATGATGATGCTGCTACCACTCGTGATGATGAGTATGTTTCTGCTCAAGAAAGAATAAATATATTTGAAAACACCACTTTTCGCCCTTACACAGGTCCCTCTCACCCCTCTTTACCCTCGTGTGAGTGCAACGACAGACAGAATAAACTCTTTGAAAAAGTAGAGGCTATCTCTAAAGCTATCAAGGAATTCAAATCCAAGAGGTGTGTCATACCATCCAAGAAGGTGAGAGAGTCACACACTCCTATAGTGTTGGTTAGGAGAAAGAAAAGAATAATTAGAGACGTACTCTCCGCTTGGAAATCAAAATAAATTGCAATTTCTCCCTCTCCAAAAGTTGTTGAAGTTTATGGGCCAGTCAAGAAGGTAGACATATACGCTAAACTTGGCGCCAAAGAGAAGAGGGATCTGCGACAGGCCAAGAATGCCAAGCGAAGCGCACCAGATTACCCCAGGCCTCCCTTTTCTCCCCAAGACTTCCAGACTATGACTGATATGTGTATGCCGTACGAGGACAAGGCAAGTTTACTTTTCCTAACCTAGCCCTTCTAATCTACCCCATGAAGAAGAAGCCACGTAACAGATTTCACATCTGTTGCAACAGCTGGGTATACTGGTCTAATTGATAGTGGTTCTGTTGCAACTTATTAGCCATCTATTACATAATTTGCGTTGGATTATTGATTGAGAGAACTCTATGCAACAGATGGACCATCCGTTGCATCTTTACAATTACTAACCTATTTAAAAATTGACTTCTTATCTCACAGTATGTTGACATAATTCTCTGCCCCATGAGGAAAAGACAATTAACGTACCAAGAAGCTTATGACGCTGCCAATAAGATAATGGACCTCGATTTCTGCAAGAAGCTCAAGGATAGGTACAATCAACTCATTGGAGAGGCGTCAGCCCTTGGTGTGGGACTTGATTTCCTAGTTCCTATGTTGGTCTTGGATGAAGAAGAAATGATAAAATATGTTAGAGGAGATAGGCCAAATCCATACGGCAAGAGCTGGACCGAGGAAAAAAGGATTTTTGCAGTCATTAGCGTGAATGACATGCATTATCGGGCTGTTGAGATACTACTCGAGGAGGAAAAGATCAATGTTTATCACTCCAACGTACCTCTCATCAATGATTTCGATCTTTTTCTCCTCGTGGAACTACTGATGGTGTTGTTGCCTGTCTTTTTGAGGGAGAGTAAACTGATGAATCATTTTCCAAAGGAAGTGTTGATGAAGAAACCATGGGATTTTGAAGGTCAAAACAGGAGAATGATCCTTCCAAAAGATGATGTCACTAAAGCGAACGGCTCACACGCTCTTGCACATATCGAATGTTTGCTGACTGGCACAGAAATGGCCGACCCAATGACTTTTCTGTGCGACAACGTTGTGGCAAACCTACAAGAGGTCTAGGCTTATGGGGTACTAACTGGACGCTTGAAGCCTGTGTACATAGAAGAGCCTGTGAAATAGAAATTTTTAATTTCGAAGTCACCCTTCACTTTATTACATGTACATGTAGTGGAAATAATTTTTTTCTAATGAAAGTTGAGTTTTTTACAATGCAATAGATTACATTGTCAATCTGTTGTAAAATATATTTAATCCCTTCTGGCAGATAGTTTATCTGTTGTAATAGGTTGGTCATCTATTGCATTAAGTCGATTTATTTCTATGAATAATCTAATAATCTAAGTCTAATTTGTTGCAACAGTGGAAAGACCTGTTTGATAATTTCCAACAGATGAGCTAAATTTTACAACATATGCCTAAATCTTTTTGCTATTTTCCAATAGTTACGCTTGAATATCCATGTGCTCGACAACACCAAACTAGTAGCAAATACACACACCACCATGAAAATTTCAATAATTAGACTTGAATATCCTTGTGCCCAATAACACCAAACTAGTAGCAATAACTGCAACAATGTAGTATTTTCTTGCTGGATTTTATTTCTCTTCAGAAGTCTTGACTATGTTCAACAAACTCCAAATTACACGATTTGCTTGTGAAGGGTGTCGTTCTTCATACCAATCAAAGTAATCGCATCCACCCAATTTCTATAAAAAAGAAAACATAATTATAAAATAATTACAAGTCAATAATTAATCAACACATAATTACAAAATAATTACAAGTCAATAATTAATCAACTAATTAAATAAAAAAATATTACCTTTGAAATCTTACAAGTAAAAAACCTACGACTCGTATTTTGTTGAGTCCAAGAAGTATTTAACAGAGCTTCATGACCGCACTTACAATATCAAAAATCTTTATCACAAAAAACAGTGGAAGATGCGCTCGACATTGTCAAGCTCAGTTGGAAAAAATGAAAGAAATAATTTGAAGAATTTGGATAGATAAAAGAAGATGACGATGAAGAAGAAGATTTAAAAATTTAGGGTTAAATTTTAGGAGGAAGATGAATATATAAGACAATGGGGAAAAAATGACCGTTGGGGGCCAAGTGACGGCAAGTCAGCAAAATGTGCCAGACTTGACACTGACACATTTGATGCCTATTTTATTTTACGTGTTTAAAATGAACACTGTCCACTTGATGCCTATTTTATTTTAGGTGTTTGAACTGAACACCGTCGATGGGTTACGCCTTTTTAATTTTAATTCAATTCACTTTAACCTTTTTACACATAGTGGTAATTTTTTATGTCCAACGAAAGTTGAATTTTTATAATGCAATAGATTCTTCATCTGTTGTAACAGTTATCCTACCTATTCTGACATATAGTTTATCTGTTGTAATAGGTTAGTCATCTGTTGCATTATCTCAATGTTTTTATCTAAAGTCCATCTGTTGCAACAGTGGAAAGACCAGTTTAATAAATTCCAATAGATCACCTACCTGTTGCAACATATGTCTAAATCTGTTCAATTTTTCCAATAGATGTGTCGCCTGTTGCAAAAGATACATTATCTGTTGCAATATTTGAATCTAGTATTCCTTTTCAATTAATAAGTTCAAATCTAAGGAATAAATAAAATTCGTAGATAAAATAAAATAAATTGAAGCCTTCATAAATTAGCTGAAATATGTCAACGAATAAATGAAATTTAAAAAAATTGTTATGGGTACAGATCTCAACAAATACATCAACAACAATTTAAGTATACTGCCAAGGATTGCTTTGACAGGCTCAAGCTATAAAGATCTACTCAGTATGGATAAGTTGTTCTTCATCCGGTGCTATGAAATTTGGCTTTGCTCGTCGTGGATCTTTATTATCGCTTACGTACGGTTTCTGCACATTCTGTTCTACGTATTTCCATTAAAAGAATAGCATATTGTCAATATTGTTCAACAGTAGCTTCTTCTACATCCACTTGGAAAGCCAAAATTGGTCAATGCTAATCACGGAGATATAACAAAATAGAAAAGGATAACTCATCTCTTTTAGCAAATCAAACAGGTCTTCCTCACATTTTAAATTATCCCAAACAAATTATATTACTGTTACAATAATGAATCAACTGTTGGGAAAAATTTCTACATGAGAAAGACCCTGTGTGATAATTTCCAACGAATGAACTATCGTTGCAATATATGAATCATCTGTTGTAGCAGATAGATTGTCTGTTGGTACAAATAAAAGCGGCACGAAGAGCTGTTTGATTTGCTAAAATAGACGAGACATATGTTTATCTGGTGCAATTGGTTAGTCAACTGTTGCAATAGATGTATATATCTATTTGATAATTTTCAGCAGATATGTCATCTGTTGAAATAGATATGTGTCTGTTTGTTTTGTCAGTTGAAAGATATATAATATATTTACCTTCTTTAGCTCGTGCTGCTCTCCTTTGGACATTATACATTGCTTAGTGTAACACACAGACAGAGGAGTTGTAATTTCACTTTTTTGGATGCTTGATAATGCCCTGAAAATCACTCTCCTTCTCCTCTTAGCCCTAATCTCTAATGGAGCGGATGGAAATAAAATCCTCTTTGATGGAATGAGACCCCTCTTAGATGTCAATTCCTTTATAGAAGCAGTAAATGCATAAATAACATTAATCACTGTATCATGTTTCGCCCTGCAGTCTTGACATTTGCATGCAGAATATTTGCTGGGAGAGGCAAAATTTGTATAACCAGTATGATCATACTCATAATGGTTTACTTTAAATACTGTAAGAGGAGCATCATTAGCACCAACAGCAGCACCACTACCACTACCAATATCTCCATCACCACTAAGACCATCAATAACAACAAGCCCACCCTCCAAAATTATTTTTCTTGTAATGGTTGTTGCTCCAAACAATTCCATTTTTATTCTGTCGATGACCTTAGGGTCCGATAAAGTTTGCACAGATTGTAAAGTAAGAAAAAATGGCATCTTCAACTCTCAATTGATCGGAACTAGCGACGGATGCACAATCTAACATAAATTATTACATATATTAGAATGATGATTAGATCATTCAAAAAAATCATTAATTAAAAGAAAAAATTCATTATAATTATACTTACTGCATCCTTCGGGGGGTTGAAGAGATCAAGAAATTTTACATTTTTATCAGTTTTAGCCGATAACCATCTCAAGATTCTTGGACAGGAAACTCCTTTCTGGTAGTTTACTTGTTGTCTCAAATAAGGAATGACTTCAAACGCCCAAGACTATAAAATAACGCCAATAAATCAAAACCATTATTGAGCGAAAAATATAAATGATATCATAATAGAAGAAAGAAATATTTACTATGAAAGCCCATGGGAAGCCATATAAGTTGACTGTCTTTGGCGCTAACAGAGTCAACAAATATTTGACAGCCATTTTGAAGTTTTCATACCCCCAAGAATAGCTGTTAAACGCATCAAGATCCTCAGAGAGTTTTATTAAAGCGAGGCTATGTTGTTGTTAACATCTCTCGCCCAAAAAATATTATGTACTAACCAAACCAAGCACAATGACTTCTTGTGCTTCTTTGAAAGTCCTTTACCTTTCAACGCTTTTATTAAATTTTTATTTTTGAAGCTTGAACCAATATGGACACCAGGTCATCATGATCACACGACTTGCCTTTGCCTTTTTTGGGTATGCGGGGTGATCTTTTTTGGGTTAGAATAGGTATAACTTGAGAAGGAGGATAACATTTTAGTCCAGTAACTATGGCAAACTCCTTCCAACCAAAACAAACAGGCATGCAACAGTAATTTATCCACACCTCATCCATCTTATCTTTGTTTTCATACATAAACCTACGCTTGAGAAATTCATATACCATTTTTATTTGAAAATGAGCATTGTTGTCCTCTGGCAAATCAAGATATTTCCCAAAGAAGCTATCCCTGAAATAAGCATCCAATTTTTGTTCTCAGAGTATTTTTCTGAAGGCATCGAAAGATTTCCCATGGATGACTTAACCACGAAATCACCCGTTAAATCTACGGCTCCATCGCACTGCATTATCACAGGATAATGATCAATGCTGAAAGCTTTGACCAGCTCTTTGATGGAAGGGCTATTAACATCTGCATCATCTCTTTTGAAACATCTCTCCTCCTCGTGTTCATCATATTTTGCTTTCAATTGAGATAACACTTGTAAAGCAAGTTCATAGAGTGGTGGATGTAGCCTAGCTGCTTCACTTGGATTTGATTCGATTTATATTCTTTTAGGAACCATATTATCTAAAATTAGCAGGAACATAAAATAATATATTATTGTTGATTAATGCATCGTTAAAAAAGGATAACAGTAAATCAAACAAGCAAAACAGTAAAATAACAGTTGCAATAGATCACCGATCTGTTGCACCAGATAGTATATCTGTTGCAGCATATAACCAAACTGTTGCAGTGATGAGTAATCTGTTGCAACAATATAAAACATATCACTCATATTTTAAGACATATGAATGGTATGTTCAACAGATCACACAGTTATTATGACATCATCTGTTGCAATATATGAGTGATATATTGGAACTTAAAAAATAATTTGTTGCGACAATACAAAATATATCACTCATCTGTTGAGAAAGATGAATGGTTTGTGCAACAGATAACAGATCTGCTGTAACATGTGAGTGATCTATCAGAGAAGTTAACTAACCTGAAGCAACGACTGAGTAATCTGTTGCGATAATACAAAATATATCACTCATCTATTGAGAAAGATGAATGGTCTGTGTAATAGGACACACATCTGTTGTAAAACATGAGTGATTTGTTAGAACAGGTATCAACGATCAATATTATTTAGATTTCTTCCAACATAGGGTCGTCTATCGCGGCAGATGAATAATCAGTTGGAAAAATCAAGTCTTGGACATTTCTTGTAGGAAGAGCTGATGGGATTTTATCCAACAGGAGGTTCATCTGTTGCATCAGATCATTAATCTGATGGTTCTTTCATTGCACCAGATGATTAATTAGTTGTATTAAATTTTTTATCCGATGCTTAATCTGTTGCAACATATGGTAAAGTTGTTGCATCAAAACTATAATCTGATGGCTCCTCTGGTGCATCAGATGATTGATCTGTTGCATCATATAATAAATATGTTGTATCAAATGGTTAATATATTGCACCAGATGGGTAATCTTTCATAGGAAACAAAAAATAGTAGCACGATTTTGTTCAACAAAAAACAACAATTTCACCATTTTTACCAAGAATAGGAACAGAACAAATCAAACCAAATTATCGTTTTATTTTTATAAACACAAATAATAAAAAGGCCATTTCTGATCGCATTTCAAATTAGTGTAACAAATATTGAAATTGTTAACCAATACTATAAGAGAAGTTGTCTCAAGTTTCTCGTTTTCTTCAAAACTAAAAAGGCCATAAATTTTTATCTGTTAAAGAAGAAAAGGAACGATGAAAAATTCAAAGTTGTATTCGCCAGAGAGTAAGGTTGTCACGTCGATTGAAGGTTGAAGTCGAAAAGGAACTCGAAGCCCAACTATTTGTAGTCAGATGTTGAAGTCGCCGAGGATTGAAATGAGAAATTTGCAGAACGGTTGGTTGGGAGAGAGTTGAGAGAAGCTGTCGAGAGAGGAATGAGAAACAAGTTGATTGAATTGAAGAGGGAAACTCGAAGCCCAACTATTTATCGCCGGAGGTTGAAGTCGTCGAGGGTTGAAGGGAGAAAAAAGGGGAACTCGAAGCTCAATTATTTATCGCCTGAGGTAGAAGTTGTTGGGGGTTGAAGGGAGAAATTTTGCAGAACTGTTGGTTGGGAGAGAGTTGAGAGAAACTGTCGAGAGAGTGGTTGATTTGGATTGGAGAGGGGTGTGAGTTGGGTTGATTTGTATTTTTGAAAAGATTAGAAAGTTCTGAAAATATTAATCAAGTTCACAATTAACCTAATCAAGTTTCCTAATGATATTTGACCCTATCTGTTGGTCAATGTCACCAACCCTTCATTCAAGACTTAAAAAACACCTTTCCTTTAATTTTCTTAACAAAGTGAGTAGCAATGGATATGCTAGTAAATTCAGTAACATTGTCTCATTACAAAAAATAATAAAAAATTCACATCGTAATTACATCACACTGTATTTTTTTAAAATACAATGAATAATAAAGTAAAAATAGACAAATAGAAGAGAATGTATAACCTTCAAAGAAAACATTTCACATAGTAATCACATTGCATTGATTTATTTCACTTGTTATATGTAATTATAAAGAAAACAATTAATTAACAATACAAAATAAAAAAAAAACAAATTTTCTAAAAGGAAAAAAATATTATATATATTTTCTATTATATCAATTCAAGTTTAGTTTAAATTCAAATTCAATAGCACTTTTTTTTGTTAAATTATTATTTTTCCAAAGAATACTAATTTATTTTTACGACGTATCGTGCTGGCTTGGCATGGAAGGACGGCTACCCAAAAAACATAGTATAAAAGAAAAAATAGTGTGACAAACCAACATATCAGAATCAATTGATTTTGAGGAAAAACAATCAAGCATACACACAATATTCCTAAATCAATTACCTTAAACTTCTTCTGTTGTTTGGTTGTCGCTCTCAAAATTATTGGCCGTCTACTAGCTGTCGTTCTCAAAATTATTGGTTGTCTAGACACAGGTCTCTATAAAGATAATTTTCACCGCATTGTATAAATCTAGCATGCACAATCAAAGAATGGAGATTAGTGTCCAATAAATATATAGAAGATAATTTCACAATAATCATCGATCTCAATAAAATAATTTATAATAATTTTTTTTTACCAAAATAGCATAAATTCTATTATGTCAATTCAAGTTTAGTTTAAATTCAATAGCACTTTTGTTTATTAAATTATTATTTGTTGAAAAACACAGTATAAGAGAAAAAATAGTATGACAAACCAACATATCATAATCAATTGATTTTGAGAAAAAACAATCAAGCATACACACAATATTCCTAAAGCAATTACCTTAAACTTTTTCTGGTGTTTGGCTGTCACTCTCAAAATTATTGGCCGTCTACTGGCTGTCGTTCTCAAAATTATTGGTCGTCTAGACACAGGTCTCTATGAAGATAATTTTTACCGCATTGTATAAATCTAGCACAATCAAAGAATGAAAATCAGTATCCAATACATATATAGAAGATAATTTAACAATAATCATTGATCTCAATAAAATAATTTACAATAATTTTTTTTTATAACACAAATTATTAATCAATTATAAACAAATAATCTTGAATCAAACTTTGAATAGTTGCAAACTGTGCATATATATTAATATGCACACATGTCATCCATGAATGTTATATAACCAAAAAAAAAAAAAAACTAAACGATGAATTAAAAAAAATAGTTTTAGAGAATAAAATAAGAGTTTTATTAGAAAGTTAGTTTATATAGAAAAAAGTTAATTGAAATTCAGCTTTATCTAGTTTCGAGTTTGTTTTCAATTCAAATTTCAAAAAATATGTGACTTTTAATTCAAATTCAAAATTCCAAAATATCTAACCAATTTTTAGCAAATTTTATCTTACTCTAAAGAGTAAGCTTTATCTAGTTTAGATTTTGTTTTCAATTCAAATTTAAAAGAATCTGGGACATTCATTTTAAATTAAAAATTCCAAAATATCTATCTAATTTTTAGCAAAGTTTATCTTAATCTAAAGAGTAATTTTTAAAATAAATTATCTTTAAAAATAAAATTTATTTTTTTATAGCTTCAATTTAAAAGTACATAAAATATTTCAAACTAAATAAGTTTTTGTTAACTTTTCTTTTACGTGTACACTGTTTTTACAAAACTTTATCTTTTGTACACTATTTTTAGAAAACGTTATCTTTTAAAATAAATGTTATATTTTTATAATTGTAATTTTGAAGTATAAAAAATGTAGAATATTCATCTTAAAGATATCATCTCTCAAAATACTTACGTATAATTGATTTATGTTTAATTTTTTTTTTTTCAATCTTTTAAATAAATAAACAATCTATATATAGCGGGAGATGATGGAAAATTACATGAGGGGTGAAGAATTTAAGTTGGTTTGGGTTTGTTAATTTTTCTTTTGGTCTTTCTTCCTATATTATCATTTTCTTTTATACTATTATTTTTTTAGAAGAAAATTTAAAATGTGCTTGTCATATGATTATTATTATTATTATTATTATTATTATTATTATTATTATACTTTTTTTATGTTTCCCTAATATTTAAATAAATTATATTTAAATATATTTTATAACATTTAAATTTTATAAGAGATAAGTTTGAAATAGTATATATCTATTAGAACTCTTTAATTGTTTGTTTCTATTTTTAAGATAATGAAAAATTTTTTTGTAAAAGGATAATTTATTCAAATTCAAATATTTAATTTTTTAATTCAAAATTTTATTACAATATTTTTAACTTTGTCTTAAAATATTTTTTAATTTTATCTTAAAAATTGCCACGTGGCTATTTTAATAGTTTGACACGTGACATCTTGTCTTGTTTATGTTTTACTTTTATATATGTATAGATTTTTGTAATATATTTTAGACCATATATTTTAAATATTTTTCTTTTCTTTTTTAATCAATTTTCACATTCACTTAAACCGCCATATAAATTTTTTTTTTTTTTCTTTTTTATCCCCCCCCCCCCCCCTCAGGAGGATCCACACTTCCCCTCCAGCGTGACTCGAACCCGCAACCTACCGGTTGAAGGTGGAGGTGCTCAACCACTTGAGCAAGCCTCACTTGTCACCGCCATATAAATTAGAACATCCAAAGGAATACTATTCAGTTTTAATGAAGTTTCATATATACGGATATGACGTCGATATTCTAGGAAGTTGTGCAGCATCGTTGGATTCATGGGTTTTAAGAGAAGAGAAAAATGATGAAGGTACTTAGGGTGTGTTTAGGAAAATATTTTACATCAAAAATATTTTTCACGT
Organism: Capsicum baccatum var. pendulum; assembly: GCA_030864225.1. Lineage (NCBI taxonomy): Eukaryota > Viridiplantae > Streptophyta > Magnoliopsida > Solanales > Solanaceae > Capsicum > Capsicum baccatum. The sequence continues at coordinate 218,216,559 of CM061557.1, read as the reverse complement.
AAATATTTTTTTAATAAAAAATGTTGTTTCTTCCTCATTTATTTTTCCTGTATTTAGTAACAAACTCATATTATTATCCTAAAAATATTTGTACACTCAAAATAGTGAAAACATATAGGGGTTGTTTGGTAGAGTGTATAAGATAACTGAATAGAGTATATTAGTAATGTTGGAATTAGTAGTGGTACGATTAATAATACTGAGATTATTTTTTTTGCAGTGTTTGGTTTAATGTATTAAAAACAATATGTATTGTTATATTTTAAAAAGAATATTGTTTGTTTACAAAAATATCCTCGACATACAATAACTTTGTATATTTACTTTGGAAAGCTTTATTATTTAAAAAAAATAAATCAATAATATAACTATCGTAATAACTTACTTTGAAATTTTAAGATTTAATCATTCACTTACAAGATTTTTTTTGTTATCTTTACTAGATTTGTTCATTATTTGTTCGTTGTTCGCACTTTGTGGTGTTTCTTAAGTTGGAGAAGGGTGCGTGTAATTTTTGAATGAAACAATTGAATCGTTGTTAACATAAAATTGTGTTCTGTAAAGTGTTAAATATTATTTAAAAAATTATTTTTATTTGTGATTTGTTCTATTTACAAAATTAAAGCTTTATGCAATCATGTAATTTGTTTTCGGTCTTTGATCAATAAGTATTTTTTACGTTAATGCAGTAGTTTTTTTTATGATTAAAATTATTTGGAGGGATATTATCATCTTGAAAATTGAAAAGAAATAACTCACATTGAATAAATTTAAAAAGATTTAGAAAACATTTTTAAAAAAATTGAGGACATTTTTGTCTTTATTCATATTTATCCACGGATTAGTAATCCCACCAAATACCTTATAATACTATGCAGCATGTATAATTAATCCATGTATTACTTATACATTGCTTCTTATTTGCTACCAAACATTATATTAATTTATCCCATATTTTAATACATGAATTAGAAAAATAATCTCCCCTACCAAACGACTTCATAGGGTAGAGTAATAGATATATGGTGGGTGAGCGGAGGACAAGGGCTTGCGGTGGGGGTAAAGGTGTGGAGGTGAGAGTGGAGCCGGATAAAAAACTGGGGAGGGGGTGGGTTGGAGGTGAAGGTGTTGGGGTAGAAAAAATTTAAATTTTTATTTTTGAAAAAAAATAAATTTTAAAAGTTTGGGTTGAATTTTTTGGGCCTTAAAATTGGGATAGATCCATGAAAAATTTGATTAGATAGATATGGTATAGATCAAAATGGGACATCAAAAGAATTGACTGCTGAGTCGTATGAGATAAGAAATTCTCAAGTACGATTCTAAGGGAAGGAATTGAACTATCTATTTTCACTGGGGAGAACAGGTCATTCATCAGGGAAATTCTGAAATTGCAGAGGTTTGGTTCGACCAAGCCACTGAGTATTGAAAACAGGCGAGTAATGGGGTAAAATAAATTTAAATTTCTTTAAAAAGTTTTTAAAATATATATATTCATTTTAGGTGGTGAATGATAGGAATGGGTGATCTTGAGAATGGTAGAAGATATGGTCACTTATTTTTCATATTTTTATTAAGAAGTGATTTTTTTTATTTTTAAAAAAATTTATTTTTCTAAGAAAAATATTGTTCAAAAATTTTAACCAAACGAATATAAGAAAGTAGGATAACATTTTGGTAAAATATTTTCTTTCCCACCCATCACACCTTTAGAACAGGCGGTTGTTGTTACTTTTTAACGTTCTTAGTACTGTTTATCTTTTACCGCAAGATATATGAGTCTCTGCTTGCACCTGCTCAACATATACTTTTTTTATGATACAAAGAGATAATACATAAATATAATTTTAAACTTGATATTAAATTATAATTTTGATTTTAAAATTTGACAGTGCACAAATATGATCTTTAACTATTCAACACTGCACAAATATAACCTCCGATCCTACATGACAAAACGCGTGTTCAACACGCAAAATTGGGTGCGTCCAACTTAAAATCTAAAGGCATAATACATAAATATGACCTTAAATTTTGACAGTGCACAAATATGACCTTTATCTATTCAAAACTGCACAAAAATGACCTTTAAATGACTTTTTACTATTATTTTTTCATTATTTTCGACTCAAAGAAGAAAATGACATCTCGTTTCTTTTGTCATTGCGGAAAAAGAGCAATATTGAAGATTTATTAATTAGATGGGTCAGCCTCATACGAAAAAATCGTGCGGGTATGTATATATATTATAAAGCAGAGGGCGAATTTAAGTTATATAATATATCTAAATATAATTTATTTAAATATTAAATTAAAGATGAAACTATACTAATAATAAAAAAATGATAGTTTTAATAAAACGTTATTAAATTAACGTTATTACAATGTTGTTAAATTAACGTTATTAAAACATTATTAAATTAATGCAGGGGTGGACCTACGTGGTTGCCATGGGGTTCACTCGAACCCCCTCGGTAAAAAAGTTATGTTATATATATAAGGTAGAAAATCTATATTTATATACATATATTAATGTTGAACCACATGAAACAAGACACTTAGATAGCCCAGTGGTGTTATTTGCTATTCTAGGGCGCTTCCTTCAGCCTACTGCGCGGGTTTGATTTTTTAATTAAAAAAAAACTAGGTGTTGCTGCTATAGAAATAATAATAATAATAATAGTAAAAAAAAAAGCGACGCTTTTTTAACACAAAAAGCAAAACTTTGACAGTGCACAAATATGACCTTTAACTATTCAAAACTGCACAAATATGACCTCCCTCCAAGTCAACCCTTCTAACGATGTGGTACCGTGTGATTGGATTACCTTTCCACGTATGCGTGAGTGAAACGCACGCATGGGATTGTAAAGTCGGAAGTCATATTTGTTCAGGTTTTGAATAGTTAAAGGTCCTATTTGTGCACTATCAAAGTTTAAGGTCAAAGTTATAATTTGATGTCAAGTTTAAGGTCATATTTATGTATTAACTCTACAAATAAATTTTAAAAAAGTTAATTAATTTTTATATGATTTAAAAATTTTAACTTGTTAATTATAATGATATACAATTTTTTTATATTGATTTTAGATAATATTTGTTACTCTTGTCGTTTTAATTTATGTGACACTGATTAAATTTAGAGAGTCAACTAAATTTTTATATAATTTAAAATTTTTTAATGATTTTTAAATATGTTAAGTTGTTAATTATTGTGATTTACAATACTTATTGCTAATTATTTTTTTCAAATAATATATGTTATCCCCTCTGATTTATATAGTACTGACAGAATTTTTGAGGCAATCAAATTTTTATATATGTTTAATTTTTTAAAATATTATTTGAATTTAATTTAATTTTTAAATATATATTTATTAAAAAAATAAAATAAATAAATTAAAGCGGAATTAATAATAAGAAATTATATACGTGTGTAATAGATGGTCGACAAGCATATCCACCATCACCTGCTTATCCACCACTTATAATAGAGTAGAAATATTATGTTGTACCTTTTTTGTGGCGTCATTGCTTATATGCAAAACTAATCCCCTGTCATTAAATAATAGTGTGTACATAAGGGTAAAAACTTATCTAGAGGATGTTTATGCCTAGTGAAGTTAAGGTAACCATATAAGTTTTATTTTTTTAAAAGAAAATTAAAAAAAATAAAAAGCAATAAATTTAATTACCTAAAAGGAAGTAAACTTAGTAGTAGCGAATTAATGAGGAAAGACGTAGGGTTGGTGAAAAATGTTTCTTTCTTTAATTTCCTGCATGTCTTTTTCTTTTTTTAATTTTTTTGCTCATTTGCTTCTTGCCCTGACTTAATTCTCAAATTTTATCTCACTCAATTTAGGGCTGTTAACAGGGTCGGGTCAACCCGGAACCATCCCATTACAATTAAACGGGTTGTGGGCTGGTCTGGTTTCGGGCTAGGTTTAACGGGGCGGTCTGATCTCGGGCCCAATAGTAAATTTTCAAGAAACAACCCGGGACCGGACCACAACACCTAATCCGGTCCAATCCGCCTAAACCCGGTCAAAATAAAAAAAAAAGTTTTTTCTCCAATATACACTATATATACCCACCTATATACATTTTAAATACGTTAAACAATATATATACACTATATATATAGTATATACTACATTAAAATTTAAAAAATATATACACAATTACACATGTAATCGTGTATACGACTATATGTTAGTTAAATATATATACTACTTTAAATAAAGCATATACTACAAGATATATACTACAATATATATGCTAATTTATAAAACATATACACATGTACACGTTAAATATATACTATTTTAGAGTCTATAGAAAATATATACACATATATACGTACCATTCAATATACTAGTTTAGCTGCACGTGCCTCGCACGTGTAATTTTTGATTATTTAAAATTAAACGATTTTATCTATTACTAAGGTTTTTAATGAAGTACAAAAAGTTCAAAATAGATATTTTATAGTAAACACATATATATATGAGAAAAATAATTACGTTGTTAGATTTGAACATACGAGAATATCAAACCTAGAAATCAAAATTCACAAATAAAACAGATGTAATAATGCATGATGTGTACTCCCAACCTAAAGAAAAAATAATAAGCCACGACAACTAATAGAACAGAAAAAACAACTCAAAAAAAAAGAGAAATAGAATAACACACTAACCTAGCGGATAACAATTACAATGGTTGAAGAAAACATAAAATACAAGCGTGGGACGGAACAATATATATTAATATAAAAATATGTTGAAAATTAAACTTAGTCCTAGTTTAAGAAAAAAACTTACCATATTTTAAAGTTCTAATCCATTAGCATATTTTAAAATCCTAACCCACATTTTCTAGGATTCAAAATTATATATATATATATAATAATAATAATAATTGGAGAAAAAAAAGTGAAAAGACGATTTTGTCTATTGTAAAGTGTTTTAATGAAGGAAAAAAAGTTCAAATCACTTTTCTAATGGCTTTCACATTTTTAATATATTATAGATATGTACTACTTTAAATAAAACATATACTACAATATATACACACACTGTATATATAGTTATATACTAATTTATAAAACATATACACATGTATACGTTAAATATATACTACATTAGAGTCTATATAAAATATATACACATATACGTACCATTCAATATGTGTAATACTTTAAGACATATACTACAAGATATATATTATAATAAATATACTAATTATAAAATATATACACATGTATACGTTAAATATATACTACTTTAGAGTCTATAGAAAATATATACACATATATACGTACCATTCAATATATGTACTACTTTAAAACATGTATTACAAGATATATACTACAATATATATACTAATTTATAAAACATATACATATATATACGTTAAATATATACTACTTTAGAGTCTATAGAAAATATATATACATATATATGTACCATTTAATATATGTACTACTTTAAAAAATATACATACAACATATAAACACTATATATATATACTAATTTATAAAACATATACACATGTATACGTTAAATATATACTACTTTAGAATCTATAGAAAATATATACACATATATATGTACCATTCAATATATGTACTACTTTAAGAATTATACATAAAACATATAAACACTATATATATACTAATTTATAAAACATATACATATGTATACGTTAAATAGATACTACTTTAGAGTCTATAGAAAATATATACACATATGTATGTACCATTCAATATATATGTTCCACTTTGAATAAAACATATACTACAATTTATATTCTACAGTATATACACACTATATATATAGTTATATACTAATTTATAAAACATATAAACATGTATACATTAAATATATACTACTTTAGAGTCTAGAGAAAATATATACACATATATATGTACCATTCAATATATGTATTACTTTAAAACATATACTACAAGATATATACTACACTATATATACTAATTTATAAAACATATACACATGTATACGTTAAATATATACTACTTTAGAGTCTATAAAAAATATATACGCATATATGTACTACTTTAAAAAATCTGCTACTTAATATAATAAATTAATAATACTTGATAGTAAATTAGTAATATATTAAAATAAAGTATTTAATTTAAACTAGAAATTCAATTTGAATCATTAAATGGAAAAAATTACAAAGTAAGGAGTGAATGAATGTTATATTTTATCGATTGCAAAATGCAAAATGATTCAAAATTTATAATGTACATGAATGAAAAATCTACAAAGTTTTCATCATTTTCCCCAACTCATCCATGTTAATATTAACGGGAATTTGCATAGGATAGTTAAAGTCAATGGGAGCAAAATCATGCATTGGACTTGATTGTGCTGAGTTTTCCCTTGAAGTCATAATTTCTTCAAGATTCTGTTCGTCTTTCGGCTCCACCTCCATTTCTTGATTTATTCGTTCTGCTCTAATCCAATCTCTAAGGCAAACTAGAAATCCCTGACTAAAAGTGCTCTCCGATGCAATAATTAACATTGGAACATTCAATATATCTCTAGCTAATCTTGAAAGTATAAGATATTGTGTTTCATTATTCTTCCACCAATCTAATGCGTTGATCCGTTGTCTATGATCCTCTATCGACGTTCGAAGATAATACTTAAGCTCTTCCCGAGAAACTATTGTGTAAGTTCTCTCCTCAAAACTGTTCCAAACATTTAAATCATAAAAGTAATCAGGAAAATCACTATGTGCCGGTCTTTTAGAAGATGATGGCTCTTTGGGAGGATGAGGAGCGAAAATTGGAGTGATATTTGTCGGTAAAGCTAAATCAAGTAAATCAACATAATGGTTATATAATTTATCTATGTAAATGTTCGCATCACTCATAGCTGTATACAAATCTGGTTGTTCTAGTTCTTCATCATCAGAAGCATTGGTAGTATTTATCTCTAAGTTAGAATAAATAAGAGTACTAAAGTAGCACATAATAGTATATTTCATACATGGATTTAGTATAGCACCAACCAAGTAAATAGGGGGAATCAAAAAAATATTTTTTAAATTTTGCAAACATAGCACCAACAGTTTCTTTGTAACCTTCTTTATTCTTATATTCTTTGAGCAAAATAGAAATATCGGCTATATATGATAAAATATTATAAACAGTAGGATAATAAGCACCGAAAAATTCAACCGTAGCTATATAATTTTTTTTTCAAGAACTTAACAATATCATCAATTATAGCCCAATAAGAATCATGTAGCATACATTCAATCGAATCAGCAAATGAACCACAATGTTGGTTAAAAATTAGTGTAATAGGAACTCTATTAGCATGATAAGTTTTTAAATAATCATACGTAGCATTCCATCTAGTATCACATTCTTCAGACATCAATATCGGTCTAAGTCCATTTTCTTGATATTTAACTTTAAATTCTCTAATTCTTTTTCTTCGATTATTTTCTTGAATAAAGCAAACAACAAGCCGGATTTTTTCAATATAAAGCTCAAAAAATTCAAGATCATCTCTTAAAATTAAATGATATATATGACAAACACACTTAACATGATATATTTCAGGTAACGACGGAGAGAGCTTAACTTTTAACTTTGTCATAACAGTCTTGTTATTAGAAGCATTATCAAAAGCAATACATAAGACTTTTTTTTCAAAACCATAAAATTCTGCAACTTTACTAATCGAATCAGCAATAAATTCTCCAGTATGTCTACGATTTTTATCATACAAAAAAGCAAGAATACGTTTTTTCATAACATAGTTACTATCTATCCAGTGACAAGTAATGACTAATAATCATTTTTATTAACAGTACGACCAAGATCAAAAGTTAGAGTCATTCTACATTGAATATTTTTTAACAATGTAGATAAATAAAAAATATATTGTGAATGAAGTCTAAAAATATCGGTCTGACAAGTACTTTAGGAATACCATTAAACATAGAATTATAAATTTCTTGAATATAATGAATAAACGCATCCGAAGAAGGAAAACTGAAAGATAAACAACCCACAGCTACCATTTTTGTTATTTCTTCCCGATCCCTATATTTATTATAATTTTGAATTACCTGACCTGTTGCTGGGTCCATTCTAGTTTGTGTTGGTCCACCAACAGCCTCACCACCTTTTGTAATAAATAACTCTGTTTCGTGATTATCATTTATATGTCTCATTAACGTATCCGTACCCCCTTGCTTGCCTCCACTTTTATGCTTATATACTTGTTGACAAATATTGCATTGCACTTCAATATCTCCTATACGTGTAAAAAATTATCATGCAATACTAGTTGTTCTACAAGCTCTTGGGGCACAGGGAGGACGGGGAGAGCGATTAACCGATTTAGATCTAACGTTAGCATTTTCTACTGCGGGTGTCTCACCAATATTTTCATCATCTTCATCTAAATCAACCGCATCTACTTCATTTTTTCTTCTATATCATAATTTTCCTGAGTTTCTACATAACTCATATCGTGAGCACCTAGACCTACTTCTTTCTCAAAAGATTGACTTAGCGGTATCGGAGGCATATAGGTATTTACTACTTGAACTATCTCTACCACCTAGTAATTCACTTTTTACTACCACTATCACTTCCGGGACAAATTTTTTTGACACTTTTACTGTCGAGGTTTCTTAATTTATCCATAATATAAATCAAACTAAAAAAATTCAAAATACACAAATATAATAAAATTAAATATTCAACAATTAATACACTAATTAAAAATTAAAAGTAAGAGATGAAACGACAATGGCAAATTTTAAAAGTATAAGAAAGTTGTGACTTTAGAAACTTCCACTAGTACTTTGTAATCGCAAAATTAAAAAATTAAATTGAGTACTTTAGGAAATATATAGAATATTTGAGAATTGAGATTTAAGAGAGAATGAGATTTGAGAAAATAAAAATTGTGTGAAAAATGATTTGAAAGTGTAGGATATTTATAGGAATTTTTTGGGGTTTAAAAAAATATTTTAAATGAAAAAATAATTTTGTTTTTAATTAAAAAGGCCAAAGTAGCCATTTTTTGGTCCAAATGGCCATATAGCCGTTGGGCCCAACGACTACTTTGGGCTAACGGTCCAAAATTTGATTTTTTTTTTACAAAAGACTTATTCGGACCAGGCCGGGCCGGTTAACCGACGGGCCTGGACCAGTTTTGGTCAAAGTTGGGTCAAATCGGGCCGGACCGTTTAAGTGGACCGGGTCAAACTGGCCCGTTTGACTCCTTAATCACTCATTTTTTATTTTTTCGTAAATTCAGAATAACACACACATAATCACAAATTCATAAGCGAAAAGATAAGGGAACGAACATCTACTCTATTTAAGTTGAGTTTATTTTTTTGTTAATGAATGATGATACATTGAAAAAAAGATTGTAAAATGTTCTTACCAAGAATTCTAAGTAAAGCATATTATGAGAGTAAAATTTTGCAGATAAACCAAGTTATGTAAAGTTTTTATCTGTTACTCTTTATATTTCTTATATTATGGATAGATAAATAAAAGTATTTTTTTGTAGTGTGTGTATGTATATATACATATATATATATCTGCTCACGCGAAACAGTGCAAATGCATAAGAATTAACAATTAAGATGTGTTATGAAATATAAAGTAAATACAAGAAGAATAGAGAGAGAAAAGAGGAGACTTCTTTATTTCTCATGGGGATTCTTGATGGGTTTTAATTACAACGAAGGAAATCTCCTTTATTTAAAAGGAAAAAACTAACCTTGGGGTTTCTAACTTTTTCATAAATAGATATTCACTATATATGATAAATTAAAAATTCACTATATATGGTAAGTAGACATTCACTATATATGGTAATATATTTACAACACTCCCCTTGAATGTCTAACTGATAGATAATGCGCCTCGTTAAAATCTTACTAGAAAAAATCAAGTGAAAAAAAAAATCTAGTGAAGAAAAAAGAGTAAACATCTCTAACAATACGCATATAGGTTTCCTCATTAAAAATCTTACAAGAAAAACCCAGTGGGACAAAACCTCGTAAGGAAAAAAGAGTACAACGCACATTAACTCCCCCTAATGAGATCATCCTTGATCTTTTATATCTTGATCTTGTGCACCATCTTGTTAAAAGTTGCAATTGGAGAAGACTTGGTGAATAAATCAACCACATTGTCACTTGAAAGAATCTTTTCCGTGTTAATATCACCATTCTTTTGTAGCTCCTGTGTATAGAAAAGTTTTGGAGAAATGTGCTTCGTTCTATTTCCTTGAGTCCTCCCTTAAGTTGTGTTGTGCATGCTACATTATCCTCATAAAAATCACAGGTACTTTGTCACATTTAAAGCCATATGTTTCTCGAATGAGATGTATCGTGGACCTCAACCCCACACACTTTCGGCTTGCTTCATGTATAACTATTATCTTAGCATGGTTCGATGAAGTGGCTACGATAGACTGCTTTGTATATCTCTAAGATATGGTAGTATCCCCACACATGAACACATTACATGCTTAAGACCAAGATTTATGTGAGTTAGATAAATCCCCAACATCAACATAATCAACAAAATCGGGACTGCAATCTTTAGAATAAAATAAGATCCATTTGTTTAATCTCATTCTGATATCTCATAGAAGGAGCAAAACTATACCTTGTTAACAAATTAATCAAAAAAGTCTATATCATGCCTTGTAGTATTTGCAAGATACATTAGTGCACCAATTATACTAAGATATGATACTTCAGGACCAAGGAGTTCCCCATTCCTTTTTTTTTTTAGATCGGAGTGGATCCTTATTCAATTATGCATGTTTCTCATTTAAGCAAATATTCTATTACTTTTGAAAATTATCCAAGAGTTTCAATAATATTAAAACCATCAATTTATCCCTTATAAGGATAATAAATAAGTTTTCCAGAAACTTTATATACTTTAGGATTTTTAAAACCTTTAAGAATTTTTATATAGATTTTTGTCAAGTGACAGTATCCAACATTTCCTATATGACATCTTCTAGTGTCTGGACTGCAAATAAAATAAGTGTTATGCTTACCAAGATGCATCATTTTATGTCACTTGATAAATGTTTCCACGTCACCATGCTTTAATAGAGGTAAAATTCAGATCCTCATAATCTTTCACAATATTGCACAAATATTATATCAAACATATCAGTGATGATATATTATTTTATATCGGTTCACAGTGTGACATAACATTTTGAGATCGCATCACTTCACTTCATTATTTTAGGTACCTGAACCTCTCATAAGGTTTCATGAAATCTTATGTTGTAGGTTCTTCAAGAGAACATTGTCTTCTTATTATGATCATTTGTTCCTTAGTTTTTTCAAGGATTTATTTAATTTGTAATCGATTGGTCTACCACGCTTCATGCATGCAGAGACTTTGTCCTTTAGGGACACAAAATAGGAGCACTTGCAGCTTAAATATGAGATGTTTTCGCCATTTGACTTAAATTATCTTTTGAATGAGAATCTGATGATAGTTTCTAACAAATTTCATAGTTGCTTATAAACTCCCCCTTATGTTAGAAAAACTAACACACATCCTCCATCTTCTTTGAGGAATTCATCTTTATGCATTATGATATATTCATTAATCATATACCGCACATCAGAACTATTAGATGGACAATGTGTGGTTCCTAATTCAGATCCAACTTTGAGGGGAGTTAATTATAATTTATTGGTTTGATGCATACAAGTACCTTTGTATATAATATATCATATTTCAAACCCACACATGAAGCTTTGTTCTCATTAGCAATGATTCAACTATTTATCAAAGACATTCAATGTCAAATCATCATCAAGATGAATTGTTTTGATTACACAATCTGAAAATTATGCTTTTATCTCAATTTTATTGAGCAAACAACTTTATGAATGTCAAACTGCAGGTTGATAATAAATGTACATGTGATCATCTTATTTATGCATCTTTTTCAACATATCACATGATAGGTGAACGGGACCTTATTCACCTTTTATACTTTTCAAATTTTGAGGGATCAAATCTCGACATTAGTTGGTCCAACCAACTTCTCATGAGAACAAACAACATTAAAAGTTCATGAAAAATTTTCTAATTCTTCAATACATGTTTAATACTTAATATACACACCTTTGAAATGTCATAATCGTTCATATCAATTTATGAACTTAATTGTACTAGTAAACACTAAGTTTACCATGACATGTGCCTTTTACTTTAGTAAATTTCAGATTTACTATGATATGAATAGATTTCAAATTTACTACTTCAGAAGTAAATTTCAAAATAACTCTTCTCAATTATTCTGCCTCTTTCGGAGGGAAGTTGTGATACCATCACAATTAATTGCACGTTTGCATTAATGCGCTTCTCATTCCTCAGGAATGAAATATAATCATGCTTTAAGCCTATCAAATTATGATATCTTATATCCTCTTTTAAGATATTGCTAATTCAGGAGAAAATCGAGGCATACATATGGTTGTAGAGAAATTTTCTGTAACATATCTTATAATCATGATAAGCGTATAAAAATATTATCACTTTTGATGATTATATATTATCATATTATCCCTCCACGCTTATATCAGTGCCTTCAATCACTTGACTTCTTTTAGACATATTATGCACTGCTATCAGATACACTTCAAGAATGAAGTAAGTTGTCATATTTCAGACTTATCATATATTGCTACCACATTCACTTCATGGAATAGAGCATATTCAATGGGTTGAATTTCATGACTTTTCACCCAATACCCATTATTTTGTCTTAACCATCATAATATAATCAGTATGGTGTATCGAGATTCAAACTCAACGTCTTATCCACATAAAAGCGTCTTAGACATAAATTGATGAGACTTAAACCCAATATTTTTTCATCATGGTGCCTTGGAACGTTTAACCCAATGCCTCACCTCTTAATGAAATGAGACTTAAATTCATCATCATATCTTTTAACAATATTGTTCTTCATGAATAAATTTAAAGCATAAGTGATTCCAAACCTATTATTTTTTCTCAAATCCAACAATAATTATATTATTAGTAGCAAAAGACAAATAACATAAGGAATTACTAACCATGAAATTACCTTTAGATTTATAATCTCACCTTGTTTGGTAGAGTCTCATGCTAATAACGTGTTCTGAAATCAATAATATATTAAAAGTGTGAAGACCCTTGGAAAAGTGATTTGAATTTTTTGACCTTCATTAAAACACCATGTAATAGACAAAATCATCTTTTTCACTATTTTTTAATATTTAAAACATAAAATTTATGTAAATTTAATCATTAGAAATTTTCTTAATTGAATTAAGTTATATACTTAAATTTAAAACTTTAGAAAAAAAACCAAAAATAAAATAGAAAAAGCATACGTCCAAAAGAAAAGGAAGGAAAATTTTTTTAAGAAATTACCTTATTCCTTTACACATCTAATATAATCATAAGGCCTTTCTTTAATTGAATTAAATTATATACTTAAATTTAGAACTTTAAAAAAGAACCCAAAAATTAAAAAGAAAAGGCACATGTCCAAAAGAAAAGGGAGGAAAAAATTTGTAAAAAATTACCTTATTCCTTTACACCCCTAGCTGTCTCCTATTTTAAATCTAAATCTAAAACTATCTTTGATTTTTATGTTGTACTATTTATTTATCTATAATCTATAATATATTAAAAGTGTAAAGCCTTTGAAAAGTTATTTGAACTTTTTGTCCTTCATTAAAAGTCTCTGCAATAGACAAAATTATCTTTTCACCTTTTTTGATTATTTTTATGATATTAAATATTTAAATGGAGAAGGTTTTCTTATTGTGGTTATTCCTAATTTTGTGATATTTTCGATTTGTGATTTTCTTTTTTATTACATTAAATTTCTTGATCATGAATAACAAATGTCATTTTATGTTTGTAAGTATAGCCTCGATCAAGATTTATTTCACACAACAGTCTAAAAGTCATATATTGTTAAAGAGAAAAGAATTATTGTATATTTAAGTACAAAATCTCGTGATAAGTAAAAAGGGGCGAATACATTTTTTTATGAATTGACGTAATATACACGTACAACACACGTACTTTAGAGGCTTATTACTTTTAGATATTTTCTTTCGAATCATTGAAGTTGAAAATTTTTGTAAGATACAACAAATAAACTTTTCTTTATTTCCTTGGCATAGACAAAATATAAAATTTTACTGGGCACTTCAATAAACTTAACTAAATATAATTTTTGTTTGTTTTTATCTGATATTTTTTTCAAATATTTATTGTATTTTCTATGCGAATTTATTGCCTATCTTTTTCAGTAAAAGAACTGCTTTCGTTTTAGGAAGGAAAAAATAGATGAAGAGAAGGTAATAGTACAATTTAGTTGACTTGGTTTCTTTTTAGTAAATCTTATGAATTTGTAAGTTTACTTGATAACTCGTTGAAGAAGTTTTTAATTCAATTTTCTTGATGTTGGATGAATAAAAGATATCAACTTAATAAACTCTAGACTAATTTTAATTATTTTTACATTCACATAGAAAATTTCTGAAGTGTTTCACTACTAAAAAAATGCCAAAAAGCGACGGCCAGCGTCGCTTTTAGAATTTTATCTTTTTTAGTTATTCTTAGAAAAAGCGACGTTGTGCGTAGTTTTTTGTTCTTCAGTGAAGAACACATGATGAACAGAAAACGACGAACGTCGTCACTTTATTGAAAAAAATAATTTTTTTTCCAGAAAAATTGACACTATTCGTCGTAATTTGAGAAAAATAATTTTTTTTTAGAAAAAGAGACGTTGGTCGTCGCTTTTTGTTCTTCATAAGGATTGAAAAAGCGACGTTGGTCGTCACTTTTTGTTCTTCATAATGAATAAAAAAGCGACGGTCATCGTCATTTTTCTGTATTTCTTTTGGATGCAGAAATCTACATTTTCTGCATCCCACCTGCCAAATAAAAATACAATTCAATATATACAACCTTATGTAACACACATTTTTAAGATAACCATACAACGCACTACATTATCAAAATATTTACGCAATTCAAATCTACCACACTTAAACAATCAAATCCAAAATTCAAAACACTTAATAATTAATCCAACAACCAAAACACTTAAACAGTCCTAAAGTTTTTTCAATAAAGTCTATAGGCGTCCTAGATTTCTTTTTAGCAGTTGACTTCAAACTCTTATCAGGACGAGACCGATCACCGTCACCACCGGATGTCATTTGTATGCAAGTTTACATCAAAACATATGAAAATAAAGTCATTAGTTCATATTTCATGTGACTAAACTAATTATTTTCATGTTACTAGTACATATTTCAAGTCACTATACTCAAACCATTTTCAAATAGCTAATTGACATTTTATTTCACTATACTTAACCATTTTCAAGTAACTAATTCACATTTCAAGTAACTACACTTAACCATTTTCAAGTCACTAGTTCACATTGCAAGTTACTACAATTAAATATTTTCAAGTCACTAGTACACATTACAAATCACTACATTTAAATATTTTCAAGTCACTAGTACACATTACAAATCACTACATTTAAATATTTTCAATTAACTAATTCACATGTCAATATACTTAATCATTTTCAAGTGACTATACTTTATTATTTTAAAGTTATTAGTACACATTTCAAGTGACCACACTTAATCATTTTCAAGTCACAAGTTCACAATTTCAAGTAACTACACTTAACAGTTTCAAGTCACAAGTTCGAAATTTCTAGTAACTACACTTAATCATTTTCAAGTAACTACACTTAATAATTTTCAAATAACTTATTCACATTTCAAGTCACTACACTCAAACCATTTTCAAATAGCTAATTGACATTTCAAGTCACTATACTTAGCCATTTTGAAGTAACTACACTTAACCGTTTTCAAGTCACTAGTACACATTTCAAATCACTACACTTAATCATTTTCAAATAACTAGCAGACATTTCAAGTCACTATACTTAACCATTTTCAAAAAACTAATTCACATTTCAAGTCACTACACTTAACGATTTTCAAATAACTAATTTACATTTCAAGTCACTACACTTAACCATTTTCAAATAATTAATTCACATTTCAAGTTACTATACTTAAACCATTTTCAAGTAACTACTTCACATTTCAAAAAACTATACTTTATCATTTTCAAGTCACTGCACTTGACCACTTTCAAATAACTAATTCACATTTCAAGTAACTACACTTAACCATTTTCAAGTCACTAGTTCACAATTTCAAGTAACTACACTTAACCGTTTTCAAGTCACAAGTTTGCAATTTCAAGTAACTACACTAAACCATTTTCAAGTCACTACACTTAATAATTTTGAAATAACTTATTCACATTTCAAGTCACTACAATCAAACCATTTTCAAATAGCTAATTGACATTTCAAGTCACTATACTTAATCATTTTCAAAACACTATACTTAACCATTTTCAACTCTCTAATTCATATTTCAAGTGACTAAATCTAACCATGTTCAAGTCCTGAATTCACATTTCAAGTGTCAACACTAAACCAATTGAGAGGTGCCACATCAACAGCCATCAATATCTCCTTTATATATATAGAGAGAGAGAGATTAGGTATTCCCTCATTTAATTCACGTGATTCTTATTTTTTAGTCTATCCTTATACGACAACATAACAATTACATATTTATTGTGATCCCACAAAATGAAAAGGCTACGGACCTTGTCCTTATCTCAAAGTTAATCTATCCTTTTACAATTAAAAATAGAATTTTAAATTTTCATTCTACTCTTAATGAGATAATTTATAGCTACACAAATTTATATTACATATTTTAGAACATAAGTTCTAAAAAGTTTTCTCCTTCTTGTTCTTTTTTTTTAATAATAATTTTATGTCCAATTAAAATTTATTACATAAAGTGAGGCGAAGGCAATATCATAGTATTGAGCATTCAACCTCCAAAGTATGATTTCTTGAAACTAATATAAATTAATTAAATATCAAAATAGATTTCATGGATGATATTTTTTTTTTTTGTATTAGTATATTGTTCCCCATGACCTAGAGTAAAGGGGTGTGGGGTAGGGATGGGTATATATTATATTTAAGTGAATTAGTCAAAACTGCAGAAGGACACGTGGAGCACTACTAGCATTTGAAGAGCCTGAACTTTTGGAACAAATCTAAACTAACAACCACCAAAATTTATTCGGTCTTCAGAGGGAAGTTGAATGTTGCTACATTCCTTCTCCTTTTTACACCTTATTGAAAAATCATCGTTTTCATCTTAAACTATATTTAAAAAATTAAAATTATATTTAAATTATATTAATGACCTATTATATAATTAAATTATAAAAAGTGAAACTATTTACACCCTGTCAGGCTATCACCACTTGCATGTGGTGTAGTATTTTATATGCGCTGCCACGTCAACATCACATCAGTAAAAAATATCACTTTTTTATAGTTAAAGTGTGTAATAGGTCACTTATGTAGTTTAGGTGTGAATTCGACTTTTCGACTATAGTTTGGGGTGAAAACGATGCTTTTTCTCTTAATGTTTTTAGCCGTTTACTTTTGTTATTTAATAGGCTGGACGCACCTAAAATAAGTGTAGCACACGCGCCTTAGAATGGGGGTCGCGGGAAGGTAATAATATCACTTTTATATAGTTAAGTTGTCTAATAGATCACTTATATAGTTTAGGTGTGGCTTAAACTTTTCTTATATAGTATGAGGTGAAAATAATGTCTTTTCCCCCTAATAAAATAACACTCATGTCTTGTGTAATCAATCCACAGAAATCGACTAAGATTTTTTGACCAATTGAGCATATGTTCTCTGTATCCCTCTATTTTTAGAAAAGAAGTCGGATTAATTTCTTCCGAAAGAAAGAACTGGTGTTAGTTGAGAAAATAAATGACTCCCATTACAAAGAAAAAGAAATATACCTATTCACAATGGACGGACAATGATATGCCGGAGGAAGATGGACTTTTCCAATTTGTTTTTTAGTTGCGGTGTAAGTCAATTAAGCACACGTAAATGGTTACAAGAACTTGGGTTGGTTGTTCTACAAAGAATACAGAAACTATAATATACGAATTGTTTGTGAGGTAAATATATAGTCATGTAAATCTTCTTGTGCCATGAGTATTAATAATGTAGGGATATTGTGCGGATCATATTATCCATACTTTAATATAAAGACATTTTTCTTTTAGATATTGCTAACGTAATTCATTTTTATCTCACATGATATTCCATAAACTAATACATAGACTTGATCAAAACTTATGCAGGAGACGAATTTATCAACACAGTACTAAGGTATATTTTACTTACGGAATCCAAATTGCAACTGATAATTCAAGCAACAAAAGAACGAGTAATACAAAAGGAAAATCTCATAATACTATAGGAAGAAAAGGAAAATCTCATAATACTAGAGGAAGAAAGTAACTAGAAAGAGACAAGAAATTAGAACATAGAAAAGAGATGAGAGGATAATAGGTTAAACCAAAGCTTCAACATAATTTTCAACCCCTTGTTTTTAATGCATAATCTTTTTTAATCCTTTCTAAGCGGGTTTGGATCTCAAATAGGACTCGTAAAACTTACATAAATTCCTGCATATTTACCCCTAATTACACCCTATCTCAACTTTTAATAAAATTACAAAAAAATTTGTTTTTCTATTTTTCAGATACATCCTTTTACAAGATATACATCTTAGTTGATACATAATATGAAACAACTTTGTTGCGCTAAAAAAGGAAAATAACGGAAAATTGACTTAATTGAGGAGTAAATCACGCTTCATAACTTTAAATTAACAGTCAAAAATCTCTAGAAATATGTAATTAGTTATTATGTTGATTTTTAAAATATCCCTCTCCTCATTCATCTGGCATAAACATTCCTCAGCTCTTTTCTCTATTTTTTTTTTGTGTTTTTTTCATCTTTAAAATCATCTTTGAACTTGGCATTGAATGAGCTTCCAAACTTTAAAGGACATGGTGGAATCTCATTAATAACATAATTCATGTCCTGAAAATAGAGTTACTAATTTGTCAAAAGTATCAGTCAAATAAATCATGTATAGGTAGATAAAAAATACATGAGATACATTAGAATACATATATTTGTAAACATATGAATTAAAACAGAGATACATATTCTATGTATATATCAGTCACATAGAACAAAATATGTTATGTATCTCTATATTCTAAAATGTATCTCATTGACTTATAAAATGTATCTCATTATAACAGATCTATGATATATTATGTATCTATAGCTCCTATATATTTATGTATCTCGATGTATCTTTAGTAAAAGATGCAAGAAATATATTGCGCTAATCCTTTTTTAAAAAATAAATAAATAGAGGTACATAAAATACTTATGTAACATACACATAGATTTAAGATAAAAAACGTATTTGTTGCATTTAAATATGTACTTATCCCATATTATTATCTGATGACAGCCATGCAATACCTTTGAAAGGATGTCTCTTGTTGTAAGTTCACAAAATTTTCTTTTTCCGAAGGAGCTCCGCCTCTTGAACTCGCAGATCCCCTTTTGTTAGAATCAACGACTCTTTTTTTCTTTATTATTTTACCATCTTTTTGCGCAACTTCTTCATCATAGCAGGATCATTTTGGTGTTTAGATCTGTTTTCATGGAAGTTTTTAGTGTTTTTGTCAAAATCACCAGAAATATTAATTGATAAAGGCTCAAATTTTTTATCTAATCAACCTTTAAAAGCAATGTTAAAAAACTAATCTCAGAAAAAATTTAAGATAAATATTAAATTGATATTTGATAGAAGTTGTTGAACTTATTCAAATGAGATTGATGATGAATTTGGTGAGAACTACCACAATTGAAAAATCGGCTGAAGTTGAAACCGTAGTGGAAAAAACCGCTGCTACGATTACCCCTTTGTTGGAGGAGTTGCTCCTTCAGTTAGGATGTATTCACAAAATAAGAGATTTGAAGGATATATCTGTAAGTTTAATGAATATAATACAATCAGGGATCTTTGTAATTTTTTAGAAGTAAAGAAATTTTATGTATTTTAGATAACTTAAGATGTGGTTTTATGAAATTTTTCATAAAACTCTCCAATATTTTTGTCGGCCTAGTAACCCCAACTAAATCCATCTCCTTTACCAATTTTGGCCTATAGGCTCTTACGGATCCATTGTTCACAACCAGAAAATTACATTGAATAGCCACCTAAGTGGGTGACTTTTTTTTTTTTGTGTCCCATAGTTTTTTTTTTAAAGACTAGCCTTCCTTTCTTTTTATATATAGTATAAGTACATTTTTATCCTTCTATACCTCAAATATTTTTACACTTTTTATGTTCATTTGTTTCTCATCGTGTATGTTTATTTTTTTTTTCTCTTTTTAATTTTTTCTTGATATTCTATTTTTCTTTTCTCCTTTTTTCTTTATTTTAATTCATTTGTCTCAACCTTTATTTTTCTTTTTTTGTTTTTTTCTCAAACATTACCTATTTCATCTTTTCACTTTTTTTTTAATTCAGTTGTCTCAACCTTTATTTTCTTTTATTTCTTACTTTTATCATTTCTCTTTTTTTTTCTTTTTTCTCAAACTTTATTTTTATTTCATTTTTCTCATTTTTGTTTTTCTCAATCTTTAATTTTTTTATTTTATTCTTCTCTTTTTCTAACCTTTATTTTTTTTCTCAATCTGTTTTTTTTTCTTTTCTCTATTTTTTCTTCTCCTTTCTCCTTTTTTCTCAACTTCTATTATATTTTGCTAATAAATAGAAAGTTGGATAATCCACAAAGAAATATTCTTTTCCTTGACATCAAAGTAAATTTAAGGAAATGACTTAGTGTTTGAAATTCCTTTGTGATAAGTCTTTCCTCTAAGGCAAGAGTTATAGAATATCTCATAAACCAAAAAACAATGTGGTAGTGTCAACACTTGCTCATTGGGCATAAGTTATTTTTTTGGGAGGTTCTTGAGCTAAGTATTGTCTTAGAAGCAAGACTAATAATCTTATAAATCAAGAAACAATGTGGTAGTGTCAACTCTTATTCACGGAGCGTAACTTGTGGGCTAAGCCTTTCCTCTGAGGCAAGAGTTATAGAATATTTCATAAATCAAGACACGTTATTGTAATGTCAACTCTTACCCATGGGGCGTAACTTCTTGTTTAAAATTCCATGGACTAAGTCATATCTCTAAGACAGGAGTTATAAAATATCTCATAAATCAAGACATAATATAGTAGTGTCAAACTCTCACCTATGAAGCATACCTTGTTGTTTGAAAGTCCTTGATCTATCAAACATCTCATAAATCAAGATACAATGTGTTAGTGTCAACTCTTGTCCATGGGCGTAACATGTTGTTTAGAAGTCCATGGGCTAAGTCTAGTCTCTAAGGTAAGAGTTATAGAGCATCTCATAAATCATAACATGATATGGTAGTGTCAGCTTTTACCCATTGGGTGTAGCTTGTTGTTTGAAAATCCTTAGGTTAAGTATTGCCTCTTAAGGCAACAGTTATATAATATCTCATAAATCAAAATACAATATGATAGTGTCAACTCTTGCCCGTACGACATAACTTGTTGCTTAAAATTAAGCCTTTGGACTAAGTCTTGCCTCTAAGGAAAGAGTAGTAGAGCATCTCATAAATCAATACACAATGTGGTGGTGTCAAATTTTGTCCATGCGGCATAACATGTTGGTTGATGGTCCTTGGGATAAGTCTTGCCTCTAAGGCAAGAGTTATAAGAATTTCATAAATAAAAAACACAATGTGGTAGTGTTGACTCTTGCCCGATGTACGTAACTTGTTGTTTGAAAATATTTGAGATAAGTCATACCTCTAAGTCAAGAGTTGTAAAATATCTCATAAATCAAGACATAATGTAGTAGTGTCAAATCTTGTCCATGGGGCATAATTGTCACGATCCGAGACTACTCCCAGTCGTAACATGATACTTAAGGCCACAAGTGACCTCAAGATAATCCATGATATGGTATCTGCTGTGAGCACTAAATAAAATAATAATAAAATATCATATGCAAAAACTAAACTGATAAAAAAATTGTTAAGATGTACTACTGAAATGATACCCAACATGTCTGAACTATTGATAAAAATTGAAAACAAGTTTAACCATCTGA
This sequence comes from Capsicum baccatum var. pendulum, assembly GCA_030864225.1. Taxonomy (NCBI): domain Eukaryota; kingdom Viridiplantae; phylum Streptophyta; class Magnoliopsida; order Solanales; family Solanaceae; genus Capsicum; species Capsicum baccatum. The sequence goes on along the minus strand of CM061557.1, from coordinate 218,194,310 downwards.
AAGCTTCTAAAACATGAGGAGTTGATGGGACAAACCCCCAACTAACTCTGACTGACTGAAATAAAGAAAGTATTAAAAATAACTATAACTAACTTGTCCTCGAAGGATGAGGACTCACCACAACTGTTGCTGAGTGTCATTGAGCTGACTAAGGGCGATCAGGGAACTAAACGTCCGAACCTATGTTATAAGACAACATAGTGCAAAAAAGAGTATACAATTAGTACATTGAATGTACTAGTACGTGAGATAGGGGCAACTGAGATACATTTAAGTACTTAGCTTAAATGCATGAACATGTGGAATGAATGCAAGACCAAGTAAAACATGTGTTGCAATAATCTGTAAATTTGAATAACTAATAAACTAAACACGTGGTCATGCAATCCTGATCTAATATGGTGTGAATACTGAACTGATAATGTGGAAGCTAAATACAACCGATATTCTCCAATCTCAGCTAATCGGGGACCAACTTATAGCCCAGCTGAAAAAGTGATCGTATCTTGCCAGGGGTACCAACGCATGGCTAACGATATAATCCATAAAGCTGATATCTCGAAGGACGAGGGTGTCATGCCTCTACTGACGGGGGACCCCTCATAATCTATGGTGGCACCGTAGGTCTAGAACTTAGGGACTACTACTAACAATGCATGCATAACTGATGGGGCAGTCGTCCTCCCTACATTCACTTAACATTAAGCGCTACTCCCAACTGAATGACACTGGTATTATTATTCATTTAACATGATTTGGTACTGATAAGTGCTCAACGTGAATATGATAATCTGAATATAATGATACAAACATGGTTTGAATGACTAGTAACTTAAAAATATGAAATATGCATGGCTATCTAGATATCAGATGTTCATAACCCTCCAACACTGAATAATAAATTAAATACAATGACATAATTTAAGAACACTATTAAGAAATTCATGATCCAAAGACCCAAAACATAGGGTATATCAATAGCTGATGAAAACCACGATTATAGGTATGAGAAGATGTTCAACTTATAAGGGCAACATGCTCACATGGTTAAATTCATAAATTGATAAATGAGCACGGTGTCAACTGAACATGATATGGGTGACTGAAATCATAAAGCATATAAGGACATATTTCACATGGGGAAACACATTGTCACAATTTGTATTCAAAACTATTAAGAGAGAATTGAGTAAATTCATGCTTGACATTAAAATCTCTTAAAAAGAGGAAAATGGGTTTATACTTGAAAGAAATTAAAAATTATTGGGACTCAATGGGTGGAAGAGACCCATTGATGAATAGCCTACATACCTAAGTTGCTTGAATTCTTGAAGAAAACTTAAAATTTAGACCTTGAATATATGAATTCTTGGAAGAAACTTGTAATTTTGTGTTCTTGAGAATGGAAGGAGATTGAGCATCATTAACTGATGAAGAATAGGGTAAATAATTCCCCTTTTGAGTTTTAGATCATCAATTAGGTGTTTAGGGAGAGGACAAAAAAACAAAATGCCCCTCATTCATTTAATGAAAATTGTAGGACTACACAGCCTTAGTGGCACGGAGGCTATCACGAAGACTAGCCTCTATGACATGTTTATCGCGGAGACTAGCCTCCGTGACACACTGTGTATCGCGGAGAGACAATCTTCGTGGCATGGCAAAATTACGGAGGAATTATTCCTCTGTGGTTAAAAAATAGTCCAAACCTCTTCTGAAAATTCTGAAACTCTCCCGGATGACCCCTTTAACATCCCTAATCATATTTCAACTCATAAATTAATGTATCAGACTCAAAAAGGCCAAAAATAAAATATTTGAAATCTTGCATTCTTAAAATGGCCATGTCACTTGTACTTAGCATAACCTAAATGGCTTTGGGACTTCTAAATATTAGATGAATAGCTGAAAACTTATCTAGAATCTTGTGGGGTATTACATTATCTCCTCTTTAGAATCATTCATCCCCGAATAAAATTATCTCAACTGAGATACTAAGAAGATTGAGATCATGAATTGAATACTTATGAGCTGAATCATAATTAAGTAACTGAATTTGAAACATGACATGGATTAAACTGAATTGATGAATGCATGCTATGACATGAGGATGGTTGAAGGGCTGATATAGAAAACAGGAGAATCAATCTGAGGAAATCTATTACCTCAAGCTGAATTTGAATTCGTAGAGAAAATATGGGAATACTTGGCTCGCATATCGGCTTCTGCTTCTCAAGTAGTTCCGTCAATGGACTGATTTCTCTGTAGAACCTTAACCAAGGGAATTTCTTTATTTCTTAACCTACAAATCTAACAATTAAGGATCTCAACTAGGACTTCTTCGTAGGAAAGGCTATCTTTCACATCTGCACTCTCTAAGGGTACAATCGTAGCTGGGTTACCAATACTTTTCTTTAGCAGAGAGGCATGAAACATTAGATGCATTAATGTCAATTCTGCAGGAAACTCAAACTCATAAGATACCTTTCTAAAATGGCTTAAAATCCTATATGGGCCAACATAGTAGGGGTTGAGCTTCCCTTTCTTGCCAAATCTCTTTACCCCTTTTATGGGTAAAATTTTCAAATAAAGCAAGTCACCAACCTCAAACTCAAGATCCCTCTCCCTCATATCTGGATAAGATTTCTGATGATATTGGGCTATCTTTAGTCTTTTTGGGATTAACTGAACTTTGTCCATCGCCTCTTACACTAAATCTGGCCCTATCAAAGCAGCTTCACGTACTTCAAACCAACCAATAGAAGATCTACAACTCTTTCAATATAGAGCCTCAAACGGAGCCATCTGAATACTGAAGTGATAGATGTTATTGTCGACAAACTCAATTAAAGGCAAGTAGTGTAACGCCTTAATTTTCTAGAATTGGAATGCCACACGGTGCTTATGATCCTGAAGGACCACAAGCTAAACCTTTACTGATATCTGTACCTGAGCACTACATAATATAGGTAAATAATTAGAAAAACTGGTGTAAACTTTCCATAAGGTTCAAAACATCTAAAATACTCAAAACTAAAAACTGAATACTGATACATCTGTTTGAAAAATCTCTAACTGTATGAACTGTGGAGTTGATGGGACATGTCCCCAAATAACTCCATCTACTGAAAATAAACTGATTCTAATGCCATAGTAAGATAAGGATCATCCTCAAATGAAGAGGACTCACTGCTATCTGATGTTGACTGAGTATGGACTGCTAAGGGTGCTTAGGATCTCACGCTTTGAAACCTATGGAATAAGACACCATAGCGCAAGAGAAAAGTATGCGTCAGTACTTTAAATGTACTGGTATGTTAGATGAGGTAAGGCTAAATACAAGGGCTTATGTATGAACAATTACTTAACTGAATAATCATGAGAGTACTAAATGAGGACATATGCATGAATGCACAAACAAAAACTAGAATTATAGTAACACTGAATACGAACTCTAAATACTAGTTTCTGAATACTGACTTACTGATGAATGCGTCTACTAGTACTGATGTTTGAGTTTACTAATACCGAGAGACAGAATAACTGAGTCTATTAAGATTAATGTCTAATTTTCTGATGCTGATACTGATTTATTATATCTAAGATCAAGCCTATATAACGGGTGACCTCTGAGTTTACTGTTAATGGTGCATGATACTTGATAAATTGAGTTTGAGGTCAAGCCTATAAAACGGGTGAACTCTAAGTCTACTGATAATGAATGTGATTGTTTGAATCTGAGATCAATCCTATATAACTGGTGAACTCTGAGTGTACTGATAGTGAATATGATTTTCTGAATTTCAGATCAAACCTATATAACGGGTGATCTCTAAGTTTACTGATAATGAATATGATTGTCTGAATCTGAGATTAAGCCTATATAACGAGTGATCTCTGAGTTTACTGATAATGAATATGATTGTCTGAATTTGAGATCAAGCTTATTTAATGAGTGATCTCTGAGAGGTAGTCAAGCCTAGTATAATGGGTGACTCCTCAGCTGAATTCTATTACTGAGGCTAAATCTATAACTGAGACTGTAGGAGGTAGTCATCTAACCGACATACCCCTTTTAGCTTCTTTGGGGTCCAACCTGTAACCCTAGTTAGAAGGGTGTCAGTACCGTGCCATGGGTAAAGACACTTCTTTCTAAACCTAGGATGCCATGCCTAATATAACGAGTGACACCTGGTTGAAGCCAAGCCTAATATAATGGGTGACTCTGGGAGGTAGTCAAGCCTAATATGACGGGTGACTCCGGGGAGGTAGTCAAGCCTAGTTCGGTGCTGAATCCTACTCCCAGCTGAATAGACACTAAACTGATTCTTAGATTGTTCTAGATTGAGCTGAATCTATTACTGTTCATATTTCTTGACTGATCTGACTGAGTTCACTTAGTTTCATTATCTAACAGAATACTGTTGAATCTCGTTAGCTGACTGAATGATACTGAGTTCTGAATAGATGATTTAAATGCTATTGAGGTCTGAACTGAACACTTGAATACTACTAGATCTGATCTGAGTACTGAACTGAGGCTAGAAAGCTAATGATATTGAGATTACTAAAATTTCTTAAGTTCTGTAACTGTCTGAGAGTACTAAATTCTATAATTAACTAAGTTATAAGAATTATGGTTTGACTGAGATTATCGTGAAAACTGACACGGGCTCTAGACTTGCAGTTAATTTGTTAGGTATAAATACCCACAGGACTTGATAACATAAAAGTAAAACATAACCATTCTTGAATAATCATGAACATGGACTTTCATTCCCCATCACAATTAATACGATATCTCGTCAATCACTTGAATGTCATAAACATGTAAATGTATAGGGAATACATACTAATACCTCATAGTTGTTCAATAAGGAATACACATGGATAAGAATACCTGTAACTTATCATAATACATTCACTAAGGCATTTCAACAAATGCTTGGCATGCACTAGTTATCACATAATTGGGGATTTCATGCTTAACATACTATTCTCATTACTTAAGCATTATGTCAAATATCTGGGGAGCATTCTTTGGTTATACCACAAATTCTATACTTAATTATCATGAATACATAATTATCATGCAACTTGAAGAGGGTTTATCCTGAACATCATACAATTCATCACATACTAGAATCAACTCTTGAAATTGATAGTCTAAATCATGAATTAAAACCCAACAATACAAAATCATGAACTCTAATACACATAAATCATGAAATCTCATAAATACGTAAACCTTAAAATTTTGAAAAGGATTCTTGAGCTTCTTGGGTGGCAGGAAACCAAGAATCAACATCTAACATACCTTGTTATATGATTCTCAAAAGATTTATAGAGGAATCTTGATGAATTGGGTCTTGAGCTATGAACCCTAATGGTTGTTCTTGAAGAAAATTGAGAGAACTAGTATATCTGGGTGAAATAATGAGAAATCTCATGTTAAATAGTATATATAGAGGTAGCAAAATAACCGTATTGCCCTTGGAATTAAAATACAAAACTGGAAAAATCCCGATTTTACATGCTGGTGCGACGCACCATAATCGCGCCAGCTTACTGGAAATTGGACAATTGGGAAACTGGGCCTTAGCGAGGTGGGATGGGAATCGTGTTTTCACCTTGGTTGCGAACTGAAAAGACACCGCGACACAGTGGAATCGCGGAGGCTCACTGGAATTTGATAATTGTCATTTTGGCTGGCTCCGCGACGCGCTGAAGTACCAGGTGGTACACTGTCTCACTTAAATTGCTCTAACTCTTCGCCCGAGTGTCGGATTTGGGTGAATTTGGAATTGATGGAAAACTTATTCGATTTCCCACGTGATAAAAAGTCAAAATCTTAAAAATTTCACATGGAATAAAATATATTTATCTTTGAACTAAGATCTTTAATATTCTAGAGATGAATTTGAACTAGGAGAAGGGTGGGGTATTGCAAGTGGTCATCCCAACTACCTTTAAAGTCGATAACACAAGACCTCAACATATATTCTGAGGTCTGAATGGTTCTCTCTACCTGACCATTTGTCTGAGGATGAATAGTTGTATTGAGATGGACTTGGGTACCAAAATCAATCTGAAAAGCCTTCCAAAAGTGAGAGATAAACTGGGTACCTCTATCTAAAATAATGGTCAACGGAACCCCATGCAGCTATACTAACTCTCTGAGATAGAGTCTAGGATAACTCTCAGCTGCATACGAGGTATGAACTAGTAAAAAATGGACTGACTTGGTCATTCTATTTACAATGACCCAAACTTAATTATACTAATGACGCGTACGAGGTAACCCTATCATAAAATCCATGTTCACTACCTCCCACTTCCAAGTGGGAATTCTGAACTCCTGAAGCATATCACTAGGACTTTGGTGTTCAACTTTAACCTATTAACAATTCGAACACTTAGCCGTAAATTTTGCAATATCTTTCTTCATACCATTCCACTAATAGATTTCCCGCAAATCATGGTATATCTTAGTGGCCCTTGGGTGAATAAAATATCGTGTCCCATGCGTCTTTGCTAATATTTTCTATCTCAAACCATCCACACTCGGAATACATACCTACCCTAACAATGAAGCACACCATCTGCCCCTTAGGAGAAAAATTCAACCTTTTGATCGCAAACTGCCTCCTTTAACTTACCTAAAATAGGATCCCTGTCTTGCTTTTCTTTTACTTCAGCAACCAAATAAGATTTCAAACCATTCTGAACCCGTATACTACCTTCAGCCAAATCAACCAACCGAACACCTAATATAGCAAGCTGATGAACCTCACGACTAACTCCTTTTTATCCTCCCCAATATACGCAAAACTTTCCATAGACAATCTACTAAGGGAATCGACCATTACATTAGCCTTACCCAGTCAATATAACACATTCATATCCTAGTCTTTTAATAATTCGAGCCACCTTCCCTAATGAAGATTTAGATCCATCTGAGTGAACACATACTGCAAACTCTTATGATCTATGGACATATCAACATGGACCCCATAAAGGTAATGCCTCCAAATCTTTAAGTCAAATACAACTCCTGCCAACTCAAGATCATGGATTAGGTAATCCTTCTCACGTGGTTTAAGCTGCCTAGAGGCATATGCTATGACTTTACCTTGCTCCATCAATACACAACCAAGACCAACTCTAGAAGCATCACAATAAGATACAAACCCATTTGAACCCTCTAGTAGATTCTATACAGGATGGAAGTAAGTCGAGTTTTCAACTCCTGAAAACTCTTCTCGTGGGAATTTGACCACTGAAATTTGAATTTCTTTTGGATTAGTCGAGATATGGGAGAAGCAATAGAAAAAACCATTCAACAAACTATCTGTAATAACCAGCTAAACCCAAAAAACTCCTGATATCTGGTAGAGAGATGGGTTTAGGCCAGTTTTTCACTATTTTGATATTTTGAGGATCAACTCGAATATCATCAACAAAAATAATGTGACCAAGACAAGCTACCGATCTCAACCAGAATTCCCATTTGCTGAACTTAGAAAATAACTGGTGATCCTTAAGGTTTTGCAATACAATCTTCAAATAATCTGCATGATCACCTTTACTACTATGACGAACATATCTAAGCACTGCTTGAACACCCTGTTTATCAAGTTCATAAGAGTTGCAGGAGAATTCGTTAGTCCAAAAGACATAACTAGAAATTCAAAGTCACCATACCGAGTTCTGAAGGCTGTCTTTGGGATATCGCATTACCTGACTCTAAGCTAATGATAGCCAGATCTGAGGTGTATTTTAGAGAAATAGCTTGCACCCTGAAGTTGCTCAAATAAGTCATAGATTCTGGGTAGAGAATACTTATTAATGATTGTTACTTTGTTCAACTTTCAATAGTCGATGCACATTCTGAGGGCACTATCTTTCTTGGGCACGAAGATAACTAGAGCATCCCATGGAGAAATACTTGACCTGATGAAGCCCTTATTTAAGAAATCTTTCAACTATTTCTTCAATCTTAAGCTTAATTGTATCTATTCAATAAGGTGGAATTAAGATAGGCTAGGTATCTAGAAGGATATCTATTCCAAGTCAATTTTCCTCTCGGGAGGAACTCCAGGAAGATATTTAGGGGACACTTTTGGAAACACATTCGCTACTGGAACTGACTCAAGACTCGGAGTTTTTGAATTTGAGTCCTTGATTCGAACGAGATGGTAAATACATCCCTTGAAAATCATCTTTCTTGCCTTAAAATAGGAGATAAATTGACCTATAGGTACTAAAGTACTACCCCTTTATTCAATAACAGGCTCATTAGGAAACTAGAACTATACCATTCTGTTTCAACAGTCAACAGAACTATACCATTCTGTTTCAACAGTCAACTGAGACATATCACGAGTTGATATAATCCATACCTCCAATAACATCAAAATCAGTTATCTCTAACTCTACAAGGTCAATTGAAGTGACCTTCTGAGACACTATGACCAGGCAATTTCTGTATACCCATTTGGCTGTAATAGAACTACTGAATAGAGTAGACACTGAGAAGGATTCTACTAAGATTTTAGGACTAATGCCAAAGTCTATTGCTATATAGGGAGTCACAAAAGAAATCAAAGCTCCAGGGTCTAACAATGCATAAACATAAAGATGGAAGATATAACATACCCGTAACCACATCAAAAGAACTCTGCTAATCCTGTAAAGTCTGTAGAGCATAAAGTTGATTCTGACACAACCCACTGATAAAAAAGGTGACACCTTGCTGAGTAGGGTGACCTGCGAGTGTTGCAAAAGGATTAGTCAGGTTCTATTAATGATCATTTCTACCCTTTCACATACCCAATGGGAAATCCCTTATCTTGTGGCCTATCTTGCCATATTTAAAGAATTCATCACTACCTTTTCTACACTCACCCAGATGATTATTACCACACTTTTTATAAATTGGGTTTGTACGATCACTATTCACACTACCTTGGGACTTGGAGCCTAGTGCTCTATCTCAATTGTCCTGACTAAACTTTGGAACTGACGCATTGGCTGAAGCTGAAGATTTCTGTCCAAGTTGAGAATGATTACCACCTTCCAACTTCTGTTGGGATAAGTTGAAGCTACTTATTTTGGTCCACTTATTTTCCCTTTTCTTCTCTTTATGCTTCTCTTCATCAATCCGCTGAGAATGGACTATCAACCTAGAGAGATCCATCTCCATCATCAACATCACTTTTCTAACTCCTTGACCAAATCTTTAGAAACCCAGGCATGAAATTACTCATCCTGGACTGAAAATTAGCCACCCTAGTCGGAGCATACCTCGCCAACTGGGTGAACTTGAGTGAGTACTCTTTCACACTCATACTACCCTATTTTAAATTGATGAACTCCTGAACCTTACCCTCTTTCAACTCAAGTAGGAAGAATTTGTCTAAAAAAACCATAGAGAACTCATCCCACTCTATAGGACCTTTATCAACACTTCTGTACTCCTTTCACTACTTAATCTAAGTGTGAGCTACTCCCTGCAACTGATAACCAGCTAAGTCAGCACTCTCACTCGAAGTGATATTCATAATGTCTGTCTTTTTTTGCACACCATCAAGAAACTTTTGCGGATCCTCCTCAGACTTGAATCCCCAAAAAATGGAGGATTCATCAGAGTAAAGTCTCAGATCCTAGCTGCAACCGTATTTACCACTAGGTTGAGTGGGCTAAAAAACTGTAGATTATTCTTGGCAGCCATGTATTAGGCTAAGGCTGTGAAAGTAACCCTGAATTTTGCTTGGGAGACCTTTTCGTTTAAAGGATTTTTAGGGACAAGTGGTGGTGCGAGCTAATCCCTATTCATCTTTTCATCAGCCCCTTTGGGAGGCATTTTCTGTAAACGGTAGAGAACGAGTTAGAAGGAGACGTTTAATAGAGCTTATGCTCCTTCGAGCAACATGGACACTGAAAGAAGGGAAACTTTCTTAAAATATCCTGTATCTTTCTTTTCATAAGTGTGGTGCGCTTTAAAACCACGCACAAGACTCTACTCAATGCATCTTTCAAACACCCTAGGACACTTTAAAAGCTTAGTCTCTGATACCAAGTTTATCACGATCCGAGACTACCCCTAGTCTTAATACGGTGCTTAAGGACATAGATAACCTCATCTAACCCATGATCTAGTTTCTGTTGTGAGAACCAAATAAAATAATAATAAAGCATCATATGTGGAAGCTAAATTAATAGAAATACCATTAAGATGTAATGCTGAAATGATACCTTACATGTCTGAACTACTGATAAAAACTGAAAACAAGTTTGACTATCCAAAAGCCTCTAAAACATGAGGAGTTTATGGGACAAATTCCCGACTAACTCCAAATGACTGAAATAAAGGAAGTACTAAAAATAACTGCAACTAACTTATTCTCGAAGGATGAGGACTCACCACAACTACTGCTGAGTGGCACTGAGCTGACTAAGACCGATCAGGGAACTTAGCATCCGAACCTATGTTATAAGACAACATAACGTAAAAGAGAGTATGCGATCAGTACTTTGAATGTACAGGTACGTGAGATAGGAACAACTGAGATACATAGAAGTACTAAGCTAGTGTGCTAGTGTCAACTCTTGCCTATGGGGCATAACTTGTCATTTGGAAGAAATCGAAGAAAAGAAAAATATGAAAGTTGCATAAAAAAATGAACAAAAATATTTTAAAAATAAAAGTAAAAGAAAAAAAAAAGAGAAAAATAAAATGTAGATGTTGAGAGGAAAAAAGAAAAAAAAAGAAAAGTTGAAAAAAAGAAAAAAACACAAAACAAAAATAAAAGCTGAAAAAATTTAAAAAGAAAAAATCAAAAATAAAAATAAAAAAATAAAAAAGAAAATTTTTAAAAGTAGAAGTTGAGAGGAGAAAAGGAAAAAAAGTAAAGGTTGAGAAAAACTTAAAAATAAAAAGAAAAAAAGTAAGAAGATCAAAGTAATATTAAAAACATGAAAAAAAAACAGAAGTTGAGAGGAGAAAAAAAGAAAAAGTAAGAATTGGAAAAAATTAATAAAAAACAAAAAAGTAAATATCAAAGTAAAAATAAAAGTTGAAAGGTAAATAAGTATAGAGTTATTTAGAAATATTTGCGATATAAATGGACAAATAAATATTTATCCTATACATAAAAAGAATGAAAATCAGTTTTGTAGGCCTTTTTTTTTTTTTTTACAGGAGATAAATAATAAAGTCATTATAGGGTCATTTATGTAGTTTATGTGTATTTTCTTAAAATGAAATGTTGCATCATTAATAACAGTTGAATATATCACATTTATGTTGTTTATGTGTATTTTTTTTAAAATGGAATGTTGCATCATTAATAACAGTTGAATATATCACTATCCACCTTGATAAACCTTTTGAACGTAAAAACAAAAGTTAAGTTAATTTTCTAATGCAAAAAAAAAAAAAGAAGCAGAAGAAAAAATAATCGTTTGAATGAAACGAAAAATATTAAGTCATTTTTCCAATATAAAAAAAGATATGATTTTGTTGGCAAACATGCTATTGAATTTAATAGATTACTAATATTTTAAAAAAATTTAAGGTGTCAAGGATTCATGTAATCTTATTGTTAGGGGTGGACATTCGGTCGGTTCGGTCTGATTGTTTAATATCGATTTGGTTTATCGGTTCTTAGACTGACAAAAATAACATTCATAACCAAACCGAAATAAATTCGATTTGGTTCAATTTTTACAAATTCGATTCAGTTATTTCGAATTTTTATTTCGGTTTGAAATATTAAAGTAGTTAGTCTCTCTTTTTTATAACTGAGCATTTTAAATTGATGGTTTTTTTTAGAAAAAATATTTTTTTCAAACTTATTTTTGATTCCCAAATATAAATAACTATAAATAACTCAATATGGATGAAACAAAATGAAATAATCATAAGCTTAACATAATACATAACGTTATTAATCATTACGTATAATATAATCTTGTATAAATAGTCTACAAAACAACACAAAACTCATAACAATTGTCCATGAAACAACATACTTTCTGCATAAATAGTCCATAAAACAGTCCAACGTCACCAAAATAGTCCATAAAATATTTGAGTCACTAAAACAATCCATAAACAGCCTGCGGCGTATGCGAATATGCTATTAAATGATAATTGTGAATATGAATTACTAAATATTATATATATATATATATATATATATATATATATATATATATATATATATATATATATATATAGAGAGAGAGAGAGAGAGAGAGAGAGAGAGAGAGAGAGAGAGAGAGAGAGTAAATACATAATTATACCACTGATCTTGTCCGAGTTTTGCAAAAAGACACCTAAACTTTAATTTCGACTTATTACCCCACGATTCTTCTTTATTTCGTTGCAAATACACCATTTTTCGTTGAATCTCAGTCACAATAAAGAGAATGGATGAACGCACCAATCAGGTGCTGCCACGTGTCAAATATTTTTAATTTCATATTTTATTTATTTTTTTAATAATTTCTTTCCTTTTCATTTAATTTATCTCCCCCCTTCCCCCACCCCACCCCACCCCGCATCCAACAGCTGCCCCCACGCATCCAGGTCAACAGCCCCCCCACCCCTGCATCCAGTTTTCTCCATTAAAATGGAACTTAAAGCTTCTGTACAATCTCCATTTTTATTTATGACCCCACCCCACCCTGTCCAACACCTCCCTCCCCTAGTCCCGTCCAGTTCCCTTTATTAAAATGGAGCTTAAAGCTCCATTAAAATGGAGGTTGTACATCAGGTTTCCTTTTTTAAATTATGGTGATGATGATGTTATTGTTGTTGCTTTAATTGATGTTGTTGTTGTTGAGTTATGGAGATGAAGAAGAAGTTGGAGAAGAAGACAATGGTAGATGAGTGGTGTTGCGGGGGTTGGGTGAGTGGGGGGTGTTATGAAATAATTTTAAAAAATAAATAAATATTAATTTAAAAAAAAGAATATAAATTTTATGTTAAATTATTTACACATGGCAGCTTCAAATTAGTCAAAAAAGTCAATTTTTGCCTTTTCACGCGCTTGCGACACGTGTATACATGTAGAGGGTCAAAATGGTGTATTTGCAACGAAATAAAGAAGATTCATGGGGTAATAGGTTGATGTTAAAGTTTAGGTGTCTTTTTGAAAATTTCGGACAAGATCAGTGGTGTAATTATGTATTTATTCATTTATATACAATATATATATATATATATATATATATATATATATATATATATATATATATATATATATATATATATATATATATATAAAAAAAATTTGGTTTTTCGATTTAACCGATTTAAAAAAAAAATTGAAAACCAAACCGAAAAATCAAAATTTTAAAATTACAGATCGAATCCGATCTGAAAAACCGAAAAATCAAAACCAAAATTAAATTTCGATTTATTTTTTTGGTTTTTTCGATTTAAACCAAAATATGTCCACCCCTATTTATTGCCTTTGACCATTGGTCAATAAATCTAAAATTTGCGAACATTTTTTACTATTTAAAGGTTACACAAAGTGCAAAAATAATGTCATATTTCTAATCAAAAATTTTCTAAGTAGTAGTTCTGATGATGAATGTTGATGCAAAAAATATTTTTCTTCTTCTGAAGACCATCTTTTTGTTATACTATATTTTAATAATAACAGAAGGTAAATACACTTCTTTCATGTGTGATGTGTTATAACTATTCTATCTTGCAAGTATATAATACTGATGATAACTACTGTTTTTGTTTGGTTATACGAATTAGCAGCAGGAATTGGAAGAAGAGAAATTGAATCCAAACAAGCTTATGCAAGTGGAATCAAGCTTTTCAAAATGAAGCAAGATGCAAACTTTCAGCTTGATGATTCAATAGTGATTGACTATACGCCAGTTCATACATCGCCAGAAATTTCACCACCATGTTCTAGTGGGACCGATTAATCATCGTACTATATAATGTATGAGTCGTTGATGAATAGTAGTGTATTCAAATATTTTAATGAATAATATCGGTGTTTAGTAAAAATTTTCTCTGCGTTTGTCATAAGCTGTTTGTACCCGATTTATATATTGTTTGATGTTATCACGCCCAAAACTCGTCCTAAAATAGATAAATCACAACAATATAATATGATTTTTAAATTCAGAATCGAATCTCATAGAGAACTAAGGTTTAGCTATAGTTATTCTATATCACAAAAAAATTAGTTTGAACCATTTTCTAGTTCTAATATTAAGATTTATATTTGAAACTACCTAAGAAATAAATATTAAAGCAGCAAAATATCAACTAAAGAGGAAGAAGTTGGAAACAATATTAAGAACCAGTTTGGATAGGATTAAAAAAATAATTTTTTAGCTTATGCACTTAAAAATTGAAAATAAGTGCTTATAAATTAAATAGATAAGTGTTTGAATATAAGTGCTGAAACTGAAAAAAAAATTGTTGATATGTTTGGTAAACAACTGTTGCTAAACACTTTTTTGTTGTCAAAATGATTTAAATGTCCTTAAAGCTGTTAATACCATAAATAAGTTGAATTTTATATAATTTTAATTCTAATAATTTATAAACAAAGGAGAAAAATGAAGAGGAAACCAGAGAAAAGAGACAGAGAGAAGCGTCAAAGAGAAAAAGAAAGAAAAATAATATATTTAAGGGTTATAAATTTGGGACAGTGTTGGTATCAGAGAAAAATATAAGGGGTAAAAAAGTAAATGCCTTGGTCAAAATTAAAAGAATCTTAATTGAAAAAGCAAAAAACTGGGGGTACCCAGCTTTTCACTTTTTTTTTAATAATTATTTTTAGCTTTTGTAAGTACTTTTTTTTTATCAAACACCTAAAAAGGCTAAAAAAGAGATTAAAAACTGATTTGATCAGATTTTAATCCTATTCAAATGAGCTTTAAGAAGGACTAGAGTTGTGATTTCCCTAATTGTCAGAATCTTTCTTGCCACATTATCTATAATCTTGTCAATTAATTCACTACCAATCAATAATTAAATACATACCACAATTGTTCCTCGAGTAATTACGATAGTTCACGAAAATCATTGGGCTAAGTCTTGTCATTAAGGCAAGAGTTATGGAGCATCTCATAAATCAAGATATAATGTGGTAATTGCAACTCTTGCCCATGGGGCGTATGTTGTTGTTTGAAAGTCCTTGGGCTAAGTCTTGTCTCTAAGACAAGAGTTATAGAGCATCTCATAAATCAAGACACAATGTGATAGTGCAACTCTTGCTCATGGGACATAACTTATTATTTGAAAGTCCTTGAGCTAAATCTTACCTCCAAGGCAAGAGTTATAGAATATATCATAAATAAAAAGACAATGTGGTAGTATCCACTCTTTTCCGTGGAACGTAACTTGTTATTTGAAAGCCCTTAGTTTATGTTTTATCTCTAGGGCAAGAGTTATAGAGCATGTTATAAATTAAGACACAATGTGGTAGTACTCTTGCTCATAGGGCACAACTTGTTGTTTGAAATCATTGAGCTAAGTGTTGCCTCTAAGGCAAGAGTTATGAGCATGTCATAAATCAAGACACAATGTTGTAGTGCTCTTGCCCATGAGACATAACTTGTTGTTTGAAAGTCACTGGGCTAAGCCTTGCCTTTAAGGAAAGGGTTATAGATGCATATCATAAGTCAAAACATAATGTGGTAGCGTCAACTCTTACCCATGGAACATAACTTCTTTTTTGAAAGTCCTTGGGTTAACTCTTGCCTCTAAGGCAAGATTAATATAACATTTCATAAATCAAAGACACAACGCAATAGTGTTATTAACTCTTGTCCACGAAGCGTAACTTGTTGCTTGGTAGGAATCAAACAAAAGAAAAGAAATGAAAAAAATAAAGGCTACAAAAAAATAAAAAAATAAAAAATAAAGGTTGATGAAATTAAAAAAATAATGAAAATCGAAGAAAACAAAAAAATAAAAATTGAGAGAAGAAAATAAAAAAAAGAAAGGTCGAGAAAAAAATTGAAAAATGAAGAAATAAGGATAAAATAAAAAATAAAATAATAAAAAGATTGAGAAAAAAAAAAAGAGAAAAGAAAAAATAAAACCAAAAAAATAAAAAAAGATTTGTTTTTTTTAAAAATAAAAGTTAAGGAGAAAAGTAAAAAAGTAAAGGTTGAGAAAAATAAAGAGAAAATAAAAAATAAAAAATTAAAGTAAAAAAAAAAAAATAGAATTGAAGGATAAATGAGTATAGAGAAGTGTGTGAAAGTATATGATATATAGAGGATCAAATATATATTTATTTCATACGAAAAAAAAAAAAGGAAAGCTAGTTTGAAAAGATCTCAAACCAATTGTTGCTTTTAGTATGAAAATATATTTATTTTTTCTTCAATAACAAGTCAAATATTGTATTACTTATGCAAAGTCTCATGGTAGAATAATGTTATTTGCGTGCCCAGGGCCAACCAGATTTTTTGTCAAATCAATTTATAAATTGTAAGAATTTATTATATTTTATAAATTGTAATTAATTATAATTTATAAAATGTAAGAATTTATTACAATTTATAAATTGATTTGACTGCTACTTGATTTGACAAAAGGCATTTATTTTTTTTAGTTAAAATATAAATAAATCTTATGTTTTCTGAAAAGGTGTTACTAAAACGTAAGTACTTTTTATGTTTTATAAGATATTTATAAATCATAAGATTTTATTACATTTTAAAACAAAAAATTAAATTATTCATTGCCGTTAAAGTGTCATTAAAATATTAACATAAAACATAATAAATTATTATATTTAGCTTGCTTTGATAACTAATTAAAAAAGTGACATATTTATTTTACTTTATTCATATTTTGACTTACTATTGATTCCGAGTTCTGAATATATGGTGCTACATGCTAGATACGGATGCATTGTATGCGTGCTTGTTGAGGGACAAACCTACAATTTATGTTTATGAGCCTGTTTTATGGAAAATCTTGGAGATACTAGTTTTTATTTGTTTTTGATTTTCCAAGGTATCCCAACTCGACAGGCCAAGGACTAATCATTCGCGAATCTGAGCTCCATTTAATAGTTTGCCACTGGCCAATTGGTTGCTGCATACACAAAGCGGGAATCGAACCCCAACACTTGCTTAAGCGATCTAGTGAGTTAACCACTAGGCCAACCAAACTTGGTTGATACTAGTTTAACATTGATGTACATAATTGAAATTAGTTGGGGGTTCGTTTAATATAGTTGGTTGAGAGAAGACTTGGAAGCTGGATTAATGAACACTTTGCAACACGTTACTTATATTATTTTAAACATAATGATTTATATTATTCTTTTGTTATTAATTCATGTAGTACTTTTCGAATTTTGAGAGTCAATTTAATTTGATCTTAAATTTAAATATGAATTTTTTAAGTTTTTTGAAATAAAATCTACATATTTAAAAATTGTGTAAAAAGTACCATAAATTATAATATTTATGATAAAAAACATTTAATTCCTCTATTCCATATTAGTCGATTACTTTTACTTTTGAACGCTCCTTAAGAAATCATAAATAAAAATGATACTTTTACTAATTTACCTCTTAAGAAACTTTCTTGAAACTTTACAAACTTGTTTTCATGCTTTCAAAGAGTATTAATTGTAGCGATAAAATAATTTTTTTTTTATTGATTTTATCTTAATTTAGTTAGTGACGAAGTAATTTGAGACCTGTAATTTTAGTAAGGTGATCAACTAATATTAAACGAAAAATAAAAGACAAATAAAAAAATCGTAGACAAAGAAAACTTCATAACTCTTGAAATATAAAAAATGCCACATAAATGAAACAAATGCATCTCTTTTTTTTAGGAGGGGAGGAGGGAGTGGAGTGGGGATGGGGTGGGGGGTGTTGTTTAACAATGAGGAGTCTGAAACCAAAATATGTTATGAAACTAAAAAAAGTATCAAAATATGTCATGCATATAAAATGTGACCATAATATGCTTAACTCACTTTTTAAGTGAGTTATATCAAAATGAGTTAACGAGAGGTGACAAACGGTGTTAGAAATCTGAAAAAGTACATAACTCACTTAAAAAGTGTATTATGCATTTTATTTGTACATAACTCACTTAAAAAGTGAGTTATACAGTGAAAGTTATATAACTCACTTAATAAGTGAGTTATGCATTTTATTTATACATAACTCACTTAAAAAGTGAGTTATGTTTTTTGATTTATACTTATTTGATTTATTATATTTATTTTTATATTTATGTGAATTTTTATAAATCTTACATATTATGCGAGCAATCAATCTATCTTTTTAAAGTTTTATTTTTTTAAAAAACTGGCATATTTTTTTTTTTAAAGCTCACTAATTATGTGATTTTATAAAGCTCAGTAATTATTTTTTTTAGATATATTTTTATCTTATAAAATTATATATGCCTCTATTTTTATCATATACTCCTTTTGTTTCAAATAAGTTGGCCTCTATGTATTTAACATACTCATTAAGAAAAAAATTATTAAGGTTATCCATTACCAAATTAGTCTTATTAATTATTCTTTGAAAATATATTCACATCACTAATAAAGTTATGCACTTATCACATATATTTTAAGAGCTATATTCAATGGATAACTCATTTTTTTTTACTTATTTTATATTTGAATAACTCACATAATCAGTGAGTTTTACTCCCCCGTTTCGTATTAGTTGACCTTCTTTCTAAAATTTTTTACTTCAATTTAGTTGTCCCTTTTATAAAATCAAGAAAATATAATTATATTCTTCCGATACTACCCCTATCATTAATGACTAAATAAAATGTATAAACTTAAATTTATATTTTCAAAACATAATTAATAAGAATAATTTGGTAAATGGATAAACCCTAATAATTTTTTTTCTTAATGAGTATGTTAAGTACATAGGGACCAACTTATTTGAAACAAAGGGAGTATATGATAAAAATAGAGGCATATATAGTTTATAAGATAAAAATATATCTAAAATATAATTATTGAGCTTTATAAAATCACATAATTAGTGAACTTTGTAACAAATAAATCTGTCAATTTTTTTTAAAAATATAACTTTAAAAAGATAAATTGATTGCTCACATAATATGTAAGTTTTATAAAAATTCACATAAATTATAAAAATAAATATAATAAATCAAATACTTATAAATAAAAAAGACAGCGCACTTTTTAAGTGAGTTATGTACTTTTTCAGATTTCTAACATCGTTTGACACCTGCCGTTAACTCACTTTGATATAACTCACTTTTAAAGTGAGTTAAGCATATTATGGTCACATTTTATATACTTATCATATTTTGGTACTTTTTTTTAGTTTCATGGCATATTTTAGTTCCGGACTCATGAGTATCTCTTTTATGTCTTTCAGTCGTCAGCAACGCATAACTACAGTAACAAGTACGTTAAATTATGGATAAACAATATAAATCCCAACCTCTATGAAAGTAATTACATAAGATCCCGGTTATACTCTCTCTCCTAACTTTTGAAAAATACTTATACATTACTATGTCTCTTATACGTTACTACAATGTATGAGGTGAACCGATTTGCCTATAATTATGAAAATAAAATCTGATACCATTATTATCTCTCACAATTAACGCCATTAATTAATGCACTGATTTTATGGAGACA
This sequence comes from Capsicum baccatum var. pendulum, assembly GCA_030864225.1. Taxonomy (NCBI): domain Eukaryota; kingdom Viridiplantae; phylum Streptophyta; class Magnoliopsida; order Solanales; family Solanaceae; genus Capsicum; species Capsicum baccatum. The sequence goes on along the minus strand of CM061557.1, from coordinate 218,174,637 downwards.
TGAAATTAGTTAGTAATGATAAACTTCAAGTATTAATATAAACAAAGTAGCAGTCTTCTTCCATAATTATGCATCTTAAAACAAGGAACATTTCTATTTTCACCTAAACAATCGATGATTTTTTTTACCACTAATTAAATACCCCTAATCAATCAACAAATTCTTTTTACCACTAATAAACTTTAAAATAAAACCTTCTCAATAGCCATCTACGATTTACTCCATAATAAACTTTAAAATAAAAACTTCTCAATAGCTATCTAAGAAACACAAAAAAAAGGGGTAAACATAAAATCAGACTGCCAAAACAAAAAAAGGACAATCTGATACAATAATCCTTCACATGTATATGTAATCCTTATACAAATCCTAAACTAATCTTATACACTTTAACATGTATGTGTACGCCTTATACAACTCACAATGTAATCTTAACAAAATGTATAATGTAATCTTATACATAGAATAAGATTTGATATCATTTTTTAATATAATCTTAAAAAAAGTATACTGTAATCTTATACAATTTCACATGTATGTGTACACCTTATACAACTCACAATGTAATCTTATACAACTAGGATCAAACTCCATTGCAAAGTTTATACTTTACAGATTAACCACTTTCAAATAAATAACAAAAAAAGTAAAAAACTGACTGTGAAATATATGAAAAAATATGAAAAAATTCAACTCTCACAATGATATTGAATTACGAAAGAGGATACTTTGA